>CM068371.1:432770165-435170165 GCA_034769895.1 Magicicada septendecula
CAAGAAGTTCCGTAATATTCTATATCTTCCTCCAGCGTTTTTTAAAGTTATAATCGCAATTATGTCGCAGCACTGTACGTGTATCGTCTGTATTTTATTAAAGTCGTAACGAATAACCAAGTCGGACTCAAATTGAGTAGAGCTTGTGAATGTAGTTCTGTGAATAATAAATTGTGTGTTTGATTTTACCATCTCGTTCGAATGTATTTTGAAGCAAAAGAATTAGAGAAATTGGTAATAGGCCCTGTAGGTTATGTAGTCTAAAGATGCCTGTGCGTAACACGTACAGTGTTAGATGGCTGTACAGCGCATAGTGAATTAATTAAGGCGGTGTAAAACTAAAAAAGTATTGACCTGGGGAGACAACCGCGAAACGAAGATAGACGGACAAGAACCAAAGTCTGGCACTCACCTGCTCTGCTACTAGGTTACAAATATATAACGAGGTAAGTTTTATTATTCTGTTCTCATACAGATAATTTCTTCATGATACAAATTGGTGTCAGTGTAATGACAGATGGGGGATGATTTTAAAAAAATGTTTTTAGATTCAATATCGATAAACGATGCGATAAACGAGCACTGTCTCCTAATAGTATCAGGATCTTGGGTGACGGACTTTGTCGGGAGAGTAATGGGCTGCCGGTGGTCGTGTATCGGCTTGTCGTGCGGTGTGTACAACGTGCGCACATGTTAAGCCAGTGGAATGCAAATACTGGTAAACCGCTGAAAATGCGGGCGGCAACAAGAAATTGTGTGGCGCGCCAGATGTGAAAAATGTGAGAAACGCGTGCGCATAACTTTACGACTCATATTTTTAGAGCTGCAAACTGTTTTGCTCTTTCGTCGTTTCGCCGCTTTATCGCTTGACGTATTGGCTACGTTTTATTAGTGTCCTGTTTGTTATACTACAAGCTGAAGCCGTCTTCTGAACGCCCTGTGAACTACTCATCTCTGTGTGATTTATTATTTCGTTTATTAATAGGCCTAACGGTAAACCGTACAGACAGTTTCGTTTACGTTTTATAGGTCTTGCATGTTATATCGACTGCTTGAAGATAGCCAGTATTTTATTGCAGTCAAGTGGACAATACTCATCACAGAAAGGTAATCAAAGATGAGTTTTTATATGAAAACATAATATTTTTTGCATCTTTCGTTTGACGTTTTTACTTCCATGTTCATAAGGAAATGGAAGTATTGTGATGGGGAAAAAATTGTGTTCGAGATAAGGGCTGATTCTGATTTTATTACCCTCAAAACATTAAGAAAAGTCATTTTCGAAATGTATGTGTGTGTGGAATTTTTTCTATGGGAAACGATAACAGTCGCAAATTCACACAGAATCAAATACTTTTTTGCATACATCCCTGAATTGTAGAGGACTCGAGGCCCTGCAACGTTTTATGTTTTAACAAGGGTAATTTTTTCTATGACGATCGATAATCGGCGCACATTCAAACTGAATCAAATAATTGTTAGCACACGTCCCTGAATTATAGAGGACTCAAGGCCTATTGATTTTGATAAAGATCACTTAAGGGAAAGGGGTACTTTACCTGCAACATTTTATGTCTTAACAAGAGTAAATTTTTTATGACGAACGGTAACTGCCGTAAATTTAAACAGAATCAAAGAATTTTTTGCATATGTGCCTGAGTTGTAGAGGTCTCAGGGCGTATTGATTTTGATAAAGATCAGTTAAGGGAAACGGGTAGTTTACCTGCAACATTTTATGTCTTAACAAGAGTAAATTTTTTATGACGAACGGTAACTGCCGTAAATTTAAACAGAATCAAAGAATTTTTTGCATATGTGTCTGAGTTGTAGAGGACTCAAGGCCTATTGATTCTGGTGAAGATCGGTTAAGGGGAAAGGGTAGTTTACCTGCAACTTTTTATGTTTTAACAAGAGTAAAGTACTTAATTTTGATAAATAAAGTATCCTGAAAAGAAGATCATAATAATCCACTGTAGAAACGTAGATGAAATATCTATAAATAAGGAGGCTAGTTGAAGAGAGTGGGGGTAATTTTCTATAAATGAAAATGAGAGTAGAAGGGGGAGGGGATAATTTTTATGTACTAAGTTATCGGCAACAAAAAAGTAGTTTGTTGTTAAAATTCCTTCCCTGGCTGTTTGGCGTGGTCCATTGTTTTCTACAAAACCAGACGTTTCGGGAGTGCTATCGACTGCCATCATCAGTGAAAATCGATTGCGCTAACGTGAGGTGGTATACGTTAGTGACCACAGTACTGTGGTTAAGGCTGAAGAAAGAAGTAGCTTCTATGGAAATATTTCATTTCGAAAATGATTTTAAATATAAATCTTAGAACACGGAAGTCATATATGGTTCTCCATACCTATATTTTCGTTCGTCATAGAGCGTCGCGTCTGTTGTTCATGGTGTTTACCTTCGGGTTCAACAAAAGTATATTATATATATCGGAAGCCTCTGATGTATGAATGTGTTGTGGATCTTGTGATACTGTCCCGTCACAGTCTCTGTGCGCCAATCAGATTGTCCCGTTAGTAAAATGACACTCTGCTGTTCAGTCCACGTGAAACACGACGTTGTAACGCTTAGTATTCATCAACTGCAAGTTATCATTTTAAATGAAGCCGACCTGTTGTGTCGTCGGCATTCTGCTGTCGGTGTGAGTCTTTATTTAAGTGATGTGCAAAAGTATATCAAGAACACAGCTACACAGGTACATAAAGAAATATATGATTACGACTTTGATAGCCGACGATATATTTTATGGTGTCTTGCCCCTTTAACTAGTCGAAATTTCATTTCTGTTGTCTGCATGCTGTTATTCCAGTAATTAACAACAGTTCGATGAAAATAAATAATAGGAACTAAAATAATAGTTTAAATAGCTGAAGAAAAGATTCTGTGACCGGGTTGTGGATTCACCACAATGTAGAACATTCCATGTACCGATCCATGGTCGAGCGCTCGACGATAAGTCCTGATGTAACAGTCGTAAAATAATAAATTGCAATTTATTTATTATTATCTTTATTTTGTTTGTACTAAGATTTTAAAACAATTAACGTGAAAGTAGTGATTTAACGTCTTCCAGGAACAAATCAGTTTTATAAAATATAATTGATAACGTACAATTAAAAATTAATTGCTTATCTTGTGATAGTAAACGGTTAAACACACCTTTTATTGGCGCGCTCACGTAGTGTGTGAAAGGAAGCTAATGAAAACTTAATTAAATGTAAACAGAGGACTTTATGTAACATTGATTAGTAGAAAACATTATAGCCCTATCGTATGAGCAGATGTGTTTGTTAAAAAGCCATTAAAGATGGCGCGATGAAACTTTTCCAATAGTGGTGACGGAACGTTGTAACTTCTGTCTGTCTTCCTGCTCATAACTCTTCAGTCATCTTACATTGAGCGGTTCCAGTTTTGGGGTATCGGTATGGTTTTCCATTCTGTCATGTTTTGTGTTTTATTAATACCTTTGACAAAAACCACATGTAATTAGCTCGTTAAGCTGCCACCCAGAAAGGCGCTTGACCCGGACGGTGCTTCCAGTACTGTCGTCCCACCGTTTCCACAACAAGTTATTTTATTTCTGGTTACGCTGTTCGACGCGTGCCTGAGACTGCTTACGTTCACAATAAGTAGAGAAAGGTTGATGCCCCGCCATAAATACATCCTCGTCTGTAACTTCCTGTCCCAGCCCTGGAGTTAACCACTGAAAACTGTCCTTTCTTCCTTCTTCGCACGCCGTTTGCTGCTGTTACCCCTGTGCTCTGCCTCGAGGAGAGCGACCGACGCCTCAAGACATATGCTTGCTGAGCTTGAGACAGGCGACGTCTGTCGTTTGAGTCGTTTCCAGCAGCATACATTAAAGTCCTCTTCCCCCAGTCTAGCGAATCATCGTGTCGCGGTTTCCAGTACATTATTAGGCACCTGTCTACTGTTCCACCACTATGTTTATCATCTGGCAGCGATTGGGCTCGACCCAGATGCTGGAATCCTGCCACGGGTGCAATGACAACCCACTACAATGAAGGAACGCAACAAGGGAACGGTATCCAGCACTGTTTTCATCTGGCAGTCGTCGGGTACGTCCCGGAAGCTGCAATCAAGCCACGGATGCAAAGACGGCCGACTAATTAAAGCAGAGCAAAGCAAAAAGGGAAAGTCTACAGTAGTAACGATGGGAAGCGCAGGACAAGATGCTGTACATGTCGGCCAAGTCAAAGGAACGTCTCGTATAGCAATGGGCACATCATCTTTGACACATCCGTTTCTAAGGATATGTCTATAATGGCAAATAAATGTAAGTGCGCTAAAACTTTCTTAGTGAGTTAAGTGTTTAAACTAACAGCAAAAAAAACAAAAGGATAACCAAAGTTCCCGAAAGAATCAGCAAATATGAATGCCTTTATGCTACGGCTGCACACGCCTGATTCCTTCATTCTCAGATTTGTCGGGTCGTTGTATGTTCACCAATCATTTCACTCCCATCATATTTAACGATTAGCCTATCCATTGTATTGGATAGGATATTCAGTGTATAAATTTTCATGTTGGGAGTATTGGTGCCTAAACGTGCAGATTCACTTGCCGCGAAGGGTTACGAAAAATTATTTTCAGAATGATCAATATTGCACACCACTATATAAAAATTATGATAATCGGAATAATTTTTATATAGTGGTGTGCAATATTGATCATTCTGATTGTGATTTCAACCACTAACACAAATTTCTTCATTAAATGAAAAATTATTTGCGGTAAAAACAAGTGCGGGCTCGTGTTGAAAGGGATAAATTAATCGACCGGCACAAAAATAAAACAACCGGTTTTTTTACACGTCCCGTCGTATTGTTGAATGTAACGTTCAACGTATCACGGACAAGTCATAAAGGGAGGGACGCTATTTTTAGTATGGTGAGGTAAGACGTCTCTTGTCTGAGCTTGCACCGCACCAAGGCTGCTGCTGTTGCCGCTTCATGGAGAGATTTGTTTAAACACACGCGTGTCGGTCGGGTAGGTCAGGTGCAACCCTCCACGGTACACACACTCGAGTCGCAGCCTTGAGACGTGATGCGATTGTTTTTCGCTTTTTGCACCCCCCCCCCACCGACAGAAACTGAATATAATTCTCGTACCTATGCATGCGCCGGTATAACGTAGTACAAGATGCTTTCTAAAGTAGAACACTCTTGCAAAGATACAAAGGTATAAAACATTCGTTGTGCACACAAGGACGCACATTTGTGTGTCTGTAGCCAACTCTTATGCGGATTGTCTTACTTGCAGGTTCAGTATGGCAGGTCAGAACATGATAAAATGTGAGGCATTCAAATTCATTAAAAATATTTTGAAAAGGATTTAACGTGTGAAGAATCGCTATTTTTAGTATGGTGAGGTAAGACGTCTCTTGTCTGAGCTTGCACCGCACCAAGGCTGCTGCTGTTGCCGCTTCATGGAGAGATTTGTTTAAACACACGCGTGTCGGTCGGGTAGGTCAGGTGCAACCCTCCACGGTACACACACTCGAGTCGCAGCCTTGAGACGTGATGCGATTGTTTTTCGCTTTTTGCACCCCCCCCCCCCCACCGACAGAAACTGAATATAATTCTCGTACCTATGCATGCGCCGGTATAACGTAGTACAAGATGCTTTCTAAAGTAGAACACTCTTGCAAAGATACAAAGGTATAAAACATTCGTTGTGCACACAAGGACGCACATTTGTGTGTCTGTAGCCAACTCTTATGCGGATTGTCTTACTTGCAGGTTCAGTATGGCAGGTCAGAACATGATAAAATGTGAGGCATTCAAATTCATTAAAAATATTTTGAAAAGGATTTAACGTGTGAAGAATCGCTTAGAAACAGCGCTGGCCTGACGGTGAGAGTTTGATTGAATTTCTAGAGGGAGAAGCGGACAGTTTTTAGAGGGAGAATTTTTTTACTACAAATCAATGTTGATAATTAAAAAAAAATTGTCCCTCGATTAAAAGAAAAAATAAAACCCAAATTTACCTGTTCACGCACTCATTCGAAGTGTTCCTTATATGTGTAAACGTTACAATAAATAATATAATTATGAGACACTGTAAATAATTATTGAACGTTCATGAACACATGTATACTATAGCAACTTCTAGCAAACCATTTTGAGCTGAGTTTGACGTATACGATTGTTAAAGAAAAGTTCGAGTAATGTATTTGGTTTTAGATTAATCGTGCATCAACCTTCCATTCCTCTGGGTAATAGATTACATGCATTCTATAATCTAAAACATCCTTGTCTAAGTAGTAGTAATTTTGAGAATATTTCTGGACTTGAAGAATCTCGCGCGTGCGAAACATTCCAAATAATTTTTTCAGATTATTGAAACTTTTTAGGCTAATGACTGACAGCGACCGAATGTAGTCCGTAAATTTGCCTTGGCTGCAGGATGTTAAGATGTGAGTTTACATTTGTTAGCATGTGTGCGTTAAAGCTCCTCACATTGTTTTAATGTCAGATATATGTATCATGTGAATACAGATGTTGGAAGCAGAGTTGCTTTACTGATAATGTTAGTGTTTTAGAAAAGTTTAGTAACGTTATTTGTGTGTCTTTATTAGTCGTGACTTTTGCCTTAGTTTGCAGGTCGGACATAACGTTGTTGATCATGTCGGACTGTGCTATAATTGTACAATGTAAAATACTGGACTGATTTCCAATACAGTAGGTGGAAGCGACGGGACAGTCCCTATAAGAAGCACAGCAGTAGTTGGTTCAGGATAGAGGATATCTCATGATATGTCTGTTGCTCTTTTTGCTACTTTAATGTCTCCGTCTTTGGTACTTTAATCTTTTGTAAACTTCATTACATAATAAATGACTACAAGCCATGTTAAATGACGAGTGTCTCCAAAATATCGTCCGCGTTCACATAGAGCACATGATCTTATCTCAATGCTTTTTTGCTAAGGTAATTGTTTTGAAATATTTTTGAAAGATTTCTAGTGGAAAAGTTTCACATTCCATTCAAGTTATAGTGCCAGTTGTGTACCCGAAACGTGAGCTTAAATGGAAAAAGAAATAAATTAAAGGACCATAGAACGATAGATTTGCAAGAAAAGTTTAAAATAAACGAAAGGTGGATAAAGTAAAAACTATTATCGTATGTTAGAAACTAATTTGAAGGAAGTGGGTGTATTAAAACGGAAGATAGTCAACTGAGATAGCGTGGACATAAGAAATGGAGTGAGTCTAATAAGGCGAAAGAAAAAATCAAGAGTAAATGGATGTCAGGATGCATAGGCCTACTCAGAAAACTTGGCTACATAGGGAGGAACTGAAGTAAGATTGGAAAGCGAGTCCAGGACAAGAAGTAACAAGAAATTCGGAGGTGACAAACGCTATTGTCACCAGTATCTTCCACCCATAGATAAGGAAAGGATTACGTAAGAAAGTTTAGTACATCGTTCACTGTGCATCCATCAGCTCTATTCTTCTAGGAGATTTGCATTTCAGATAGGCCTAGGCCTTTGTCTATTTTCACAGTCTAACCTGCCAGCAGCGATCACGCGCCTCATGAATACTTAACGTTGGAAAACTTGGGACTGGTAACATGTAATACTTATATTATTGTTTTGCTTTAACTGGCGTTCAAGTTAATTTAAAAGCTACACATTTCCCACGTACAAAGTGAATTTGAAGTACATTCGTGTTCGTGGTTGTACTAGTGGTGTGCGTGTCATGACAGAGAGCGAGGGAGTGGAGCAAACTGCAATTATAAAGTCTTACGTCATAATGCCTTGAAATATGCAAGATGACTAATGGAGATGTCAAGGCTAATGCGGAGCGGAGGTAGGGTGCAACTGGGTGCAAGGAATGGACAGTAAAACGGATGACCACTTACGTACGTGGGTCGCCGCTATCATGTAATGTTTGCGCAAGTGTTTTGAATTATTTCCAGTATTACTTGTACAAATTGTTGTTCCGTTCTCTGCGCTCGTTTGAGAAAATTAAAATAACAAAACTTGTCCTGACTGCGGATGCCATCCATTCATAATAACAACCGCTCTGAGTAACTCAATTTCTTTACGTTTAACTTCGGGTCCATTTATTTGTTTTATTTGCGACCAGTGCTTTAACGTCAAATTTATCTTTCTTACTTTAATAGCTTGCGTTGTGGTTTCGAAAACCAGAGGTCTTGCTCTGTATGCCAGTGGAGAATTTGTAAACATCGTTAGCAGTGACAAAAGTTTTCACAGTCTTACTGTCTCTTAGAAATTATCGTTTGTCATTAATATAAAGTAAGGAGGAACAAGGAACAGGTCCACAACGGTACCTGCCACACAGTTTTACCAGATTTTTAGTTTAGAAAATAAGGAGATTAATTTTCTGAAATTAGATAATGGACAGGGTTTTTAAAGAAAAGTAAGACATGAAATAAAATTATTTTAACCTAGTAAAAATGCAATAAAAATCATAAAAAGTAAGACATGCAATTTACAAAACGTTTTTGGTTCAATTTAATTAATACTATGGAGCTTAGCACACCACTGGGTGTGGTTCCGGGTTCGATTTCCGTGGGCATCGTAAAGTCAAAGTGTCTTTTTATTTTCTGCGTGCAATAATACGCCCACAGAATCTATTTTTGCAACACTCATTATTGATACCCAGATAATACTGTTACATTCTCTCAGAGTAGTCCTAGTTTCGCAATTTTCCCTCTCAATTAACTAGTCTCGATCATACAGGGTTCAAGACTAGTTAGTACGTAGGCCTATTAGTACGGTCCCTAAGCTGCAGAATTCTCTCACTATTTTGAACGAAGTACGTGTATTATTACAGTACATGTATAAATTTTGATGTTGGCTATTTTTTTAATTATGGTAAAAATTACAAAACTCCTGATTATTCTACTACTTCTTTAGTAATATAACAATTGCACAATAAACAATAAAAGTTGGAAACATTTAACTTTGAATTACAATTCATTTTAGTCTGAATCAAAATTAATTTCAAACTTTAGATTTCATTTATGGGCCCTGGGGACCCAAAATTTTGAAATTTCCCAAATTTAACACTACATTCAAGTTAAACTTCTCTTTAATTGGGTACCCCACATGAATTTTTGCGATGTTATCGAAAATTTCACCCACTTTTGGGGCCCTGACGTCCAAAAATCTTCAAATTTTCAAAAATGAACACTATATACAGATCGTGGTTGAAATTACTTTCAATTTGATACCTTACATGGGCTTTTGGGATTTTTCACAACTTTGACCGCTCATATTTTTGCCTCCCGCCCCCCTGTTTTTGTGGGGATCAGTCCCCAAAACAGTAGCGTCTTGTAGAGTAAACGTGTGGACACGAATGCCAAGTTTTACGAAAATCGATAGATATGCGTCAATCCGTTTTCCGTTTCCTTCTCCGGTGATAGCGCCATAGGTGTGAAATTAAAACAGACGGGCCTGTGAATCAGGGACGGATTCGTAAAATACGATTACACCGTGACGTCGAAGCCGCAAATGTGTGGTTTTCCTGTGACACCAATTACGCGCGTGTACGGAAAATTGCCTTGCTTATTCAAATTCTCTCGATAATTACCTTCCATATTCCGTATTTCCCATTATCCACTTGTTCTCTCCTCGATAGTGAAAATGTTGTCACCCTCCAGCAAACGGGTAGTAGTGTTTCCGCAACGATTTTGTTTATCCGATAGTTTTGCCGTGCCGTGTGTATTACTTAAACGTTCCGTAATGAAATGGAAGTATGGTGATGGCGAAAAAATCGTGTTCGAGATAAGGGCTGATTCTGATTGTACTACCCTCAAAACATGAAGAAGTCATTTTCTGAAAAGTGTCTGTCTGTAGAATTTATTCAGACAGATAACTGCCGCAAATTCAAACATAATCAAATATTTTTTTGCATATGTGCCCGAGTTGTAGAGTACTCAAGGCCTATTGATTTTGGTGAAGATCGGTTAAGAGGAAGGGGTAGTTTACCTGCAACGTTTTACGTTTTAGCAAGAGTAAAGTACTTAATTTTGATAAATACAGTATCCTGAAAAGGTCATAATAATCCACTGTAGAAAGATAGATGAAAATGAAAAGGTAGTTATTTAAATAAATAAAACGGGGAGGAAGTAATTTTATATAAACAAAAATGATAGTTGAAGGGGGAGGGTGTAATTTTTTATATGTGTACCACGTTATCGGCAACAAAGAAGTAGTTTCTGTGTAAATATTTCAATAGTTTTCATTTCAATTTGTCTTCGTTAAATTTTTCAGTTTATATTTAAATTATTTTAAAGATAAATCTTAGAACATGGAACTCGTATATGGTTCTCCATACCGATTTTTATAGTTTCGTCTTGTGTGTTCTCAGCGCTTGTTTCTGTTGAGATCTCGTACAGTTGATTTTCTGTCATTTTTTCTGTTACTTGATAGTCCCAGAACCTCATTTTTTTCTAATAGGAGTACTTAGAATCTACTTAGATTTACGCCTTCCACAAAGTTCCTACACGATAATACTTGTATCCTGTTCATGCGCATTACAATTTTAAATGTTGTTATAATTATCCAAAGGCACCGAGTCGCAATCGTCTTCTTCAGACTTCTTGCTCTTCAGAGGGATTATATACAAGGGGCGGCTGATAAGTAATGTACAGCAAATGAAAAGTTTGTAACTCGCAAATGAAAAGAGGTAGTCAAGTGAAACAAGTATGGAATAAAAGTACATTTCATTTGCTACAAAAACTTACATTTATTTTTCCACGTATTCACACCATTTACAGCTATACATTTCTCCCAACGGTGAACCAGTTGTCTCATCCCGTCAATGAAGAATGCCGGTGGTCTTGATCCACGACCTCACTGTCTTTCAGTTCATCTGTGGTGAAATGAATATCCTTAATATCCCTTTGTCACGATAACGTTTCAGAAGCTGTTCACAACATTCCTTTCGTTGTTGCTTTTGTGAGTTTGCGTGACGCCCACCGCGAACAGATTTTACGGTAGCCCTGTTCTGCAATAATGTGTCCTACCCGTCCTTTTGATATGCCTATCCGGGTGGCGATGCGTTGTTGTGTCATGCGATGGTCATTTTGTTCAATTCATTCACCTCCATTTGGTGCTTCTCATCAGTCGCAGAAACTTGTCGACCACTGCGAGGTTCATTCTCAATATTCGCTTTACCAGCTTCCGATGCACGTAATTTTATTGCCCACCTACTCACGGTACTTCGATCAACAGTTTCGTCACCATATACGGCTTTTAGACGACGATGAATGTCACTAGCGGTCACTTTTTCATCTGTTAAAAATTCTGTCATTGCACTTTGTTTTAGACGCGTTGACATAGCTGGCGTACTCGACTCCATAACAATGGCGACTGACAGAAAACGAGGAGGAATTGGTCAACGTGATTTGGGACGTTTGTAATACAAGAATGTCACTACAAGATGGCAGCACGCGTCGTACTGTACATTATTTTGTTTTCCCGTTATATTACTTATCAGCCGCCTCTCGTAGTCTGTACGGTACACGATATCGACTTGATATCTACCAGGAAGGCTGCAGCGTCGTACTAAATGTTCCTGCCCGTATAACTTGACGGATTGAAACAGTACCCGCACGGTACCTTTGCATGTGATTTGAATCTTAATCCAATATACGTGGGCCGGGTAATTTCATCACCTGAATTCGTCGGCCATCATTCTTCGGCACAACCGACGTTAAATCATTAAGCTGATATCACTATCATTCTGGAAAACTTATTTTTTCGTATCTTTGTTACTTTGTACAGACTTCTCTAGATTTTGCGAGCGCACGTTTGTGGGAAATCTAAATAACGCACACGAACAAAGCGTATTTGTGTGTGTGTGCGCGCGCGCGTGCGTGTGCTGCAAAAACGAGGCGTGCCTACTACCGGACAGTACAGATATCGCGGTAATTAATTTCGCAACCATAGAGTGGTGTTAGTGGATTTAATTAGTCGTAATTTAATTAATTAATGTCAGTACCGCTCTACGTGAGTATAATGGGCTGTTTGGACAACAAAAACGTGCTCACACGGTCGTGACTGCACACACACACACACACACACTCGAGTCATTTATATTGTGAATGACCTTTCGTACCCACGCAGGGGGTCGTCGTCTTCAGGTGTACCCGTGCCGTGAATCATTCTCGGTCCTTTGTGCCGCGTGTCACACAATAACACTTACGAGTGATTTTTCAGTGTGTGTGTTATTAAACTGATTGCCGCAGACGTATTTGGGTGGCGCCAAACTAAAACAGATACATTGTTAATTGGTATTGATTATTGTATCGCTCAACATGATTGATTGTGTCTTACAAAAGGAAAACAAAGACGAAGAAAGTCCTTCTCATCGTTAACGCTAGCTTGCTTTCTTGACTGATTGTTGTACGAATAATTTCGATTCATTTATCTGTTTTAAATCGATGTGATTTTTATCTGCTTGCGTCAGTACAGATAATGAAAATTTATAAGCTAACATTTTACACATAAGTTTCTAGTTAAAGAGTCGACTGTATAAGAAAGGAAGACATAAGGTAAAAATCAAACGTAGCGGCGTAGATGACTGAATCGAAAGTACAAGGAAAGATGAAGGGTCCACACAAAAGGAATAATGCCCGGAAATACGTTACCAAAATCACACGTATAATATAAAAATATAGAAAAGAGCACTGGGAAACGGAGGAAAATATGAACAGAATAATGGTTGATAACTTCGAAGTCGAAACACAGTTGTTGCGCAATTCCCGAAGCTCATAATTAAAGAAAAATTTCTTTTCAACATGTCCTTTATTTATGACACTGTAATAACAGACTGTTTAGTAAATGTGACTGCGTTTATGTCTGAGGAGGAGGTACGCATAGTAAGAAAACTTAACACCTCTTAAATGAATTGTTATTTCCACTTATTTGTTTGTATCCAACGAAGTGTTATTGGGTTCACGATTACATGACAGTTCCCCACACTGACACTTCCACACACTGCCAAAAATACTGACACTTCCCCACAGCCCTTGGACGCGGCTACCTGATTAATGACTCAGAAATAATCTCGACTGACAATTCCACACAAATCCCCCCCCCCCAAGGCTACAGCGCGACTCCCTCCCAAACTACCTCCCGCCGCCCCAAATAAAAAAGATTAATAATAGATTATTATTAGTCTATACTGTACTAATAATAATATATCTATACTAATAAAGCAGTTGTGCGCGCGTGTGCGTGTGTGTGTGTGTCCGGCTTATCTCGAAAACGGCTACTTATAACTGCGCCCAAACTATACTTTAAAATATATAATGTATATATATAATGTTTAAACCAAATGTATATTTTATTTAACTGATGTGAACGAGCGCAGCGAGTTCGCCTGGCGAATTGGCGAAGCGATTCGCTCGCCTGTAACATCAAGGCTCGCCCCACTGACCTTTAAAGTTAACATGTTATTCTTTTGGAGTGAAGAAAGGCGCTCGGTCTAGGTACTTCATTACTAATACGGTCTCGAAAATATCATTGATGTAGTGTAATTTCCATCAAAATAAAATAAATGCAAGAGTCTGATTTCCATCACACTTTATCCAGGCTGTGGACTGGCAAAATAATAACAAAATTGATCATTTTGGTGTTGTTATCATTTTGGCGTGTTTAAAATCAGCTTTTTCGGCTTCGTCATTTTTTGTGTATTTTTATTTTTTTTTTGTATTTTTGGTTTTGGTCCAATTTTCTCAACAATAATAATTATTAACCTACTCCATTTTCTGTGAATAGGCAACTGCCTTCAGAAAATTTTTCATTTTTTGTCATTTTCGAATTTTTTCTGGATTTTCTCAATCCGTCCGTCTAGTTTGACATATTTCGTCTTCTTTTTTCCCCTTCCATGTTGAGCTCGGCCTTCAGAAATGCGCAGTTTGTCTTCTCAGCTTCCGTCTTCAACACTTTGACAACCTCTTTTAATTTGGGGTGAGGTCTCCCGACAAGATTGTTGAGTCGGTTGTTCCAGCCCTCAACAGCGTTCGTTGTCCTGTGCCGTGCTTGGTGGCAATTCCACATCTCGATTGGAATGTCTTGGTTGTCTAGCCAGTTTTCAACAAAGTAGTAAAAAAACTGGCTAAGTTTGGAACTTTCTGGAGCTTGAGAGTGTATTTCCACCCACCCATCGAGCACATCTTCAGGCTTTAAAAACGCAAGTGCTGCGCACATACGGACATGAAGGCTGATTTCGCTATTCTCTCGGTACTCCACCGACAATCCGAGATCCTGTACTTTTCTCCATAAGCATTTTGTCATGTGAAAATGACAGCCATGTATTTTTGTTGTTGGAAATACTTCTTGCAGAGAAGAAATGACAGCAGTTTCAAAATCCACGTTTATATTTTCTGGTCTCCACTCCGGAACAGCCTGGAGGAGGAGTCTGAACAGTCTCGTATACGTTTGCTTCTTCTTGTTTGGTAGAAGGGCGAATACGATAGGAGATATTTTTGTCTCATCATTGCTACTCCCAAAATCGGCATGAATAGTATATATTTGACTAAACTGCTTGCTAGTACTCTTGAAAGTAACATCCATAAAAAAATGGCTAAAACACTTCAAGCTCTCTTTTCCTTTGCTGCCGCAAAAAACAATTATTCTATCTTCATTTCCGTCATCAGCCAAAAGGAAAGACGAACCGTCAATCATAGTCAACGTATCGTTATCAAAAACTATATTTTCTCTGTGTTCCGGCTCTTTTGCGTTTCCCTGGGCATTGCTTCGGTGTCGATACAGTGACCTCATCATAGACTCTGTCTTAGGCATTTCGGTAACGAAGTCATAACCTGAAAACAAGCCATATTTAATAAAATTCTCTCTCGGTAGAACTTCCAAAAAACTATTTTTTTATTTTTTTTATTTTTTGCTGAAACGTTCTAAAATACCCCCAGATTTTAAAAATTATATTTTTTCACGAACACATCAGGAAATCAGGGATAAATTGACTTTTTAAAACATTATTACATGGGTACTCAAATTGTGCGGAGTTGTATTCTGAACAAGAATATAGAAAAACATCGGAGACAATCTGGGAAAAAGTCAACTTTTTAGAAATATTACATTGGGTAGGCCTACTAAAATCTTGAAATTGAATACCAACATACTATTTAAGAGTCTGCAGAGGCTGCCGGCCATGTTGGATTTACTACCATAAGAACAATGCTATATAGTGATCCAAATGACACCGTTATTAATGGTCCAAAATTTGTGATTGAGGCGATTTAACTCAAAAACCCCTGAACCGATTGAGCTGAAACTTTGTATGAAGGTAGATACTAAATATACCAGATGACTAATTTCAAATTAACAGTTTTTTATTTACATATGTGTTGTTTGAATGAGTGTACTAAATTCACTCAGTGGTACTACTAAAATTAATGCTAAGAACACATACCTTTATCATGAAGGTCACCCATGGCATCGTCGTAAATTTGACTAACGCTGGCATCTTCTTCACGCGCTCTCTTCACTGCCTTTTGGACGCGCTTCGAAACCTCTAAACGGGTAACATCAGGAACACCACACTGATGCTCACTGTTTGGTCCACGTGTTAAAATGTTATCTTTGGACTGAATTGATGAATAACACTTTTTCGAATACTTGAAAACACACACCCACGTCACAACACCACTTTTCGCCATTCTTAACTTCTGGTATTCGTAACCTTCATGGTAAACGCACTCCCTTCCCTTAGATGTCCGACCTAATTCTAACTCCATAGTAGTCACGATGCTAACACGGCAAGAATCAAAACGGCAATGCCAGTAGACTGCGTAGGTACTTGCTTCCCAAAGAATTTATACCTGCTACCCCACGGAATGTGACCGCATAATCCAGGAATCCAACAACAACAGGTCACTGCCCCAAGGGGGTAATCCCACAGAGCGTAGAATAACCAGAGCGGCATACAGTGGTGGCGTGCAAAATGCGCTATACTTATATAAATATAAGTATACTTCAAAGGCTAGTATGGGGAGGAGCCCTTGGAAATTTCTCATTTTTAATGTACTACTACACATAATAATATATAGCTGAAGAGTACTAAATAGACGCATCAAATAATGTATAATAAATGTACGGGAAGTGGATGGTAGCATTTTTATTTTTTTGGTAGCCTTTGGGGGGGGGGGGAAGATGTGTGTGGAATTGTCAGTCGAGATTATTTCTGAGTCATTAATCAGGTACCGCGTCCAAGGGCTGTGGGGAAGTGTCAGTATTTTTTGCAGTGTGTGGAAGTGTCAGTGTGGGGAACTGTCCAGACAGCTGGGTTCACTATTCCAACTTTGTAGTTTTCTATTTACTCACCACTATAAGAATTTTAATCCGAGTAACGCTTTCGCTGTTTAACTCATTCTTTTTTAAAATCATTCCTTTATACATGTTCCCTTTGTTGAATCAACACAGTTAAAGGAAGGGAGTTAATATTTTTCGACTGAAGATGGTTTAAACACTGAAAGCCGTAGTCGGATCACAACGCGTATGCTCTGTAGTGGTTAGGAAAATAAACTATAAGGTTTGAATTGTTTATTATTATTTCTCCCCCTCCCCTCCTCCTCCTCCTCCTCCTCCTCCAGGATTAGGTTATATAAATCTCTTTTCGGTACCCATCTCATCCTCGGACGACCCACGTCTCTTCTATCAGTGGCTTTATAGTTCAGTGCCGCTTTCGGCAATCGATCGCTTTCCAAATGTTCCCACCATTGTCTCCTGTAAGCTGAAATAATTTCATTTATGTCCTCTACTTGAGTTCTCTTTCTTACTTGATTATTCTGTCTTGCAATGTATACTTTAAGGTATTTCGAATAAACTGCATTTCAGCACTCTGAATCTTGCCGCTTTCCTTTTTGTCATGACCCACGTCTCACTCCCATATGTCGATGTGGGTTTGTAATTGTCTTATAAAAAATATAAGACTTATAAATGTTATAAGACAATTGTTTATTATTTCAAAATCCAAAATTTCAGAACCCATATTAATAAAACAATAGAAACAAAAAAGTATATTATTTTTCTCTTATTTTGTTTATTTTAGAAATAGGCCTATCGGCCAGTTATTACGTAAGTGTAGCAAAAAAAAAAAATTGTTTACTATCTACGCTAAAGTGAAAGTCGGAGAATTAGTGACGTGTTGGAGCTATATTTTACGTCTCTAAAAACCTTATTTAAACTGACTGAAGTCGCGGGCAAGTGTAGTTACTGCATTCAGGCCGACTTGATTTATGTGCACCGGTTTTCATGACATTTTAGAATATTCTGTAACGTTAGTCTAGATAGTGTTCCACAGCTAGCTCACTTCACATCGCCCAGTAATTCAGTCGAAGGCCAGACTCCCGCTAAAACTCGTTTCAGCTCTTGCAACCGCATTGCGTACACAAATTAAATTTTAAAATTAAGTTATTCTGAACATCAGAATAATCGAGTTATAAAGTAAATATGATTTGGTTACTTAGATAGCAGTCACAAAATAGGTGGAATAAATTTACACCGGAGGGAGCTGAAACAACAAAACAACAGGTTCTACTTATCATTTTAATTAACTGATTCAAAACTTGCAGGCGATTTACAGAGGTACCGTACCAAGGTTGTGGTGGAATCGGGTGAAGCTTTGGCGGACGTTATACGTACATATCAGTGCGGGTGTCAGACAGGGATGTCGCCTGTCTCTGATACTGTTTAATGTTCACCTGGATGAGTGGAAGAATAACGTGGAAGAGTAGTGTGAATCCCAGTATAGTATCAGTACATCGGTTGGGGTGAGCAAGATATACTGTTTCTCAGTAGACGTAAAGATTCCGTCATTTATTTACGAGGGTAGGTGAAAATCTCTAAAGACACTAGGAACCCCGTAGTTCCTAGTTGTGTGGGACTCAAACCTACTAAAAACGCCTCCCTTAATGCTACAACTAAGCAAGCTCATCCAGCAGTTTCTCCTTCATGTTTACTTCACGGGTGATGGGGTGAAGTCCAGTCGTTAATCCCAAGATTATTCTGTCTTTCTCTCACGTAGAGTTTTATGGATCTATACATATTAATTGCTTTCTATTGCTATACCAGATCATGTGACTTCTGTCTTTTGAGTCGCCTCGACGTGTGGAGCTTCTTCCACCACGTGTCGCATTATTGGGTTATTGTGGATGTGAATCCTCTGATCATGTTTGTCTGCATATTTTGTCATTATTTCGCTGACGTATTCTACATTGAGGTCTCTGTGTAGGTTGTCGTTCCTTATATACCAAGGGGCATTCACTGTGCTTCTGAGCGCTTTGTTCTGAAAGGTTTGTATTTTTTCTAAGTTTTCTTTGTACAGCCCCACAGCTGAATTCCGTAAGTCCACACAGGGTTCAGAATTTGTTTGTACAACAGCAGTTTGTTTTCAGCTGTTAGTTGCGAGTTTCTCCCTCAAAGCCAGTACATTTTTCTGTATTTTATGTTGAGCACCTCTTTCTTTTTTTTACATGCTGTTTCAATTAAGCTTTGTATCCAGCGCCATACCTAGATACTTTGCTGTGTTAGCATATGGCACTAATATTTCTCCATTGATGAAAACTGAAACACGTAATGTGTCTATACCGTTGTTTATTGTGTTATTGGTGCACATGTTTTGGCGGTGTTTACCACAGTCATTAGCATTAAACATTCGAGTGTTGAAGACTCGTTAGACGTTCAAGTACTGAAGACTGATGATGATGGTAAGCGCCGCCGTCGATATTTGTACGAGTTACTGAATAAAAAATATTGTATAGGCAACATTGCGTGTTTCATTTTGAACAGTGTACTTTCTGCAGACGACCATGTAGTCATTCAGGAATCGGAAGACAGTTTGCAACAGTCCATACACAGATCGAAAGCACTGTGTTTATTGTAAAATTCGAAGGTTACAACAGTAGGGAAGGCAAAAGTGTGGCGTGTAAAGGGAAGGATCAAAAAGAAGTAAACTGGTGATAACTAATGAGGCGGTTGATAAGGTCTCAGTATCTTGGATGGGATGTCGTTTGTAGAGGAATCGTGGTGTATGAAATAAAAGTAATAGATCCCAAGCTCTCACGGAGACGACTATCACAAGAATGTTCAGGGGAAAATATGATCATCCCCCTGAACATTCGTGTTACCGAAATACGACTGTACAAAGTTATGGCGCTTCGGGCATCGCGCTTATTTATGGTTCAGTAATGTAGGTGCTTTTACGAGAGATTGTTTCCGTGCCATTACGTTGACATGCATTTCCTTCGAGGTTTTGTTGTGGTGTTCTGAGAGGACAGAGCGAGAATCAGAATATAAGAAATAAAAAAGGAACGTGCATGATGAATGGGTCAATAGAGGTAGCCAAGAGTAAGTGTAAAAAGGGTAAAGGGTAAGAGAGTGTTGACGGTATAGAGAAAAGTTTCCAAGCGAACTTACACATATAGACCCCGAGGTACGAGAGTCATTGTTAGGGCCGGAAGTGGTGGAACTGGAACAGGCTTGTAGTATAATCCTGGAAGATAGAAGAAAAAAGGCGATTGAAATTATACTTTAGTAATCCTTCTACGTAAGTCCCATAAGTCATTACTTTCTATTTACATTAATAACATTAAGAATACGCATTTTTAGCATTAATAATAACAATCATTAAATTCTAATTTTGGTGATATAGATAGATTTTCATTAATTGTCATGAATCTGTTTCCGTTGCGTCGCTCGAGCGCAGTGCGATGTATTCAGCTACAGCTCAGTAGAGTTATTTATTCTGTATAATGTTTTATGTTTTTTCTGTAATTCCGTTTGCCATTCATATAATATATTCTGTTTGGTCCTTACGGCTCTGCGTAGGCAGTCGCCGGTCCCCCATGTTTCGCTGGTTTTTATTATTTCATTTCTGTTGTGTGTAGGGCATTCGTGCGGTTAGTTTTGCCCGGTTAATAATTTATGTTTTCATATTGAACGGAACAGCGTGGCGTATATTTAGACCACGGAGGCAGTGTGTTATGGTTTCGTTTGCAGCGTATTGTCTACAGTCTACACCATTGCCTTTTTCCTTTTTTTTTTGCAATAGCTAAATGACTCGATAATTGGAAAGTTAAAGTTCCAAGAACAGTAAGGCGATTACCTAGAACAATTGTAACCAGTTGTTGATTTTTTTTTTTTTTTTAATAATCAAAAATAAACTTTTCCGTATAATCGATTTCACGAGCAATTGAACAGCACGGAGATTAAATCTGGAAAATTTCAAAGAAAAACTACATGTAGGCGTAACGTAAAATGTTGGAAATTGTATTAAGTAATAACCTCACCAGAAAATCAAAACGAAACATACGCATAAATGCATTGCTTAAATATGTGTAAATTTAATGTAGCGTATAAAATTGCTTAATCGTGTTGTTTAGTGCCTCTCACAAATCTTTGTTTTGGGATCTGTGTTTTGGTATTGCTTTTTTTACGTTACCCTTATGTTTGTGCTGATATTTTTTATTCAAGTTTTGGGGCTGTTTTTGTGCAACTGTTAGCATTGTTGTAACCTTTCTCCACAACCACAACAAAATCACAAGCTGCGCATATATATATATATATATATATATATATATATATATATTTCAATCACTTTCTGCTACAGTCCGTTTCTTGATGTATATAATACTATAATACTTATAACTATTTTACCTCAAGATGTATTTTTTCTTTAGGGACATGTTTCGGGAGATCCTGTTCTCCCATCTTCAACCTTCGCCATCTTGCTTCTGGTGCAGTATTTGTGTGTTGGCTTCTGGATGTTATTATGGTGGTTTGTTGGTCTTTGGTCCTTCAATGTTGCATTATTGTGTGTGGTTGTGGTATCTGTTTTTGTATTTTGTGTATTTTCGATGTTGAGTGCTTTGAATATTGTGTCATGTTTTGTATTGATTTGTATTTGTTCTGGTATTAATTTGTTTTGTGTTTTATGTTTGTAAATCTGTAAATTTTCCCAAATGTTCATTATGGTGCCTTTGTGTGGTATATGTTTTATTAGTGTTACATTGGTTATGTATGGGAATTCATGTCCTGTGTTTATTGCATGTGTGGCTAAATTGGATTTATATATGTTTGGTTTTTTGTATGCATTTAGGTGTTCAAAATAACGTTTTATTAGCTGTTTTTTTGTTTGTCCTATATAACATTTATTGCAATCTTGGCATTCAATTTTGTATATACCGTTGGTTGTTGTATTATCTTTGTTGTGTGAATTATTTAAAAACACAGATATAAAAATAGCATACAAAACTAATAAAAATAAATTACAAAATCTAAATAATTCACACAACAAAGATAATACAACAACCAACGGTATATACAAAATTGAATGCCAAGATTGCAATAAATGTTATATAGGACAAACAAAAAAACAGCTAAAAAAACGTTATTTTGAACACCTAAATGCATACAAAAAACCAAACATATATAAATCCAATTTAGCCACACATGCAATAAACACAGGACATGAATTCCCAGACATAACCAATGTAACACTAATAAAACATATACCACACAAAGGCACCATAATGAACATTTGGGAAAATTTACAGATTTACAAACATAAAACACAAAACAAATTAATACCAGAACAAATACAAATCAATACAAAACATGACACAATATTCAAAGCACTCAACATCGAAAATACACAAAATACAAAAACAGATACCACAACCACACACAATAATGCAACATTGAAGGACCAAAGACCAACAAACCACCATAATAACATCCAGAAGCCAACACACAAATACTGCACCAGAAGCAAGATGGCGAAGGTTGAAGATGGGAGAACAGGATCTCCCGAAACATGTCCCTAAAGAAAAAATGCATCTTGAGGTAAAATAGTTATAAGTATTATAGTAATATATATATATATATATATATATATATATATATATTTTACAACGCTCCCTTTCGTCTAACACAATTATCTAATATTTGTGATGTTAGATAAAAAGTTACTTACCCGTGATATTACTTTACCTGGGCTCCAGAACAAATCCCAGATACAAATGACGCGGTTTCAGCTTAGCTCAGCGCATGGAGACACTCTTTCTCAGGATTCGTTCAGTGATTGTGGTTTTCAAGGGGAATCGTTACAAATAACACTTTAAGATTTTCTTGATTATTATATTTAAGGTTTAATCAATGATTTTTAAACTTTAACTTGTTAATGGTAGGACTTAATTATACCCTAACCTTATAATTATTGAGTGAGTGTGGAAAGTAATGATTAAGACGCTCAAACGACCTATAGCTCTTATCTGGTTTGATTAAGAGATTGCTATCTCCCAAACCAGTGCTAAAGAACAGGTCTGCAATAATTTGCACGTCCAATACTACACACCACTTTCCATTCAACACTCCTATCCTATATTAGAACTAATCTTATAGTTACAATACAATGTGTGCTTTTCTTAGTGTCTTTTTAAAATTGTTTATTGTTTTATTATTTGTTTAGCGCTTATATCATTGATCAATGAATCTATTTCTTACTGTTTGATGCGGTGACCGAAGATAGGAATCTGTAGAGGTCCTCCTTTCGATGGTGTTGCACAGAAGAATGGATTGATCAATGCGGTTGAAGATGCCCTGGCAATTACAGATGGTGTAGCCTTCTGTAGCACAGGTCCTTCACGGCTGATTGATTAATTAATTAATTATTTAATTAATTAACGGTGGTTTTACGCAGCTAGTGTTATTGAATGTTGTTAATTCATCTACACTGCGGACTACTTCTCGATTTAGAACTGAATTTGCACTGTTGTGTAATTCAAAAATTTCAGTATGTGAATTATACACGTCTAGTGTGTTTCAGTACCGAACGAAGAGTGATGTTACCCCTCGCCTTTAGCTGGCGTCAGTTTTAAATACGGGCTGCTGATTGGTTGTACAAATAAATCATGCGTTTTTCCAGTTTCGACAATCTCAAACAAGTCGCTCAAACACTCCGTGACAGGTTCCAAACGGCATAGAAATTCTTGTCAAAATCGTACTTCCTGTATTGCTAATCGATTGATTACAAGTATTTGCAAATGTGTTTCCGAAGATCTGACCACAGAATATTGTTGCTTAGGTCTTTATCTGTGTGTGTGAAAACACCTTATTCCTACGTAGCATAATTCTCTCGTTATTCCTGTTGGCGTGCGTCATCCGTATAACTTCATTATTTGTTAATTATATTAACTGAACTTGCGGCTACTTATAAAGCTTTTCTTGATGAATACAATGCTGTTTTCAGAATTGCCGTATATTTACAACTTTTGAAGTTATCGCAGGTTGAACTGATAATTCGCTTTGAGTAAAATTACCTGTTTGAACTGGATTCTACTGTAGCGGTGACGTGGTTAGATGACTGCGATTATACTCTCTCTCTCTCTCTCTCTCTCTCTCTCTCTCTCTCTCTCTCTCTCTCTCTCTCTCTCTCTCTCTCTCTCTCTCTCTCTCTCTCTCACGGCGTTACACTCGTACCGTCTATAGCTTTCATATAACGCTCTGATAGGACGCTATTATGAATCGTTATAATATATGTATATATATATTACGGATTAGGCACTAATAGTAAAGCCTGAAACGCGGGTGCTTGACAGACCGATGGAACAGTTTTACTGTGCAGGAATATCAACGCCGAGTAGATTACACACAACCTCAGGTCGGCGACATTAAAATACGTAACTGTCGGTAAACTGGAATTCAACATTTTTATGAAACAGTCAAAGAATACCTTTAATAATGTATAAAGAATTTTTAGTACTTACAAGTACATCTCTAGGTATTCCAGTCGGTGATTTTTTAGTTTTTTATCCAAGATGGATTTGGGAACAGTTGTGTTCCATCTTCAATTGGATCATTTAGTAAACTTGCATAACATTTATAAAAATATCGGTATGGAGAACTTCCATGTTCTCAGATTTACATTTAAAATCGTTTTCGAAATGAAAGATTTCCATAAACTACTTCTTTCTACTCACTGCTTCAGTCTTAACCACAGTACTGTGGTGACTAACGTATACCACCTCACGTTATCGCACTCGATTTTCACTGATGATGGAAGTCGATGGCACTGCCGAAACGTCTGGGTTTGCCGAAAACATTGGTCTACGGCCAAACAGGACGGGAAGGAATTTTAACAACAAACTACTTCTTTGTTGCCGATAACGAAGAACATATATAAAAAATTATCCCCTCCCCCTCAACTATAATTTTCATTTTTATAAAATTACCCCCACCCCGTTCAACTAGCCTCTTCATTTATAGATTCATCTACGTTTCTTCAGTGGATTATTAAGATATTCTTATCAGGATACTTTATTTATCAAACTTAAGTACTTTACTTTTGTTACAACAAAAAATGTTTCAGGTAAACTACCCTTTTCCCCTAACCGATCTTCACCAAAATCAACAGGCCTTGAGTTCTTTACAATGTAGGGAACTATGCAAAACATTATTTGATTATGTTTGAATTTACGGCGGTTATCGTTCGTCATAGAAAAAATTACCCTTGTTATCACATAAAACGTTGCAGGTAAACTACACCTTTCTCTTACCTGATCTTCACCAAAATGAATAGATCTTGAGTCCTCTACAATTCAGGGATGGATACATAACATTATTTGACTCTGTTTGAATGTGCGGCAGTTATCGTTCGTCATAGAAACAATTACTCTTGTTAAAACATGAAAAGTGGCAGGTAAACTACCCCTTTCCCTTAACCGATCTTCACCAAAATCAACAGGCCTTCACTTCTTTACAATTCAGGACAGCATGCAAAAAGGCATTTGTTTCTCTTTGAATTTACGGCAGTTATCGTTCGTCATAGAAACAATTACCCTTGTTAAAACATAAAATGTTGCAGGTAAACTACCCCTTTCCCTTAACCGATCTTCAACAAAATCAACAGACCTTGCGTTCTGTGTAATTCAAAAAGGTATGCAAAAAAGTAGTTGATTCTGTTTGAATTTACGGCAGTTATCGTTCGTCATCGAAAAAATTACCCTTGTTAAAACATAAAATGGTGCAGGTAAACTACCCCTTTTCCTTAACCGATCTTCACCAAAACCAATAGGTCTTGAGAACTCTAGAATTCAGGGCTGTATCCGAAACATTATTTGATTCTGTTTGAATGTGCGGCTGTTATCCTTTGCCATAAAAAAATTACCCTCAATAAAAAAAACGTTGCAAGTAAACTACCCCTTTCCCTTAACCGATCTTCACCAAAAACAATAGGTCTTGAGTACTCTACAAATCAGGAATGTATGCAAAACATTCTTTGATTCTGTTTAAATTTACGGCAGTTACCGTTCGTCATAAAAAATTTACTCTTGTTAAAACAGGAACAGTGGCCGGTAAACTACCCCTTTCCCTTAACCGATCTTCACGAAAATCAACAGGCCTTCACTTCTTTACAATTCAGGACATTAGCAAAAAATTATTTGATTCTATTTGAATTTGCGGCAGTTATCGTTCGTCAAAAAAAATTACCCTTGTTAAAACATAACACGTTGCAGGTAAACTACCCCTTTCCCTTAACCGATCTTCACCAAACATAACAGGTCTTGAGTACTCTACAATTCAGGACTGTATGCAAAAACGTGTTTGATTCTGTTTGAATTTGCGGCTGTTATCGTTTGCCATAGAAAATGCCCTTGTTAAAACATAAAACGTTGCTAGTAAACTACCGCTTTCCCTTAACCGATCTTCACCAAAACCAACAGATCATGAGAACTCTCCAATTCAGGGCTGTATCCAAAACATTATTTGATTCTGTTTGAATTTGCGGCAGTTATCGTTCGTCATAGAAAAAATTACCCTTGTTAAAACATAAAATGTTGCTGGCAAACTACCCCTTTCCCTTAACCGATCTTCACCAAAACCAACAGGTCTTGACAACTTTACAATTCAGAGCTGTATCCAGAACATTATTTGATTCTGTTTGAATTTGCGGCTGTTATCGTTAGCCATAGGAAAATATCGGTATGGAGAACCATACATGACTTCCATATTCTAAGATTTATATTTAAAATCATTTTCACCCAAACAGCCAGGCTGTGTCTTACCTGCCTTTTTATTGCTGTATTAAATGAAAAATATTATATTACATTAAAATGAAAAAATTATAATTTTATTGCCTGGCAACAAAATTATTTTATTTTTAACAATTACCATTGTTTCAAAAAGTTTAAATAAATTTTCAAGTACATTACTCTTGTTAAAACGTAAAAGGTTGCAGGTAAACTACCCCTTCCCCTTAACCGATCTTCACCAAAATCGAAAGTCATTGAGACCTCTACAATTCAGGGACGTATGCAAAAAATTACTTGATTCTGTTTGAATTTGCGGCTGTTATCGTTTGCCATAGAAAATACGCTTGATAAAAAAACGTTGCAGGTAAACTACCCCTTCCCCTTAACCGATCTTCACCAAAAACAATAGGTCTTGAGTACTCTACAAATCAGGGCTGTATGCAAAACATTATTACTTCCATATTCCTTAAGGAATGGAAGTATGGTGATGGCAAAAAAAATCGTGTTCGAGATTATTGCAGATTCTGATTCTACTACACTCAAAACATGAAAAATATCGGTATGGAGAACCATACATGACTTCCATATTCTAAGATTTATATTTAAAATCATTTTCAGCCAAACAGCCAGGCTGTGTCTTACCTGCCTTTTTATTGCTGTATTAAATGAAAAATATTATATTACATTAAAATGAAAAAATTATAATTTTATTGCCTGGCAACAAAATTATTTTATTTTTAACAATTACCATTGTTTCAAAAAGTTTAAATAAATTTTCAAGTACTTTACTCTTGTTAAAACGTAAAAGGTTGCAAGTAAACTACCCCTTCCCCTTAACCGATCTTCACCAAAATCGAAAGTCATTGAGACCTCTACAATTCAGGGACGTATGCAAAAAATTATTTGATTCTGTTTGAATTTGCGGCTGTTATCGTTTGCCATAGAAAATACGCTTGATAAAAAAACGTTGCAGGTAAACTACCCCTTCCCCTTAACCGATCTTCACCAAAAACAACAGGTCTTGAGTACTCTACAAATCAGGGCTGTATGCAAAACATTATTTGATTCTGTTTGAATTTGCGGCTGTTATCGTTTGCCATAGAAAATAAAACGTAAAAGGTTGCAGGTAAACTACCCCTTCCCCTTAACCGATCTTCACCAAAAACAATAGGTCTTGAGCACTCTACAAATCAGGACTGTATGCAAAACATTATTTGATTCTGTTTGAATTTGCGGCTGTTATCGTTTGCCATATAAAATACCCTTGTTAAAAAAACGTTGCAGGTAAACTACCCCTTTCCCTCAACCGATCTTCACCAAAAACAATAGGTCTTGCGAAATCTACAATTCAGGGCTGTATGCGAAACATTATTTGATTCTGTTTGAATTTGCGGCTGTTATCGTTTGCCAAAAAAAAAAAAATTCCCTTGATAAAAAAAACCGTTGCAGGTAAACTACCCCTTCCCCTCAACCGATCTTCACCAAAAACAATAGGTCGCGAGTACTCTACAAATCAGGGCTGTATGCAAAAAATTATTTGATTCTGTTTGAATTTGCGGCAGTTGTCGTTTGCCATAGAAAATACGCATGATAAAAAACGTTGCTGGTAAACTACCCCTTCCCCTCAACCGATCTTCACCAAAAACAATAGGTCTTGAGTACTCTACAAATCAGGGCTGTATGCAGAAAATTATTTGATTCTGCTTGAATTTGCGGCTGTTATCGTTTGCCATAGAAAATACCCTTGTTAAAAAAACGTTGTAGGTAAACTACCCCTTTCCCTTAACCGATCTTCACCAAAAACAAAAGGTATTGAGAACTCTACAATTTAGGGCTGTATGCAAATAATCTTTTCATTCTGTTTGAATTTGCGGCTGTTATCGTTTGCCATAGGAAATACCCTTGTTAAAACATAAAACGTTACAGGTAAACTACCCCTTTCCCTTAACCGATCTTCACCAAAAACAATTGGTCTTGAGAACTCTACAATTCAGGGCTGTATGCGAAACATTATTTGATTCTGTTTGAATTTGCGGCTGTTATCGTTTGCCAAACAAACAAAATTTCCCTTGCTAAAAAAAAACCGTTGCAGGTAAACTACCCCTTTCCCTCAACCGATCTTCACCAAAAACAATAGGTCGCGAGAACTCTGCAAAACCGGGCTGTATGCAAAAAATTATTTGATTCTGTTTGAATTTGCGGCAGTTATCGTTTGCCATAGAAAAAAAATCTACAGACAGACAGACAGACAGACAGACAGACAGACACACAGACACACAGACACTTTTCGGAAAACGACTTTTTTTCATGTTTTGAGTGTAGTAGAATCAGAATCTGCAATAATCTCGAACACGATTTTTTTTGCCATCACCATACTTCCATTCCTTAAGGAATATGGAAGTAAAAAGTCGTTTTCCGAAAAGTGTCTGTGTGTCTGTGTGTCTGTCTGTCTCTCTGTCTGTCTGTCTGTCTGTAGATTTTTTTTCTATGGCAAACGATAACTGCCGCAAATTCAAACAGAATCAAATAATTTTTTGCATACAGCCCGGTTTTGCAGAGTTCTCGCGACCTATTGTTTTTGGTGAAGATCGGTTGAGGGAAAGGGGTAGTTTACCTGCAACGGTTTTTTTTTTAGCAAGGGAAATTTTGTTTGTTTGGCAAACGATAACAGCCGCAAATTCAAACAGAATCAAATAATGTTTCGCATACAGCCCTGAATTGTAGAGTTCTCAAGACCTATTGTTTTTGGTGAAGATCGGTTAAGGGAAAGGGGTAGTTTACCTGTAACGTTTTATGTTTTAACAAGGGTATTTCCTATGGCAAACGATAACAGCCGCAAATTCAAACAGAATGAAAAGATTATTTGCATACAGCCCTAAATTGTAGAGTTCTCAATACCTTTTGTTTTTGGTGAAGATCGGTTAAGGGAAAGGGGTAGTTTACCTACAACGTTTTTTTAACAAGGGTATTTTCTATGGCAAACGATAACAGCCGCAAATTCAAACAGAATCAAATAATTTTCTGCATACAGCCCTGATTTGTAGAGTACTCAAGACCTATTGTTTTTGGTGAAGATCGGTTGAGGGGAAGGGGTAGTTTACCAGCAACGTTTTTTATCATGCGTATTTTCTATGGCAAACGACAACTGCCGCAAATTCAAACAGAATCAAATAATTTTTTGCATACAGCCCTGATTTGTAGAGTACTCGCGACCTATTGTTTTTGGTGAAGATCGGTTGAGGGGAAGGGGTAGTTTACCTGCAACGGTTTTTTTTATCAAGGGAATTTTTTTTTTTTTTTGGCAAACGATAACAGCCGCAAATTCAAACAGAATCAAATAATGTTTCGCATACAGCCCTGAATTGTAGATTTCGCAAGACCTATTGTTTTTGGTGAAGATCGGTTGAGGGAAAGGGGTAGTTTACCTGCAACGTTTTTTTAACAAGGGTATTTTATATGGCAAACGATAACAGCCGCAAATTCAAACAGAATCAAATAATGTTTTGCATACAGTCCTGATTTGTAGAGTACTCAAGACCTATTGTTTTTGGTGAAGATCGGTTAAGGGGAAGGGGTAGTTTACCTGCAACCTTTTACGTTTTATTTTCTATGGCAAACGATAACAGCCGCAAATTCAAACAGAATCAAATAATGTTTTGCATACAGCCCTGATTTGTAGAGTACTCAAGACCTGTTGTTTTTGGTGAAGATCGGTTAAGGGGAAGGGGTAGTTTACCTGCAACGTTTTTTTATCAAGCGTATTTTCTATGGCAAACGATAACCGCCGCAAATTCAAACAGAATCAAATAATTTTTTGCATACGTCCCTGAATTGTAGAGGTCTCAATGACTTTCGATTTTGGTGAAGATCGGTTAAGGGGAAGGGGTAGTTTACTTGCAACCTTTTACGTTTTAACAAGAGTAAAGTACTTGAAAATTTATTTAAACTTTTTGAAACAATGGTAATTGTTAAAAATAAAATAATTTTGTTGCCAGGCAATAAAATTATAATTTTTTCATTTTAATGTAATATAATATTTTTCATTTAATACAGCAATAAAAAGGCAGGTAAGACACAGCCTGGCTGTTTGGCTGAAAATGATTTTAAATATAAATCTTAGAATATGGAAGTCATGTATGGTTCTCCATACCGATATTTTGATTCTGTTTGAATTTGCGGCTGTTATCGTTTGCCATAGAAAATACCCTTGTTAAAAAAACGTTGCTGGTAAACTACCCCTTTCCCTCAACCGATCTTCACCAAAAAAAAATAGGTCTTGAGAACTCTACAATTTAGGGCTGTATGCAAATAATCTTTTGATTCTGTTTGACTTTGCGGCTGTTATCGTTTGCCATAGGAAATACCCTTGTTAAAACATAAAACGTTACAGGTAAACTACCCCTTTCCCTTAACCGATCTTCACCAAAAACAATAGGTCTTGAGTACTCTACAAATCAGGGCTGTATGCAAACCATTATTTGATTCTGTTTGAATTTGCGGCTGTTATCGTTTGCCATAGAAACTACCCTTGTTAAAAAAACGTTGCAGGTAAACTACCCCTTTCCCTCAACCGAACTTCACCAAAAACAATAGGTCTTGAGAACTCTACAATTTAGGGATGTATGCAAATAATCTTTTGATTCTGTTTGAATTTGCGGCTGTTATCGTTTGCCATAAGAAATACCCTTGTTAAAACATAAAACGTTACAGGTAAACTACCCCTTTCCCTTAACCGATCTTCACCAAAAACAATAGGTCTTGAGTACTCTACAAATCAGGGCTGTATGCAAAACATTATTTGATTCTGTTTGAATTTGCGGCTGTTATCGTTTGCCATAGAAAATACCCTTGTTAAAAAAACGTTGCTGGTAAACTACCCCTTTCCCTCAACCGAACTTCACCAAAAACAAGAGGTCTTGAGAACTCTACAATTTAGGGCTGTATGCAAATAATCTATTGATTCTGTTTGAATTTGCGGCTGTTATCGTTTGCCATAGGAAATACCCTTGTTAAAACATAAAACGTTACAGGTAAACTACCCCTTTCCCTTAACCGATCTTCACCAAAATCAGAAGATCTTGAGAACTCTACAATTCAGGGCTGTATGCGAAACATTATTTGATTCTGTTTGAATTTGCGGCTGTTATCGTTTGCCAAACAAACAAAATTACCCTTGCTAAAAAAAAAACCGTTGCAGGTAAACTACCCCTTTCCCTCAACCGATGTTCACCAAAAACAATAGGTCGCGAGTACTCTGCAAATCAGGGCTGTGTGCAAAAAATTATTTGATTCTGTTTGAATTTGCGGCAGTTATCGTTTGCCATAGAAAAAAAATCTACAGACAGACAGACAGACAGACACACACACAGACAGACAGACAGACAGACACACACACAGACACTTTTCGGAAAACGACTTTTTTTCATGTTTTGAGTGTAGTAGAATCAGAATCTGCAATAATCTCGAACACGATTTTTTTTGCCATCACCATACTTCCATTCCTTAAGGAATATGGAAGTAAAATTACCCTTGATAAAAAAAACGTTGCCGGTAAACTACCCCTTCCCCTTAACAGATCTTCGCCCAAAACAATAGGTCTTGAGAACTCGACAATGCTGAGTTGCACGCAAAAAATTATTTGATTATGTTTGAATTTGCGGCTGTTATCGTATGCCATAGAAAATACCCTAGTTAAAACATAAAACGTTGCTGGTAAACTACCCCTTTCCCTTAACCGAACTTCACCAAACACTATTGGTCTTGAGAACTGTACAATTCAGGGCTGTATGCAAACAATTATTTGATTCTGTTTGAATTTGAGGCTGTTATCGTTTGCCATAGAAAATACCCATGTTAAAACATAAAACGTTGCTAGTAAACTACCCCTTTCTCTTAACCGATCTTCACCAAAACCAATAGATCTTGAGAACTCTCCAATTCAGGACTGTATGCGAAACATTATTTGATTCTGTTTGAATTTGCGGCTGTTATCTTTTGCCGCAGAAAAAAATCACACGCGCGCGCGCGCGCGCACACACACACACACACACACACAGAGAGAGAGAGAGAGAGAGAGAGAGAGAGAGAGAGAGAGAGAGAGAGAGAGAGAGAGAGAGAGAGAGAGAGACTTTTAGAAAAATGGCTTTTTTCATGTTTTGAGTGTAGTACAGTCAGAATCTGCAATAATCTCGAACACGATTTTAAAATCAGTTTGGATTCGGTTTTCGTTGTAATATTAACGTTATTTTTAAAATTAAAATTTGTTTAAGTGTTGTGTTTTATGATGGGTGTTATATGTACCTGTGTCGACGACGCTCACCTGAGTGGAAATTTTTACTTCCATGTTCCATAAGGAAATGGAAGTATGGTGATTTATAAATGTTATGCAAGTTTACTAAATGATCCAATTGAAGATGGAACACAACTGTTCCGAAATGCATCTTGGATAAAAAAACTAAAATATCGGTATGGAGAACCATACATGACTTCCATATTCTAAGATTTATATTTAAAATCATTTTCAGCCAAACAACCAGGCTGTGTCTTACCTGCCTTTTTATTGCTGTATTAAATGAAAAACATTATATTACATTAAAATGAAAAAATTATAATTTTATTGCCTGGCAACAAAATTATTTTATTTTTAACAATTACCATTGTTTCAAAAAGTTTAAATAAATTTTCAAGTACTTTACTCTTGTTAAAACGTAAAAGGTTGCAGGTAAACTACCCCTTCCCCTTAACCGATCTTCACCAAAATCGAAAGTCATTGAGACCTCTACAATTCAGGGACGTATGCAAAAAATTATTTCATTCTGTTTGAATTTGCGGCTGTTATCGTTTGCCATAGAAAATACGCTTGATAAAAAAACGTTGCAGGTAAACTACCCCTTCCCCTTAACCGATATTCACCAAAAACAATAGGTCTTGAGTAATCTACAAATCAGGGCTGTATGCAAAACATTATTTGATTCTGTTTGAATTTGCGGCTGTTATCGTTTGCCATAGAAAATACCCTTGTTAAAAAAACGTTGCAGGTAAACTACCCCTTTCCCTCAACCGATCTTCACCAAAAACAATAGGTCTTGAGAAATCTATAATTCAGGGCTGTATGCGAAACATTATTTGATTCTGTTTGAATTTGCGGCTGTTATCGTTTGCCAAAAAAAAAAAATTTCCCTTGATAAAAAAAACCGTTGCAGGTAAACTACCCCTTCCCCTCAACCGATCTTCACCAAAAACAATAGGTCGCGAGTACTCTACAAATCAGAGCTGTATGCAAAAAATTATTTGATTCTGTTTGAATTTGCGGCAGTTGTCGTTTGCCATAGAAAATACGCATGATAAAAAACGTTGCTGGTAAACTACCCCTTCCCCTCAACCGATCTTCACCAAAAACAATAGGTCTTGAGTACTCTACAAATCAGGGCTGTATGCAGAAAATTATTTGATTCTGTTTGAATTTGCGGCTGTTATCGTTTGCCATAGAAAATACCCTTGTTAAAAAAACGTTGTAGGTAAACTACCCCTTTCCCTTAACCGATCTTCACCAAAACCAAAAGGTCTTGAGAACTCTACAATTTAGGGCTGTATGCAAATAATCTTTTCATTCTGTTTGAATTTGTGGCTGTTATCGTTTGCCATAGGAAATACCCTTGTTAAAACATAAAACGTTACAGGTAAACTACCCCTTTCCCTTAACCGATCTTCACCAAAAACAATAGGTCTTGAGAACTCTACAATTCAGGGCTGTATGCGAAACATTATTTGATTCTGTTTGAATTTGCGGCTGTTATCGTTTGCCAAACAAACAAAATTTCCCTTGCTAAAAAAAAACCGTTGCAGGTAAACTACCCCTTTCCCTCAACCGATCTTCACCAAAAACAACAGGTCGCGAGAACTCTGCAAAACCGGGCTGTATGCAAAAAATTATTTGATTCTGTTTGAATTTGCGGCAGTTATCGTTTGCCATAGAAAAAAAATCTACAGACAGACAGACACACAGACAGACAGACACACAGACACACAGACAGACAGACAGACAGACAGACACACAGACACTTTTCGGAAAACGACTTTTTTTCATGTTTTGAGTGTAGTAGAATAAGAATCTGCAATAATCTCGAACACGATTTTTTTTGCCATCACCATACTTCCATTCCTTAAGGAATATGGAAGTAAAAATCACCGACTGAAATACTTAGAGGTGTACTTGTAAGTACTAAAAATTCTTTATACGATTCAACATTGTTACATTAACTGATAAGTTGTGGTACAGGATGACGAATTTGTGGTTTTGGGGGAGGGAGGACGATTTACCACACGCGTAGTAGCGTATAGGATAAGCGTACTTAATTGAGACACTTTGTAGAAGTGTGTGGTAAGTCAAATATCCACCAGAAGGTGAAAAGTAAAAAAAAAACGAGTGGAAACGCCGGGTCGACTCAGCGTGTGAAAATGAGTATTGGGACAACATCGCAGGTAATGACGGGCCTCTCAATCGTAATGCTGGCCACGCTGCCTTCCTTGTATGCAGTCTGTCCTGCTTAACTCCTAATCTACTTAGGCTTGTATTATAAGAAAAGAACTGAAGACAAAAGAGCTTCTTTGAAAGGGAATATGCCGCCTATTAAACACCGTCAGTGGTCCTGATTGATTCAGTTCAAGTAGGCCTAACTGTAGATTACAGTGAAAACTTCAGCAGTAAGAAAATTTTAATCGTAAAGTTAGTGTTGTCTCACGTGAGGTAAATGTATATGTCCATTCTAAGACCTGTAATCAGTTCCAGAATGAGTGAAAGTATTATTAAATTAATTAAAATTAAATACTAAGTAATTAATAGTAGTAACTCATTAGGAACACTCTGATAGGTCTACTATTAATTCACAATTAGCATTTTATTTTGTAAGCACAAAAATGTATTCCGCAATCAAGGTTTGGATTCACGTTCATTTGTCCCTCATGTGTGTGTGTCCTTGTTTACACTAGTCCGTCTCAGTTTTTTGTATTTTACATTCGTAAAAGACGTGGATGTGCGGTCAGTATTGATTTAGACTACATTAAATGTGTAATACAAATGGATATTGCGGTGGTTTTTAACAAACAAAGAAAAAAAGAAAGAAATATAAAGTGCATCCTGGCTTTTGCCGCAATGTCGCGTTCAAAATAGTAAAAAAGTTGCATAATGAAATTAATTGTGAAAAGAAACAGCCTAAACAAGCGCACTGGTTTATCCTGTTGTGTGTGTTTCATTCATAAAGTCGCCGCCTTATTATAAAGTATAATGATTGTGTGTTTTTTCGTAAGTTGCATTTTTGTCGGGGAGACCTTAACGTCTGTTTCACCGTGCATTCAGCTTGTGTGGTTTTGTTGACAATTTGCCAAGTCACTATTGTGGGAAGCACAGCGCTAGTGGGAAATTCTTTTGACATAAATTTATATAGTTGTTTTCAGATGGCCGCTTAAAATACCAGGCTATTGTTTTGTACAACAACGACTCGGAACGTCTGTCTGTGTCCTTGTCGTGTTTCTTGCCCGATTCAGTTGCACGCTGCCTATTTATTGCGTTTGCTTTTGTTTCTGCAGTGGCTACACTGGATAAACGTTTTATACAGTTCTACAATTAGTTCCGATTGTTCTACGAGGTCAGTAAGTTCTATCAGTGGAAAAGAAATCAAGTTAATTTAGTTGGAATGGCCAACGTGAAGGAGGATTATCTGCGTAAAGGAAGAATGTCCTCGTTAATGTAAAACTTTTCCTATAATCCGCAAACTAAAGAATGCGTTGGTCAACCTGCACCGAGCTGACAACAATAATTTCTTTAGTTGGGTATGTTGGGTGAAGCTCGGCTAGAAGATCAAGGATAGGAATTATAGTGCAGAGACAGCAAACCGAGTGACTTGCGTTCCGTGATCCTGAATTTCAGAAATGAGTGATGTGACCTTTGTCGCTCAGTGTCCTTTAAGGCTGAGTGTCTCTTTCGAAAATTTTGCCCCTGTCCGCATTGCCATCACCATGCCACAGGCGAAACGTCAGAGGTTTGTTATTTTTCTTTTCGTACAAAGTTTCGTCTGTAACAAGAAATGTTTACTTAGTAACGCTTCGGTACTTATAAGTATCCGTTTATTCTGTAAAGAGTAATAGAGTGTATACTCGTGTCAGGAAAAAGTCGCATTTAATTATCTGTCGGGGCCGGAGTTAAAGAAACTGCTGAAATGTTGACGTTATTATAGAAGTTATTTTTATAACGACGTGGGCTTCGGGGCCTTACATTGGCCCAAAAAACTTACACGAGAATACCTCTGCTCAAGTATAAAGTGAATTAAAAAAAAAAAAGATGAAAGAGGTTGTTCTGAGAAACTCTGTATTCAGTCTTAGAGATTAAGGATTTTTAGTCACATTTTAGTACGTCACGTAACATGTTCAATGATTTTTTAAAGAGTCACTTTGTTATGTAATGCACTTTTAAAAACCATGTATGCTTTTTGTTAAGAAATTGAAACTTGGAATTGAATGTTGGTGGGCGACATTTTCAAGTTTTGAAAAGCGGACATGGTTTTTGTTTCTTAAAGATTGGTTTTAATTTAACTTCGTCGATACTAACTGATTCCTTTGGTAGCTTTCCTTCTCGGACCCCATCCGTGTTTGCTTGGGAGCAAGAAAAAAATATTACACACACATACACACGCATATATATTTATTTATTTATTTATTTACATTACCTGTACTAAAACATGTCTTGCTGCTGAAAAACTGAGCGTCCATTGAGGTGGTTGTAGATTGAAATTTCCGTAAGAGTAGTTATGATGTAACTTGGATAAATCAGCGATACGTGAACTCTTTGTTCTTTGAAATGGTGAGACTCCATCGTACGTGTAAACACAGTAATGCATATGAATGTACTGAAAATATTAAATCATAGTGTTTTATTGAACGGAAGTTAGGCGAAGTCACTAACTTTGCTGTGTACGCAGTACTTACCGCGGAAATTGTATCCATAGGGCGTAGCTGTCAGACATTCAACTATATAGCAGCAAAGTTTGCGGGGCGGAGAAGTTAACAGAAACTACAGCCTGGGAGACGGAATTGCGAATAGTATCCGTAGAAATTTACTTAGCCGACTTGATCGCGTCGTGCGTTTGGGTGAACGTAGATTAACTTATGAAATTTGGGGTCGTGTGTCTTCCTCGGTGATGTTAACTTTGAGCCTTAACAGCGATTCGATTTCAGGCGGTTTAAATGAGAAACTGCCGTTAATATTGTTACGACGGTCTACTCGACCGTCGTAGGTACAGTGGAAACAAAATAAGTACAAGACACCAATTAAGTCACTAATTACCAGCTTTAATTTCCACAGTTAACAGTTCGTAATTAACAACACAGTCTCTACAACAAATCAAATAAAACTTGTTCACACGCAATAAAATGTCCACTAAAATTAAACACAATTGTATTACAATTATACCGCCCGATTATAAAACACAACACTTAACTAATAACCACTTGAACGCGCACAGTAATTTCTCCCGACAATAACTCTCGAACCGCGCTGTCAATATATCGCACTAATACTGAAACTTGTGGCCGCTGCCGCCATGTATTTATATCCGCCGAAAATCTAGACAATTCCTAATTGCGTCTTAGCGTCCGTATGAACTACGTAATTAACTGCGGCCTTGACACAGCCCGCACGGCTGGCGGCATCGAGAAGACTCTCGCAAATGCGTCTACAAACACGTACGCCACACACAGTAGAGCGAGGTTCTTCTGGCACATTCGAGAAACACATAGATTGTTCTGTGATGTCGTAACAATATAATCATCATCATAGTTCATGCGATTTCGAAGTAGACATCGTGGTGAATTGGTGTTGGAATTTGGTTAGATCGAGACACTGTCTTGAGACAAAACGGTTTGATGGACTCTCTTCCTTATGTCCTTAACACAATACATTTAAAGCGTATCCTCACTTTCGAAGTAGACATCGTGGTATTGAATTGGTGTTGGAATTTGGTTAGATCGAGACACTGTCTTGAGACAAAACGGTTTGATGGACTCTCTTCCTTATGTCTTTAACACAATACATTTAAAGCGTATCCTCGCATGTTGGTCAAACAAATCATTTTCTTCGACTTCGGGTGAAACAGAGAGATGGACAGCTTCGTTTGACATGCCTTTTGTTTTCTGAGAACACTATTCTACGCGTTTATTCAGCACTGTGTATTCATTTCGAAGCCACCAACCCCTATCCGGGGTATATATATTTTCGTTTTACATTACTTTTTCCTCACACGAACCGTAGTAATACTTTATGGAAAATAATCAGTTGTGTTCGTTTTGCCCGCCTAATTCTATGCCGTAGGCCTTGTTTTTATTTATACAGTATTTGTAGTAGCCAGTTCAAGAATAATAAGGATGTCTGTCCCGCCCTACACTCGGCTTCCATGTACGTTACACTGGGTATTACTAATTTCTGCCGCGCTTAGGTTTTTTACATGGAATAATGACAAGTTTTGTCAAATGCGGTAGATGTTACAATTTGATCGTAGACTTAAGTCAATTTAAACCAAATTCATGTTAACTGACAGTCTCGGATATAATTCTGTTAGTATCAGTGGATAGCAGATTATAAACAGATAAATTGGTTACTTAGACTCATAGATGCCTATGAACAGGTGCATAAAGAAAAATTCAAAGAATTTCAAACAAAACTATTGAAATGTCAGCCACTTCACAGTTCGTGATAATCTTACTGGGAAATCCGACATTCTCAACTTCCAACTAGTGTATATCCAACAATTCTTATAATTAGTGTGATCAAGTTTTTAAATCTTTCACGTCGTCATTTAGAAATCTAAACTTGTTACTAATTTATGCCAGTGCCTGGAACTGAGTTTTTATCTCATTCGTTATGTTTAGAGTGCCAGGAAACGTTCAATATACACATACTATTTTGTCGTATTCCCCAGCGCGCCACTCACGATACATACGCCCTCGCTTTCCATAGTAGAGGTGTGCTAAACTAGTATTTGAAAATAACAGGTACGAACGAAACTGTTCCAAAAAAATAACACGTACAAATACCTGTTATTACATACGAATTACACATATACCTGTAGTGTATAATTTGTTATAAGAAATAAATTGAAACTAAAAGTATTAAACGTGTTACTTCACACTGCGACTTTATTAAGCTGTTACTGTTAAAAAAAAATAAATAAAGACACAAGAGAATGTATAGGCCTATCTCCCTTTCGGAATACTAATTTAAGTTTTCACTATGAGTAAACAAACTGACATAGATTTAATATTAAATTATTGATTCCACTTTGGTTAGACAAATCAATTGCGAAACTCAAGCAATGAAATTTAGAGTGTACATAATAGCACAATAAATAATGTCAAAAAAATTTACGTGATATGTGCAGTGAACCATCTCTCAAATCACATTAACAAAAAGTACTATACGGTATGACCTATGAGCCACTCTGTAGTTTATAAAACAATATAATTTGCTTCAAAATTTACCAAGTTGGTGACTAATGTAATATATAATTTGCTATTGTAATAATCGGTATTATATATCTGCATAACACACGAGAATAAATGTAACATCAATTTGAATTGTTGTCACTTATTAAAAAACGGCTAGGCAACAGCGAGGCATAGAGATATTCTGAGCCTCGCTGTTTTGCTTCGTTTCGTACTTGTATGGCAATCGGCACACACGCAAATCAAGTATTCAGCACCAATAACTGTGACTTTGTACTCGTACTCGTTTACTTGTTTATTCTTAGTTGCGTACGGGGGTCCCGCGACTCGGAACCGCGAGGCCGCGAGTAATCGGAACGGGTATTTCGACTTTTCAGTTATTGTTGAATCGGAACAGGTATTTCAACTTTTCAGTCACTGTTATATCCGTTCCATAAAAATAATCTTTCCAAAATACCTGTTATAGGTATATCGGTCCACCTCTACTCCATAGTTGCGGCCCTGACTACAGATGTAAGAGTTTAAACAGCGCAGTTGGATTGTGATCATACGGTTCGTTTCTAAAAGATATTGTGTATATACGTTATCACGATCGGAAACAGACTATGTCTTTCGGTGTGAGGTTCCTCGATGAGTTTGTCGACCTGTCAGATAACCTGCACCTACTTTCCGTTCGCCACCAATACACTGTTACGCGATTCTGTAGTACACGGCGGCTTTCTGCTTTTTGCGTTTATTTATCGCATCTTTCTGCCACTCCCTTCGGTACCGTTCACTTACTTACCTTACCGCCTTTAATTACGCCACTCTGCATAAGTCGTGCAACGGCTTGCTTGCGTGTTTCGCCTTAATTAAATCGGGCAAATTTAATTACTTTCCTTGTACGAGATACGTAATTAGGTTTCCTTTAAATAGAACATTTAAGTCGTACCAGCGCAATGTCTGTATAATCTGTTATTAATTTTTCCTGATTTCAACAGCATTTAAATGCTAATGTATGATAATTTGTGACTTTTTTTTGTTGAAAAGACGAATAAGGTGCGTCCATCTACAAAATATAATCAGTTCCGTATCAATAAACTTAATAACACGGTACTACATTTCGTTTTTGAACGGGCCGGCCGGTTTAAAACATAGATACACGGTATAATTAGGACAGTTTAAATGTTTTAAACTGAACAGTAGCGCACGGGAATTACGCGGCAGCAACTGAATGTAGGTCTCACTCTGGTATCAGTAATATCCAATGTAGGCCTACTATTTAAACGACCGAAGCGAGTTCTTAGTTTTAACTCAACTAAACCGTTCGGCATTTGTCTGTCTGTTGAGGCTGTTTCACGATATAACATCTTCTCTAGTGTTATAACTTAGGGAACCCGAAATAATTGGTTCTGCCAATTATTCAGGCTGCCTTATTCGACGAGCTGAAATTTAATCAGAACAACACAGAGTAAATATAAAAGGAATCAGGGAATGGGAAAACTGTTGATTTATGTACTCAGTATATGTGTGTAACAAGAAGACTTCTCTTTATTAAACATTTGAAAAAAAATAACATTTACTCAAAAGATAGATCCCATGACATTACTAATTGAATTATTAAAGTTATTGGAATTCTTTATTTAAACTTTGGGATCACAACAGATTTTATTTAGCTATACCACGGATCCGGGTAACCTTAGGTATTTAGTCATCAAACCTTTAATTATATTCACTTCATGATATTAGCTTGCAAGACCTTTAGTTTTATGCTTCATTATTATTCCATTTGAAGAATGGTATTAATTATACTACGATACATTAAGATTTAACTTTTACAATGTATTATGTCTGAATAGTTACATTAAATTCTTAGAGTTAATTCTTTTTAATCTTTACAAGTTTAATCGTCTCTGAAAAGTCTCTCTTTTAAAGTGTATTGTGTTACAATTATAATTATTATTTATTCCTCGATAGACGTGCTATCGAGTCACCTTTAATTTGGTATGTAGAAATTTCCTCCGGGAGTGTCCGTCTTGGGAATCCTTAAAAGCGTCGTCCTCATCTAGGTCTGGTCTTAGTCATTAAAGGCTTAAACGTCTGCAGTCTAGGTCGAACCTCCTACGATGGTAGGCGTCGATTCTCTGATGTCTCGAACTGCATCTTCTGTCGGGTCTACTAGAGTTATAAATTCTGGTAGCTCACATCTCCAGGTAGGATGTTGAAAAGTGTCGTCAGTTGGTGAAGTTAGCAGTCATCGTTATTAATACTCGTACTTTTGTTGTCACATATTTCTTCTTGTTACCACGTTTCTGATTTTTAATTAATGTTACATGTTACACTCTTTAGTGTAGCAGAAAATAAACTACATTTGAAATAAGCCAAACTAACAACAAATCACACAACATTCCAACAGAGCCTTTGCTCGTGCGTGTGCACTGCTTGGAGACTTCATAGCGAGAGAGAGATTTTTCGCCCGCTTCCACTGGTACTGCACGGGGTAGTGGGGTGTTTATTCCGCGAGAATATAGTCCCTGTCTCTCTCTAAATAAACATTTTTATTTATACTAACTATCCCTAGATAAAAATACATAATTTAAATGAGTTGTTTTAGTGACTATCTGTGTCTTCAGATTCTTTAATTATTAACATTAGTTTTTTATTTTATTCTTAATTACAGAAGACTCGGAAAACATGTCGAGTCCGGAATCAACAGGTAGGCGCCTGATAGCAAGCAAGGGTTAAATACGACAATAATAATTATTTACAGTATGCCTTTTTATTACAGTTTCTTTGCCCTTATTAATTACTTATTCCTTTCACACTTAGTACCTACATGTTTTTTTTTATTATTGTGAGATTTAAATGGTTAATGGCTCGCAACCTTAATTTTTTTTTTATTTCTTTCTTTTTTTTATAATGGTTACAATTTAAATCGTCACAACGATAACTTTTGAATGTGTCAGCCGATTTTCGTAAACCTTGTCAACACTTTTACACCACAATCACCAACTCTTTTTGAAATTGATCCTCCCCCCCCAAAAATATTAATCGTTTTACAAAAATGTAAGTAATGTTGTAATGTTCAGTTTTAGCCACCAGGCCACAAAGAAGGGATCAACATTTTTGAACGGTTGTAAAAATTCATGGTGTGTGTCAGACTAAAGGAAATTTTAACCTAAGTCGGGTAAAAAGTTTGAAAGTAGGTGAATGTAATATTTACTTTCAAAATTTTTAAACCTTGGGACATCACGGGCCAAAAGTGGAAGTCAAAATTTTGAAAATTGTAAAATGGCGCTTCAAGTGATACGATTTTTATGCAAAATACGAACTCGGTATCCTGTGTTTATTTATTGCCACGTACGGTCACTTGATCGCGCTGTTTGTTGGATAGCGTTGAGAATGGTACATACAAAGAACTTTACTCACAGCTTCAACAAATTAAAATTTGTTAATTTCACTGGATCTAACTGTAAATTCACATTTTCTCATAATTATGCTTATTATATTAAAATCATTAATAATAAATAATTATAAATTTTGTTATTTGTTTACAAGAGCATACATTTTTTATGTATAATTTACAATGTTTTGACAGTATTTTATTTGCCGACTTCAGAATGTACAAGAATAATTAATGCAGTTTGAAATCATTTGTTACTAACAGCTGTTTTATGTAGACTATGTTTAATACATGTTTTATATGAATATAAAAATATCTTATATAAAGGATCATAGGAATTTAATATAAATATTTATTATTTTATTAAAAATACTATCGTTTTTGGTATTTATTTGGATTTGTTTAGCTATTAATGTAGTATTTATTTTATATTTCCAGATTTTCCCAAAGGGTCATTTCTTACATTTAGAAATATGTTTTAATATTATTTAAACTTGGGAATGTGCGATTATATTTAATTGAATGCGTAGCTAAATTTGATTTATAAATTTCTGGTTTTAAGTATTAGTTTTGGTGTTCAGTAAATGTTTCTTTAAAAGTTTTTTTTGTTTGGCTTATATAAATGTATTGCAGTTATATATATATATATATATATATATATATATATTTCAATCACTTTCTGCTACAGTCCGTTTCTTGATGTATATAATACTATAATACCTATAACTAATTTACCTCAAGATATATTGTTTCCTTCAGGAACATGTTTCGGGAGATCCTGTTCTCCCATCTTCAGCCTTCGCCATCTTGCTTCTGGTGCAGTATTTGTGTGTTGGCTTCTGGATGTTATTAAGGTGGTTTGTTGGTCTTTGGTTCTTCAATGTTGCATTATTGTGTGTGGTTGTGGTATCTGTTTTTGTATTTTGTGTATTTTCGATGTTGAGTGCTTTGAATATTGTGTCATGTTTTGTACTGATTTGTATTTGTTCTGGTATTAATTTGTTTTGTGTTTTATGTTTGTAAATCTGTAAATTTTCCCAAATGTTCATTATGGTGCCTTTGTGTGGTATATGTTTTAATAGTGTTACATTGGTTATGTCTGGGAATTTATGTCCAGTGTTTATTGCATGTGTGGCCAAATTAGATTTGTATATATCTGGTTTTTGTATGCGTTTGGGTGTTCAAAATAACGTTTTTTCAGTTGTTTTTTTGTTTGTCCTATGTAACATTTATTGCAATCTTAGCATTCAATTTTGTATATACTATTGGTTGTTGTATTATCTTTGTTGTGTGGGTTATTTAGTTTTTGTACATAATTTTTAATAGTTTTATATGCTATTTTAATGTCTGTGTTTTTAAACAGTTTTGTTAGCCATTCTGACCACCCACCACAACATAAAATGGCAGCATTTTATTCGTTATTTAACAGAATGTACAAAATACCCCTAAACAAACAAGAAACTGACAAAGAAAGAAATATAATACACCAAATTGGTTATGAAAATGGATACAATAAAAATACTATGATCAAAATAGAAAATAAAATCAAATACAAAATAAAAACTGAACAATTAAGAATTGATCAAACTGAACAACACATAAATAATAACAACAACAAAAAATGGGCCACATTCACATATATAAATAATAAAATGTCAAAACTAACAAAACTATTTAAAAACACAGATATAAAAATAGCATACAAAACTAATAAAAATAAATTACAAAATCTAAATAACTCACACAACAAAGATAATACAACAACCAACGGTATATACAAAATTGAATGCCAAGATTGCAATAAATATTATATAGGACAAACAAAAAAACAGCTGAAAAAACGTTATTTTGAACACCTAAATGCATACAAAAAACCAAACATATATAAATCCAATTTAGCCACACATGCAATAAACACAGGACATGAATTCCCAGACATAACCAATGTAACACTAATAAAACATATACCACACAAAGGCACCATAATGAACATTTGGGAAAATTTACAGATTTACAAACATAAAACACAAAACAAATTAATACCAGAACAAATACAAATCAATACAAAACATGACACAATATTCAAAGCACTCAACATCGAAAATACACAAAATACAAAAACAGATACCACAACCACACACAATAATGCAACATTGAAGAACCAAAGACCAACAAACCACCTTAATAACATCCAGAAGCCAACACACAAATACTGCACCAGAAGCAAGATGGCGAAGGCTGAAGATGGGAGAACAGGATCTCCCGAAACATGTTCCTGAAGGAAAAAATATATCTTGAGGTAAATTAGTTATAGGTATTATAGTAATATATATATATATATATATATATTCAATTTTATATAGGCCTAGACCATTTAAATTATGAATTAAATTATTTGTTTTAGGTTTGATTCTGCCAAATCTGTTTTATTACCAGTATAAGTAATTTTTATATTTTTGATTCCGAATAATTTTCAAATTTTACGATTCATAGTGCCTATGTAGGCGTATATAAAATTAATATATTTAATGTTCTGACTTTTGTGTATTTTTATTAAAATAATTAGCTGCTTAATACTCTTTGATTAATTTTGTTTTCCATGTTACCAATCATTTTTTGGTTATATCTATTTTGTATTGCAATAAAATATATAATGTCTTTCCTTTTTGTTTTATTCATTCATTTAAAGCAATATTATTCATTCTAATATTATACGATACAATGCAGCAGATTTATATTGAGGAGGAAGAATTGAATATTTAGGAATAATTAAAGAAATCTGAGTGTATATAGTGTATTCAAATTTGTTGTGGTTGTTTATAATAAAATTAATAATACGAGACTCTGCTGAGCAGGTTCAGTCTCCCAGTGTTGTCAAAAATCCCCATGTCTTATTCTGTCTTTTTTAGTTTCTTCTTCATTGCGTCTAAGAAATTTCATTTCGATGGCGTTGCAAGAAGATACGCTAATATATATATATTGCAACAGATCAAACTTTATTATTCTAATAAGGATATTGTGAGTGTGTAAAAATCGATACAAGTCTCTTATGGAGGAGATGAAAAAATATTTATTATATACAAATATAGTTTATAAAGATGTATAATGTATTTTAAATTGTCATGTATTGATAGTATATTAAATTGTTTGTATTGTTCGATTAATATAAATCGATTTTACTTGTTTGCTGCAACGTCCTCCTCACGTCTCGTCGGTCCCGTCTCGTCGTCCTCTTCTACAGCTTCACTCCTTCCTGGTGTCCTCTTCGTCTCGTCGTTAACTTGTACAGCAAGCGGCTCCAGCGGCGATATTTCACAGAGTCTCGTAGTTATGTTTGCTGTTTCCGCGATATCTTGTAGTGTCTTTAAGTTCCCTAAGCGGATATCTTAACTTACACGAAACAGCACTGTAATATATTTTAAATTTTATCTAATTATTTACCCTCTCGGTTCTTATCGCAAAACTTCGTTAAGAATTTCAAGGTTTATAGTTTATTTAATATAAGGTATTTCTACGTTTATAAGAGAACAACTCTCTTCACCGGGCACAACTTCCCCTAGCAACGTCGACAGACAGACTGTGTCCATCCTAGCTCTGCAACGTATGAATCTCACTGAATTTGGTGTATTTTGATAGGCCAAGCCCAAGTCACATGATTGATGGAACGATCAGATACACAAATTTCATGGAAAACTTTGTATAATTTAGCATAGTCCTGCATGGAAATTATCTACAATTTTTATTACCCTATCATTGATAAGAGTTACACTTGAGTTTTTCTTTACTTAAAAACCCATATTTCTAAAATAGTTACAAACCTCAGAGTATACACAAATCGAAGCTATTTACTTAAATAATTCCTTGTCAAATTTTCATGTAAATCGGTTAACTACCACGGCCGCTATAGCGATCGCAGATTATCACACCCGCACACGCGCACCAATTCATACAAAAAATACATGACAATATAGTACATCTTTTTATGAAGAGTTTGGTGTAACCTATATGCTTATCAATTTTTAAATACAAAACTTATGACTAAAAGACAAAATATTACACAAAACAAATTTAAACAAATTTAAAAATGCTCGTCATTCATGTACTCTGATATAAACAGTATATCTTATTATCCTGTGTTCTGTTGCAATATATACAATGATAATGTTCGTTACTAATGAAAACGAGACTAATGTTTTAAAGGATGTACTTTGGTTGTTTCGAGAGAAAGAGTGAGATAGAGGTAGGAGGGAGAGAGAAACGTTTGTAAACGTGTCAGAGAAAAGTATACCTCAGACATAACAAGTGGACCTTCGTTTAATTAGCGAAGTCGCAATGAACGAACGCACGCACGACCCGGCACGTGTATAGCAGTTTCGTTGACAGAGTCGAGGTTAGTTGTAAGTCGATAAAGTCTGCAATTACGACCGCAATATACCTGTACAGCCATAATTGTTCATCACACGCCTGCCGGAGTGAGTACCTGCAATTTAATGGCTACAGCTTGAAATGATGACCCAAGTATATTTTAATGACGCAAGGTTAAGGGCATCGCATCGTACTGACTTTTGCCGCAACGTACAGAACACACAAGAAATACAATTTTGTGTTTGTGCGCGCGCGCGTGCTAATTCTATTACACCCCTTTAAAATGAAGGCAAGATAGCTACTTTTGAGACGAAACAGATAAACGCGATAATAATCGTCAACTAGTCGGATAAAAAAACCACCTAAAAGACATAAAAATTACAGGATGATGTACTGTATTTTGCTATGAAATGGTTTCAGTATATAATAAATTAAAATAAGTGAGTGGACAAGAGGAATTAAAATAATATCCGGTATTGCTCTATTGAATATTAGATGTTACTATTTATGATAGGCTTATTATTGCTTTACACTGTATGAAGTAAGTCATAGTAGACGTTATTCATTAGTAAGCTGCCGTTGTTCTCACGAAACAAACTGCGGACCATTATTATCTTTCTCGCCAAATAGTCTCCGATAGGAGTAATTTTTTTTGGCTTTTGAAAACTTATAATATTCAGGGGACAACCGTATATGAATGTTATCCGTAGTGTGTAAAGATCAAATAACTTACTTTTATTGCTGAGGCGAGCCTGTGTAGATTGTTGGTGAAATAATCACTGTGTCGCTCCAGCACACGAATTCGGCTAAAATTCAAACAGCCCTCTAACCACGTTAGTGTGATCCCGTACCCCACTTTGCTAACCTCCTGGTGCTTCTTATAGATTGTGTCTGTGCTTCGTTTGGAGATCTTCAAAATGTCATGCGGATGTACTATGTGGTGCACTAATTTTCTGGCACGTTTTGATTGGCTTGTACGTGAAATAATTTTCACATAAAATTTCATGTGAAATAATGGGTCGTTCCTGTTCTTGTAGCGTCATTATATGATTCCGACTGGCGGTTGCGCGAGCTTTGCAGTGTCCCGATTTGGACTCCTGCCACCGGGTCTGTTAGATGTCTATTTTAATTAACTGGGGGTGGAATTGAACCTTCTCTCGATTTTCAGTAAAATTATTTTCTGTGGTGTTTGGCCGTGGTCCTCTTATGTTGATCCAAACGTTTCGGCTGCAGCTGCGGCAGTCATATTCAGTGACCTTCAGTTCTGCTCATCTGAGGACTAAATGACTTGATTGATTGCTCCTCAGGCGACTTCCCTTGATTGATGGATCACTCCACGGGTGCTACCAAACGGGGTCGCTTTCAAAAGTCACCTGGCCTTGAACGAGGCATCTATTATTAAGAATAAAGAACGTTTCTGTACTTCTGTTTACAACAGGTATCAGGTACTAATAAACGTTTATATACAATACCGACCGAAACCCCATTATCGAGGTTAGACCTCAATAATAAAGGGGACAATAATTATCCACAAAATAGTTTTGTTATTACACCTCACGCTGTATGGCGAAAGATTCGCCTATGTCACGGTGTTGCGTTCTCGGTACTTGGATTGAAACTAGGTACTGTACCCGACGCCACCATTGGGTCCCACCCACAGCTGTCACGTACACATCACAGAATGTAAACAATTCTTACAGTACCCGGTGCGTTTGATTGCGTGTAGCCATGTTTCACAGTAAAATATTAATTTCACAATAATTTTTTTATCACGTCAATGTCAGGCGGCCAGAATGTAGGTAATATTCAAGATGTCACACGTTTAGGAGGACGTGCCCAAATACTAGTGCGTTTGTACAAGCGGAACTAATTAAACGGGAATATGCGTACGCTACTACAGGTGAGCGCGATGTCGCGTACACGTGCTTGGGCTCAGCGTGCGTGAGCGTACCTGTGATGTGAACGAACCCTGCTTTGTTTGCGGCCCACTCGCTGACCGTGCTTCCACTGACCTATTCAGCCTGATTCACGACTTCGTCTTTTATACTTACACGCGTTTATTATGTAAAAATAATAAATCGATCTTTGTGTTTGACTCCCAGTGAACGTTTTTTTTTCTTTTTCAACTTAGTGGAAACTGTCGTAGGAGTTTTCTCAACGCTTTTTGTATTTATTTCCTCTCCGAAACCTTAAGTGGTTGAAGGCGTGCTCTTAAATCACATACAAGACGCCGTGAATAGGTAGTATGTTTGTACACAATTTGAAGCTAGTGATGACTAGGCGTAACCGCGCGCGCGCGCGCACGCACACACACACACACACACACACACACACACCATCTCCGAATATTATCCTTATCATGATCTGTATTATCCTTATCCTTATATTATCCAATCGTATATTATCCTTATCTGTAAGCATTAGCTATTCATAAAAGAGCATAAACTTCCGTGGCCGGTGTCAATACTGTTACAACGTATCGGGCTGTTAGGCCACAGTCTAGAATGTCTATAGTTATACCCTGATTAACGAAAGAAAGTGACTGGCGGAGCGGCCGCGCGGCGACCGAGTTTGTAGTAAAAACATTCGACTTAATAACCTCGTTGAAACGTAAAATACAGGGCTAGAAATGTCTAATGAACTGTATTTTAATCATCAATTAAATACGTTTCTAACAAACTTTCCTAATTTTTAAAATCTTTTTTCAATTAATTTACATTGAGAGTTAAATAAAAAAATACACGAATTTGAATTTAAAATTTAGGGTTTATCATTTTTATTACGTAAGAACTCAGAGGTTAAGCATCGGAAAAACATTTCTTGTAGACAAATGGTAGTCCACCTTCTTTAGTTCAATATATCAAAAATTGAGATTCCTACGAATAATATTAACGACGTTATTAATTTTTTCCACATATACTGTTAACTCCGTTATTAATAATTTTTTTCATTGAGTTTTTTCACAATAAGCATAACAAAATTGTATTCATCAATACAAAGTGTTATGTAACCTTCAAATATTACGAAATATAACCGCAATCAGTTAATATAGGAAAATTAGAACTAACATTGCTAAACTGCGCGCGATCGAGTCAAGGTACAGTAACAGCCCAAAGAAAGTGGTGCATACGCTCACGGCTCACACATTGACACACCCAACTTGCTACGAGTCGCCAACCTTCAGCTTTTATGGAATCCGCTGATAAAATATGTGTATAAATCATAAAAATACACTATTAAAACACTCTATAAAAAACACTTATTAAAACACTTATAGCTGTGAGTTAGTAGTCTTCAAACGAAAGTTCTCTGATACACTCCATTGGATCCTCATCACTATTATCATCTTCTGAACAATTATCATCCTCGGAGCTACTGCTGTCTCCCACGGATATAATCATTTCTTCCACAGCTTCTTCCATTAGTCCTTCGTTATTCCATGCATCGATAATAACTTTTTTTGGTGTGGTCCACTACGCTGGGGTTGACGGTAGTGCGCGCGAATAAAATGGGTCAACTAGGTTCTGACTGTACTTCCGCCGCAGAGCGCCGCGCACTGCTCTCTGTGAAATTCACTTTATATATTAATCCATTGTAGTATTCCTATCACGTACAAGGTGTAAGTTGTATATGTCTTCTACACTTAGTTATCTAAAGAGAGCGTCACGCAAATCTCATTCATGTACAACTTTTAACAACTGAGTTAACAGGACATTAGAAAAAAATTAATAACGTCGTTAATATTATTCGTAGGAATCTCAATTTTTGATATATTGAACTAAAGAAGGTGGACTACCATTTGTCTACAAGAAATGTTTTTCCGATGCTTAACCTCTGAGTTCTTACTTAATAAAAACGATAAACCCTAAATTTTTAATTCAAATTCGTGTATTTTTTTATTTAACTCTCAATGTAAATTAATTGAAAAAAGATTTTAAAAATTAGAAAAGTTTGTTAAAAACGTCTTTAATTGATGATTAAAATACAGTTCATTAGACATTTCTAGCCCTGTATTTTACGTTTCAACGAGGTTATTAAGTCGAATGTTTTTACTACAAACTCGGTCGCCGCGCGGCCGCTCCGCCAGTCACTTTCTTTCGTTAATCAGGTTATAGTGGCAGACGTTTCACCCGTACGCACGACATTGACGCGGGAACAGAGATGTCAAACATCCTTGTAGAACTATGAGCTAAGATTATCCTACCCCCATAAGTAAGTGTGGTCTGATACCTGAAAATTTTTATTCATACAGTAGAATCTCCATTAACCGAAATACCGTTTAACCGAAACGACCTACCAAAATACAATTATATATTCCCGATTTTTACAATGAAAATTTGTTTTCCGGATAAAACACGAAAACTAATGTAATAAACATTGTTTGTAAAGTGTGATTTGACATTATAGCTCTGTCAAAACAAACAGGTTTGTTATAGAAAGCAAGCATACAACGTCGCCCGTCAGGTCGACTACCTCGTGGATCCCTTTTAGACAAAGTGAGTGGGTGAAAACAACAAGCAAAGGAAAATAGAAGATTTTTTCCCCCAAAATTCATAATACTAATGTTTAAATATGACTTTATGTAAATAGTTTGAATTTTGTTAAAATCATTTGATAATATTGTTACGGCGGTCCACTGTCCGTCGCGTCGTATGGTACAGTGGAAAACAAAATACAAGACACCAATTACCACACCACACCACCACTGTGTGTGTGTTTTGTGGTGACACTAATCACCAGCTTTAATTTTCACAGTTAAACAGTTCGTAATTAACAACAGTCTCTTACAACAAATCAAATACAAATTATTCACACGCAATAAAATGTTAACTAATATAAAACACAATTGTATTACAATTATACCGCCCGATTATAAAACACAACACTTCACTAATAACCACTTGAACGCACACAGTAATCACCCGACAATAAACTCGAACCGCACTGTAATATATCGCAACTATAACTGAAACTGAACGTCGTTGAGTACTGGTATTTATACCCCCCCCCCCAGAAATACTAGATTATTCCATACTGCGCATTAACAATAAAGGAAAACATTAGAGCGTAATTCATTGCGGCCTTGACACAGTTCGGGCGGCTTCTGCACAGTCTAGCTAATGCATCGAGAATCACGTACGCCACACAGATTCAGCTGGATTCACCTGGAACATTATTCGATAAACACGTAGATTGTTCTTTAATGTCGTAACAATATTGTACATTGCCTTCAGTTATTTTACCTCAAAATTTAAAAAATAACGTCTTAATTATTATCCGAAAGTTTGGTTATCCGAAACCGCCTTCTCCCGCTTTGTTTATTCGGTTATCAGAGGTTCCACTGTAGAAGATTCCAACAGGGTAGGACAGTATTTGCTCGTAGCCCTACGCGGGCGATGGAGATCTCTATTCGTGTCCTACTGAAGATATCCGTCATTTGTACGTTCTAAACGTCTGGCACTGATTACACACGTTCTGCGTCACGGCCTGAAGCCGTATTAGGTATCCATCTCCGCCCACCTCGTATCTTTTGTTTCAAATGTTAACTTTTACCATTGCTAGTAATACCACCTGACGCACGCGTATTTAAGGTGAGACAATTTTAAAATTCGTGTACAGGATTAAGCGAGACGTGTACGGGAAGCGGGTAATGAGACGTGTAAACAGTGTAGACGTGCACACTTGCACTGCGCTAACAGCACACGTATGCAGTACGCTAATGTGGGTTAAGCTACTCGCAGTATGCTTACGCTGTATTAACTGCAGCGGAGTTTGGCGTCGTTACCCGCCAGCAACATAATCTCCAAACGGCATCATTGTGAAAAAGTAATTACAGTTTGTTTTGCATCTGGTACTACCCCTTACCAAATTAAGTTAATTATTAGTTAACACGAGACCGGACGTGCAGACTTAAAAAGAAAACTTAAATTCGTGACACAGATGTCTTAGAAGCCCGGAACTCCGTTATACTGTGTACGTTTAGCAATGTTCCAAATAAATGTTAATAAAATATTAAACTGATTTTCATACATTGTTACTAATGTACAAAAAAGACACCGACTAAGCGAGGGGGGAGGGTAGGTTCATCGGCGAAATACCCAGCTCCCCTAGCTCGGGGTATACTTACTTCGTTCAAACGAAACGGGGTACATTTGATACCGTAAGTCTACTTTTTAAATGACACGTCAGAATATTATAGAAACATATTATACAAATATTGAAAAGTTGTATTTACTGTAAACCATAAATACAAAATGGCAATGAAGTAGTAAAGAAAACATATTGCAAACTTGATGCTGCAGTATTAAAAGTCCAGACGTACATATATAATATATTTGTTCAAACACTTTTTGCTACAGTGTATTTCTTGATGTATATAATATATATTTAAAATTTATATTTACTTTACTTCAAGATGTTATTTTTCCCTGATTTGGAACATGTTTCGGGACCCTTAGTGTTCCTATCATCAGCCTTCCTAATTTTGAATCTTGTGGATTACCTGTGTGCTGTTTAGCTGTTGTTATGGCTTCCCGTTGGTTTTTGGTCTTTTAAATGGTTATTATTGTGTATGATTGTGTATAAAGATAATACAACAACCAATGGTATATACAAAATCGAATGCCAAGATTGTAATAAATATTACATAGGACAAACAAAAAAAGACAACTAAAAAAACTTATTTGGAGCATCTAAACGCATACAAAAAGCCAGAAATATATAAATCTAATTTGGCCAAACATGCAATAAACACTGGACATGAATTCCCAGACATAACCAACATGACACTAATAAAACGCATACCACACAAAGGCACCATAATGAACATTTGGGAAAACTTACAAATATACAAACACAAAACAAATTAATACCTGAACAAATACAAATCAATACAAAACATGATACAATTTTCAAAGCACTCAACATCGAAAATACACAAAATACTAATATGTACACCACAATCACACACAATAATAACAATTTAAAAAACCAACGGGAAGCCATAACAACAGCGAACCAGCACACAGGTAGGCTACTCCACAAGATTCAAAATTAGGAAGGCTGATGATGGGAACACTAAGGGGCCCGAAACATGTTCCTAATAAGGAAAAATAACATCTTGAGGTAAAGTAAATATAAATTTTAAATATATAATATATTTAATACAGACAAATGTGTGTGTGTGTGTGTGTGTGTGTGTGTGTGTGTGTGTGTGTGTGTGTGTGTGTGTGTGTGTGTGTGTGTGTGTGTGTGTGTGTGTGTACATTTATTGACTGTGTATTACTATAGTATTAAGTTATATATTAATAGTAAAGAAATAATATTATTTATTTTTTACACGAACACGTTTTTATTAATTTGACATTTCTGTAAAATCATCCTTAATTCTATTTAAATATCTTTAATACTCCTGTAAAAAATAAAAAAATATTTATTTATTATCAAAAGTTATGAGCAAATATGAATACAAGTGTGTGTGTGTGTGTGTTCAATATTATAAAGTCATAAAGGTACTTATGCGTAATAAAAATAAAACGGTTAATTACCCTGTAATAGAAAATTATAGAAACGATTTACCCAAGGCTCAAAAAATTAATATACACGTGAATATATTCCTGTTTTTCTTAGAACAGGAAGTATGATTAATCTGTAGTTGCAATAAAATTTAGACCAGTACAGTATAGCCGTACTAGTACGCTGTACAGTATAGCCTGCAATGCTGTAGCCTGTGGTACGTATATACTGTAGGGTACTGTACTTGCGTACTGTAAATTCGCGTAAAAACGACAGTTTTGAGGTGAAACTGATCCTATTAATGCCAATTACTGTACAGTAAATTGAATTCGCGATAACTCGAGGTCTTACAAGACTTCGGACATAAATTCCTCGCCTCTGCCTCTTTTATTGACTTGGAGACGTTTCTTCGTTTTGTCAGCATTTTATTTTGTTTATTAATTACTTTTTTTATTCCTGACTTTATAATCACGGTGGAACGGTGCATTGTGGAGAATGTCAGTGTAAAGTTATGCTCGCACATTGGACCATTCCTGTACAGTGCTAATAGAAAGCTGTTGGCATACACAAAAATATACTACTCGCACGGATTATAGCAACGGAGTAACCCTTGTAACCTTCTGTGTTCGTGCATGGTCTTTTATAGATTTCTGCACGATTACTTCGTATTTATAGGAAGGTGGGGTCCAATATTTACCAGCTGCTCAGATGGTAACTGAAAATAAGCGCGTCGACCCTCCATCAGTATGCGGAAACGGTGGCCATTTAACAGTACATTGTAGTGAAGAATGGAAACTATAAATGAGGTTGTTAAACGTGACTTTCGATGGAATCTGATGATTGTCTGGAGAGTTCCCACAGACTGTCGTCATAATTTTAACTATTTAACTACACAATGTTTCGACCACTAATAATCTGTGGAGCACAAGATTCGACTTTAGGTGTAACAGAAACTTAATCTACTACCTTAATATTTAAAATAATTGTCTGATATAATTTGCGTCGAAGAAATCGTCGGAAATTATTAGCAGTAAAAACGAACACAGAACTATAAAATAAAAGTATTAACAGCCTACTGCCTACAGGATACTTTCCATCTTATTTTGGAGATAAAGTAATAAATAAGTAGAGTATAAAAGACGACATTTATACTGTACAATCATAAGTTCCAGTGAATTGCATAAGCGAGCTGTATGAGCGAATTGAGTTAGGTGTTATTCTCACGAATTAAGTTTGTATGTATTGTTAAGAAGTATTTGCAAATATTATTTATGTAGACTGTTACAGTAGAATCAATTTGAAATAAATTAAATGGTATTGTTTGGTAGTTGTAATAAGAGACTTCGTTCGTTTATTAGCTAAATTTGGTCATAGTATCTGTTCCGCTTAGATTGCATTCTTAGCCATTCAAGAATACTAATCGAGTTATGGTACAGCATAACGTTAACAAACAAAAATTCTCATGCTAGAAAATTAATTTTTTTCGGAATTATAGGTAGGCGTACTCCACCAAATATATTTTGAAAGGTAGACAACATTTTTGTTGGAAATCAGCAGTAATCGTGAACGGTACAGTAAGCTAAGGGGCACATTGAGCTGCATGGCGCTGTACGGGCAGGGCAGGGCAGCACGAAAAAACTGTGGGCAGAGTTGTCCACGTATATTGGATAGCAGTTTTGTGCGGCAGTTTGACGAAGGAAGGAGCCGTGTTGTAACAACCAAAAGCATGTTGGCGGAATAGCTTGAGTTGAGCTCTGAGTCTGATTTGGATGCCGAGTTAGGAATATTATTATTACTCTATTCGAAGTCAAGGAAGGTAAAGCTGTGGAAATGTGAGTACATGAAAGAAAGAGGAACTCAAGGGGAATTCGCACTAACAAGAGTATTCTCTAATGAACGATTTGTGAATAATTTCCGTCTGAATCGAGCGGAGTTTGAAGAAGTTCATAGCATGTTCAACATAGTATCACACGTGTCACATATTTTCTGTGTCAGATCCACAAGTGTGGGATTGGCCACGTCTGGCGCAGTGCTGCCATAGATGTATGAGTGCTGCCTCCCCTGCTCTGCGTCTCAATTCGCGTGACTCCCCTTCAAAGACGGAGTCGCAGAAACTGAGCTGCCCTGCCTGTGTCACCTGCGCGTCAATGTGCGCCCGGCTTAACACTTGTTAATACTGCCGTCAGCCGAATGTTTAACAGTCGGAAACCTTTGATATAGGCCTAATAATATGTTCATTACGTATGGCACTGTCACGTCTCTTCGTGTGCACCAATCGGATTGTCCCGTTAGTAAGATGACATCATGTTGCCACAATTAGTATTCACCAATCGCAGGTTGTCACTTTCAAAGATGCCGACCCGTACTGTCGTCGTCATTCCGCTGTCAGTGTAGCCTTTTCTCGATAATATGCAGAACACCGGTAATTACGTAATGGAAATAAAAAATTATTACGAGTAATAACGACTGCTTTGATTGCCGCCGTCAACCGTGTAAATGTGCCAGCCACATTATTCCTGAGGGTGAGGAAGGAATGTTTCGGAAAGGGTAAGTACCAGACACCTCAGGTAAATTTGGAACAGTTTAGTATGCCACGAGATAGCAGCGTACGGTGACCTAAGCGACCAGAGTGGCTAAACACATTTGGAACCTAATGGGCGCATCATCAGTCTGTAAATAACTTTAAATTTTAAAGATATTTGTGGATGTTGTAGTATAATTGTTTTAAGATAACTGATAACAAGCTTGTATGCGGTTTGAACATAAAACGGCAAGAGTTGTGTATTGTGTATGAGGTTGTTTGCCTGTCACGTAGCCGCATAAAACCAAGCCATGACTAAGCTTTCCGCGAAAATTTTAGATACCACTGTTGGACAAAAAGCACGAATGTGTCAGTATATGACCGATTGTGACGAGTAATGTTTAAACTAATGACTCACACAATTTACGGCGCCACATTGCTAATAAAAAAAAAAAAAAAAAAAAAAAAAAAAACAGCACGAAGACGCCGAATAATGCAGCACGCTGTTGCATTGCAGTCCTACTGTACTTACATAGGGTTACCGTATGACCTAGCGAAAATATCGGTATGGAGAACCATACATGACTTCCATATTCTAAGATTTATATTTAAAATCATTTTCAGCCAAACAGACAGGCTGTGTCTTACCTGCCTTTTTATTGCTGTATTAAATGAAAAATATTATATTACATTAAAATGAAAAAATTATAATTTTATTGCCTGGCAACAAAATTATTTTATTTTTAACAATTACCATTGTTTCAAAAAGTTTAAATAAATTTTCAAGTACTTTACTCTTGTTAAAACGTAAAAGGTTGCTGGTAAACTACCCCTTCCCCTTAACCGATCTTCACCAAAATCGAAAGTCATTGAGACCTCTACAATTCAGGGACGTATGCAAATAATTATTTGATTCTGTTTGAATTTGCGGCTGTTATCGTTTGCCATAGAAAATACGCTTGATAAAAAAACGTTGCAGGTAAACTACCCCTTCCCCTTAACCGATCTTCACCAAAAACAATAGGTCTTGAGTACTCTACAAATCAGAACTGTATGCAAAACATTATTTGATTCTGTTTGAATTTGCGGCTGTTATCGTTTGCCATAGAAAATACCCTTGTTAAAAAAACGTTGCAGGTAAACTACCCCTTTCCCTCAACCGATCTTCACCAAAAACAATAGGTCTTGAGAACTCTACAATTTAGGGCTGTATGCAAATAATCTTTTGATTCTGTTTGAATTTGCGGCTGTTATCGTTTGTTTCAAAAAGTTTAAATAAATTTTCAAGTACTTTACTCTTGTTAAAACGTAAAACGTTGCAGGTAAACTACCCCTTCCCCTTAACCGATCTTCACCAAAATCGAAAGTCATTGAGACCTTTACAATGCAGGGACGTATACAAAAAATTATTTGATTCTGTTTGAATTTGCGGCTGTTATCGTTTGCCATAGAAAATACGCTTGATAAAAAAACGTTGCAGGTAAACTACCCCTTCCCCTTAACCGATCTTCACCAAAAACAATAGGTCTTGAGTACACTACAAATCAGGGCTGTATGCAAAACATTATTTGATTCTGTTTGAATTTGCGGCTGTTATCGTTTGCCATAGAAAATACCCTTGTTAAAAAAACGTTGCAGGTAAACTACCCCTTTACCTCAACCGATCTTCACCAAAAACAATAGGTCTTGAGAACTCTACAAATTAGGGCTGTATGCAAATAATCTTTTGATTCTTTTTGAATTTGCGGCTGTTATCGTTTGCCATAGGAAATACCCTTGTTAAAACATAAAACGTTACAGGTAAACTACCCCTTTCCCTTAACCGATCTTCACCAAAATCAACAGATGTTGAGAACTCTACAATTCAGGGCTGTATGCGAAACATTATTTGATTCTGTTTGAATTTGCGGCTGTTATCGTTTGCCAAACAAACAAAATTACCCTTGCTAAAAAAAAACCGTTGCAGGTAAACTACCCCTTTCCCTCAACCGATCTTCACCAAAAACAATAGGTCGCGAGTACTCTGCAAATCAGGGCAGTATGCAAAAAATTATTTGATTCTGTTTGAATTTGCTGCAGTTATCGTTTGCCATAGAAAAAAAATCTATAGACAGACAGACAGACAGACAGACACACAGACACTTTTCGGAAAACGACTTTTTTTCATGTTTTGAGTGTAGTAGAATCAGAATCTGCAATAATCTCGAACACGATTTTTTTTGCCATCACCATACTTCGATTCCTTAAGGAATATGGAATTAAATATCGGTATGGAGAACCATACATGACTTCCATATTCTAAGACTTATAATCTGAAATATGCTTGCCTGCCAAGCACGATATATTTTCTAATATATACATAATTTACATTAAAATGAAAAAATTATAATTTTATTGCCTAGGAACAAAATTATTTTATTTTTAACAATTACCATTGTTTGAAAAAGTTTAAATGAATTTTCAAGTACTTTACTCTTGTTAAAACGTAAAAGGTTGCAGGTAAACTACCCCTTTCCCTTAACCGATCTTCACCAAAATCTAATGGCCTTGAGTCCTCTACAATTCACTTACGTATGCAAAAAATTATTTGATTCTGTTTGAATTTGCGGCAGTTATCGTTTGCTATAGAAAATACGCTTTATAACAAACGTTGCAGGTAAACTACCCCTTCCCCTCAACCGATCTTCACCAAAAACAAAAGGTCTTGAGTACTCTACAAACCAGGGCTGTATGCAGAAAATTATTTGATTATGTTTGAATTTGCGGCTGTTATCGTTTGCCATAGAAAATAACCTTGTTAAAAAAACGTTGTAGGTAAACTACCCCTTTCCCTTAACCGATCTTCACCAAAAACAATAGGTCTTGAGAACTCTACAATTCAGGGCTGTATGCGAAACATTATTTGATTCTGTTTGAATTTGCGGCTGTTATCGTTTGGCAAACAAAAAAAATTTCCCTTGATAAAAAAAAACCGTTGCAGGTAAACTACCCCTTTCCCTCAACCGATCTTCACCAAAAACAATAGGTCGTGAGTACTCTACAAATCAGGGCTGTATGCAAAAAGTTATTTGATTCTGTTTGAATTTGCGGCAGTTATCGTTTGCCATAGAAAAAAAAATACCCTTGTTAAAAAAACGTTGCAGGTAAACTACCCCTTTCCCTCAACCGAACTTCACCAAAAACAATAGGTCTTGAGAACTCTACAATTTAGGGCTGTATGCAAATAATCTTTTGATTCTGTTTGAATTTGCGGCTGTTATCGTTTGCCATAGGAAATACCCTTGTTAAAACATAAAACGTTACAGGTAAACTACCCCTTTCCCTTAACCGATCTTCACCAAAATCAACAGATGTTGAGAACTCTACAATTCAGGGCTGTATGCGAAACATTATTTGATTCTGTTTGAATTTGCGGCTGTTATCGTTTGCCAAACAAACAAAATTACCCTTGCTAAAAAAAAACCGTTGCAGGTAAACTACCCCTTTCCCTCAACCGATCTTCACCAAAAACAATAGGTCGCGAGTACTCTGCAAATCAGGGCTGTATGCAAAAAATTATTTGATTCTGTTTGAATTTGCTGCAGTTATCGTTTGCCATAGAAAAAAAATCTACAGACAGACAGACAGACAGACAGACACACAGACACTTTTCGGAAAACGACTTTTTTTCATGTTTTGAGTGTAGTAGAATCAGAATCTGCAATAATCTCGAACACGATTTTTTTTGCCATCACCATACTTCGATTCCTTAAGGAATATGGAAATAAATATCGGTATGGAGAACCATACATGACTTCCATATTCTAAGACTTATAATCTGAAATATGCTTGCCTGCCAAGCACGATATATTTTCTAATATATACATAATTTACATTAAAATGAAAAAATTATAATTTTATTGCCTAGGAACAAAATTATTTTATTTTTAACAATTACCATTGTTTGAAAAAGTTTAAATGAATTTTCAAGTACTTTACTCTTGTTAAAACGTAAAAGGTTGCAGGTAAACTACCCCTTTCCCTTAACCGATCTTCACCAAAATCTAATGGCCTTGAGTCCTCTACAATTCACTTACGTATGCAAAAAATTATTTGATTCTGTTTGAATTTGCGGCAGTTATCGTTTGCTATAGAAAATACGCTTTATAACAAACGTTGCAGGTAAACTACCCCTTCCCCTCAACCGATCTTCACCAAAAACAAAAGGTCTTGAGTACTCTACAAACCAGGGCTGTATGCAGAAAATTATTTGATTATGTTTGAATTTGCGGCTGTTATCGTTTGCCATAGAAAATAACCTTGTTAAAAAAACGTTGTAGGTAAACTACCCCTTTCCCTTAACCGATCTTCACCAAAAACAATAGGTCTTGAGAACTCTACAATTCAGGGCTGTATGCGAAACATTATTTGATTCTGTTTGAATTTGCGGCTGTTATCGTTTGGCAAACAAAAAAAATTTCCCTTGATAAAAAAAAACCGTTGCAGGTAAACTACCCCTTTCCCTCAACCGATCTTCACCAAAAACAATAGGTCGTGAGTACTCTACAAATCAGGGCTGTATGCAAAAAGTTATTTGATTCTGTTTGAATTTGCGGCAGTTATCGTTTGCCATAGAAAAAAAAATACCCTTGTTAAAAAAACGTTGCAGGTAAACTACCCCTTTCCCTCAACCGAACTTCACCAAAAACAATAGGTCTTGAGAACTCTACAATTTAGGGCTGTATGCAAATAATCTTTTGATTCTGTTTGAATTTGCGGCTGTTATCATTTGCCATAGGAAATACCCTTGTTAAAACATAAAACGTTACAGGTAAACTACCCCTTTCCCTTAACCGATCTTCACCAAAATCAACAGATCTTGAGAACTCTACAATTCAGGGCTGTATGCGAAACATTATTTGATTCTGTTTGAATTTGCGGCTGTTATCGTTTGCCAAACAAACAAAATTACCCTTGCTAAAAAAAAACCGTTGCAGGTAAACTACCCCTTTCCCTCAACCGATCTTCACCAAAAACAATAGGTCGCGAGTACTCTGCAAGTCAGGGCTGCATGCAAAAAATTGTTTGATTCTGTTTGAATTTGCGGCAGTTATCGTTTGCCATAGAAAAAAAATCTACAGACACACAGACAGACACACACACAGACACACAGACAGACACACACACAGACACTTTTCGGAAAACGACTTTTTTTCATGTTTTGAGTGTAGTAGAATCAGAATCTGCAATAATCTCGAACACGATTTTTTTTGCCATCACCATACTTCCATTCCTTAAGGAATATGGAAGTAAAATATCGGTATGGAGAACCATACATAACTTCCATATTCTAAGATTTATATTTAAAATCATTTTCAGCCAAACAGCCAGGCTGTGTCTTACCTGCCTTTTTATTGCTGTATTAAATGAAAAATATTATATTACATTAAAATGAAAAAATTATAATTTTATTGCCTGGCAACAAAATTATTTTATTTTTAACAATTACCATTGTTTCAAAAAGTTTAAATAAATTTTCAAGTACTTTACTGTTGTTAAAACGTAAAAGGTTGCAGGTAAACTACCCCTTCCCCTTAACCGATCTTCACCAAAATCGAAAGTCATTGAGACCTCTACAATTCAGGGAAGTATGCAAAAAAATATTTGATTCTGTTTGAATTTGCGGCTGTTATCGTTTGCCATAGAAAATACGCTTGATAAAAAAACGTTGCAGGTAAACTACCCCTTCGCCTTAACCGATCTTCACCAAAAACAATACGTCTTGAGTACTCTACAAATCAGGGCTGTATGCAAAACATTATTTGATTCTGTTTGAATTTGCGGCTGTTATCGTTTGCCATAGAAAATACCCTTGTTAAAAAAATGTTGCAGGTAAACTACCCCTTTCCCTCAACCGATCTTCACCAAAAACAATAGGTCTTGAGAATTCTACAATTTAGGGCTGTATGCAAATAATCTTTTGATTCTGTTTGAATTTGCGGCTGTTATCGTTTGCCATAGGAAATACCCTTGTTAAAACATAAAACGTTACAGGTAAACTACCCCTTTCCCTTAACCGATCTTCACCAAAAACAATAGGTCTTGAGTACTCTACAAATCAGGGCTGTATGCAAAACATTATTTGATTCTGTTTGAATTTGCGGCTGTTATCGTTTGCCATAAAAAATACCCTTGTTAAAAAAACGTTGCAGGTAAACTACCCCTTTCCCTCAACCGAACTTCACCAAAAACAATAGGTCTTGAGAACTCTACAATTTAGGGCTGTATGCAAATAATCTTTTGATTCTGTTTGAATTTGCGGCTGTTATCGTTTGCCATAGGAAATACCCTTGTTAAAACATAAAACGTTACAGGTAAACTACCCCTTTCCCTTAACCGATCTTCACCAAAATCAACAGATCTTGAGAACTCTACAATTCAGGGCTGTGTGCGAAACATTATTTGATTCTGTTTGAATTTGCGGCTGTTATCGTTTGCCAAACAAACAAAATTACCCTTGCTAAAAAAAACCGTTGCAGGTAAACTACCCCTTTCCCTCAACCGATCTTCACCAAAAACAATAGGTCGCGAGTACTCTGCAAGTCAGGGCTGCATGCAAAAAATTGTTTGATTCTGTTTGAATTTGCGGCAGTTATCGTTTGCCATAGAAAAAAAATCTACAGACACACAGACAGACACACACACAGACACACAGACAGACACACACACAGACACTTTTCGGAAAACGACTTTTTTTCATGTTTTGAGTGTAGTAGAATCAGAATCTGCAATAATCTCGAACACGATTTTTTTTGCCATCACCATACTTCCATTCCTTAAGGAATATGGAAGTAAAATATCGGTATGGAGAACCATACATAACTTCCATATTCTAAGATTTATATTTAAAATCATTTTCAGCCAAACAGCCAGGCTGTGTCTTACCTGCCTTTTTATTGCTGTATTAAATGAAAAATATTATATTACATTAAAATGAAAAAATTATAATTTTATTGCCTGGCAACAAAATTATTTTATTTTTAACAATTACCATTGTTTCAAAAAGTTTAAATAAATTTTCAAGTACTTTACTCTTGTTAAAACGTAAAAGGTTGCAGGTAAACTACCCCTTCCCCTTAACCGATCTTCACCAAAATCGAAAGTCATTGAGACCTCTACAATTCAGGGACGTATGCAAAAAAATATTTGATTCTGTTTGAATTTGCGGCTGTTATCGTTTGCCATAGAAAATACGCTTGATAAAAAAACGTTGCAGGTAAACTACGCCTTCGCCTTAACCGATCTTCACCAAAAACAATAGGTCTTGAGTACTCTACAAATCAGGGCTGTATGCAAAACATTATTTGATTCTGTTTGAATTTGCGGCTGTTATCGTTTGCCATAGAAAATACCCTTGTTAAAAAAATGTTGCAGGTAAACTACCCCTTTCCCTCAACCGATCTTCACCAAAAACAATAGGTCTTGAGAATTCTACAATTTAGGGCTGTATGCAAATAATCTTTTGATTCTGTTTGAATTTGCGGCTGTTATCGTTTGCCATAGGAAATACCCTTGTTAAAACATAAAACGTTACAGGTAAACTACCCCTTTCCCTTAACCGATCTTCACCAAAAACAATAGGTCTTGAGTACTCTACAAATCAGGGCTGTATGCAAAACATTATTTGATTCTGTTTGAATTTGCGGCTGTTATCGTTTGCCATAAAAAATACCCTTGTTAAAAAAACGTTGCAGGTAAACTACCCCTTCCCCTCAACCGAACTTCACCAAAAACAATAGGTCTTGAGAACTCTGCAATTTAGGGCTGTATGCAAATAATCTTTTGATTCTGTTTGAATTTGCGGCTGTTATCGTTTGCCATAGGAAATACCCTTGTTAAAACATATAACGTTACAGGTAAACTACCCCTTTCCCTTAACCGATCTTCACCAAAAACAATAGGTCGTGAGTACTCTACAAATCAGGGCTGTATGCAAAACATTATTTGATTCTGTTTGAATTTGCGGCTGTTATCGTTTGCCATAAAAAATACCCTTGTTAAAAAAACGTTGCAGGTAAACTACCCCTTTCCCTCAACCGAACTTCACCAAAAACAATAGGTCTTGAGAACTCTACAATTTAGGGCTGTATGCAAATAATCTTTTGATTCTGTTTGAATTTGCGGCTGTTATCGTTTGCCATAGGAAATACCCTTGTTAAAACATAAAACGTTACAGGTAAACTACCCCTTTCCCTTAACCGATCTTCACCAAAATCAACAGATCTTGAGAACTCTACAATTCAGGGCTGTATGCGAAACATTATTTGATTCTGTTTGAATTTGCGGCTGTTATCGTTTGCCAAACAAACAAAATTACCCTTGCTAAAAAAAAACCGTTGCAGGTAAACTACCCCTTTCCCTCAACCGATCTTCACCAAAAACAATAGGTCGCGAGTACTCTGCAAGTCAGGGCTGCATGCAAAAAATTGTTTGATTCTGTTTGAATTTGCGGCAGTTATCGTTTGCCATAGAAAAAAAATCTACAGACAGATAGACAGACAGACACACACACAGACAGACAGACACACACACAGACACTTTTCGGAAAACGACTTTTTTCATGTTTTGAGTGTAGTAGAATCAGAATCTGCAATAATCTCGAACACGATTTTTTTTGCCATCACCATACTTCCATTCCTTAAGGAATATGGAAGTAAAAGGACAGCCTGAAAATTTAACAGCATGATCGTTACTTTACGGATCCAAAAAAAACATTGACAGTAAAAACATTAGCCTATACATTATGGATAAGAAGGTATTCATGATTAAGTTAAGCATTTTTACAGAGTTTATACAATGTGCAATTTAATTTTTGTAATATAACAAGAAAATGTTTACAAACAAAATTTAAAACTATTAGTTAGAAGCGGAACTTACTTAGGAAAAGATTATTTGCTATATTTATTTTTAATCATAGCAATAGTTAATTTAATACTAATCAGTCTGACTCGGATTCACAGTCTAAATGTTCAATTGTGTCTTTGTGGTGCCATTGGTATTTATCAGATGAACCAATTCTCATCAAAACCTTTTTATTTTTTAATAAATAATCATAGAACTGAACACATGAAAGACTTTTAAAGTTGTACTGTACACAAATTGTACCTTTAACATTTTCTACCATTAACCTATTTCTCTCTTTGATCCACTGTGAACTGATCAGAGAAAATACCCGTTCTGTAATAGAGTTGTTACTCGGAATGGAATAAAAGTACTCATCAATTTTCAAAAGTTATGAATAACAAGATGATGTTGGATTTTCCTGAAAATATTTACACCATAACTGACTGGAAAGGTGGTTATTATACAAATCAGGATAATTCTTTAAAAACTTCTGAAAATTGCAGAATTGATCAAAACATTTGTTATTATCAACATAGATGTCTGTTCTGGTTTTTCTTTAACGCAAAATTTCTTTTATTTTCAGTGGTGTAAACATTTGGTCATGTCTATTTTTAAGTGTTTCCAGTGTGCATTCCAAAATACTCAAAGTTTCAGCAACACAGTTACCTTCTCTTTCCATGTCTAGAATGTTTTTATGAAAAACAGGCATGAGCGAGTGAACAAACCACAATCTTGCCTCACTCAGTTCATCCTCAAAAAATTTTCTAACCATGACAGGTATTGATTCCTGGACGAAAAAGTACGCCTTTAAGGCAGGAAAAAGCTTATTTAATCTTTCAACACTAGGAAAGAGTGACAACCACCTAGTTTTACAGTGGTACAACAGTATATATGAAACCTCAACAAATTCACAGACTTCTTCACAGTTCTTCTGTTCTAATAGTATATAGCCTATAGAAAAGTAACTGAAGATTTTAAAGACAATGAAATCTATATCAAAATCTAGCCCTGCATCAAAGCGATGGTGTGCAGCATTGTGGAGGACATGTGCTGGGCAACCAACCCCCACTAACTTGGAGTTTAATTCTTATTTAAGTGACATAATACATTGTTCCCATCAGCCCGACCACCAATACCAATATGTCCAAAATTTGTGTTGGTATTTTCTCCTGAAAAAGTAACACATTTTTTATCGATACAATGTTTTTTAGAGTATTGTGGACATATGAAGCAATTGTCTCAGACTTTTCAATGGAATAGATTTAAGTTCAACTGCTTTAGTTTTGATTCCTCCAGATGTTAAATCAAAGTACTGCAAAAGAACTGGAAACAAGTTGAGAGACCTGTGGTTACTTCCATCAGTAGCAACACCAAAGCATGAAATACCACTTAAATCTTTAACTGTTCCATCAATATAATGAAGAAACAAAACTGAACCTCAGTTTTGAGGAGACTATGACCTCAGTTTTAGTACGAGGACATGCAACTTGTTTTGCTATGACTGAGTCTTTGTACAAGACCTTCTGCAGCTTACTAGTACAGTCCATAGATTTGAAACTATGATGATGCCTAACGGATGGAAGTCTAGAGTTCCTTCAGCTGCATACTTCTGCTCATTAACTTTACTTCCCTTTGAAACAAAGAAAGAATTAATCTTTGAGGAACTACTGATGCATTGTAAATATTTTTTATGTTTGTCACTTTGCTCATGAGCATCTAGATCTAAAGCACCTATTAAAAAAAAAAGAAATAAACCGAATTACTCTTTGTTGCAGTACTATCGTAGTTAATTTGAGGCTGTACTGGGGACGTAAATCATCAAGTATGAAATCGTTGTTTTCAAGCTAATTTATTCAGAATTATAATATTAAAATTAACTTTACGTTTATGAATTACAGAGATTTGTCTTACCTTTATTTGCAACTGACATATACGTTCCAGGTGTACAGAGTAAGCATTCTGCTTCATTATCGTTCCGGCCTTTCTTAAAGCTAGTATGCTCTTTCAATAAATTTTCGATTAACACACACTTTCGTTTTGGCATATTAATAATAATAAATTCTACTTGCCTACAACTTATAACTACCGCTAACTGTACTCAGAATGTCCACGAAAATAATCAACTCAGTTCAGAACTATCAGTAACCTTAAAAACCCACGAACGTAGACGCCTATTAGAACTGCAGAATACGCGGGAAAGAGTTGTAGGCAAGCAACAAGCAACATATGGCGCCAATGGTACCTTTCTGAGCGGAGCCGTATTACGTTCTACAACACCGTGTCAGCTTACGATGTAGAATGGACAGCATATTCTTACATTAAGTAAAAAGAGAAAACGTATTACAAAAGGGTGAAACATAGATGCGAAGAAAATAAGATGGAATTTGTTTGCGTGATAATATCTTTGAAAGAGAAGTTGAGAAAAGGAAATAACAAAATGTGCGTCTACATCTTTATAAGTAGGTGGACTTAGAAAACACCATAACTTAAAGAAAACAGAAACGTGCGACACGTAGGGGAAAGATGTGAATTTTAAATTCTTTATAAAAGTGAATCGAGTTTCAAGTAAACATTAAGATAGTATATTCGAAAGAGTTTTTCGAAGAGACGTTTTAGTAAATGCACGGAATTCGAAAATCCTTGTATTGGTGCTGGACAATACAGAGTCTAGACGAGTGAAGAAAAGTTGAATATCTCCAAAAAATTTAACATGGCGTCGTCTGGATTGAATCATACAAGGCAAAACGAACCAAGAGAGATAATTCTCTGAAACTCATTGCCTTTTTCTAGATTCTGTTGCAAGTAACGAAATGTAAGTCCAATCTTCAAGCTAGTGTTCAAATGACATAAAATATACTGCTGCCAGTGGTATAAAATATCACAACCGACTTGTGTTTTTGCAAACAGAAGATATAACTAACGTTCTTTTTATATTTGTGTGTAACAGACATTCCATTTTAACGTGAAGATATCGTAGGACTGATGAGTACTTGACCTCATTGGCTACGAAAGATTAAGAAGATCGAGCCACTAATTGCTACGATGTAGTGTACAGTGGTCTCACCAGAAGACCAAACGTTAATATTTTGCACGTTAAGTTGACGTCAGGCTCGACGTCGATGTTCACCTAACAAATACAGACCCTCTTTCCCGCTTTGTAACCTGGAATAAGGCCCACTTGCGTAGCTTCTCTCTCTAGTGTGTGAGAAAACCGAAAGAAAGAATTCCCTCATGCGCTAGCCCAGAAGGAGGTCCCATTGCCACAAACTTAACTTGGCTGTCGCATCGCCATTGGTGTCCTTCACTGACCACCCACCGTTAAGTCCTAGGTTAGTGAACATTGTACGCACAGAGCCAGTTCAAAAGTGCAAACAGCTCCTGTCGGTAGGCTGACACACATGGATGGATATTCTGCCAGGGTAGACGACTGTGGTGTCCTGATCCTTGGCAACGGCAGGGTAAGTTCAAGCCGGAACCGGGGCGGGGGAGAGAAAAGAAGCCTTAGTCCTGTATCGTTTGATACCGTGGGTCAGTGCCGATATGATTGACTGATCCCGACCATTGTAAGTCTCGAGAATCGCCGTGGTGTCTCTGGATCGGTGAGACGAGAAACGTTTTGTGATCGTTGTGGTTTCATTGCTAATAGTAGGATTCTTGGTTTATTCTTGACATCTCGTGAGGCCACGAGTGATGGAGACGAATCAAACCAGACTGGTACTCCATTCTGGGTGAAAGTGACTGTCACCCTCAAAAATCTAAAACTGTACCCATCGTGTGAGGTCAGCTTGTGGCCCGAAACGTGTCACCATCGTGGACAACACTCGTAGATGTAGTCTTCGTAGAACGCACTATCGGATTTCTCGTGTCCATCATATCAGGTCATATTTGTGCGTTATTCGGTTCCCTTACTTGTGATTTAATCGTGCACAAATAAAGAAATGTATTTGTCGCCTTGCCCAGTGGATCATTTCTTCCTCTTTTACACGCCTTGATAGTAAGCCTGTTTTATAAAACAGTTTTACTGCTAAATGGAAAGATTGTTTGATCGTGGAAACCATAAGTTGTATGGAGGAGTGGTAGACTATAATGGTAAGGTGGATTGACCAAGTTATGATTTCTACAAATATTTGGTAACAGAATAATGGAGAAAAATGCCGAAACATAAAAAATATTGGGAAATGACGCCCAAATCAAGTACACACACAGAAACACGAATCCATGAAGCACGATTACAGATTGAAGATCTGAGACAAAGAGTCGTTTGAACTTGGTTGTTTCACCAGCACTTGAGAAAACTACCAGACCACTCAGTTAGACAAAGAGGCCCGACATTTAATAAAATCGACCAAGGGTGGATGTTACGGATGTAAGTAAAAGATTGGTGGAGACGATATACAGGATGTGACTGCAGTTGAATGAAAAGAAATGCGAAGTATTGAGAAGGAGAAGCGAGCGCGAGCGCATACACACACGAATAGGGAACTGAAGTTTGAGTAGGTGAAGGCGTTTGTATCCGTGTGAGTAATGGCGACAAGGAAATGTGAGGAAGAAAAGGAGATCGATGCCAGATTGAGCAAAGCAAACAGGTGTGCAGAGGTAATGAGCCACTTACTGAAACCAAAAACGGATGTTCAGAAGTGTAAGATCCTGAATTTTAAAGACGATATTCAGATCAACTGTTCTGTACACCATCACATCATCTATAATCATAATCATAATCATCACCTACATAATTCATTAATCATCATTATTCATTATTCGTTATTCATTATTCATTTATTATCATTCATTCGTTGGTTTATCATGATCTGTAATCATGGGTTTTCACCGAAAATACACAGGAGGCACTGAGAGGGCTGGAAAACAGATAATTAGAAGAATATTGGAAGGAAAGAAAATAGAGACGAATAAAGAGGAGAACTTATGAAGAGATATACAACTTGTATAATCAAGTAAAAATTGATATGGTGATGAGGTCATGAAGAATACAGTAGCTTGGTCAAATAGAGAGAATGACTGAAGTAAGGACGATAGAAAAATAGCCAGGAGTGTACAGATTATAAGAGGAAGAGAGAAAGACCAAAACAAAGGAAGTCGGATGAGTAACGGCAGATTTAAAGGTGGATGATGTCAAGGACTGGAAAAGTCGGATGAAAGGTGGTCAAATATGGGGAGGGAGGATTTCGAAGCGCTCGGCTCGACTGTCCTGTTAAAACCTTAAAAAATGCTGATGCCGGCTAATAATGTATGGAAACAAGTTCTAAAGAGCTCCCTCATTAGAGGCTGCATTGATTTATGAAATGTAAATCCTAAAATAAAAAATATATGTATAATATCGAATCTGCTTACATAGTGACACACTGTAAAGGTCTGACCAACTTTAGATAGGAAACTTGTGGCATTACACAGTTGTGAATATAACGCAGAGACGTGCAAGCTTCATCTCTCACACTGCAGAGAGAGAGAGAGAGAGAGAGAGAGAGAGAGAGAGAGAGAGATGTAAATTAAATTTATACGTACACATTAATGGGAGAGACGAGACAGACGTAATTCGCTGAAGGCGTCGCACTTCACTGACACAAACTATGTCGCCGCCAGTTGTTTCAGACGTGATCTGGTTATTGTGAAAAACGCTTCGCGAATAAATAACCTTGCCTTTGGCTTAATTTAACCGTAATGCTGCTATCTCCGCAGCCTGTGAAATGAAAGTTTAATACTCATGGCCCATTAGTTTTATTGTCAGGCAGGCGACGTTACGGTTTGTCGGATGGGCAGCGGTATGTTTTCAGTTTACACCCCCCCCCCCCCCCCAATATCGTGGCGATCGTCTCGGCGCCAACTCTCTGCCGTTTCTTACGTGGCTGGCCATACACAACAAGACCTGTCGTAAATGAGGAATAATATTACGCCGTAAACCAGTAAACCATGTCTGTAATTGTTAATAGAGGAATATTTAAACCATTAATACGGTCACGTGATTAAAGCATCCTGTCTCAGATCCCGTGTACACAAATACAACGTCTATACGGATGTTGGCTGTTGGCTAGATCCGACTTAACGATTCAGTGACTAGGAACGGCTACAGTGGTAGGGAAACGTAGAGGTAAAAGAGCGAGTAATTGGCGCACTTTGACAGTATAAGGCAGTGTTCCGCAACCGGTGTGCCGCGGCACAATAGTGTGCCGTCACAAGGTGAAAGGTGTGACGCGAACTTTTACCTATTATTGTAATAAATTAATTGTCGATTTTAAGTAAGAAGGTGCTTGTTTATTCTTTAATACATGCTGATAACTGTTATATTTTCATAGAAATTAAATGTAATTTATTTACACAATATTGTTGTTATAGTTTGCTTATCTTAAGTTATTTGTATTCTCGCCTGAAATATTGGGCCGGTTTGATGGGTTACAGGCGGCAAGCTTTGTGTTCACCGCAAAGAAAGCCGCGTAACACTTTCAGCAAGCCTTTTAGCGGCCCGCACCAATCATACAATAGAGTTTACGTTCAAAACTCTAAACGTTCTAAACTCTATTCAAGAGAGTTCTTTGTAACATCGCATCTTTTGTGTACGGCTGGCTGTACGTGCTTTTAACTAAAATTGCGGGGATTAGCAAAAATTTGCCTCTCTTTTATTATTTTATTGCCTTGTTTTGATATTTGTGCCTGTTTGTCGGCGCTTCTTAAACTTTATTGCTCTTTTCCTTCGCCGAAGGACCCACACATTGTCAGACAACAATTACAGTATTTCAGTTCAGTTCTAACACAGCTGTGCTCTGCAGTAGTGCGAATATTGTGAGTGCTACACCAGTCTTACTATTTTCTATTACAGTGTTATTAAACTATTTTTTTTTCGATATGGATAAGTTCCTTGTACGGTGTGGTCCGTCCTCGAGTGCAAGTAGTGAAACCATCGAGCCCGAAAAAAAGAAACAGAAAGTAGTTCACCAGCAATATAGTGATAATTATTTATCTTACGGGTTTTTTTGGTGTGGTGACAAAACATGCCCAATCCCCGAGTGTGTTATGTGTGGTGAAAAACTCAATCATGCTGCTATGGTTCCCAGTAAATTGAAACGACATTTGTCAACAAAACATTCCTCTCTGTTAAGTAAAGATGTGAATTATTTTCGTCGGTTGTTGGAACAAAATAAAAAACAACTGACGCTCATGACTACGTCGGTACGTGTTTCGCAAAAAGTACAAGAAGCTAGCTATAAGGTAGCCGAACTTATCGTAAAGGCCAAAAAACCACACACAATAGCAGAAACGTTGTTAATGCCCGCGTGTAAAGAAATGGTAAAAATAGTCCTGGGTTTAGAAGCTGGTACTGAAATTTCAAAAATTCCTCTCTCTGCTGACACAATCAGCCGCCGAGTTAGTGACATGTCCAGTGACATCGAAGACATTATGAAGGAGAAAATAAAGAGCAGTCGAAAGTTCTCACTTCAGATCGACGAGTCCACCGATATTGGCGGTCACGCACAACTTCTTTCCTACATAAGGTATGTTGATGGGGATGTAATTGCAACTAATTTCTTCTTTTGCAAAGAACTACCCGAGCGAGCAACCGGTGAAGAAATATTTCGTACGACTAATGAATATGTGGTCCGTAATTAATTAACATGGGAGGATTGCGTTAGTGTTTGTACAGACGGAGCCGCTTCTATGACAGCCCGAGTGAAAAGATTCGTGGGTAAAGTATGCGAAGTAAATCCTAACTTACGAACCGACCATTGTCTCATTCATCGCGAAGCCATTGTTGCTAAGTCTTTGCCATCTCCTCTGAAAATTGTGATGGACGAAGTAGTAAAAGTCGTGAACTTCATCAAATCGCGGCCCCTAAATATGCGGTTTTTTAACGTTTTGTGTCAAAAAATGGGATCAGAGCACACTACATTTCTGCTACATACAGAAGTACGATGGTTATCTCGAGGTAAAGTGTTAACGCGAATGTTTGAACTTAAAGAGGAGGTACTTGCATTTTTGACTATTGAGGGGCATGAGTATGCGAATTTATTTCCAGATGATGAATGGGTATCTAAGTTGGCATATCTTTCCGATATTTTCGTACACTTGAATGAACTAAACAGAAAAATGCAAGGTAGAAACGAAAATATTCTGACTAGTATGGATAAGATTCAAGGATTTATTAATAAGTTAAATTTGTGGATACAGACAATTGAAAATGGATAGTGTAAGATGTTCCCAACTGTATGGCCCCTTGCTGACGATAATAAGGTGTTGATGGACTTAATTAAAGAACATTTAGTACTCTTGCAGCAGAATTTCAAAAAATATTTTGGAGTGAATGTTGAAGATTTTCACTGGGTTCGTGATCCATTCATTATGGATTCGAAACATCTTCCGAATAATTTAGGCTTACAAGAGGAACTGGCAGATTTGAAAGCAGACAGAACATTGAAATTAAAATTTTTCGAAGTGCCTTTGGAAACATTTTGGTTGTCAATAAGCAGTGAATACCTGGCTATCTCCGAGATGGCAGTTAATGTGTTATTACCATTTTTCAACTACACATTTGTGTGAAATGGGCTTCTCGACGTTGACTGAAATTAAAACATCAAAGATAGAGAGACTCAAATCCATCGATGAAGAAATGAGGCTGGCTTTGTCAACGATTCCGCCACGAATCAGCCGTCTGCGTGCAGCTAAGCAGGCTCAAGTACGGTATCACATTGAAGATATGAGTAGAGTTATTTACTTTAAAATTCGTATTTTCTACAGTGAATTAAAGTTAATAAATTGTTAATAAATGCATGAGTCTATTCCTGTTTTATAATAATAATAATAACAATAATGATGATAATAATAATAATAATAATAATTGATTACATAAAGACGTAATATTTCGTAATTATATTAAGATTCATATGATTTTGAGGGGACAGACATTTTGGTGTGCCGTGTTGAGTCTAGGCCCGTCTGGGGTGTGCCGTGAGTAAAAAAAGGTTGCGGAACACTGGTATAAGGAACTAGTAATGAGCGGTTTCGTAAAGCATTTCAGTCAAACCGAGGCGAGCTCAAGTCTGGATTAGTTTGTCCCTTAACAAAAACTCTTAATCGGATTGAGTTAAAATCAAATCGTGACATGGCATACGCCTAGTGTTTTAACAGTTGAAAATTTTAAAGTCGTTTTTCCAAAAGGAGGGTATTTTGGTTTACGTCTGTAATACAAAATTATTTTACACAAATTTCATGAACAAAAGAACGTGTAATTATATCAACTACATAAGTGCATAGAGTTTTAAAAATGGGACTACTGTATTAGTATAGAAGTACACATTAGAGGAAATAAATGTTCCGTAGAACAGATGTTTAGGTATGTCATGTTCAGTCAGTTTTCCGTACCTCATCATTGCATAATAAAAATTCGGGCAAAATTTGTACAGGTATGAATACACCGGTCAGCGTGTAAAATACGGTTATTATCTGACATCAACCTTGGAGTCGTGGCCAAATCCTCCGACTAAGTCATTGCAAGTTGTTAAACACTGGAAACTGATTCATTACGTAACACTGAAGAGGGCTTTCCAGTTGTGTTGGCTGTTATGTTCTGCGAGTGTATGTTTGATTCAAATTTTATTTCAGTCCGTATTATTTCAAATTTTAATCCAGTTGATTCAGACCATGTAGTATCAAAGTTTCAACAAAATTTTGTTTCCTCCAAAGTAAAACTGGAATAATTATTTTGCTTCCCCAGTTATTGCAAATGAGCAAATCTGTGTTCGAGTTCTGACAATTACTTTTGTGGAATTGTTTGTGTACAAGCATTGTGAAGTTACTTCAGTTACGAAATTAAGCGTGACATACACAAATCACGAATTTGAAACTGGGATGGATACTGCACGTCAAATTGGTGGCTGGAAACCTCAACGCTCGAAAGGACAGAGACTCGATTCGAAAAATGATGCCCACTTCTAATGTTAATGCTACTGATTTAATTTTAATTAAGCTTGTTTACAAAACTCACTAGTTGTTTAGTACTCTTGTTCAATGCTTTTATAGTATTTAATAATTTCCGTTCACACCAGTAGTAAATAAGTTTCACAGAGTCACACCACCGATTTTTGAGTTTATTCACACCAATATTGCCGTCTTTAAGTTTATCAATTCTCATTTCTCTGAGTGTCTGTCTGTCTCCCTCCGCCGTTTAATTTACACAATCTCTACTCAGTGTCAGTAATCGGCGGTAAATAATGCTGAAACGGAATAAAGGGGAGAAGATAACGGGGAGTGCGCGTGTAGAAGACAAAATATACTATTTAAAACAAGGCGCCAGAGCTGTGGCAAATGACCCGGTAACAGATGTGGCCTTTCTTGTGTTCTGTAGGAGTCTAGACAACCAGGGCAACTTACTTGAAAGAAAAAACACAAAACAAACATATTTTTAAATGTTAATAAATGCACTTCTACATTTTATGAAACCGCATGAGATGAAACCAGAAGTAGGACAACGCAGAGGATATGTTATAGTAGTTGTGGGCGAGAAGGTTTCGAGATGCAGACAAACAACGTCGACGGTATTGCATCAGTTATAGAAAACAAACAAGTCCGACCGTTATGTAAACAACGAATGTAACGGAGTTCTGAGAATTTCTTCGACTCCCATTGTGTTGATTTTATTATTATTTTTTTATATATAAAAATACAGCAGTTATATTCACTGTAGAGACGATTTCTTTGCTTCGCTTTGTTCGAGTGGAATTTAACGTAAAACAGTAAAACAGTTGTTTGTAGAAAGCGTATTTCGTCGGCGCTGTACTACATTGTTTCCAAAGGGGAAAACATTCACTACCCGTCTATACGTTGGTCATGAAAAGTGGTCGTACGCACGTAGTAAATAGTAGTGGAGATAACCCTGCAGAGGGTCCACAATGAATTGTCACAGACAAGTAGAACTCTGTCTGGAAATCTCTGTTATGAAGACTAAGTCTATGACAGATTTCTTTCCTGTAAGGTGTAAACTAATGAACTGAGGAGCTGAATCGCGTGTATAGAACGATAAGAACGTTGAACAGAAAGGTCAGAACAGATAGTGTTTTGAATAAAGTACTACTCAGTGCAACGCGTCCTTAATGCGTCCTTGGTCGCTGAACGCAAAGACACAGCCGAATGTGCAAGCTAGAGAAATGTGATTTGCTGGGTATATCACGAAGGGGCATCCAGCAAATAATAACACGAGGCACATCCTTGCAATATGCAACCTAAAGTACGGGGTAAAAGCATTACAGTCAGGATTGGACAAACGTCGTAGAAAGGATGAATTAGAACAGAATACTGAAACCATTTTTCTAACCTGACAGGAGGAAGAAGCGCTGAAGGTAAAGAAAAGATGGTCCTACCTAGGAATACGCAACGGATCATAAGTCCAAATGCTGAAGAAGTAGAAGAAGAAATCTGTGAAAAGTGTATCCGATATCAAAAATCCAAACCGTCGGTAATCCGAAGATTGTACAAGTAGATGTCCTACAAATAGACCTTTTTAAAGGCGTGTGCACGTGAAAATTATTGATTTGTTTCACACAAGTGCGAATCTGTACTGTGCTGTAATCTAGTTGTGTTTGCAGACAGTACTGAATCGTATGCAGTTTGTTTTACTTTGTTTACAACTATAGTATGCTATTGTTCAAGCTGGTGTGCCAACTTATTTTCGTTACTGTTCATTTATTTTGAGAAGTTAGTAAATACGTAATAAAATAATCGAGATGAGCTTACTTAATAATACACGACTAACTTACCATGATAAGTAAATTTAACTCGCTGTTGCAAAATTCACATTCGTATAAAGAAAAGAATGATTTAAAACAGTATTTCACTACACAATGTCACGTAGTCAAAATATTATTAAAAAAATTATAGATACGAATGATAATGAAAACAGCAAATTAAAAAAGAAATGAATGTTTAGCCGGCAAAAACAAAGATGCGCTACTGAGAGGAAAATATAACAAAGGACGTAGGTGAATGAATAAATCGGCTTTCATTTATACGTACAATATATACGCAACAATTCTCATGTAGGAGTTAATTAAAAAAAAAGAATTATTTCTAAACATTGTAAAAGAAGAATTATTCAAAAGTACAGTAATGTGCGGATAATGAAAACATAAATTAAAGATACATTTGGCTTGGGTTCAGCGTGACCAAAACGTTGCCACTTTTAATGGTACTAACACCAAATTACACACGTCTTTTTGGTATTGCGATGTTCTCTGCTTTTAATGTTGTGTACCATTACACAGTATGAACCGTGTGTGTACAGTAGACGAACCCCCCAGGGATGGAAATTACATTTGTGTGTGTGTGTGTGTGTGTGTGTGTGTGTGTGTGTGTCCTGCTAGCGGGTTAAATGTTTTTTTCATTAAATAAGCTCGCCGCGAGGGAGGTATACGACTGATTCAATTTAACACGAGACTAAGGGAGAAGGGCATTCAGGGCAGAGGATGCGTCGTCAGGGTTGATTTATTTTACGTTTAGTTTTGCCCTTTGCTTTTTTTTTTTTGAATTAAATGTTTTAATGCCAACGAGACGGAGTAAATAATATTAAAGCTGTTTCAGTTTTAAATTCACTCTACATTTCTCGGTGGATAAACAGCACGGCGGGCAGGACAACGACCTATTACACCGTACTTTGTACGCGAACGTTCGCTGGAGTTCCTATTAAGCGTGTAAATGGATTTTTGCAGTGCGAGTGAATAAAAGTGCTTTCCAACAGCAAAATCGCGCTTCTCTCTTTTTGTGTATGTAAAATTGTTTAGCTGGTGTCGCGTTTCTGAACACAAATGTAAACAGAGACGTAGTTTTGTACAGACCGGTGTCTACGTCGGAACCACTGACCTGTGGAAGTGTAATTTTAATCCTGGTTGGGTATATTTCGTCATACGAACATCATAGTTTAGAAACGGCAAATCATTGTTTAATTCGTCTTCTTCTTCCTTCTGTTCTCACAAAATTATTCCGGTTTCTGGTTCTCTTTTTCTCATTCTGGCACTTATTTCTTTTCCCGACTCTCCTGCCTCGGGGTCTATAATGTAATACTTCCCTCGGAAACATTCCTCCCTCCACCCTTCCTACCTGTTCTTTCCATTTATTTTCATGTTCTTCCATGGTGTCTATCACAGAACTCGTTTATTTTTTTGTTGTGTCCCCTTTGGTCCATTGCAATATCCTAAGAAATCTCATCTCAGCGGCTTATCCTGCTCGAATCTTGTCGTGAAATGGCTTGTATTTCCTATCGCAAAACGACTCTGCAATCTCCATATCTGTGTACAATCGTGTCCTTTCATGTTTTGCTTTCAAGAATTTCCCCAACCATTTCTATGTCTCTTTTTGAGTCTATTAACATTATTTATGTATGATATTCCATATTACCTCTAATGGTTTCCTTCTCTTTATATGTCTTTCACTTTCTCTATTGCCATATACTTTTGTAGCAGGAATAGTTTAGTATAACTTAAACAGAACCAGTAGCCTACCTCGTATGCTTAAGAACACGAGACATGTAAAGCAACTGCCAGGCTGTTAGGCCGTAATTCAATATTATTAAAATTATCATGTTTTTTGTGAATTTGTTGATTTTTTTTTATAGTTTAGGTTCAGGGGGTTGCTGTCATGGACCACCTTTTAGACAGCAACCATAATAATGTTAGCAACCCAACAGCTCGGCAGTTGTTTTACAGTCAATTACCGGCCGTTCTTTGTTAAAATGGGATATGTCGTCTCATGTTAATGGGGAAATGTCGTCCCTGTTCCCTTCTTTTCCTCGATTTTCCTTTGTTCTTTTTCTTAATCATTAATCTCAACATAGAATACCGTCCGCCACTCGTAATATAGTATTTATGTATTTCAATTACTCCTTTTTCAAGGACACATTATATTCTCTTCTTTATTAAGCACACTAAAGACCTCGATATTAAGCCATTTACGAAACAAGCTGCACACAGCATTCTTAGATAATACTACCCCCATTATTTTGGGTATTTCGGCATGACTGCAGACAAAACGTAACAAAATGAATAATCTTACGCTCGAGTGTTGTCTCGGCTGCAAAACAATGTTTTCATTATATGGTTCGTTTGGTTTACTACAAATATAGTAATTAGTGCAACTCTTTTATAAGTTAATCAGATAAGGTTCCACAATCGACACAATACTGCAGACGAGATAGTGAGATGAGTATTTAGAGAAGAATGATAGATGTGGAACTATCTTGTTTTAGCTACCTTCTAGTTTCACTTACTAAAATAATTTCAGATAGATGACTCGTGAGTAGGCAGAATCAGATGACTGATACAGAATCTTATTTGGGATCAGCGAAATGGTTATTTTGGCATTCTACATTGATGTCTATGACTTCTTGGACGGTAATGGTTTGCAATCCCTGATTCATTGTTCATTTTAATGTAGAACTAATACGGGTACTTGTGATCGATTCTCCTAGCCTATTTGTTAAAAAACGCACTCCTTGTCGTATTTTGTTAATAAAGTCAAAGATAGCTTTTAAATTGTCATGCTCTCAGTAATGGAAATCTCATTTTTAACTCATATCACGATTGTCGGAAATAAATCGTTTTTGACAATTTGTGACAGCTGTAAATTCTTCAGGAGGCGTTAAAATAGTTTTGTCATATTTCGGGTAGTGTGTAGAGAAATAATAATTAATTTTCATGTAGGAAATGACCTCATAAGGGAGTCATGAAAAAATAATAATTGAACTCGCTTTGTTTCGTTGAATTAGTCTCGTAATTTGTATAGCCTGTTCAGTTTAACGTATTGGCAATGTAGTGCACTAATGATTGCTGTTTTAGGTTATGTGTTTACTACCATTGTTACTACCATTGGTAATGAGAATAACGATCGCCTTTTCTCGATTAAGCTCATGCACCCCTCTTGGGTTTTGAGTTTTGGTTTTTAGAGCTTGGGGGTTATGGAATATTCTCATTCATGGGGGGGGGGTCCTTCCTTACACAATTTTTTAATGATTCAAAATAAATCCAAGAAACCTGTTGAAAGTATCCGTTAGGCGGACTGTTAGGCCGTGGCCTAAAGGCATTAAGTGCAGACGTTTCGGCCTCGCCATCGGACGCCATCTTCAGTGCCGTATTGTTTTGGCAGTTGTTCGCCAAATAACCTCAGGACTAAGGTAGACTATTAAATATGAAATATCCGATGACGAAGTCGAAATATCTGTACTCAACATATTTAGACCACGGCCTAACAGCCCGGCTAACGACACTCCGAACAATGTTGACGCCGGTCATAATAACCTCAGGTGAAGATTCCAGGGAAACTGTTTTAATTCGAAAAAACTGACAGTTAAGGTTGACAACTTAACTGTTCTCTTTAGAATCAGTCCCCAAAAACGTTTCGATTGCTTGACCTCTCCATGCTGCCACCTTGATCGCCTATGGTTACGCTACAATAAGAACGATAATGAATTTATACAGCCGTATTAATTATATTAGTTATTTATATGATTTTTCATTATGAGACATAGTTATATTGTTAAATATAAAATAGGAGCTATTTCCATTGATAAACCGTGATTACGGCTGCTTGTGTTTTAGTAACTCGCGACATGTAAGTTCTACATACGGTTAGGATGAAAGAAACCAGAATTCCAAGGACACTGCTGAAACCATAATGGAAAGAAAACGACGGAAGGAAAAGCTGCAACGCGTACAGAGGATGCCGTAGAAAGACCGCCAAAAATGTTACTTAGTATCCAATCGTGGAAAAGTCTGGGGAAACCTACTGATGGGAACCAGAGTCGCAAGGAGAGAAGACAAATTTTTTTCAGTAAGGCGCAGGGAATAAAATGCAAACTTTGTAGGCTTAGTTCGTTTGATGGCAATGAATTTAACGCCAGCCAATTTTGCTCTCGGAAAGTATTTAGTTACATCCACGTGGAATGAAAGTGACTTCGTATAGTTTACTGTAATCGTATTCAACTTGTATACTGCGAATATCGCCAAAGTTTAATCGAAATAAGTCTATCATTGGTTGCAATGTATTTCGTTTGTGTATTGACGCGGAAATGAAAGTTACATGCGCTGTTATGAAGATTCGAAGAACAGAAGTGTGTGTGTGTGTGTGTGTGTGAGAGAGAGAGAGAGAGAGAGATTTTGTTAATAAAATTTCAGTTGTTCCGCGTTTACGCATGGACGACGTTTGCTTTTTGCCTTTGGAAACAGTTCGTGACTTTTCGTGATTTGAAAGACAACTCGGAACTTTCGTTCAATAAAATTTTTGCTCCGTGATTGGGATTGTGCGGACAAAAAACTTATGTTGCGGTGCAGGAGTATTGAGTTTTCAGTCTTTACTGAGTAAGACCGAACAACCAAGATTTTTAATTCCGAACGCCGCCGCATCCATTCTTAGTATCAGTACAGCCACGTTTCCAATACAAATATTCCTCTTATTAAATATTCTATGTCTGTTGTTCTTTCCTTCTTTTTCACGTGTTTTTCTTATTGTCAGAGAAGGACATCTAGAAATCTCGAGCAGAGAACGAAACCCCGACGCTGATAATTCCAAGAAAACTAGAAGTCGAATCGGATACGTTTGATAAACTAGAAGAATAGATAGGCTACATAGACTACATGCGCGCGCACGCTTGCAGGGATGTGTAGGCCTAATACAACGGTGGTATTACACAGTTCGGAAGGTCAAAAAAATGTACACTGTTTGCGTCACTTGCGTATTTACATTTGTATTGACAGAAAACGTCCAGATTTATGGGGAGGGTTAATTTATGGAAATCGCATCACAATAATGCACCAGGACACATGCTATCGCTTGCTCAAGAATACTTGCCCAAGTTGTGTAATCCTTGAACGCATAAATTGTGTCTCATGATGTATGTCGGAACACACATGCTCAAATAATGAAATATAATGTTTTCCTTCTTCATAGAGAAGTCAGTTAAACACGTGTATGTAATTAGTAGGTGCGAAAGAAATCCAACGCCTAACTACGATTTAAGACTTTTCAAGTACTATATCTTTGTGAAGTTGTTAATTGCAGAATAGATAAACTTTCATTTATCTACTAAATTTTGGTGCTAAAGAATGCAGTCTGAAAGAGAGACTGTGAGAAAACCTACGTCTGTGAGGGGTGCCGTGTTCCAAGCGTCTACGGACTCGCTACGGGGACGTAGTCAAAACGGGGTGTAGTTAGAAACGAGTAAACTTAAATTAAAAACTCAATGTCATGCACATGTTGACATCTCCTCCCCGTATAATAGGGACGTGGTATAAATCACATGTTTAACATCCGTGTTTTAACGCGTGACATGCCTGTTTGCTACTGCTAATTTGTTACCCCATCACTAAAACGGTTAAACCGACCGTCGTTAAATCATAAACACGACGTGTGTGACACGGGAACTAATTAAACACGTGTAAAGCAGTACAGATGTGAGCAGTACCAGGCTTCAATCTAAAGGATCCGTCACACCTGTTTCAACGGCTTACTTCGTTTCCATTTCGTCGTTACTTTATACGCTGCATTACTGTCGTCTAAAGCGTCGTTTAGTCTGGTCTCCGAGAATACACATGTAACCGCGCGGTGAATGTAGGCCTAATACGTATTACAGTCTCCATAAACCGACATCTGTGGAGGCCGTATCGCGTCGATTCCCAAACCTCAAAACAAGAAACGCACGAATAGCTGTGGATTTCCTTGTCGTGGCCCACACAAGATACTTTCATTTGTTTAACAGTAGATATTCAGGTATAGAAGCTTCGCTATTTTAGGGAAAGTAAGCGACAAGATAAATCCTGGAATACGTGGATGAGACTGTCTGTACCTCCACTAGAAATGTTAGCTATAACTCTAAGGTAAGTGTGTTGTTAAAAGATTATAATAATAAATATTAGTTCTTACACTTTCTATGGCACTTTTAAGGTAGGCTTATAACAATAAAAAGAAATAACTTTTCTGTTACTTATGTAATGAATAAATAGGAAATTAAAAACAAATTAACCCGTTATACTTAGTTAAAATTATATACAGTATTATTATAGGTTGCAACATAACGAAATAGACAAGAATATAAGAATTGTATTACTCGTAACCAATAAAGAACTTGGTCATTTACTTGCTACAAATAAAACAATTGTTTACATGGAAAATAAATTACCTGTTAGTTATTTTTAACAAATTACATCAGAGAAAATTAACAGTTGTTAAAAAAATCGTACAATAAGTGAATTAAATATTTATAATGTAAACAGCTTTTGCGAAACTAACGCATCTTTATTTCTTGAGTTTAGTCTTCTTAAAGTAATGTAGAATTATCCGGAGTAAACACTGAACAATTTATGTAATCAAAATGTATTTTTGGTTAAGTTATTTCAACAACAAAGCTGTCTATGTCAGCTGTATATTAATTTACAAGAATTAATAACAACGCAGAGTTTTTTTTTAAAGACATCTTTACTGTTGAAACTGTACGCTCAAAAATATATTTTATGTTGGGTAGCCTACCGGTATATATATATTTTTATCTTACTTTAAAGAATTCTAATGAATTTTGTTCTTAATAATTTTAAACATTAATAATTACTGATTAAAAAGATAATTGAAATAAAAGTGGAAAAGTCAAAAAACGTCTTTTAATGAAAGATCATGTAATCAAATACACTACACTACATACGACGACATTAATACATAAAACGTGAGATCACCTGATGTGCGCACTTCTCAATAGACAACAATGTACTGAGAACCGGAATAGTGTGTGCGGTGCCGCTGCGGTAAGGAAGGGAACTGTGGCGAAGAATGCACGGACAGTGGCCGGACGATGCCGGAGGTATGTGTGCAGTGACTCATATGTCTTCCAGTATTCCATGCCGCTCTTGCGGGTACGCACCGCCACCGCACGGTAAAAAACCGGATGTGTGCATCGGGCTGTTAGGCCGTAATCTAGTGTTGTTCTAGACGGACGTTTCGGCCCCACCATCGTCGGAAAAGACGATTGAAACAATTGGTAAGGCGTTCGCTAATTCACCCCAATACTGAAGTAGAGACTAAGCCGTGTATCTAGTAGTACGTCAGTATGTTAGCAGTAGTCTGTTACTAATACCGCAGTGTTTACCTTATATTGCCGATTGTTTCAATAGTTTTTTCCACACTGAAGATGTCCACGTTGGTGGGGCCGAAACGTCTGGCTTGAACAACAGTAGGCCACGGTCAACAGCCAGGCTAATAATAATTCTAACTATGTTAACAAAAAAATAATCTTACCGGACAAGAAATTAACTTCTTACATATTTTGAAAATTTCTTGGGATTTTGCAATATAACCTTGGGATTAATAGCACTGTCTTATACTCGTATTACGAACGTCGCTAAATATTATAAACATTGATATTGCTGCTACACCAGTAACGTTTACTACGCCGTTGACGTTTACGAACGTCAGCCAACCATTTACCTTTAATCCGAAGATAGAATGAAATAACTGCAACCTCTCTGAATTTAGTAAAAAATCGTGTGCTTGTGCTTAACCATTCTTGCAGTAATGCGTGCTTTGCATTATGTTCATGCTGTTTATTTATTCAAATGGTAGCCGTTTTCCTTCAGCTTTGATTTCAATATACTTGAGGATAAAAGAAGACTTATTATTATTCGATCGGTCGGTCGAGATGACGAGAGAGCCGGAGATGACTTCTTCGACGACTGCAACAGTGAAACTCTCTAAAGGATTTTAGGTTTTCGTGGTAGGTCCAATGATGGGGAAGTAGTACTCGTTTGGAAACTGTTCAGTTGGTTTGCGGAACTTTTGAAGCATCCATCGTGGTGGGGCGCTTAGGTAGTTTATTTTTTGTTGAGGTATGGGTAAAAATAATGAATAATTTAAGTACAGGAGCAAACACACGCTTTATTGAAGGAACAGTTTAGTAGCAAGTATACATAAAACGGACACACGAAATACACATTACAAGAGCAGATTTAAAACTGAACTGAACTGGTCGAGTGCATCTCTGTTTATATAGAAAAAAGCTTCCAGATCTTTCCTTTTATTTAAAACTTCCAGAACATTACTTTTCTAGACCTCACAGTAAACACGCATGTGTGCGGGTTGAGGCCCCGCCCAGGCAGCCCGACCTCCCACCGCACAATACAAACTTTCACTCTACAATGACAGGTATACTTACTTAAAATTGAATGTAGAGTTTTTCAGTATATTCTCAACACCCTCCCTAAAGCTCTACATTCTCACAATCACATTAATCTAAAAAATTCATTTTTACTCTTAAGTCCAAGTTTAGATCTTAAATAAACAAATTTTGGTTTTGACAAAGCTTTCGTAAGTATATCAACGACTTGTTCATCACTTTTAACATAATGTACATCAATTTCTCCATTTTGAAAACAATCACGTACATAATTATATTTCACATCAATATGTTTTGTCCTTTGATGGAATTCAGGATTACTTATAAGTTTTAATGCACTCATATTATCTATATATAAATCATATTTATCAGTCTTACAATCGCATTCATTAAATAGCTTCTTAACCACATTATTTCAGTTGTTGCTAATGCTGCACTTACAAATTCTGACTCGGTTGTTGATAATGATACAGATTGTTGCTTCTTACTTCGCCAAATAATTGCAGCATTTGCATACATACAAGCTACGCCAGAAGTTGATTTACGTGCAACTGTATCGCTAGCATAATCAGCATCACTCTAAGCTTTAAAGTTGCCATCCTTACAATATAGTAATCCAAAATCAATCGTACCTTTTAGATAACGTAAAATTCGTTTAACAATTGACCAGTGAGCTACACTTGGTTTGTCTAAAACTCTAGATACAACATTTACAGCAAAACTTATGTCCGGACGGCTTACAATTTGCAAAAACATCAAATTGCCGACAGCTTCACGATAAGGTACATTACTTACAATAGTTTTTGATAAATATTCATCATGATTACAATCAATTGGCGTAGATACAATATTAGCTTCTGACATATTAAACTTTTCTAAGATTTTGTTAATATAAGTACTTTGATGAATGAAAACAGACCCATCATTCAATCTACAAATTTCCATTCCAAGATAATTAGTAACTTCTTTAGTACTAGTAATTTTAAATTTTTTACTCAAATCATTCAACAATTTATCAATCAAACTTTCATTTGAAGCTGCAATAAGTCCATCATCAACATAAATTGCTAACAAGATCTTATTATTATTTTTGTTATATATGAGGAGTGTGCGGGAAGAACGATGAAGGTGCTCAAAACGTGAAACTGAGAAAACGCAAATTTAAACTTTAAAACAAAATAGTTTCAAAACCTTCACAATAACTATAAAATTTTTTTTTTATTTCAAGGTTGTAGGTTCTAGTGTATGCATTTTATAAGTTTTAATAATCAATTTGTTATTATATTAGGTAGTTATAAAAAAAAATGTGTATATATGTACCATTATTCTGGGGAAAAACGGTGAATGTATGTGATTTGAGGAAACAACGATGATCGTTATGTCATCGTGTTTCCTTAAAATGCCTATAAGGTGTTGTTATCATAAATAGCGAAAGATTTTAGACAGCTCTATCTAATAAGCACCAATTTAATTAATGTGTTATTGGTTTAAATATGATTTAAACAAAATTTGGCACAGTTTAGATTTTCGTGCGTTTGCAAAATTTTCTTAAACAAACACGAACTACCCATTGTTTTGAACTTAGAACATTTATTTTACAAAACAATATTATATAAATCATGATATACAATGTTTTACATAAAAAGGTATGAATGTATTAACTATCTTCTTTGACCAATTACTTAGTCTTCGTCTGGAGCATCAGTGTGTGGCAGTTGCCGGTAGAACTCCTTTGCCTCTTCGGATTGTAAAAAAGGTGTCAAATCCTGAAACCAGAGAAGCTGGTTTTTTATTTTTTATAAAAATGAAAAAAACTCGCCCATCAAAACCTTCCTTTTTTTAAGACAGGGTATCTAGTTTACCACAGACACACACACATACACACACGCGCGTGAACAAACACCCAAAGACTTACTAGAACATTTTACAAATATATTTTAAAAACAATATTAAAGTTACCTGTAAATCTTTCCATTTAGCACGTGGAACTGGAATACGTCCTTGGTAAGCTTCATCTGGGTAGAAAAATTCTCCTGGCTGCAGTCCTTGTGAAGATTCTCTTTCAGTAATAACACTTGATTGCCAATGTCCATTGTAAGTAGTGCGAAGAGATATTGTTCTAGGATGTATCTCTTCAATCTTCAGCTCCTTTATTGGCCTTATTGGTACAGGTAGTTTTTTCTTGTAATACCCAACTGTGTTAAAAAATTTGGTCCAGTCTTTAAACATTGATTGTTCACACTCGATCACCATGAATGGACTCGGTTTAGCTCTTGCACCTCTTATGGCTTCATACCAATCTTGTGGCAACTCAGCAGCCTTTCTCTTGGGAATAAGAGCCATATTTCTGTCACATTCCATGTAGGAATGTCCACGTTCGGGGAATGTGACAGTGATGGAATAAAGACGTTTGATTTTATGCACAACATAGTGCAGGTATCTTATAAGCGTGTTGTTCTTGTTCTGTCCTCCACAAGAGTCACAGAATACATACAAGAACTTTACTTCAGGAGACAAAAAGTTTAATATATATTCATGAAGCATGGAAGTAACATCATTTGCACCCTTTTTGGCAACTGTTTGGTCATAACTAAAGAAATATGAATCACCAGTACTTAAAACATGAATATTAAACAATTGAACAGTGAGCTGGCGCTTGTAATATACTACATTTGTTGAAATATTCGGTACTGGTAAATTTTTCTGATAGTCCATTGTAACGGCTTCATGATCTACCTTTTTGGAGCATAACTGGCGACAAGAACGCTTACGCTCATAAAATGTTGCAGCTTTTCTTTGATGAAACTCGAGTTCAGTTTCCAAGGTTTTGAGTTGTTTACCTAACTCTTGTAACTTCTCAGGAGTTGAAGTTTTTGACAACTCAAGACTCAAAATTTGTTTCTTTGCCTTAAATTCATCACACTTACTGCACGTGTCCGAACGTGGGTAACCAAATCCAAAGTTATATTCGCTTTCAAATATTTTTAGAAAACTATGGTAAGATACAGGATTTTCAGGATTTTTTTCCGTGTAAAGTTCATGTAGTTTTTTTACATTGAGCTCCTCTGGCAAGTAAATTTTGTCTGATTTTCCTAATGAATAATGTGATTTCCTCCCCCTGAGAGATTGCAGATATTCGTGTATTTTACTTTTTGTATTATCAGTCAATGCATGTGGCCTATTTGAATGTTTTCCTCGTAGGTCAGGTAACACCTTACCATGATGAGCGAGTTGCTCTTGAATTGTTTGAAGTCGCCTACCCGTTATGCCATGTAAGGCTAAAAACGCTTTGTAGCAAACTTGTTGTTCGTGCAAATGATCATTGCGAGTTACTCTTACTTTATATTTATAACAATACGAATGCAGCCTTGAGTCCTCATTTTCGTTTCTTTTGTATCTTTGCTTAACTAGACTGCTCTCAATCAAACCACTCAGATGTAAATTTTGAGTGTCTCTATCAGGAAGATTGTTAAAGTGTGAAATTATTTGCCATCTCTCACATTGGGTAATATTACTAAAACATTTGCGTTTGGAACACTTACAGTTATCTCCTGTTTCATGGGCTTGGGCCCTCATTTTCTTTGATGCATCACTTATGCGTCCGTAACACTTTCTTTTCTTTGAACTCTTTCCTTGCTCAGAAACTACACTCACATCACTCTCCATTTCAATTAATTGTTAAACATAATCACAAAAACACTAAAACAGTAAGAGTTCACTCCCATGAAAAACTAAACAATGCACCAACTCATTATAATAAAATTACAAGGCAGCGCTAAAACGTAGGAACAGTCTAGATCGCGTATAGATTAGAACTAAACAATATTATTGAAGAACAAAGGCAAGAGTAGAGCAAGTATGGACATGAAAACATAGTAGGAAATGGCTGTAGCAGCCATGGGGGGAATTGGTTACTACAGATTCAGCGTTACTCCCGCTAAAGTCGATCACCTTCATCATTCTTTGCGCAAAGCCTATATCTGTTTTATTCATTTTCTCAGGAGTCTTACCGTTATTCCCTAAAACAAATATACTACAAAATAATATTGGATTTAATGCATCAAGTGACACTGTCAGTTGAAAATAGTCAAAAAATTGACCTCATCGTTTTTCCCGCACACTCTTCATATGTATAAACATGGGTCACCCGTACTTTGACAAAAATGTAAATTTACAAGAAAATTAGTGAAGTGCTCAGTCCAGCATCTTGGTGCTTGTTTTAAGTCGTATAAACGTTTCATTAATTTACATACGCGTGAGCTTCCATCATCAAAACCTTCAGGTTGTTTCATATATATATATCTTCCTTTAAGTCACCGTATAAAAAAGCCGTTTTTATATCAAATTTACCGATATGTAAATTTTCACGAGCAGAAATACTAAGTATCAATCTTATTGTATCAAAGCGAACAACCGGACTAAAAGTTTCTTTATAATCTATATCTTTCTGTTGCGAATAACCTTTAATAACCAACCGCGCTTTATAACGTTCTGTACCATCTGGATTGAGCTTCTTCACAAAAACCCAACGATTGTTAATCATCTTTTTACCTTTTGGCTTTTCCACTAATACCCATGTCTTATTTTCATACAGAGAGTTCATTTCGTCATGCATTGCAGCTTGCCAACTATCTTTTTCGTTACTTATAATTGCTTCGTTATAATTAGATGGTAACTTTTCAGCAATAAACGTGATCGGACATCCATAATATTCTGTAGGTTTTAATTTTGTTCTATCGCGCAATTGTCGTCCAGTTTGAGTGTTATCGCTATTTGAAGATTGTAAAGGTTCTCTTTCTTCAAACTCATTTGATTCATTTTTAAGTAAAAGTTCATTATTTTTAGGAGTTATAATTTCATTTTCTTCAGTTTCTTTATTACTATTGTTCAAAGAATTCAAAATAATTGAATCAGCTAATACTCTTTCAGGTTTAAAAAGTACATCTCTACTTATAATGACATCTCGCACTTCCGGAACATATACACGATAACCTTTACAATCCTCATGATATCCGACCAGATAACCCCTCATCGATTTTTTATCAAGTTTCTTACGCTTTTCTTTTGATATATGTACATAACACATGGTTCCAAATATTTTAAATCTATCAACAGTAGCTGTTTTTCCATTCCATAACTCATAAGGAGTTTTATTATTTTGTTTTGTTGGACCTGTTCTATTAATTACATGTACAGCAGTATTCATTGCTTCTGCCCATAAGAATAGAGGTAAGTTTGAATTTGAATATAACATTGATCGAGCAGCCTCTACAATGATTCGGTTATCGCGCTCTGCAATTGAATTTTGTTCGGGCGTATATGGAACATTAATCGAATATTTTATACCTTTACTATTTAAAAAAGAGATCACAGCTTTATTATCGTATTCTTTACCACCATCAAAATGAATTTCTTTAATATTTGTTGCAAATTGATTCTCAACCCCGACACAAAATGATTTTAGTTTTTCTATTACTTCAGATTTTTCTCGAATAAAATGAATTTCTCTATAACTTGAAAAATCGTCTTTAAAAGAAACGAAATATAACTTTCTACCGAGAGACTCTACTTCCATAGGACCACAAACGTCAGTATAAATTATTTCGCGAGTTTTAGTGGCACGATCGATCTTTTTGTGAAAAGGCCATATGATTTTTGCCATAAGCGCAACCTTCACAAAAGAAATTTTCATCCGTAAATTTTATATTTAGATTTTTCAAAAAATTCTTCACATGTTTTACATTTTGATGACAAAGTTTTTCGTGCCATAATTGTAAAACATTACCGTTGGCAATGCTCGATCTACTCTTTTGTTCTACCACGTTACATTCTTTTGGAATTAAAGTTTGAATGTCTAATTTTAGCAAACTACCAGGCTCATATTCGGAACCAGTTACAAGAATTTCATTACCATGCTTTAAAGTACATCTCGTAGCATTATGTGTTACTTCATAATCTATACCCCTTTTACCCGCATATTTAATAGAAAACAGATTATACATTGAATCAGGAACATATAATACATTATAGATAGTACCTTCTACTCGTTCACTATTTTTATAAGTTTCAAAGTCAATATTACCTTTACCATATGCAGACATTGTCATACCGTTGCCCATTCTTACACTGACTGGTGTTGTATATTCTTCGAACGTTGAAAACCATTCTCGATGCTTCGACATATGATCCGTCGCACCCGAATCCACAATCCAGAGATCATCCCGATTGCCACAGCTGCCTTTGTCACCTATTAGTGCTATCCTCGATGTTGATTTCTTCTGTCCAGAAGACGAGTTACTTCTTTTTTGATTATTCGACCATCTTCGCTGTCCATTATTCTTATTCATGAAGCAATTGTTACTTTTATGACCTTTTCTTTTGCACGTATAACACCTGAAGCAGTCCCTTTTTAAATGACCTTGTCTTCCACAATTATAACACTGCTCTTGTGTCAAATCATTCTTCTCATATTTATAAGAGTCATTCTTCTGTTCCTTATGACCGATTTTCAGATTAGCTAGCAACGCTGTCGTCTCTTCGTGTACTTCCTTTTGCTCTTGTAATCTAAATTCTTCTGCCATCAAGCGCTCAGTCAAATTTTCGAGATTCTTCTTATCGTCAGATACCGAATCCCAAGCACTGTGAAAATGATTAAACTTTTGTGGCAAAGATGTTAAAACACGAGTCATCACCATAGTCTTTTCAATTTTTCCCCCGAGATTTTTCATTTTTCTAGTCAACTGTTCTATTTTTGAAATATTATATGTAACACTTTCACTCTCTGTCCACTTAAACTCAAAAAATTGTTTTTGAATCATCAACAGATTTTCATCAGATTTTAGATCATATGCTGAATTCAATTTGTCCCACATCTCCTTGGAAGTAGAACAACCCATTATAAGTTCGAGAGGCTTTCTCTCCACTGTTGTAACAATTAACTTTCTGGCAATTTTGTCCGCCTTCTTGAACTTTTCCAACAACGCGTCACGATCTTCTGCACCTGCAGCTGGCTCGGCTAATCTTCCTTCGCAAACATCCAGCACATCATCATCCTCTTCCATCAATGTGCGTACTACGAAGCGCCATTGATGCCAATTATCTTTGTCTCGAAGTTTTTCAATTTTTATATTCGGTTCCATTTTTGCACAAATATTTTATACTTGCACTCCAATTACACACTGCACTCCGATTTTAAAATGCCACTGAGCCCATAACCTGTTGAGGTATGGGTAAAAATAATGAATAATTTAAGTACAGGAGCAAACACACGCTTTATTGAAGGAAAAGTTTAGTAGCAGGTATACATAAAACGGACACACGAAATACACGTTACAAGAGCACATTTAAAACTGAACTGAACTGGTCGAGTGCATCTCTGTTTATATAGAAAAAAGCTTCCAGATCTTTCCTTTTATTTAAAACTTCCAGAACATTACTTTTCTAGACCTCACAGTAAACACGCATGTGTGCGGGTTGAGGCCCCGCCCAATCAGCCCGACCTCCCACCGCACAATACAAACTTTCACTCTACAATGACAGGTATACTTACTTAAAATTGAATGTAGAGTTATTCAGTATATTCTCAACATTTTTGAACAGCTGTTGCCTGCACGACGCGATTGGAGTGACCGTCTCATGATGACCGGCGGTCACCTCTTAGAGGAAGGTTAGACACAACTGATAGCAGATATCCTTAAGCTTTGAACGACTAGGACAGCAATTTAAGCTTGTAACTTGGCTGTTCGTTATGGCTGTTAAGGGAAGATCCTATTTTGGAGGTCAAGGTGGGTCGTCTAGCAGAGGTCTTCGTTTTTTAACTATGTGACAGGGAGAGCTTTATCCGTGTATACTTCATATTGCCATAGGTCCGAGTAGTCTGCCGTAGAGAAGACGAGGTTACACACTTATTAATAATTTTGAATTCTGCGTCGTATCGTAAAAAAAAGGTCTACTTTTGTTTTCACCTTCATCCCCAGCTTTTTAATAAATGTTCTTACAGTTTTGCAATATAAACACTACAGATTAATATTAACCTTCTTCATAGGTAGCCTCACCCCGAAAGTTGTCTTTGTTCCATAAATTCTCCAGTAGGTTGTATCTGTAGTTCTTCTTTTATTCGTTCGTTTCTAATTCCGTTCTTTCCAAATAACCCCTATAGCCCTTTTAAAAAAAAAAATACAATTTCTGCTACGGTAACAATCCGTATCTGTATTTAGATTCATAAACGTTGTAGCATGACAAATAATCCACTCAAAATTAATTCCATTAAGATCATAAAAACAATTAAATTACATATAACCAAGAATTTCAAATGAAAATAAAATTACACTTCAAAGAAAAACACCACTATAAAAGAAAAAAAAAGTAATTAAGTAATAAAAATGCAACAATAAAATTCAAGAAAATAAATTAAAGGAAACTCAAACTCATATTAAAAAATCAGGAGATTACCCAGGAGTTTAGGAGCATGCAATAAATAGGATACTCCGAACCCAAGAAAGAAGAGGACGTTTAGTAGCAGGTGATAAACAAGATATCCCGAAATCAAGAAAGAAGAGTAAAGTGAGTAGCATGATAAAGAAGATACTCCGAATCCAAGAGAGAAGAGGAAATTTAGTAGTATGATAAAGAAGATACCCCAAACCCAAGAAGGAAGAAGAGAAGAAAGGAAGATATAGGATGGAAAAACCACAATAAAAACCTATTATTAACGACCATGAACCCCAAACCAAATGTTAATACCACAAAAGAAAGTATAACACCCCAAAACCTTATGAAATTGTAACTTAATTATAGACAAAAGTATTTAGTAGAATGATAAGAAGTGAACCAACTAAAGTTATTATATGGTAAAATAAACAAATCTTCACAGTCCATTATGACAAAAGGTTTGGTCTGAGAATATAATAAAACTCAAATATAAGTCAGAACCAACAGTGAATGTGTACCAGTGGAAGTGGTTTTAAGTATAATAAACTTCAAGTTAATGTGTAACTATAACTTAAACAAGGTGCTATTAAGTAACTTTTATATTTTATAATTAACAGGTGATGAAATATTGAAATGACAAATATTTCCTATATTTCATAAAAAAAGGTCACTTTTTTATATCAAAACATTCATAGTAATGTCAATAATAAAGAAAGTATGTGGGGGAATGTTTACTGTACAAGGGGATTAAAGATAATAATATAGTATAATCAGAAAAGACTGAAAGTAACTTAAGTTAAATAAGGTTTAAGAAATTTAAATGGCTAATAATGTTTAGAGCCTAAGAACTCCAACTTTCAAAGAGTTCCTATAGAATAAGGTTTATATTTAGTGTAAGATGTTTTAGTTACATAACAGCATGCATACAGATTAAACTGTTTAGGTACGGATGCTGTATCAGTTTATAAAATGTTTAAAATGTATGTTCAAAATACTTCCAACAAACATGTCTAACTTTGAAGACTGCTAATTCATGTCAAATATTATTTTTTGTATTAGTAGCATGAATTATATGCTACTGGTATCAGTAGTTATGTAAGCAATTTTATTTCATGTTATGTTAACTTTTAAAAGTCAGAGGAGGTGTAGAATTAACTTTATTTGAAAAAACCATATATGTAAAATACTAAACTCTAGGCCAAATAATGAATTCCCAAAAATTAATATAAACTAGTTAATTAACCAATGAACCATGTAAACTAACAAGATTTATGTAAGGTGGATCGATAACTAACTACTGTAAATGATCCTATGCTTTAAAAGAGTAATATAGAAAAATGTCTTAAATTATTAAAAATTTTCGAAATGTAAAAACTAACTATTTCAGAGGAGAAATAGTAAATTAATGAATTATCACTAAAAAACAGTTCAAATGTTAAATTTATAAGGAACTAAGGAAGGCGAAAGATTTGTGACCATTTGAAATTTATTATAATTATATTTATAACACCTAAAATGGCAGTAATTGTGTACAAGAACAGGAAACAGAGTTTTGGGCCTAGATTTCCAAAAAGACAGAAATATGGCTATTTTAACAAAAATCTCAACACATATGGACTATGACATATCAAATTAAACAGAATGAGATAAATAAACCAATTATGTGGTTAATAGTTCATGAAAGCAATCAAGAAACTAAAAATATTCCATATATAATGTACTTTATAATTATGTAAATAGGAAATGAAAATTATTTTAACAATACTTTTCCAATATTAACTTGGCAAGATATTTCCTAAGACGAAGGAAGTAAAACAGTTCATTATTAACATTCAACGAGAACGGTTGATGCTCGATCGCGTTCTAAAACCGTATAACGAGTTGTAATGGAGTATAAAGCGAAAATCAGTGAAACCGAGAGTTACCTAAATTGACACTTTTTGACTTAAAATCAGTGAAATACTCTACCACAATAGTGAAAACAAACGGGACACAACACAATACAAGTGAATTAAACCGGTCAAACAACCTAACATTAATAATTCACTTCGTAACAACTTCTCTCGAATTTTTGGCCATAACCAGCAAACATTCAATAAATCTAAAATAAGACAATTAACACCAGTGAACACTGAACACTTATCCAGGATACCAGAACAACACAATAGACAATATACACTATCACGGAGACCAATAAAACAGTTGTGAAGGTAATTTTATTATCAGAATTTCCAACCATCAATTCACAGTAATATTCTACTGCGAGACATGCCGCCATTGTGAATTTCCCATGATGCAAAGTATCAACCAGCAACGAAGTCGTCTAGTCAACTATTGGGTATAAAGTGTATACTACAAACATTATATATTATTAAAAAATTGTCATTTATTACTTTTAAGAATTATTTTTGTACATGTTATACTTTCTATGCCTGCTCCCTTCTCTGACTATATAATTATAATCGTTGAAAGAACCTTTTTTGATATTTATATAAAAATAACCTGTAATTACAAATCGATATATCCCTGTGAAAGAGTCGAATATTTGCTCAACATCGATTTTAAATCGATCTTTAAGAATTATTATTAATAAATTAAATTATCTCAATTATCTGGATTTTACAATTATTTCACATATTAAATTAAGAGGTTAACTAACTACAGAACTTACTGGGAGACGACAAGGATCAACTACAAGTGATATACTGGAGCAAATCTGAAAATCACAAATCGATTACTGTCAGCAGATAATCTGATTAACTCCAGATTTAGTTAAGGTCAACCAGAAGTGTAAAATTTAACCAAAATAAACTCACAGAATTTTAAAATTTTAACCAAAACGCAGAACCAGGATTATTTCTAAATTATTACAATAACAAACAAACATAAATTTTTTTTTTGTAATAAAATTTTTTTTCTCTCTCTTTGTACAATACGAAGAAATTATTTATTTGTAACCAGTGTACACAGGTAGAGTTACAACGTCTGGTTTAGATTTGTTTATTTCCATTCCATTATCTGTTAGTATTTCATCCCGCACGGTCGAGGTTTCTTTACAGTCATGTTAGCTGTCTGCCATAAGTGGTATTCACCTGGAAAGGTAAAAGGCGTGTCTTAATAAATGGCAAACCGTACCGTCATTTTCACCTTATTCTTTGTATATTCTACGACCGCCTGTTGATTATCTTATATTTATGTTGTGTTAGCAAAGCTGAACGTCGATGTAATGAATAGACTAGACCAGTTCTCGGTAGGCCCGAGTGCTTGTTTCGCAGGTTAGTGTTGGGTACGACAATCGTAGGTATACTTGTGTGTGTGTGTGTGTGTGTGTGTGTGTGTGTGTGTGTGTGTGTGTGTGTGTGTGTGTTTTGCTGTGTAGAAGTACTTGCCGGAGAAGGAGGAGGAAGGAGCGAGCCCAATAATAGCTGCGAACTTAAGGATTACACGGTCGGGCGGTTTTGCGTCAGAGCCGTCTTCACTAGTTAGTAGTTACTTAAGGAGTTGCCTTATCTGCTTCTTGTTATCTTGTTTTAGTTAGTACGCGCCACGCATACTGTGTAATGACTTTGGGGGGGGGAGGCTAGGTTAGTTAACCCGCCGGATTGTTGTCTTAGTGCCGGTGCAATGGACTGTGAAGAGCACGAGAAATTTGTTGAATGTTTTGTCCGCAATGTCTCTGATGTGAGGTGTGGAGAGAGGCTGGCGTTTGTGAACTCGATCAGTAATAATGGTTTTGGCTTATACCGTCTTATGATCTTTTTTTAAAACAACTCATTGATGAAGGATTTTACAAGTGAGGATTGAAATGCCACGCATAGAATAAACAGTACAGTATAGCGTCCGTAACCAAATTAAACACGTTTTGATTTCCGTATAGCGTCGATTTTCAGGAGCACTCAGTACCAGTACTTTTACGGATTTTAACACGGAAAGAATAAGCGATCTGGTCTCTTCTGAATCGAAGAACAGACACTAAACATATCAGTTATTAAAATAATTTCGCTAGTTATAATGGATTTATTCGCTATGAATAAATTAGTGGCGTGGGTTGGCGACCCATAATCGCAACGGCTGTCCCATGTCAAGGTCACGGATTCGGTCTGCCTGCCCACCTTATCGCCGGGAACAGTCATACAGCGGTCTTCTTTGGCACGTCTGGTTTAAATGCGTAACAAGTTCGTGCACACGCAAAGCCGCTCGCCACTGCACGTCCTTAATAGCTGGCTGGTTTCTCTCTGGTGGTGGTGGAACGTGAGTTGTAGGGAGAAGGGAAAAGTGGTTGAAAGGAGAAGAAGAAGGAATAAATTAAACAGAACAATGCTATGTTTATTTCGTAGGAAAACGAGATACATAACAAATTAGGTAGCTCAGAACAAGTTGAAGTCGGGCCTCTGAATCATCCAATTGATACAGATTCATTTAGTTCTTGTCTTCTCGCTGCTAATCTAATACTCTTCAACTGACTTCTAGAGATGATCTTCTCTAGTTGCCCAAATCATAGAAAGTAAGCAGACTGCAAAGGACTATCGTCGCGGTTCTTGTGCCATCGTCTCCAATCCACGACCATCTTCTGTCTTTTCGCCTAATCAAGGATCCTGCGCACTTGATTTCGTTTTTGATGTAGACAGTTGTTATATGTTATAGATTTTTCCGTATCTACTTTATTGTTTCTCACGTTTCTCTTTTTAAGTTTTTGACACAGTCCTTTACCTACTTTTCTGTACAGGACGAAGTTACAGAGTTTTAAACAGTAGTGTGGCTAGGATTTGTTTTCATGGAAGTTGTTATTCATGATAAGGTGTGAGTGCTGGTGCGTTATTTGTGGTAGCAGGGAATTCGCCAAATGTAGCCTATTTAAGGTATATCACGGCCGCTAGAGAGCTCGTTCTGCTTGCCTCCCGATTTTACCCACGAGATTCTATTGGCGAGGTATCCAGTTGGGTGGAGGTTGTAGTCTCCGTTACACCATTGTCGTTATCTCGTCTTGGTATCACCATTTTGGTGCGTAAGTCACTGTAGAAAGACCAACAGGTCAAAATTTATTTTCGAGTAGTAACAGTTCGTTATTTATAAAAATCATAAGGGCGTTCTTATGTAAGTACAGCTACAAGGGTGTAAGTACAGATGGGTAGACTAGCAAATGTCCAGATAACAGAGGCACACGTTCTTATGTAAGTACAGCTACAAGGGTGTAAGTACAGATGGGTAGACTAGCAAATGTCCAGGTAACAGAGGCACACTTTCTTATGTAAGTACAGCTACAAGGGTGTAAGTACAGATGGGTAGACTAGCAAATGTCCAGGTAACAGAGGCACACGTTCTTATGTAAGTACAGCTACAAGGGTGTAAGTACAGATGGGTAGACTAGCAAATGTCCAGGTAACAGAGGCACACATCCTTTCTCAGTTTCTTACATAGGCCTATTGTTTTATTTTATAAGAGATCTGCCCCAACAGTACAGAACAACACGATATTTATTTCTGTCTATCTTACAATCTTTAACTGGAATCGGTGAGTTGAAGAAGATTCAGTGGAGGCTCAAGGAATGTAAATTTACAGACTTCTGCGGAATATAGCTTAATGACCTTTCATTAAGCAAGATAAACTTCAGAACCGTTATTACATACTGATTCAAGGGTGTTGATTTCAGTGCGAGTACAAGGAAAATGGTTTCATTACGTCGGCGCTAGGTTACATGTACTGATCTGACGTTTGCCTGGGTTAGTAGATTCAGATAGAGTCATAATGGCATACAAATTATTCGAATATTATAAAACATGTGCGGATGACAATTTATAGAAAAGTTAGAGGGTTCACTTTGAAACGTTGCCAGGACCTCCCTAAGACTAGTTACAACGAGCTGTGTAGTAATTAAAACTAGTTCTAATTAGCTGTGTAGATAATATTTGACAGTACCCCACTCCAGATAAGAAATAGCGTATTATAAACGCATTGATTTAAAATGGAATGTTGCAATATAGGCCTATATGCGAGCATCATAAAGAATTAATGATGGGTTTTATACTTTTTTTTTCAGTGAAACGTGCGTCAGGTGTTAAAAAGAATATACGAAATTATACTACTTGCAGAAGAAACAAATTGAATAACATAACAAATTATATAATTACTGCAAGAAACGTCGAGTTACTTATATAGAAAATGAGTTATGTTTGTAAACGATCCGTTTTTTTTGCGTTTAGGTATTTATGGGAAGTTTAACGCAGCAAATACCCGTATTTCGTTTTGGAATGAATTGTGTAACCCAGTTGTTATATGCGTTACTGTGTTTGCGGGACGGATGAGGTTCGGCGGCGAAAACGCGCCTCCATTGTAAGTGGTCACATCTGCTGGGCATAAACGTTTCTGACACGATGTCAACGCGTAAGCTTAACGTAAACGTAAATCCTTAGGGCGGGATTAACCGCTGTTATTAGTGTACTGCTATACATTGTAGGTGCATTACGGGATCATGGCAGCAGGATTACTGTCACACGGCCGAATACGTGAGAGCTTTAGTCCTACGTCGCCGCTATATGCTGTCCGGGCTCGCTCGTCTGTTACAACAGTTTGTTGTTCTTTGTAAACAGTTCTACGTACTTGCTGAGATGTTGCCAGCGGCTTGACGTAAGACGTCTTTCGTTGACAAGTAGCGCCTCTTTACTATTTAAATGAATTACTTGTGTTTATTTGTAACGTTACTCTGTGTTATAAACAAAAGAAGTGGTTAGACGTGTGTGTCTTGTAATAAAAAGTAGAATTAATAGTGCTTCAGAAATCCTTTAGGATCTTGACAGCGCTACATATTCTGGTTATGAAAAACATAAATTAACCAGAAAAGAAGATGTTTCTTCGGGACTCAAACCACATGAATTCATTCGTTTAATTAGCACGCTAGCCTAGCTTGTGGGGTCATGTAAACTACAAGTTTTACACGGCAATTTGTTTAAAAAATTAGAAGGATTTAAGAATGAAGACGACTTTCAAAGAACATCATTTCCTTTGAAAAAAATGTGAATAATTATACACGAATCACGGTCTTCCTTAAAAAAAGTAATGGCCCTCAAGGAAGTTGCCAAATCTTTTTATTTTGCATTTCCAAGGTTTAAACACAACGTCCATTCCGTCTTCAGAGGCTGTCTTGCCATATTTTCCTTGATTTTCAAACATTTACACCCTTCAGCTTGTACATTAGGACCGCTTGTCGGATACGACCCGTTGCATTCTTTTCACGTGACGTTTTGTCTCTTACGAAATTCATTCGCTCTTGTCACTTTCAGTGCTAATAATTCTCAATTCATCTCATATGGCTATGTTTCAGTAATATATTCAACCTACTAACCTGTCACTTTCCTCAAGAATGTCAATTCTGACACATCAATTTTTTTTTTTCTTGGTGGCCATTGACCAACTCTCGTATCCGTACAAATTAAAACAGGTTTGCCCATGGTTTGGTAACATTTTCGCTTTTACTCCTGACTTAATTTTTAAACACTCTATCATAGACATCCCATGTATCCTGCCGAAATTTTCACATTCGGTGGTGTCAGCGTCTCTGTTACATCCATAAGTAATATCACTTCCAAGATAATTAAAATAACTAACTTACTCTCTAGCTTTACCACCAATGTCTATGTTACATCGAAGGATTCTTATCCTCGAACGCCATAACTTCGTTTTACTTCCGACAGTGTAATATCATATTCTTCCGATAACCTGTGTAGTTTATATGAGGCTACTTTTAGTTTAAACTCGGCACCTCGAATTATGAGTTGACAGTCTGGAGGCATAAGAGTGTTTATCGGATCAATGCAATTCCACAGAGTACGGGTTTCTTCCATCATACCAAAGGTCATCTATACAAATGCGAAGTAAAGTTTATATTGATTTTTAGATAGAGTGCTATAAATTTTCTATAGAAGTAGCCTACATTCAGTTCTAATTGGCAAGAGAATTCTCGTAGCCTGTCCAGAACGAAGGTATGCCCGAAATAAAGTCCGTTGGTCCGCCAAGTTAGGAGGCTGTGCAAGGTTGATAACTCCTACTCAGAAAATTTATAACATCGGTAAGGTTCATAGGCAAACAGGAACGGTTAAGAAAGTTCGATAAAGGAGACACATCGTACGATTTTAAAATTTGATGTCGATTCCATCGCTAGTTTATGGTTCGAGAACTAGTGATGTTCTCGATTAAAATAGGACTTTAGATACTTTTAAAGTAGGTTAAGATATCGGCGTCTAAGATGCGAATTTTTAAGGTTGTGATCCAGTCATGCAAAGCGGGAAAATGAAGCAAACAAGATGTTAGAGATGAGTTCAGTCGTAGGGACAGTAGAAGAAAATGAAAATCGTTGGTAGACCCCATAAAAGGTTGAAATGGCAGAAGAAGAAAAAACATCAGGAACCGGAACAATGTTTAGGAAAGGCGAAATGAAAGCTTGGGTCTAATGGAGAAGGAATGTTGAAAAAAAGGAGAAGAAGAAGGAACATGTAGACGGGGCAGCAAAGGACCACGAAGATGGCGTACATGTTGCAAGTCATGTCGCTTAAGAAGACGCCTCCAAAACCTTTTAAGTAACTTCCTAACTCAAAAAATTAAAGTTTTTCACAAAATACAGAAACTCTGGTAGCGCATGCAAATGAACTAGCTGAAGGAGTGGTGGAGGACGAAAGCGTAGGCAACACACTACTGAAACGACAAACAAGCAGAGATTCCAATTACATGTGATTAGAACTGAAATCATTAAATAAGGAGGATAGCTCGTTCCACTACCGTCCACACTCTATGAAATTAATATGAATACGTTTTTATTTGTGCTAAATTTTACAAGACACTCAAAAAGAAACAAAGTTAGCATAAAAAACTGTCTTCTCTACGTAATGCATGTCCATTTCGTGCTCCTCTATTCCCATTTGTGCTTTGCTTAGTTAAATTCCAAAGTGGTTCATTCAAATTAAAATACAAATTGTGTAAAAGCGCACGTGAATATGATTATTATATGATGTGTTGGCTGTTTATGTTCATGTTTAATTCGTTGGTTCATGATAGTGTTTTTAAATTGTAGTAAAATAGTGTTCGCTTAAAACGTTATCTGAGAAATTTCTTATACTTTGAGAAGTGAATGGAATGTTTATTACTTACTTACATGTGTGTAGCAGAAAGGTGCAGAAATATATTGAACTATATTGCATTTTATAATAATATTAATCAGCTTGCAAAACGGTTGCATAAAATTCGCACTTTCTCGCATAACATTTAATCGTTTGGTGAAAGCAAAATCGCTTTGCCAATTCCTCCCACACACCGGCTGGGTCCGTATTGAACGCGCGCACGCGCGCGTGTGTCCTCAACAGTACACGACGCATGAATTTCGAAGTTTAGGAGCGGCCCTGTAGTGTACGTTACCACACGTGCTTATATTCAGTCCGCCTTGTCTTTGGGAATGCACACAAAACACTTTGCATAAGTTGTAAATTACGGTAGTACGTTTTGAAAGTTCTGGGAAGAGAATCCGCTCTGAGAAAAGAGCAAACTATAAAGTGAAGTGGGGAATTTCACGATAAAAGCATGGCGGTTCTGTTCACATTGGCTGACAGTGGAATTTGGTTTTCAGTATCCCCGTCTCGTACTGAGTGTCTCTTCACAGTTCATATTTAAACACATTCTAGCGTACTTGAAATTTTGAAGGCGTGCTTTATAATCTACTGTTATTAGACGTTGTTTGAGATATCTGTTGAAAATTGTATTAATTAGAAATATTAATTACAGGTGTAGGAGAATAACACTTGAGCTGGACATTCAAGAGTTTCTCGATATTAGACTGAAGAAAGGAGACGTGGGAATACAGGACGATATTGCGAATATCATGATTAGACCAGTATCTCCTCCTCAAAAACGTGAACAAGATATTGTCCACCATGGATACAGTTCATTGGTCCATGGTTCGTGGATACAGTATTGCAGTTTATTAGAGATATTGATCGGCGCCAGGAAGAATCTGGAATAATTCATCATTATGGGAAAAATAAAAGGAAAACGATCTCATGGAAGATGTTTGAGACAGTTTGTGAACCAAATAGAGAAGATAACAAACTGTAGGCTGGAACAATTGATTCGTCCTGGAAGTAGAAGATGGGAACCGATGGGGATAGATTGTGGAGAATTTAACATCAAAACTTGGATGGGTCAAAACTTTCAAAGATGGACATAGAATGAATGAAATTATGAAAGAAAACAGAGCAGGAATATCAAGATGTGGAGGTTGCAGGGCAAACAGGTTTCGAGCAGGAATATCGACTGTCGCTGACTCAATTAGTAGAGAAAAGGGCAGTACGTAAAAAACAATTGTGTTAGCTTTTCGAGTGCTGAAAAAAGTAGGCGACAGAATACGATCTTAAAATGTCGCAAACTCTTAAAAAAGGCCAACTTTAACATTGACTTGGTTAAATGGGTAGAAGTATTGAAAAGATAAATGTTGGAAAGCAGATAATATCATAGTTTGTAGTGTAAAAAAAACGATAAAAGGGATGTTGTATGTCACTAGCTTTCTTTTAAAATGTATGTAGAAGTGGTGAAAAATTGGAAGGAGATCTTCAATGCTATGGGGATAGGCGTTGTTGTGTATCCACATACGCTGTAATATATAGCGTACACTACAGTGTATACGTGCGTGCGCGCGCGCGCGCGTGTGAGAGAGAGAGAGAGAGAGAGAGAGTGTACAGTGTATATGTATACAGTGTAATGGACATCACCCAATGAACAAGACCCTGAAAGATAAATGGACATAATTATAACTAAGTAAAAAACACATGAAATGTTCCAGAACTGGAGAACAGAACATAATGAAATATTTCTGGACGGTAGGAAGCTAGTGAAACTTGATACCTTTAAATATCATGGGACCTGGATTACGTCAGATGGCAGATGCATCAGTGATGAAAAAAGTAGAATTGCACATTGCAATTGTTATAGCATTGAATACAAAACCACAAACAAAACAGAACATACACTGTCAAAAAAACACACGAACAATTAAACAAATTTGAATTACCTGACATTTACAAACTAAACTGCTCACAATGCAGCAAATTCTACATACACCAGATAGGATGTACCTTTAAACAAAGACACAATGAACGCACGTAAGCATTACACGCTACCACTGAAGCCACTTTTGCAAACCTTCTCACTGAAGCAGACAGCACGTGCACAGACAAGAACACCATAGAAATCCTGCACTACAAATGGAATAAAACTAGACATACTCAACTCGACATATACAAACAAACAAAAACTTGTTGGAAACAATATTCTAAATCAATAGATACAATTTAAATCACGTGTAGTCTCAGAACACATTAAGCAACGCACACACAACCGTTATAACTCAAAGAATGGAACTGACATTGCTCCTAACGGTCTCTTTACAACGAGCGAAGCTGGCTTAGATAAAAACGTAAACATTTTTATCTAAAATACTGTACTCCACCGTCGGAATAGTACAAAAAAATCATTACTGATACTCGAACACGTCAGGACAAGAAAACAATTCAGGTTATGATAAATTACGTGACACGGGAACTCGTGGAAAACACAAATTTGGAGGTTACAGGTAAGCATATAAAAACGGATTATACGAGGATTGTAGGACATTAACAAGACCTTAATACTGGAATAGGAGAAAGACATCAGTTTATGCACGTTTATCAGTGCATGAAATGTAAATACTGAGGAATCAGAGTTTCACATGGAGAGAACTTTATGTTCATCCTGGTACTACGAAATACCAACCACGAAAGAGTCAAAAATACGTTATCTCGCCATTTGAAGAATGGACTCGAACTCTTTAAATTTATAAAAAAGGCTGTGATACAGACTTATTTCCGGTTTTCAGATTTTTTCGTGCAACAGTGTAGTGTTGAACATTGCCAAAATCGTTATTCTTTAATATTGTAATGTTGTAGTACATTTCCAGATGAAATATTTTTTGTCTGATTGAGAAAAATGTGTCTGGTCTAACAGAAAAAAATTAGTTTACACTGTATTGTCGATAATAGTGAATGTACTTGGACAATTTTTGACACAAGGTAAGGTTTTCCAGTTACACATTGTTCCGAATTGTTGATGTTGTATCCTATACTCACAAATCTGGTCTTCATCAGAATTCAATGTTATGAATTGTGAACTCATTCATATAATGAAATCAATACAACTGTCTCTGTACAAATTAGTCGCGTGTAGGCGTACAGCTGCCAAAACGAGAATGAATTGCTGCGCTATATTTCAGAGTCTATGTATATATAACGATAACTCCGTCTATAAATTACTGCATCCAGATTTCAATCCATAATGGTGTGTGCGCGCGTGCGTATAATTGTCTCACTTTAATGTCGTTGTCAGTCGTAAATGATTTTTTAATTTCGTCATGGAGTTACGTTGTTGAGTTAAGTTTCTGTGTGTCACTCAAAGGCATACATCGACAGAAGAATGAAACGACACGACGGATCGGCCTTATTTGACGAGTGCTAAGTGTGACAGCCCCGCTTTCACATGATCTGAACCTGATAATGTCACTTCACTAATGGGGTAAACAGATTGGTACACAGACACAGTGTCATAATTTCAATAACACTTTATTACATGAAGTGCTTCTGACTGTTAACCTTTTGGCTAAAGCATTAATATATAACAAAGTAATTTGTGTCTTGTACTAAATAAGTAATATTATAGTAATAAGGTGTGTATTCGTTTGTTTATTTATCTCTACGTTGAATGCTGTGAGTAATGATTTTTTTTTTAATTACAAGTGAGTATGGATGTGGATGATTATTCAGTCGTCTACTATAATAGACAGCTAATTAATGAAAACTATACCGTCAGTATGTGCGTTGCCTTTGTACAAGATTGCGTAAGGTAATTTTTATACTGTTCTCTATATACTTCAGTTTGTTTTACGCAATGAAAGAACTTTGTTTTCGCATGTGTGTCTTTGGACAATGCTGTGTATGCGGTATACGTAATTTACGAGGTCGTTCCGAGATGACGGGTTATAGATATTGCCTCTGCGTTCTGTATTATAGGATTCGAACATTTTCTAGCCAGAGAGAACGGCACCCGATACTATCGAAAAGATATTACGTGCATTAGATTACAGGCTATAAGCTTATAAAGTGTTGAAACAGACGACTCCTGTTTGATGTAGGTTCGTCATATGGTAGTAATGTCCATCAAGAGTAGCACATCCCAACAGAACTTCCCGTTATTGCTTAAAGGGTGAACTGAAATTTTGATTCGAATGCGGCGGATGCAGAAAATAAGGCTCTCCATCGATTCATATGGAATGCCCACGATATTCTTCAACAAAGTCATTATTAAACAACATTTACATAGTGTTTTCCCTTGGGTCAAGTGTACATTATTATTAGTAATAAATTAATACTTGCCCGCTAACTAAGAAAAGAAACTACGCTTTTTTTTAAATATATGATTAAAGGGCGGTTCAGTAGACCAGTGGGTATGGCACCTGGCTACTAATCTAGAGGTCCCGGGTTCAATTACCGGGCCGGCACCATAAAATCAAAGTGCGTTTTTCAGCCCCCAGGTCGACTCAGCCTGTTGAAAATGAGTACCTGGGATAACATCCTGGGGATAATAATGGCGGCTGAAGCGTAGTGCTGGCCACACTGCCTTCCTTGTATGCCGTACGGCTCACATTAGGCAGCCTACCCGGCCTACTCCTACTCCTAAGCTACTTCGGTGGTATATATGGGAGTCATTATTATTATTATTATATGATTATTTATTGCATACTCGGAAACTCTCTTTGTCATCAGCCGCCTGACTGGTTTGATGTACTCCCAGGACATCCACACATCGTCGACAATCATCTAGTCTCTGCCCTGCCCTGTAGGTATCAGCTGCACTCTCCGTCACCAAAGCCATTAATTCTGTGTGTCTCAACACAGCCCAACGAACCAGCCTCGTCTTCTCGTTACAGCATACAGTTCTCACAAACCTCTCCTTTCTTCCATTATTTCCGAAACCCGTTCATTAGTTACTTTGTCCAGCACATTTCAAGTGTTTCTATTGTTCGTCGGTCAGCCGTCACTACTGCGTAGGTTCCCCATGCACATGGCGCTCTGTTCCAGACATACCACTTCAGGAATTTCTTCCTCTGTCCTAATCCAATATTTGACAATGAGAAATTTTCCAACTGGAATACATTGATTAGTTGATTAGTTCAAGTAAATAGAAGCTAATTATTAATCATAAAATAGATACTACTATTACTTTACTACAGTAGTGACTGAGACAGGACGGTTAAAATCATTAAATAGTTTGGTATCAGAGATAGACGACAAATCTGGCAGCTATGTAAAAATGAAATCTCAGAGGTAACTCACACGGGAACAACCAAAATTACAAGGACGACATATTGTATATATATTTTTTGTACCTGCATCTGCATATTTTTTAAGGAAAGAAGCGAGTCCTCAGTGTTAACTCGACCGTTTGGCATTTGTCTACCAGTTGTCTATTTGGGGTATATCTCACGGTAACTTTTGAAAGAATCAACCGATTTTCGTAAAACTTCGCTTGCATGTCCATACTTCTACCTACTGATCTCTATTGATTTTTAGATTGATTCCCCCAAAGGTAGGGGGCGGGAGAAAAACGTGAGGGGTCAAAATTGTGAAAATAAATCGCAACAGTCCATGTGTAATATCATATTAAAAGGAATTTTGACCACAGTCCGTATAGTATTCGTTTTTGAAAATTTCAAAATTTTAGACGTCAGGGCCCAAAACGTAGGCGAAAATTTTCATAAAATCGCAAAATTCCATGTGGGGTATCAAACCAAAAAGAATTTTTAACCAACATCTGATTTTAGTGTTGAGTTTAGGAAATATTAAAATTTTGAGACCCCAGGTCCAAAATTTGAAACGATTGTGAAAATCGAACAGGGTGTTAAAGGGAATTGTAACCGAAATTCGAATGTTTCAAATTTCTAGTTTTTATTGTATGATTTTATGGTCTACAATTATTATATTACTAAAGAAATAGTAGTAATCTGGATTTTTGTAACTTTTCGCATAGTTGAAAAGTAATGTAATATCAAAATTTACGTAATAGAAATAATGATCGAGTTCAGCAATTCAGGGAGCATACGAGTTTATATTATTTAAATACTATTTGAAATTATTTAATAATTAATATTTATGTTCTTTTTTAAACTTAGTTTAGACTTCATCTTCAACCTGCATAAACAGCTTGAATTGACTTCTTCCGTTTTTTTTTTTTAACTTGGTTATAACAATCATAATGAAAAAAATCGTGGAATAAAAGTTTAGATAAATATTTCTGTAGTAGTGTGTAGTCTAGGAGAACTACACCCAGTGACATAGTTTACTGTAATTGGTTTTGTGTACGACTATATGGATGTTTATGCCTGTACACAGTGTATTAAAGAACAAGTTCAAGCGAAATACTAATACTATCTACAAGATGGCAGTGCCAGAGGCGTCGAGTACGTACAAGAGTGCAACTCTCTATTAACGTAATTTGATAAAGACGACTCAAAGAGACATGAAAGCTTTGAAACCACACGGTGGAGACAAAGACGTATGTTTGTGAATTAAATTTCTATCCATAAGATGTGAGAGCCACAGTCTAGACTAGACTAATTTGTTCGGTTCGTTTTACTATTCGCGTATAGTGAAATCGCTGACTGTGGTTTCAAACGAGATCCGTGCACTGCGAAATCGTTTTATTTTACGTTATGTTTATTCGGTGGAAAATGAATATGAAGAGAATCTAGCCCTATATCCAGAGAACTGATACAGCGCTCTACATGCTTATTATCAGTTTTGTTACATACACATAACCATATGGACGTCAACGAGAATGCAGGATATAGGCTGAACGGCTAATATAAGAAACAGGATGCTGGTGGCAAAGGTATGGGAAAAGGGGACATTGTTGAAATATATTAAGTAAAGGAAATCTTCTTGGTTGGACGTTGGTTGGTAACCTGGGGGTAAATGTGCGCAAATTCTACGTTATGGATATTTTCCAAGTCAATTTGAAATACTTATTAATACAAAAAATTCTACGCTATACTTTCGTCTGTGCTTTACATTATGATGTATAAAAAGTCTGGCCAGAAGCACACAGTAAAATTAATGAAAACAAATATTAATGCAAATGCGTACTTTTGCCCCGTGGTTGGGGCAATAGTGCGCATACCTTGTAACGTTCTGCGCAATTATTTTAATAATATATGTTTATTAACAGTAAGAAATTGATATCATGATATGATAACAGTAAGAGATTATCATAAATTGGATATTTATTAACGTGTAATAAAAATTGAAAAATGTTATGTACAACAAACATTAAAAAATAGTAAATATAAAAAAATGACGTTAAAAACATTTTACAAATATTAAACACAACAGTTAAGGCTAATACTAAAGACAATAGTCACAGATAAAATCTCCTTGTTCATAAGAACAATTTTAATCGTTTTCTAAGGGAGGATTCTTTTAAATGCAATTTAGTAGCTGCCTGCCTACGTGAAAAGGCCTTCACTTATCAGATTCCTAGATTTTTCTAATAATTCTTCGGTGATAGGAGTAGCGTCTGTTTTCCGTTTGTATGTTCTAAAACAGAAAAGAAAAACGACGAGGCTATAGTGATAAGTACCAACATTGGGCAAAGGTACGCACGCACGCGCACCTTTGCCCCGACAGGAACGCCTTTGCCCCAGAACGCCACGTTTGTTTGTCGATACTGCCCACGCCTTATTATAGGTTAACTTAGAAGTATAAACTGTTCTAATTACACACAAAAATACGGGTATTATCATAACATATTTGAAGGATCTTGAACGTTTCAGAGCACTACGTTTTTTTAATCAGACTATCGCTTAACATCTAGAGTTGAAGAGATTAAAAGTAGTTTTTGCCTCATTTTGAAGCAAAGCAATGACGAAGCGTAACGTAACTATGCACAAGGACACACCACAATGGCAGCTTACTGCTGTAGTAGCAGAGCTGCCGACATGCTGTCGTACCTCTGCCCCATGCGTACTTTTACCCCAGGTTACCCTATTAGGAAGGAATTGCCTTATTGAGAAGATAATTGAAGAAAGATAGAGTGAAAGAGAAAAAAGGGGAAGATGAACGATAAAGATTGATAATATCAAGAGAGGAGACTCTTTCGAAAGAATTAAGAGAGTTGCGCGGGACAGAGTGAAATGCAAGAAAGCTCATGTTTAGATCCTATCGCAACTCCTCTCAACTCTCGGTAAGTGGGGTATAGTTAAAGCGTGTAACATCTTGATCAGGATTGTCTTAAGCACGCCGTGCCGTAAACCTGAATTCCGTTTGACGTTGTAGGCCTACGTTAGTTAATTTCGGAGTTGTAACGTGATCTATCACCTCTTGTATATAAACTTTTCATACACTGTAAGACTACAGATACTTTAGGGTGTCTATTTCCGGTAGGACGGAAAATGAGAATAGAAGAAGAAGACGGTACAGATTTGATAAGGAACAGTGATGAGATCGTACTATTTAAGGATTTTAATCAGATGGAGACACTGGGGAGGCCAAGTGGAAGAGAGCTCCTCTCTTTGTGGGTATGGTTCTTGGATACAAAAAGGAGGTCCTACGTCTGATACGTTTACAAATGTAGGACGCTTACAAACAATCAAGGTACGTTTTATAGCCACAATCGTGTCGGTCCAACTGTTGGTGCAGTTCAATAGTCCGGCTGAGGTAGGCGGAGTAAATATTGTGTAACAGCACACATTACCACCATGAAGCTCGCACTGTAGTTGGTGATTGCTTCTTGGCGGTGGTGTGTGTGGTGTCAGCTATACCACGGCTAGAGGGCGCGATCCATGTCCGTAGTGCTTGACGGAAAACGACGACGATGATGATTAACACGATGACAACGACTCTTCATAATACTGTACTCCTTTACGAGAGTCCAAAGTGACATGTTGGAAATTAATTTAAACGTTTTGTAAACTACGTAAAACTCGGTTTCGTACTCGTTTTTCAGTCTTCTCGTGTAAATCCGTTCCATCGGGTCACGTCTTAGAATAATATTATGGCTCAAAAAAATAAAATAAAAGAAAATGGAACCAAGATTGTTATACCACTCAATGCAGCGATAGATGTCGAACATATTACACATCATAAAAACTGAGGCTGCAACGTTCTTAAATAAAACGAATTGAGATATATAATTTCCGTGTAGAGTGATCAAGTGTTGCCAGATTCAAAGTGTATTAAGACATTGTCCGACACGAGACAAGTTGTATACAATTGTGCAAAAATGAAGTTTCTACAGAATCACGAAACTGAGTTCTGTAGAATTCCAGAGGGGAAACATTGTGGACGAAATTGAAATTACTAGCGAACACCACGTGTACATGCCGATAAGTAAAAATAGGGCGTTTTCAGCAGGATCAAGCGACTGACGTAAAAATATTTATGCCGGCATTCCACGAGTAAATAGGTTTTAGTTTTTGAACTGGCGGGGTTAGCGTAAGCGTGTTACTGTATGTGTGAGCGTATAATCGCGTAAACCCGTGTGTGTGTGTGTGTGTGTGTGTGAACGCGTGTTGAGAGATAGGTCACACGTCTCAGCGTACAGTAGTGTGAGAGAAGTGTAGAGGTCGGTATTTCTGATGTCATTCCACGACGGGGTTAAATGCTTTTTCCATTAAATAAGCTTGCTGCAGGGGAGGCCAATCCCTACAACTGATTCAGTTGTACACAGGCGCGCTCCGCCAAGTTTATTGTACACTGAGAACTCGTTTACCCGAATCGGCTTAAAAAAAAAAAAAAACCAATACCATTTTTACTATTTTTAATAAATTTTAAAAGTACACAAATACAGTTTCCTGACACTGTAATCAATATTTAATATTGTACACAAGCGACTTCACGTGATATAAAGTAGTAGTCAATAATCCAAACTGTCTTAGACCTGGGAGTTATCGAATTGACTCATTCGCATTTTCGATCGTAAATTGTAATTACAGTGCGTTTTTATAATTACTGTTCGAGTACAGTAGGGCTAGAACCTACAGTTTATAGACGGGTGCAGTTTTATTATTGTGCCAGTACTCTGTGACCAGGCCTCAGGCCAGAAGCCTAACATTTCTGAAAGACAGCTTTTTTTTTTAATAAGCCTAATTTTTCTTATTAAATTTTAAAGACAGGTATACCTACAGTATGAACTGTTTGTTGTAATGTGATTGGAAATTACTTTTTTATGCGCCATCATTATTATTGTCAGTCTCACCTATTTAAGATCTCCCCATGTAACAGGCTCCAGATCCGTCACTACATATTACTGCAAATAACTTTGTAATTATTATTGAGTGAAAGTTAGATATGTATTATTATTTAAACAGACGTTTTCGTTTATTGTAAATTCCGTTTATTCGACCGGTGTGCTTCCATCCAGATTCGGATATACGTGTTTTTACTGTGCATTGTGTTATTAGACCAATTAAGAGTTATAATAACAAGACCATGTGTTACTAGCAAAACTGCTGTGTACGTAAAGAATGCCAGCCCCCACGAGTCAAGAAATTGGGGTCTCACGCTCGACACATTGGTAAGTTTAAGAAGAGCTCATGGACTACATCAGCGCGAACTTTTAGCATAGGTGAATTTTACATATCGATATTAGTTACGCGTGAATCGGAGATGCTAAATGAACGGCTTCGGAAGCACTGTATTAAGACGGCTTATCCGTCTCAGGGCCTTACCGACGCGTGTAATATCTCGAAGTAATACGTATGACACGACATGTTTCACTATCGGTGGCAATTTAATGCGCGAAACTGCACGTCTTCATTTGAGTAACACGCTCTCTAATTTCTGTTAAAACCTAACCTATACTCTGATTAAGTAAAGATTGTTACTAGACAACATGCCAATCGCAGGTTTCCTGTCATCTCGCGGAGAGAAAAATTATCGTCTGAAGGTCAGAATACAACTGAGACATTTCTCCAAAAGATGCCGTTCTTTACTATCGGTGTTATGTTTATTGTAGGATAATTTGTGTGCAATTCACAAAGTGCCAAACACCATAAAAAACTTTTACGAAAATTTTTTTATTATTAAATGCACTGAAATAAAAGGGTGCTTGTTCATAACTGGGTTAGACCTACCTGTTATTTAAAGAAATGCTGCAGGAATTTCCGAAATAAAATGTTTCAACAATTTCATTAACACGTCAAACATTGTTAAACCTGAAACGAAATGAATTTATCGATGTCGGGCACGCGTCTCGTTAGTGGTTCGGCAGATTGTACAAGGGGTAGAGAGATTGTGAACCGCTTGTCAGCGTTTGTGCCCGCGTGTCAATGCGACATCACATTGTTCCACGTTAACGCACGAATGGAAACCTCCGCCGTCTTTTTTCATAAGCAGTTCGTGACTTTTGACTTTTCATGATTCGAAATCCAATGCGATCCGTTTCTCTTATTTCTCTTCCTGTATTCTCGAAAACTAGATTCCGCAACACGTGTACTCGCTGCAACTTGGTCGACATGATTTTCTGGTACTAAACACCAACACAACAAACGAAGTGGTCTCAGAAACATTCCGAAAGGTTTTTGTAAATTATGTATTCCGTTCTGTGAAAACAAACAGTAACTTCACAAACAGCTGATCAGAGTAAAAGCATTGAAGAAAAAATAATTTTTTATGAAAGGTTATTGCAGTTTAGTAAGGAATGATAATATTTGAAATTTTCATTTTTTTAGTTTAATTCTGATGAACAATGGAATAACCTGATAGCGAGGGTGTTTCATAAACGCTTGATTCGACGTTCCGTACACTCGTGTGGTCCACGTCAAACTGGACACCGCGACTACAGCTTTTATGCAATTTGACACAGTGCACGGGTATAACTATCTCTAGCAGGTCGGTTTTAAATGCTGGGGACGAGATAAACAGCTGTTATTAGCGTAAAATAGGTGTAGGTCACATACGGGATCATCTACAGGATTAATGTCGCACTGTTCACCACCATGTGACTACTCCAGTTATGTACTGCCCAAACTCACTTCTTACGTAATAACAGCTTTTTCTTTGCATAGAAACTTCCCGATTGTTGCCAGCAGCTTGGATTAACGCGTTCTTCTTCCATAAACAATTAAACCCTTCTTTTCAAGATTTAATGCGTTTTCGATTGTAGTGTGTATCATTGTTGCAGAACAGGAAAACGTAAGGCTGAGCTATTTCTGGTGCAAGGTGATTCCTTTAAATATCTTGGGAGATAGAGTGGATGAAAAGAGGACGCTGGCTGTGGAAAGAAGAAGGAATATGGTTGTTCACCTGCTACGCCATTCAAACTGGTTCACCACCCTGATCGAGGGGCAGGAGGGGAAAGGCCCAGGAAGGAGTACATGGATTGGGTAAAAGAAGGTATCTGGTGATTAAGATGCTGTCTACAGAAAGGAAAAAATTGCAAGCAAACCCACCAATCTCTGGGTTGACCAGAAGAAGAAGAACATATCATTTCGAATAACATTATACAATAAGAGTCTAGAAGACGTAATCGCGTATACAGTATACAGCCGAAGTATACAGTATACAGTATTACGCGAAAACATTAGCTACCCAAGATTGCAGAGTAGGCCTACATTGGTTAAGAAACATTTCAGTTTAACCGTACCAGTAACGAAACATGGGGATGGATGTTTTTAAAACATGACTTCCACCTTATCAAATCAGCGAAAACCAATCCCAAGACGTCCACGGACAGATGTGAATCGCTTGAACGCGTCCGTCTGGATGTTTTCGCATGCGCAGTAGCGTCATCCGGGTAGGTCTCCACGTGATTGACCTGTCATTCTACGAGTTTGATCATTTGCTTTACTTTGCTCGTAGTATAGTAGCAAGTGGTTCGTAATGCGGCTTGAATTCTACTCTCATAAAACGATAGTAAACTAGGGACTCTTGTCTCTGCCCTAAAAACTACAAAAACGTGACCCCTGGCTTCCAACACCAGTCTTCTCCAAAGTCTCCTATCCATTACCATCTCAGTGTAACCCCTCACATCCATTCTTTTGAGATCTTCTAGCACATCATCAAACCATCTTATCCTAGGGCAGCCCCTCTTTCTACTTTTATAGACTTGGGCCCACAGGATTTTCTTTGGCATACGCTGATCATTCGTCCGCTCAAGGTGACCTAGACATTGTATTCTTTGATCCTTTATGAATCTTACAATGTCCTCATGATTCAATAGCTCATCTATTTCCTGGTTATTTCTTATTCTCTATTCGTCATCTTCTTTAACCGGCCCATAAACACGTCTTACGAGCTTTCTTTCAAACCTTCTTAGTGTTTCTTGTTCCTTTTTTGTGACTGAAAGCTAGTAAAATAATCCCATAAAAATAAATACTTAAGAACGCATTTGGGTTTGTCCCTGATACAAACAAAAGCGTAGGCTATTTATTTTTATCATAACATTGCAGATACAATTTTGCAACATTTAAGTTAATGTTCGTTTTGATATACTGAAGGATGACACCCATTTTGCAGATTCTGCAGTTTAAAGGACCTCCGGTTGTCTCCTGTAGATCTTTGTTTCGACGATATCTTTTGCTGCATAGCATGTTGCAACGGGAGCCAACTTGAAATATGTTAAATCGTGGGGGCGAAAGTTCCGTTTCACTTCGAATAAACTATTTTTCCACTAATAGTAATAACTGTGTTACGTATTCTTAAACATCCTGGACGTTGTTTAGAACTACGCTTTGTAACGTAACGCTACTGCTTCAGCTACTTCATCGTGTGCATTTACGGTAATTCACTCTCTTTTAGCATCTTCCTGGTTTTTTAACACATCACACAATCGCACAACCACAGTTTCAAAGCGGAGTAGTAGACTTTTATAAGACACAAAAGTTACATTTAATGTAAGCCATTTTTTGATAGTCCGGAAAAGTGAAAACAACTCTTGCATGGTTGTGGTTGAATAACTGCAATATTCCATCATGCATACAAGCCCTGGAATGTACTGTGTTGCTCAGTATTCTTTAATAAGTTTTTACCATTATTCCACTAGGAAAAGCAGATACACCACTAGCTAATACTAGCTTTATATGACGAATTATGAACAATTGGCAACACACTGTCACCCAGTGAAAAATGTAAAAAAACGTTCTTTTACGTGACTTCTCTTTTCCTTCTCCACCTTCTCCTACAAGAATTAGATGATATCACCTGTTCCGATCAGCAAAGTCAAGCCGCCTTACCGGAGGCGGTTCCCTCTGGTAGAGAAATTTTTCTGCCCCCCCCCCCCCCCACCAGACGTACTCTTTTAGCCAGTGTGCATTTATATTAATGTATATAAATTAAATAATTTATATAACATGTCCTATACAATCTGGACCATACCAATAAGTTTACTATTTTATTACTTTTAACGCATTTGGGTTGGATTTTTTTGTAACTTCAAGAGAGTCCCAGGGGGCAGGTTGATTAATGACCTTTTCCCATTAAAGGATATTTCCGTGGTAGTCTGTAAAGTTAATCTGTTGCTTTTACCAGACCATTGCTTTTTACTCTTTATTCTTTTGCTTTAGTTTTATGGTAGGCAATTTCTGTGCAGAAACGATAATCTTTTCACAAATATTCCGTAAGACAATATCTTGTATATGATGTGCGTAATTTATGACGTCGTTTCGACACGATGTGCTTGTGGAGTAGCGGGAGTTGAGGGAAGACGAATGATGTTCACGACCGAATGGTAAAGGTATTACATATTTTATATGAGAGGCTATAAAGTGTTGAAACACACGACTCAGACTGTATCGTTCGACAAACATATTGTAGTAATGCCCATCAAATGGCAGTAAGACCCCAACAAAACTTGTAGTTATGTAAGACGAATAGTTATAGAAGACGAATTAAATTTTGATTCACGTTGCGCGCCGGCTGGACAAACCAAGCTCTCCGCACGATCGATGCGGAAAACCACGGTTTTGCTCAGTGAATTATTACGTAGGCATTGTAGGAGTGGAGATTAAACTAGAGCTGGCTTCGCTCAAATATGCTTTATAAATACGTTATAAACTTGTCCTCTGATACTGAATATTAATAAACTTCATACTATACTTGTTTTAAATGAATGTTTGTGGTGAAGCCTACGAGTGCTTTGTTCCTACAAGTAAGTAATGCGACTAATGGCCACATTTTACGTGATACTCGAAATACAGTACAGTGTAGTACAGATCATCTTCATGCCAAATTTACGTAGTCTCCCCCCCCTCATATATGTGACTACGAATCAGTTCGTCGTGTTCTGCGTTTCCCTGATAAGTCCTCATGTGGCAGCCAAACGGTTCTGTGCCAGCCTCTTAGTGACTTCATATCCTCCTTGAATCCACCGTTGTACACTGCCCCGTTTCTCTGCCATTCACCGTGCCCTCAGATGCAACCTTCAGGAGACGGTTTCGCTTCATCCATTTCTCCAGATAATTCATCTTACTTATTGTTACACTCTTGGATACCAGTTCTTCTTTATGTCTGTTCCACTCAGTTTATCAGAATTTTATATAGGTGGAAAACAGTCCGTTTCACCACATCACGCATGCATCTAGCCTTGTATGTGTGTGAGCGTGAGCGTGCAAGTGAATTTTTATGAGTTAATTACTGGTAGTATAATGAAATTCGGCCTCCTTGGGCAGGGCCACGAGGCAGAAGAACTCTGAAGCTACCTAGAAATTCACCGACCATGAGGTTCGTTTCTGCGTGTCTAAATCTCAAAACCCGGTGTTGTTGTTTAGTGATTACTGCAATAAAGGCAGGGATTCACGTAGGTAATAACTAATTTCCCACGATGACCATCTGAATCCAATGGTCCTCTGTTGTTTTTTAGTAGGAACGTTAAAAGTGAAACTTTCTCTTATGCCGTATCACTAAAGATGACAGCCTGACTTATATTGGGTTCGAATTTGCGTACGCTATTTGTTGCATTTGCTTAGGACGTTACTAATTAAGATGTGCATGAATGCGTTTTGCAATGGCCGAAAAACATGATTACGGACACACTCGTGTATGGAAAACAGTAATATCGATATTTGTAAATGTTGTTTACTTTGTCTAAAAACGCAGTGTAGCAACATTGTGATTGCAATGTGGCTGAAAAGGATACATGGAGCACAGTGCAACACGCTACAAATATAATTAGATAAGGGCATCACAAAGAGAGTGAAAGCTGTCGTACTCACTGGAAAGAGAGAGGTGTACGTTTGTGGATTAAATTTTGTATCAACCCGACGCGACGTGAGGGCTGACAGAAATAATTTGTTTGAACAGTCTAGCATTCTAGTACAGCGTTGCTACCCCAATCTTGTCTAAGTAATTCGTGTACTGTGAAAACCCTACGTGTCTTCTAAACAACATTACCACTTCCGCGCGGAATAAGCTTTCTGAATCTCTCTTACTACTCCAAATCACATACGACTCAGTTAGGAGAAAAGGGAGGAAGAAAACAAGTAGAAAGAGAAGAAGACGGAAACACAAGATGAAGAAGATAAAAGTAGAACTGCGCTCCGAAACTTTGCTCAGAACTGTGTCATTTATTTCTGATTAAAAATTAAAATTCTCTCTCCACATCAGTGCCCCAATAATAGAAGAAATACGCCTGTTATGACTAAGGGGAAGGGTAGTGGATGAGCGGACGTTTTGCACGGTACTCATTTGTTGTGACGTTCTGTGATTCGGTTAAACGTTAAACCAGTCTACCTCGTATACCTATACAGCGGTCTGATTGAGAAGACGGACCTCATTCGGTAACAATCGTGATATCTACACGTGATCACCACAACACAACACCCTGCAAGCCGTCACTTCGCGCAGACTAGTAACTATTTGGCGGTTGTGTGATGCGAGCTGTGCCACGTCTGAACATGCCACGCTAGAGAGATGACGAAGACTTGTGACAGTAATCGAGCATGATCACTGAGAAGAGTATGTTAGCCGGAAAAATTGTGCTTGAGACGCAGTTTCGAAGCGGTTACCACTTAAATTACGGTTATTAAAGTATAATATTATTATAGGTGGTAGCCGGAGTTGTAGTAAAATTATTTAGAAATTCAAGGATACTTTATATATACACACACACACACGTTCTACAGAGCTCTAAGTACATGGAGCATAAAAATGCATAGTAGTATCATTCGTGTATAAACAAACTTAGTTCCTCTTATATAATCGTTTGCTTGCAGCATTGGAAGCTATAATCCGTACGGGAATGCACAACTGAATATATTAAGTCTTTCACGGCCATAAAACATGTAGGCGCCCGTAGCTAAATACGAATTTTATTGAAATTATAGACGAATGTCACGTGTCGTTGTTAAATGCATGACACGTAAACAAGATTGGGTGTGTTCGTGTTCGGTAGCGGGGTAACTGATCATACGCGTGCAAAATATATGTTCCGACTGTCAGCGAAAAATTTACGACGTTATTTGAGGCGTTAATAGATTTCTTTTTTTTTAACCAGCGTTAACCTACGCGTGCAATTGCCATGTGTCATTTCAGTGCGAATGTACAATGCATGTGATGCTGTGGGAAAGTGAACCCGTACTGAAGGGGATAGAGAGGGGGGCGAGCGAGAGAGGGCAAGAGAGAGAGATCGTACATACGTTAATGTGAGAGGAGTGTAGAGGTCGGTATTTCTGATGTCATTCTCCAGCCGAGTTGAATGCTTTTTCCATTAAATAAGCTTGCTGCAGGGAGAGTGATCCGGTAAAACTGATTTAGTTATATACAATCAGCTGAGTGCGTCTCCCTGGTTGTGCTCATTGTAAGTCGTGTTCATTTCGCACTTGTTCCTTCTTATGTGTTTTAATAACAAGACCATTTTAAATAGAAATTCACAAGACACGAATCGCTCGACCAGTTAAGAGTGAGGCGTAACTCAAGAATTAACAGCTAAATCCAAAAGGAAGTCTTGGGTGCGCATGCGTATTAACACCACTGCCCGCAAAAAAACATACGTCTGTCAAGTTTTTCCGTATCGGTAATACGTACAGTGATTATTCTTTTTCTACGTCTCATTATAATTATCAGATTTCGTGTATTTGTATTCTTGCAACTTCCATCATTACTTCGACTTTTGCCACCAAAGATAACGTTTTTACATTTTCGTATCGCCGTTGATTCTTATTTGTAAAAATATTTTATGAAACTACGGTACTGATTTTGTTTTGTGAAAACCGAAATACGTTATATTGTGCCAATCTTTCTTTGTATAACTCGATATATTGCAATAATATCATAGGGTAAGCTCACCTAATTCTGTGACTCATGTAATTCCGTGATACTCTACATAAATGATGCAACGAAATAAGCGTTAGCGAATATTACTTTTGTAGTTTCTCAGTTAGATAGCAGCACTCATCAGCTATCGTTAGCGCGAGTTTGGAATTATGGAAGGCAGCGTGGTGTTAACAAGGGGCCATTTCGTCAGAAGCAACCTACTGAAATCATAGTTTTTGTTGTTCTTGTGTAGTGTTCAAGTAAAGTATTAAAAAACAGGTATGTTCTTATTTATTTTTGTTTATTAATATATATTTATATTCACATTTCTTTGGAGGTTTTGAATATATAAAAAGAATAACGTTAAGTCGTTACATTTTACTCGTATACATTATGTTATTTACTTTATTTCTTACGGTTTCTCACATTCCATACTCATTTCTCTATCACGAAATTAAGTGAAGTAAAAGTATAACTGTAATAAGATCAACGTAAATCGTTTGTGTGATTTCCTTTAAACACTATTAACGATCTATATTGCATATTAAAACACCTGGATCTTAAATCTAGTTAATTAATTAAAATTAAGTAATTAATATAATTAAATTAACTAATTTAATAATAATTTTATTGATTGCAATTTAGTTTTTGATTGAAATTAACGTATTTTAATGATTTATTTAATAATAAATACAGTAATAATAAATACAAGTGTGCGTGCGCGCGCGCGTGTGTAAACGTCTCTCCCAAAATAATTTCTGGCTATGCCCTTGGTGATATCGCAGAACTGAATGCATGCTATTATCTTGCAGGATTCAAAAATGGCTAAACCTAAAACACACAGAAAATAGGTAAGAAGAAACGAATGTATTCTCCCAGGAAATTGAAAGATGCAGTTAGGAAGGTGCTGCTAGAAAAGTGGAGCATTTTCAAGGCTTCTAAAGAATTCAAGGTTCCGTGGACAACACTGAAGGAAAATGTTGTTCGTGCACAAGAAAATGAGATTGAAGAAGACAATTTTCAGTTTTCATCAAAAAAAGTTGGCAGACTGTTCTCGCTCGCATTGAACAACAGTTAGTAAAATATATAACTGACATGCAGAGTTTGAGTTTTGGTCTGACAGTGACCAAAATTCGCCAGACCGCTTTCAGACTCGCTGAAGCCTCAAAGCAGAAACACCACTTCAACATTAATAAGTCTGCAGCAGGATGGAATTGGTGGACGAATTTTAAAGGGCGGTATGGCTTACCACTACGCCAACCAGAAAAACTGTCAGCTGCGAGAGCTTCTGTGGCCAATAAAGAAATTGTATCAGATTTCTATGAAAAACTGGACCAGACTCTGAAGGAATGTGGTCTGCAGAACTCACCTGAGCGGCTATGGAATTGTGACGAGACTGGGTTGATGTATGTCGTAAAGAGCAACAAGATTGTAACTTCAGTAGGGAAGAAATATATTTACAATAGGACGTATGCTGAAAAGGGAACAACCACTACAGTCCTGGCTTGTGTCAGCGCAGCAGGAATGGGAATTCCACCCATGGTGATATTCAAGGGGATTCGAGCAACATCAGGGTTAAATGACGGAGCTCTCCCTGGGGTTTTAGTGAAGTTGTCTCCAAAAGGATGGATCAACTGTGATCTCTTCTTGGACTGGATGCGCCACTTCATTAAGAACATTCCTCCTGCCAGACCTGTTCTTCTGCTGATGGACTCACAATGGAAGTCACGTGAGCCCTGATGCACTGACACTAGCGAGAGAAAACGGTATTGTTCTTTTCACAATGCCCTCTCACACCAGTCATATTTTGCAGCCACATGACGTAAGCGTGTATCGCCCATTAAAACAAGCGTGGAGAAACGGTTGGAGAAGTTCCGTATGGAAAACTCTTGTGTTGCTCCAACTCGATTTGACTTCCACAGACTGTTCAATCCGACATATGAAAAGGCCGTGACACCAGGAAATATCCGTTCAGGATTTTCCAAAACAGGCGTGTACCCATTTAATCCGGCTTCAGTGTCAAATGAAGCTCTTGCTCCCAGCAGAATTAGGCCTACCGACGCAGAGTCTCATATAGGACATCAGACCCAGGATGAACCATCGAATAGGGCACCAGAAGACACTTTACCCCTACCGTTGCCTACCCCATCGCCTGAGAGACGTCGGCGTGCAATTGCTGATGTATTAAAAGCCCCTACGTTTGATGCGACAAGGAAAAAGAGAACAGTCAAACGCAATATTGACTTTACAGCAAAGTGTCTAACTCCGCCAGACCACTCAACTAGGCCTAGGCCTACTCCTTCACCAAACCAATCGACATTATCACCTTCCTCACCAGAAGCTGGACCTTCCACATCAAGGTCTAGCATTGATAATGAAGACTGGGTTTGTGGAGTCTGCAAAGGCTCATACAGCGCTGATGTCAAAAAAAGAAATGGAGCAAATTGGATTTCTTGTTCATCCTGTGCGACACCGTATCATGAAAACTGCCAAGCAGCAGAAACTGACATGGACATTTTCATGTGTGATAGGTGTGCAAATTTAAATGACAGCGACAGTGATGATGAATAAATACAATTCGTGACTGTTTAAATGTTTTCTTTTGTACGCGTATATGTAATAAATTAAGATGGCTACAATTATAAGTATTAATTTTAAATTAATTTTTTTATTTTATAAATATTTTATTATAAAATTAAAACAATTTATGCAATAATATGACATAAAATTTACTTATTATGCCTACAGTTGTATTGTTAATTAAATTATACTTCATAAACATGATATTCATTTGTGTTTATACGAGATATCAAGTATCACAGAATTAAAGTGATAGTGTCACGGAATTAGGTATAGTATCACGGAATTAAGTGACATGCAGATGCTAACTTTATAATTTTTTTCACAGAAACTAATAAAATTATGGATCATTATTACATATACACTCTAATTACATAATTCTAACAAGACTCCGCACTCATTAAAATTATTTTTAATCAACAGATTTTGTAACTGTAAGCTAATATCCTTATTATCACGGAATTAGATGAGCTTACCCTACTGTTCCTCTTTAATACAGTGGACGTAAACGTCGGACGAGGTGTTAGTAAATACATGAAAATTTAGGTGTACCTACTACTACAAACTTCCGAATCTTTGTACCTCGGTATACTAAAAAACTTTAAGGTAGTTGTAAGAAGATATTTATGTACGCGTCCAGGACATCTGGGCAAGCTGGAAAGACACATCCTACAACTGAACATTAAATTTACGATGGTAAGTTAGCGATCTGCTAATCTCTCATCTTAGTTAACATTTCCTCTCAGAAAAAGTAAATTCAGCTAAAAACCTGTGGTGACCCAAGAGTAGCTCTAGTGAGCGAATGGACATAATTGCCTTAGACACAACGTCAGAGCGTAAGCTTAACGTAAACTGAAGCCTTTAGCGGGCTTAATCTCTGTTATTAGTGTGCTTGGGTGCGTTACGGGATCAAGGCAACAAGACTACTGTCACGTTGGCTAATCGTACGCGTAGTACAATAATGCGTGACAGATATAGTACGCGGAATGTAGACTCACGCTGATATCTGGCATCTTATGCGCACTGTCGTTCTTTTGTATAAAATATAAAATCGTGTTTGTGAAGCGTCTTCCTTTTTTTCTTCTTCTTCTTCCTCTGCTCTCGTAGGCCTTGGGACAACGTCTGTTCCGCCTTCAAAGGCTTTTCCCCATCTTTTCCTGGGTCTTCACGTACTTACCTTCCCACAGAGTTTACATCAGATTGTGCCGCCCCTTGGCAAGACAACACAAAAATCGGGAACTAGTTTAATTCTTTACCAGTAAACTAAACCAGCTGCCGTTGTTAGTAAAACGCTTACTAACAAATTACAAAACAAGTATGATATAGGAAACTGACAAGGTATGCATAAACTTATTCACTCACTAGGTATTAGCTAAAACATCTCTTTATTGCTATTGAAATATTAATCAAACATTATTACTGATTTTAAAGAAGGTTATTTCAAAGATCTTAATTATATTATTCTTGTTATATCAAAATTTATTCATATAACTGTTAATTTTAATACCACGGATCCGGGTCTCAATTTTCTCAAAATTATTAATTTATCAAGATATACATTACGGTTACTATTACTTCTTACAAAATTACAAAATATACAAATCTGATAATTTGTTCAATACAATGCGAAAGTTCTTTAAAGTTCTTTGTTACTTCTTATTAAGGGGAAATTTACAAAAGTTGTGGTTTGATATCACCTGAGGTTGTTGTTGTATTCTTGGGACATCTCCAGTTGTCTTCTACGGGTTGAGTACGTTGTTCTTGGTGCATCTACATCGGGTTGATTTTTAGTTTACTTGAAGCTCTCGAAGATAGGTTGTTTACTTGAAGTTCCAAATGTTGTAATTTCACTTTTCTTAATGCAGATTCTTGTAGTTCACATTTTCTTTATTTTAATTACAGTTATAGTTCTCACTTTGCAGTACTACAGTCTAGTAGTTAACTATGTTACACTTACATTTGATTTTGTTTTTAAGAGATGTGTTGGCTACCTTTTTCTATTTTATTTATATATTTTCTCACAAACTCTAGACACTACATTATTCACAATAACAAGATTTCACGCTGGATATACTTCTAGAGAACATACACATACGTATATGGGTACAACACCAAAACTCACGTCTACTCATTGCGACGTTCTACGGCCGAATGCGCGTACGGTTTAGGGGAGAGGGCTCAGTAAGCTAGGGCGTATTTACGCACTAAGAAAATAGTTCGTACTTTTTCTATTATTATTTATTCATTAATTAGAAGATAAATACTTTATGTTTATTTTATTATGACTTAGGGATTTCTTTATTTCTCTAGTCGCATTTCTTAATTATTTAAGTAATTATTATTATTATTCACTACTTAATACTTTTCTTGGCGTGTTGGTACTGGAAGGTTTCAAGTTGATTCAGGAATCTGGGTATAGGTAAGGGTGTATGATACTCTTACTTATTAAAATTAAAAATTTTAATCTGTGCGATTTTTTGATACATTTAAAATCGTCACAAGATCTCCAGTTGAAATATGTCCCATTAGCTGTCTTTCCATAGCGTTCTACATTTCCACCAATGTTCCCTCGTGTTTTTTCACTGCTATTGATTTCTAGTTCGTCTCGTACGTTTACTCCCCTTAATCTATCAAACTTAAGTACAACCTTTCACCTTTTGTACGAATGTCGTATTCGATACTTCAGTTCTTCCTTCTTCCTCCGTATTCATTGTCTAACTCTAGTGTAAAATTTACCCAGGTGCCCAGGTTTTAAATATTCTTTTGTTAGATTCATTTCCCATACGAAGTTAACCAATTATGTTGTCAGTGTCTCTCTTTAGTCACGAGCAGTGCAATTTCCAATATAATTAAAATATCTAACGATCTATTGTTTACCAGCAAACTGTATTTTACATCGAATGCGTTCTGATCATCGAATCGCCATAATCTACGTTTTTTTTTAATCAGTTTTTCGAATCATCCTGGGCTTTATAAGGTACGTAAATTTTCTGCTGATGTCAACTGCATTTTTTATTTTTTTTACAATGTAAAGGTATTTAATGGTAGAGCGTAGAGGCAGTCGTCCGTCCTGCTGGAAGGACATTCCGGAAGTACATTTGTACAGAGCCTTGCGTCCTTCCAGACCATGTAACTCCGTTATTATAAATTTACAAATTGTCCTTTTCGCAGGACGCATTCTTCTAGCAGTAGACTACTTAAAGAGTTGGGGGCATAATATTTTCAGTGTTCTTTCATTGCTTTTAAAATAGTTCGTTATACAAAATTGTCCAGTTTAAACATTAAAAATAATAGCTATTTTCTAACCATACATATATTCATAAACATATAAGAGTAAGAATATTAAACTGCATTTAAAAGTTACTTTACAATTATATTACTGTATTCTAATGCAAGTAAATAAAAGAAAGATTCCCCCTTTTAAACCACCATTTTTCACAAACACGTATTGTCTAAGACCTAAGGGCATTCCGTTTCTTAAATGGAATCTAAATGAAGCAAAAAATGTAAAAACAGTCGCGATTACCCTTTCTTATCATGAAAGGATACTGAACGGATCGTCATACTATGCTCAAACTTGCATGCGCTAATTCAGCATACCTCTTTTTCCAATTGAAATATTTAAGTCCTGCTAATAAGACGTGAAGGCTTGTTAAAATCCGCCATATGTCGTCCTGAGTGCCTTGTACGTTCTGTCATTAATGTTATATTAATAATACAAAATGAAATAAATTCGACTACAAAACGATACTCGTTAATCGTGTCTACACCAAGAATTTCTTCATCCACAGTGTCAGCAACAAGTACTTTATAATCAAACTCAAGTCGACCAAGGCGTAGGTTTATCTCCATTTTTTCCACTTTTACAGGCCTTCTAGTAGCTGTTGGCAAGCTGCAAGAGCACCATATAGGCTTGAGATTTTTCACAATGGAAACTGTGGCACCCGTGTCATCGAGGTAGGCCTTTTGAACGAATCCGGTAACTACCAAATTCCCGCTAATTTTCTGAAGTGTAGAAATTCGGTATTGTCTATGGGCTTCGTTCCTGCAGTTAGTCAGCACCCCCCCCCCCCGACTACTGCTCGTTTCCCTGCTGCTGAACTCTAACCCGACAATCTCGTTGTAGGTGTCGCTTCCCACACCTATAACACTTCGGTATTCCATCCTTTCTTCCTTTATACTGAAGTGCTGATCGTTGGGTCTCTGTTCTTTTTTCTTCCTCTTCATCAGCTGTCCCGTCGCGATCTTTACGACTTGCCTAACCAGACGCTGATGTGGCGGCCTGAAATTGTAGAGTAAGAACCAGGACGTCCGCACTATTGTTTTATTTTTTCTGTCTTTACCATTGGTATAGTCTGAGCAGCAATTTTTTCTTGACAGCTTCTTCCACACTCGAGACAGATTTTTCTATTTCAGCTATTTTATTTGATATTGTTTCTTCTACGACAGTTATTTTCAATGTCACTGATTTTTGTAACTCCGTTATTCTAATAACCTTTTTATTCAGCTCACCTCGCAATAGACCCAGCTCTGCAGCAGTATGGTCTTGCATCTCTTTTTGCTCTTGTACCAACACTTTGATATACTCTGATTCCTGCCTACGTTCTTCTTTTTTGTCGTACCGATTCGAGCAAGAATGCTTTTGGCCACATTTGTGCCTCTTGTCTTTCCTCTCGGTGTTCTTTTTTTTTTGGTCGTCTTTCTGCTTCTTCCGCCTCCTGTGTTTGCAGTGGCAGCGCTTGGAAAGGTTCCTTTATCTGAATGGTATCCATGTTTGCGGATTAATTACCACGTGCAATACTCTTATACGAATTGTCCTCTGGTTCCACTGTTAAAGATTCTATCGCACTTCAGCCACTAATGTTACGACGGTCACACCAGATCGTCGTTGGTACAGTGGATACGGAATAGCTGACACCAATAAAGTCGCTAATTATAAACTTTGTTAAATGTGTGCAACTCACAATAATAAATGCCACCTTATTATAGTTCCGAACTAATTATTACAATGATCACTTCGCCAGCTGTAACTCTAACTGTGCCGCTTCGAAATGCGGTATTTATATTTCCGCCGCCTTGCTACTGCTGGTAGAGTAAACGTGTGGAAGGGGCATCTGGCGTGACCTACTAGTACTACTACTAGTACTACCTACTACTAGTAGTAGAACAGTCCACAGCGTTACGTAATTCTGCCGCGTAGAATCATCTCTATACGTCTGGATATACGTCGAGATCACTATGCACACACCGCTACCATATTATTTATTTCCTCAAGGTTGCAATACAACGGATAGCAATGTTTTGTTTCTTGAATTTCAACAACTATTCGATAAACGTGCTGAATAGGCCTAGGATGGCTAGGATCACGTCCAGAACGAATGCAATGCAGGACTATGTTCTAAGGCAGTCCATGTGACATATGGATTCACCTGAGAAGCGTGAACGTTTGAGCGGGTCGTCATGATAAGAATTCGAAATAATGACGCGCTGCATTTGGATCTATTACCTTTTATACTGCATTTCTTTGTGAATAGAAAGTTTCCTTAGAAACGGTTTAAATCTTTTTCTGCCGTTTTCAATGCGCTCACATGTGACAGGTAACACCAAAGCCATATGTCTCGTGATATACGAGCCGGATTTGGAACACGTGTTCCTGAGCCCGTTTTGAACAGACCTTAGTATAACTTACCGCTACGCGTACAAAGGAAACGCTTAAAACTTCTGAAAACATCGGACCAATAAATGTCATATAAACCACGATGGAAACGTGTAAGGGGAGAACATGAAATTCTTAGAATACGTCCGACAGGCCTTGCGCTATTACAATTTATTATTGGGTCTTCTGTCACGTACACATGGGGACATAATAATGGACACGTTTCACGGGTCGCAAAACTGGCTGGGCCTAAGTGATGTTTTTGTATTTATAAGGTATTTACATACTACCTGGTTTCAGTTGATTTCCATAGTAGTGGAGTATCGTCTAGGTGCATAATATTGTAGCACTAATTTCCGACTAAGAAATATGTTAAAACTTTGCCAGTTTTCTAAATCTGGGAATAAAGTGGGGAATCATTTGTGAAATTATCATAATTCAGCGCTATGAATGTTGGAAATGATTTTTAGGTGTTTCAGGCGTTAGTGTATTATTTCTCACTTGTATTTTATGCTCCCCTTTCATTCGTAGTAATAGGCCTGTAAGACAAATTACATATTTGTTCATGCTTAGTGTCACAAATAGTGAATGACTCTAATTATTTTCAATGTTAATTACCTGTTACCAATATTTATGTGCATCACTGATTCGGTGTAGTGCTTTCCTTTGTCACCACTGTCTTTGAAGCGATTGGAAAATAAATTGTTTAGTGAGTACTCGCGTTTGAACCGCGCACACACGTGAAATTAAATTGTAATTGCTGAGATTATTCTAGTTTTTACATAATAATTATTTTCTTATAGCCTACAAATTTTATTTTTTATACAGATTGTATGAAATTTAATTAAACGAGCGAAGTGAGTTCTCAGTTTGCACTCGACCGTTTGGTATTGTGTGTCTATCTGATTGTTTGTTCGGAGGATGTCTCAAGTTTTGAATGTGTCAGGTTGTTTTGTAAAACTTTGCATAGTGTCCATGTTTTTACCCCACAGGCCCTATTGTTTTTTTTTTACTGATCTCTCCAAAATTTTGGCGGCGGGAGACAAACGAGAGGTCAACGTTTTGAAAATGAACATCCATGCGGAATGCCCAATTAAAAAGAATGTAAAGCAAAATGTGAATATATACCATTCGGTTTTGAAAATTTCAGTTTTTAGGACAGCAGTTCCCAAAAAAGGTATCTCCAAGTTTTGAAAAAAAATTTCGAATCAGGCTACTCCAAATCTCAACATAATGTTTAATTTACGGGCACCAGGGCCAAAAATGTAAGTCAAAGTCTTGAAAAAGTTTTGAAAGCTGATGTATAGTGTCAGACTGTGGTGAATTTTATTCAAAATACGTACTCGGTATCTTTAATTTGACAATATTAATATCTGTCAGCGTCCCTTGCAAAAGTTTGTAAGCTACCTTTGCAAAAAACTGCATAATGTTATCAATTATGTATATTTTTTGGAAACCATTAGGCACAGGTCTATTTATGTATCTATGGAAACATGCGCGTACATGACTGTATGTTCATTTATGTTACATACGGGACCGCCTCAGTCTGTTTCTCGTCGTAAGCTGAGACACATACAAATAAGTTTACTCGCAGCTTAAAAACAAATAAAAATTTATTAATTTGATTTTACATAATAAAAATACTGTATATATGTATATTTAGTTCTACAGCTCAGGAAACTAAATATATATATGTTTAGTTCTGGTACTATAATTCATTTTTCATGCGTAAGAAAATATATTTTGTAGTTTTATGTAGGCTACCTAATTTTTCGTGTATTTCGATCTCTTTAGATGGGGATTTTTCTGTTCCTGTGATAAGTAAGTGTTTGTGGGCAAAGAGTGACGCCACGAATCAGGAAATCGAACGTTTTAAAATTAAAGGGAATTTTATCCAAACGCTGAATATAGTTCTCATTTATAAAAATGTCAAAATTTTGGGACGCTAAGACCCGACAATTTTGATAAAATCGCAAAAATGAGTGGGATGTCAAATTAAAGAGAATGTTATCAAAAATCCGAATTGTGCTAATTTTTAAAAATATTTAAATTTTGGGTTACCAGGACCCATAAACGGGAAAAAAGTGTGAACAATTTTCAAAATTTCAGAAAGGTGTCGAAATAAAGGGTATTTTAACGCAAATCAGTATGTAGCATTTAGCATTTTTTTTTTTAATTTTAGGGACACCTCGGTTTCGTAAACGGAACTCGGTTTCGTAAAAGTCTATGTGCGGGACTAAGAACTTTATGCAAAATACAAACTCGATATCTTAAATAATTCGTTAGATTTATTATAATTCGATAACTTTAGTAAGTCTCTTAACACTTATTTACGTAATACTGAAATTCACCAAATAGTAAAAGTATCACATAAAAAATACTGAGGTTACTAGTTATACTATTCTAGAGAAATTATATTTACATTTTAAATGTGGATGTTACTCAGCTTTCAAGATTGGATCCTGGCTAAGAATGAATGTTGCTTTAACCCAGTCTGAGGTTCTCGCTGTCATTTGTTGTGTTACCATACGATCCGTGGGAGTAGCGGTATGACTGCAGTGATGAGGACTCGCGGACCCGCGGCCCCGGTCAAAAGGATGACGTTCGGCAACTTTTGTCGGTGGTAAATTTGGCTCTTTATGTTTTCTGTGTACGTGCTACTTCCGCATGAGGCGACAGTCTAGACGCAATCCTATATAAGTACTTGACAGTTTCTTGTTATAATGTTGACTGGTTGTTTAGTAAAACTGGACGACCGGTTTTTCTGTTTAGTGTAAATTATAATGTGTGCAGATTTTATTCCGTTTGCCTTGATGCGCCGTTTACGTAGTTTTGCATTTTTGTGAAATGATTTTGTACACTATAGGCCTACGATGCTATTGTGTGATTGGGGCGCGATGGTATTGTCGGATGGTTCCAATTGTTGACCAATCTGTGAGTAAGAAGCAAAATAGTGAGCCAAGAGTATTGCGCTGAGGTAATTACTCTCAAAATTTACTGGGAATACAAAAATATGCAGAGCAGCAGTATTGAACTGCTCTTTACACGGACTTCTCGGTTGTGAGAATTGTGGCAGTGAGAATTATGAATGCTTTTGCGAGTAATTTCTTAACTCTGCACACGTTTCGCTTCATTTGGTCTCGACAGATTGTAGCTTCTTCCGTGAACTGTCGCCATTAGCGCCAGCTGTACGTCTAATTCGTACGGAGTGCACAAGGGGGTAAGCGGGTCGCCTATTTCACCGCGTTACCGAGCGTTCAGGCAGCGTGCAATGAATATCTCTACGTCTGCGACGTGGTTTTGCAACGTTTGTGGAAACCGGTATACCGACGCTGTACGTGACACGATAACGCCTGGCGTCAGCTGACAGATAGTTTGTCGTGTGGCTGTTGGCAGAATTGTCAAGACGCGTAACGTAGTTACCACAATGGCGTTCTTTTCTTCAGGCACAAAAAAGAAAAGTATAGAATTTTTAAGTTAAAATCTTTGCTTATTAAAAATACAGTTCGTAGACTCAAGAATGGAACTATAATTGGCCACGTAACTGAACTACGAAAGATTGATTTAATTATTTATTTCTTACATGCGTATCGTAGCTGTTTTTCCTTTATACGGAAAAGCGACTCGACAGTTGTCCCAATTCGCACTAACTACTGTGTCCTTGAGGATCCTTCTAGTTCATCTAATACACTCTGTTTGTTAGAAGCCTGACAACATTTCTAGAGCGGTGGTTTGCGCCGAACCCACCAAAGAATTTTTAGCCCCTCTTACAAGTATAGCGTAAAGTGTTTAAAGAGGATTGAAGGGAGACAACGCGATAACAGTTCACCATCTCACTCATGCATTACCTCTGTCTCTTTCACATACATGCTTCACACGTTCTCGCCAGCCTTGTTGCAGCCGATGTTCACACTATGAAGTAATGTACAAGAATGTTGTTCGCATGTGCAAATTTGACTGGAAAATTCTGTTAGCCTCGCAACGAGGTGTTTGACCACTGCGCATTTCTAAGCGACTGTTCAAAATCTTTCGTCATCAACCTCATTCCTCTTCACTCTTCAACATATGATTCTCCTCAATTATCACTACTTAATCTCCATCTTGATGTCAACTGTTCTACTTGGTCAGCGGTGTGTCATCGCCGATTTTTCGCGACAAGCGGTCTACGTCGCTCGTCTTTAACGGAGCCATCGTGTCACCACCTGCTTGCCTTACTGTGTATTGATCAGCCAAAGATAAACAGGCGGCTGGCTGGTCCTGACGATGATGAAAAACAAACTTATAGGAACGACAATAACTTAATGAAATAGAACAATCCCCCCCTCCCAGACAATCAGAGAATATATAATGGCCTATAAAGCTTCTGAGCATTTATCATTCAGAAATAAAGTCGAGGTCGCTACGGATTTGAAGGATTGCAGCTGGGGAACTTGAGGCCAGTGCAAAACATTGTGATGTTAAATTTACTTGCGTAACCTACAATACGCTCTCTCAAAGTAACGTGTTTTGACTCAAAAAGAAATGACTCCCTAGCATTGTGATAGGGAGATTGCGTTGTTGATTTGTAAATATTGTGTTTCTAATGACACGTCATCTAAGCAATAGTTTTTACTCCGAATGCAGGGTGCTTTTGGTATAATATAGTTGAGCACAGTGATTGACCGCAACCTAATTATGCGTCAGATAATATTATATTTATTTGAACCGTTGAATCCCGTTTCCGCTATGGCGACTCAAAGGTATACAGAATAAGAGAGTTTCCCTCTCCTAGTTGCTAACGATCTCCTGAGCGGTTAGAGATCTATGGTACCCCGTACCACATAGACCCTCGTACCCTAGAGATGAAGATTGTCTCTAACGGCGGCAGATGAACCAAAGTTAGCTACAAATAAAACGTCTTGGGGAAACTTCAACATTAATGAAGTTAAAAGTATTCTAAGATTACAGAGGACGTGTAAGTATGGAGAAGAGAAGATATTAATGGAAAGTCTATATTCAGGATGGAATCTGGTTTTCAGCCACTTTAAACCACTTTAGAGAAGGAATAATACCAATAATGGCAAGGAAATAGGAGGAGAACCAAATCAGTGTCGCCACGACACAAGAAGTGAACTTGTAAGTAAAATTTATTTATATTTTCTGTTTTTAATTTGAAGCCGTCGCGGTTGTCAAGTAAATCAAGTCTCCACCGTTTCGTGAGACAACATGATAACTCATTTACAGTACGACAACAGTCCAATTTTATAAAAAAACGCCGGTAGCGCTACAAAATATCCCTTTTTCTCGTTGTTTAATTATTTAATGTTGCCAGATTTTCACCACTTGGTTGCAACTTGGACGCTGACAAAGAGAAATGAAGAGATTCTGGTCATATTTGAACGCGGAGTAGTGAGGAACATTTTTATAGCTGTTAGGGGTAATAAAAAAGTGGCGCATCACGTTCAGTTACGGACTACAACAACTATACAAAAATCTAAGCAGTGGAGATTATATCCGCAGCGTCTGTGGTGCACGAAATATAGAGCGAATAAGTAACACCAAGGCAGTTGCATTGTGCCTGAATCCGCTGGCAGAACACGTTCGACGAGACGATGAGGCCCTTCTGGGGATGAGGAATTGGCAAACGGCCGAGCAAGATTGAGACTGATGGTGGAGAAGATTGGAGGAGGTCAGGGGTCAGTATGGACTGTAGCACCACGGGAACGAAGGTTTCCCAGTAAAAAAAAAAGAGTTTTACTCTCTTCCTTAGCGAAACTTCAGGCTGCACAACTAAATGGCAGTCTGGATGTTATAATTAGAAACCAGACCTACAGTGATAACATTAGAGGTGAACGCAGAATTCCAGCGAACATGTCAATAACTTGTTGAGCCTTATTTAAAGTCATTCAATGGTTTGTAGACGTGCTTGAAGCTGGTGATTCCAGCACCAAATGCAGATTTTGAAACAATTAAAATGACAGTAGTACTGTGATCTTTTTAAATATTTCTATTGTATGTAAATTTCTACTTTTTCATTTTTCCTTCCATTTTTAAACGAGAAAATTATTTAAAACTTAGCATACAGTTGTGAAGAAAAAATGTAGCCTAGCTCTTTATTGCAACACATAGGCTATGTAGATTAACATTTACTGTTATTATTGTAAATAAGCAAAAAGAGCGTCTTCACCATACACTACTAATTCATGGCGCCGGTAATTTTTATTTCATTATTTAACAAGCTTACGTGGTGGCACCTTCAAACCGGGGCGGCCAAGTAAGAGTACAATACTGCCCCCCCCCCACACACAAACAACAGTTGTTGTTCTTTGCGCTCTTGATAAGACCTTTAAAAATAAACCTAAATCTACCGATCGTGGAAATGGATTTGTTTCTTCTTTTAAAGTAAGTACTGCAAAGACATTCCTCTGTAATAGAAACAAACTTCGGAATGGCATTGCAGTACTAAATATTAAAAGAAGAAACAATCCATTTCCACTTAAGGTAGAACGTGAGATCTTTAAAAGATTTTAGTAAAAGCACAAAGAACGTGATTTTAGTAATTAGCACGAAATTTGCTAATTAGTAAACTGAGTGGAAACGAGAAAGAATAAAAAGATCAATTTTTTTTTAATGAAATGCTTAATTCTATAACTTACAAATTATTTTACTTTCCATCGTCAAAAGTGGGAAAGAAATACATAAAACATCATCTAGTTTTATATTAACATGTTAAATATATGACAGTGTTTGACTGCTGAATTTGTATGTTAGATGTGAAGAAAACTCACCTATAAGTAGTTAAATTTTAGAAAATGACATGAAATGACATGACATGAAAGTAGTTGAAAATTGAGAAACTAGCTCAAAATATTCAAGTATAAAACTAAAAAGGAAAACACAAATTTAAAATGAAATTATGAATTTGAACATTTAAATTTGTGTGTGATTACGAAAGACAATTAGGCTATTAACAAAGTCATGTACAGTTTCTACAATTGTTCAATATATGTACTGACAATTTTTCCCTTGGATAAAAACATTATATTGAAATTTTTCTAGCCTTTAACTTGAGTTCCTTCCCGTCGATGTCACATTCATCACCGTCACTTAAAACAGTCTGAAGAGTCATGCATGCGGCTTTTGGTTTTTCACCATCCCACTGATTTACGGCGGACGTACCTCTTTTCAGTGGGACTCTAATCTGTGAGCAGTGACGTGACGTGACTTTCGATGATGTGTAAGCATTTTGCCGTAAATCTTCCTCTCTAGCGATTTGTTAACAAACATTGTATAACAATTACGTGTATTTGTACTCGATTGGTATTATCGAGTACCAGTATATTATGGGTATTATTAGTGGGTATTATCCACTGTCAGAAAGTCATGACATTGTATAATATAAAATGCCTGTCACCCTACGGCAAGAAGCGAGGGACTCTTTAAGCAACTGCCTGGGTTGTAAACGGCGTGAGTTGTAAGCAGTCTGACATCGGATGACAGCTGGTCGGTATCCGTTAATCAATCATCAGCGTTCTTTCACGAATCGGTACAAAAATATTTGTAAATTATTCATATTGTATTGTTTCACCAACTGTAATAATAATTAGATAATTATTATTGGCTACTTTAAATTGTAAACACCGCTCTTATACGGAAAATTGGACATTGTCTGCGAGCCATGTCGTCTTGTTATTAGAAGTTACTTTATTTAATTTTAAAATTCATACGAATTAGTTTACTTTAACGTTTTAATTACTTGTGTTTTAACCGATGCGAAATGTTATTCCATCTGCGTCGCGTTAATACCGCTTCAACGTTAACTTCTGCACGAGGTGGTTTCGAAAGCGTGTTCGCGTTAAAGCGGTATCACTTTACGTAGTTATTCGCACAAAACCACTTTGCTTATAATATGATAGTACGCCGGGATTGGTGGAGGGGGGGGGGTCGGTGCAAAGTTTAGAAATTCAATATAGGAAAGTGGCAGACTTAAAACGAGGGTGTGAGTTAGCGAGGCTGTATCGATCTGGGCGCGATTTCGTTGTATCCACCTGTCTCTTATCTGTCTGTGTATGTGTGTATTCCTTCATTACTTTATTCATTCGCCACCACCTTTATTTATTGATATATTGCCTGCAACAGCGTGTCTGCGACGGAAAGCACACACAGATAAGTTTCAATTTTGTATTAGCAGATACATATCCACACCCAGGCTACACAGTGCTGGTACTGAATACACGGCCAGATAAACTCGGTCGTGTTGAGTTGATAGGATAACACGCCACACATATAATTCAAGTCAGACTACCATATGTATTCATTGAGCCACTGAAAACTTGACCCTTATAAATTCTGAATTTTGAACCCGTAGAAAAGAATTTGCGCCTTCCTTTAAAACGTTTCCTTCCGTTTTCGCGCTGTGAGATTTCTTCTTTCGCGCCGTCTGTTGATCTCGGAAAACGATAGAGTAGGTTTCTTCGTTTTCTTCTTCGGGCGCTACAACTCTACGATGGTTTTTGGCCTTCTTTAGTGTATACAGCCAATTCCGTCTGTCTTCTACATCTTTTAATTCCCTTTATCCACAAATCCTCTCCACATCTATAATCACTATCTTCGTTGGTTTCCACTCGGTTATTTTTCCTGTGTTCCTAGCTGCTCCATACAGTTGAACGAGCTAAACAAGTTCTCATTTTAACCCGGTCGTTTGGCGTGTGTCTATCTGTCTGCCTGCCAATCTTTTTATGGGTCTGTTCGAATGCATTAACCGATTTTCGTAAACTTTGGCATGTGTATCCACACTTTTACCTCTCATACCCCTGTTGTTTTTGAGTCTGGTCTCCTCAAAAATGGGTGCGGGAGGCAAGATTTTGAAAATCGCAAACATCCATGTGCGGTATGAATCTAAAGAGAATTTTAATCAAAATCTGACTGTATGTGCAGTGTGGGATATTTAAAATTTTTAGGGCCCAAAAAAAGATAAAAAAATTTTAATCTGTGCGGTTATCACACTAAAGCGAATTTTAACCTAAAGCTGAATGTAGTGTTTCTCTGAAATTTTTTAATGGCACCACGGGCCAAAAATGGAAGTCAAAATTTCAAGAAAGGTGTAAAAGTCTACGTGGAGCATCTGTTCATGAGTAATTTTATTCAAAATGCAAACGTAGTATCTTTAATAATGTGACAAAATTAATATTTCTCAATATCCCTTGTAATATTATGGATCGCCTTCAAAACGATGTAAACTATGTTTGCAAAAAACCTTTATCATTTATTATTGTTATCAGTTATGTAAATATGTTTTGAAAAGTAAAGCGAATAAATGTAAACGTACATACATCTAAACGTTAGGACCAAATTATTTATCATTTAGGCACAACGAGTTAAATTTTAACTACGAAACCTGTTTTGTGGTTGGGAATTTTTGGTGTTTATTGTATGATTGTGTGCTTAACAATTTGTATTTTACTAAACAATAGAGTAATGGTGGTTTTCATACATTTTTTGTTATTGAAAAATGATCTAATACTGAAATTTTTCTAATAATACGTGCATTTTCTTCACAAATAGCAAGTTATGCAACTCAGTGACCTTACTAGTATATAAAATCAAGTCCCCGGTAGGCGTCTGCCTTCATGTTCGGGCTGATCACGTGATCCACTTAGAGAATTTCGATGGTATTTTCAAGATTCTGGAGACCAATAGTGGTGGAAGGTTTATCCATTCATTAATCTGTGACAACAGGAAGCCAGTGACGATGCCAGTGAAACGGCGTCCGAGACCTTCCTTGGCCTATCCTTCGGTTAAACCACTCGGTGCAAAATCTAAAACCTAGGTCGTTACAGCGTATATGTGTTTATCTTTGATAGATAACCCTCATCAAATCCCCGGTAGCGTGTGCCTGTTCAGGCTGATCTCTAGAACCACTGCGCGGATTTTGTTGCGGGTTTTACAGTTTTGTCGAGCATTAATCCGGAAAGGTGTTAAGTGCATGATACGTTAATCTATAGGCCTACAACAGCCAAATGATTAGCTATAATTAACTACCAATAGCGTCTTCAAGGAAATCTTAGAAGATCCAAATTACCAAATCCTGTCACTGTTAATTCATAACGGCAGCGGCGAAGCCGGGGCGGGTTTAAAAAAAAATCCTATCAAGAATAGTCAGACGAAAACTGTATTTTAAAGAAAAAAGTGATTTACCTTGAAACAAGGTATTTGAAAAAAAAGAAACAATTTCTTCTTCTTATATTTATCCTTCCTTCCCCTAAACACCTCACTGGTACCTGGTTTTATTACTATTCGCGCACGCGCGCATACATCTGTCGCCGGCTTCCTCCGCTCAGTTACATTCCAGTCGTCTCTGTTTTCCCATTCTCCGTCTCTGATATCTCATCTCGTCGTTCCATCACTTCATTCAGTTCATCTCTTGAAGAGTTTCGAAACCCGTCTTTTCCTGTTCTTCCCCAAAGGACTCCAGTTTGCATGCCAGCGATCTTCTTACGTGCTCATACCACGTATAACCGAACACATCTTTTTCCACCTTCGTTCTCTCTCTTATTTCATCTTTGGTGATCCTGTTCAAGCTTGAGAATCTACAGCTCCTCTAGTTTTACTTAGTGAAAATCATTGTAAAACCAAAGTATAAAACGTATAGACCTGTTTAAAATAAAACTTTTTGGTGGTATTTTTTAATCAATATTAGACATAAGAATTTTATGATTACCGATACCAAAAATTAAAAAAGTAAGCACCTATTACAGTAAATTATTAGTAATCAGATTGGTAACCACGGTGGGGGGGGATCAGGGACCACTCCCCTCCAGACCTATTAGAAATTTCAGCAAACTTCCATAATCACTTTTCGTAGGCCTATTTCTAATCTACTTGTGTGTGTTAAAGTAAGGCTGAAAAATAATTGTGAAAGTAAAAAGAATTACAATATTTGTAAATTATTAAGAAATTAAGGGGAGTCCAACCTTCACACTAGTCTCATCCTCCCCCTCCCCCAAAGGGCAGCTCATAGTCCCGCCACTACTAGTAGGCACAGTAAGTTTAAATTATAATCATTCCGGAATTCCGAAGCGAAATTCTGATTACGCGATTAGTTTCAGTTAACGTAAGCAATCATCATTTCCGTATTAGTTTGATTTTGATGGTAATGTCGCCAGTATTGTGTGTGCGGTCTGATTAAAATTTTGTTTGTTTTCAGGTGAGTTGTTGCAGCGTGTTGATCTTACAGGACAAAATGGTAACGTATTACAGCAAAATAAGTTCAATAATTACCATTTTCACCGTATACCTGCTCGATTGTTTTAATTGGGCTATAATTAATTGTTTAGATGAATCTCGATCGACAACGTGTAGTTGGAACAGCGACATTGAAGGTTAGAACAGCGACAGTATATACGCCAATACACAACTGCGACATTTTAATATAGGCCTATGTAGGATGCTTTCTCATCGACCCGAATGGTGTAACGATACCGCGGTTTCCATCATTAGTGTTGGTGTAATCGCAACAACTTGAAAAGGTTAAACACGTAAATAAGAAAGAAAAGAAACTTTGCAACTTTTACCGTTACCGTTGATAAATTGCTCGCACTCACCCTGTCATCGCGTGGCCCCGCGCATACGCGGGCACTCGCGCGTGTCTTCGACCGGTATACTCCCGGTATGTAATTACATGTTATTAGCGTGTTCATGTCATCGATTATTATTAACCCTGCGTTTCACTTCATGGTCGTTTTACTGAACGCTGCGAGTTTTTTCCCTCTCTTCGGCGGGTCCCGCATCTTTCTCGGAATTCATACCTGCGAGGTCATGAGCCTTGCATACGCTCTCCAGTATCAATTATCGTCTCGGTCAAAGAGGACGCAAACTTCCCACTGGAGGCTCTTACCATCGCGGAATTCATGATGCGACACTTTCTATTCAGCTAATAGAATTTCAGCTTTAGATACGGTTGAACTCCTTGTGCTTTAGATTTATCAAGTTTTTCGTTTTGAAAAGCTAAAATAAATCGATTTCGTTGCCAATATATATAAATCTCAACGCTTTTACGCTACAAACTATAATTTTTTGAATACTCATTACAGTAGTGGTTTTACTATTTCTTTTATATCTAAAGAGATCGTAAAAAAATGACTTGTTAAATTGATTATTTATATGTAAACGCAGTAAATAATTATAGCATGAAATAATTTTCCTGTTCTTTCTCTTTTCAAGGAGTTGATTTTGACCTTTCTCCATGTCAGTTGCATCTGTTTAATATTCATTCCAAGTCTCTCTTTCCATCTATACACTGCAAGTCTTCTACATCTACTTACGTTTCTCGCATTTTGCACGCTAGAGGCTTCTATGCACCAGTCTCCACGTTACTCTGTTTTCTCTTTCTCTGAAGTTTATCTCTGTTCCTGATCAGTTGGGTCTACCCCGTTTCCTTCGCCTAGATGGAACCCAGTCTACCGACGTTTTGGGTCAATGTTCATCTGGCGTCCGTTCCACGTGGTCGTACCGTAGGAGACGCTTTGAGATTGTGGGTGTCTAAAATTGTCTTGTCAACATGAAGTTGCATTAATTTTATCTGTTTAATGTATAAATAATTATTATCAGTGATAAGAGATGCGGTTTCGTTTGAGCGATCGCGTACGACCGACGCATACGTGTTGAGAAGTTTTTTTATGCAGGAGATGAACGCGATGGATTGCAGCAGGCAGCTGGGGGCTACAGTACGCAATAGATCGTGTCAGTAAACAGATGCGTAGGCATGCGTGTGTACGTTTTAAAGCAGTATGACATTTTTGTAGTCTTTGTGGGAAAGATTGATAAGGTCCAGTTGAACTGCAACCACGTGTAAGAGTTTTGAATCGTTGCCTTTGCAAAAACTCATTCTTTCAGGCATGAAATAATGTTAATAAACTAATTATTTAACGAATTTTTTTTAGATATCATAAGATTATTAATAATTGGTTTTGTTAATATTTTATTCGCTTATAACAGATATATTCAAGAACATATTATGTTATAGTTTATTTATTGGTTGCCAGGCTACCATGTTTACGTTGCTATGATTAATAATTTCCTTGTATTCAAAATATTAAGTTTTATTATTTACTTTCACAATGCTTGTACATTAAAACTATGAGAACGATCAAATGACGGAACTAAGGATACTAGAACGCATGCGAACGGTGCATGTTCACTGATCCCCCCCCCGCCCTGTAATCGCATGCGTTGTCTAGCGTTATATGCATAATCGAAAAAACTTCTAATGAATTCAGTTAGGCGTGTGATTGAGAAACGCCTGCATACAGCAATCGCATGCGTTGATCGCTTAAACGAAACCGCATTTTTACCGTCAAAACCCATCGATTAATATTTTTATTAAGGAAAACGTGTAGACTTATAGCTTCACGTCCTAAGCTGATATGCGTAACCTTGTTGCTGTCAGATATGAATGTCTGTCGGAATGAACACAACACATTTTTTCGAATGTCGTCTGTGAACGTTGGTATGTAATATCATTTTGCCCTTCGATCCCTGACCTTTCGAGACGCGCTATCACAAAGTCGGTCACCACGCTGTCTTCCTCTGTTTTCAGATTTAAAATTTCATCACGTCGTTTACTTCGTTTTTTTTTTGCCTCCAATCAAAGAATGAAATGAAGCCCAGACTGAATCAGAAATGTTTGTCTCAATCGGATCTAATTTTTGGGTTAGTCGGTCGTAAGTTTCTACTATTCCTTGGTTAGAAACCATTAAGTTTTCATAGACGAAGTTTATTGACAGTAAGTTATTCTTCAAATCCGGGACCAGTTCTTCAGAACGTTGTAGACTTTCCCGAGACTGTTCCGTCGTTAAAGTCGAACGTGCAGGCTATTAACATTTCATCCTCTGTGAAACGTTAACAGCTACGCTAAAAAGTACGTAGAACTGCTACGCACTCTTCCACTTTTTTTAGTTTAACAATCAGTGTGGCATGAACATCGTATAAAGTATGCACTGCTTAGCTTAATAAAGACGGAGTATAAATGTATCATTAGCGTTTTTAATTAATGAAATTACATCTGCGGAAATAACAGGCTGCTGAAGCGTGGTACTGATCACAGTACTTTCTTCGTATACTGTATTGTGTGCGCGCGGGCGGCAAGAAAAATATATTATTATTATTTGCGGGGGTCCTACAGTCTATGGCCCATCCCGCATTTCGATCGCCATTTCTCCCTATCTTTCCAGTCATCGTCTTCAATAGCTCGATCTCTCATGCTTTTCTTCTTAATTCCTGTTCTCCATTGTGTTGTCAGTCTTCCTTTTCTTCTCCTGTTTTGTTGTGTAAGTAAATGCTTTCTTTGGCCATCGCTTCTCCTCCATCCTCATTACGTGACCACACCATAGCAACTGTCTGGATTATATTCTTTCTGCTGTCGTAAATATGCGCCCTGTTTTCCTTCTTATATCTTCGTTTCTAAAATGTTGCACTCTAGAAAGTTTAAACGCTCTTCTTAAGAAGTCCATTTTCACAGTTTCTGATATCTTTTTCTCTTTATCTAAAAGTTGCCAGCATTCGCAGTTGAAATAAGTTGAAATGGGCTCCACAGTAGTTGTGTAGATTGTCAATTTAGTTTGAAGTTTCATTTTGTTCGACCAAAGTAACGAGTTTAGCAAACGAATAGCCTTTTTTCCCTGTTGTATCCTCCTTTTGATGTCATTCTTTGTTGTTCCATTCTGAAATAACGCTTCCCAAATATATTATAAAATTTGTTCAATAAAAATGGACTTAATATTTTGTTGTTAGAAGGTGTCCTGTAATTAAATAGAAAATACATTTATTAACATAGTATTTCGACCAACAATCAGGTTAATTTTGTGGACGAGAAAGGTACGTCAGTTATTGTGTAAACTTGAGGAGTCAAGCATGGGACAGATTTCAGATACTGTTGTTTGTGGGAAACTGTAATAACAATAACCTGTAACTATAATAATAAACACGATACCTTTTTCTAAACTAGATTATTTTTCATTTTTCCGTCCTTATTCTATTTCTTTTTACACCCATTTTGTAAAGAAAGTGAATATTCTACAGGTATTCTTGTAGGATGTTAAATTTGAAACACTGAATCATTTTAGCTTTAAGTAAATGCGCAGGCCTAGTTTCTATTGTTATACGTCAACAAACGTTTTGATGTCTTCGGTCCAAATAATCCCTTAAGAAAGTAAATACTGAGGACATCAAATGTAAAATAGACAAACCCTTATCTTGTACATACAAATTCCATTCGCCTATCTTTCTGGTGCTCAAAATTGTCGTGTCACTCTTTCGTAGTATTTGTAACAGTTGGTACGAATTCACTTCAGTAAAAAGTGGACGTCCTTACGGACGTACAATATGGATAATTTCTTTTTAGATATTTTCTGTACCCGGATATTCGGTAGTTCTACAGGGACGCACGAAATTGATTATCTTGAGCTCGATTCGAAACCCTGATATGCTTATGTTTTTCACACCGATTCGATGGTGAGGGGGGGTAATTAGCAAAACGCTAATTACGCATGTCAGTGCTTGAAATGTCAAATTGTGATAATGATGATGGTGGTGCTGATGACTATCGAACAGGTCTTTAGGCGTACTGCATATAAAGAAAACACTATCCCATGGGTGTGGGACTGTTGCACTTTAAAATAATCATTTCCCTGTGCCGTCGCACGATCGCGTTTGGAAAAAGTAGTGATAGCAGTGGCAGTTGAAGACAAGAATAAAGTATAAGACAATAGGGAAGCATCAGCGTAATGGGCGCGTATTGTTTCGCGTTTACGCGACGGCACAGAGTTATGTACAGAAATAAAAAAATGCTAAACGTAGTTGTAAAGATTTCCCCGGGGACGTGAGAACGTCTGTGCAGTGCAGTGACAATACGGACAGCTCAGCCTGCCGCGCCGCTCTCGTTCGCTGCCGCTAAATCTTTTCTCTCGTGTTGTTACCTCCGCATTCTATGCAAAGCAGTCGCGAATTGAAACGTTGTCTTCAACCAACTCCCGTCGCTGTCCCCTTGAGATTCTACTGTACGTACAACTTACTATCCGTTTGTGTTTTAAAGAAGTTAAAACGTGTTTTTCTTCCGTAGCGATTGGATAGTGAAGTGTTCGGGAAGATGTTGGAGCACGTTTATAATGTCCGTTGCAAAAGGTTTAGATATTGCAGTTTAGACATCCTTAAAAAAATAAACGAATTGTCAGTTACAGAGTAAGATACGAGGGCTATTTGTTTTTCAACCTCCGATAGACCAATAAACAGACACATGAATGACATCAATAATTTTATTATATACAAAAGTTTCATATATGTGTAAACTACTTTTCTACATAGTCACCACCATTGTTAAGGCACTTATCATAGCGAGGCACCAACTTCTCTTTGACCATGTTATAGAATGTTCGCTCCTTACTAGTCAACCAATCTGCCACACTGGACTTTAACTCATCATTGGAATCAAACTGCTGTCCACCTAACCACTTTTTCAAGTCAGTGAACAAATGGTAGTCACTTGGTGGTAAGTCTGGGCTATAAGGTGAGTGATCAAGGACTTCCCAACCAAATTCATGAAGCAGGTTTTGTGTGAGTGCAGCTGTGTGAGGTCATGCGTTGTTTGGGGACCCACCGAGCACAGAGTTTCCTATAGACTACCCAAGCTTCTGAGTATAAAGAGCAGACTAAGAAATTTCAGGAAAATCAGCAGAAAGTTCAGTAATTGTGAAACGACGGCGCTCTCGAACCATCCTGTCTACCCTTTCAGCAACATCATCAGTAGCCACTGACTTTCTTCCTTGCCCTCTTTCATCATGAACATCAATTCGCCCTTCTTTAACTTTTCGACACCATTCCCGAACTGAACCGTCACTCATCACATTTTCTCCATTCACATTACATAACCTTCGATGAATTCCTGCAGCACTATGACCTTCAGCTTGAAGAAATCTAATAACAGATCGAATCTCACACTTGGAGGCAATTTCAATTGTAGTTGCCATAATTAAACTGTCGTCACCACAGTAATAGACAAAATAACTATAAAACCAGTGGTTATAGGTTAGAACAAAACCTCAAAAACATTAATAAACAATCACATTGTTGCTATGACAACAGAACCAGGTTTGCCAACTCACCGGAGGTTGACGGGTGTCCGAGATCTCCGGGATCTAAAGTGGAACGATCGTATAGAGCGGATGTTAACGATCGGACGTCGAAGAAGAACGTTCTAAACCGATGTATATATAATTCAAAACACTGAGCGAGTTCTGCAGCTCGGAGAGCTTGCTACCGTTTTCATTAAGAAAAATTACAATTGAGCTTAACTGAAAATGTCAGCCTTACGTGAAGTTAATCGGTGTGATTTTTTGGGTCCATTTGTTTCACCAGCTGTGGAAGTTTTTGGCTGATCCTGGTACGCAAGGGTAGATATGTTATATGTCGTTGTCGCCTGCGTCTAGCCCATTTCTTTGCGTATTTATCAGTCGATCGTTTTCACCCTCGTACTTGCAATTTTTTTTACGGTGCATTTCTGTAAAGTGACACTAGATGAATTAAGTTTTTTTTTAACACTTAAATCTTCGCATCTCCACGGCCTAGTTTGTCGCCGACCATCTCTGGCACGCAGACCACTGGTTGGGAATCGTTGTTGTAAGTTGAGGTTCATTAGACTTAGTCGCTACATCACATAATGGCAAAAAGGTTTATGGTAATAACAACATTAACAACACGGACCGAAAAATGTATTATGATTAAAATTTCCGCCCGTGCAAGTCTACGACTAAAAAGTAACACTTGCATAGGTGTAATTTATCGTTCGAAAGTAGCTTGTTGTCCTGCCGTAAACTGTAGTATTTACGGAGAGAAAAATAATCATCTGTGTAGAATTTTTTTTACTCTTCAGCGTATGATAGGCTAAAAACAAGTGCTAAAAATTTCAACATTCGGGATGTTATGTTTGTCCGATCGTTACAGAATTATTGTTCCATTTTAAAGATTGGCAATTAGGAAGATTGGCAACGGTCGGAATTGTTTATTCATTAGAGTTTAAGTATAGACTCGATGGACTGGCCACCTTTTTATAGACGTTCTCATGTTATTAAAAAACGAGAGCACAAAATAACCATTTCAAATAATTATTATTATTTGTTGAATTTATTGTTTTTATATAGAAAAAAAGTTGACTTTACTGTTATTACAAGCATTCACTTTGAATATTTTACTTCTTATAACTGAAATATTTCTATACTACTGGTATCAACAGATCATTCGTCGAGTCTAAAGTATACTTCACTAGTAGGCCTATTCCGAATCTCAAGTGATTGTTAAATACGATTAAAAATTGATGTTATTTTAATTTAATATTATTCGTCATTCTATTTGTTATTTTACTTTTTGTTACGATTTTGTTTTTAAAAATACTTTTGTGAGCTCTAAACTTTGACCAAAATGAGTTTCTTTTGAGTGTATCGAGCAACGCAGGTTGATTTCTTTCTTCGTTTTAAAGCACATTAGCGAAATGTTAGTCTGATAAGAAACATTATTATCCCTAACGGTGTACTCAACCTAGAGCTAGAAGGTAATGAACAAATGATTACTATGCATAGCTTTACACCAAGACGTGATGGCGCCTTACTGTAGTTCCTGTGTTCATTTAAATTTTTTTAATCATTTGGAATTTACAATGAATGACTGCAGTTTTTTATCAACATTTTGTCGCTTGGAACCGCTAGTATTGATGTGCTGGGCTTGTTAACAAATGGCCATTGGCCCTTTGACAGATCTGCCATAAGTTACTGTGAATGGATTGTAAATACGACGTTACCTTTACAATAGTTGGTGTATGTTACCGCTCCAAATCTTCACAATCATCACAGACCACTGTCGGTAACTAGAACACATACATACATTCATTAATTAATAACTACTGTGCATTTATCTAGACAGTACAGTAGATGTACACCTCGACTGAATCTTCTCGAGAAGATATTTACTAACATGCGTACTAGAATCGTGTACGAATAGCCTCTGTTTTTTTGTTCTGAGTCATTTAGCTTTGTTCTCCGCGGTAGACCAGCAACGTGATCTCAGACTCACAGATACAGTTCTACAGGTATAACTGCGGATGCCACCAGAAACTGGGAATAAGAGAATTCTTCGAGCGGAGAACCACGATTCACGAGGGATTACTGTATTTTCAGATAAAACAGTGGAATATTAATATACAAGGGTCATTTCATAAATAATGTACATAATTTTTTTATTTGTTTACATGTTTATTTTCTGACAACATCTCTTTACAATCCTTCAATATAGTCTCCCTGCTTCTCAATTACCGTGTTCCAACGTGTAGAAAGCTTTGCAGTTCCATCTAATACGCCATCTTTGTTCATCTGACGAACGGCTTGGGTAACGGCGGTAGAAAGCTCTTCAAGAGATGAATAACGATGTCCTCGCATGGGTTGTTTCAACTTGGGGAATAAGTCAAAGTCTGGAGGACTCATGTCAGGACTGTAGGGTGGATGAGGTTAACACTTCCCAACTGTATTCACGCAGCTTTTTAGCTATGATACTGGCGACGTGCGGGCGAGCGTTATCATGGAGAATGAGTGGCCCAGCTTTGAGCAACTGAGGTCGGGTTTTGTGCATTTTTCTGTTCAGTTTTTGAATAAAATTACGATAATACAGTCCTGTGACACTTCGACCACATGGAACTCTGTCTGTCATAATGATTCCATGATGATCGTAAGCGAAGATCATCATTTGTTTCACCTTGGATTGAGCTCGACGAAACTCTTTTGGACGTGGGGAGGATTGACCTCTCTACTCGTTTGTCCGGTTCAAAGTCCCTAACCCACGTTTCATCAATAGCGATGATTCGATGCAGGAAAGCTTGACCTTCAACGTCAAATCTTTGTTTCAGCAAGGTCGCAATGTCCAGGCGACATTGCTTCTGTTCAGCACTCAAGCAGTGAGGGACCCATCGCGCAGAAAATTTTCTCTTGTTCAAATTTTGTGTCAGAATTCGGAATACGGACGTTGTTGAAATTCTTGTGGCTTCAGAAATGTCCTCAAATGTCACACGACGATCTTCTTCAAGAGCATCTGCCACAAGTTTCACACTTCTTTCATCTGTTGCTGTTTTCGGCCTTCCTGGTCTTGTGTCGTCGTTTATGCTTACACGACCTTCAAGAAAACGATTTGCCCAGAGAGAAACTGTACTACGGTCCACTGTTAACGCACCGCACACTTCACTTAAAGCATTGTGAATTTCGGTTGGGTTTTTGCCACGTAAAGTTTCGATCTTAATGTATGATCTTTGATCCTCAACAGTCACAGTACCCGAGACCGGTGCAGGCTCCATTTCTAAATCGCGTTATTAAAAAACAATACACGGTATTGATGAAACAAAAGCATGTGCTTCTTCCTCAAGCCTTGAACTACAACTGACGTAACAATCACTATCGACGCGTCCTTCACTACGCAGTGTTGCCAACCTGTGCATTATTTATGAAATGTCCCCCGTAAACAACTTCAGGGATGTCGAATACAAATCTTGGGATATAAGTTATGGAAAAACCGAGCAGCTGGTTATCGGAAGTGAAGGAGCCTTTATAGTAGTGGGTTCACATATTATAAAAAACAGTACTATTTTTTATGTATTTTGGGATGACATTAGCAAAATGTGATGGAAATGATAAAGATATCAGCGGCAAAATAAAACAAGGGGAAATGATAATAGAGCAACTGCTTTGGAATGGGAAAAATCACTCACAAAAGCAAGAAAATTAGTCTGGCATCTCAGTAAGGATAGTCACCTATGTCTCTGAAACACGGAGATAAATCAAATAAACTACCGGAGGCTCCAAGCAATGAAAATTGACTTTTGGAGAATGTCTTCAGGTTTTCAGGCTCCAGTGCATTAGAAATGTAGATACCAGGAGCGAATTGATCTAGACCAAACAGTTTTAGATACCATAACTACGAAGCGCGTCATACGGTTTGGCCTGGTGATCATTCGCCCAGAAAGTTGTTAAACTGTGTTCCAACCAGAAAACGGAAACTCGGTAAGACCCAGCAGATCGTGGAAGAGGGACGTGTGTGATGAGTTGGAAAGAAGAGGCTTGCAATGAGGAGTTTAGAAATACAAAAGTCTCTGGCGTGCAGGATGTGAAAGACAAGATGATGGATGGACGGATGTCGAAATCTAGGAAGACCACAAGAGAGGCGGACAGCGAGTTGCCATACTGGAGGCGTGTGAAGTCGAACAGTATTACTTACGCCTGTTATTTGAGAAGGAATAATCTCCAAAACTTACGTAAAGCAAAGCTTGCTTTACAGTTGATAATTGCATGAAGAAAACAGCTGGGGAAAAATTTTGTACTACCTGTAGACATGACACTGGTGGCAGCTTCAACATCACAAAGTGGTAGCGTGCTCTGAGCGCCGATACTGATAAACCCGTGTTCTGTGCGCCGAGCTCATTAACGCGGTAACACTGGCGAAGAGTGTGAATTTCTACGTCTACATAATTCTGCATTACTCTTATAGACCATGTTTTCGGTAAATATTATTTTACAACAATATAGGCCTAAATAATAAGTACTGGACTAACCATTGTCACATAACTGATTGGTTTAACTTAATTTTGTGTTTGTAATATACGTAATTCTTTTATTTCGCATTTAATTCTATAATTTATGGATAAATTTGTTAAATACCAGTAGTAATAATAACTTTTAATAGTATACATTCTTGATCACCTTAGAATCTGTATTCCGCTATACCATATTTTTAAATAGGGCCTATGTGTTGCTGTCTGTACCAATTCCAATTAGATTTTTGGGATATTATGATTATCTCTATCTATTTAAGTATAACAATACATAAGAAATGTTATTATTTTCCCGACGTGTGTCTCACCCATATATTCACGCGCGCGCGCACACCAAACACACACACACATTCATTCCATTAATTGAGCTGGTCAAGTCTTTGATTTTCCTCAATTGTCCGTACACAGGTTCTGATGACAGCAAATATTTCGACAGGTCGACACAAATACTGTAAAGTTTGTGTTATAGTTATACTTATTGTTATAGTTATGCTTGTGTGATCCTCGCTAAACCTTCCATTGTTAAAGAAATAATTATTATTACGAAATACTACTAGTAATAATAATAATATATACAGTATAAACAAAATTAAAAGTATAATATTAAAAGTTATATATTACTATTATTATTATAAAAAGTGTAGAAAATGAAAAAAGTTTAAAGTAGTGCAAAATATGACCAAGCACAGACAGGAGGCATACCTTGTAGTCTGATTTACAGGAACAATTTTCGTTATCTAAGCAACTCGAGAAGACAAGTGGGCGCTACGAGCACGGTAGCGCGCTCAGAGCGCCCGTGCTCTGAGCGCCAACGCTGAAATCGTGCTGTGAGCGCCGATACTGATAAACCCGTGTTCTGTGCGCCGACCTTATCTATGCATCATTAGACACCTGGCTGCATATCTGTATATCCGCTGTTCGCCAACTTCGTAGCCAACACTAGCGGTCCAATGAAAATTTGTACAAGTCATTACTAAAGCCATTATCACAGCACTAGTAAGTCCCAGAACAAAATACATTTTTATTATTAAGTTAGTTAAATTCCAACATTGGACAATTTTTCATATTATCAGAAAAATTACGAAAACCCAACTACTCTACCATTTTATTAGTAACATAACTGTAGAGTAGACAATCATAAAATAATTACTGAAAGTTTTGGACTACTCCGTTAGTTTTTTAGTAAATTTGTAATCATAATACCTAAACGACAAATAATTTAGTCATAGCTTTTCAATGTATGCATGTTTCCGTAGATATCTATACGTCTATATCTAACGTTATTCATAAACACACATAACTGATAACAAAATATTCTGGTAAAGGTTTTTTTGTGATACAGTTCACAAACATTTTGAAAGCGATCCAAAATGAGTGTTTGACATACTAATTCTGTCAAATTACTACACATACAAAATACAGAGACTTCAGATACAGATTTTCTGTTTTCACTAAAATTCCTCATAACTTCACCTCCAAATAAACTATAAAATTTTATAAAAATTTTGAATTTTATTTTAGGCTTTTAATGCTTCCAGATTTAGCTCTTTGTTTTGATGTAGCTCTGACTGATGTTTTTCCTTCGTAAACACCCATAACATAATACATTCATTTGAATGTTTCATCCTGTACTGATATCTCTCGTGAAGAAATAGAGGATCATTCTTACTTACTTTCTTGGAAGTAATGACTCCTTTAGATAAAAATTTACGACTTTAATACTACTGTATCACAACGATTGTCAAAGGTGCGAGTAACAAGCTCATCTATGAGTCGCAGGTATGCGACCTATGTAAAAAGGTATGCGGTTATCTACGACCATACTAGCAAGTCTTGCCTTCTGATAAACCCGCTTACATTGTACATCCCGTGTTTACGCATATATACAGCTCAGGTCTCCATCTCATAATCGTATTCTCCTTTATTATTTACAGTTGTATTTAACCAAATTCTTTTATTTCTTCTCAAATGTGTTCGTCCCAATCAAATGAGAAATTCTGAGATGTTAAAGAGGATTATTTGCTAAAGATGCATGTGTAAAGGCACTATTACAGGCATGATAAAAATTTCAAAGTGAAATTTGAAAACTTTAGAAAAAGATAAAGGAATAAAATAATATTCATCCGTTCCCTTTAAACAGCAGCAGACCTGAAGTATTAAAATACTTTTAAGACTTCCGCGGAAATAAGTTACTTTATTTCTCTTTGACTCTCTCTCTCTCTCTCTCTCTCTCTCTCTCTCTCACACACACACGCACGCACGCACGCACGTGTATGCACGGCACGTGTATATGGGGTCTGTTCTAGTATCTAGTACGTGTAGATGCGTGAAGCAGAGGTATTCGTAGAGAGAGAGAGAGAGAGAGAGAGAGAGAGAGAGAGAGAGAGAGAGAGAGAGAGAGAGAGAGAGGGGGGGGGAGAGAAAGATAATGTCGACGTCTACATAACTTAACAATAGACTATGTTACTCTCTATAGACGATGTACTTGGTAAATATTATTTTAGAAAAATATAAATATTAAGTAATAACCATTGTCACATGATTGATGTGTTTACCATAATTTTGTGTTTGTAATATCAGTAGTTCTGTTATTTTGTAAATATTTCTTTCATGTATGGATAAGTGTGTTCAGTGCCAGTAATAATAATAACTTTTAACAATATACATTACTGAACCTGTTATAACATGCATTCAGTTATAACATATTTTTAGACATTGTAACCCCTCTTTAAACTTTTATGCAAAAAAAAATTTTTGTTTGAAATTTTTTTTTGAAATTTTTTTTAAAGAGGGGTTACATTTGGTAGCAGAGCGTGGTTACGATCCACGGACCTCTGGGTTATGGGCCCAGCACGCTTCCAAAACCAATTTATAATTTTTAATTACTTCATTATGCCTACGTGGGCAGAAAGTTTGACACACTATAACCTGTCCATTTTGTGCACTGGCACGTGGTACTACATTTGAAAACTTATAAGTCAGCCGAAATTACATAATTTTACTGCACTAAAGTGATAGGAAATTACTGTATCTTAATTAAGATATAATTTAATTACATGAGGGTTTAAATAATTTAAGAATCTCTGATACTGAATACTTCCGGTGTACGCCACGCGGTGTAAAAAGCTATCAAGCCCCATCCACTCTTACAACTCAAATTCACATTTTATTTTATGCAAACCATTATAATATATATGCTACAGTTACTTACCGCAGATCTGTACTAGATTATCTAGCCATCAGACGGTGATACAATACGATTAAAAGGACTTCACTCTGTCGGAGAGAGATGCAGCTGTTCACAGTATGGCGACTGGGCAAGAACAAACAAAAAAAACACGGTGCTTCGGCACCGTGACGAATCACGCGTTTCCAGGCCGCCACCAGAATGCGTGGCTGGTACCACTGCAAACTAAATTTAACTCCCGTTAACCGATTTCGCGTTAGACTTAAATATTTATTTATATATTTCTTATATAAGCGCCGGCTCGTGGACGAACCGGCACAACATGTATTGCTATTTGCACCAATTTCAATAAACATTCAATGGTTACTGGATCTACAATTAAAGACGTAATGAAGGGTAGGCTATATTATATTACCAATAATTTAAATTGTAATACAGTACTGTATTAATTAGGTTTTTGGAATATTGTAATTATGTCTATCTATTTAAGTAAACTAATGTGTAAGAAATGTTATTATTTTGCCGATGTATAACAAAACTGTCTCACCCACTCCAGACACACGCGCGCGTGTATTTACTTATAAACTCTTACGTAAGCGTAAAATATGAAAGACGCGGATTGACAACTGCACGCGGTAACGGACGAATATTGTTAAACTTGTGTTGCTACCACTAATACTCACTTACACTTATCAAGCGTCTCGGCTCATGGAAGTGAAATTGAGTATTAGTGGTAGCAACACAAGTTTAGCATAAATTAGACGTAACCACTAAATTGTATTTATCGTTTAGGATGAATATTGGCTTATACATTTTTCAGAAGCTTGCAACTTTCACTTTGAAATTTTTTATTACGCATGTAATGGTGTCTGCATATCGATCATTAGCGAATAATCCTATTTATTATCTCAGGATTTCTCATATGGTTAGCACGAATAAAACTGAGGAGAGAATAAAATAAAGTGAGTAAATCAACTGTAATTAAGAAATGAAAATACGATTATGAGACGGAGAGCTGAGCTGTATATACGCGTAAACCCAAGGTGTGTAATGTAAGCGGATTGATAAGGAAGACAAAACTCACTAGAGTAGTTATCTAGCCGCATACCTTAAATCCGCTGACAATACGATTCGTAGATGAGCTTGTTATTCGCACCTTTCCTTAGTTGTGGTTTGACAATCGTTGTGACACAGTAGTAGTAAAGTCGTGAATTTTGATCTAAATGGAGTCTTTACTTCAAAGAAAGTTAAGTCTCTACTTTTTCAGGAGGAATATCAGTACAAGGTGAAACGTTCAAAATGAGTATGTTACATTTTGAGTGTGTACGAAGGAAAAACATAAGCGTGTCAAGATACATGAAAACAAAAAACTAATTTTAGAAGCAATAAGGGCCGAAAATAGAATTCAGAGTTTTAAAAAAAATTATAAAAGTTTATTTGGTGTTACAGTTATGAGGAATTTTAGTTAAAATAGAAAATCTGTATCTGTAGTCTCTGTATTTTGTATGTGTAGTAATTTGACAGAATTACCATGTCTCAACACTCATTTTGGATCGCTTTCAAAACGTTTGTGAACTATGTCTCAAAAAAAACCTCATATTTTGTTATCAGTTATAAAAGTATCTGTGAAGAACGTTAGATATAAACCTACAGATATCTATAGAAACATACATAAACTGCAAATATATGACTAAATTATTTATCATTTAGGTATTATGGTTACAAATTTAACTAAAAATCCAATGGAGAAGTTCGGAAAATTTAATATTTAGTTTACGATTGTCTGCTTTAAATTGTTATGTTACTAATAAAATAGTTGCGTAGTTGGGGTTTCATAATTTTTCTGTTAATATAAGAAATTGTCTAATATTGAAATTTAACCAACTTAGTAATAAATGTATTTCGTTCAAAACAGAGAGGTCTGCAGCTCCGGGAGCTTACTAGTGGATGGCAATGTCTTTTTAGCAATGAATTGTAGAAATTTTCATAGGACCGCTAATGTTGGCTACGGAGTAAAAGAACAACGGATAGACAGATATGCAGCCACGTGTTACCGCGTCTAATGATGCACAGAACACGGCCTTATCAGTATCGGCGCTCAGAGCACGGGCGCGCTGAGCACGGAGACACGAGCACGGTCAGTTTGTTGATAGGCACTCAGAGCACGGAGCCCACAAAGTAATACCATCCCGTAAACCCACGTGCAGAATCGCGTCACGTTTGCCACTATTACTTAGCGGTAGAGATTGCGGTGTAGGCCTACAGGTGAATCGCCGGTTTCATATAAAAAAAAGTGAAATCTTAAGCGGCACCGTTATTAAGACACCGTTTTGTAATTATGTTACGTCGATGTTAATTAACTTTTTAATTAAACTTTTACCCACTTTGTTCTCTTGTGTTTGTCTGCGTCTTGTCTTGTGCTGTTGTGTAACAGTTCCATTATTCTGAAAGTTGCCGAATCAACGGCTTCGTCTTTTTCCCCACTTAATATTTAGCTTTCATTTCGGTATCATGTCTGTCAGTCGACTGGTATCGTCTTACTGCGAATGCGGTACTGTGTCAGTCAACAAGCAACACATCTTTATCGATGTCACGAAACTATTACGTAACTAGAAATACTCAATAACAACGCCATTTTTCGGTTCAACACACGTCTTTTTATTGCTTTTAAGACCAAACGTTTCCCCGTGACTACGATGAGGCATTCTCGGTGGCTAATAAAAATAATTAGGCCACAGTGATATTAACCTTACACAGTGATATTAGGTCACAGATGAGATAACGGCATAGAGAAGTGAACGCAATTTATGACCGTTTTGATCTCAAATATAAGAGGTTGCCTGGAAACAAAAGCGATCTTATTGACTACCGAACAGTTTGATTTATTATTTACTTCGTCCAATGCTTTGAAGCGACTGTGTAGAACCAAATTGTCTTACCACTAAAAAAAAAGAAGCGTGTAATACAGATCTAATTGATATAAAAATATTATATAAAATACTTTTAATTTATATATTTAGGAAATTTACATATTTCAATTTATATATTACATTATCAATTAATAAATTACTTTTGGCAATGTATTTTTTATTTTTTATCAGTATGTATACACCTGACGTACGTTCCACAGATTTTTTCTTGCGTAGTCTATGGCATAGGTATGTATCCTCAGGAGTTTTCAAACTTGGACAAATAAATATTAATTGATAGTATTATATGCAATTGACAGATACTCAAAAAAAAAAACTCAAAAAATCGAGAGTTACAAAGAAAGTATATTTCAGTTTTGTAAACATACTGATTATTATTCTACTTGTCTTTCATAACAGTTTCGCAATACTCATCTTACTTAATCACTTTCAGAAACAAATTCGTTTTACTTGCCTCCGTCATATCTGTGGGAATTTCATACTGAAGTATGGGGTTTTCATCATTTTTTCCTTGAGTCGTTAAAAAAAAAAAGGAAAAATATGTATCATTATGGAAAAAGTTGAGAATCCGCATTCGGGATCGTGTGGTCAGTAAGACTGACTACAGTATACAGTATATATACATGTGTGTGTATGAAACTTTTTACTCCGTCTGCCTCCCAGTCGTGTCCGCTAATTTTGATCGTTTTTTTGTATGTTTTGTTTCTGTCTCACCATATGTGTCATTAACATTACTTTCATGTGTGTACGAGAGAGAGAGAGAGAGAGAGAGAGAGAGAGAGAGAGAGAGAGAGAGAGAGAGAGAGAGAGAGAGAGAGAGAGAGAGAGAGAGGAGAGAGAGAGAGAGTGAGAGGGTCTATATAATTTAGAGTTTTCGTGTATATGTGCAGCACTTCTTTAGGAACAAGTTACCTACACGTCATGTGCCTAACGAAATGAATAAGCCAAGAGAGGTCTTGTAAAGGAATATACGCTCATGTAGATGGAAACTATAAATAACATCTTTTGATAAAGCAAAATATCATGGCGTAAGGGGAGAGCTATCAACAAATCGTAAGGTAACAAAATCTAGTCCTTGAATAAACGACGGAAAGTAATAATATCACTTCACAAAACCCAACGTTTAAGATTTCATTCTCGTTATTACTTCCCTGTAGGCACAAATCGTACATTTGCTCTTCGGCGTAGTAAGTCTACAACACAAAGTGTCACGCTGGAATGCTGCTTTCGCCTGTTGTTGTGTGTACACGCGAAAGAAAAATGAAGACGCTAGAATTTATAGAGTAGTCGCATCTTGTAAAATGGTAAACCTGTTTTGAACGCTCGTCGCTTGCGAGTGAAATTTATTAACGCGTAGTGTCGGTATTTATTTAATTTTCGGTTTGTCGCCAGCAGAGTACGCGACGGCGCTATTTACGGTCCTTTCATACAAACACGTAACGCGACGTCTGATAGCTGACGTGGAATTAATTTGTTTTCCAACTGGTGTAACACTCGCTAAATACGACGTGAACCGATCGCTGTAAACCACGGTGACTTACTGTCGCTGTCAGTACCCTTTTTATAGGAAAAATACAATTACGTAACCGCTGACAGCACACCAGGAATGTTTATGTACTCGACTAATCTGTAGCATTCACGATGCAGTTTTGAAGAAGCGAGCGCTCAGTAACGTATATCTGCTTTCCCTGAACTAAGAACTACGCTACGTAGCTTTTGTTAATGTTGAATCTCATATTTCCCTGTTTCTTCGGTCAGTACTGACCTACGCGGCTCCCGAATGGTTGTCACTTCTGTCGATCACCAGTAAATGTAGGCTGGAACGTTTCCAATCTATAACCCTCCGTTCTTTTTCGGGATCTCCTTCGTTTGGCAGAAATAACGTAATCCATGGAGGTGGTCGAGTTCCCACTCTGTCTACCTTTGTCCTGCCGCTGGCGTCACTCTCTTTGCCGCTGCCTCGACTGCTACCTTCCCCTACCTAAGGACAATCAGTGCCTCAGAACCACCACCACCCCGGTTCGGGTCAAACGCCCTAGGGCGATTCTTGATGACCCTCCGAAAGAAACCCCCGGGCTTAACTTCTGTTACCCTCCTTAGCAGCTTACCTTCCTTCATTCACCTCGTTTCCCTAACCCTGCTCAGGGACCCCTCCTAGCATACTGAACACGCTCCTTGCCGCGTTACCTTCGCCACCAGCACGGGGGCGGAGAGCGACCGACTGTTCAAGGCGACTGCCTAATGTGTTCGAGACTGGACCACGCTAAACCACTAAACCATTCTTCCCCCGCTGTCTAGCAAAAAATCGCATTGTCGGTCTCCCTTTCCAGTTTAAGGAACCTGTCGAACCTGCTAGCCCAGTTATCTTCTGGCAGCCATTGGGCTCGAACCAGACGCTGCAACCAAGCGACGGGTGCAAAAACGCCCCCCTACTACATTGCAATCACATTTCCATTTTTGTCGGATGCGAATGATCATATAATTATTTGCGAGGATTTAAACGTACATTCGTTCATAATTCAATTGGTGCAAATATTAAATGATGCCCATATTCACTGTATGATGTTTTGCCGCCAACTCTTGAATGTCATAAACGTTAACGATGACATTTGTCACAGTGCTAATGAGTTATAAAATAGATTTCCACCTGAGTGGATATGTAAACAAATAAAACATTGGATACTGGAAAACAACCAGCCTTTACGGATATCAAGAACCATTGCGCGGTGTTACGTCACTGAGTGGTGTGGAAGACCAGGACGGGATAATCAGTCACAGGGTTAGGGGATGAATGGATACAGTAAAGCGTGTTTCCAATCCATGTTATCTTCAGATGGGACAATAGTTTATGGGCCGCAAGATCGCCATATCTGAGAGAACGCGATTTTTTCCTAGTGGATTCGAAGGATAACGTGTTTATTCAGTGATGTACTCCCACGAAATATCGAAAAAATCAAAGGAAACATCCGTGACGAAATTACTGCAATTCCTGTGTCATGGAAAACATAAAAATCTCGATTTAGTAATGTTTGAATGCAATTGGTGACTGTCTTCATTACCTATGTGTTCAGAATCTAGTCGTTTTTGAGCCACTATTAAGTGCTATTACAATTCTTTCAAATTTGTGTAAATGTGTGTTTCCAGTTGATAAATAAAACCACACAATGTAGTGCAAGCATTAAACGATTATTGGCCTGTTTAATTGTTATCATCTGTTACTAGACAAACTCTAATGATCTGACTCTTGTTTAAACGCTTCGCTAGGTAATAAACACTACAGTCGCGTTACTTTACGGTGGCCGCTTCATAGTGAGGGTAGTGGGGGGGGGGGGGGGCATGTGCTCAGTTGTAACACTACGTTTCAAAAACGTCCGTCTTACTGTTGCTACAGCCGGCTGTATGGGTGCCCTTAACTATTTAATTATTACAACTCGGGTTTTACACATTGTTGAGATTTCCGGATTTAATTCAACTAACTACTATTTGTAATTTTACTCAGTATTACTCGAAATTGTATCATATATGTATTTGTAATACCAGAACAATGTCGTTTGTTACATAATGTAAATAATAAATAATTACTAGTATTAGCCGCTTCTTGTCCTGAATTGTTTTCTTTTCCTGAGATATTCAATTTTTTTCGCCCATACCTCTTGACGTTCATTTAATACACTTCTATTATTTCTAATCTTCTTCCATTTAAACCCTCAGTTTATAATAACTTTTCTCAAACGTGATAAGCTACTTTGAAAGTTTACACTAGACTTGAGAAGTTGAAGAAGTTTTCGTAGCGTAGAATATGTTTTGGTGTTGAAAATAATAATTAAATTAAGTACAGGCCTATGCGGTAAATCTTTCACGGTAAATGTTTTTGAAAACGCATCAACACTTACGCACTCAGTGAAATGTGCCGTTACACTGACAAAAAAAAAAACAGGGTTCTGCGCATATCACTTTCGCCAAGGTTACCGGCCACCATAAAAAACACAAGTAGATAGTATTTACAGATCATCGTCGTAACACTCTATTGACATACAAAGCTCTGTCCTATCACAACCTTAAAAAACTCAAAGTGTGTCTCTTCCAAGGTTTCTCCGGCATTATTCTTGTCACTGCGCTGCATTTAGTGTGAAAGTGACCAACTTTTCTATACACAGTTATATAGACTAAACAGCGGACAAAAGTTATTTTGAACACAACAAATGTGTAACCCAATAAAAACGTGTCTGAAGCAGTCAGCGTATGCGGAACGTGTGTATGGTTGTGCGGAACGTCAGTACATTAACGAGTACACGAATGGAAGTCGGAGTAGTAGCAATCGTCTCTCAGTGAAATTAAACAAGTGTGCTGCGAAGAAAAAACTTTTTCAGTGATTTTTTATCGACCGGCGCTGCAGTGCCCTGGACGAGAATACGGAATGTTTCCGGTTTGCTGAAAGAAAAGTTTGCAGAAACTGGTTAATTGTGTCAACTTTTCAGCGTAAACATTAAATTTTTTTCACTTGTTTACTCTGCGCATACTTCTCACGTGGTAATGGTATCCTCGTAACCACCCGCGTCCTACTTTCCTGCGCGCTTAAATTACGAAGGCGCCGCTGAGTTGTGAACACACGTTTTCCTCCACGCGCGCACATTTACAGATATACTTTAATATATGTTTGTGTTAAGAAAATGTAAAGTTAAACAAGGATGTTAAGTATTTTTTAAGCTCGTAATTTAGAACATGTCTTAATCATGTTTTCCACGTATATTAAATTTTTAGCATAAAATAGTCAGTCATATTCACAACACGTTTCGAGTGTATTTTTTAAATGCCGTTAATAAGAGAAGTAATAGCTTTACACAGTAATTAAGTAGTTTGTACAGTCTTCGATAACAGTGGTTATGAGGTCAGTACCAGACAAATTGTTTGTGCAATTAAATCAGTTTATCCATAAACAAAAAATGGTGAATTCAGGTCAATCGATATCGTTAACTAAAAAAATAAGAGTGTGTTAGGGTGAACCATTCTCTGACATCCATCATCCTTCATCGTCCTACGTCGATGAGGACATTTCTCTGCCGTTTCGTAATTTATTCTCAATGTCCGTCTTCCCCATGTGTCTTAACTTCAGCTTCTTGGTCTGCTTAGTCTCCTCCCCTGCATCAGAGGTGCCAATTCAGCGCTTATTTTGTTATCCGTGTTCGGCCATTCGTTTGGCCTGTACGTACAAGCTAACTGTTTATTCCTGATGTCATGTGTAATTGATTGTGTAATGACCACCCGCCCGTTTTTTATCTTTTTTTAACATGCTTGTCTCCAAGTAATACATTTCACTTGATGTTAATGCATTTTCTATATTGTGTTTCGTTGTACATGCCTCGGGTCTAGAAGTTACTATGACCCTTATTTTTACTTTCCTTTGTAATACTTTCGGATGAAACACTGTTAGAACCATACAATATTTATCTACAAGGGAATTTGATAACATAAATAAATGCGTAAGCCTACATAAAGTTTATTAGGCTAATACGGGTTTTATTTGTGAATAAGGTGCATAAGTTCAACCTTATGTGCGAGACCGTTAGGCGAACCCTTAAGTCAGCAAGTAAAGAAACACGCCTAAAATTCTTCTACAAGGTGATGGCTCTTCCCACACTTCTCTATGGGTCTGAGAATTGGACTTTAACAAAAGGGCAGGCCAGTCTCATCCACACGGCTGAAATGAGATTTCTCAGGCACATATACCTTCAGTATACTCTCCATGATCATAGAAGAAACACAGATATACAGCAGGAACTGAATATTATGAGTCTACTCAACAGGATCGCCCAGTATCGACTGAATTGGTGGGAACATCTTTGCGGAATGGATGACTGCCGCATCCCCAAACAACTATGGAACTATAAGCCGAGGGAACGGGGAGATGTTGGTCGTCCGAGGAGCTCTGGAGTGACCAGCTCTAATCTTTGCCTATTTGAGACCGCAACAAACCATCCTTGGTTTAATCCTTGAAGATGATGCTGATGATGATGGTGACGAGTTTTATTTTTTTCTTTGCCAGGCTGTTATTTCTTTGATTCCAATCGTGGCGATGTTTTAGATGTATTTCAAAGAATATCGGTTACTGAAATTATTAACTTGTAGGTACTAAATGCGTTTAGTATACAGGTTAAGTTAACTAATTACACTGATACCTGTGCAAATAATTTAAAATTACACCATGCAAAGGTACTATTACAACCACTTAATGTTTTGTCGAGTCTAAGTCTTCCAGATTATCCTTTAGCCTCGATTTTGGAAACCATTGTTACCAAACGTTACCAAGTGAAAGTGTTAAAAGTTTAAAATTAAATTTTTAATTTCTTAATAAATGTTGAGAGGTGGAGAATTAATATTACGAACACAAGAGATGATAGTGCTAGTTCCTTTTACTTCTTCTTAGGTAGTAAATCCGTACACCGTCTGAGGAAGTCCTCCAGTCTCCTCGAATCTCTGCCCCCCTCTTCATATCAACATAGCTGCCGCAGCCAGTATCTTCTATATTTCATGGACATACTTCAAACGTCGACTTCTTCTGTACGTCTGTCCTTCTAGCGTTCCTACCATTATAGTTGTGGGTAAACTTTCGTGTCTTACAGTGTGTCCTGTTAATCCGTCCTTCGTAGAATTTATACCCTTCTACAAGGCAATATGGTCCCCTGCTCTTCGAAAAACTTCTTTATTTGTCAATCTGCCCAGCTCATCCTCATAATTCTTCCACTGCACCATAATTCAAATGACGTTAATCTTTTATTTTACAGTCACCTCTAAAATCGTTTATTATTCTCCTTTAAGTAAGATGTACGTTTGGTGTAGAGTAAGTAACATTTCTGTAGTGCGTTTAACGTTTATTTCTTCGTGAAGTATGTTATATTATCTTGTGAGTGTAGTAAAAGAAAATAATATTGTGTAACTCGTGTGTAGGACTATTATATGCACGGGCCGACTGTAAATTGCGAGTGGCCCGGCTGCCGGACATTGTACGAAATTCTTTTCCCTCTCTCAGTGGGTTCTGGTTTAAGTTTACTTGACATTTATTGGTTACATATTTCCTCGATTTTAAGCGTCTTGTAAAAGCTGCGGCGGACTATAAAAATAAATTCTACCCCGTGTGTATTTACGCTTTCCTCACCGAAATACGTAAAAGGATCAAGAATAAGTGTCACCGAGGCGCAGGAAACAAAACAGAACGACAAAAATATTGATCGTGTTGCTCGCTGTGTAGTGGAACGTGATGATGCATCAGATAACACGGTGATACTGTAAACACCGCAGAACATTCCAAAACGTCATAGAATAAATAAGGCCTTACATTAGTGGCTGCAGTGACTGCGTCCAAGAGCCACCTATTTTTTAGCGTCTTGGCTTCGTAACGATCTGTTTCCAGATTTATAATTAGTGTGTCGAGTTTTTTATTTTAATCGTGGTTCTATCAACGTATTAACTGCAGGTATTGTATTTTTGTAAAAGATTGTTGAATTAAGTACAATTCGGATAAAATATTTAATCGAAATTGTGGTGGTTGCTTAACTTTCACTGGTGTCAGTGTCACCACATAAAGATCTCTGTCCAGTAACGTTATAAATATTGAAGACACCTCTCTGTTCCGTAGCACGTCTAGTGTTTTAAATGTGCTTCTTATTCTTCTTCTTCTTATTCTTTTCCTCCTCCTCTTCCACCACCTCCTCCTCCTCATCCGCCTACAATCCATTCAACAGTTTCTATTTTATCTCGTGCGTCGGTCATACTTCCCCCTATAAAAAAATCTTTTCTACTATAGTTTTGAAGATTCTTTTCTTATTTTTTCCACTTAGAGCTTTATTTACTTTACTCAATGTAGTATTCTAGGAACATATCCATCACATGCTGGCTTTATATCTATTATAATAATCCCCGTATGTTTGAAACCCTTTAATTTTTCCTTTTCCTCTGCCTAAACCAGCAACTTTTTCAAATTCAAAACACTCGTTTTTGTGAAAATTGAACACTTTACAGTTCATATTCCTTCTTTAAAGTTTTACCATGTAATTTTTACTCATATTTTAAGTCTTTTTTCTGTCTGTTATTTATGTTAACTCATTACCTAGTTTGTGTTTCTGCGTTTGAACCGCTGTATTAACTTTCTTGTTATAACTGCCGGAATGAAAAGGTATCATTGAGAACACTTTAATGTAATACTGTAGTACGTTTTTAAAAGTATGGACCTAACTCTCCTACACCATACAAATTGTCTCTTAAGTAAAGCGACATTCAGTCCACGTGGCGTTGCGACATTGTATCAACTGCAATTTGTCACTTTTAACGAAACCGACCCGTCGTATCGTCGCCATGCTGCTGTCGACGCCATTTTGAATAAGTAGAAACAGTGATTTGTATAGAAACGTGTCAACAATGCAACTATACAATGGTGCTAAGAAAAAAATCATTATGACAGATAACGATTGCTTCTATTGCTGACGTTAACTGCTAAAGCGAGATGGTAATGTATTTATTCACTTCTCTCTTATGTTCATTACTTCTCATAGTTGTTTCCTAGGCACACTGTCATACGCTTTTTCTAACGCACCATTGTTTTCGAGTATTGTTTTAATTTGCTACACAAATGCCAATTGATCGGTGTAGAATATTTCAAAAGTATTTGACTTGTCAATTAGGCCTATTAGTCCTCGTCTCTTGTCAAGGCTCAAGCCTGTCGACCTGTGCCAATTCCCACTGCGGTCATCGTTTCCCATGTCTTCGTAGATGTCTTTTACCATTTCGAACGTAGAGAATGCTGCCTTTGGAGGCCTAGTGTTGTTTCTAACCTATACGCTTTATCTCGAAAATAAATGCAAATGAACTCAACATTTCTGCAACGTTTATAGTGCGAAGCCTATTCTGTTTTGCGTCCCCTCAGCTGACTGCCAAGAAAGAATTTTTCGCAGCCTAAATGCAGGTTTCAATTGTTCGTAATAACATCAGAAATGTATTTCTGATAGCGTGTTAGAAAACTGAGAAATCTATAGGCGTCTGGGGATGTTTACCCTGTGTATTTCAAGCGTAATTTTCCTGCCACCGAAAATTTGTTTCCTTGAAAACAAAGTATTTAGACTCAGGAATCCATTTTTTCATTTGGTCTGACAAAAAATTCAAACTGTTTCTGAACTATTCCGTTGTTTGATAAACTGAATCAGAAAAAGTCTGTTTCAAAATATGGCACATCCTTTAGATATTAGTTAACGACTAAACGATACGTTTTTTCTTAAGAATCATGATAAGTTTATAAAAACAGATATAGGGGAATACCAGGGAAGCCTATGTATTTGTTTCGCATACAGATGCTGGTTCAACCTGTTGTTTTTGGTGTATTTGTAGTAGAGCATGTTTTTATTTATAGAAAAAAGTTGTATTTATTGTTGTGAGGTTTTCCGCTCAGTGCGTTTGACATAAAGCAGTGTCGGCAAGCAGTCGACGTAGTTACGAGGCGGAACACAATGGCGCGCGGGCATTACTCCTGTTTCGCAAACGGGCGCAACTTTTCCTACCTGTACAAATCGTGCATACTACAAAGGAAACAGGAAGTGGCAGCTCCCAGTATAATGAACAAAATTTAACTTAGAAGAAAACAAAAATGCAAACGCCAACAAAAATCGCTGCGATATTTTTATTTTATTTTTTATAGTCGAAGCATATTTCTTTGTTTCTACACTCCGAAAGAAATGCTGCGAGTGTAATAGGACACGATATAATCTGTTTTGAATTTTTAGTTAGGTGACTCGGTTTTCGTTTGATCTTTTAGGTTGTAATTAAAAACCTAGCGTTCAACCTGAACAAGTAACGAGTAGAAATTCACAAAGCACCTTAACGTTTTGGTAAGGTAAACATTACTTGTGTGACCCGTTACGGTAGTGGTTGGAAAACTCGTGGGGACAATCAGTCAACATGATATGTTATTATCTTTTCAAGTTTTCGTACTTCTTTAAATATACTAAGTAGGCCTAAGTCTCATAGTAAGGATAATTATTATAATCCCCCTTTTAAATCTTTTGGTGACCACTTCCCAGTCTAACCATAACTGGAATAGTCACACGTACAAAATCAGGATGCTCAAAGGACTTCAGATTTAATCAAACGCTTTGTTAACGAATGTATTTAGTTGGGTCAACGGAACAAATAGAATGAAAAAGTTGTTTCTAACTCCCATCTACTTCAATTTTCACTAGGAATACTTTTTATATGGTATTTAAAAGCGCGGATTTTGTTAACAAGGCTTGCAACCTGAATTTTTTTTAATTAAAATATTAATATTATGAAGCTTAATGTTCTGATATTGCGTACGATTGAGTCAAACCTACTTGAACAGAAGAATTCTATATTAGTTCGCCTAAAGGCTAATATATAACAAATTGAAATGAACACTGACACACACTTATATTTCGCATAGGCCTATATAATTTGTAACAGTTATTGAGGTTTTCATAATCCGAGCCAGCCATAATATTTTATGAAACTTTCGGTATTTTCGGCCGTGACTTAATATTAAAAACGTCTTCTTTTTTACATTCTTTGTTACCGCTTTTTGGGACGCCATGCCATTCTACTCTGATGATGTCGACCGCTCGTGCCGACGAAACGGGAGGCAATAACGAAGACCACGAGTGAAAACCTCGAAAGCTGTTATAAATAATATAATTATAGAGAAGTTTGAATAATTAGAGAACGGCAACATATTTTTTGTTTCTTTACATTTGAATTTTCCTCCAGCATTACGTCTCAAAACACTGTATCATTTACGTTGGCCATCCATAATTCGGTGCCCATACAAAGCCACGCTCCACACAAAATACCCTCCGAACAGTGTTACATGGATCGCGGTCTTAAAACAGCAGAGTAAATTATTGGACACCAGATGTTATAAATACCTCTTGATTACCCCTTTTGTTCGAAGTGCTAAATTAAACAATTTTGAAGACAGCACTTCGTTTGGGCAGTAACTATAATGATTTATAATATTTATGAATTAGATTTTAATACCTGTGTTACTAAATACATCCACTCATTATTATATCAATCATTAATTCGGTTGGGCGCCAGAGCAGAGTATCTCAGGGTTTATTAATAAATAATAACTCATTCCGTTCAGATACTAATATTCTATATTATTTCATCCTTATTACAAACATGGCATCTGAAATTTGATCATAAACATTATGGTTTCTAATATAATAGCATTGAAATGCTTGATACACAATCTTAGAACTAATTTCAAAGTATTAATACTCACTTGATTACTATTCTTCAAGATTACCATTATTTAAGTATTTTTCGGTTTAGCGAGTCGCAATATTATATTTTATTCACCTAACACCTATATATATTCAATACTCTAACATATAGCATAATATTTTCTTAACTAACATGAATTTTCTGAATAATTATTATATGCAAGTATTCGACTCGTACTAGAATGCTATTCTTATTATATTTTGTTTCATTCACTTGATTATACAATAATTCTATTAAATACCCTTTCTAGCATGTCATATCACATAAACTGGATTGTTAGTATCTGAACAAGTGTGGGTTTTTTTGAGAATGAGATGAGTTATACTTATGGTAGACATAAATTTCTATGTTTTGTATATTAGATTTGGGAATTGTTAAGATAGTATACTGTTAACTTGTTTGCAGGATTTCAAGACTCTGATTGGTCGTTCTACGTTGCTCATTTCACTTCACTTACACCAAACATAAGTGATTTACCACTTCTTAACTTTGTATCACACGCTCGCGTTGTACTTAACGTCACGCACATAAATAAATATACTTTCTTGATTCAACTTTACGTGCACATGTGAAATATCTTCATAATACGTACTTTACGCGCACCAATGAAATATTCTTCTTCTTTATACCTTAACTTGTTCCTTCTCGACTTTTTTTTATTTAGCGAGCTAATCTATACATTTTAAACAAAGCTAGTATAACGTTCCGTTATAATTATATTATTGAGTACTTGTACAGAGTAACGCAAATTTCCCGTGCTTATCTTGAAATTTAAACTTAAAAAACTTTTATTTTTCACTTGCTTCTCTCTTTTTATAGTTTGTCTACTGATTCCCTCACCACCAGGACGGGTGGTGACACTTTCATTGGCCAGGGTTTGAAATATTTCCCGGTGAATTTGAAATTCTCCATTCCTATATCGTTATTTTCTCGCGCGCTGGACTGACGCTATCCGCCATTGGCTGAAACAGTGCGGGTGAATAATTTACGCGCATAGCCGTTATGCTGTTAAAAAATGACGCTACTTTCTAAATTTGCAATAAATATTGGGGTGTCATCTTGTGTCTTCTGAAGGACACCGACCTGCTTTCCTAACGGTACTTGCTCGTTTTTGCTGTTTCTTATACACAAAACATTTTATGTGTTTATGACATACTAGGTACCTTGGGTATATTATTCACTACCTCGGCCGACGCCGGATTGTCGCGGCAAGCTGAACATTGTACTATTCAAATGGCTATCTTACATATTACTTACATATATGTATATTACAAATTCTTATACTACTATATCTCTATAATTACTATTAATAATGGAGTTTTTATTTATACTGTACATATATTGAATTAATTTATGTGTTCCACAGTAACGTTATAATGTATAAATACTCACAGCTTTTATTCACACTTCTATGGAACAAAGTCGCTCGTTATTACAACAGTACTCCTAGTAATACAATTTTTAAACGGAATTTTAGTCAATAATAAGAACAGCCAAGTGAAATAATTACAGTCCGCAACAAAAATAACAATTATACATTTGACACTATTACTAACACAGAACGCTTTTCGTTTAATTCTCGCAATCACAACTAAAACTAAATTGCGGACGTACGTCATTTTGTATATCCCAATATATTACCTGTTGTGTATTAGTCATTCGGACATTATTTGGGAGGCTGTAATGAAATGGCTTTGCTGTAATGAAAAACACCACCCACAATACTCCTAGTTTTGTGTGTCACCTGCAGTCAAGGAGGATAAACGGAGGTTTGTTCTTGCTGATCCTACCTTGGACAATTAGTCCTATGCTGTAGTGGATGTTTTGTTGGGTCGTGTCCGCTGTTCTTACAGCGAGCAGGTTGTTCCTTTGGGCTCCGATGTTCCAACGGCTGTTGGGATCAAATTTGGTTTTGTCTTTATGAGCTCTTCCCAGAGTTACCTGTTGTGTAATGTCATGTAGAACCTTCCAGTTGTTATTAGACTAATCGGACAGTGTTAAGGATTTGTAAGCTTTAGCTAGTCTTTGTCAGATGTTACTGCGCGGGTCTAGAACATTGTGCCTAATTGGCCGATTCATTGCTTGTGGCAAACGTGTGTTTACGTCGCATATGCGGTATACAATGCACAACAGCTTTTACCATGTTTTGAGTCTAATTTTTGTTTAGGCTGTCGTAGCTGTACATAAACGCTACTTTTGCCTGTGATCTCTTTAATTCAGCTAAAGAATTAATTTAGTTCAATTTAGTTAATCAGCTAATTTAGTTCTTTAATTTCCATCCAGTGCGACCGCTTTAGTTTCATTCATACCAATTAAATATTTATTTTACGTGTGCTAATCACAGTCATTCTTTTTTCTTTCCATTCGACTTCACGTCAAACTCGTATAGATTCGTATTCGTATTCGTATAGATTCTTCTATACCAAAAATAGGAAGTATGTGTGTTGAGAGAGATCAGTTCGGCGAGTAAATGGGAATTTTGTTTTAGACGCGTGAATAGACCTTTTTTAATGTACGCTTAAAAATAAGGATTACCGACGTGACAGTGACTGCAAAATAGAAAACGGACTGATCATAAAACTCCTGCTGTTAGAATCGAACAGTTTTTATTCTGGTCGCAAGGTAAGCGAGTCTGTCGCCCGTTTATAATCGTCATATAGCCTACGTGTTCAGCCAGCAGCAGAGTACACTTTTCCTTTTTGAAAATCAGTGTGTGGTGATAATGTGCCCACGCAAAAGCTATGTAAGCTGGAACGTCCGCAGAACACTGTGTCCAAAAAGCCTTGAATTCCGTGTGAGAGCGACCATGCGAAACAAACTTCAGAACAGTTTTAGGGAACGGAATTTTCCGCCTCAATGCGCAAACAAACTCTATTAAAAACTGCCACTGCCGCTTGCTTTTACGGTTTCTATAGCGAAATCGCTTTTTAAAAATAGCGGATGGGCCAGTAACAGGTTGCTAATAAACAAAATTAGCTATAAATAATGTCGTCGCGTTCCAGTTTGGCGAAAAATAACGCGCGTGTTTGTGTACAAATAACTTTTTAAAATATTACTAGTCATTTATCAAAAATTTATGAGCACAGTAGGCAGACTTACGCCAAATTATGTAGTAAAAAAGCGTTTTCGATTAACATAACGTAAACTGTTCTGACAAACAATAAATGATTCTAAGTTGTGAAGTAGGTATTAAGTACAGGGGGCGAAAGCGTGTCGTGGTTCGGGGTTCCTCTATTTCGGACATGGTTCGGAGTTCCTCTATTTCGGACATGGTTCGGGGTTCCTCTATTTCGGACATGGTTCGGAGTTCATGGTGATAGTGTGTAGGGTTTGTTTTTTGTGGTCTGAAACGTAGGCATTGAAACACGTAGTTTCCATAAATCGGTTGTGGAAATCAGCAGAGACCCAGTACGCGGTCTCATCCGCATATTATACCAGACCCGCAAATAGGGGTCTGGTATAATATAACAACCACCAAACCTTTACACCTATCTGCGTGTGTATGGGGGGAGGTTGCTTTCCATCTGATTGTCAGTTTTCTATTTTATTAAGTTATGTTAGTTCAGAAGACGGCATACTTACAGTAATATGCTAACTTAAATCTTACTTTGTTAGGAAATTGTGAACGTTGCGTAACAAACGGTTTTTTCTTTTTTATAAAAACGTACATTTACAATATTACGTTGTTATTCTTATGGAGACGGAGCGAGTGAAGGGAACGACTCGCTTTGTAGGGTACCAAACGTAATACAACGTTTAATTCAACGTATAGATGCGGCAGGCGCGCACTCGTCCGTCAGTCTGCGAATCGAGATTGAAAATGCTCTTACGTTCAGTGCGCGCAATATTGTGCAGAGACGGAGGACTGTGTATTGAAAGATGAAAATATTAAAATACAATTCTGCAGACAGATGTATTCAAAATATATTATTTGTCGAGTTTTCTACGTATTGTCATTGTTATTACAGTATTTCACTGCAAAACGGTTTTGATTAGACTAACCTCGTTTCTTCGTTTTGTACATAGAAGTTACTTCTTACTTTTGTAGTTTTATTTTTATTAAATTTTATTTAATTTGCATTAATTATTTACAGTTGAAGTAACCATAACGCTTTTGAAAATCGCAGGTGTGCACGGGTGTTTTCGGTAAATGCTAAAGACATATAGACTGCATTGATTAGAATGCACGTTTGTAATATTCATATGCCTTTGTATAATAATTACTATTATAAAAACTCAATTATCAGCTATCTTATCTGTGTTAGCAGTCTTCTTAACAACTTTGTCGTATTTTGTTGCTTCTCTGCTATGTACAATTTTCCCTCGAACGAGGCCTTTCGGTTTCGCAACCATTAGGTTTTGTTGTAGTAAGAACTTGATAATGGTTGCGAAACCGAAAGGCCTCGTTCGAGAGAAAATTGTACATAGCAGAGAAGCAACAAAATACGAAAAACTCAATTGTTAGTGTTTTGTTTCAGTCTCACGGCGACATTTAAAAACTACCAAAATATGTCATAATTTTCAATAAAAAGTATATTTTTCTGTAATGTTTTTATGTATTTAGTAGACTAAATATCAAAAATAAAATCATTGCAAGAAGAAAGTAGTTTTGCTCACATACGCACGCGCACGCAATGGGACTCATGACACTCAAAAACATGACACGTTTTGCACATCTTTGTGTATCGTTGATCGAATCTCTTCGTACATCAGATAAATAAAATTTTTTAGTGAATTTTAAAATACCCCCTGTCTTATAAGTTTGCAGATAGAATACATAATTACTGGAATACCTTATAAACAAATCAGAGGAATTTAAATCGCAACAGAACGAAGATGCAAACGGTATCGGAGAAGGTCCACGATTTGTTCTAGTATAAATTATAATCGAGATGAAACCAATAGTGTTTGGTCGCTAGTCCAGATATCGATTCCACTTATGAAATATAGAAAGCGGTGTAATTAGGAGAACAGAGGAAGTGGCCGCTTAAATATTTGAGTTTCTGCAGTCCTACTAACAGATTTACCACTGCAGATGTAGGTTTCAGGTCAACGGTTCCAAATTGGAAAGTTACCTTATTCCAAATTACGGGATAAGCCTCAGTTAGAATAAATTATAATTAAATTTTTAAAAACTTTTTTACCTTAATCCGTCTATGTGACCGCTTGGTGTCTATGTAGACGGATTAAGGTAAAAAATTAAAAAAAAAAACAAATTTTTTTAAATTTAATTATAATAATTGTGACGCGGATACCAGTACAATGACTTTAGAATAAATTTTCCGTTGTGCATGGGAAAATTTAAGCTGGTGTTACTAATCAGTTCGTAAGGGATGTTATATAACAAAAGAGTTTGTAAACATCCCGTTTTGTAGACTATATTTGTGCATCGTATGGGTTTTGGAATCAGCTCTTGACACGAATCGCCAAGCATTTTCCAATGTTTTTCTCATTTATCACTTTAAATAAAATTGGTTATTAATGAAATTGCTACAGTCATTATCATCGTTATAATTTGATAATGAATTTGATAGAAGAATGAATTTCTTCTAATTTGTCATCATCGTCACCACCGCCAACATCCCCTCCTCTCCTGTGTGTTTCAAAATTACGAAACCCAACAGTCGGAGCGATAACTGTTGTCGATAACTGGATGCTTTATCAAGCAAAAAAAAAAAAAAATAAATAAAATAAAATATAAAATAAAAATCGCTAACGCCAAAATTCGGAGCAAACCGATGAAGTCCTGATTCTTGACAGCGAATAACGAAAATTTTTTGTGAAAATAAAATGAAAACTTGACCGTTCTTATGAATTTGGTCGCCGCGTAAAATGACAGGATCACACAGATGGATCCCAGAAATAGGCCTATAAAAGAACAGTGAAAATGTCTTACTTAAAAAAAACACATTCAAATTGATAACCCGGATTATAATGTTCCTACTTCCATAAAACTAAAGCTAAGCCTGATAAGTTAAATGTTAAAAATGTATCAGATTTTAAATTTAGCCGATACGCGTACTGTGGTTGGTCTGAATGTTATGAAAAATTGTAAATCGGAATTGAAACGTTCCAAAACGATTTGTGGCTTCCTCAGAGATAACTGAATTAAAAATCAAATTAAACGAAGAGAACAGTAAAGTTGAAGGTAAATTATAGTTAATTAACACAGTTAATTCGGTATATTTCATACTATGATTTCACTTCCATTGTACTGTGCAGAAGATACGCTATATTTTTTCTGCAATTATTTAATATCGTTTTAAGTTCATGATTATCTTCCATAGCTTGATATTCCAGATCCAAGAAAGTATTGTACACAGGGAGTCCATTGTAGTTTAAAAATAGTAAAAATGGTCTGTAGTCATTTTCAGTTGTAGAGACTGAAACGTGACAGCCTTTGTTGGTCGCTGAGCTGTGCCGACCCAGCGTATGGATTACCCCCATTTAAAAGTTTAGCTAAGATGTCTAGAGAGAAGTGAAGGGAGACAACGCGATAACAGTGCACTGCCTCTCACTCATGCTGCCTTCTCGAAGTCGAAGTCAGTGTTCGATTTCTATCGTCAGCTCTATACCAAGCTGTGTCTATCAAAGTAGACTCCTCTGCAGCTGCTGCTGCTGCTGCTGTTTGTCGTGGTGTTCAGAATTATCGGCTTCTGCTTAATTGTCAAAACGTGATTACTAAATGCATGAATTTATGTGCATACGGTACTTGTTGTGTGTGTGTGTGTGTGTGTGTGTGTGTGCGCGCGCGCGCACTTGCGTCGTCGTAAGTGAAGTAGTACAATAATAAAATAAAACTTGTATCATATTCCAAAATAGGTTACACTTCCCCCATTCTTAAATTATATAAAATTTACTCACACTACACTACGGATTCCCTTTGTGTCTGATGCTTTCCTCTGATTACACTTGGATAAGAGCGACTCGGTCGTTTTAATTTATCCTAGCACTTTAATTTTAAAGCGCCCGAACAACCGTCCTTACGTTGGAAAACATAACCTCTCCCCACGAGACAGGCGGAGTAAATAAAAGCGGTGAATCTCGTTTTCGGTCTCAAGTGTTTCTACCTTGGGGTTCTGTTTACTGTTGAAGCGATAACAACACAGATAACCAAGTCACTTAAGTCTTACGAAGTAAACTTTCGGACAAGGAATTCAAAATGGTAAAAGATAAAAGACTAAATTATTTTGCTACGGGTCTGTGCTAGTCCGTGCCTGTCCGGTGTATACTAATACATTTTGCTACGGGTCTGTGCTAGTCCGTGCCTGTCCGGTGTATACTAATACATTTTATTGACATAGGCCTAAGTGGCACATAGTAAAAATACATTAAGATATTTAAGGGTGATTTCTCTCTGCCTATGGTGGAACATGAGTTGTAACCTATCACTGTCAGGTGTTCCCAACAGGCCTCAGGCCTAATGCTTGAAGGGAGACGAAAGGAAGAGGAAGCAGATATAGGATCCTGATGAATTTGATGATGGTGTAAAATGACAGATACAAAATGCTTTTTTGTTGCGTGGGTGTCAATCAAAAACTGGTAATGTTGGATAAATAATAACAGTTATTCTTTATATATCTAATTAATATACGGTAGTAATCACAATAATTTAAAATTATTACATGACAGTTAATACTTACTGAGTAACAAATTCTAGTAAAATGTAGGTTTCACTATTAGTGATAATTTATATCTAAATTAAAATGTGTAAATGTGTGTGTGTGTGTGTGTGTTTACAAAAACTATATTAAATAAGTACAATTTCTTAAATTAGTCACTCTTATTAACAATGTATTATAACGATACAATATTGTTATATTTAAATTTGTGGAGCCCCACGTTCTTTGGGAGATAAAATTTTAACAATACAAATTGTGTGTGTGTATACATTTAAATGTAATTTGAATTGTATAGCCCCACGCTTTGGGAGACAAAATTATACAGCGATATGTTTTATGTATGCAGGTTGTAATAATTATAACGATACCAGGTGTAACTATAATAAGGGTAGTAAATTTATGAGTAGTTAAAATTTCATGTTTATTGTTTTAACAAGCATTATAAATAATAAAACATTGTTAATAATCTCCGATCAAGATATCACTCATTATTAAGTTCATCTCTTAAGCTATACGGTGTTACACACATTTAAAACACTCTTACATCTAGACACGTTAATAATCTTAATCTAGACATTTATTCACTTTGATTTAATATTATAAATAAAATTTAAATGTAATTAATTTTTATTTTTATTGAATTCATTTAACTCTAATCTGACCTCAGCTTGCTCAGTCTATACCAATGTTTTAAAAATAAATTTAAAAGTATATTAATTACTCTTAGACTGGCATTTGTTTCACATATTCAAAATTTAAATTATTCTTTTCTACAAAATGCAAATATCAAATCATTTCAATTATTTTACTTTGATAAAAAAAAATACTATCTCAAAATTAAACCCTTTTTTTTCTTCTATATTTATCTATATGCGATCGCTCATTCTTACGACTAAAACATTTACATAAGACTCTATTACATTATTTCTAATTATGAACTTTTTTGTTTTAATTCATTGTCTCTTTATAGGTAGTCTTTATGAGCTCTGTAAAAAAATCATTTATAAATGCATTATGCATGTCACCTCGAGTTTTGATGATCTTACGACTTATTGACGGGGTCCAGCGTTGTCCAGAGTTGGGTTACGTTACTCCTGGCTTGGCGTGGTCCTGGATATGTCCAGAGTCCAGCGTCGTTCTCCAGCAGTGTGTGGTCCGTCCCAGAGAATTAATATCGGCTGCGAGATGGATCTCGTTCGGCTGTTAGGCGTCTAAAAAGCATCTCCTAACGTCTAGCATCTCGCGTCGCTCTTTGTAGCTTCTCTGTTGATACTCTTGCTGACTTAAACGGTCCCGGTACTCTACTTTTCCCGTACTAGTGTAACATAATTACTGAACGTCTTTATTCGTTCGTAGATGAGACTTATAACAAAATAAAACTGTTCTGCCGACGGACAGCGTGTCCGACTGTAACTGGGTTTTGAAAAGAAGAGAAGGGCTTCCAGTCGAACCCTTAATTTATACCCTCTCGAGATTCTGCACCTGTTGGTTCCGAAATTGTCCTGTCGAGACCTGCAGATCACATGATAGCCCCCACTCTCGAACCTTTTCATATATTTGCAATTTTTTGCAAGTGGCAATGTTTTGTACGGAATTGAGATAGCACAAATCCTAGATAATTTGATTAAGCACTCACTGTATTAATTTGAGTGTCTTAGTGTAATTTGCATATTAATGGCACATTTATTTCGCACTGACTTCGCGTAGTGTGTCCTACTAACGTCATTTTCTTACTGTGGGTAACTATAAAATTTACACACATTTTTGTGCCTTTTGTTTGTTTATACACTAATTAGTTTTCACACAGTGAATTAAAATAATTATTTTAGTAATTAATTGGGGAGGGTTGCTGAGATTCCTGTCTGTACATGCATCACTAACACACACAAGATACACGCGTAACACACATACAATCGAGCAGGTGTTCCTTGCCTGTTGGAACAGGTTAAATTCTCCCCTAGTATAACAATGAAACATTTTTATAATCCCAGACATGTCCATTTACTCCAAACTTATAATAATTTTACAAATTTTATATTTATTTAAATCAATGCTCAATACAGCATATGGCTGTATCGTTGCAGTATATTGTTAGTGATTGACACCTTATAATTAGATCTGAGATTCTCGATGGTGGGATCTTTCCAATAGGGCAGTGACTTTCAAGCAATTAAGTGATTAACAATAAATAATTTGTAATAACTTTAATTAGTTGATGTGAGTGTTCCTCCTCCTCGTTGGTCGTGATTCTCGAGATAGGTGCGCTTTGGTGATAATTTCTGAATAGATGATTCACTCGCTACACTTTTCACTACGCTCATGGTACGAACAGTTAAATAATCTAGCAATTACCGCTGTGTGACCATTTTGAATTAAATTGTATGACTTCTTGTTCTTGTATGTACGATATTTAGGAATAATGCCTGCTTTTGTCATGGAATAGTTTCATTAGTGGACATGAGAGAATAGTTTCAATAGAATCTGTCATGAGACCCAGATTCATTAGCGGTTGAATACGGAGGAATCGGTTGTTAGAAACCAGCAAAACGCAGAACGCACAGTTGCATGTGTAGCTTACTAATGTATTGCTGCAATGTATCAAATTTAAAAAAAATTGCATGATACTAAAAACATTAATATAACGAAGGTGTTCCCAGATATTTAAATCGTAGCACGTCATTATCTTTGATTACTACGTAGCCTGCGTGGCGTATGTGATAAACAAGACGCTTCTGTCGTTGTGTAGTACATGCACACAATTACTGGCAATCATTTGTGCGAGATTTATCGTTCAGTAAGCAGACGAGGGACGAGCGCGCGCGCGTGTGTGTTCAGAACGTTAGGAATTGAAATAAGTGTATGGTTTTCACTTTGAGCTATTCAGGTTTTTAATTTTTCTAAAAGTTGCCTCGTCGGAGCTGTACGCTTTTGTACCGGCTGCGTGCGATCCACTTTTCGTTTCGTAACCAGTTGTACGATGCCTATACAGAGAGACCTGCCTCGTAATACCCGGCTCCCCCTCTCTTCTTTTATATATATAAAAGCATAACTTCAGTAACGACACGTATAAAAAGAAAATTCCCCCTTTAATTTATTTTCTGTACTGAAAGGATATAAACGGCTTGACGGATTCGATACAAAGCAGACCAGATTTTGTTTCCAGCATACGGCTCCATCCCTCGTCCACGTCACCCTGTACCGCTCGTCAGCTTAACATGTTTCAACGTGAGAATATACTTTCAATGTGAAATTTAACCAAAGGGACACACACACACACATCAATACAAACTTTCACAAGCTGATTTTCCACCTCTATCCCTTTTTTACTTCAGAGTTTCATATAATTAAAGATGGACGCTTTTTTTACGATTTAAAAAGTATCTTTATTGCTGTGTGGTGTCTAAGTCCCAGTACTCCATATTTATCGTTTTGAATAAATTAACGTAGATTCTCGTTTATATATTCCAGTCATTTTATACTCCCGATAGCTGATGTGAATCAAAAGAGGCAAGTGTTATATTAATTCATTAAGAGTTACTTGATTCGTAAATTTCACATAATTCTCAGTTCACATTAAACGTAAAGTACAAATGATTTATCCCGACTGCGTGAAATAAGTGAATAACAGTATGAAAATGTTGCCCCGTGCCACGTGCCAGAATCGCTGCCTGAAGAAGTGTAGATTTAGTAACTATACCGCGTTGAAGATACCGCGGTCTTCTTCTTAGTTAGGCATGTTCTGCCCCTCACCCGTTTGTTACAGTGCGTCTCTACCTAATGCGACCTTAGACTTAGGAAGAAGGAAGAAGTTAGTTGATTTTGATACATCACGTGTGTAAGTAAATCGCCGATAGGAAGGTCTCTTGAGACCGGTTAGCGAAGGTATGGTGAAATATTATGTATAATATAACTTTGATTAAACAACATTAGTTTATTACAGAGAAACGACGACGACGACGACGACGACGACGACGACGACGACGACGACGACGACGACGACGACGACGACGACGACGACGACGACGACGACGACGACGACGACGACGACGACGACGACGACGACGACGACGACGACGACGACGACGACGACGACGACGACGACGACGACGACGACGACGACGACGACGACGACGACGACGACGACGACGACGACGACGACGACGACGACGACGACGACGACGACGACGACGACGACGACGACGACGACGACGACGACGACGACGACGACGACGACGACGACGACGACGACGACGACGACGACGACGACGACGACGACGACGACGACGACGACGACGACGACGACGACGACGACGACGACGACGACGACGACGACGACGACGACGACGACGACGACGACGACGACGACGACGACGACGACGACGACGACGACGACGACGACGACGACGACGACGACGACGACGACGACGACGACGACGACGACGACGACGACGACGACGACGACGACGACGACGACGACGACGACGACGACGACGACGACGACGACGACGACGACGACGACGACGACGACGACGACGACGACGACGACGACGACGACGACGACGACGACGACGACGACGACGACGACGACGACGACGACGACGACGACGAAGCAAGAACCAATAGAAATAGAATTTAACGGCAGGAATACAACTAAATCTTTGAGGTCACCGTAAAATTTTTTTAATTGTTAATTATTCAAACACATTTATATTTATATACAAATATATTTCAATTAAAACTGTATTTAAAACACTTGACTTTTGGTTCAAAAATTTCCAAATTTTGATTCCAAATTTGGTTCCAGAAGAATGAACTTTGATCGCTCCAGTCGGAATCTTATCGGGCTTTGCGTTGACTTCCAACAAGTCCTGTCTGCCTTATACCGTCATTCGCAGATGTGTCTGCGTAATGCGCACGATGCACGATATCTTTCAGTTCACTGAAGTAACAATTTGCATACGGACAGTATCAGGCAAAGTGAAAAATTTTATTGATGGTGAACTTAGCATCGTATGAGCGTATTTAGAATTTACAGTATGAACCAGAAATTGCTGGCGGGTCCAGCTTTACTCAAGAAGAACGAGGATCGCTGAATTGGAAGGGTAGGTGGGCCACCAATTCTATGTTTGTTGCAGATTGTCACATTTGCAGGTTAGATTCCGCCAATTTTATATAATTAACCCACAGTCGCAAAGGAGTCGAAGTTAGTAACGTAGATAAGTATTTCTCAGACTTCAAATGTCGGAGTTCCACCAAGATTGTTCACGTAATAACCTATCACCTTCGTTTTACATACGATTCTATCTTTTTAATGGGTCATGACACTCGTTGTGACAAAGAAAGTGACTTTTAATCTGATTATAAATGACAAGAACGGAAATAACAACAGCTGCAACCTTGACAGCTACGTCTATGAGCAACCAACGTAAAACACTGGGAAGCATAAAATTCACAAAGTTTAAGTATCCAGAAATTGTGACTGGGAGGTAACATCAATTCCACTGAATCGGTTTGAGAAAACGGGTGCCGCCACGACCTCCGCTGAGTAAATAAGATCACGGCCACGGGGACTGGCTCTCTTTCAGTAGGATCAGCTTTACTGTATACGAATACACAAAAGCAAACATTCTCTGGATTAAATCAGGTTTTGCAGGCAAGCCTCATTCGAACTCTTTCGCTAGATCGCTTAAACATTGTATAAGGTACAAGTAACATATAAATAATATAGACATCCTTTGAAAGCTACTTTTACGTGATTTGTATCTTATTGAAATTTATTTTTTAACTGCGTATGACTGACTTTCCAGTAGACAAGTTGTGAGGTTTTCCTTTCTTTCTGACAGACTAGTGTCATAAAAATATTTGCTTAAAAATAACCATAATTTACTCTTAATTTTATCAATAACTGACAACCATTCTGAAGCCGTGAAATGGTCAGAGCCAACGAAATAATTAACCTTACTTAAAAGTTTAGCATACGGCGACTGGAGAGAAGGGAACGAGATAACAGTTCGCTGTCTCACTCGCATACTGTCTCTCTGTCACTTCACAACAACAGGTCCACGCTTGTAATGTTAACTCCAGCCTGGTTGCAGCCGACCTACACACTATAAAACACTATACAAGACTGAGCAACGCGTGTGCGAAGTGAATAAAAATTTTGTTGTCAGTCTCGGAACGAGGAGTTTGTCTACTGCGCATCCCAGTCACTGTTCAGAATCTATCGTCAGATCTACAAAAACACGGCATCTATACGCGAAGACGTACAACGCCCCCCCCCCCGCAACATCAGTTCGTTACAGAACGTTGTTAAATGCAGACGGTGTGAAGCAGCTGTACGATAACTAAAAGGTGCAACAGCTCATGGTTCTAATGTACGTCCCTTCACCATAATATACAAGTTAGCATTATGTTACGCATCAGTTAAATTCCCATTAATCTTGAATCTATTTTTGACACTTGATGCATGAGAATTTTGAATTTTTTAAAACATAAATACCACATTCCTGTTCAGATTGAAATTCGTTTTGATTTTCATATCTCATACAGTATTTAGACTTCCAAGAATATGTATATTTTGAAGTTTTAATGTAGTTGGAAGATTTATTATTTTAAGTTTCACTTCCCGGTTTACCCCTTGGATGGAGGATAAACTACTTTAAAAAAAAAGGTCCCTTAACGAGTGTCTAAGACTTACGATTAATATCCGTGACAATTTCACCTTTCGAGGTCAAGGGGATCCGGAGGTACTGTGTTCAATCAATCGGTGAAAGAGCCAGTGGAATTTCGCACTTATGTGTATTAACATGTGTTCCCACTGCTGAGCTAATGCTTTCTTGAGTGATTTCTCTTCAGAACAAAAACGCATAAATATATTTAATATCATGGTATAAATATTTATTACGTGTTCTTTGAAATGTTTAATTAGTTTTATGCGATACATTTACATAATTCGCGTGCTTGTCCTTGCTACAGACGCCGTAGACGGTATTAATTACTTAATACAAGTCGACCGTACAAAACGTAAATTAATTTGTTCTCAATTGGCAATTACCGAGCTGAGCGTATCTATTTAGGTCATCCGTCAAACATGTAAATATTAATTATACCATGTGCACGCGCGAATTGTCTTTGATCGCTGTCATTAAAAGTGGTCATAATAAATAGCTGCTCCGTTGATCAGACAATATAAAATATAATGTACACTTGACGTTGAGCCCTCTCGTATATGCGTCTGTGGATACATACGTCTTGAATAGTTTATCTTCCGTATTTCGAAATTCTCCGTTATTTAATTTCGTTTATACTTTACGTACATGTTTTTTTAAAAATATAAACTGGTGTAAAAGACAACCATTAATGTATTGTTAGCCCTTAACCTAAATACTTAAAATTTCTGCCATTGGTATCCTAAAGATATTGTTGTGTCGCTTTATCTCAACACTAATACTGTAGTAGTCCTACTATACTTTTTCGCGGTTATTGAACTACCGGTATATCGAATAGTTTGGTCCTTTCCAATCTTGTGTTCAGATTGACGGCAATTCGTTGTCGGGGAGTTTAATCACGTCAACGCGGACGTGTTGGTGGAATCGGAGTCATTATTCCTGTTTAGCAGCAAACCGTTCTGATCACCTCTACAACATCTATACCAAGGCCGCGATAAATCTGCCGCCCTTTAAAATTTGCCGCCCTGGGCGGTGGCACGCATCGCCCCTGCCTGGAGCCGGGCCTGCCCCGCGGCATGTTACTTTTCTTGTTTCAGATATCTATAAATTAAAAAAAGTTACCAGTAGTAGAACATTATTCGAAATTTATTGTAATAAATATTTTGCTTGAAATGAACTAAAATTTAGATTTGTAGCATTTTCTGATTACACAATAGCATAATACAAGAAAATTGTTAATAACATTTAATTTATTGTAGATGCACAAATCAAATTTTCATATGTGTAGAAAACATATGTACAAATCACACTTTAAGAGAAATTTTCTCTGCCTCGTGGTTTATTCACCGTAGTTCTACAAAGTTGACGCTTTTATTAGAAGGAAGAAAAACCCGTGACTTTTTCAGTTTTTTTCTGCACTGTACAATAACGAAAACCTCCAATAATATGAAACTACACGGTCAGTTAGGGATAAAACTATGTTTGAACCGATTTTATACCTGTATTATATTTCGTGTAAATTTTGTGGAGTGGTCTTAATTTTTTCTCTGCTTAATTAATACTCTGTTTAACATCCTCAGACATATGAAAACTGTTAAATTTTTATAAAGAAATTTACGATTTCTGACACTTTATTGTATACCTTAGGAGCTACAAAACTTTTCGATTTGTTGTAAAACGTGCTGTTTCGCGTGGATGTTCAATCTTAGCCGGTGCAGGTAAAAATTTCTAGGGAAGTGCCGAATTACCATTTTTAAAATAAAAGCGTTTTAGGGCTGCGTATAAAACATTGTCGATTCACACAGTTGGTTTGAACTGCAACTGACAGGCATGTATGTGGAGTTATGTGGAGTGCCATCCCTGAGTAGCGCTAACATTAGTTATAAACTTGGTAACGTTGTCGTCAGTGTCTGCGTACGGCGTCAGATTTCATTAACCTGGTCCAATAACCTTGCGTCATCGCTCGGCAGAGAACGTAAGGTCAACTCAGGTAATTGAAGCAGCTTAGCAATCTCGTGGTTTAAGAATTTACGGTCCACGATGATGATAAATTACGGGGAAATCAACAATTGTTTTCCGATGTGTTGTTAATTTTTTTATTACTTTTAAATTTATTTTCTGTTAATGCTAATGTAATAGTAATACTCAGTAACGATGAGATCAAAAAGACGACAGATAAATAGACGCTTAAAGAAAAAAAAACTAATTAAAAACATAACAGAAAGTTGCCTGTGTATTTATCCAGTAGTTTTGATATTTTCAGTCTAAATTAAAACAAGTGGACTGAACCACATGAGTTCTTTATGACTTCATTTTCGTGTCCTCTTTCTCACTCCCCTCTCATCTCATTCACTGTTTCCCTGACAAAAATTAAATCGTGCACTATCTGGTATATTCTGGCCGGCCCAGCCCTTATATCTATCCACTCCCTTTCGCTCTTTTCCCCTAGATTTTGTCCATTTAGTATATAATACGAAGCACATAATATCACATCATCATTCTCATGTGGACCAGTATACACTGACGGAATTAATATTTAAATATATTTATCCCCGAAGGAGACCGCGGGGGTGTAACTGCACGTCTCTTTGCTGGTAGCAGCAATAAATTCGCCAACAAACAAATGAAAATTTATTCATTTTAATTTAAATTTAACTTCGCACCAAAAATGCAAATGAATACGCGTTAGGAGTTATATATTAGTCTTTTTATTAGCCCCAAAATTATATTATAAATATCATTGAATATTTCGTTTGTGGTGTAGATATAAGCAATAATTTAAATTTGTGATACGTGTCACTAGTGTTGCTTCAAATTAGGGAATCATTAAAAATGACAAAATGTATATTTATTTGAAAATACGTGTATGTTCAAACATAAACATGCGTTGTTAATTTTCTTGCAATGATCATGACACGAAACATGAAACCCGTACATGTGGTTTCACCGTTCTTCGGTCTCGATATGTCCAAAATTCATATGGTATTGAACATACCCCAAAAGTTCAAAGCAGGCCATTTTGTTCCCAGTACAAGACATTTTGGTTTTACTTCTAAATTAAATTAAAAGGGTAAACGCAAAATTAATATTTATACAAATTTTATGAACAAGAAAATTTCTAATACCTATTTCAGTTAAAGAGATATATATATATAATTTAAAAATAAACTTTAGAAAGCACCTTTCGTAATTAAAAAAGACGTACAAATTATAAAGCAGAATTAATTTAAATACATTTAAGTAGATAACATTTGATTTAGCTAAATATGATTTAATGAATTGAAATAATTAGTTATTATGTAGAACAGACTGGATTTTGTATTGTAGACGGTTATTTTAAGGGAAGGGAAATCTTCGAATGACGAGGTGTTGGAGAAACCAAATGAGAAACTAAGAATAATACACGTTTTTAACTTGAATAAATGATTAAAAGGTTATAAAGAACGGTGGATGGAGGATCTTGAAGGCGGAACAGGCAGCACCTTGCCTATGCCTTGATGTGAAGATGATGACGATGAAGTGAAATAAATCGATTGAACGTCTAGTAAGACATAATACATACATCGTAACCATCCCAGAAGATAAACTTGAAGGGAAGAGGTACAGAGGACGGGCATGGAAACGATTCATGGAACAAGAAACTGAGAGTGTGGCAGCAGGAAGGCGTCACTGCAGACGAAGTTCTGAGTAAGTCAGTATGTAGTCACCTACAATTTCAGGACTGATGATAAAAAAGAAGAAGATATTATGCAGTCTTCCTCAGAACACTGTAATCTTTTAAAATAAGTGTGTAGTCCTATTCACAAGATTCTTTTAAGCTCAATTTTACAGTTACTACCCACATAGTGATTCGAAATACAACCGATTTCTCTGTCTTGTTCACTGTGTTAATATGTAGGCTTATGTGTCGTATATACCCCTCACCCAACTGGTACAGTAGAACTAAGTGTTGCTATAACCTGAAGTCTTACAATTACTATTGAAACGAATGGAACAGCCGAGAGCGTCCTTCACGTACCCTCCCCCGCTAGTAATGCAGGTATTGTCTCAATCAAGGCCGCGCTCAAGTCTGTTCCAGAGTCCTCTGGAGAACACTTGAAATACGAAATAGCTCGCACACCACATTGAGGATAGAAAATTTCTAGAAACGTGGGCTACCAATAAAAAGCTATACCAGCCGGCTTGTCAGTTGACAGTGAGCGATTTCCTTAGCGCGGATCCAGTGTTTGTAGAAGTATTGTAGCAAAGTGTTGTTGTGTTATAATTAGTGCGGAATTCTTTATAGTTGCCAATATTATTGCGTGTGGGCAAATTTTACTCGAATTGTTGTAAAAGACTGTCTGGTTGATTACAAATTATTAACTGTGATAATTAAAGCTGGTTATTAGTGACTTCATTGGTGACTTGTATTGTTGTTTTCCACTGTACCATACGACGACCAGGGTGATCGTCGTAACACTATTAACCAGTGAAATACGTGTACATAAATTATGTTATAGTCGAAACTATTACGCAATTGTTTAACGTAAAAATATAGACAAAACTTGTAGAAATACGGACACGCCATCCAAAGTGTAAACGTACGGACCCTGGTAACCCTGCTCCAACTTCTTGAATGACAGATTAATGTAATCACACCGACTTTACTGTGTTGTGCGACTTTTAATCAGTGGCGAAGCTAGTAGTTAATGAATGGGTAGGCAGAAATCTTACCTTAAATTTTTTTTAGGAATCACTAAAAGGACGGTGGTTCAAATCGGACGCTGAGGTAGAGTTTGCTGTTAGCGAATGGTTCCGCAAACAGCCGTAAGGATTTTACTAGCAGGGAATCTATAGATTAGTGCAAGAGTGGGACTCGTGTCTTAATGTTAATGAAGGACTTCTTTTAAAATCGTTGAATAAAAAATGCTTTACAGCTCTAAACGTGTTTCTATTGAACAATCCTTGTAAAGTCGTACACAATAATACATCTGATTGAACTTCAAATTTTTAAACTTGATTAGTTTCTATATATTATATGTTTAATGTTACAAACAATTCAAAAAACAATCTTGATCATCTGTTAGTTCAGCGGAATAACCGGGACACTTTTAATAACCGCATAAAATAAGCACACTTATAAACAACACAGCGCGCTTGAACTTAACTGTTTGCACCATAGAAGTGAGACATGCCTCAACGCTCTATGTGTACAGCACGGGACAATCCCCCTCCCTCGCACTTCCCAATCTGGACAGCACATTGCTTACATACGATGTATACAAAAAACGCTGAGGCAAGTTCACGTTGCCTCATTCGCTTTATGCCGAATCTCACCTGTCACCATCTAGCGGTCGCTCAGTAAAGCACATTTCGGCTTAATAAATTCGACAGTCACAGTAACAATGTATAATCTTTACGTTACGTAGTTCATACGTATTTATAATTTTTATTCTACAGAATTTTTAGGGTAGGCATTGCCTCAATTGCCTCCATGTAACTTCGCCACTGCTTTTAATTCTTTTATTGTCGATCTGCTTTCAGTCGGTCTCTCCAAGTTGTCACTTTGTACATTGTTTTTAAATATTTATTCTCTCTCTTGCCGCTTGTATTTTTAATTTCCTGCCGTTGGACTTTGTTTTTCCTTCAATAAAAAATTATTTTGTTTCTATACTTTCATTTTTCTTTTCTCGTTTAATAAAATACGAACAGCAAAATTACAGTTTATTTTTAATTAACCGTTAAATTTTAACCGCAAATAAAAAATTAATAAAGTTTTAATGCGCCCACGATATAAAAACAATACGTCATATTATAATAAAATGTTTTACCGAAACAAATGAAGAGTTTGCCATTGTAAAATAAGAACCACAACATTAATAACAATAAGTGAGAGCTGTAGTTCTTGATACAAATTTATAGATAAGTTAACAGGGTACAAGAACACGTGCTTGTATATATTACCAATCTGATTCTTTCAATACTAGAGGATTCATTTAGATGTTGGATTCTTCACATTAACATTGAGCACACTAGGCTCTTCCGTCATTGTAATGGCATTCTTTTACATTGTCGCCTACCTTTTCTCTCCGTTGTCCTGATGACTTTAACGGTTTAGGTTATTAGACCTGTTCCGCTTCACCCATGTTTGGATGGGCGTCACAGTATGGCGTCTCTCAACTTTGGAAGGTAATATTTTTGAAATATGGTTATCATCCATTCTTTCCATTTCGCCCTATGCTTTGTAGTCTTGCCTTCCAGCGAGCGGATTCTCAAACAGCCCTTCATATGGTCGATAATCGTATTCTGTGTCCCTTATTTTCTGAGAATTTTAATCTTTGATGTTCGGTGTCTCCGTTCTCTTGCCTTTATCGGTATCGATACCCACGTTTCTTTCCGATATGGGAGAGCCATTGTATTGTAACAGTCCTGCTTTATTTTTAAATGTTTTGGACTTATTCCGTATACAACGTGGTATAAGTTAATCTGTTGATAAGTTCTCCATGCGATGCCGTCGCAATTAGTTAAGTGCGAAATAGGTCCCAGGACCTATTGGAACTGTTTTTGGACCAGGACCTATAACAGTCTTTTGGAAATGTTAACACTCGCAACTGCATGATTACCTCAACATTCATCATCAATCGCGTCGATAAGTCCGTTTCATCTTACCAATCCTTTCCAATTATGAAATCTTTAAATCGTGTACGGAAAAGTATTTGTGATACGTACATGTCTTACGTGAGGCAATATTCTGGTCGGTACAGTAAGACTTTTGTGTTAACGTTTTGTTGTGGTCGTTACACTTGTCATAATTGTGGTGACACCGAGTGTGCGAATCCTGCACTTCGTAAAGTAACAAACGTTTCATCTGGCCGGTACGGCGTGCAGTAAAATGGGTCACAGGTAGTGCGCGTAGGCCTATGTCTTCGGCAAACACTGCAGCGAACGCGGGCGAGAAGCCAGTAAGTAGCAAAATAAACTGTTTTGACAAAGCGTATATGAAACTGTTTTATTTTCTAGTAACGGAGTGTTAATAGGCTCGCTGCGACAGCGACAGCTAAGACGGGTGTCGGAGCCGCGCTCTCTCCCCCTTATTTTCCGCACTGTTGCCAACAACAGGGCAAGGCTAAAAAAATTGTGCGTGTATTTGTGTTTTACTAGATTATAAATGGCTCAACGACGAACAAAAACTCGGAAACGGGTTTGTGTTTTTTTTTCTTCGCTATATTTGTTCCTCCGTTTAAATTGAATAATTTTCTCGGCCCTGGTGTTGATTTAAATATAGAAAATGCAACTGACTCATCGCGATAGCACTTTTACAATACAAAAGTGACATCCTGCATAAATTGACTTACTCTGTTGACGGTAGTTTTGTCTTTTTTATAAACTTTTATTCTAGTAAAATGTGCAGTGTGTCTCAAGGTCGAAAGAGGAAACGACTTTTTTTAACTAATGTTCTCATGAACAATCGCTAATGTTAACGATAATGAATTTGAAAACGCTACTTTAGATTTTACTCAAAGCCTGACGTACATTTACGTTGACAACACATTGAGCAGACATTTTTAAATAAATGAGCGTCGGAATAGTCGCGTCATACTCATCTCTCCCTCACCGTTTGGACGGACATGGGTCTGTGGGCTGCAATAGAAAGCTCAATGAAAATTAAATAACATACTAACGTGTGTAGTAATAAGTTAAATAACATTGGTTAATTGGAAACTTCAATTAGTCTTATTTGAGTTCTAAAACGAATTTATTATTTCAACTTTTTTTTATTAAAAAAAAAAAAGTTTTTTTACTATAAAAAAGATTGACAGATCAACTATAAAAAAGATGGAAAGAGCATGTTATGCGCATGTCTCCAGAAAGAATTCCAAGAAAAATCCTGAATTATAAGCCAACCGGAAGAAGAAATGTTGGCAAACCGAGACGGAGATGGTGAAGCCGGAACAGGCAACCTGCCTAATCCTGAACAGATAGATGATGATGATGATTATTTAAACTTGTCAAAGTGTATTCACTGAATACTTACGTTGGTTACGCTGGAACGCTACGTTACATTGTGCAAACGTCAAATTTTGGGGGATACCATTCTGACGGATTTCTGCAATTCTCAGTTGCACAAGTATAGCCTATAGTTTCTCGAAACTCGGTGTGCGCATCTTTTCATTTGTGTGTCGAATGATTTCGCGAAATTTTGCTATCACATTTCGTACAATTGTTTGGTGTGCGTGCCGCCTCATTATTTCTGTGATGCAGCAAAAATTTGCTGCATTTGATCTTTTGCTGCAAAAATATTGTCATTTGATCGTACTTGCAGCGACACGAAAATAGTAGTTGAAGTGTAAAATTCGGCACCCTTGCTCTAAAAACCTGTATAATAACACACACAGTGGGCATTAAAACGCATTACTGACAGGCAGTTGATAGTATAGATCCGTTAGTCAAACTCTAGAGATATGGTCTACAGATAAGGAAGAGGCAGTTTGTACCCTTTGGGGGAGACGCAACGAAGAATCTACCGTCTGCTTAAAGGCACTTCAACGCACGTCCAAAACGTACGCATAGAAACGATAAAGGCGTTCGTACCAACGCGTGCTAAAAATACAAAATACTAATGTCTTTCAAACATTTATACCCGGAACAGATCTTAGTCTCATTTTACATTTAAATTTTGGGTAGAATATAGGCCTATATTGTGTTTTACTTCGTACATAATGTTTTTATTTCTTAATATATTACTTATTTTGTCCTGTTTTTTTTTTTCTTAATAATACGCTTTCGTTCACTTCTTTAAAACAAAATATTTTTCCTAGTCTTTATTAAACACGACTTTCGTCTTCGCGGTCTTCTCGTCAGCAGCCATATATGCTCACTTAAGTCTTCATTTGTACCCTTTGTTTGTATATATTCATAATAGGGCTATATCTTGTAGCCTATATACATATTCAGTTCTGGTTACTTTACTTACATAAGTTTTCTCAAAATTAAATGCTCTACAAATTTTGTTTTGAAGTTTTGATTGATTATTTTCAATTTAACAAAATATTTTACGCTAAACCCCAAAAAAATTCTTTTTTGACTCATGCTTTTTAGGCTCTCAAACCATTGTCTCGGTAACTATTGCAAGAAAAGCTGTGGACCCACGTTTCAAAAGGTTTCAGGTAAAAAAAAAACATTATCGGCCTAACCATCAATTTTTCCCATAATTAGGTGCCCTAACTATTTTTATATTGCAATTTTTTATCTTTGAGATAAAGAAAGTTTGAAAATCTTTGATTGGTCGTAGCTTGAAAATAAAGCATCTCCGGGCATGTGTGTATGACATTTTTCCTTTACTTTGACCTGAATAATACGAATTGAAAATTTTTTTTATTTTTTTAAATTTTTTTATTGAAACTGGTCTAAAAGACCAACCATCAATTTACATCTAATGTTATAATTTAAGTTACTTATACAGTCACCCACTGGTGTACTGTATATTACTTTCTAGATTTCTGCACACACTGCACTACACTAATTCAAAAGTTTTAGTTCTCTTCAGCCTTCTCACTGTATTGGTGTTGTCAAGCAGTTGAATAGCTTCTACATTGATATGCTGGTGTAGTCTAGATTCGTGCTTTGCATCAAACCTTTTAATTTCACTGGCGACATCAGGGATCCTAAGGTCTCGATGTATATCACTATTTCTGATGTACCATGGAGCACTTACCATGTTCCGTAGCACTCTATTCTGGAAGGTTTGAATACATCTAATGTTCGTTTCTTTCGCACAACCCCACAGTTGAATTCCATAAAGCCTAATTGGTTTCAGAATTTGGTTATATATCAAAATTTTGTTGTGTATTGACAACTGAGAATTTCGTCCCAAGAGCCAATACAGTTGTCTATATTTGAGACCAAGCTCCGCCCTTTTTTTTCTGATGTGCTCCTTCCATCGTAGCTTTGTATCTAGGGTCATCCCCAAATATTTGGCAGTGTTTGCGCATGGTACTACAACACCATTTAAGGTAACTGGAAGACTGTTCTCTATCCTTTTGTTTGTAAAATTGATATGGACAGATTTCAGTTCATTAAGCTTAATTTTCCATTTCCCAGTCCACTGCTGTATCTGATCACTAGCATCTTGAAGCATGTTGGTAGCTTCACCTAAGGTCGAACCAATCGCCATTATAGCTGTGTCATCAGCGAAAGTAGCAACAGTCACATTCTCTGGCTGTGGCAGATCACATGTAAACAACAAGTAGAGGATGGGCCCCAAAACACTCCCTTGGGGCACACCTGCCTTCACTTCTCTTAGCTCAGAATAGTCATCTTCCTGTTTGACTCTAAATAATCTTTCCGATATATATGATTTTAACACGTCAGCATATTGTTTTGGTAGCATTTTATTAAGTTTATGTATTAAACCTTTATGCCAAACTTTATCAAAGGCCTGAGCCACATCGAGGAAGATTGTCGAGCAGATTAGTTTTTTTTCTAGTGCTTTTTCTATTGTGTCTGTTATTCTATGTACTTGGTCTATTGTGGAATGTTTTTGTCTGAACCCGAACTGATGATTTGGTATCAGCTTTTTTCTCTCTATTACTCGATTTAGCCTTTGCAACAGAAGTTTTTCAAAAAGCTTTAATATAGTTGGCAACAGTGATATGGGCCGATATGATTTGGCCTCATTTGGCGGTTTGCCTGGTTTACGTAGCATAATAACTTCTGCCACCTTCCAGACACTAGGAACATGCTTTAGCCTAAGTGCCGCATTGAATAAATATGTAAGCATAACAATCCCTTTCTTAGGTAACTGCTTTAAGATCTCACCTGTAATGAGGTCAAAGCCAGGTGATTTTCGGGGGTTCAAGTTTATCTTGATCTCCTTAGCTACCTCTTTTGGAGTGACCAGTTGAATGTCCTCCTCTTCATGATTTGTGTCTTCATCTAACTCTGTATCAGACTGGGTATTGTTTGGCTTAAAAATGTCAGCTAGATGTTCAGCAAACGCTTCAGCTTTTTCTTTATTATCTCTAGCCCATGTACCGTCGCTTTTTCTAATAGGTGGTACTTGAGTGGTCGACCTTTTAAGCTTCCTCGTTGCTTTCCACAACGAGTACTCTGTATCTGCATCTGCTGTTAGATTTTCCAAATAGGAAGCTATTGATGCTTCTTTTAACTTCTGTATTACACGCTTTAGTTGTTGCGATTTGTTGTTAAGTACAGTTTTATCATTTGGGTCACGAGTCTGTTGCCATTTTCTTCTAGCTCGCCTCTTTTCTTTGACAAGTTCTCTGAGCTCTCTAGGATAGTTGTTACCAACAATTCCATGGGTGATTTCTCTCGTATTGTTCCAGGCTGTAGTTTGAATATTATAATTAAACTTCTCGGCTTCTATTTCTAATTGCTGCTTAGTTCTCAACTGAACATTTAGTTGTATCTTGCCTTCAAGTTCTAATTTGAAGCTTTCCCAATCAGTAGTTTTGTTAACTAGGCTTGGTTTGTTTACTTTTTTTATTATCCTTTCACTCAGCGTCAGGATTACTGCTGAATGATCAGAGTCAAGATCAAAATTCTCCTCGATATCAATAAAGTTCTGCGAGACCCTCCTTGATATGAAGAAATCTAATAGATCTGGAATTTTATTAGGATCTGTAGGCCAGTAAGTAGGCTTGCCTGTACTGTGGAAGCTACAACCTGTTTCTTGTATTGCTTTATTAAGCTCGCTACCTTTAGTTGTTGTTAATCTGGATCCCCAATCTACATGTTTGGCATTGTAGTCTCCGCCTACAATGAATCTCTCACCTAGGTGTAATATAAATTTCTTGTAATCTAACTCCTTTAGGTTGTGTCTTGGAGGACAGTATATCGCACCAACGATTAGTTTTTGCTTGGTGGATTTGATTCCAACTACAGTGAGTTGGATTTCTGCAGTCTGAAGGTGACACTCCTCATAGTGGTTAATCTTATTCTTAATAATAATAGCACTACCTCCTTTGGCTTTATTATCCGGATGAATTGTTTGATATACCTGGTATCCATTTATTTTTAAGCATGACTGATTTGTTAAGTGTGTCTCTGATACTAGACATATATCAATGTCTTGTGCCTTGAGGAATAATTCTATTTCTTGCTTTCTGTTCTGGATACCGTTGGCATTCCAGGTAGCTATCCTTAGGTCTTTCTGGTCCATTGATTAGTTCTCTGTGGGATTGTGCCCGGATTTCTGGCTTCTAATCTATCTAGTCTATCCATGACTATTTTCATCATGTCCATCATATTCTGCATCATTTGCACTATTGATGAATCATCATTTTGAACTAAAGTCTTGTTAGCTTTAACTGCTTGAGCAAAGGACACTTCACTATTGATTTGATTAGCTGTGAAAGTTCTTGGTTGAGGTTTTTTAGGTCGTCTCTCACTTATTAAATTATTGCGTCTTATTTGAAGTTCACGTGCAACCAAACAACCCCTGTAGCTAGCAGGATGTGCTTCTGCACAATTTGAACACTTTGCTGGCACATCTCGTTCTTGCTGGCAATCGATAGTCCTGTGATTGCCTGCACATTTTACACAGATAGGTCCATGTTGGCAATACTTATGAGTGTGACCATATCTTTGACACCTTTTACACTGTGGTATCAGTTTGTTACTCCTGAGAGCTTCAATTTTTATTTTCATATGACATAAATATTGAATATCAAATATTTTTTTTATATCCTCTGATCTATCAAACGTTAGCATAAATAATGGCAAATGTATGATTTTTTCCTTGCCGTCAACTTTAGTCTTTCTAATTTTATTAACTACTTCAAGGACTTTATATCCTCTATTCAATAACTCCTCTTTAATCTCTTCTGATTTGCATGTTGGATGCAAGTTACGTGCCATGACTCTTATTGGTCTGGTCTGTTTATTTTCATAAGTATGCCATTCCAACTCACTTTCTTTTAGGAGTTTTGTCAGTTCTCTATATTCCATTTCTGTGTCTACATTAATTTTCAGCTGATTGTTGTTCATCATGCTGGTGTTAAATTTCAAATCTTTTGATTTCAGTTTCTGACTTATTTCTATATAGTTTTCCACATTGCTCAGTATCACTGGCGGTGGCTAAGCCGATTTTTTTACATTTTCTTTAGTCCTCTTACTTTTGTTTATTGGACTGGTTTTCGGTGTTTCTGGTGATTCCATAGTTTTCCTTTTACGTTTTTTATTCTTTTCCAGTATCCAAGCAGTTTCTTTGGCCACGATTTCTTCCTCTTCTTCCGAGTTGGCTGGACTATAGGATACCCTAGGCTGTAACTTCTTGATTTCTTCTTGTAGTCGTCTGATTTCGTTATAAGCAGAATTAAGCTGAGCCTGCAGTCTGCTTATTGTGTCCTCTGGGACTTCCAGTGTTGGTGGTATCTGTGAGTTTTGATTTTCCAAACTACAGTTTATATTAGTTGGCGGAGACCTTGCCACCAACGAACCTCTTCTAAACGGATCCTCACAAAGCAATAGCTGGTGAATTGAAAATGGGGGTAAAATTTAGTTAATCACTCTGTTTAGTCTCTTTGAGTGTGTTATGAGTCTCGTTAAATTGTCGTATAAAAAGATAAAAGCATATTATCTCCCCCTCCCTGCCTCCTACCATCCCCCAGTTCTCTGACTCCCCCATGGTTTCCTGACAATTACTTTGGTTTTCCTGTACCGAATGGTCTCTTCCATTCCTGATTGCCTTTCCGTCCTCAGTAGGCAATTCCACTGTGATAACGTTTTTCACTTATGTTTTTCCATCCGGGTTTCGCCCTTCCGATTTACGATTTGTTCTTACGGTTGCTAATGCGTGGACATAATGTAGTTGGTTATCCATTAAGGTCATCCATCCTTAGCACATGCACATGCCATAACAACTCCCTTATTTCCTCTGTTCCCTCAAGTATATTCTGATCCATGCTTTTAAAGTTTATTCCTGCTGCCTTTCTTAAGAAATCCACTTCCGTTACCCCGTAGGCCTACGTATTTTTCTGCTGTCCTGAAAGGTGCCAATCTAACATCTATGCAATGCTGCTCTTCGTACGCACTGTAATCTTAAAAATTAAATGCGTGCGTACACGGATCGGAAAGTGTATTTATTGAGACAAAGAAGAATTCAACATTTATTATTTATTGTATACGTATTGCCTGTACATATTGTAGGAAATGTGCGTAATTCATTTTACGTTATTTATATTTGCGTACAGAAAGCCGAAGTCCTGTTTGGAAAAGTCCTGTTTCAGAAGACACAGAGAGTATGTTGTTAATGTGCAATACGGTATTGCGTAACGCAAATACATACTCTGGCCGGCCAATAGAACAGCGCACATACGAACAGCAAATGGGATTGTTTATAAATTCCGTTTAAGTATAGACAAAGGAACTTCGTTCTACCTCCCCCCAGTGCCGCCACGAAGTCACTTGTGAGTCAGGTCATGTGCTGTACACTCATTGCCGCAACCGCCCTTCAGCTTCTACTGCCCTCTTTATCCTTTATATGAGGGGTCGACCACAAACAGTCTTTTTCTTAACTAATCCAAACTAATGGTCCACAAGCAGCTTGTTGTCGAGAACATATATTTTTATATATACTACCGTAAAGGGAAGTCGTAACCTCAACAAGTTAGAGAAATAAAAGAAACATTATACCAACGAATAATAATAAATATATATATATATATATATTCAGAAGAAAAGTTATTTTCACAGAAATGTACAGAAATAATGTGGAAATTGAAATTATCTATTATTTTAATGAATTAATATGTTACGTTAATACACCGATTGCAAAAATTCATTACGCATCTCAGTACTACAAGGTTGCAGACTATTTATATTGGGGAAGCCAAGGTAATGCTTTCCTCGGCATTTTGAAATTTCGTTTTGCAAGCGTGGTTTTGTGTTTTTCTTGTTTTTTGTTAGCGTGGTTACCTCCCTGGTGTTAATTCAAAAGGGCAGTATTTCTAAAGAAAATCAGTTTACTTTAATTTTGGCTCGAACCACGTCTCACGCGGTCTTGAACACAGGTGAAAAGTGTTTTCAACTGTAGGCTTGTATGGTCGAAGTTTGTAATAACAATACTCTTCCCGGTTGGACAAAGGTTTTATTGATATTACTAACACCAATCGTTTCGCCCATTCCGTGTGTGGCTAGTGAAAAATAATAATATGAAAAACAATAGTAACAGAATAAGAAAAGGAGTAACACATTTCTTGGATATTAGCCCTGTATTGAACTTAAAATTTTTTTTATTGTTGGTAACGTTACTACTGTTTGATCTTTTTATTACAAAGTCATTGTACACATGTAATGTGCCTGTGCATATGTATTCTTAAACCTAATGTCACGTAGACTTAAACTTGTATGTAAACTAGGTTATGTTGGCGCGTATCATACATATCCGTATTTACACTAATAAGAATATTTTTATTTACACCGAAAAAGTTATTTCAGATTTACTAATTAAATTATTATATTTTTTCATGTATTGTTACGACGTTCGCACGGTAATAATAAACAATAAATATCAACTAATTAACATGAGACAGTAAATAATACAACTCACCAGTTACAGGCGTTCACTCACAGCAGTTCACAATAGCAGTTTCCAGTAATTCGCACTGATTAGCAACTCACGACTAATAACACAAGTGCTTCAGTAGCACTTCGATTATCTGTACACAAACTCTCAAATCCCCGGTCGCTTTCAAAACACCGCTATTTTTACTTTCCATGTGTATAGTAAGGGTAGAGATTATCTCAGATGACGGCTAGAATAATCGAGTGCCGTCTGGAAAGCGCAGAAATATAGAACATACGAGAGCGTTGCGTCATCGTGCTGCTCACACAACGCGTGAAACCGTCGTGTAGCCACGGATGTTACATCTCCACAGCGTAACAGTAGTAATTATAATTAAACCTGGAATGGTGAAACATCAGTGGAGGTGCGCATGCAAGATTTGTCCGTGTAACCAGTTAAATATAAAAACAGTGCTCGCAAATATTTTGTGTAATAGACATGTTATTGCTTTCTTCTATAAATCAAAAGTTTAAGTAAAATAATTACTATTTGTGCACATGTAACATAATATAAAAAAATGTATGTCTCTGAATTAACTTATATTAATGACTTATGAATGGTTTTACACACCAACGAACAGTGCCGTCTAAAGCAGAATTGATAGTAAAAGTATACTGCTTGTATAAATATTATATACACACTTGAAATGGTTAAAAAAGTTTAACAAAATTCATTGGTAAATAAATTTCATTCCGTATGTAGATAAAGGCGAGTTAACGAAGGTAGTAGACCTATAAATACTTTGACAGAAATCGAAAATTGTTCGTTGTATGTAGCAATTTAATTACGTGCGGATAGCTTCGATAGGAATGTAGCAGAGATTCGACGTTATTGCTTCGTTCCTTTGTACTGTGTTTGAAACAAAAATACATACCACCTGCAGAACGATAAACACTGCAAACGGGGTCAGTGCTAGCGGCATCTTCATGTTCTTCTTAATGAAAACCTCATAACCGGAGTGAAATATGTTTTCACAGGATTGTGTCGACTTGTCTCACATACTTGTCCCGTTCCGATAACTTTACGGCATTGCGGAATTGCAGAAAGATATTTTACTCGATACTCTTTGATGGGAAATTTCTCTTGCAGGTTAATCAATATAAGTAAAAGCTCGAATTTTCCGGATTATAAAAATAACTTATAAATATTATGAAAGCAGAGCTCGTACTAAACGAATCACATTTACTTTCAGTGAAAAATAATTAAAATAGAAATTAATCTTAGACGATAAAGTAGTGCATTATTTACTGGATACTATGGTCGTTTACTCCGACTGAAAACGCATGGCAATCTTGTCACGTCACACGCTACACTAACCTCTTTGAAAAATTACCTTTCTTCTATAACTCGGTCACTGAATTAAGTTACTGATAACGAATTAAACGCAACTTATTTGTTGCAGTAAAAATCCACGCAGGTGCCTTTTAATGTTCATAATGTCGAGAACATGTTTTAATTCTTGCCTTTCGCAGTGTATTTAATACGAAATTTAAATGTATTATGATTTTACTAAAGTTTTGTTTTGGTTGAATATAAGCACCTGCTTGACCGTATTCATCCTTTTCAAAACTACTTGCTCTCGTCACACTGTCGAAAATGTTTTCCTTCGTCAGGATATTAGACTATATATATTGCACATAAACACCGGCTGCTGATGAATAGATTTCTTTCTAAATAAAATGTTCAGAACATTACTTTTTATTTAATGAAAAGTGTGGAAGATTGACCACAAATGCCATATTTTGTTATATTTGTTCTTTACAACAGTGGAACTATATTAAAGGCCACTTAGTTCAATTGTAACGTTTATCTTTTTGTTAAACGTGGGGAATAATGCTGACGCCATGTTTTGTTTAATGTCATTGATAAATCCAATACCAAAAAAGCAGGATATCAGTTCTATAGGGTACCTACATTTTACTCGTCATATTTTTACATTATGTAGAAACATTCTGCAGAGTTATTGTACACATTTCATACCTTGCTCGTCGCTACACTTCTTTTTAAAACGCTAAACGTATTAACTTACGTATTAACGCTAAACGTTGACTTACATTTATTAAATTCTCCCTTTTCCCTATTTCAATTTTTATGGGATCTCTCAAAAAGATGTGCCTGGGGTCTCGCAAATCCCAGGGCCGCCGCTGATTATGGTTTCTGATTTGTCCTGAAATGGATAAACATATAAAATTGTGAAATAGAATATCATAATACCGCGCTGGCTTGGTAACGTGAAATGTTTCATCAGCGCACTTGATTCGCGTTGGTCCCGTCCCACCCCGTTCACGAAACAATTTTCGATTGCAGACAAACAATAAAAACTACATTCATGGTTAAACAACCATTCAAATGTGTACCATTCATTACATAGAAATTATACAGTGAAAGCTAGGTGTACGTATAAATTGGCTGGTACGCTTCAGAGGTCTGGTAGTGATAGGCCCAGCAGCTGAGCGCGAAGGGGTGAGAGTGTAAGCTGCAATGCGTGTTATTTCTGCGAACTTCTTTGTCGTACGCGCGCACACATCTGCTCACATAATGTACGACCTGTCACGTTGAACTTACTCCCCGTCTGGCAATCAGGATTTATGCCCGCCACTTTATTTTGTATTTCCACAGTTTCTATTTCTCTGCACTCGCGAACTTTCAAACAACAAACATTTTACCATAAGCTTCCTTGTTTATTGCGTTAACTGATTTTACATGTACACAGTTGTAATAGATTCTCCTGCGCCTCCGTCTCGCACAGTCTCGAGCAAACGTTTGAATTTTGGAACCAACTTTGTAAAGGTTTCTTCCACAAGTAAAAAAATAAAACGCCACAGGAACGCCTAACGACGAGATTTTTATTATCGTAACACATCGTATTTCGTGATTTCGTCACTACCAAAGTAAAATTCACAATTCTCCTGGAAGTCAAAAGTGATTACTACTAACTCGAAAGGTGTTTGTTCTGTAAGAACGTCTGCAAGAATGTGCTGAAACAACAAGAGGATCTTATCCGTTATCTGTCCAGCAACACGTAACATATAATTTATGTAACTTATTTATTTAAAACTTATTAGATAAAGCATTTGTTTATGTAAGGTTCATATAGGTGACTATCAGTAGCGTGGCATCCATGTAACCGGCGGCAACAGTACTGGAAATAAGAGAAAATGATATTAATTATATCACAGAATAAATAATTTAGTTATTGAATAATTTTAAATCCGAACAATGTTAGTAGGGAAACTTGAAGACAAGCGTACCATTGCTTTCGAACTGCTGGACACTTGCACCGTCTTGTGTTGCCGGCTCGGACATTGGTAATGTTTTACTGCGTACTGTCATTGACCTCGTATTACTTGTCACTGTACAAACTTCGGAGGGGGCACGCTCGTCCGTCCAATGTGTTGCCACTATATAAACCGGCAAAACGCTTAGTTAGCAGGTATGTTCGTTTTCGCAACTGACGTGCAGCAGATACTACGTACCTATTTGTGTTTTGTTCGTTTAGTCATGTCTTTCCCGGTTTGTTTTTATTATTTTTAATTCGATTATTTGTGTTCTGATTTATTCTGTGTAAGTATAATGGGAGTCAGATCCCGGCGAATGGGAACCTCTTCTTCTCCCAGCGAATGATAGAAAATGCACTAAAAAGAACACTTGATACTAGAAAAAATTCGAATTAATTTTTGGTCAAGTTTTAGGCCTATCACAACCGGCAACAGATGTTATGTACCCACGCCACGCCACTGGCTACTATACATTTTGTTATGCGGTGGATCCACATGTGAATACCTGTATTAGCTGCGAGCGGAGCAAGGAGATACGGCTCGTTAATAAAGGGCCAAGCATTGTGACATAATGCTTCAATGTCTGTGACAAATAAGTGATGGTTTTAGTAACTCGTAAATCAATTCCTATGTAGGGCGAGCGCAGAGGTCTGCTACATATGTATAAACGGGTTTTAGAAATGTTTGCTGCAAACAAAAAAGTAATATCTGGTTTACCGTGTACACAGCGTCCAATGTTGTAGATGCAAGCGTTATATAAATTCATTTGCTCTGTGGATGACACATAGCATCTTCTTTAGTTTGAATAGTGTTAATACTGTCTGCTAGACGAAGAAGTTCACTACTTATTACTAGGCTATTCTTATTACTAGGCTATTCACTAAACTCAACAAATGCCAACTAATCGACGTAGCTGACCATAGCAAACTAAAGCATGCAGAGCGATAAGGAAAACAGGCTTAGCCACTTTACACCGTGTTTGCAAATAATGGCACAGCGTTTTCCCTTGGTAGACGTTTAACGGAGAAGATAAGTATGCATGGCAGTCAGAAAAGCAAACTACACGCACCATACTTATGTCTGAAAATTGTTTTTCGTTGGTGGTACATAACGGATAAGATCCCAAGAGGACACAACAACTAACTCAGAACCTGTATAACAGTGAACCGGATGAAGCAAGATACAAAAAGCGAATTAAATTATGGTAAGACATATGTGCGTATCGAGAAGATATAGAAAAAAATGAAAGCCAAAAAATGACGGGAGACATAAGGGTAAAAAACCTTGCTTAGGCTAATTGAATATAAATGTACAATGTACAAATATAAGTATTCTCTGTCTGTCTGTCTGTCTCTCTCTCTTTCTCTCTCCCCACCCCTCCAAATAATTTAGCATTAAAATATTTAACGAGTCGGTAACATGATGTAAGTTACACGCGTACTTTAAGCTGCACCGGAAAAAGGAAAATACGTTTCTTAATTATGTGCAGAAAAGTTGAATAAATTTAGAACGAATTCAGAATACGAATGTACATTTCACATGAAAATCGTTCTCAGTAAAAACGCGGCTGGCGGTAGGGCGGTAGTTGAGGCGAAGGAAATGTTTACAAAGGCACAAGGAAACCAGTTCCCCTTTGTGCGGAAATCAACCGACCTACTACAAGTAATTTAGAGAAAAAAATTAAATAGGTCGGTTCGTGTGGCGTGCAGTACTCAGTACTACATTCGTATTCCGCCATTGCAGGTATCGTGTTACTTTGAAAAAACGAAAATATTAAATTGGTTTGATTTGAAGTATCGTTCCCTTAAAGCGAATGGCGGCAGCTGTTACATGTTTTAATGATCGCTCTAAGTACATATTACGTTGATATTCCCAGCGGTTTTAAAGAAAAGCATAGTCGACTGCTCAAAACCGCAGTCGTTCGTACGCTTTGATTGTCGAAAATATGTAAATTTGTTACATTTACGTTGAATGAAGGAAATATTTTTTTATATGTACGTGGAGGGAATCCCCCCCCCCCTACACTCGTCCAATGTATTGCCACTGTTTAAACCGGCAAAACGCTCAGTTAGCAGCTGTGTTCGTTTTCGGAACTGACGTGGAGCTGGTACTACGTACCCATTTGTACTTTTTGTTCATTTAGTCATGTGTTTCTCTGTTTGTCCTTATTATTTCAATTTGTTTGTCTTTATTTAATTCAATTATTTGTGTTCTAATTTATTCTGTGTAAGTATAATGAGAGCCAGATCCCGTTGAACCGGGATCCTCTTCTCTTCTCCCAGCGAATGATAGAAAATGTTCTAAAAAGAACACTTGATACAAGAAAAAATTCGAATTAATTTTTAGGTTAAGTCTTAGGCCTATCGCAACCGGCGGCAGGTGTTATGTACCCACGCCACACCACTACTATTATCATACTTCCATAACAGATTGTATAAAAGATTTGAATTTTAGTAGTGTACAATTTCAACAAAGGGAAATGGTTTTAATGTCACCCGTTTTCCTTCTTTCCACATTGATAGCTAAAACAATTAGACATGAAACGGCTGTCCGGTTGCGCTGTTTCAAAAGGTCTGATTGCGCATGCGTAGCTTTGACGCGTTGTTTTCGGACCAGTTATTTTGTGTTCAAAACAGCGTCGTGGATGGTGTATCACATGGTTGTGTATCATGATTGGTCACTTCACAACCCACATCCTGTACTGCTAACCTACCCTCACTACCATATGCGCGGACCGTTTCATGTTTAACTGTTTCATCCGTAATAGCCAAAAGTCATAAGAAATCGTGACTCCGCTGTTGTATTCCGATTAAACTCTGCTCCCTCCTCTACGGTCAGTCATTTGTTTGTAAATAAATGTTACGTTTTCCGTTCCTTTCTGTGAAAGTTTGTTGGTTTCTGGTTTTAAGTTTTAAGCGTAAATGGTCAGCATTCCAAATGGATATTTCTATACATTAAACTGACATGGATTAACTGTATCCAGGATTTTGTGCCATGTTTATGTAGAAAATTTTCTTGTGTTGCAAGTTAATATTCACTCCAAGGATTAGGCTCTAATTCACCCGCCCTCGTCGCTCTACAAACATGTCTATCTAATACCATGATGTCTCAAGACCGACTCTGATAGTCCGATTTGCCGTTCAAGTGTTAACACCACTTCCTGGTAATCTTCTTGTAATCTTGAGGGAATATTCTTGTGTACTTCATAATAATTTCACTTTAGTTAATTATAATCAATAATTTTCATGATTACTACTTACCATTTTTGTCCAGACTTTACCTTCCGTTGTTATAATAATGACTTCTTGTACCAAAAAAAGACGGAGGTTAGACAGGAAAGGCTGACTTATGCGTCGTTCGGTATACAAGGAAGGTGTAACTGGACACTTCAGCTGTCCATTATTACCCCAGAATGTTATTCCATCCTGGTGGCGGGGGCTAAAAAGACTACTTTGGTTTTAACAAGCGTTCGGCAATCGAACCGGGAACCTCTAGATTAGTAGACAGGCGGCATACCCACTGATTGATCTACTTAGCCTCACACTAAGAGAGTTTTTTTGGAGTCTTATTATTTGCTCGCGCGTGTGCGTTTGACTATTTCATTACAAAATGGCGATCCTACTGCACATTGAAAGTGTCGTATGTTGATGATGAACTAACACGTTTCAAATTATTATTTGCGACTCCCATGCCATTGACATTTTGGAACCGCTGATTTATATCATGTGACGTCATTTGAAATGACGTCATCCCATAATGTATCAACAAGGGTTTTTTTAAGTACAGTGATTATTACTTACACCGGAGAACTTGAGAATTTTCTTTAATTATTGTGAAACGTGTAAACAAACGTGGGTCTGTTGGTACGATGAGATCATTACTGCTGTTTACTGTAAACACGAATACAATGTGGACAGTTATTACTGTAGCAGCCGCCAATTAATAAGTGTAATTAAAAAAAAAAACTTTTAATTCATTTACTTTCAATTAGCGATTATTGCCGTTGGTGTATTTATCTATTTAGGCCATCTGTTAACTGGTATTTAAATGTTAATTAAGGACGACTGTAACAGCAGCAGTAGTGATCCGGCTCCTTGAATGCAGCAGCCACGGTCAGCGGGGGTCACACACACACACACACACACACACACACACACACACACACACACACACACACACAAGTGCGCTCGGAAGAGCGTGTTATCTCTCTCTGACGTGATTACACAACTGCAATTAAATTAATTGTCTACGTATTAGTGAAATAATACTGCCATCAAAGTGTTCGTAGAAAATATTATAATGAAGCTTAATGCATTTCTACTGAACATAAACTAACACATGACAAAATGCCCGCATCATTGATGGAAATAAATGACATTGTGCACAATAAACATCATGTAACAGCTCGTCAGTTAACTATAAAATGGAAAGGCAAGGAAAATGGCTGCTGAAGATGAGGAAAGCTAAGAATTTTTTCGAAGAAAACGTCGCGAAGAGTGCAGTAGACTATGTGGGATTATAGATGGCGTTAACGTAAACGTATAAAGTATGGAATCTATCCTAAAGCAAGCGTGTGCGCCTCGAATGAAATAATGAAGGATGGAAAAACATGGTACAGTCGAAATCAGTAGGAATGAAAAAGAGAAACAGCATAGGAAGAAATAGATGGATAACGTGGAAGAGAGCATAACGGATATAGAAATAAGGGAATATAAATGGAATGCAGAAGTAAGAATACTAGGAAGTTTTCGATACTGCTGAAACTCATCAAGAATTGTGAACCCAATAGGCGAAGAAGAAGAAGAAGAAGGAGAAGAGTGAGGAGCATAACATGATATCAGGGCTTAGTAGACGAGGTTAAAGTTGCAAATTCAATAGCCTTTACTTGCGGGAAAGAAAAATAAGCCAACAAGTGAGATCCATGCCGTCAACAAACGTACAAAATTGAGTCTGAAAGGTATCTTATTCATCGTGATCACGTAAAGAGTACGGAGACTAAACAGAAACATTTTGTTTTTAATTTTCTGTCCTGTGACTTCGTCTGTGCGTTGTCTATTTTCGCGTTTCGAGAAACGTCTCATGAACAGAATTTACTTACTCCTTCCCAGGACGTTAATATATAATATACCATATTAATAATTATAGTGACAGTGCGTAGGCCACAGTCTTGTGAATAATACATACTACACCATAGGGAAGACGATAGACAACAAATTACTTTTTGTTATTACGACATGATAATCATCTTTTACTTCTTATTCTCTTCCCCGCCTCCTCCTTCTTCATCATGGTCTTCGCCTTCTCCTTCCTTTTCTATTTTTCATCTCCTTCTTTTTGCCGTTTGGTTTAAATATTTTGTCCCGATTCCGTTCTTCACTTTTCCTAAAATTTTTGGAGGAGAGAGAGAGAGAGAGAGAGAGAGAGAGAGAGAGAGAGAGAGAGAGAGAGAGAGATTGCGAGTTTCAGTACTGAAGTGATATGATAAATTCCATTCACATGTTGTTTCCGCCTTTTACCCCTTATCACAATCCGGCATTCCGCTAAGAAAAAAAAACATTATATTAGTACATAATCTCAATAGGAAATCGCAGTAAAGTCTCCTAGATTTCTTAAGTAATTTATACATCATTTTACACTTGCTTTTTTATTTATCGGCAATCGTGGTCTTGGCATTATTAATTACACAATCCTTTTGCGGATTGTTTTACGTACGGTAGTTGGAAGAGATACTGCGGTTGAAACACTGTACGCATCTAACGAAAAAGCATATACAAAACTAAAAAGAAATCGCTGTTACGAAGATAGGCCTATATAATTTTATAGGGTTTTCAGTTGGCAAGCAAAAGAAAAAGACACGTCAATAAAACTGTGTTCCGGGCTGTTGGGCCGTGGTTCTCTTCTTGTAGAGTCAAACGTTTCGACTGCAGCTGTAGTGTGTCTTCTGTTCTGCTTCTCTGGCAACCAAATGGCGACGCGACCAGAGGAGCAGAACGGAAGACCCACTGAAGGTGTCTGGCGCAGCTGCAATCGAAACGCTTGGCTCTACAAGAATAGGACCACGGCTTAACAGCTCGGAAAATAATTTTAGTCCAGATGACATCGGCCTTGAAAGCTTTAAATGTTATGATCAAAAAGACATCACTGTTACATACAATTGAAACCCTTCGGGGATGACTGACTCAGCGGTGGGTTACGATATTTATTCTTTCGGGAACTGCGCATCAAGAAGGTTCCAGTATGTTGTACTACATATAGAACTTTACAGCGCTACGACGCCTTTTACATTTCTTATTGGCGTATTCAGGTTCATCATTCGAGACTTCATGAGTCTCCTCTCGCATTGTCATAAAATTGTTCACTTTATTGGTCACTGTCGACACTCACAAATATTTGGACATCTCTGGCATCACATTTTGCGTATCTCGTATTTTATGAATAGGACTATATAAATATAGCTTGTTGTAATAACAGTCTTTGTAGTTTATAATGGATACATAAACAAATTATGTATTAATTTAACAATCATATATCTAATAGCGTAAAGATCATAAGAGGAACAGAGTATACAGATACTGTTGGGGTAAATGAAGTCTCACTGAATCGATGCTCGGTTACTCGAGGCCGTATTGTAGGCCTAATTGGCGCTGTACTGTAAAAACAAAATTAGTATTACAGCATTTCACGATGAATTATAATTTTTTGTCATGGCAAGAAAAAGAGCATTTTCTTGTTGAAAATAAAATCACACAACGTGAGCGAAAATTAAGTAGTACGCTAATTGTAACTGTGGAAACATGCTAGAATGTGACACTAACGCATTCGTGCGCGCGCGCGCGCGCGTGTGTGTGTGAAATTAATTACACCAGCACTTAAAATCAGAAGTGAATTGACTCAGACCACAACGAGAACGGAATGAATTGCTACGTACGCTTAATGTAATTATTTTTGTAAGGCACGAATGAGTATTTACACACACAATGACAGTCTTTTGACCATCTACCTCCTATTCATTGTCACTTCTCCCTCGCCTTATTGCATTATCTTCACTTACTCGTACGTAGACAAGAGTGTATTCACGAAATTAATATATAATTAGATTTATCTTCGCCAGTGACTGACTTCTTTATCCTCCGGCGACCGTGTGAAGCGTACAATTCCATGTCCCTAGCTTCTACCCCCTTCTATCCCGTCTGTCTTTATTAAAAAAATTAAAATTTATACTTTTAATTTACCATTCATTTCGCAGCAACATAAATACAACATTTAGTCTTTATTTCACGGTTTTGTCCGAGCGAATAGAGTGGATTTCTATTTTTTTTTTTGTACGTGTAAATTTTATTAAAACGTAGGCTTGTACGAGTGTTCTGCAACCATTTGCATTTTTTATTAAACAAAAACCGCACATAATTTCTAGGTGTGGAAAAGTAAATTTGGTGACCTCTGTCGTTGATTATAGTATGTTGAGTGTTTGTTTATCTGCACCCTCGCTCGCGTGTATGGAGCTGCTGAGATAATATTTGCAATTAATTGTAACTCGACCAACAAAACCTTCTGTAGGGCTATTCATATTTTAAATCGTTTAAATTACATTTTGTTTTTTAATTTGTACATTTAGAGTTACCCTTTTCATAACTGACGCAGATATAGTAGATTCGTGGTGTGGGTACCGTGCATAACAGCATCCTTGAGTAGATTTTGGCGGGATTATTTGTTATCGTTGATTATTAATTCACGTGGATTACCAGACAGGAAGATTCATGGTCCGTGAGGGATCCATAATTGAAAATCTGTTAGCCTAAAGAGCAATCGTATCACCGGCATCGGATGTTGACAGCAGGACGATAAGTATAGGCAAGCGGGTTGCTGTTTGATAGTTCGCCTCTTCCTTACCTCGCCCACGCCATCCGTTTCGTATGAATGCCAACTTTTAATCTAATGCGTAACGAAAGTCATGACAGTAGTATTTGAACTATAAGATGCCATCGAAAGAATCACCCCACTTAAAAGTATAGCATAAAGCGACTGGAGAAAAAAGTACGCGATAACAGTTGGCTGCCTCACTCACACACTATTTCTCTCTGTCAAGTACTGTCATTTCACTCCCACTTGCGTGCTTCTGTATGCAGACGATGTACACACTATGAAAGACTGTACAAGGCTTTGCTGGGCATGTGCCAAATTAATGAAAATTCTGTTAGCGTCGCATCTAGGTGTTTGTCCACTGCGCATCTCAAGGTTACTGTTCAGTTACAACACTGCACAGCGCGTAAGAGGACGAGCAAGGAATGTCTGCGCACGAACACACGACCGGCATGTAGAATTCGTCCACATTGTTTTACCCCAGATAGTCTGGTACAATATTTCGACTTCTGTCCTGGATTGGCATTTTATCGGAACATTATGTCTTGGAATGTCCGGGATTACCATTTTGTCCGGTATTTTGCTCAAACACTCATAATTTTTTTGTTCCCCGTGCAGTAACAATCGAGATTTCTCAAAAATTATTGATCGCCTGAACGAGGACTATTTTATATATATATATATATATATATATATATATATATATATATATATATTTGAAGAATTACGTGTACTTGCAAACTGAAGTGTGTTGCATACTGAAGGGGCTTCAATAACATGAAATCAGACAGTGTTTTACTGAACAAGTAGGTAGTACAGTTAAAGTACGCGAGAATTATAAGAAGTGTTTGTTGTAGAATTAGAAAAGAATGACGATTCGAAAATTAAATGAAGTTGAAAGAGAAGCCGTAGATGGAAAACAATGTTCCCGGTCCAAGTGGGAATGGTTTGAAATAAAAGTGAAAAAAATTATTTTGATTTAAGTTTAAAGTTCTAGAAATTACTTAATGCCCAAATTATTAATTAATAGTACCGTTATTATTGAAGATTCATTTACGTAATAGAATTATATATTAATAAATTTAAATTTTTCCATACAATAAAAAAATAATTGGCATATTTAACTATTTTTAATTATTACAATTGTTTAGTATTCAAAATCCCATATAGACCTATTTACTAAGTTCTCCAATAGAATTGGGTATTTACTAACTTCTCCAATTATTGGGTATTTTTATGAACTGGTATTGACGATAGAGGGATTTTTATTTCTTGGGAAACACTAATAGGTAATGAAAACTAGGTTGTCTACTTTTGTGAGGCAGTGTCCTCTGTTTTCAAAGTAAATGTCCTTAGTTCGGATGAAAAGAATGTGGTAACCTTAACTGAAATAACTGGAGCACTGTACATTTCATCCATTAAGGTCATTAAACCGAAGGCAGGGGCTGCAGTATGCCCCGGCGTAGTGTGTCGTCGATATATAGCTTTATTGGAACCGTTATTTACGGTTATTGACGCAATCAAAGCAAATGTTACCAGACGTAATTAATTTTTTGTCTCCGTCAATGTTGTTGACATGTATATGCACATAATGGAAACAAAGGCTACACGAACAGTAGAATGACGACGAGCAGACGGGTAGCCTTCATTGAAAAAGATATGCTGCGGATGATGAATACTAATTGTAGCAACGCCGCGACTATGTGGGCTCAATAGTAATCCCATCTGACTAACAATGCGATCTGATTAGTGTCTAGAGACTGTACCGCACGTTTAAGAACACATTATAACATCAAAGGGTTCCAACCGTCAATTGTTTACCTCAGGCAGTACTACCAGTTTTATTACCTTTTCCTGAAAACATTAACTACTGGATTTTAGTTTATTGCCGTAGAAGATACATTGTCATGGTCGAATATTGAAAATGAGGGAATTTAAAAATTATACATTCGGAACAGGAATGAGCGAAGCGAGCCATATTCTACTAAATAGTGGCGGCCCGTGCTTAGGTTGCACGCTTGCACAACCCCCATGAAATCCCGAATTGTATTTTAAGTTATAGAATTATGAATAAAGAGACCGAGTGACAGCCGGTATAAGCTGTCTCTCCTCTTCTTGTCATTGTCAAGTAGAGGTTAGGGCACCCTCTTGCCCTTGGGTTAAGAAATTGCCCCTAAAGGCGGATGACCTTCCATTGGTCAACGACGTAGGGTGTGGGAGCCAGGGAGAAACCACCACACTAAAGATCCTTATGGATATCTCAACAGGGAAAACTGATCCTTTTAGTCTGGTAAGACAGCCAGTTTATGAGAGAACACCCAGACAGAAAATCGGGCTGGACGTTAAGCCTGAAGGTGGCAGCCCCGCCATACGTCTTACCCTGTGATATGCTAGTAACATATCCAGGGGACATATTCACTACTAAAATGCCTCAAATAATGTATATTTGCCTATTTGAGACCGGAACAAACCATTCTTGGTTTAAACCTTGAGGATGATGATCATCATCATCAAGATAAATCATTGTAATTAATCATTTGCCGATTGAAAAGCGTAGAGCAGTACTAAAAACCGTAGATACTCTAGCCGCGGTGTATGGACCAACTGTGACGCGCTTTGTATATGGGGAAATACAATGGAGTTTTGCTCTGGCTGGCTAGACTCGGGTGTTCCTATTACAACCATATAGGCTCGCTTGGTGTTATTAGGGACTGGAAACCCCGCTTGTGCGTCACGGCGCCACCAGTCTGTTTGTTGGTAAATAACACGTGGTGCGCCAGGTTGTAATTTGTAAGATAATGTTGATATGTTAGTTGAGTTAGTGTCGGTCGAATTTTTTTGTGAAGTTTTTAGTTTTAGCCAACGCCCGTACGTGGTTCTTCAACCATTCGACGTCGAGCCTCCCAGTAGCGATTGGTTATGTCGTCAGTCGGGTACGTGAGTGCTTGGCAGTCCCGTAAGTGTTCTCCGTCCATTCTTCCGGAATTGCAAAGCGGACAGGTTTCGTTCTCAGCTAGGCCAATGCGGTGTAGATGAGCTTGCAAGTAGTCATGTCCGGTAGTAAGGCGGAAACGGGCGACGGCCTCAGCTCTGTCCAGGTGTCTCGGTATTGGTCCTACAGTGGCAAGACTTTCCCACTTTTTACCAGTACCCAGGGTTTTTAGAGTTCTTTGTGTGGAGGTGTTTATAACTGAGGTGATGAGGTTATTGGCTCTACTGAGAGTAAGCGGCACGTCCGGCTGCTCCGATTCTGGTCCTTCTTTGGCTTTGATGTCGGCTCTTTCGTTGCCAGGAATACCTACATGGCTTGGCACCCACTGTAGGGTAACGATCCATCCGGTTGACATCAGCTCTGCAAGTTTCGCGCGGCATTGAATTGTTCTCAGGCAGTCGGTGGGAGCGTTGCTGGTGAGCGCAAGAATTGTGGACTGGGAGTCGATTAAAAATACCACTTTTCCTGGTGCTAAGGTCTTGGCTAGTAGCTGGCTGGAAGCTTCGTAGACTGCGCACACCTCACCATCGAAGTTACTAGCGTTTCTTCCCACAGCTGTTGAATTCTCAAAGAGGCTACAAAACCATCCCGCGCCTGCTCCCCTCGTTTCAGGCAGGAATGAGCCGTCAGTGTATATGTGGAGCCAATCATTCGAAGGGTACCTAAGGTTGATGGTTTCTATGGCGTACGACTTGAGCTCGATAGGGTTGGCTTCGGCCTTGTTGGTTGTTAGGCTGATTAGGTCAAGCCGCTTTGCAGGTAAAGCGTTTGCCACTGCATTGTAGTACTGTATGGGAGCCCGACGGTCCAGTGATAGTTGGTACTTGCTTATAAGAGCTTCAGCGTGAGTTAGAGGCGAAGTTTGGGTTTTGAGTCGTTGGGTTGCACTTTTGTATCCATTCCAGTGATTCCCATCCACTCTCTTAGCCCTTTCCCAAAACTTAAGCGTGCATTTATCCCTCCGGCTATCTAAAGGTTCGATGCCAGTTTGAAGTTGCATGGCCGCTATTGGGGTTGATTTTGCTCCTCCGGTTATAATTCTTAGAGCGTTATTCTGGACAACGTCGTATTTATTTAGGTTGGTGTTACTAGCAAGTGAGGTGACTTCCGAGCCATATTCAAGTACTGGACGGACGTATGTTTTGTAGGCTGTAGATAGAACATCTTGAGTGGCTCCCCATTTGGTAGCAGTTAGTCTCTTGAGAAGATTGATACGTTTCTGACCCTTCTCGGCCGTACTTGTGACATGGGTGCTGAAAGATAGTCTCTTGTCGAGGTTGATTCCCAGATACTTGGACAGCGATACTTGTCTTAGAGGTGATCCCATGAATTTTAAATTGATTACCGGGGCCCTAGTGGACATGGTGAAGAGTTGAGACACTGTCTTATCGGTACTAACTTCCATTTTGTTGAGTATTGTAAAACAACAACAATGAATTCCATTTTGTGAAGTTCGTTGTTAGTGTGAGTTAAAAAATGTCAGTCCAATTCATCGTTAAATGTAAATAATAGTATACATAAAGGATTAAGGTGTCATAGTGTAAGATATTCATTATACTTAACTGGTAGGACGCAGTGAATTCTGTCGTAAAATTAACGAAAACGCTGTTCAATTTACGTCCTACTGAGGAAAAAATTGAAATTAAGAAAAACAAATTTTAATTAAGACCGTCCAAATTTTAATCAAAGTGTAAAATCAGGTAACAGAATATTTAATCATAAATTTAAAAAAGATTTGTACAATAAATATTCGTGGTTCTGTGGGTGTGACACTAAAATTGCATTATTTTGCTTTCCTTGTGTGTTGTTTGGAGGGAAGGAGACTTCAGAGAATAAAATAATTTAATACCATCTAACCCAACTGCAACTCCCAAAATTTTCAACCACCAGCCGCGACTGCTATTAAACTGTAAAAAGATCGCTATACAGAGTTGTTATCGAGAAACTGTGAGTTGTATGAGGATACTTACGCTACAACTACAGTTGAAATTATATTTTCTCACTCCGATTTAGTATTTGGATAGTATTTTCTTTTCTCCTAAAAGAAAACTGAAGTAACATTTCTGTAATATTAATAAAAGGCATCCGTGTTTTATCAGATACTTGTTCGTTTAAAAGGTGTAGTTAAAATTAACAAACGAGTACTGCCGTCAATACATGCTTTGTGCCGTTCAACTTTAAAACGTCGTGTATTAAATCTTACCGTTTGCAGAGTTTTCAACGAAAATATAATATGCTTCGAAAAAATCAAAGTAAGAATTCATTACTCGTTTTGCTCTTTTCTAAACACTAATTCATAATTTAAAGCGCAGACTAACCGAGAGAGTTAATTGTTTTCGCAGTAATGGTACACAGAGAACGCTTGTAATTTCATTTTAATGGCTGTTTAATTGGTATTACTGTGTTTGCTGATACTGGTTTCAGGTCTGCGGCGCCGTTTTCTGCACCGTTGTAAACAGCATAGACGAAAGGAAAAATTCTCGAATTTTTTGTTTTATTTATTTGTTTGTTCTATTAATACGTAGAATGTGAGATTAAAAATAGAATTAGGCCTAACAGTTTATCAAAAGGTAAAAAAATATCGTAAATTTTTCATAAGTACGTTCTGCTGCATATAATTAAAACAGTTTTACTTGGTCGCTGAACAACTAAAACAACAACAATGAATTCCATGAAATTAGTTACGACATTCACAAGTAAAAAATGTACGCTTAATATGCAAATAAAATTATAACAGCTTAAAACGACTTTACTTTGTGTTGTTAACTCGATGTGTTGTTACGAAAGTCGTGTTGTGTCGTTTCACTTAATTTTTGTTTGTCATATTTTTCATGTCTCGTGTATAGTCGACCCGCGTTTTTCACATAAATTTTCTGCATGCCATTCATTAGCACTGAGAAGAATATTGTCAAATAATATAGTTTGAATGCAAAAGCGTCCACGAATAGCACCGTATTTAATTTACGTTTACATATGATACGTGAACAGAATAATATAACACATAAACTCGCAATTATAATAATATTCATATACATTTATTTATTAGAGAATTCCCGAAACGAGTATTTATTTACTTTAATAGTAATGTGAATAAATCAATGAGTAAATGACAGTGTTCTGCGTTGTCAGAGTTGTTTTGTACGTTATAATACAAACCTATAGGCTATACCTTTTGCAGAAGAAACGGCCATATAATGGCGCACGCGTGCGCGCGCATTGTGTGAGATGCATTTTTAGGTCGAGGCCCACGTCATGTTTTGCAATTTTCCGTAGCGTTTCGGCAGGAACAAATAGTCAGGTCACAATGAATGGACAGCGGCTAGCAGATTCCCTAGGCAAGGATTTGTTTTAGAAGCCAGAAAGGAAGCAACCTTTTGGAAGACGAAGACATAGCGTGAACGTTCTGACCGGATCGAATTTGAACAGACTTTTACCATCTAATCGTTAAATGAAGAAGGAGATGAAGAAGTTAAAATCGAATCAAAGAGATCGGAAACAAAATCAGTCACAAACAAAACCAAGCGAATTCTGGAGTCGGAGAGTAAATTAGTACTTTGTGTAAAATTGTGGAAAACCCGAGTAAAATAGGCGAGCTAAAAATGTAAGAAATCGACGAGGATTTAAATCGGTAAACGAACGGCTCAGAGTACAGAAACAAGCGTGGAATGATTATATCGCACGGATGGGTGAACTTTGTTCGGCATTAGATATAAATCGCCCATATAGGAAGTAAATATGGAGACCTGTCGGCGAACAAGAATTTTTAATTTAAATTAAAAAGACAGCGAGGAGAGAGAGAGAGAGAGAGAGAGAGAGAGAGAGAGAGAGAGAGAGAGAGAGAGAGAGAGAGAGAGAGAGAGAGAGAGAATGGAATGAGACAAGCAGAAGAACCATGTAAATCCTTATCTGCCTTTTGGGATTTACATGGTTCTCCTGCTTGTCTCTTTCCATTCTCTCTCTCCCTCTCCCTCCCTCTCTCGCTCTCTCTCTCTCTCTCGCTGTCTTTTTAATTTAAATTAAAAATTCTTGTTCGCCGGTAGGTTCATCGATCTTGTTCATGCATTAACTTCTTATCTGCCTTTTGGAACTTAATGGATGACTTGTGGCAGTCAATCCTGGCTTGCTGTAGTGTGTTGTTAATACCCGTGACTAGGCGAAACCCGTTAGTTTCAGATCTACGAAACGGAACGAGTACTGTTCTGTTTAAGGAGTACTGTATGCTAAATAACTCATGTTAAGAACGTTAATTAAAATTGTACTGTTTACTGATATAATTGGTCAGCGCTTTGTTAAATTTTATCGTTACACAAGAAAACTAGCGTTTCAAAATTGAATAACATAGTCACAAGAAAAGTTTGAAGAAGAGTGGAGGCAAATAGTGTGGGCACCAAAAAATAAACGGCTGGGTATCGGGGTTCTGTTTCTTACAAGGAAGTGCACAACAAATACCATAGGCCTATTGACGAACTGGCAGAAGTAGTAGTGCTAGTACTGTCCCCCTTGTTTACTAATGCATTACGCCGACTTGGGGTAGGTAAAGTGGAAAGTTGCTAATTGACGACACAACTTGACGGTAGGGTGGCATTATTCAGTTGTCGGCGTGTTTGCGTTGTCTCTGGCCTTGTCAGCTCTTTCTCGATATGATGTTAACATTAAATATAACGTTAACAGACGCGTTTTTGTGTAAACAGAAACGTGAGGAGGAAGGAAATGGTAGACCTACTGTCCATAATCGTATGATGTCGACAGAGGAAGCACTTTGAATACTGACCAGCGATTACAGAAGTGCGGGTCTCAAAACAGTGCCAGTGACAAAAAAAGTAATATTAGCAGGCTGGTAGCGCTTATTTATGTGTTTTTTTTATCGTCATTAGTTTCCTATAAAATATTTTGTTTTCTGCTTTAAGGAATAATCGTTTGATAAATTATGACTTTAAGGTCGGCTTGAAGGTCTATCGATGTATCGGTTTATAACTTATAGGATATTTTTTATTCTCAGCCTACACTTTCTCAGTCCCCTGTCTCGGGACAATCGCCCTCCACCGCTGACAGTTATGCCCTGTACAATAATTGCTTGCCGTGACAGTTGGTCCACAGACAATTGTGTGAGATTTCAGGACTCTTGAGTTTACGACTTCGTTTTGCAATGGATCATTTACATTTTTTAAATAATTTTCTTTTTAGATCAAAAACTAGCGCTCTTCGTTTGCAGAATTGTGACTGCCTCGGCTTAATCAGTCCAGTGTTTTAGATATTTCCTTTTTTTATTAGTGTAACGTTATCTTAAATTTTATTCTGATCAAACCAGCCCAAATTAAAATATTTTGTTGTTGTAAGACTTGTGTTTTTTATTTCGCCTTATATGCGTAGTTTTTTTAATTTTGCCTTTTTTTAAATGTGTTATGCGTTACTTATTATTTTTATTGTTATCAGTCGTTATAGAGCTTATTCACTCACCCAATTCGAATAGCTTTGGAGTTAAAAAGTCATGAACTATTCGGGGCAAATACTTTCCTCAAACTGTCCAAGTATTGTCTTGGTCTTCCTTGTTGTATTCAAATACTTCTGCATTCTTCACAAGTTCAGCTTTAGCAACCATTGCGTCATATTTCTTTTGTGAAAACTGATACACTGATGTAAATAACAAGTGATATTAAAAGAAACAATAAAAGAGAGACAGAATTAAAAGAAAAAATATTGAAAAACTATAACTTAATAAATTGACGACTCAAGACTTTTAGACGTTTTACGACAGAAAATATTTGATCCAAGTAAAATGTAACATACTCTTTTCTTTAATTAGCAAACGTGTATAAATAAAGATAACGTATAAATAAAACAGTGGATTAATTCAGCATAGGTACAACCCTACAGACGCAGAATGGTATTTTTATCTAAAAAATAATTATTTAAAGAAGGGGACCACAGCAAACAAATTCAGTACTTTGAAGATCCGAAAACGCATTATTTGCGGGGAGCAATTATTACGGGAGGCTCATAGTCCTGAAAGTAATTATCAAGGGAGCAGTTGGGAGCTAGCAATTGTCGCGGAATCCTCCCCTCAGACTACCCCGTTTACTTCGTCCTTATAGAATTAGGTGGCGCTCTCTCTCATTCTCTGTACATGTCCGTACATTTATTTGTTTGGTTGTGTAAAACACCTGTATGTGTTACTCCCATCTTCTTGTTATTCTTTCGTTTGTTATATCTCTTCTTGATTTTCCCACTGTCCTCTCCAGTGAATCAGTAAATCTCCCGTCACATTAACATACTTCTCGATTTTATTTACCACTCCTCACTTCTATAGGTAATAATACTTTTTACTGAGGTTTTGTAAATTCTTTGCCTGTTTGTTTTTGATATTGCGACCCCACACTAGGTCATACATTGCATCATTCAAATCTAGTATATGAATATATAATAATATAATATAAATAATATAACTAGTATCATTGCATTCTAAGTGTTTCTGTCTCCAGTTGTTTCATTTAACAAACAATTAAACGAAACACCTTCATCCCGGTTTATTTTACTTTCTCAGTTTTATCGTTTATTCAGGGTAAATTTCTGCCCCCTTTAATTATTACACGTTAAAGATAGGTTTTTTTTTCAATAATAAAAGATTTTATTTTGTGTCACCTCTAAAAATAAAATTGACATAACTACTCTTCAGAGTAAGATATATATATATATATTTATATTGTAGCGTGACAGAAAATCCACTACATTTTAAGTCATGTGAAATCATAAAGTTTAATTACACCAACAAATGTTATAATAATATTGAATGACATTTAAATAAATCAGAGGAATGAACCACAATAAGATAAAAATCCTCACTACATAATATATAAAAACCACTGTTAAAAGAAACCAAAGAAAGTATTGAAGCAACTCATCAACTCATAGTATAATACCAGTAAGTTACCCAGGAAGCTCAGAGCAGTAAACCAGTTATATAAGACTATATCAAAGAAAAAGAGACTCAATTAAAGGGTGGTGAAGACCAAATACCCCAAAAACAAGAAGAGGGAAGAATAAAGTTTGTGAACAGGAAGAAAACAATACCCTGAAGCCTGTATAGAAGAATAAAGTCAGTTCAGTAAATAAATTAAATACTCCAAACTAAACCTCAGTCGTGATATCACCAAGTACCTTGGTTTACCCAAGAATGAGGAAGGAAGAACAGAAGAGTGAAGACTAGACGAGGGACAAGAATGAAGACTAGAAGAGGGACAAGAATGAATACCAGAAGGAAGATATGAAGAAGGACAAGAAGGAAGACAGGAGGAGAGGAAGAAATAGTATGAAAGAAACACCGTAGTAAAACCTATTATTATATAAACTACTATCAATCCCAAACCCACAAAAACTATGCAAAAGAAAGTATAACATACCCAAAAGCTTATAAAATGTAATTATTGAGAAAACTAAAGTGCTGTATAGCGTTATAAGAAGTGCACCGGCTAAAGCTATTGTGTAATAAAGAAATAAACTAGTCTTAACGGTCCATGATTACTAAAGGTCTGGTCTGAGATAATCAGACTCAAAATATCAGAACCAACAGTGAAAGTGAATTTGTGTAAGTGTTTTTTAAAAAAAGCAATAAACTTAAAGTTGGTGATACTATAACTTAGTAGTATGCTATATCACAACTTTAAAATCTAAACAATAAACAGCATAATAAAATAATAAAATGGAAGGTTTCCAGTATTTTATTATTTTAATGTAAATCTTTATTTACAAGACATTTGTAAAAAATGATAATAAATAAAGTATGGGAGTTGGTATTTGCTGATGTGGGGGATCACAGTAGTAATGGTTTGAACCAGAAAGGACTGGTACTAATATAGTATGAATAAGTGTAACATGTTTAAATAGACTGTTATTTCACAATCCTAAAATCAATGTGTTAAATAAATGTATTTGTAAGGTTTATTAGAAAATAAGATTTATGTTATGTGTTTTAAAAAGAATTATGTTTGATAAATAATAACCTACATACCAGTAATAATGTTCTAAAAGGTATGCTATGTTAGCTCAAAAATAGTTGAAAGATATATGTTCAAACCATATCTGCAATGTGTTCAATTGTGCAGATTGCTGAACCATGTTCATAATTATTTATTTTAATTATGTAATGTTAATTAACTACTACACAATACAATAAGTTATAAATCATGTTATTTTGATATAATTGTAATTATGTAAAGTCAGAGGAGGAATTAAGTTTAAATTATTTGAGAAAGAAAGAAATATAAAATTCTAAAATCTAGGCCATTTGGGTGAAATCAGAGAACCAATATAAAATAGTATAGTTCACTTATAAATCCTGTAAACTACCCAGATTTATATAAGATAACACAATTAACCACTACTAGGAATGATCCTATGAATTAAAATGACAATAAGGAAATATACCTTAACATTTTGTAAATTGTCAAAATATATAAATTAATTAATTTTAAAGAGCAATGTCAAATTTACAAATTAACACAAAAAACCAGTTCAAAGGTGTAATTTATATGTATTTAAGGAAAGGGAGAGTAATGTGACTAATTAAAATTTATTATAATAGTATTAATAATATTTAAAATGGAAGGAATTTTGTATAAAGACGGAAATCCAATTTTGAGCCTATATTTCCAAAGTGTGAACAAAATTTGTTAATTTCCACAAAATGTCTACAGATATGGACTATAATACATCAATTTAAAGGGAATGAGATGATTAAACCAATAATAAGGTTAGTAATTCATAAAAGTAAGGAATAAAATAGAAAAATTCCATATATAATGTAATATTTTCTAATGTGTATGGAAGTCGAAAAATGTTAACAATACTTTTTCAAGGATTAACTGGGCAAGATTTATGACCAAGTTAATTAGTCTTTTGTTGAATATCAAGCTGAATAGGTGTGTGACAAAAACGTTCTTAAAATCGAGTCGAACATGATGCTAACGTTTAGCCATTGAAATCAGTGAACGAGAGTTAGACAAATTAAACACTTTTTGAAGCCAATACTATAAAAACATTCACGACAATAGTGAAAACAAACCTCTAACTTCACTATACGAGTGACAGTAAACAGTAAAACATTATATTTCAACTGATTCACTTTACAAACCTAACCGTAACTTGAAAAAACTTAACCCCAGAAGGGAAAACAGACAAAATAACCAAATTAACACAAGTTTACACGGAACACTTCACCAGAATACACCAACTAACTTAACAGACATATTACACCAGTGCGGGAAGATTTTAGACATTCACAAAGGTAATTTTGTCGTGATTTTGGGACATGCCGAGTTCACAGTAACTACGCAAGAAATAGTAGCGGCCATCTTTTAATTCTACAGAGACCGCCTTCACGATATTACAGTGACGTCATCGTCTGCGTATGGTTTGACAGCATTCATTTACATTACATAGTGGAATTATTTAAATACTATTGAATAGTAATTATTGTATTAATATCTTTAATTGTTAATGTTATACTTTCGCGTCACCCTTCTCTGACTATTAATCCTAATCGCTCAAAGAACCTGTCTTTTAATATAATATAACATAAAATTTTGTTCTGTATGACACAATCGATAATTCCTGAGACAGAGTCGATAATTGCTCTCCATCGATAAAATATCGATTATTTATTTAAAATTGTCAATAAATCTTTATATTTCCATTATTTTGTATCTGTACTTATTTCACAGGGTAATTTAAGGGTATTTATAAGGCAGAAGGATTTAAGTGAGAAGAATATATCCTATTTTGAACAAGATATTGGACCAGTCAGAAAAGTCACCAATCGATTATTACCTGGAGTTAATCTATTTAACTCCAGACTTGGTGCAAATCTTCAAGAAGTGCTCGACGGTCAATAAATACCTACCTGTTATTAAAATTTTACCAGAACCTTTTAAAAAACAGATTTATCTTGTATACATACCTCTATAAACATAAACAAAATTATTTTATTGTTTGAAAATTCTATTATTATTGAATTTTCCATTTTATTTTTTATTCTTTTGTAACGACCGGCATACAGCGGTCTGGTGACCAAGTGGCTAGCCCAAACAGTGGGGCTTGATCAGATTACAGCCATATATAGGGTCTTCTTACAAAGTGACGAACCCAACGCTGGGCATTAAGGAAGAAGGCAGTACCCTAAAGGTCGTCCAGTTACAATATATATATATATATATATATATATATATATATATATTAGCCTATTAGTATATTACACATAGTATATGTGTATTATAAACACATATAACATGTATTTCGCATAGTGCATACGTTACACATAACCCATGTTTTACGTATTGTACACTCGTCGCACATAGTTCTTAGTTCATAGTGACATATGTTGCACATATTGTGTGTAGTCTACTCGTTTCACATACTCCAAATATTAAACATAGTGCGTCCATTGCATATAGTCCACATAATACATATAGTACAAATGTTTCCCGTAGTCCACATATAACACATAGTCCACACAAGTTCCACGGGCCACGGATTACTCATAGTGCACACGTTACACATAGATCAACCATTTCACATAGTCCACATATTACGTATAGTGTACACGTTTCACGTAGTCCACATATAATGCATAGTGCACAAGTTGCACGGATTACTTATAGTGCCCACGTTAAATGTGTTGCACATATTACGCATAGTGCAACCTAACGTACTTATTGCTTTGAAAATTTTTTGATTTTTTTGGATATTCCGAGGGAGATACGCCAGCAATTAGAGCCCGTCAAGACTGATACGAGTTAGCATTGTTCGAGGGCGAGCGACGGAAGGAACAAACCTTTCCTTTCTACTTAAATGACATAAAAGCCATTTAAAAGACAAAGCGTGCTGCAACACGTGTTCCCGACGAAAAGGGTCATGCGTGGGAACACTTGACTTTACAAATATGACAAAGGAACATTACCCTTGCATCCGTTTCAGTAGCGAGAGAATAGATAGGCCTAGCTAAGAGCATTGTTCCAAGCATATGTGAAACTTACTGAAAAACGATAGCTGGAGCACGGACGATGTAGTAGGACCACGGGAGGCTTGTTTTCATGATGTGCAGGAGACAAGGAGGCGTCTGCGACGTACACAGATGTTTGCCACCCGCAAGTTCGCTAGAGGAAGTCGTCAGAGTCCGAACAATACTTTATTCCGACACGCTACACCATAAGGGGCAGATGTGACTTCAGTAGCAAGGTCTCGATGCAGATTCCGAGAAAGTGGCAACGTCCTGATGACAGCAACTCGTCATGTCAACGTGGACTATGAGAAATTCAAGTAGAGAAGCCAGCCAGCCAATTAGAAACGAGGATTCAGAAGGGAGTAACTGTAGGGGATGGTCTCGAAGGGAACCGACGACCAGAGAACAAATCCCGAAGAAGAACGTCCCTCTCCAAACGGCGCTGGGTATAGAATTCACAAGAATCACAGACTAGAGGCAAGAGTACCGAGGGAAATCCGAGCAATTGTCCTATCAGAACTATTTTGGTGGGAAAATGAAGCGTTCGAAGGAGTAGCGAGAGTGGGAAAGCGAAGGGCATAAAAACTGTATGCAAGAGGAGACGCTCTCTCAGTATTACTCTAATTTCCTCTCAGTTTCCATAAAAATTTTGTTTTGTGATATTCAAACTGGTGTTCGGTATTAGTGGAAGTTCGGGAGTAAGACTTGAAGCGTTGAGCCGAAACAGTGGTATTCGCGACGATGCGCGACTAATGAACTTTGTAAAACTCTAAGTATTACACTAATACAGTTAGTGCCGTAAGAAGTTGTATAATGCAGTAGTAATATACTTGAACTCTTTATAAACGAAATGAATCGGTATACAACATAAGACTTAATTTAGATACAAAATTATTTCGTAGAATCGAGACAAGTGCCGATGATGTTTTATATGCGTCTAATGACTTGAAATCAATCTAGGCGTTACGGAAGAGTCGAACATGTATTTAAACAATACCAAAGTGCATGGAAGTATCGAACTAAAATACGCATAAATAGACTGACGCGATACGAATAGACAATATAATCCTAAGCGCAAGTATCGCGACTTAAACTGTAATAACACTATAAAACTTATAACGGATTTCATGAAGTGCGAACTAGCGTTCCGAAACAATGTACTTATAACAATTGGAAGTGCGAGTTACGAGTGGTTCCAGGACCAGCATCAATCGTCACCCAGCGGATCCAAGCGGACACATGCAACAGGAGCGAGACACTACGATGACTTGAGTAATGTACCAAAATAACCATTTATTATAATTCCTAGTTTATCGTAATACCGCTGACCTGTCACGTAGAACTAACTGCCTGAGATATTTCAAAATAGAGTCATTATAAATACGAATCCATGGTTAAGAATAAATACTATTATAGAATATTACACGTGTATTATCTTATTAGTGTACGTATATGACTATTTCAGATGTGTATGTGTTTAATATGTTTACTGCAGGTATATGAGTATTTCATGTGTATATGTGTTTAAATATGTTACGAAGTATATCACTTAGTGCAAATCTCAAGCACGCAACATTGATAGTTCTTAACGTCATCAATTATGTCTTATTTCATGATACAATAACTACACACGAGTATGTGTAAGCATTTGATTGTTTTCCTTCCAGATATTTTAGATATGTTATAGAGTTTAATTATCTCTTTGAAATAGTAGTATATACTCTTGTTACATAATTTCTTTTATGCAATGAATACGTGCAACATGCATTATTATAATAAATTTAATTTATAATGGATTCGATAGTGTTGAGTTAATTTATTTTAAGATCTGGCATACAAGACAATTCTTTCAAAGTAAAATCCACAATTAATGATTTAGACTCAATATAATTTAACAAATACCATATTCATAAATGTTTTAATTCTTGAAGTTTTATTTAGTAGTAGAAGACAAGATTAATCACTCTTTATTGATAATTAGACCACTTGATTGATAACATTGTCGATTACCTATTTGAATAATTTGATCAAAATTTATTAATTAACAGTTGATTAATAGGAACACCCGTATTAACGCTATATATGGCTGCACAACGCGTGGCATGTTAAGATTAATATTGCAGGAACTAGACAAACACAAATATTGATTAATTGAATTGAATATTAATTAATCAATAGGCATAACGTTATAAACCCTTGCACATAGTCCATATATTACGTACAGTGCATACTTTCCCGTAGTCCAAATATAAAGCATAGTGCACAAGTTGCACGGATTACTTATAGTGCCCACGTTAAATGTGTTGCACATATTACGCATAGTGCAACCCTTGCACATAGTCCATATATTACGTATAGTGCACACTTTCCTTCCCGTAGTCCTTATGTAACGCATGGTGCACAAGTTGCACATATTACGTATAGTGCACACTTATCCTTAGTCCACATATAACGCACAGTGCACATGTTACATGTTTTGCACATATTACGTATAGTGGCCACGTTACATGTATTGCACATATTACGCACACTGCAACCATTGCACATAGTCCATATATTACGTATAGTGCACACTTATCATTAGTCCACATATAACGCACAGTGCACATGTTACATGTTTTGCACATATTACGTATAGTGGCCACGTTACATGTATTGCACATATTACGCACACTGCAACCATTGCACATAGTCCATATATTACGTATAGTGCATACTTTTCCCTAGTCCACATATAACGCACAGTGCACATGTTACATGTTTTGCTCATATTACGTATAGTGGCCACGTTACATGTATTGCACATATTACGCACACTGCAACCATTGCACATAGTCCATATATTACGTATAGTGCATACTTTTCCCTAGTCCACATATAACGCACAGTGCCCACGTTACATGTGTTGCACATATTACGTATAGTGGCCACGTTACATGTATTGCACATATTACGCACACTGCAACCATTGCACATAGTCCATATATTACGTATAGTGCATACTTTTCCCTAGTCCACATATAACGCACAGTGCCCACGTTACATGTGTTGCACATATTACGTATAGTGGCCACGTTACATGTATTGCACATATAACGCACACTGCAACCATTGCACATAGTCCATATATTACGTATAGTGCATACTTTTCCCTAGTCCACATATAACGCACAGTGCCCACGTTACATGTGTTGCACATATTACGTATAGTGGCCACGTTACATGTATTGCACATATTACGCACACTGCAACCATTGCACATAGTCCATATATTACGTATAGTGCATACTTTTCCCTAGTCCACATATAACGCACAGTGCCCACGTTACATGTGTTGCACATATTACGTATAGTGGCCACGTTACATGTATTGCACATATTACGCACACTGCAACCATTGCACATAGTCCATATATTACGTATAGTGCATACTTTTCCCTAGTCCACATATAACGCACAGTGCCCACGTTACATGTGTTGCACATATTACGTATAGTGGCCACGTTACATGTATTGCACATATTACGCACACTGCAACCATTGCACATAGTCCATATATTACGTATAGTGCACACTTATCATTAGTCCACATATAACGCACAGTGCACATGTTACATGTTTTGCACATATTACGTATAGTGGCCACGTTACATGTATTGCACATATTACGCACACTGCAACCATTGCACATAGTCCATATATTACGTATAGTGCATACTTTTCCCTAGTCCACATATAACGCACAGTGCACATGTTACATGTTTTGCTCATATTACGTATAGTGGCCACGTTACATGTATTGCACATATTACGCACACTGCAACCATTGCACATAGTCCATATATTACGTATAGTGCATACTTTTCCCTAGTCCACATATAACGCACAGTGCCCACGTTACATGTGTTGCACATATTACGTATAGTGGCCACGTTACATGTATTGCACATATTACGCACACTGCAACCATTGCACATAGTCCATATATTACGTATAGTGCATACTTTTCCCTAGTCCACATATAACGCACAGTGCCCACGTTACATGTGTTGCACATATTACGTATAGTGGCCACGTTACATGTATTGCACATATTACGCACACTGCAACCATTGCACATAGTCCATATATTACGTATAGTGCATACTTTTCCCTAGTCCACATATAACGCACAGTGCCCACGTTACATGTGTTGCACATATTACGTATAGTGGCCACGTTACATGTATTGCACATATAACGCACACTGCAACCATTGCACATAGTCCATATATTACGTATAGTGCATACTTTTCCCTAGTCCACATATAACGCACAGTGCCCACGTTACATGTGTTGCACATATTACGTATAGTGGCCACGTTACATGTATTGCACATATTACGCACACTGCAACCATTGCACATAGTCCATATATTACGTATAGTGCATACTTTTCCCTAGTCCACATATAACGCACAGTGCCCACGTTACATGTGTTGCACATATTACGTATAGTGGCCACGTTACATGTATTGCACATATTACGCACACTGCAACCATTGCACATAGTCCATATATTACGTATAGTGCATACTTTTCCCTAGTCCACATATAACGCACAGTGCCCACGTTACATGTGTTGCACATATTACGTATAGTGGCCACGTTACATGTATTGCACATATTACGCACACTGCAACCATTGCACATAGTCCATATATTACGTATAGTGCATACTTTTCCCTAGTCCACATATAACGCACAGTGCCCACGTTACATGTGTTGCACATATTACGTATAGTGGCCACGTTACATGTATTGCACATATTACGCACACTGCAACCATTGCACATAGTCCATATATTACGTATAGTGCATACTTTTCCCTAGTCCACATATAACGCACAGTGCACACGTTACGCACACGTTACTCATAGTGCACACGTGTCATACGTTCCACATATTAGATATAGTGTATACGTTATACATACGTTATACATAAGAATCAAAAACTTAGTATAACCTTAGTAGTTCTAGCGTATTGCATACGAAAAACTTCAAAAATTAGCGTTTTAAACGTCGAAGTATTTGCTGCTTGTATAGTTTTTTACTGCGTTTAAAATTTTAAGGGTGTTTAATTAAAGTATAGATATTAGTGAAAGTATTTTTCAACAACGTAAACACAGACAAAGTCATACTAAGTAACATCGTGAAAAAATAGTAATGGATATTAAACACTGTGGCATAAATAGGACCTGTTCAGTGTGGGGAAGGGGGTGTAAGACTAGTCTCAAGGTTGAATCCTCACGGGAAACGAGAAATGCAGAATTATTATCATATGATTTTATAAATATTCGATCATAATTAATGTATGTACACACACATACCATTATTTTTCGTGTCCAAAAGTCAGTAAATTTGATTAGTTATTTTATAGATTATTCCAGTTTTTAAAAAACTTTCAACATAACGTAACAAAAACCAAAACACATTGTCAAAATTTCTTCAAGTCTTCAAGTTGTTTGGTACATTGAACATTTCTTTTGCTGAGTTGATCACAAATGAAATTTTTGCTGCACCAATCTTCTTTTTACCAAATTATGTGGAAATTTCCATCACTTCTTATCAAACATGCATCCTCAGAAATTATGGGGAAGGTTGGACAAAACGGGGTGGTTGGACAGAACGGGGTACTCAGTCCTGTAGGATCGGTAGGTTCTGCTATCTATCGGATCGCCATGAAACTACATCCTACTAGTAGCCAAACGCTAGCGGAGACAGTATGTGTGAGTTCATTGTGTAAGGTGGACGTGTAGTGTGTAGTTAACGGTTTTCTTCAATTCAGTGCTTCAAGATTTTGTGTCTTCGATTTTTTGTGATTTCTACAACGGATTGGTGGTTTCTTCACGCATAGTAGAGAAACGGTAAGCATACTATTTTCTTATGTATACTTTCCTGTGTTTAATACAATATTTTTACTGGAATTTTGCTTGCTTGGTAAAGTGATGCCTTGAGGTTATGTTCCACAGTGTGCAGTTGGACAAAACGGGGTACCAGAGGGTCTGACAAAACAGGGTACCCTGTTTTTTACTAAACAACCATTTTTACTATCACTATTTTTACTATTTTAACTATTTTTATTATCACTATATCCAAAGCTAACATTACTTTCAAGCTTTAATTTTTTATTGTATACGATATTTAAATAATAAAAATATATATACAAAAAGGAAATTAATTTTAACACTAACTTAATTACTGTAATTAAGACTGTGTCTTTTAAATGTACAATTAATTTTATTTGTCATACTTATTCAAAATAAAATATCATTTAACATTTCTGTATTGAGTAAATTAAATTTATTATTGCCGTTTTTCGTTATACTACTTTTTCTTTATTTCAGTTTCTCAACAAATAATTTAGTCATGCCGAAACCTAAGTATATTCGAAAGACCACACGACAATCGTGGGAGGAGGAGCATATGAAAAATGCTGTGACAGAAGTAATAGCTGGGCGCATGGGCTATTATAAAGCTAGTAAAGAATTTCATGTCCCACAGTCGACGCTGGAAGCCAGAGTCGCTAAAGTCCGGAAACTGGGTGTGACTGCAGAAGAAGCAAGTAAGAAAGGTAAGCTTAATAGCTCTGATACACTTTTTCAAATACATTTCACATTTACAATGCATAGTTATAGGCCATCCACGTTTTAGTTGGCATGAAAGTTTTCTGTGGCAGAATAAAAAATTAACAGAATCATTTTTCTGCCACAGGTCTGGGGCGATTCAAACCAGTATTTAGTCCAGAGCAAGAAAAAGAGTTGGTGGAGCATATTATTACCATGGAAAATCGTTTCTTTGGGTTATCACTGCGTGACTTACGAAGTTTAGCATTTGAGCTTGCCTCTGCCAATAATATTCCTAATGATTTTAATAAAGAAAAGAAACTCGCTGGAAAATGCTGGTTATATTCGTTTCTAAACAGACATCCTCAACTCAAATTGCGAACACCAGAAGCAACATCACTAGCCAGGGCCATGGGATTTAACAAAATTTCGGTAAATTCATTCTTTACACTGTTAAAACAAGAATATGAAAAACACAGGTTCACAGGGGACTGAATTTGGAATGTTGATGAAACGGGAGTGTCCACAGTTCCAAAGAAAAAATAAAAAATTCTCGCAGTGAGGGGGGAAAAACAAGTTGGCTTTCTGACTTCAGCAGAAAGAGGTCGCATTACTACAGCCGTGGTTTGCATGAGTGCTTCTGGTAACTTCATGCCCGTTATGTTTGTTATCCCCAGAAAACGGCAAAATCCAGAGTTTCTTGACCGTACTCCTCCAGGGTGTTTCGCTGAATTCCACGAATCAGGGTGGATGCAAAAAGATATCTTTGTTAAATGGTTTAGAAGATTCATTGAGTTTACAAATCCTTCTGCTAACAATCCTGTTCTTCTGCTGTTGGACGGTCACACAACACATACAAAAAGCATCGAACTGGTCAATTTAGCAAGAGAAAACCATGATGTTCTTCTATGTTTTCCTCCTCATTGCAGCCACAGGATGCAACCATTGGATGTATCATACATGGCTCCCTTTAGCACATATTATTCTCAGGAGGTTTCAAAATGGTTGCTCAATCATCCTGGCCGTCCTGTTACTGACAAGCAAGTTCCTGAACTGTATGGAGCAGCCTTTATAAAAGCGGCTTGTATGCAAACAGCAGTGACAGCTTTTAAAAAAACGGGGATATTCCCTTTTAAAAATGATGCATTTCCCGACTACCTTTTTGAACCATCAAGAACAACAGACAGAGAGATAGTCGATTGCACTTTTATGAACTTACCGCAGGTTGAGCAATCTCTGGCAGGACCTAGTTATTTAGGACAGCATCAGTCAGCTATTGCTACATCAGCAGTTTCACCAAACTCGGACAACCCCATTTCATCTAACTGCCAGGCAACCTTCAGCGTTTCACCATCTGATGTTCTGAAACTTCCACATGCGGATCGTCCAACTGGCAGCAAACCCTCAAGAAGTGGAAAGACAGTAGTGCTGACATCATCCCCTTATAAACATGAACTACTTGCTGCTCAGGAAATAAAAAAACTGATACCAAAGACAAAAAAAGCAGGAACCAACACCACAGAACGTAACATTCGTAAGGAAAATACCGCAGGACAGAAGACTGGAAAACAACAGAAGGAACAAGATCCAGAAAAGAAAAAATGAACAAATGCTACCAAAAGGAAGTTGTTTCCTGCGAAAGAAGTGAACGACTCGAGCAGTGAGGATGAAGAAACTGATGCAGCCTGTCTTTACTGCGATGAACTTTATTCAACATCTGCATCAAATGAAGGTTGGATACAGTGTTTAGACTGTAAAAACTGGGCTCACGAACAGTGCAGTGGAGCCGATGAAAATGATGATATCTTTATGTGTGACTTTTGTGATCAAAAACTTGCTTCTTAAATAAGAACACTGGAAAATTATTTTTCAATTAAAAATAATTATATAATATACTGATTTTTTGTTATGTTTTAGATTTTTAGTACTTGTAACTTTAATTTGTGGATTTTATTCTAGGATTTACATTTTTGTTTAAATGATTTGTATTGTTTGATTCATTGCTTGCATTTCTTGAATATGTATCCTGTTTTTATTTGTGTTTTGATGATGATTTATATTAACTATTTTTTATAAATAATGTAGCATAACAGAATTATCACCTTAAAATTTAACTTGATACAACATGAATAAAGAAGAAAAGGTCAATAGTGAGTGAGAAAAAGTAAATGGTTAAAAAATAAACTAAAGAAACTGTTCATTAAGTCGATAAAATGTTAATAAAATTAAACTGAATAACAAAGAAAACTCTTGGTCCATATATAAATAACCAACTATATAAAACCCCAATAAACAGCAGTATACCCAGTAGGTTGGAGAGCAGTAAAAGAAAAGACAAAGGTAAAAAGGTAAACAAAATATTAATAAGGGGAAATTTATTAAATTAAGAAGCAGAAAAACCCCAAGATACAAAACCAATAACAAATTAATAAGGAGCTGTAAATGAGAAAAGGACATGAAACCACAAGATAAGAAAATACTAATATAATGAGAAGGAAGAGACAAAGTATGTCAAGGTTCATAAAATGAATATATCAGTAAGAAAGGATATTCACTAAAACATTATGATGACTGAATATACCCAATTTTTACACAATTAAAACCAATGATAAATTACAGACCAAATAACAAGTTACAGGATACAATATAGTTAAAATAAAATTGTAAACTAAATTGTAAGCCTAGTTTAAGAATAGAGTGAAAACAATTAAAAAGACTACCAATAGTGTAGAAACCAACCAAAACTTACCATAGTGTAAAACATTATTTAAAAGACTACCATTAGTGTAGACAATAATAAGTGACACACTATAAAAAAGAATAGTGTAAGAAATAGAAATCAATTAAAAAGACTACCATCAGTGTAGAGAAATACCATATAAAAAAAACCTAAAAATAAAAGACAGTCTAATGATAAGAGTAGTTTTAATAATAAAAGTGTTTTAAAAAATTAAGTAATATAAGAATATAATAGGGTTAAGATGTTTTTTTTATTGTATTAGCAAATTAGGTATAGTGAACACAAGAGACAGTTAATAACTGAAAGTGTCATTAGCAATAAGATGCTTTATAGGATTAGGTTTGTTATAAAGGGAAACATAAAAACAAAGGACAGCCAATGACTGATAATATTGCTGATAATAAGATGTTTCCTTTATAATTCTATATATATATATATATATATATATATATATATATATAAAATAATAGGCATAAGATGTTTTTGTTATAGTTAAGTGATATAAAAAAGTTAGTAGATATAAGATATTCAGTTGTATTTGAAATAATGTTCAATAATTTCCAAGTTTGTTAAGGCAGAGAAGGCAAGTAGGTAATAGGAATATTGTATTTTTATTAAACTGTAAACCATATAAAGAGTGATAAGGCAAATTAACTAACACACCACAATAGAAAAACAAAACAGCATTGTAAACCAACATCAACTATCATAGAGTCAAACTCAAATAAATAAATTCAATCAAACTGCATATAATGAATAGAAACTAGTCCATACAACACAAAGATATGAAAATGTAATCAGTACAGAAAAAAATATTAACAAATGTAATGACAAAAGAATAAAATTAACTTTATTTGCAAAAAAGTAATACTAGGCCTAAGAGGTACTCAACTCAGATAAAAAGTAAATTAATCAATATTGGAGTATTGTAACAACAAATTATTAACAACAAGCAATAATCATGGAGTGAGTAAGATTATTTAAGGGAAATATTCACATAAAATCACTTGTAAACCATTTAAATACTAAAATTGTCCGATTGGACAAAACAGGGTGATTTACAATTTTTAAAAAAATCATATTTTTGAAATAAACTATCAATAATTATTACATTAGGGCCAATTTAGTTAATACAAAACTTCACCCTTTTAATGTTTCTACTAAAATATAGAAATTAATTCATGACTGTATTGATCTACAAGCCATTAAGTTGTAGGTACCCGGTTTTGTCCAACTCTCCCCTACTGGGACATCAAATAAAACAACTCATACGAGATGGGTTTACTGTATGAATAGTCACACCAGTTCTCAAAATAATTTACCTCATCGCACGGCTGTGGTTTGGGAGTTTACTCACGATCGTCCTTTGCGATCGATCCTTTTCCCACCTACTTGATGTTGTGGCAAAACGGATATTTTTCTAGACACTAAAACGGTGTGGCAGGTCGCCTTTTCAGCCCTGTATGACAGCCCCCGTCCCAGAGCAAAATTCCTATACACGTGTTATTCAAAGTCCGTGTATTATACATAGAATACACCCACATAGTAGGCTACGTATATTACATAGGGTTTCTAATGTCCAGTTAAAAAAATATGTAGAACTGTTCATCTTTACTCTGGCGTACAGTCAAATGTTTCAATGTAAAAAATTTCGGTTTATTCTGAAAGTGCTTTGATATTAGGTACAGTACAGCCTTTGCTGCGTTTGTGCGTTAGTAGCAACAGTAAAAACTTTTCCCTTTCACAATAGATCAGTGGTCGTATGGAACGCATTTACATAGCAAGTGTATTTATAAATTCTCTTTTAAGTGAGTTGTGCAAACAGAAATTTCTCTGTCTGTCCACAAAGCCGTGTCTCTCATTCTCGCTGTTCCATTATGTAAACCTTACCCTAAGCCAGGTCGAGCTGTTGTATTAGTGCAATTTTTATAAAACGTGTTTAATAAAACTTACTTTGTTTTATAGTTTGTATTAGGTATTATTGTGTTATAGTTTTCCTTAAAGGAAGTAAGCCTACATAAACCTTTTTTTCCACAAAACAATATTTACTACATTCTGCATGTAGAATAGCTGTGTTCCTATCTGTTTGGTTCGAAACAAGCATAACGTGCCTTTCGACTCAAACCTGAACAAACACCAACAATATTAACTTTATTTTGTTGTTGTTTCTTGTCTCTTGATTTGTTCAACTCTCCACACAACAAAACAGAGCGGGAACCCGGAAAATCTGGGTCAGTGAGAACAGAATGTTCCCTTTTTATGGGCAATAATAATAAAACGCTTCATAACGAAAACAAAATGTTTTCTACCGGATTAACTGGCACAATCTCGCTTATGTATTATACTGTGATTCTGTTGCACGCGAATTCAGAAAGTCATTCTCGTTATTCTGCTACGAGAAATCTAGACTACAAAATTTATTGTATTGTGAACATTTTATAAAATTTTCAAAGAAGTTCTATCGTTTATGGTCGATCATGCTGCCTGCCTGTCTGTCTCTCCCTTTCTCTCTCTTTCACACGTCCTTTCTTTTTCTTCACCTCCTCTTTGTCATCGTCATTATTCTCGGTACGACGGCATCATTTGTATCGAATTATCGAATTTGTATGCGGCACATGTATCGAAAATGTATAATATAAATTAACGAATAAGCGATTTTACTTCGATTTAAAATGGTCGATTATTGTAATGTTTGTTTATATAGTCAGGTGATATGATGTTTGATGTTATATTGAAATATTTAATATTTACATTATTTTAAATAAATTTATTATTTTAAATAAATCATCATGTTTTGTTTTTATTTGTATTTGTTCTTTAATTAGTGTATTATTATTATTATTATTATTATTATTGTTGTCGGTGTGTGTGTGTGTGTGTGTGTGTGTGTGTGTGTGTGTGTGTGTGTGTTGATATTTTCCCAGATATTCATTTTGCGACCTATTTGTATGTTTTTGTTAATTTAACATTTTGAATGTGTGAAAATTGATGTTTATTATTTAGAGAATGCGTAGCTAAATTACAATTGTATATATGACAACAAAAATGCTTTGTGGTGTTCAAGGAATCTATCGATTAGTCTTTTCCTCGTTTGCCTTGTGTAACATTTATTGCAATTTGAACATTATATTTTGGGTATTTCAAGTTTTATTGCGAACGTTGGATTTAGTTTTAGGTTTGATTTTATTAAAAAGTATGTTTTCTGTGTTTTTAAGATATTTTTAAATTTGTGTCTTTACGTAGTTTAGTTAGTTTTTGAGTTATATTTCCGTAATAAGTAAAGATTGTATACTTTATATTATTACTGTATTAACAATTGTATTTTAGACGTGGGTTTGCTAGGTGAGTTTATGCTTTATTTTATTCTCTCATTTACTAATAGTTTTTATTTTGAGTGCATTCTGTATTGCTGTTTGTCTAATAATATTTCTTTCTTTGCCATTTGATGAGATTGTCAGCATTCTGTTTATTAATGAATTGAGGAGCCATTTTATGTTGGGAGGATGGTTAGAATTACTGTACTTGGAATTGCTAAATTAGTTTGGCAAGTTTCCTATGGGCTATATTGAATATTGAAAATTCGTTTTATTTTTCATTATAGTCAATTTAATTTATTATTAGATTCTTCTTCTAATGTAAATTTTATTTTATTATGAACATTACTTATAGAGTTAAATATATTATAAATGTTTATGGCATTAGTTTGGGATATATGAAGAGTGTCATCAACGTATCTAAAGTAACTTCCTAATGGACGATCAGTTTTATCATATTTATTATTTCTTCATCGATTTTTGGTAGAAATATTTCCGATACGATAGTGAAGGATGGTGGTCCCATAGCAAGGCCATCTGTATGGTGGTATAGTTTGTTATTATATTTAAAATAATTTTTATTTAAAATAATATTTAATGTATTGGTTAATTGTTTAATATATGTGTCATTTCCATTATTTGTTGTTTAGTCTATTTTCTAGTTCACTTCTATCTTAGAGTTTCCAGGTAATATTTCGGAGGCTCTAACTCCCAGGATTCAAAACGGGTTAGTAGTTCGCTTTCTCTGGACCTCGCTTCGCTGAGAATAATTTATGCTTATCTTTCCAAGTTCAATAGTAGTGAACAATCAGGATTTTACCCATTTCTCCGTTTCCTCTCAATTGAAAGCTGTTTCATACAATAAAGATCGAATAAAATATACATTTTTCTTCTTCTAATGTCTGTGATTAAGAAATTTCAGTAACTCAACAAATAGAGAATGTATAAAACGAAAGTCTTATGACTTCTCTACAAATTCGGATATTTGATGTTCCGATAATTGATGCCCTACTGCAGTGGTTTTCATCTTATTGAGCACATGCTGCCCCCCCCCCACGTGGGATGGATACCTGGTAGAAACTCTAGTGGAATATGTACATTTGTCCTACTGTTTTTGAGAATGAAAGCTTTGAGAATGAACCACTGCTTTGTAGTGGTTCTTGAAACCTTGAAACCAAGTGCTATCATTTACCGTTAAATGGTATTTTTAAGGTGTTTACGGCCTAAATGGGAATACCGATACGAAACGAACACCTGTACATACTATGCTTCGCCGATGACCAGGTAGTTATAGCCTAGGATGACGAAGATCTAAGATACATGGTCAGAAAGCTGAATGAAGAATACACAAAGATGGGATTGGAAGTAAACATAAAAAAGACTGAATACTTGGTTATTAGAGATGAAGAAACAACAGATTTAGAAGTAGACGGAAATGTTAAAATTAGAGGAACAGACAAATTCAAGTACCTAGGATTCACACTGAGTAAACAAGGCACAACGGAAGAAGAAATAAAAAGTAGATTAGGGCAGACTAGAACAGGGATTAGACAATTAGGCCTACACAGTGTTATACGGGACAAAAATATTAGAAAAAGCACCAAAAAAAAATGATATATCAGACCATAGTCCAAAGCATTATGACGTATGCAGCAGAAGTATGGGTTATTAACAAAAAGAAATATGGGACAAAAATATTAGAAAAGGCACCAAAAAAAAGATATATGAGACCATAGTCCAAAGCATTATGACGTATGCAGCAGAAGTATGGGTTATTAACAAAAAGAATGAAAGAAAGATTCTTGCAACAGAGATGGAATATTGGAGGAGGTGCTGTGGAATAACGAGAGTAGACCAAAAAATAGACGTTGGTAACCCTGATTTTTTGGAACGACATTCAAATCAACTACAAGACACAGGTGAGTTGGATTAAATTAAAATAAGGGAAAAGGAGAAATAGGTGAGAAGAATCATTTTTATTGTTTTGGAAATAAAACAATTTGGCGCCTTAAAATCGGGAAACAAACCAAATACAACACATCAATAAAATAAAGTAAGGTAATAGATTTGCGAAGCAGGGTGAGGCTTCAACGGGTACGACTCCGGTACGTAACAATATATATATATATATATATATATATTACAACGATACATATCAAATATAATTTATTTTGTGGAACCCCTTCGTTCGTGGGGTGCAACAGTTATACTACGTTACAACTTTATGTGCTATATAACGATACCTTTTATGTATGCAGGTTGTATAGCGATATCAGGTGTAACTATAATAAGAGTAGTAGATTTATGAGTAGTTAAAATTTCATGTTTATTGTTTTAACAAGCATTATAAATAATAAACATTGTTAATAATCTCCTTTCAAGATATCACTCATTATTAAGTGTTTATCTCTTAAGCTATACGATGTTACACACATTTAAAACACTCTTACATCTAGACATGTTAATAATCTTAATCTAGACATTTATTCAATGTGATTTACTAAAACAAAATAAAAATTAAATGTAATTTTAATTGAATTCATTTACTCAGATCTGACCTCAGCTTGCTCAGTCTATACCAATGTTTTTTAAAAATTAAATTCAAAATTATATTATTTACTCTTAGACTGGCATTTGTTTCATATTAAAAATTTAAATTATTCTCTTCTACAAAATGCAAATATCAAATCATTTCAATTATTTTACTTTGATAAAAAAATATACTATCTCAAAATTAAACTCTTTTTTTTCTATATTTCTCTATATGCGATCGCTCATTCTCACGACTAAAACATTTACCTAAGACTCTATTACATTATTTCTAATTATAAACCTTTTTTGTTTTAATTCATTGTCTCTTTATATAGTCTTTATGAGCTCTTTTAAAAGAATCACTTATAAATGCATTATGCATGTCACCTCGAGTTTTGATGACCTTACGACTTATGAACGTGGTCCAGTGTTGTCCAGAGTTGGGTTCCCGTTACTCCTGGCTTGGCGTGGTCCTGGATATGTCCAGAGTCCAGCGTCGCTCTCCAGTAGTGTGTGGTCCGTCCCAGAGAATAACTAAATGCTGCGAGGTGGATCTCGTACGGCTGTTAGGCGTTTCAAAAGCATCTCCTAACGTCTAGCATCTCGTGTCGCTCTTGTAGCTTCTCTGTTGGTACTCTTGCTGACTTAAACGGTCCCGGTACTCTACGTTTCCCGTAATATTGTAAACATAATTACTGAACGTCTTTATTCGTTCATAGATGAGACTTATAACAAAATAAACTGTTCTGCCGACGGACAGCGTGTCCGACTGCAACTGTGTTTTGAAAAGAAGAGAAGGGCTTCCAGTCGAACCCTTAATTTATACCGTCTCGAGATTCCGCACCTGTTGGTTCCGAAATTGTCCTATCGAGACCTGCAGATCACATGCTAGCCCCCACTCCCGAACCTTTTCATATATTTGCAATTTTTTGCAAATGGCAATGTTTTGTACTGAATCGAGATAGCAGCACAAATCATAGCTAATTTGATTAAGCACTTACTGTATTAATTTGAGCGTCTTAGTGTAATTTGCGTATTTTTGGCACATTTATTTCGCACTGACTTCGCGTAGTGTGTCCTATTAACGTCATTTTCTTACTGTGGATACTTACACTTTGGTGCCTTTTGTTTGTTTCTACACTAATTAGTTTTCACACAGTGAATTAAAATAATTATGTTAGTAATTAATTGGGGAGGGTAGGTGAGATTCTTGTCTGTACATGCATCGCTAACACACACAAGATACACGCGTAACACACATACAATTGAGCAGGTGTTCTTTGCCTGTTGTAACAGGTTAATTTCTCCCCTAGTATAACAATGAAACATTTTTACAATCCCAGACCTGTCCATTTACTCCAAACTTATAATAATTTTACAAATTTTATATTTATTTAAATCAGTGCTTAATACAGCATATGGCTGTATCGTTGCAATATATATATATTACATTTAATATTTATAACTAAATTTACCTCAAGATGTTATTTTTCCTTATTTGGAACATGTTTCGAGAGTTCCTGTGCTCTCATCTTCAGCCTTCACGATCTTTTGTCTGGTGAAGTATTTATGTGTTGGCTGCTGGATGCTATTAAGGTTGTTTGTATTCAAAGCACTCAACATCGAAAATACACAAAATACAAATACATATACCACAATCACACACAATAATGCAACTTTAAAATACCAAAGACCAACAAACAACCTTAATAGCATCCAGCAGCCAACACACAAATACTTCACCAGACAAAAGATCGCGAAGGCTGAAGATGAGAGCACAGGGACTCTCGAAACATGTTCCAAATCAGGAAAAATAACATCTTGAGGTAAATTTAGTTATAAATATTAAATGTATTATATACATCAAGAAACGGACTGTAGCAGAAAGTGATTGAACACACACACACACACACGGCCTAAATAAAAATTTTACATTTACCTGCGGCGCCGCTGGCAGTCGGTAGTGCCCCTCCAGGGTGCCGCGGCACACTGGTTCACAACCACTCTTTACTGTATTCAGAGAAGAAAATACGAACAATAAACACCTCTGCTGTATTCAAAGAAGAAAACACGAACAGTCAACTCCTCTGTGTATTCAGAGAAAAAAACACGAACAATCAACTCCTCTGCTCAGTGGCGGATTAGACGCCCTTGGGCCCCTAGGCCCGATTTGCTCTGGGCCCCCCCCCCAACCTCATGTACAACAAGGTTTTTACATTGATCTTTAAAAATATAAATTTGAAATGAAAACAAAAATAAAAAAATATTTTAAAAAATTACAACACCAGATTAAGTTTCAAGGAAATAGTTTACGTGTTAATTGAATAAAATTTGATCAGTATTATGAAATTATGTAAAAAATCAATTATTTATTAATTTAAGCTATACAAATCGTGAAACTTTCCTTTGAAGCATAGTTTTTGGATTGGATATAAAAAATAGCCTAATCATTGCTAAATAAAAGATATTTTTATTGAAATGTAAAGACAGTTAATTAATAATTCATTATAAGATCAATAAGAAAATCAAAAGTACATAGCAATAGCTGAAGTTAATGTGCTAAAAACAGTTTTATTAAAAAATAATAATAATAAACTACAAATCAACTTTCCGTGCTTTCATTAAATATAATATCATCAAAGTTCATTTCTGACAATATTTCTGCATTTGCTGTCAAACTGGTTAAGCTTGAAAGTCTGGAATCTGTGGTTGAGTTACGAAGATAATTTTTTACTCGTTTCAAAATACTCAAAGATCTTTCACCAGATGTATTTGTTGACATCATACACAAAAAAATTCTCAAAGCTGTGTCAATGTTGGGGAAAAGAGTTGTCAACTGTTTTTCACGTATAAACTTCAAGAACTCAGCAGGAAAATGGTGATACTTTACATTTAAGTTAAGAGCCTCGATAAACACCTTAAAATGAACAAATTCTCCACCAAGATCTGAGGTAAGGTCAGCAGGATATTTCTGGGCCAAAACGGAAGCTTTTTCCAGAATTTCTTCATTTTCCAAGGTAAAAAGTTTGTATATGAAACCAAAAACTTCATTCTGATCGAAATAAATTTTCGAACTGTTTTTTAGCTCACTGGAAATGTTGTCGATTATGGGATAAAATTTATTTACAATCATGTCTTGTCTCCCGTCAAGTCTGCAGGTGCAGCAGGTATCATTATCATTCTTTGATTCATCATGGAATGTTTTTCTCTTTCTTGTCCTCTTTGAATCTAGATCGTAGTCAGCAGCCTCACTTTTGCACAATTCCATACCCTTCATCTCGTAATAGTCAAATCGTTCTCGTAATCTTTGTACATATTCTGAAAGGGATTTGTATAGATTGCAAATAATTCCTAAGTCAGTACTAATGCTTTGCATAGTTTTACTTGCCGCATTAAAGCGCTCCAGAATATCATTCCATAATACAAGTAATATCGCTATTTCTGTTCTTCCAAAAAAATGACATAATCCTTCTGCTGCAGCTCTGGATTCTGGCTTTTCTTCTGGGTTTTCAGAAATATCTTGAAGTGTTTTATAAAACTCCCAGTAATGAAGTAGTAAAGCTCTTGACGCATGCCATTTGGCTGACCATCTGGTTATATTTAGTCTTTTGGGCAAGAGTTTTTTCTTGATGTTACTGTCTTTTATCATGTTTTCAGTTATTGCCCATCTTGAAGTTGATGCGCTGAAAGACACATACTCGTATAACTCTTGCATAAACATAAATAGTTTGGTTGCTTGAAGGCAGCAGTTAGCTGCGCGCGTGCCCACCAAATTCAGTGAGTGTGCTGAACATGGAATGAATTCTGCAAGAGGGTTGCGACTTTTAATTAGAGCTTGAAGTCCTGAATATTGCCCAGACATGTTTGCGGCATTGTACGATTGACCTCTCATATCATCAATATAAATGTCTAGTGACGAAAGCGTGTTCAAAATTAATGCTTCCATTTCAGCAGCAGTGTGGTTTTCCATTCTAATAAACTTAAGAAATCTCTCTGTTGGACATCCATTATTTAAAACATAGCGAACAATAAAAGTTAATTGGTCATGATGAGTTATATCAGGTGTTTAATCAACACTTATAGAGTAGTATTTGCTTGATTTTAACTCCGGACAATAATTGTTGAAACAATTTTATTGTACATTGTTTCAATAAATTCATTAGACTTGTAGAACTAAAACTTTCCCAACTTTCTAGGCTAACCAGTAACAATAACCTCAAAACAAACAGCTGCTTTGTTGTTCAGGCACACGGTCGTACATACAGGTCGGGACCAGGGTTGGAGAATGATGCCATGCGTCATACTCGATGACTGTTAGCAGCTAGTGGCACCTGGTGACGCAATAGAGAACGTTGTTTAAATGATGGGAAGAATTTGAGACATTTAATTTAGTTTTATATAATTTATAAATTAACATAAGATCGAAATTGCGATTTGCAACTGTAAAACGCTTTTGTTAAACATTATGAAAAATAAAGAATCTATAAAAATAATTTAAGCAAAAAAAAGGCCTGCTGCCCCCTTAAGCCTGCGGCCCCTAGGCTCGGGCCTAATGGATAAGCCGCCGCTGCCTCTGCTGTATTCAAAGAAGAAAACACGAACAATCAACTCCTCTGCTGTATTCAGAGAATAAAACACGAACACTCAACTATTCTGCTGTATTTAGAGAAGAAAACACGAACAATCAACTCTTCTGCTGTATTCAGAGAAGAAAACGCGAACAATCAAGTCCTCTGCTGTATTCAGAGAATAAAACACGAACACTCAACTATTCTGCTGTATTCAAAGAAGAAAATACGAACAATCAACTCCTCTGCTGTATTCAGAGAAGAAAACACGAACAATCAACTATTCTGTTGTATTTAGAGAAGAAAACACGAACAATCAACTCTCCTGTTGTATTCAAAGAAGAAAACACTAACAATCAACTATTCTGCTGTATTTTGAGAAGAAAACACGAACAATCAACTCTTCTGCTGTATTCAGAGGAGAAAACACGAACAATCAACTCTTATGCTGTATTCAAAGAAGAAAACACGAACAATCAACTCCTCTGCCGTATTTAGAGAAGAAAACACGAACAATCAACTCCTATGCTGTATTTAGAGAAGAAAACATGAACAGTCATCTTATTATCAAAGCATTGAACAATTGACAGAATATTGGATTCTATATTTCTGAACGTACTAAAACGGACAAAAATCACGTTTTTTTTTAATCAATACCTTTTTAATTTTTTTTAGTGTGTTAATTATTTATACTGTAGATGCAGTAGCTTTCATAAAAAAAGAGCTGTATTACGTAATTGTCATTATAATTGCATGCTACAGGCCTGTCCATCGTAGGACATGTTAGTTTAATAACTTATACAGCGCAATTCTTTTACAGCTTGCTTGAAAATTACCTCCGCTTAATAAGTAATAATGACAATAGTCACTACAATTAGCCTACTTAGTGCAGCTGAGAAAAAGGTTATTTAAAAGCCAACTGTAAAAGAATCGTACAAAACACATACATACTCAGAAATCAGAATAAAAGTCAAAGTTGTAAAAGATCAGCGAAACGAGAGAAGCCTGTTGACAGTGTACTAGGGTAAGGGGCCGGAGGTTATTGCCGTTTTGCACTTCCGTTTGCTACGATTATCCGATAGAAACCGGTCGGAAGCGTTTCCACTCTTAGTTTTCTATTACCAGAAGTCGCGCGTTTTTTAAAACGTTCAGGGTTGCATTTATGGGATCAATAATCGTTATACACGCTGGACCCTTTGAACTTTGCACGTTACTACCGTAGAATTCAACTGCCACCAATGTCCACTCACCGACTTCAGACCTTTCTGTATCAGCGCTGTTACGTATTATGGTATTATACTAGAAGAGTTATGAAATAATGAAATGCGTAGAGAGCTTGCAGGTGTTAAAAAAAAAGTCCGATCACGCTCACCTTGTTCGGTGGTTAGACAGAATTAAATTAGAAAATATTGTCGGGACAAATTTTCAGGAAGCCGAACCGAGCACAATGGGGCGAGAGCTCCCGACAAAACACATCAACCGACGAGTGTGTGCCGCCGCTTTTTATTTTTATTCCGTACTCTCTTTTGTCCCGCAACACATCTGGTCTCCCATAATTTATTACCCGTCACACATGCCTTACCCCCGTAGGCCGTAATATAAATTTGTAACTGGCGATTTGTTTCTGCCACTTTGTTTGGGCCAAAGAACCGACCTCGCTGAATAATGTACGACGCGAGTCTTCGTCAACAAAACGCTCGTTTAATAACTTAAACAAATTACTCGATAAATAATTCATAACAAAGCGTTTGTCGACAATTGGGCACAACTTTGTGCATACTAAATACCTCGGGGGTTAATTGTAACGTGAAGATTGATGAGCTGTTGCCATTTACTTATGTGTTTAAAGTATTCTCACGACAAGTTTTCCTATTAATCACTGAAGACGTTTGATCAAATCACGGAGATTCGATCCAAACGCTTAGATTCCTTTAAGAGGAGTCTCTACTGAAAATGGCCAAAAATTGATAAAAAATGAAAATTTGTTTCTTCGTTTCAAATTGTTCTATAGTTAGTTTTTTATATAAAAAAAGCACTAAGAGATTTTTCCGAAGTATTTTGTAGGCAATTACAAATTGTGTGGGAAAAACGTAGCACGTAAACGATTTACATTTCATTTCGGTAGGTATATTATAATAAAACAGTATTATTTATATAATATAATTTTACACATATATATCATATGAATACTAATTTGGAAATACATGTTACATGTATAAAACATCAATTGTTTTATTTACAGTGAAAAAATCAGATTTGTAAAACAGCTGATTGACGTGTTGTTGATAACCAACAATGATCGATAAGAAGATTTATAAGGACACCTGTAGAAGATATTTGTTCCTATAAAATATTAAAAATGTAAAGTAAAATATTTTATTGTTTATTGTATTAAATTTATTATTTTAATACCCATAGAGTAATAAAAAATCATATCGAGCCTTTGTACTCCAAAAATATTTAATTTTCCAACAGAAAGGAATATTTTTAGAAAATCCGAGTTTCCCTCAAATTCAATTTTTCATGTTTTTATGCCTTACTTACTGCTCTGAAAATTTTGAACAGATCTTTAGGATATAATTGGCTAAAAAAACATGTATTTTTAATTAATTTGTGTTTATAGTTCCTTTGTAATAAATTTTTATTTATAGTTTAAATGTAAAATTACAAAAAATTTACTATTTTCCTCACAAAAAAGTTGTTTTTAATTACATCCTAATAAAAAGACGTGTTTTTTCGATACTTTTATCCCCTTCAAAATGACACCTTCCAAAAAGTCATAGGACTTTTAGTTTTTCTGGAATATCAATTTGAAAAACATTCCAAAACCGTTGCTAAGAAACGTTATAAAATTCAATTTTTAGTAGGCCTACTAAAAACATTTTTTCCAGTTACAAAATTTTACCCTTTATTCAGTGCAACAATAAATAATAAAAAAATCTGGATAAAAATTAACATTTTTGTCATTTTCAGTAGGGGCTCCCCGTAAAAAAACACTTTTTCCTTTAAAGGACGCCGTTAATGTTTAACTTTCGCGCTTAACGTACAGGAAGAATGTGGAACACGGTAAGAAGAGCAAATTAACCTAAATTTAACATTTCAAAAAGTAATAATTTTATATATTTTTCTATTTGACTTGATAGCAAATAAATTTTGTAAATGACGGTAAAATGTAATTAATTGTATGTGATTGTAGCGGTTAATCGTTAATTTTATGAAAGCGTTACGTCTTGTTAATTAAACTTAGCATAAACATCAAGTTTGCATCGTGAATTACAAACAAACTCAAATTACAAATTTTAGTTAAACACATTGGTCCAACGAATTGTCAGCATAAAAGTTAAAAAGAAAATTGCCCGCAATATAAAGAGATAAATACATTTCGGAAATTAAATTTAATTATTATTAAATTCGGTCACCGGTGTCTTGTAAAAAACAAGTAAAATATAATTCCTTCAGCAGCACTATAATTCTTTTACAAATTATAGTGTTTCGGTGCTAATTGCAGTGCCATTATGAGATCGTAATCAGAAATGATTACAGAGCGCCTCCGCCGTATATGGACAGCGTTTTTACGACACACAAATCGCGCGCTTTCGATACCACACAGCGACTTCCATTTACGCGCTGGTTTACAACATTGTCTCGCCATATAAGAATGGCGGCGAACGTCGTTCACAAATTGTAGTTTTCCTTTTAAATTACGGTTTACGACACGTCTGAATTGTCTTATTTCGTATGTGTGTTTATTATTATTATAGTTCTTAGCTCACCAAATTTCCTTATACAGAGCGGGCGCCAGAACAGATTGGTTCGCAACGCAACGTTCAGAAAATTCGTGATTATGACTTTCTTTAAGCGGCTTAGAAACTTTGCTAGTTTTAACTTCCAGTTACAAGTTTATCTAAACTCACTCGGTAAGATCTTAATTTAAAACCATTATTACTATTGTCCACGTTCTTTCACGTAATCTCTGTCAGCTAATGTAAGCTATTAGATGTGTGCCGTAGGGTACATACACATTAGCACATTAGAAACTGACAGACCATTCGTATGAACTGCTTTTATTCAAACTAAACTTATGTTTTCAAAGAAGCTACTATAGTGCCAAAGTATAATACCATAAACGCCGTGTGCACGAATTCCAGGCCAGCAAATGGACGTATAAGGTAACGACTTGGAAGCGTCGCTTACATCCAGTTTTGACCAGCATGTCCATCCCTTACCTCGTTAAGTGATTTCTTTCGTGTGTCCTGAGAACGTATTACGTATGTAATAAGATTACGTACTGTATTTAATAGTATCGTACCAGTGTTAGAGAAAAGTGTAGTTTTCTGTGCACAAGCCTTTTAATATAGACGTAATTTAAAATCTTCGTCCACGTTGAGGATTCTCGTTAACATATTGTAACGACGGAACTCTCTCGAACAGTCGAGAGCGTCTTTCCACCCTCTCCCCAACGTGCCTCGTCTGTATAAAGGCCGTCCACTCACGCAACACTCGAGTACCTTTCAGAGTGTTCTGGAGAGAAGTTGAAATACGCATTATGCAGGCACGCCACAGCAAAGATAGAAAGTTATTCTGGTACACGTGCGCTACCTATAAAAAGGAATGGCTTTGTTCTGTTGAAATAGTCAGTTACGTTAGGCGATTTTCTCAGTGCGTTTCAAGTGGTTGTTGTTGACAATGCGGAACTCTATTAGTTGACATTATTATTGGGTGTGGACAAAATTTAACTTGAATTATTGTACGAGAATACCTCGTTGATTACAAACTGTTATTTGTGTTTAATTAAAACTGGTAATTAGTAACTTCATTGGTGTCAGTATTTTGTTTTCCACTGTACCAAACGACGATCAGGGAGACCGTCGTAATAATATGTAGGTGAGGGGTGAGGGAGAGACAGAAAAAGACAGGTAGATAGTTTGACAGGTGGATAGGCAGAAAGACGTGATGCGTGCTGCTTGGAGCATGCGAATTCTGTGTGCAGTCCTGATCATATGTATTCTCCCACCATACGTATGAAGCATTCCGGTAAAGCAACGATAAGCATTCAATGAGCCGTCTTTGTTTCTTGGTTCTGTGTTTGCTACGTGTTCCCCAAGAATGTTATGGAACCTAAACGCGCTCGCTGTAATTGTAACCGAATAAAATATACGTAATTTTCACGGCTGCAAATGAGGTCTGTTAAACATTTGGATACTTAGATTCTGTCTGAGGCTTTCACGGGTGGCGTCAATGCTGGCGTCAACGTTTCGGCCGTACCTTCGATGGCCATCCTCGGTGCAGAACGCTAAGAAAAGCTGACAAAGGTTTCGTAGTCAGTGACCAAAGTACTGTGGTTAAGACTGGCTGATACTTGTTTTGGATACTTGTTTCCCAAATAAATAAAAAAAAAACACATTTTAAATAAATATAGGCTAACTTATTTATTTATTTTCGTGGAAAATATTAGGCCCACGAAAAACTTCAGAAGGTTGTAAATTTAGAAGTAATGATGAAATATATCAAAGTGTAGAAAATATAACAGAAACAATGAGAAAAAGAAGACTATTATTTTTGGGACATTTATTATAGAATGGACGACAATAGGTTGACAAAGCAAATCTTCAGATATCTGTGGGGGAAGAAGTCAACATCAAGTTGGATTAAAGAAGTCCAAAAGGATTTAGAAAAAATAATATACACGCAGAAGAAGCAAATGACAGAGACGTTTTTCGGGGGAAAAGTGTTGAAATGGAGAGAGTCCAGGGTAGGAGAGATAAAAACGCAGGTTCGAAGTGGACTGAAGAAGAGACACAGTGAGAAGATGAAAGAATATTGGAAAAAAGAAAAGAGCAAAGAGTAAAGAATTGAAATTGGCGTGTGTTCCTTAGATGGCCGATACGATAAAAAAAAAAACTTAATTTGTATATAAACTAGATTGAGTCCACTGAAAATGGTTTGTTATTTCTACATACGTGTATATTAAGGTAATTCGTTTTTTCTGAAATCCGTTATGCAGCTCAATGAGAAAACGTTTATGAATAAAACAGATTTATTTTTAATTATGCGAAATCCAGGACCCTTTATTTAAAGTTTCAGGTTTGATGTTCGGTACGCGTAGTGTCAGTGTGCCTGCAGATTGTATGCGTTATACAGTGTCTGAGCTCTTTGTGATAGGTTCAGTGTCAAGATTTCGCGATTTAAAATCGAACGCTCAAACGGGTGTAGCGGACAAGTGACGGGCGTTACACAGCTGTTTTACTTAACCAATGGAAACATCAACAAACGTTCAGCGGCAGAGCACCGAGAGGCGCGTACAAAACCGATTCCATTCCAGTTTAACCGAATGCAATTAGACGACTAAACTGAAGGGAGGGTGGTTGGTATTCGAAGAAGAATAAGAAGGATTAGGAATGCGGAGAGGAGGTTGGCAGTCGAGAGTTGGTTGGCAATCCACTTGCACTTCGCTAATTTTGTTTGTTAATTACAGTGACCGGGTCGTTCTCGGCGTGTTGTAACGACATCCAGTAGCACATTTCAATACCAGAGAGAGAGAGAGAGAGAGAGAGTCGTTTTTACTGTAACACACGTTCGCCACTAATGACGTAAACTGTGCCCCACATTTACGTAACTCGTTATCAACTTCACCCCGGCTACAAACGAATGTCTGTTCTGTCCGAACATGTGGTTGCCATCCCTTGTAATTACAAACGATCATAAGTGTGAAAGTTCCAGGTGCATTTCGTTCGCTGCATAGCCGACGTTTTGATTTCCGTACCGCAATAACTGACCTCCGTTAAGTAGGCCTACGACTGGCTTTATATTAGTTACGTTACTCTCGTTAAATCGATTGTTTTGTTGTGTATACTCGTAATCGGTTTCATTCGAACGTGAATGCGTTGTCACTTCTTTATCGGTCAACAATTTTTGTGACTGTAGTCTAGTAGTAGCATTAATGAGCATTTTAGATGTATAACCTAAACTACTGCCGATAGTTAAAAATCTCTCATTAATGCGCGTACCTCTGGATAGTAAAAGTTGAATTAACTTCTTTGCCTTGGGCAGTTGGTCAACACGTGAAATTTAACACTTTACTTGTTCACACTAAGTAGAATGTTTCCAGGTGTACTGTAATGCCATTGAAATTTATGATAAATTAAATGCGGATGAAATGTAGAAAGTCAAGCTTTGTTTGCATAAGAAAAACGCCAGATGGATAATCACTTGACGGCTCGGTGACCGGAGACTTTACACATGTCAGGGTACGCATGTATTAAAGATGAATTACGGTATACTAAAACTACAATATATTTCCTTTTTATACCAGCGAAGTAGTTTAGGGGAGCCAGAGTTAGCTGCCTAAATGAAGGGTAATGTGACCAGTACTACGCTTCATCCGTCCATTATCATTCAAAGACGATATCCCAGAACTCATATCCAAGGGCCGGTCTAGTATGAAGTGTTCGAGAAAATATGTACGTAAGAAAACAAAACTGCGGAAAAGCGCCATGAGAAAGAAATACTATTGGTTGAGGCGTTTAATCGAGTTCAGTAGTGACACTGACAATATAGGAAACGGTAATGGAGAAAAGTGTTAGCGTAAGTAAAAAAAATAAGCTTTGAAAATAATAAAAACAGTTCTTGGCTAATGTATCTGAAGGCAAGCTTTGACGAGATAAAATTGTTAGGTCGACTTGTCTCTGTGAGGCAAGTTAAAGAAGCGTCTAAGTCAGTTTCGATTTATTTACACGTCTGGGGGGGGGGGCGTTAGCTTCACTGATTAATACTACCACGGCCAAATAATGACAGTCGGAAGCCTTTGATTAACAGTGTGTTCGTAAAAGTGCTGCGGCACTTCCCGACCATGTCTCTGTACACCAATCACATTGCACCGTTGTGAAGATGAGATTACTGTTATGGGTCTACAACGATACGCGTTGTTGCTACAGTTAGTATTCATCAGCCGCAGCTTATCACCTTTCAATGGAGCCGACCCATCGTGTCGTCATCATTTTGCTGTCGGTGTAGTCGGTGTTTGTGATTTGCAGAAACATGTCAATAGCGTAACTAATTCCAACAGTGATGGAAGATAAAAAATTAGTTACGACTGATTAACAGTTGTTTTGATGCCAATTGGTGACGGTACAAAATGAGGTAGGGAACCGTATACCAGTTCTACTAGTATTTTTTAACATTGAGGCAGAAGTTTCGTGCTCTGCAAAAGTTTCTGATAGAAAGATTCGTTTCAGCAGCTATTTGCTATCCGACAGACATTTATATCATTTTGTTCGGCTGCGTCCAACAAGAACGTAAATGTAACAGCAACGTGCGTAAACGAAGTATACGCAGTGCGACTTCGTCGTTCCCATTCACGAGGAAATTGTTGACAGTAAGAAAACTGGCACAGAACGTGGGGTTCGCATTTTGAGCGTCATTCACTAACTATATTTTTTGCCGTGCATGTGTTGATATTTATATTAGAAACCACAGAATAGTCAGAAAGGTGCAGATTATGGTCGCGTTACATTTTTGTGTGGTAAAATTGTAGACAGTTGTTTGTTGCACAAGTTAAAAAAAAAAGTTAATTGCAGTAAATGATACCCTGGGGCGCTGTAAATAAAAACAATGAAAATCACAGAAAAGTGTACAACGGCCACTTGGGACAAGCAAGCAAACTGTAAATAAATGTAGAAAAAACTGAATTACGTAAAATTCCTACTCTGGAAACATACCCATGCGTTCACATGTAGGCTATAGTACAAAACATGTATATTATGTATACTGTACATGTTGACTATATGTATTCTGTTCCGGTATACTCCGTCGCAACTTCTGAGCACACAAACAACTGCCTTGCGTCCTTAACGGAACTTAATTTCTTCAATTTCCCGAAGGTGTCAGCAATCTCCACTTCCTTCCATCCTCATACATATCGTATTTTACATGGTAACGTGTTTGATGCAATATTAAAAAAGGTTTAGTTTTCTATAATCACATTATGGCTTGGAACGAACTGATTGTATAGGACAGTAACCGTAAGTTTAAGTAAAACTTTTCTAAAGCCTGATCCAAGTGGTACGTACAAGCACGAAGAGACCCAGTGACGTAACTGTGGGATCAGGAAATCAATCCCCCACCAGAGCTATTAAACATTTCAGTGAAATTCCATAATCGCTTAACGTAGGCCTATTTCTAAACCGGTGCGTGTGTGAAAATAAGGTTTATAAATAATTGCATGTATAATTAATGTGGAAAGAATCTTGAATCTCTCATTCATTTGTCCTTAGGAAAATGGAGAGCCCAACCTTCAAGCTAGTCTCATCCCCCCTCCACAGGATCCAGATCGTAGTTATGCCACTGAGAGGCAGTAGTTTTCCCCAGATGAGTTACCAGGATTCGCGCACTCCATGCTTCCTTCATTTTCCCCTGTCTTGGATATCGTCTTCAGTCGACTTGTCTGTTCTTCAAGGGAACAGAAGAACGTATCAGTACTTGCCGGTTTCATGATCTCAGTGGTTGGCCTGTTTTCAGAGGATATCCACCTAACATTTTCAGTGACACCTTGAGTTGTCAATTCTTTTCCGTGTCCTCAGCAAATATTTTTTTTCTATTCTGTCTACTGTATCGGATTCAGCATTCATTATTTCTCTTGTGTCAACATTACGGATATGTGTAATTTTCGATATGATTCACCTTCTCTTGAGCGGATCCATGTTTAAGAATTGCGAGCTGTTCATGTGATCCTAAATTAGTTTCCAGACTTTACAGTTTTAAAACACTATCCCTTCTATTATCCCTCGTTTTATTATGTAAAACTATGGTTTTTCATTAATAAAACACTGTAGTGAATAGTAGACCCACAATGTAGATTTTCTGAATATGCTCTGTATTTAAACGCGTAGTAGTCTCAACGAACCTGCTGATTAATCCTCCTTTAAAACAGATTATTAACACACTGTATTATGCAAAATTCTGATAGGAAAATTTTTGCACACTTCGCTGGAGCTTTGCTGTACATTATTCATGAACTAAAAACATTAGTTTTCACATGCGTAACGGATGCATGTTGTATAAATGGTTAAATTTTTTCCCTTTCCCCTATACTCACTCTCTTTCTTTCTCTCTCTCTCTCAAGCTCTGTTCTCATTTTCGCCAAAAGCCTGTTCGTAGCACGAGAATATAATTGATTGCCAGTCGGTTTATTAATACTTTTTCGCTGCTAAACGATATTCTGTGCCTTTAGGGATGGAAGAAATACTGGCTTAGGTTAAAGATGTAAGCTACCTCGTCTAGGGAGGCAGCGCCATTTTCTCGGTACGTACTTCCGCGTATGTAAAGAGAAGAAAACGTTTTTCTCTTCGATAACATCGCATCTCTGCGACTGCGCTTACGGAGTGGTTTTGTAATTTTTTTCTACGTTAACGTCATGTGTTGAGGTGTAATTCTTTTCTAAACGCGATTCCTATCGTCTTAATAGACCGATAAATCGGATGATCATAAGTTTGAAGAGTTAAGGTAATTTACTTATCGTATAGTTAGGATTAATTTAGTTACCTCATTTGACCGCAGGAGGAAAAATGGACAGAAGACCTGTCTTGAGAGTAGAGCTCATTTTTGTTCTGCAGAAGACTCAACTGCCAACTAATATTAGGAGCAATGAGAAGTCTCTTGTACAAAACTGTATGATTTAAAATCTTCAGCGTATGTAGTAACTTCATTAAAGAATAAGTGGTACATGAAGTAAGAGATTTCGACGAATTGTACGCACCACTGATGGAGAGCTAAGTAAGATCTCCAGTTAAATGGGACTTCACTGCGTCCATTCCCAACAGTATGTTTTATCCTACAATACTTTTTTCCAAGTTGCGTATCTATGACCTCATGTAAAGAAGTTTCTTGAACTTATGTTAGACCAGCGATGAGTGAGGAAAGACTGAAAACTTAACTATTTTGTCTGTAGGAAGGAAACGAGCACCTTCTTTGGATTTTGACGGATTTTAGTAGTTAAAATCAATAAAATAGAGGGCCGAAAACATCATTTACTGGTGTGTGTAACTTAATTATATGTGAGTAAAGCTTTAATTTTTGCACCTTTTATTATAAGTCTTCTTTTATCTGTTTCGTTAAACATCTATAAATAACGAGTAAAGTATTTAGGTCAGCAATCCAATTGTGGGGGCAGCTGCTGGACGTGCTGCAGTGGTGGCAGTGTCCGGGTGAACCCGATGACTGCCTGATGCGTTTGATACTTGGTAGCCTTGCGCTAGAATAAGGAAGGAGCCCTTCTTCTATGAGGGATGGAGGCTGTTACTGTGTTGCAAAACCGCGGAGCGATTCGCAACGGCTGGAAAGGAATTTCTTTTTTGTAGAGACTTGGAGAGGAAGGATCATAATGAGAGGCCGTTTCACTTGTTAGGTGACGACGAGAAAGGAGTGTCACGTGACTAGGATGGAGAAAGTTTGAGTGACAAGCGCCGCAAGGGCGGGGTGAAGGGCAGATGTTTGTTGATATGTCTGTGGGGGGGGGGGTCGCCGAGCATAGCTCGAGGGCGTCTTAAGTTTTCTAGAAGGTGGGCCATCGTCTCCACTAAGGCGGCGGAGGTGAGGGTAGGAAGAAGTATGATGCACGAGTGGAGAGTTTGAACGCAAGAGATCGCACAAACTCATCCACAGAAGGAACCTTCAACCCTTGTCTGGTAACATCATTTCTGACATACCAGGGAGAGTTGGAGATATACCGGAGGGTGCGTGACTAGAAAGCTTCCATGCGCGCAACAATGTAGGGTTGTAGCAGGGACCAATATGAGGGCACTGCGTACGTCAGGATTGCTCTAAGAAAGAGCAAGTAGATGATGAATTAAGCGCGCAGAGGCACTGAACTCCGATGTGAGATAAAAGAAAATAGTTTGGCTTTGACGCCAGGAGCTTTCTGTAGACATTGAGAGACATGGGCAGCGAAGTTAAAGCTTTGGTCATGAGCGACGCCCTTAGGTCAGCATTCAAAAAACCACAAATATATACCTATACGATAAAAAACCATAACTGGAGCCTCAAAAAGAAATGTCGCTTTGGGCCTTGGTTAGACTTTGTCCTCCACTGTAAACAGCTACAGTTTTAACGGCTTTGTCGTCAACATGTGACTATCGTCCCTCTTACTCAGTGGTGTTACGCATTTCATAGTTATGTAAAATACATTGGTGTCCTCCCTCCTAGTTTTAGTAACACAACAACAACAACATTTGTAAACCGGCCTGAGATTGTAGAACTCGCATTTGACTTTGCTACGAAAATTCAAACAATTAAAGTAAAATACGACTTTTAAACGGTTTCAAAATTTTAATAACTAAAAATGTTTCGTCAACTTTTCGCTCCGTTAAAAGCCTTTCTTTGCTCAAACACAAAATGACATACCTGTCGCTTCTAGCAGAGTCTGCTATTTGTTCGATTCAAAAGGTACCCAGAGTACAGGCTTGTGAAACTTTCGCAAGTACACATATATTTCATCACTCGATCGATTCCTAAAATTACTTTAAAAAAAAACTGTAAAAAATGATGTGGTACATGTGTTGTTGTGGGAAGGCTAATCATTGTCAGAAGTCGACGTCAGCGTGTGCCTGACAGATGTGGGAGGTGATTAATCTTGTCACTGCCGATGAGGGACAGGAATGCGTAAAAACAGTAGTCGTTCGTGTGCCTCTGGGTTTGCGTGCAGTGCTGTGTTAACGCAGTGACAGATGTAGCCTGCGCTGCGGTCGGTAGCGGTGAATAATTATGTGCATCGCCGTGCGCTCTGTGGTCGGCTCCGCGTAATTAAACCTCCCGCCAGTACCCAGGGCGTCTTAAATAAACTGGTAGTACCTGTTGACGGTGTTTATCATGAAAATTCGTTTGTTTTGGAAGTTATGTAAAATACATCACTCCGCCGTCCCTTCCTCTCCGTTTACATCCACACTTTTTTCTCATTCTGTTCCCCGCATGGCAGATTTTAACGTACTGTTACGACGGTATACTTTAATATATCGCAACTTTAACTGAACTGAACGTCGTTGAATACTGGTATTTATACCCCCCCCCCCAAATACTAGATTATTCCAGTAGCGAGGGATAAAGAGCTCGTTAGCTGTACACTACGACGTAATTAATTGCAGGCTTGACACAATCCGCGCGGCTGGCGGCTTCCAGAAAAGTCTCGCGAGCGCATGTTGAAATCACGTACGCCACAACATTTTCCCGTATTCCACTGGATCGTTCGAGAAACACGTAGATTGTTCTGTGATGTCGTAACAATACTAACAAATCTTCTGTATACGTATAGAAGTTGAAGAGATCTACCTCTCTTTAAAAAATGTCTTATTTTCCCTCTATAATTTTATTATAATAAACAGTTTCTCTTTTATCTTTCACACACGTTATTTTATACATTAATCAAGTGACAATGGAGTGCAGAATGAGGGATAAAGAGTAATAAATGTTACTTCTTGAACATACTGTTAATTGCAACCAGTTTCCAGAAATGATATTTCAGTTAGATAAACTAGTAACAGAATGTGGTGGAATCGGGAAGAATATTAGCTGAAAAGACAAAGGCATCGGCTCGCTGGGGAAAGGAGATGGTTCGAGCATAAACAATTCTAAGAGATAAGTACTTGGTGCAAGTGTGTCACTTAAAGTATCTCGGCTGTGATGTCAGATACGCATATAACAGGGATCTTGTCAGCAAAATCAATAATTAACAAGCCGTGCCTGTATTACTAGCTGAGTCCTTTAGAAACAAAGCTAGATTATAGTTGCAAGTCTATAATACTGTAGTTCTTCCTGTAATTCTGTACGGTAACTACTTAAAGTGTTGCGTAATTGTAGGCACGTGGTCTGGTGTGAAACGAAACAGGTCCAGCGACCTAATCCGGATAAACGTACCACAGTGAGGTTGAAGGGAGATCAGCCAAAAATTTGTGCTTTCTTTACTGGAAACTTCGGTTGGCGCCTTATTTACTGTTTTGTTTAAATTCGTAGTATATACTCAGAATACGCTATATTCCGTTTAGGGCAATATTACTTTGGCTTTTTGTTATAATCTTTCAAGCAGTGGTAACTGTGCGTAACCGCACAGTTACTGTATGCACTGATATCAGTTTGCTTACTTTTAACACGAAGTTTGCCAGTATGCAAACGTATCTGTCTAATAATACTTGTTGGAATGGGCACCAAATTTACGAGCTACTAAGTTGTATTGAGCGTGTGTAGTTTTCTGGTAGCTTTTTTGAATGTTATTATAAATATGCCGGGTCTTTTCAAGTAAATGTCTACAAACACCTCTCACAGCGTTCACGAGCCCGCCAAATTCCCCCACCAACATTCCCGCCAGTTCCTACTCCTACAGTAGCGGTGTGAAGGAGGAGTGATTACTGTCTGGCCGTGATTCGAACATCGAGCATTGGGTAAGGTGGGAGAAGCAGGCCGGGTACTACGGTAGGCTAAGTGGGGGTGTTGTAATCTCTAAGCTGAGAACATTACCTCGTCTCACTAGTCCCTCACCCCTCCCGCCATTTAGCTCGTCTCTTGCTCTCTTAATGCATTCACGCATTCCTCGCGTGGCTTTCACTAGAGAAATTTGTTTGCGCTCTTCCAGAACACTTCGTTGTTATCGTTATTACATTTATTATTTACTTCGTTGTTATCGCTTAAAATGTATTATTACTTCGTTGTTACCGTTATTAAATTTTTTATTTACTTCGTTGTTATCGTTATTAAATGTATTATTTACTTCTTTGTCAGCAAATTTTAAACAGTGAACTGTTATTTTTGTGCGTTTTCAAAACATGAACAAAAAAAACGTACGTCAACACCTACTACTAGCTTCAGAACTCAGAAAACAAACCGGAAGGTAATTCGCAGTAGGGAGCGCACCGTTGTCAGCAACATAATAGATGCATGTGTACAGGAGGCTAGTTCAGGAACTCTGCTGGCACCTATTACTTGCCCTAACAAGAGAGCAGCCCTTTATACGAGAAAAGGGATAGCAACTATTGGACGAATTAGGAAAGAAAGGAAAGATTCTCCAAGAGGAGATCTAAAGTCACCACAGAAACCACGAACAAGGGTGCCTGTTGTGATTGACAACTTTGGCAGAAGTGTAATTCGCCAAACAATAGAGCACTTTTATTTACAATTACAAATTGTGCCTTCCGTCAGGAAACTGCTGGCTACACTGAAAGAGAGAATTAATTTCCCATACGGCAAAACAAAGCTTAGAGAACTACTGTATTACACGATATGGGGTTTAAGTGGAAACGGTCCTGCAGTATAAGAAAAGTGCTAGTAGAGCGCAAGAGTGCAATGACATCATTGATTGGCGGTGCAGTTATCTGATGAAAATGAGGAGGTATCGAGAAGAACAGCAACAGATTTTCTTCCTCGATGAAACTTGGGCGAGAGTTTGAGAGTTTGTGATCGGACTTGGCATATGCCTTTGTATTATTATTTGTTACAATTATTATTTCAGTACATGTATTCACAGCTAAACTAAGTCGATCGTGTTTTCATATAGCAAACATTACGTTTAAGTTCACTTTATGTACTTGTGTATTTAGTTTTAATGTGCTAAATACATACATTTATTATTGGATAAATAATAAAAATGTAGTTTTCGTACATAATATAATTTGATATTTCTTCAACTTTCAACACCACTTGTTCTCACATTTTTAATCACGTTACCATACTTTTAATCCTCTTTTTGTTGTTGAATACAAACATTATTTATGTGGGATACATTTACAGGGGAAGTTATTAATACACACTTGAAACTACGGCTTTTGTAGAAGTCAGTTTGCTGACGCTGAGTAGAGGGGAACTGTGCTCTTACTAGCGTAGGAAAACCAAACGGCTAGTACACGAGTTTTACCCGACATCGCTTACAAGCGGCCGCGTGGTGGGGGAGAGCAGCTTCAATCATCCGGTCGTGGCCAGACAGTACCATACCACTACATACATACATTTGACGCACGCTCGCACCCACACGCACCCTTCTATTCTGCGGCGCACAAGCGCTTTCAATTCTTTTTTAGTTTTGTTTCAATTTTTTGTTCGTAATTTTTATTTTGTTTCTTTTTTCTAATTTTTATTTTTATTTGTTTTTTATTTTTGTTTTGTGTTTTTTGTAATGTTTACACTGATTTATTTACATTACATACATACATACATACAATAATTTAATTGGTGGGTGGCCAAAAGTCTTTAATGTCTGTTAACATCTGCTCAAATAAATCTTCATTTTGATTATGCTTCCTCCACATAAATTCACATAAATGTGAGTCCGTTAAATTCCTACACTCAACTAAAGGGAACAAAGAGAGCTCTTTATCAGTGCTAACTACATGTTGCTGATTGCAGCTGCTTTTATCATTTTTCGTAATAACATTCGTTGTTAATGAACATTCTTTGTATTCTTGTCTACACGATAAACACATTTTTGAACCTAGTGTGTAGTGGTGTGCCAATCACCCCTCCTTCACACCGCTTCTGTAGGAGTAGGAAGTGGCGGGAATGTTGGTGGGGGGACTTGGCGGGCTAGGGAACGCTGCGAGAGTTGTTTGTAGACACTTACTTGAAAAGACCCAATATGCCAAAAGCCGGGAATTACTATAGTTCCAACCACAATATTCTCTTGAATATTCGGTAGTAACTGAACTGCACTCAACATTCCGACAGTGTACAGAAAACAACTTTTGGTTTCGCAGCAGCAGTCCCCAAAATACACTGCTGCGGCAACTCTCTATGACTCTCTACAACATTATTTTGACGAGAACAAACTCACGTTAACTTCAACTCTAAGTCTGACCCGCTTATTTTAATTAGAGAGTCTGACTCGCGTTTTGTAAATACCCGTTTTTACTGCTTGCCGGATCCTAGTGTGAAATTGGAGTGACGTCCTATAACGGAAAAGATTCGATAATCATATAAGTTAAGCTCATTTAGTCTACCTTTTTAGCTAACTTCCCTTCAGAATGATAAAAGACAAGAATAAGCAGATATAGGCTATAAACCTATATTACATTTTACAGTTATAATATTAATTACATTAATTATTATGCAGTTATAATAATTATGTTTGCAAGGGTATTTTATTTAGTCGTACGCACGATATATAGGTAACAACTGTATCTACAGACACTCATTGAGTGTATTAACAATAATATTCATGATATAACGGCAGCAACAATAATAAAAGTAGACAGTTATGACAATGATAATAATTTAAATATTACTGTTTAAAAATAATTTTATTATTATTATTATTATTATTATGAGAGACTTTAACAGAATTTGTGAAGAGTTTTTAATGAAAATGAATGTAAAGAAGACAAAAAGCACGGGCATTCGCAAAATTAGCAGGACTGCATAGATTAACACTCTTGGTACCATGTGCACCATTTTTGAACACACAACACTTTTTCTAGAGCGCGTGTGTACCATATCTGGACGTATTAAATTTTTCGTACACCCCACGTATAACAAAGTTGGACACATTGCGTGACTGTGTTTTGAAGCTCTTTGTCAACATGAGGACACAGATCAAGCCATGTAGATAATGTAGATAGAGTTTAACATTCTTCTGGATCACAGTGAAAGAAGTATGCTCTTGGGGTAAGTTGGCAGTACTGTAGTACCAACAAAATCAGCTGTTATAACATATATAAGAAAACATATCTGGGCCAGGCGGAAATTTACTCTCCACAGGTCTGGTAGCGAGAGACTTTCCTGTCACCGGTGTCTGAGGGCGAAAGTAGCGAATGAAGAAATTTAACAAGTGGCAGTTTTTAAATATCTGGGGTGTTTAGTTAGACAGGACATGGGTTGTGGTCAAGACATGAAATTCAGAATTGCCTTAGCTAAGAAAGCTCTTAATAGAGGGAAAAGCTTATTGTGCTCGTTACTAGCCATAAAGCTGAGAAAGAGGACAATGAAGAAGTGTTTAGTTTGGAGCATGCTTGGAGATTGGGAAAGATGAGGAGAGGTGGTTACGTGCCTGCGAGACGTGGACATGGAGGAGGATGGCAACGGATTTTACCGAACGGATAGTGTGACGGATGAGGACGTTATTGGAAGAGTAGGAGAGAAAAGGAGATGGTTGGGTATCGTCAAGGTCAGAAAGAGGAATCGGTTGGGACACTGTATGCGGTAAACACAAGGTAATGTGATGGTAGAAACACTGGAGGGACTGGTAAATGGAAGCCGAAACAGATGACGGATAAGAGACCAGGTGATAGACGATATACGGATGCGATCAGGAAATGAAGAGACTGACCCAAGGTAGGAAACCGAGGAGGGAGCATGCCTTGTAAGACACATATTATTATTACTATTATTATTCACAATAATGACCATGAAGATTAAACGTGGTTAACACAAAATATAATATACTTGCAGAAGTACTAATTAAGTAATTGTTTTAAGTATACTTGTTAAAAAAATTAAACTCTATCAACAGAAAAAAGGTACACAAAATGTTTGACAGTTCTTACGTGTTGTGTAAAATGGGATTTATGTTTTTAATTTATATTTGATTTTGGCATTTATATTTGGGACCGTGTTCAATCTCCCGTTTATATCGGCGTTCGGTCTAAATCGTGGTGATAGCGGAAATTTAAAACTACTTTTAACTATGTAAGTGTGAGCGATGCACTTTAATTAATTGTGAGAAGCAACCACAGACATAGTTGCTTATAGGATTACGACCAGCTCACGTCGGCGTATTGCTCTGAAGGCATCCTAGTTTACAGAAAACCACAGAATTCGCAACGCAGAGTATCACAACCTAATTTATTTTCATTTCGGTGTGAAACTGACTGACTTTTGCAGTGAGAATTCTTTGTATGGAGTACAAGCTAAACGAAAAATAAAGCTAAACGTACAATAAATGTTAGCCGCCAGAACAAAGAGATTTGTGCAGCGCTTAGGTTAAACGCTAGCCAGTAACTCTTCTCACTGTATGGCGTGTTGGACATTGTTCTCCGGCGTAAATTATTTCCTGCACTTTTGTACTGTACAGTCAGCTAACTGCACAGTGCAGTGTACTACTGGTCAGTGCCCTCTGCTGCTACCGGGTGTTGTATGCTCACGGAGTTGCAATTTGTAATACGATTAGCCACGCGGCTGAGTTTGCGGAATTTCCCCTGCCCTGCCGCTTGTATTCCTTGTCGCTTTTGTAATTTCTTTTTGTGTTACTCGAGAAGTGGGTCTACCCAAAGGTAACGGTTGCATACTGCAAGTCTGGTTATAAAGTTGGAACTAGCTTTAGACCTACACCATTAATGTCGTGTATCCTGACTATTGGCTGGGGAAACAAAAGACTAGACATTGAACCCTGAACTAGACATTATTCAAGCACAGAATCTGATAATATTAAATCATTATCGGGCAATAAATTGTAGTCGACCTCTTTCGGAAATCAGCGTTTTTAACTACCTTTGTTTAAATGTATCATATAATACCGATTTTTATACGTCCATAACAAACCTTTGGTTTAATCCTTGAAGATGATTGTGGTGATTAAAGTTCGGATAATGCGTTTATGTCCTAAAAACTACGAAACTTCTATATCCCCGTATACAAGTAAGGTAATAAAAGATAAAACTGGATTTTAAATATTTGCTAAATTTTGTTGTAAGCAAATGGTTTAATGATTTTGAACGAAAAGTTATAACTAAAAGTTTTTACACAAAATTAACTTAATTTCCATTAAAGTTACACTGAGTGGTGATATGTATTTTCACAATTGAAGGGTCTACTGTTGTTTGCCAGTAGGCTGTAAATTTTCGGGGATGTTCTGGATCGCCCTCATCTTCTTTAGTATTTTTCAGCAAATAAAATGTCAGAAATTTGAGACATTGTTGAGTATCCCAGATTTCGTTCAAGTACACTTTGTAATTTTACTCTGTTCCAGCTACTTTACACAGCAGTTGGCATCACTTCCTTTTAGTTGATGAGATAAAAGTGTTAACTCTGCTAGCTCAATATTATTTGTTTAACAAAAACAATAGATGAAGCACTCTCATCCATCGAAACAAAATCAACATTAGAATATAGCATGCTTTATTACACGTTCAGGCTACAATACGATTTAAAACTAAAATATGCATTTTTATGACATGTCATAGACATTTGCCTGAGACGATGATGACAAAGACGAAGACGATAACGACAAATTTGATATAGTAATGTGGTGGTTATGATATTATCATTAATATTATTATCTGACCCAGTTGCGTAGTGGCTACGGCAATTTTGCTTACCTCCATAGAATGGGAAAGGTGCAAAGCCCAGCACGCCAATACGGAGACTCTCCCTATGAAGATGACTCGCACACGTTTTTCAAGTGCTGCAGTTCGCAGGACAGAGGAGTGTACTGGAAATGGAGCTCGGGGAGTTCACGCCCGAGACCGTAGTTGCGTTTATGCTTCATGTTAAGGCGGAAAGGGACCGCATCAATGCATTTATTCAGTAATAGGTTCCTGCTAGAAAAAAAGACATGCCCAACTTGCACCCAGTAGAAGTGTAGAAGTAGAAGATGAGGAACAACTAGAAGGAGCCCGAAAGGGATAGATAGATAGACTCCATCCTGAAGTAATACGCTAAGTGGTTCCAGGATGAATATGCATGCCTGAATAAGAGGTGGGTTTTTTAGTGGGTGAGAGTCCCACACACCAGAGGTAGTAGTAACCTCCTCTGACGGTGCATGAAGCATTTTCCCCCTCTACAAAAAAAATTTATTATTACGTATTGCAGGTTTAAAAGAATATAAGGTACACAGGTATCTGGATTTTCACTCCAAAAGAGTTTCTTCAGCGTGTGATACGTATTAATTACAAGATGATTCTTGTAAAAGTCGTGTTAGGACTTTTTAATTCAGTCCTATCACAAAACAAGTGTGTTTTTCGGCAACAGTTTCTGTCTGGGCGCGGCTTCGAGTCAACTTCCCGATTCGTTGTATTCCGTTTTCAGAAACTTTTGTGTAACGCTCTGTGTGCGGTGCGCGTTGTAGGAAGTTAGTTAGGGGTAAAATACAATAGGGAAGTTGCAACCCCTCTGGCAACTGTGCTAATTCAAAAGGGAGTGTGAGTTACAGACGCAACTTTCCGTGATGTCGAGCGATCCTGCTTTTCTGAAAGCAACAGCCACTTTTATCGCCCGATAGTGTCATTGTGAGTTTACTATTATGTCATATGGAGTACAGGGAAACAGTATTGGCAGTGTTACTGTTATCGGAGCTGACTGTATTGTAGCAAGGTCTCTTTCCTGTCTAATTACATACATTCTACACCTCAACTTGATAGTTATACCCCCCTCTCACACACACACACACACACACATTCCGCTATAGACCGTTGTGGCTCAGGCCCCCCCTCAATGCGGCCTCCAAAAAAACATCTGCTCAGCACTTTTACTCAAAGTCTCTGTTCAGATCATTTTCATCTCTGAAACGATTCGTCGATCTTCCTCTTTGTCGCTATCAAAATAGTCCTTGAAACGTATGTTCTTCCTTGTGAGTTCTTCATTCTCCGTTCAGACATTCTGTATACCCCAAGGATACTCTTCAATTTACAATTTTTAGCAATTCCGGATCGCACTCTACATGAACACAATTCGTATGTGTGTTAAAGCCTCCTGAAAGAGTATGACAACTTCACAGGAGTAAGACAGTGTCTAACGCAACGACATATTATGTAACACAACGTAACAGAGGTCATCTGAACTTGCATTACACCGGCTTATTCATTATTATTGTTTTTTTTTATAATATTTTTATCGTCTCAGTGATTGATTTGTTTCGTATCTTCTTTTACATTAAAATTAATTGTATACAAAGAATTGGTTTAGATTGTGACTCTTAAAAATATTTGATTCAGTTAAGTCTGCAGTTTACGCTCTTTATGCTGCAGGACCTTCAGTCTTTTAAATACACGTTGAGGGAGTCAGTTTGTCTCTACGTGGCGCGATAACTGTAGTACTGTTTTGATATAGTGAAAAAAACCTGTGCAAGCTTGGTCGGTTTGCACATAATTGAAAGTAAGTGTTCCGTTATCTCGTTCGTGCTGATAAACGCCGTATCAGTAGCGAGATAAAATTCCATTCTTCTCATCTGTAAACAGAACGTAACAAACAAGTTAAGGTCACACATCTTTCAGGATCAGCAACAACAGTAATATTAATAGCAACAATAACATTAGTCTTATTTAAAGCTGTATGTTTACCCTTTCATGTCGGTGTGTGCTTGCACGAACCTGTTTATGAAAACTTAAAAAAATATTCGTCCAGACCTGGACCTGATGACAGATCGTGTTTTTGGAACACGTTTCCCTCATTTTCATAATTTATAGGTCTGCGCATAATTTTTAATTATATTAATTTTGCCATTCCTGAAAACATTACCAGAACGTAATGGCGACATTTAGCTTTCGTGGTCCATATATCTCTTCTGAATTACCGGAAACTCCCATTTTTCACGTTCTTCTTACGGGATGTATTCTTCTACTATCTGAAGACTCAGAAGTAACGTGTATCCTCTGCGTACTTTCAGTACTTTATCAATATTGATAAATTCTTGTGAACAGTGATTGTATTATGTCCATCTTACTATTTGTTGGCCCGATTTTAAATGCTTCTCAGTTTTTTGTTAATTCGCTTGTTTAGTTTAGTCACAAACTTAGTTTCTTGAGTTTTATTCTTACCTGTAACTTTTATAACCTGGGTTTTGTTGGCACTATCTTGATCGAAATAATGATATATTTTGCACGGAATATTTTGATTGTTCCACTCACATTGTTCCATTTTACATGTTATTGCCAGCATTTCAGCAATGTCAAGGTCATGCTCCTATGTTAAGTCACAAACTGATATTTAAAACGTCTTACTTGCTCGAATATAATATAGCCTACATTATCTATTCACATTTTTATATTTTGTTAAAATACAGTTAAAATACATCTGTTTATAATTAAATGCGAAATGTGGAGGAATACAGTTCTTGGAAAAGCAGATAAGGCCCGACTGGGATTGGAAACAAAGATTAATACAAAAGACAGTAGCTCCGTCACAAGGCAACGAAAACCCATCTGTATGGAATCATTCTGTCTGTTCCTGTAATCCAACCACCTGATGTTTACCCTGGAATTTATTGAATATTCTGAAATAACATAATAAATAATTGTGTAAATAATAATTATAAATATATACTTAGAGCACGAAGAATTTACACTCTAGTGACGTCAAATCAGTGAAAATGAGACATCAGTTCTTTTTCATGAATTACTTTGTTCATAAATGGATGGGCAACCCTAAAGTTCTTGTTGATCTGTGAAACGTTTATGGTCAGCGACACAGAACTATAATGAAGTTGAGAGTTGGTACTCAAAGTTGAACAGCATAATAGGAAGACATCACCCTAATGTTTTCCTGCTGGTGAAAATGCTGAAGAAGAAGCGCAGAAGGTTTCTTTCCAACTGAAGGTAAAGGATCTTGGAGAGTCGTGTCAGAAACGAAAGAAGATTTATGTTAGACAAGACAACATGAGAACACTTTTGATGACGCCAACAACCTGGAGAAGTGCCTGAAAGCTCTTGGCCTGTGTAAACAAGTCGGATTCATAAAAAACGTAGGTTAAAAAATGCGTAATGAAAAATATGGATACTAATCAAAACAATAATACATAAAATGCGTTACCACTGTAAAAAAACTGTATAGGCTACATAAATTCATTTGAAAAATTCTAAAAAACGCGAAGCACAGAAAAATGTTAAAAATATAGACATGAAAACTATACTAAATAAAAAAATACTAAAAATATTTTTTAAAATATAAAGAAATAGAAAATGTAATGCAACTTCTAAACCACCAACGTTTTTGATGTGCGAGTTTTAAGTTTTAAAATCAAAGTACATGGACTGTCCCAAGTCTGTAAAAAGTATGAGGGAAGTTACAGTTGACTTATAACTGCTGGTTTTGTCTTATTTATTAAAGTGTCCGCCTCAACGATGATTTTAGCATGTCCACCTCAGCCACGACTGTTGTTTCGGGTCTGATTATCCAAATATCATGTAGGCCTATATCCAGATTTTGTCATAATGGCTAGTGAGTGGCCCGCCATCTAAAATTATTTCCCCAGGGAATTAGGACAGTTTGGTCTTCTGCAAATATCAGAGAACACCATAGATCTTCAGAGTGTTCAGATTTTGTTTCGTTGAACGTAGATTTAAAGCGAAGACTGCCTTTGTCCCTAAATATCTAGGCTGGAAACGACGCGGATATGCGAAGAATAATGAATTAAACTCGTTTGGACAACGTATGAGGTATATGGGCACCTTGGACATCATCTGGCAAGGAGGCCGGAGGCCAAATAGAATTTTCACTGGAAACTTTGAGGAATCGTAGACGTTAATGAAGTATAAAGACGTTAAACTAGCGATGAAAGTTTGTGAATTGGAGTTGGAGAGCACGGTTTGCATCGATCTGTCGAAGGGATACGGAAACACGACAGTAAGAAGCCTTGGGATAAGTTGACACTATACACGTAACTCGAAGCTGATTTTATTAGGATAGTAGGAAACGTTAAAATCGATGTAAAGGTTTTTGTTTTTGTTTCTCGCGCGCGCGCGCGTGTGTGTGTGTACGATCTGATCTGTACTGACCTGACTCTGTCGCAGTGCAGAGTTCATTATCATCCTCTACACTTCCGTAGTAGGCTTGCAAACTCTATTTTCTCATTCTATGGATGTCGATTCCAGTGAATGTATTCATGAAGCCGAATATTTGTAAGTTTTTCCGTGTACTTTTCTTAATTTGTTCCGACGACTACATATTCGACTTTTAGTGCCTTGTCATTAACCACATTTCGCTTGCATATACTATAGTCGAAGAACTGCAACCGTCGTGTAGAACTGAAGCTTACTTTCTATCCGTACTTTAATCTTCAGAATGTTCCTTATATAAATACGAGTAACTTTATTCATTTTCCTGTCACCATCCTTACTATAACCTAGGATATTTGACGGCATAGATAATAAAATTTACTGACCTGCTCTACTGTTCTGTTGTCTTTGACAATCTTAGTTCGTTGTCTTGGCAAAGTGAGTTATTTCTTTAAATTTAGAATCCACGACAAGGAAGTGTTATGTTCACAGCATCAGATGATACTGTGCGAACTCTCGACCTAATCACTCAATAATATCGACCATTAACATTATTTGGAACCGGTTCTCTACTGTGTAGTTTGAAGTCTTTTTTTTCTCCGGGAAATTTGAGGAGTTGGAAATCGGCGTTCAGACGGTAACAAAAGCGACAAAGTCAGCCTAACTTGCAGGTAGTCTGCCGGTCCATAAATTCGCAGCAGTTCACAAACTATATTCGACTTCACTAACTAGTTAAGTGGGTACATGTTTAGGGGCGTCTGGAGAAGCGTGAACTATTTGCGAGATACGGTAGAGAGCATAGTCGCCGACTAACTGTAAATTCTGGCTACGGTGTTACCGCCTCCTCACGTAATAAAGTCCGGTATTATATTGGATACCGAGTTGCTGCAGCGGGACTGTGAAACTGAACACTCGAGGCACGGTTCTTACTCCGTAACTAATACATTAAAACAGTGTCGTAAAGATTCAAGTGTAAGTTATAATACAATTTAGAAAATATATGTTAGTAATAATGCTGAACATTACTTTTTACCTCTCATGGTATCACGATCACCGTTCCGCTCATAACATAAGTGAAAGTAGGACGGACTATAAGTGTACTTTGACTTGAAGCATTAAATCTGTTTTACTTAATGCTTTAGGAATTTATAAAAACACAAACTATGGCATCTACAGGAACATCGCTCACAAAATCAAAGATAATCTTTAACGTATCCGGAACAAGTTAAGAATTTTAATTACCTGGTGTATGACCCGATATATGGTTGCAGCTGTGACGTTGAGCAGCTTCTACTGTATTTGTGGAACTATAGTTCTTCTTCTTTATCTTCTGAACCCAGAGGTCGGTCGGCTTGCAATTTCTTCCTTTCCAGAGACAGTCTCTTTATCTATCAAATTTTGTCCTCTTTCGATTTCGTCCATTTACTCCTGTCTGGGTCTTCCTTTTACACTACGCCCCTTAATCATTCCCTCAATCAGGGCGGTGAACCAGTTTGAACGGCGTAGTAGATGACCAACCATGTTGTTTCTCCTTTCCACAGTGGTTTAAAAACAGTGCCCTTTTACCCGCTTTTTTCAGTTCCTCATCATTAGTCAGCCTCTCTGACCACGGTATTGTGGGCGTACCCACAGCTAGTCTAACACCTTTTGCTATCTTTGCTTTGAGTCCATCGTGGCTCTCTGGTTCTTGTTGACACTATAGTCACAGTCTTAAAAAAATAAGACCAGAAGAGAAACGCAGTAGGAATAAATAGAAGAATGCGTTGCAACGAAGGTCGAAAACAGGCTACCAATGAGGACTTCTAATTATGTAAATGTGTGGTTAGAAAGAATGTTGGGCGCCTAAAGAAGCCGTTGTTTCTTGTAGCGTAGAAGAAGAATAAGAAGAAATTGCCAACCGACTTCTAAGTCAATGGCATTTCACAAAAATAAGCACATTACATTCCTAAAGGAGGTTTCATGTTTTAGTCATTTCACATCGGTATCAACTACAAAAATGACATCACCAATAAGTTGCTTATTTTCAGTTTACCTGTTTGGACTATTCGAGGAACCCTGGAACGAAAACTTCGGAACAAAACACAGTTAACGTTACGTCAGTGCAAGCTCTGGTTTATGGGAGCGAAATGTATGTGAGAAAAGGAATACAAGAACTGCATTCGGACTGTTAGAGGTTGCACGAGATTGGAAGGATCGGGAATATAGGTGGTAGATAAAATTTATAAATACGTGCTATAATTTATAAGATTTACGAGCAAGGGAATAAATGGAAACAGATCCTAACAGACAGCAAAACAAAGCAGCGGTCGAGAGAACTAGAAGAAGAGAGAAGAAAATTCAAAACATTATCTTCCATACAGTGTTCTGAAACGATTCTTGATGATCCGATGCCAGAAGAACGGAACTTGCTATAGAACTCGTGTTTTAACTTTTAGCAAAACAGTGTAGGAAAAGAAGTACCGAATACACGTAAACAATTTAATTTACGGTTTAATTATATTCGAAGAAAAACGTCGCAGTCAAGGTATTTTTCTGCTACTTGAATGTTTTGTAATTACTGTATAAAGCACCGAATTGTAAGTCTTCACTATCGCTCGTATCGTGTACAAATTCGTTAGATGTGTGTGAAAATAATAGTAGTAACAAGATCAAAGTCGGTTCGTTCTATCATTATTGTAAAAATGAAGTCGCGATTGATCGGGTTGGGCGGACCAATTAATTTCACTTCTTCGTCTGTCTAACGTGGGTAGGCCTATATGATGAAACGAACGAAATTGTTGCCTTTGGCCTGTAAAATTTTAATGATATCCAACCGACTTTTCCTTTGTCGTTCGATCCTCTCTGAAAAGGCAGACAAGCGATGTTATGTTGTGAAGGTTCGTAAGAAAAATAAAAGGAATGTATTCTAATGAGATCAGCTGGCTTTGTACCGTGCCTACGGTAAACGAGGTAGGTTGTGGTGAAGTTAAGATTATTATTACTATCGTCGTCTGTTATATTGGATTCTAAAGAAAATACATCTCGATAATGATTTATAATTCAGATTTTATACTTAATGATCATAGAGAACCCATATTTACGTCATACAGAATTTTCAGTAATGATACAATCTTTATAACATATACTGCGCATTAATGTCATTAAAAATTTGCTACGTTGGCGACTGTGAGTACGAACTCAAATCATTATCGGAGGAGATACAATTTTCTTAGGCATCTCAGTAAACCGTTGAGTCTTCCTCACAAGTACAGTATAGAATGCGAAATTCACAGTTCCACAATGCATCTAATAAATAGACAATATCACGAAAGTCTGTAATGAATAATCATCACGGTAGTTGTTCTGGGTGTCTTTACATGCGAATTGTACGCTCTGCCCGTTTCACTCATACTTTCCGCGAGTAGGAAGTCGGGTACCTATCCTTACAGCAAGAACCAATGTAAAATTGGATAAACGTTTTTCTTTTCCTTGTGATTGATAGGTGCACTGCTGGGAGTCCTCTTTCCCACGTCTCAGGCAACGCCTCCTGTGGCTTCCCTTGGAATGGTTATCCAGGAAAACAGAACCATCCGCGCTGACGTGGCCCAGACCGACCGCTGCCTTCGTCGATGAGATGGCGTGCCCGGAATGTCTTCTTTTTTTGGTTGTCGTGAATGCTTACAATAAGCACGTAACACTTGCGTTACACGCGCGCGCGCGCACACACACGCGCACACGCACACACACACGCACACACACACACACACACACACTATGCATTTGTTAAAACGAATTCTTTATATTTCGCAGGTAGTATACCGAATTATTTAAAGGCACCACCGTGTGCACACATATTAAAATATCGGTATGGAGATCCATACATGACTTCCATGTTCTAATATTTATTTTTAAAATCATTTTCGAAATGAAATATTTCCATAGAAACTACTTCTTTCTACTTATTGCTTCAGCCTTAACCACAGTACTGTGGTCACTAACGTATACCACCTCACGTTAGCGCACTCGATTTTCACTGATGATGGCAGTCGATGGCACTACCGAAACGTCTGGTTTTGCAGAAAACATTGGACTACGGCCAAACAGCCCGGGAAGGAATTTTAACAACAAACTACTTCTTTGTTGCCGATAACGTAGTACATATATACAAAATTATCCCCTCCTCCTTCAACTATAATTTTCATTTATAGAAAATTACCCTCACCCCGTTCAACTAGCCTCTTCATTTATAGATGTTTCATCTACGTTTCTACAGTGGTCTTCTTGTCAGGATACTTTATTTATCAAAATTAAGTACTTTACTCTTGTTAAAACATAAAACGTTGCTGGTTAACCACCCTTTCCCCGTAACCGATCTTCAACAAAACCAATAGGCCTTGAGTACTCTACAACTCAGGCACATATGCAAAAAATTATTTGATTCTGTTTGAATTTACGGCAGTTATCGTTCGTCATAAAAAAATTACTCTTATTAAAACATAAAATGTTGCAGGTAAATTACCCATTTTCCTTAACCAATCGTCACCAAAATCAATAGGCCTTGAGTACTTTACAATTCAGGAACGTATGCAAAAAATTATTTGATTGTGTTTGAATTTGCGGCTGTTATCGTTTGCCATAGAAAAAATCACACACACACACACACACACACACACACACACACACACACACACACACACACACACACACACACACACACACACACACACACACACACACACACACACACACACACTTTTCGAAAAATGACTTCTTCATGTTTTGAGGGTAGTACAATCAGAATCAGCAATTATCTCGAACACGATTTTTTTCGCCATGACCATACTTCAATTTCCTTGTGGAACATGAAAGTAAAAAAAAAAGAACAGAGAGTACAGTCCCGGGACAGGTCGAAAGAGGAGTTACTATTTAGTTAAGATTCCTTTTAATTTGATATGTCAAATGCGTTTTTACTATTTTATCAAAAATGTTCACTTACTTTTTCCCCAGGCGTCTTGTAACTAGTATTTCTTCGTAACAGCAGCAAGGAAACTAAGCACTTTACAGCTCTGAAATCGTAGTAGTCATCATAAAAAAACATGGAAAGGGCGGTTTGTCGTGTATACTTGTCCATACCATAATCTATCCATCCATTGCGAATCTTCTGCAGTGTCTCGCATCTGGCCACCAGAGCATTCTGTTGGTACCAATCGACACGTTGCAAGCCTCTCCTCTATCTGACCACTCATGTCTTCTTTCCGTGGTATCCTGGGTCCATCAATTTTGCGTCGTCTAGGTGAACCCAGTCTATCAAAATTTGTTTCACGCGGTCTTCCGCACCATGCGCTTTCTATTTGTGGTGTCTAAAATTGCCTTGTCAACATGAAGCTGCCTCACAATACCCACGTGTATCTGAAGCAGGAACCTGGCACCCCACAAGATTCTCTCCACAAGTCAGTTTCCATCGCTTGGAGCCTTCGGGAGTTTCAAAGTTTCAGAATCATAAGTGATTGCACATTCTAAGATGGCACAGTAAATCATCCTTTTGGTTTCCCACTCCAAAGCACAGAATACAGCTGCCTTATCACTATTCTTCCTCGTTTTATTTTGCAACTGATATTTTCCTCATTTCTTGCATCTTTTGTAATGTCACCCCAAGATACCAAAAAAAGCACTATAGTGTGCGAACCTACTGTTACATTGGGTTCTTTCGTACCATAATACTACCACATGTAGTAATAGTTTTTCTTTCTGCGTTGTTTTTTACTGTCTCTTTGGTAACCATTAATTCTCTTAGTCTTTCGTTAGCCACTGTGTTCATTGTTGACATTTTGCAGAAACTTCGCAGTACAAATCGTTTAACCTTTTCTGTCTGCTTCAGCGTAGCTTCTTGTATTTACACCTTATGGACTGTATACTCTTTAATCTGTTATATGTTCAGCCGTTTTGTTTTCACCGTTTGCAAATTAGTTCTATAATTTTTATTCCTTTCTTTCTTCTTTATCTATTCTAACTCCGAGGTGTTTATAGTTGTCACAGTTTTTATTTGTCTCGTATACTCTTATCAAAATCTGGTGTCTCGTTTCTCACACATAAAATATCAAGACGTTTTCACTTGAGCAGTGAAAGTGGCATGTGACCTGCATCGTGAAGTGTCGACTCTTCTTCTTTCGGCGTCTGATTGTGTATCGTTCAGGCTGTCACATTCGCTTTACGGCACTTAAATGTAGGCCAATAATAAGCGACTCCGGCCATGAAAGTCCACATCGTATTATGTCAGTTTTACGTAGTTAAAAGTACGTGTGCATGATGCGCGTTCGTAGAACATGTCGTGATGTCAGCTTTGTAGTACGTAGGCCTAAATGTGAGAACAGACAACACAAAGTGTTACATCGCGTTTCGAGTTTATCGCACGCGCGCGCGCGCGTGTGTGTGTGTGTGTGTGTGTGTGTGTGTGTGTGTGTGTGTGTGTGTGTGTTTAAACGTGATTGTTACAGATGCGCGAGTCGCAAAGCTATTCGTATTTATTTGGAGTGTATCGCCTGACGGTATTGGTTAGACAAATAAATGTTGCAGCGAGTCGCATTCGCGTTGTGCTGATAATCCGACCGGCTGCATTGACCATGTACCAGCACGTTTCACCAGTAAAGAGACAATATCTCGCACTGCACAATATATTACGTATACACACAGACATGACCTAGTCAGTCAGTCAACGGAGATAGATACCCACTGAATGTAACCTGTTTTGTTACCGAATCGGATCATGTAAATCGAACCGGAATCCATACCGTCCACTCCCGTAGTTGTTTAAATGTATATGACGTATTTCTGTTGGCGTTAAAGCTATCACGTCAGAGTTATACGACTCAAACAAAACTCTGAACAGTTGCAAGACTACGGGGCGGAGGGTAGCTATAGTGAGCGCCGTAGACCTATATTTGAAAGGTTACCAGCAGTGTGTGTTTTCCCACGTAGACAACGGGTATTGACTGTTTTAAGTTTGTATAGGCCAATAAGTAGCGTGAGTTATTAGGACCAGCATTGCGTACAGCTGTTGCGCATTTGCATATCTAGACAGATCTTACTACGAGCTCACATCTACGTCCTACAGGATTGGATATCAGGTGGTGAATATGAATCCTTAATTTATTAGTAATCGTCAGTCAAAAAATGAAAAGTTTTTTGAGTTTCGGTCAATGTGTAGAAACTATTTTTAAACTATTTGTGTCGAATATTTTCAACAGTTTTTATTGAATCGTTATCAGAACAGTTGTAAATGAGTTGTTATGACACCATAAAAAAGTTGTATGTTTATATGCACCAGTAACAGTTATGCTGATAATGACAACAACAACAAAATTGCAGAGGACAGAAGACAAGATGTTAACCATCCTTGTAGCGGTGCGCAGTTCTTAGGGCCTGATCGCCCAAAACGTAACGTAAACAACACGTAACAGCACAAATCTTGCTTCCTTCCTTACTACTGACTTTACCCATTGGATCGTGGTCAGTTAAAACACAATCGTGTAAAACCCGGTCAGTTGCGACCGAGGTAGAAATCTGAACCCGGCCAATTGCGATCACTTGCATTTTCATGTTATTATAATAATAATACATAAATTACCGTTATAATTCTATTAATTTCTAGCCTAACCTAACCTAACCTTACGTAGCGTAACCTAACCTGACATAACCTAACCTAACCTAGTGTAACCTAACCTGACATAACCTAATCTTACCTAACCTAACATGACATAACCTAACCTAACCTAGCGTAACCTAACCTGACATAACCTAACCTTACCTAGCGTAACCTAACCTAACCTAATCTGACCTAACCTAACCTGACATGACATAACCTAACCTAACCTAGCGTAACCTAACCTGACATAACCTAACCTAACCTGACCTAACCTAACCTGACATAACCTAACCTAACGTAACTTAACCTGACATAACCTAACCTAACCTAATCTGACCTAACCTAACATAACCTAACATAATGTAACAAAAATATTGGAAGTATGAGGCTACTACTCGCACAAATAAAAAATTGCGGAATTGAAATATAATCGAAATTCAGAATAGCAACGTTTCTAAATGACAGATTTAGTCAGTAAGCGAAAGTAGGAGGCGCAATTGACCGAGTAAAAATAGGGGAAAATGTTGTTTCGTCGCAACTGACCGAGACCACTGGCCTTTTCAAAAGCAGTGTGTTGACTACAATATATCTTAACGATCGTCAGATACTGTATAGTATAATTACATACATGCAGAAAGATAAATTAGTTAACTGTATCATTGATTTAAGAATCCGAAGATGTCATACATACTCGTAAAAGCTAATATAGAAGATAAAAATATAAAAAGATAAAATATTAACATAAAATTTTTAAAAAATCATGAATTGGACGGTTCCTGCCGATGGAGCAATTATCAAACTCTTTGTTTTCATTTCATACCATTCTGTCAACAATAGGATGAAAGGATCGGATAGTCTCACACGCTCTGTATAGAGCATCAACAACAACAACACACATAACGTGTATAGCACAAACGGATAGCTGACACAAAAGAGCTTACTCTGCTTCCTTTATACGACCCTGCATCGGTAATAAAAAGCAATACATTACCGTATGTAATACGCTTTGGCTACAACAACGCATACTTTAATTGAACAACCTAGTGACTGTAATATGGTTTGCCGCTGACATTTCTTTACAAGCAATCAAAAATGAAAGTTCGGTTCGTCGTTTTTAAGCTCACCAATAACAACATTTCCCATTTTTCTTCCTGCTGAGTGTGTAGTTTCATCAATGCTTACCCTTATCCTCTCATTTTCACACACAGCTCTAGTATTTTCTAATGTTTCTTCATAACGTTTGGAAGATAGTGTTTTCTTAAAGTAGACTCATACGGAGTACTGAGTTCGTGTACTTCACGGAATATTTATGAAAAATATTTAATTATTAACTTAAATATGAAAAGTAATTATATGTAGGCCTAAAGATATTTATTAACTAGCCATTTCATTAACTATACAAGAAAGAGCTCAGGTGGATGCCAGTTTTCCGGATCATAAAATCAGTTACAAATTACACATCCCGATTTCCGTATTGTTGTATGGCTAATAAAGCAATGGCAACTCACTAAACAAAGAAAAATTTGTTAGTGAGTTATGCCTACTGCATTTCGAAACTGTCTTTAACGTAGCTTGAATTTCGTGTTTTTCCGTCCGTTATTGAATTGTCTCATTTCGCAGTTTTATCCCCTTCAACAATGAAGTTTGATGTTTTGAGCGTTTTAAGTAGATGTTACGTAAGGGAAAGTAACGTGACTATAGAAAATGAACAGAGTGGACTGGTGATTTGGTGTTTATATGAAGCTGAGGAACAAGAACAGATTTTGTAGGTGCGCTTGATAACAGTCAATTAACTGTGTTTGTTAACGAAGGTGAAGGCATCGACTGATTGAATGGAAAAGTAGTCCTCGTGACTACTGCTTGGATTCTGATAGATAACAAGTGTTTCCAACGTGTACACACAAGTGTTTACAGTGTGTAAAACGTAGAACGATAGTCATGACCGGGGTTTCCCAACCGAAATCTTTATGTACACACAACATCGCCGAAACCGACTCGTCGACAAGGAAACTGGTCGTTTAGAAGTGTACTACGGGTGGGTGGGGCACAACAGTACAGCCATACAAACAACATGAGGATCACTGATAAAGATGACGGGCGGAAGCCTGTGCTGGAATATTGTGTAGTCTGTTTCGCGGCACTTCCCGACACTATCTCTATGCACCAAACAGACTGCAACGTTAGTAACTCCCTCGGTCAGAAGGGTGACAGTCGGTATCAGAGCGACTGTTATCAGTGGTAATTGTTTTCATGAGTGCAATATCATTAACCAACGGCAATTTTGACACCAGAATGTCAACGGATCGGCTCCATTGAAGATAATACCGATTGTGGCAGTGTGGACTCAATACGCAATCTGACTGGTGCACAGAGACCGTGTCGGAAAGTTCCGCACAATTAAGAGCACATTATTACATTAAAGGCTTCCGACTGCAGTCCATCCGGCCGAGGGAGCTAAAAGATGAGATTAACGTTGTAAGTCCACGTTGCGGTCGCGTTGCGACATTTAGTATCCATCGACAGCAGTGCGTCACTTCAATGGACCCGACCCGTCGTGTCGTCGTCATTCTGGTGTCAGCATCGCCGTTTATTATGATGTGCAGAATCATGTATCAACAACGTAACTATACTGATACGGGGTCTTTTTCAGTAAGTGTCTACAAACAACTCTCACAGCGTTCACGAGCCCGCCAAGCTCCCCCACCAACGTTCCCGCCAGTCCCTTCTCCTACAGTACATGAGTGATTAGCAACATTACACACATTCATGACACACGCTCGCACGCGTGCCTTTAATTCCGCACGCACAAACGCTTCAATTCTATTCTTTTTATTTTGTTGCAAATTTTTGTTTGTAATTTTTATTTAATTTTGTGTTTTTTTAAAATTTTTATTTATTTTTTATTAACGCACGCACGCCTTCAATTCTTTTTATTCTTTTTTTAAATTTTTATTAAGAGGGTTTTTTAGTTTATCTTCATGATTATTTACATTACATAATCTAGGATTGTGAATGAATCCTTTGTTTTGAAAAAAAAACGAACGGCATTTTCCTCATTTCAGGCGACAGTTAGCAACTCTATCAGACTCATTTTGAATAAAGCAATATAAAGAATAAAAGTACTGTATATAGTAATAACGTAAATAATAAACACGAAAGAAATGTAAAGAATGAAAAAAACACAAAATAAACGTATGAAAGAATAAGCGTATATAAGAAGAAACGAATGTAAATAACTAACGAAAGAGTAACATTGAAAAATGTTTATTATGATGTGCAGAATCATGTATCAACAACGTAACTATACTGATACGGGGTCTTTTTCAGTAAGTGTCTACAAACAACTCTCACAGCGTTCACGAGCCCGCCAAGCTCCCCCACCAACGTTCCCGCCAGTCCCTTCTCCTACAGTACATGAGTGATTAGCATACATTACACACATTCATGACACACGCTCGCACGCGTGCCTTTAATTCCGCACGCACAAACGCTTCAATTCTATTCTTTTTATTTTGTTGCAAATTTTTGTTTGTAATTTTTATTTAATTTTGTGTTTTTTTTTGAATTTTTATTTATTTTTTATTAACGCACGCACGCCTTCAATTCTTTTTATTCTTTTTTTAAATTTTTATTAAGAGGGTTTTTTAGTTTATCTTCATGATTATTTACATTACATAATCTAGGATTGTGAATGAATCCTTTGTTTTGAAAAAAAAAAACGAACGGCATTTTCCTCATTTCAGGCGACAGTTAGCAACTCTATCAGACTCATTTTGAATAAAGCAATATAAAGAATAAAAGTACTGTATATAGTAATAACGTAAATAATAAACACGAAAGAAATGTAAAGAATGAAAAAAACACAAAATAAACGTATGAAAGAATAAGCGTATATAAGAAGAAACGAATGTAAATAACTAACGAAAGAGTAACATTGAAAAATTAAACAATGTAACTAACTGCACAACGTAAAGGTAGAATCGTAGACTCCAAACAGAAACGTTAAATGTGTTAGTAGTAGTGGTATGGTAATCACCCCTCCTTCACACCGCTACTGTAGGGGTAGTGACTGGCGGGCACGTTGGTGGGGGAGCTTGGCGGGCTCGTGACGCTGCGAGAGTTGTTTGTAGACACTTACTGGAAAAGACCCCTGATACGAGATAAACAATTAATTACAGGTGGTAACAGTCCGACTGTCACCCTCTTGGTCGAGACAGTATTCATTCTACTGTCAACGGAAGTTGAGTGTACGACAGACATTGTGTAAGTACGTTAACGTGTTCCGCCGCAGAGTGACAGCGCTATTTGCCAGACCCGATGAGTTGTCATCACTTTGTTGTTGTTCTTCTTCTGTGCCTTGCCCGCCCCCTCAGGCGCTGGCGATGACTACAGTTAGAGATACACGATATTCTGTTAGGCGATAGAGCTGAATACTTCTTTGATGTCATGGAGACGGGTCGTTCACTTCCACCCTCTGTTCATTTTGTTACCTGTTTTAAAAACTCCGTCAGGTGTTACTGCCACTTCACACTGCGAACTGTTCATTTTAGGTTTTAACGATTTTAGTTTTTCAGAAACTATTGATCATGTTGTCGCATGTTCGGGGGATGTTACGTATTATATTCCTAATACTTCCAAAAAGTTTTGTCAAACGATAACCCTGCCGAACGTGAAAGCGACTTTAAAAAAGTATTTGTAGATACCGTCTAAAGTGTTAAACTTTTATATACAATACAAAGTATCTCACACCATCCATTTCAGAAATTAGTTTTTAGTTTTATACTTCTGTAACATGGAGTCTGACGCACAATATGTATTTTTTTAATACAGATAACAAGCAACACTGGTTTGAACTGATAATATTGATTTGTACGTGTGAAAGATAAAACCGTGTCAGGTTGTACAGCGTTAATATTGCACTGGATCTGGATTCGAAATGTTCAGTATAAATTATTCGCGATGCATGCGGCGATAACCTTGAATCGGTATCGTTTAAAGATAAAACAATTCAGTAAATTTCCGAGTGACAGCAGACGCGCTTTGTATAAATAAAAGCGTGTTTTGTGTCGGACTGCATCTGTTTCCCGTATTCACTGTACCACTGTATGCATTAAAAACCTGTTCCATAATAAAATACATTCGTGCCCTGCCGTCGGCGACCTGCGTGTGTAATAAATCGATTACTTTACGTTACCGAAATTTATTGGTCGTTACAATCAAATTCGATTTATAGCCGGCATGTGGCTTTATGGCTTTATCGATACTGTTTGCATCGGATGACAGCGTAGCGTTTGTGTGTGTGTGTGTGTGTGGGATGACAGTCTGTCATTGTTGTAATCCCGTCTCGCTCTGACGCCTCGCCTCCCCTTCCCACGTCCGTTGTGTTCACGTTTTGCTGGAACTGCACAGGGGTTGTACCATTGCTTAACAACCGGCAGCCGAGCCTTGACCACCGTATGTTGCAGTTTCGCCAGCAGTTGCAACCCTTCTTTTCAACAGAGGGTAGTAAAATTCCTCACAAAGCGCAGGTGCGCCTCGCATATTCCGTCTAGATTACATAACATATCTGTACGTTATACCGTATCGGTTATCGTTTTCCGTTCTGTCCAAGTTTAGCTACACATTTATATGCATAGCATTACAATATTTTCTAACAAATGTAATGATCAGACCAAAACGTTTTGTATTGTCGGTACAAAGTCGCTTCTCGTATTTAAATCTGCGCTTCCTTTCGTAGGTAACGTAAAAGTCGTATCTTATGTATTTCTCAAAGTGGTTTAACTGCAGAGTGGTAGGGTCTATATAATTTTGATAGTATTAAGCAGTTACTTGAAACAGATACTTTTGATTACAGACAAAACTTATGCAGTAGACCAATTTGGAAGACATGAACCGACTGATGCTGATTGTGCACAGGTGGCACTACGAGAACCGGATCTTCGGTTGGCCCTCTTGGAGATGATGAAATGACTGTGAGGCTAAACTGAAAACATCGCTATGTTAATCCAATCGTGGCAGCAAGGCACAGTAGATAGAGTAGCATGCGGGAGCTCTAACCGAGCTACGACGACTGCACTCTTGGCTCTAGTATTTTCTTTCACTTACTGATATTGAGCGTAACTGTTGGATACACTACCGGCCGTTGGAGGGGATTATGCGACCGTTGAACGCGTGAGAATCCTCAAGACGCATGAGAATTCTCATTTAAGCGAGGGGTCCGGTAAATGTATGAATTGCAGTAGTAGCCCTCTTGTCGTTAGTTCCCCGAAGGTAGTCCCAAATGTGGTGTGGTGCAATTAGCATTTATCACAGTTGCTGATGTTATTACATCGGAGGCCCAATGTAAAGATAACTTTTTGTTGTAATGAGAGGACTGTACGAAGTATATTAACATGATTACGGAGGTACACGTGCGAAAAAGTACACAGTACTTTTCATGTGCGTCATTTCAGGTTTCTTAATTATTAGTGAATTTAAACCTCCGCATAGTCTGGTTTGTGAAGAGTATGCAGTTTTTCGTGATGGCCCCTTTTCGTAAGCCAGTGGTAAATCAGTGAATTTTATCATTCTCACGAATAGCTTGTAACCAGCTGTGTGGAATCAACATTAAATCGTGAGTTTCTCATACAGCTAAGCTACGCTTGCTATTAATTCTGACCATTACGTGAAGCCTCCTATATGCATCCATTGTTAGTGCGAAGACATTTATAACTGTGATGTTACTACCCTTTCATGCAATTGGTATTTTCCTTGTCACTTACGTCTTAGATTCCAAGCGAATAGTAACTTGCTGAGCAAGCTTTTCAAAATAAAAGTCACACACAAATAATGATATGGATTTAAAAGTTTCGAAAACTTTTCAAATTTGTGTGTGGCATTTTTTCTTTGCAGATGTGAAGCCTGAACTTTCGGGAATAAGATAGAAGCACGCCTAGACGCAGTGGAGATGTGGATAAAGGCTGAAGAAGAATGATAAAGGCAGTTTGAATGGAAAGAACTTCAACATTTATTATTATCAAAAAATAATAAATGTTAAAGTTTTAAATGATGTTACAGAGAAAAGATAATTTGAAAAGTAATGGAAAGGAGATAAAGGAAAGTAATATTTTTAGGCTTTGGGTTTAGACAAACGTTATTCTACACATTTTTGAAGGAAAACTGTTAGGAAAGACAGGGAGATGGCGTCGGATGACGATGGGGGTTGGAAAGCATGATTCACTGAAAAGAATGGCAGACAGATGGAATAGGATTCGCACAGAAGAATAACGGAAGAAAGGATCAGGAGGCAACGACAAGGATTTAGCACTTTTCTTGCATTGTGTATAGTCGGGCAGTGAGTTTAGTAATGTCTTAAAATGTGTTGAGTTTCTACGATTTTTAATTACGCAATATCTTTTCCTTCGTCTGAATCAATGTACAGACTCTAGTCGCCTGATTCCCATTTGCTATTCTGGTATCAGTAACCATAACAGGCTTTTAGAAAATGCGCTCACTTAAAAAACGCCTAACGCGATTAATAGTAATATTAGAGAGCCAAAAACGCGTCTTTGCTGTTTGAAACTTGTGCAGTTGGACGAGTGCCATTTTGGGCACAAGGCCACTTCACTCCGTGGTGAAGAAAAAGTTTGGGGAGAAAACGGATGCTAGTTCAGGGCGGGTGGTAGACGTTGGAGGCACCAAGAAGAAGCGAAAAGAGAGGGTGAGAGAGAGAGAGAGAGAGAGAGAGAGAGAGAGAGAGAGAGTGTGTGTGTGTGTGTGTGTGTGTGTTAAGGGGTGGTTATGGGATATTGTGTGACAAATGGTAGTGTAGGAGCGGTAAGTCTAGCAGTTTGGGACGCACAAGATGGAAAAGAGCGTCAAGTCAAACGTGGTGCCAAGGGTACGGCGAAGGACTAGTTATTCGGGACGGTGGAAACGGGAGATTGGAATACGGATGACCAGACGTTTGTGACTACAATGTTGGACCGTTGTGTTAGGTGCCTGTTGTGTTCGGGGAGAGGGTGTATTCACAAGTGCCAGGAGGCGATTTATAAGAAAGGAAGGTCATTTGTTGGTTTATTAATGGATTTTGCTGTGGTCTGGATGGATGGACGGATTCTTACGTTCGAGGCATACCGGTGGTTTAGTTTGTGGAGGAAAGTGTCCAGGTTAGGAAATAGAAAGTAGAGGCAGCGTTGCTGGTTTTGGTTGGGGAGGACGGCGGTATATTAGACGAAGAGCTCGCCCTTCTGTGATTCTATAGGTCGGAGGTGGCATTCAGCGAGATCGGATGTGGATACGCCATGATGGGACCCGTTTAGATCTTGCTTAATGTCAGGCGGGAATAGTGATCGCGTCTGTCGAGGATCCGGAGAGTTAGGCTGCGGCCATACACAAGAGTGTCAAAGCGGCGAAGCATTTAAAACATACGGTAAGCGGCTGAGCGGTAAAATTTTTTTTAGAATTTGTGTTTAGTTGCCAATATGTCGTTATCAAGTTCAGTTCGACGAGAGCTTCAAGGTGAAAATCGTGGAAAATATTATCTTTTAGTGTTTGGTCAAAGAAAAAAAAAGGTATGGAGTTCACCCCATTAATAGAATGTGGCAACGTTGTTTCCGTTTCATTACAAGTGTCAATACCAAACTAGTTTTAATATTACTATAGATCTCATGATTATTGTTATTATTATTTGTTGTTGTTATTGCTGCTTGTTTAAAAATGGCCAGTTTAGACTTTTTTGTATTATAACTTCATTATCACAATAAACCCTGCTGAAAAATATCTTTTTTCTGGTCTCCAGAAAAAAGTTATAGACGGGTTTTACTGCATACTGTAATTATATTTTCGTAACTATCAAAAATAAAAAGATTACTCACCGGAACAGATTGGCGTGCATTATTTTCCTACTTCATCCCATAATTTGTCCGTCACTTTTTCGTTTTTATAATCCTTTTGATTACTTTGCCATAGCACAGGTTTGGACTGAACCGCAGAAATCAAACGTTCAAGAAACGAAGTTTTTCACTGGACATGCTTACTCTACACTTTGACGCTCAAGATTGAAATATTTTTCAAACACAAGTTGCGGCAGAGCGACAACGTTCAGTCGCTAAGCGTTGCCACAATGCCGCTTACGCTCTGTATGGCCAGCCTCCCTAAAGTCAAATGTGTTTGAAATATTTTCTTAACGCTCTGCCGCTTACCGCTCTTCTGTATGGACCCAGCCTTAGGAGTCATTTGCGCGCTTGGGCAGAGGTTTTGATGTGGTGTTTTCATACACGACATTTCCATACACGCTTCGGGGTTATAGTGACAGGGTTTACGCGGTAGAAGTGATTTCATTTTCCGACCTTTTGAATTGAAAACGCGGAGTTCTGTTTTGTAACAGAAGCCCCGCTATCGGATGGGCATATGTGGGAGTGGCGGGTGTCTTTTGTAAAGATGATGTAAAAAGCGGGCTAATGGAGGATCCCTGAGGTCACTGGCATTCAGTTCGAGTGGTGCCTAAGAGCCACACTATTTTGTGATAAGGGGGGGTGACATCCGAGATTTTAAATTTGAGGCCATTGTATGAGACGGAGGTAAGGTTTCCGGATGTCGAGAAGGACTAAGATGGTTGCGTGTTGTCTTGGAATTGTCTTGGATAGCGGTGATCACCCTGACCAGTTGGGCGTAGGTGTTGTACCCAGGGCGAAAGCCTCCCTGCGTACGGAAAGCCACCCTGAGGTATAGCACGTTATATACCTGTAAGTGGGGGAGAATCCTAGACAACCCAATCTATGTGTAAACACTTAACTTCTATATACAAACGTGATCTCTTCGTTTCAGGATGGAGTAGAATGTACGTGTATATACGAATAACATTCTCCAAAACGAGGTGGTCTGAAATTGACGGCTGTTTATACATATAAGGAGTGTAATTTGTTGTAATGTGTCTGCATTATATTCACTGGTGTTGTGTCGATCGTAATCTGAAATTACCCTCCTGAGTCAATCGTTGTTGAACATAAATGGAAGCTAAATTTGCCAGAACACAGTTGTATCGAAGTGGACGTAATGAATAGAACACGGCGTGGGCCGCAAAGTTTCACAATTTACGTACGAAATGTTGCAGATTTGTGTTCCACCTTTTAGGTATCGGAGGTAAGGTGAGCGAGACGGAGAGAGAGGTTGTTATGCAAAGTGGATCGAACGTGACCCAGTGCCGTGCAATCGGTTCTGCCAACCGGTCACGATCACGATGTTTCCATTTTCCCGTGTCGTTGTTTGTTGGTTATAAACTTTTATGTAATGATCTCCGGTCGTAGGAAGCTCGCCTTGCGTTGCGTGCGCATGGTATTAGATTACTACTGATCGTATACATGTCACTATTGTTGGCTAACCACAACGTTTAGCGCCTACCTCGTCGTAATTGCGCTCTCCGGCTGACCTTTTCCTGCTCCGGTAATATGAAATGTCTTATTTAAGTGGTTTCTGTCAGTGCTGGATTGGTAATTACACTGGATTATAATCAACCTGATTATAACGTTAGAATATAATATTATTTAAAATAACGTTCCTTTGCACTTCGCTGCCAGAAGAAATTTTCTAACTAAGATATGCAACTCCTCACTAAGATATTAGGAGGATCACTAACATCTACTGCATTAGGATGTTTGTTCTTCTACTGCATTAGACTGACCTCCAAGTCTCTGAGAGGAACGCGGGCTGAGAGAGAGAGAGAGAGATAGAGAGCGCGTAGACACGCGGACGCGCAGTTGCGTTAAACAATCAGCGATTACTGAGAAATAACGATTCACATTACATTATCAAAACTCACTCAACGTTCATTTTCCTCTCGTTGAGCATTAAAGCCACATAACTGTGACGCTGTGTTGTACAATAATTGGCACTGTAAAATATTATTAGTATTAAAATCTAATTTTAATTTCACATAGCTTAACACTTTGAAATGTAACAGATGATTACATTTTAAAGAGAGCGAGCTAACTCCTCATCTGTTTCCTCTTCCCCGTGAGGATTGCCACCGCGATCAGAGTCACTGTGACTGCTGTGTGTTGTCACCATTATCACTGCTGATATTATCATCATCCGAATCTGATGTGATAATAATCTTGTCAAAACGTCTGACACTATCCCATCACTTTCTCAGTGGTGGTCCTCTACCTCCCCAACTTTTTTGCAGTACCCTACCCAGTCACTTTCAGCTACCGACATTACTGCTTGCTCAGTTATTCAGTCAATTCCGTAAAATTAAGACTTCCATGACTGTTGCAATTTCGTATGTAGTTTTTAACTTTTGCCCAGGCAAGTTCAATAGGACTGAGGTGGCACATATAGGGAGGAAGCCGTACAACAGCGTGGCCCTTGCTTGATAATAAATTGATCAATTTTCACGATATTAATTGATGACTCGTTGGGCACTTGGTGAAACATATTAATACAAAGGTTTTGTAAAATATATAAAAACACTTGGTAAGTTTCACAGAACCTTTGATCAATTTTGTACTGCTTTTCTCTGGGCCGATGGAGTTCTATAATTTGAAAAGTATATCTCTTTCTCATACCTTCATCACAATAAATACTCTTATTTCTCAGAAGTTGTATCATATCGGGTTTCGTAGAATACTTTGTCGGACTCTTTTCAGCTAAAACAGAATGATACGGCGCATTGTCCATAACTATTACTGATTTCGGTGGAACATTTGGTAACAACTTATTCTCAACTCATTTTTCAAACGTTTAGCACCTGGAACAAAGCCATTTTAACTTCCCGCATGTGAAATTACTAATTTCCCGCACTGTAATTCTGTAACACACCAGAAACCTCATTTGACTCCCAACATTTATCTACAGTTAAATTACTGTCAACCAATGTTTCATATAAAAAAAAAGTTTCTTCCAGATTCCCGAAAACTTTTAATTGGCACAAGGTACTTGTAACGCATCATTACAATTTCTGTTTTTCCAATTAAGACGTTTCTCTTACTTCTACATTTCTTCCACTTGAATCCCACACTTTAAGCACTCGCATTAGTGATTTAGCGCCCTATGGAAAATGGATTCCTTTTTTCACGAGGAATTTTTATGTAGGAGTTTTTTAACAGGAAGCTCAACGTTTTGAGTTTTATAAAAATCTTGAACAATATTTCTTACTACACACTTATCGACATCATCAAGAAAAAGTTTCCTTTTCTCACACGTTGTACTTTTTTTCCCGGGGTGGACTGCAGGGTTTTCCATCTGGACTGCATTTTTTCAGCTCGTTTTGTTGCTTGATTAAGTGGGTATGTCAGTGAGTTTCGTTGTTTTTCTTCATCACATTTTTCAATTATATTACTAATTATTTCGCGGTCTTCACTGTGAACAACGAAACTTCTTTTTCTTTCTTTCGATGATCCTTGGAGAGAGATTGTAAACAGTTAGCTACAAATAAACGAATAGGCCTAACAGGATAATTCACTCACTAACTGAAAATAACTAAAAGTACACTAATCCTAAACGATAGTTCACAAATCCGTATTTTTAATGTTACTGTAACACAACTACTTAAAAAGTATTAAGTTTTAAACACAATCCCAATAATACGTAGTCTTTAAACGCACTTACTACCGCAACGGTAAAAAGCGGACTGCAATAATATTACAAAATGTGTGGTCTCCCTTTGTGATGGATGCCAGTTTGCACTGTGAACAGGGCTATAGAGCTGTGGTGAATCATTGGCTTTGACAAAGAAACGATACACACACGCGCGCGCGCATACTTTGTCCCCTCCGTCAGAGACAGAGTTCATCCTCGTGCAGTACCTTATTCGTCTTATATCCTATATCTTCATTATGATAATATTCGCAGGAAAGCTTGATGTCCTCTCATCATCATCATCATCATCATCATCATCATCATCATCATCATCATCATCATCATCATCATCATCTTCTTCTTCTTCTTCTTCTTCTTCTTCTTCTTCTTCTTCTTCTTCTTCTTCTTCTTCTTCTTCTTCTTCTTCTTCTTCAAGTTGTAAGAAATTAACATAGGGGTTTACATTCACCCATCTTTAGGAGTTCGGGAGGGTTCGTGGTACAGTTTGCGCCAGTAGAGTTTGGGGGGGGGGATTTTGGGTGAGTAATGCTATTCAGCTGTACATAATCGTACGTAAGAATACAGTAAATGTTAAATTTTCTTTTCTTTAAACCTAATTAGAAGCTTTGAATAACCTAATTATATAATATTATATAATAGAAACCTAATATTAATAATTATTATATAATAAAAACCTAATTATATAATATTTTAAAAATCAAAGTGTTTTTATATTAAAATTTTAAGTATTGTACAAAGAAAATGTTTGGCAAATGTTGGCATAGTCTCGTGTTTCTTCGTATCCACCTACTTTCGTTTTCAGACATTGATTTTGGGACAGCAAGTGTGTTGTAGAACTTTGATATTTCATACGTATCTTGTTTTTTATAGGTATCTATTGATTGTTGAATTGAAACATATTGGACGAGTGACGCTTGTTGGTAGTTTTAGCTCGACCGTTTTTTATTTGTCTGTCTGTCTAGTTTTGTATTTGTTTGATTAACTTTTGTCTTTTTGTTTGTTTGCCACGATAACTGTTGACTGCATGAACCGATTTTCTAAAACTTAGCTTGTCCATACCTATACCAATCAGGCCACTATGTTTCTGAGATAAACCCCCAGAAATAGAGGGCGGGAGGCAAAAGTGTGGGTGTTCAAAATTTTTCAAAATAAATTACAAAACTCTATGCAGGGTGTAAATTAAAGGTCGTTTTAATCGAATGTAGTGTTTGCTTCTAATTACTTTTTAAATTTCGATGCACTTTGGGCCAAAAATGGAAGTGAAAATCGTGAAAAAATTTTGAAGTCTTCGTGGATCATCAAATTCCTCTTGATTAATCAAATAATTTGACAAAATTAGTATCTCGCAATTTTGTTCCCTTGCAAATGTGGACCTCCTTCAGAAACTTTGATAGCTATGTTTGCAAAAGAATTTATACAGCGAAGATCTTTACTAACGGTTTAAAAAAATTAAGATTTATTAATCTGATTGTATCTAATGAGAGAGTTCTGCAGCTCATGTAGATTATCAGTTAAGTTTTGTTCAATGTCATGTGCCTAATTGTATCCGTATGTCGTCTCACGTCGAAAGTTTTAAAACGTTTAATTTGTTCCAGTTATTCGTCTTTCAGTTATTGTTCTGACTGGTTCTGATACGAGGAACGCCAGTTATTGTTTTTGTTTTTCTTGAAGATATTTTCATCCCATATTTTGTGCACAGTTGACTCAGAATAAACAACCGCCTTTGACGTTCTCTCTGTTCTCAGTAATGACACATCAGAAAGCTTGATGTGTGCATTATGTCAATTAGGGGAGATGTTTTCTTGTCGTATTGGCGGTCAGTCACAACTGTTCTTTGTCCGGTACAATGTAGATCAATTTCTTATGTGCTGCGCGTACCTAAAGACGACCATCTATTCTAAGTCTCGAAATTTCATGATTTCATTTGTTATTTCACGATAGTGCAAGTCCGTGATATTATGACGTCATACTGTTATTTTGATCAGGAAGTTCTGCACCTCCTGTGACGTTCGTGTACAGCTTTTGTGGCTTACTTGGTACTTTTTTCTTTTGACTGTTTCTACGTAAAGTATACAATTTATTTTTGCAATAAACTAATCGAAAAATCGAAAATAGCAGATTATTTTACTATGTTGGCTGTTAATTTCTCTTCGGTTAGAAATTGAGAATATTACAATAAAATTAGTACACGAACAAACACGCCCACATGCCATAACATACAAAATAAACGGGATAGCAATAATAGCATGTCATTTGGTAAAAATAGTCTCGTTATTTCAAATAAAGCTGCCAGTTTTGTTGGATATCACAGCGAGATAGATTTGAGTGGTAACAAATTAAATTGTGTCGCTATTTCGCAGGGTTTACTGACAGTCGCGTGTTATTTTAAAGAGCGGGGGGTGTTTGAGATTCAACAGTGCGCGTGGGATGGATGTAATTTTTTAATTGAGCGAATTTATTGACAGACAGTGTACAGCAGTTATTCACGCTGTAAACACATTTTTGTACACGAATTTTTCAATTAAGTAAGTTAGTTTTGTTTATACAATTAGCGAATGTGTGACTGTTTTATGTTAATACGATGAAATTTCGATGAAGAAAAAGCGTTTAGCACGAAAACCTCAAAATCATAATCATTTATAATTTTGTCTGTGCTATTACGCCGAAGAGCTCATTCAAAGTTTTGGCTACTAATCCCATCGGTGGAATGGTTCGTGAAGACGAGAGGAGAGAGTTTCTTTTTAACCAGAAGAGTAGTAAACTGACTTTGACTTAGTAGGATGGAAATGTTACATACTGCCAAACGCACCGCGTACGGTTCGAGTGAGTTGCATACAAAGACCAGGAGAAAGCGCTTACACAACAATAAAAATAGAATATACATCTCTACGAAAAGAATAGTCAAAAATATGGTTGCATAACTTAAGGTTGCTGCAGATTGTGGGGTAAACATAAGGCTACGGATTCTAACGTATAAAAGGGCTGCTCTTTTGAAACTCTATAAAGAAATCCATTCTACGATAGATCAGTGAGACACAAGTTCAATGGCTGTGCGGGACGAAGGGCTTGCCCGTCGCCCGCTCGTATACTGCGTTCCGAGCTTCAAATAGAGCTCCTGCCGCAGGGACGACTGATTGGTCTGGATTTAGGGTGTGGCCTGCTAGCGGCCGTGGGTTTTCAATTAATTACTTAATTGAGGGTGAGTGTACGCCGAGGCCGGGTCCAAAATTCTCCTGGCACAGATTGGTAGCGACCGAGGGCGCTAATCAGGTTGTTGCCCTGGAATCGGGCGGTGCGGCGATAAAATTTTCGGGACAGTGTCCGTATAGTGGAGTCCAGGGAACGGACACGCAGGGAGTCACGGATCGTTTTGTTAGATGTCAAGTAATGGGCTTTGCATGCCATCGCAATCCTCGGTCAAGGAGAGACTGAAGCTTTCGCTTGTGGGTCTTGGCCAAGTAGCCCCAAACGGGTATCACGTAGGTAACCATCGGCGCCACATAAGTGGAGATGATAAGCTTCCCTAGGCGGCGGGTCATGGCGTTGCTGCATAATACGGATCTGAATTGATAGAGACGATGGGCGGTCTTTCGGGCTACTTGTGCAGTGTGTCCGCCAGGTGAGACGTCGGTCGAGGTGAACCCCAAGGTACTTGACCTATCGAGACCAGGGCAACGGAGTATTGCCTACGTAGAGTCTGTCTGGGAGCCTAAAGCGTCTGGAGAAGACTACTGCTGTGCTCTTGGCCGCGTTGATGGCAACCCTCCATTTCTCTGCCCACTCAACGTACTCGTCCAATTGTTCCTGGAGCCAGATAACTGTCGTTTCAGCTCGACGATCGACGGCATACACCGCCGTGTCGTCAGCGAACATGGCCAACCTGGTGCCAGGCAACTTGGGCACGTCATTGACGTACACAGAGAAAAGCAGGGGGCCCAAGACGCTTCCCTGAGGTACACCAGCAGTAATAGCCCTTGCCGACGAAAGGGTGTTATCTACTCTCACGCGAAAGGTTCTGTTCCGAAGAAAGCTAGCAATCAAATGAATGTAGCAATCTGGAAGCATATCTCCGTGAGTTTGTATAGAAGGCCTGGATGCCAAACACGATCGAAAGCCTTCTCGACATCAAGGAAAACGGCGACGGTCTGCTCTCGCGAGCAACCGGCCTCGGTCACGGTCTCCCCGAAGCGCATCAGTTGATGCGTCGAGGAGTGCCCAGCACGAAATCCGAATTGCTCGGGGACCAGAATATCGAACCGTTGAAGGTGACCCACTAGCCGCCGCTGGACTAGTCGTTCGAAGACTTTCGAAGTGGACGACAGCAGGCTGATAAGCCGGAGGTTCTCGGCGAACTTGTGGTCTTTCCCCGGCTTCGGGATCATCGTGGCCGTAGCCGAACGCCATTTCTTAGGAAAGTAGGCGAATCGGAAGCAGGCATTGAACAGATCGACCAGGAAGCGAACTCCCCGGTCCGGAAGTCTCTGTTAGTAACACCGTCCGGTCCAGAGATCTTCCGGGGCCGAAGCGCTAAAAGCCTGTACGATACCTCTTCCAGTGGGTTCGGGTTCGGAGGTGATCGGGCTGCCGAGATAAGCCTCAACTTCGGCTTCTATCTCCTCATTGGAGTTTGGGTCCCCGGACGGGTTAGGAGCAAATTGAAGCTCCAGGTGCCCGGCTAGGAACTCAGATTTCTCGTCCGGCTTGGCAAGGGGATGTCCCCCCAGGTCCGTTGATGGCCGGGAGTGGAGGACGGCGCCTCTTCCCGGTCATCGCGGTAGGAATCCTGTAAACGGAGGAACTTCCCTCTTGTACATCGTCTGCCATTTTGGCGACCGCAAATTCCCAGCAGCTTCGTCGGAAGGCCTGCAAGACACGACGTAACTTGCCGGCCGCCCGATTGAAGCTGGCCTTGTCGTCTGGATCTCGCGTCCGCTGCCACCGTCTCCGAAGTCTGTTGTTCTCTAAAGCGAGAAGACGGACTTCTTCTGGGATCCGGTGATAATCGGGCGTGAGATTAGGGTTCATCCGTGAGCACACGCCGACGGAAGAGACCACGGCATCATCGAACAAGGCGACCGCCTCGTCGATGTGCTGAGTGGTGTCAAGCGGAACTTCCTCGGGAAGTCTGCGACAAAAGGCAGGCCCGAATCGATCCCACTCGACCACTCGTCGTGCTGCTCTCCCAATCGTGTGACGGGTAGGTACGTGCACCTCGATGGGACAATGGTCAGAGGACAGCTCCGTTAACACGGATACTTCAATCTGGTTGACAACGCCCTTGACAACAGCAATGTCTAGTATATCAGGTCGGGCTCCAGGTCGGCGGGGATAATGCGTCGGTAGTCCGAGTCCGTAGGCTCGTAGGTGGTGGTCGTGAAGGTACCTGCTAAGCGCCCTCCCGGATGGTGTAGTCAGACGACTACCCCAGTCGGGGTGTTTGCAGTTCAGGTCACCTGCAAGAATAACCTTCCTATGCGCTCCGAAAATAGCAGACAGGTCGGTGTCTAGAACTGGTTTGGTCGGCGGTTTGTAAGCCGAAACCAGGAGGACACCTCCGAGAACTCCGGGGAGTTCGACGGCAGTGGCCTCGATATTTTGGCGAGGAGGCAAGACCACGCGGTGATGCGCAATGCAATACATCACCGCTATGGCCGTGCCACCCCCCGCGTTCCGCCTAGGTCTATCGTCCCTGTAAAGCGCATAGTTGGGCAATCTCACATTGTCTTGGGCCCTAAGCCAGGTCTCAGAGAGGAGAAGCACGTCGGGCTTCTGACAAGCTAGGAACTCTCTAAGTTCCTCGAGTTTGGGTCGAAGGCTGTCGGCGTTCCACGCTATGATGGATAGGTAACGCTGGATGGAGGTAATTCTGTTAGCGTGGAGCATTACAGAAGACCTATGGCGGCTGCAGCTTCCGCGAGCGTTAGGAACTTTTCAGTCGGGGTCGCCGTGCGAAGACGCCCCCGGATAGATCGATATAATTGGGCCACTTCTTCGAGTCAGTGAGACAGAATATAGCGAAAAGTACATCAAGGTGTCGAAAATCAGCTGAGAACCGTGTAGCCAACGACACAGTATGTAGCGATGTTGTCCCATTAAGGAAAAGGTGATGTACACACAACTAATGTACGGGGACCGTGTGTAATGTACGAGATCAAAATTTCATACTAGTAAGATATACTTAAATATCGGTATGGAGAACCGTACATGACTTCCATGTTCTAAGATTTATACTGTATTTAAATTCATTTACGAAATGAAATGTTTCCATAGAAACTACTTCTTTCCACTTATTGCTTCAGCCTTAACCACAGTACTGTGGTCACTAACGTATACCACCACACGTTATCGCACTCGATTTTCACTGATGATGGCAGTCGACGGCACTGCCAAAACGTCTGGGTTTGCAGAAAACATTGGACTACGGCCAAACAGGCCGTGAAGTAATTTTAACAACAAACTACTACTTTGTTGCCGATAACGTAGTACACATATAAAAATTATCTCCTCCCCCTTCAACTATAATTTTCATCTATAGAAAATTACCCCCACCCCGTTCAACTAGCCTCTTCATTTATAGATATTTCATCTACGTTTCTACAGTGGACTATTATGATCTTCTTGTCAGGATACTTTATCAAAATTAAGTACTTTACTCATGTTACAACAAAAAATGTTTCCGGTAAACTACCCTTTCCCCGTAACCGATCTTCACAAAAATCAATAGGCCTTGAGTCTTCTACAACTCAGGCACATATGTAAAAAATTATTTGATTCTGTTTGAATTTACGGCAGTTATCGTTCGTCATGAAAGATTTTCTCTTGTTACAACATAAAATGTTGCAGGTAAACTACCTCTTTCCCTTAACCGATCTTCACCAAAATCAACAGGCCTTGCGTTCTCTACAATATAGGGATGTATGCAAAAAATTATTTGATTATGTGTGAATTTACGGCAGTTATCGTTCGTCATAGAAAAAATTAACCTTGTTATCACATAAAACGTTGCAGGTAATCTACCCCTTTCTCTTAACTGATCTTCACCAAAATCAATAGATCTTGAGTCCTTTATAATACAGGGATGCATGCAAAACATTATTTGATTCTGTTTGAATGTGCGGCAGTTATCGTTCGTCATAGAAACAATTAGTCTTGTTAAAACATTAAAGGTGGCTGGTAAACTACCCCTGTCCCTTAACCGATCTTCACCGAAATCAACAGACCTTCAGTTCTTTAGAATTCAGGAACGTATGCAAAAAATTATTTGATTCTCTTTGAATTTACGGCAGTTATCGTTCGTCATAGAAAACATTAGCCTTGTTAAAACATAAAACGTTGCCGGTAAACTACTACTTTCCATTAACCGATCTTCACCAAAATCAACAGACCTTGAGTACTTAAGACTTCAGGAATGTATGCAAGAATTTATTTGATTCTCTTTGAATATGCGGCAGTTATCATTCCTCACAAAAATAAAATTACCCTTTTAAAACATAAAACGTTGCAGGTAAACTACCCTTTTCTCTTAACCGATCATCACCAAAATCAACAGACCTGAGTACTCTATAACTCAGGAAGGTGTGCAAAAACGTATTTGATTCTGTTTGAATTTACGGCAGTTATCGTTCGTCATAGACAAAATTACGCTTGTTAAAACATAAAACGTTGCAGGTAAACTACCCCTTTCCCTTAACCGATCTTCACCAAAAACAGTAGGTCTTGAGAACTCTAAAATTCAGAGTTGCATGCAAAACATTATTTGATTCTGTTGGAATTTGCTGCTGTTATCGTTTACCATAGAAAGTACCCTTGTTAAAACATGCACTCCTTTCCCTTAACCGATCTTCACCAAAAACAATAGATCTTGAGAACTCTATAAATCAGGGCTGTATGCACAAAATTATTTGAGTTTGTTTGAATTTGCGGCTGTTATCGTTTTCCATAGAAAATACCTTTGTTTAAAAAACAAACGTTGCAGGTAAACTACCCCTTTCCCTTAACCGATCTTCACCAAAAACAATAGGTCTTGAGAACTCTACAATTCAGTCTGTATGCAAAACATTATTTGATTCTGCTTGAATTTGCCGCTGTTATCGTTTGCCATAGAAAAAAATCTACACACACACACACACACACACACACACACACACACACACACACACACACACACACACACACTTTTCGAAAAAAAATTTTTTTTTCATGTTTTGAGTGTAGTACAATCAGAATCTGCAATTATCTCGAACACGATTTTTTTTTTGCCATCACCGTACTTCCATTTCCTTAAGGAACATGGAAGTAAAATTAAATGGCTAAAGCTTAAAGAAACAATTATTCTGTTGCAGACATTAATGGGGAAAGGTACGATCAACCCTGACATTACAGCAGTTGAACCAAAGATCTAGGTCATCTAGGGAAGCTGAATTTCGAGACGGAAAAGTAAACGTACAGTTATTTTCTTCAGTGTTTCTTACTTCTAGCTACCATACATTTTGAAGTGATTTTTCCGCTAGAGCATTATTACAGTTTAATTTAAATCACTTGAAACGTATAATTTAATTCTTTTCATTCACAACCTATTCGATTTTTATAAATATCGGTATGGAGAACCATAAATGACTTCCACGTTCTAAGATTTATATTTAAAATCATTTTCGAAATGAAATATTTTCATAGAAACTACTTCTTTCTTCTGCCTTAACCACAGTACTGTGGTCACTAACGTACTGTAACGTACACCTAAAGGTAGCTCACTCGATTTTCACTGACGATGGCAGCCGATGGCACTGCCGAAACGTCTGGTTTTTCAGAAAACATTGGACCACGGCCAAACAGCCCGGGAAGGAGTTTTGACAATAAACTACTTCTTTGTTGCCGATAACGTAGTACACGTATAATAAAACTTTGGAAACGTAAACATTACATAATTGAGATTGCTTGCCTGCCAGGAACGATATACTTTCACTCATACATGATTTAAATTAAAATGAAAAAATTATAATTTTATTGCCTGCCAACAAAATTATTTTACTTTTAACAATTACCATTGTTTGAAAAAGTTAAATGAATTTTTAAGTACTTTACTCTTGTTAAAACGTGAAACGTTGCAGGTAAACTACCCCTTCTCCTTAACCGATCTTCACAAAAATCAATAGGCCTTGAGTTCTCTACGACTCAGGCAGGTATGCAAAACATTATTTGATTCTCTTTGAATTTGCGGAAGTTATCGTTTGCCATAGAAAAAATTCTACACAGACACTTTTCGAAAAATAACTTTTCTTCATGTTTTAAGGGCAGTACAATCAAAATCAGCCCTTATCTCGATCACGATTTTTTCACCATCACCATACTTCCATTTCCTTATAGAACATGGAAGTAAAAACAACATTAACTCCTCTTTGTACAAGGAGGTAGTTTGGGTATTTCCTAGAATTTTATAGATATCGTTAATATTCACCTGTATTCCTTACTTGATTGTGACCGAATCCCTCGACAAGGCTCACGGCGTCCGAGCCGTATTATTCCCGTTTTTCTCGTGTTTCTGCCGCCTGGCTCTGCAAATAATTACAAATTATTTTTAGTTTCTCAGGTCTGTACTGACCTATGCGGCTCCCGCATGGTTGTCACTTCTGTCAACCACCAACAGGTGTAAGCTGGAAAGATTCCAATCGAAAACCCTTTGTTCCTTGTCGGGATCTCCGCTCCGTGGTTTGTCAGAAATTATGTAATTCGAGGAGATCTTGTGTCTGCTTTTGCCAGGTCGTTAGTTGTAACTCTCTTTGCTGCAGCTGCGACCTCGTCCTTCCCTTACCTAAGGATCATCAGCACCACAGAACCTCCATCCCCGATCCGGGTCAAACATCATTTCTTGATGACCCGCCATAAAAATATCCTCGTTTCTAACTTCTTGTCCCAGCCGAGCTAACCACTGAAAACTGTCCATTCTTCTTTCCTCGCACGCTGTCACCGGCACGGAGGCTCTCTGCCTCGTGGAGAGCGACTGTCGCCTCACGGCGTCTGCTTGTTGAGCTTGAGAAAGGCGACACCTGTCGCCGGAATCGGTTCCAGGAGCAGTGTCATACATTAAAATTTTCTTCCCTCTTTATATACCGAAAAATCGCGTTAGCGGTTTCCAGTTCACTATTAGGTACCTGTCTGCTGTACCAGTACTTTGTTTATCATCTGCCAGCCATTGGTCTCGACCCAGATGCTGCAATCCTGCCACGAGTGCAAAGGCACCCCGCTATAACGACGCGAAGCAAAGCAAGTTACTTGATTCATTGTTCATTGATGGATAAGTAACAGTGACTGAATTTAAGAAATGAAAATATTTCACATTGAATAATATTGTAAAAATAATTTAAGTGATTCAACCATTGTTAGTATGTTTGCTATTTTTAGAGCATTGTGAAACCAAGTAAATTTTGAGTAACGTACTTTTCAGAAGTCAATTTTCACATATCAGATTTCAAGTTTCTCTCACTTATTTCATGTTTGTTGTATGGACTATGAACGTTACCTAATTTATATTTGGCCAGACCTCGTGGAAATAATAAACCGTCAAAGAGATATCACGAGAAAAGTCTCTGTAACTTATTGTTTCGCAAAACGTAACGGACGTTCTTTGATTCTGCAGTATAAAATTAAAAAAAATGCCAATAGATCAAAACATAAGTGACTCAATTAGCTATCAAACCCTAAGTTCGCATCCAGCATTGCTAAAAATTTGGTCAATTGTTAACAAACAAGTGTACCAACGTCTCAACAAATTTTTGAATCTTATGCAGAAACTTTAAAAATTACACAAATGTTTTGATCAACTTCGTATACCGAGAATATCGAGTTGATTTGAAGTCTATTGCGCTATGAATCGGGAAAGTATTCGTTCACACTTTTACACTCCCTTGCTAAATTATGACGAATATAAAACCCATAGATTGTGTTTAAATAGAATGGGACCTAATGATAATGTGATGTATTTATAATATACACACACTTATTGCTTACTAATGGTACCTATAATCTGAATCTTCTATTGTAGTGTATTCGTTGTTTATACCTTATGGTATCTTTAGGCTATGAACAATGAATACACTACAATAAACGACTGACTGGTATCTATTCTTAGAACTCACTTTGTTGCTTTCCACTAGCTACTCTCGATAAAAGCTTTCGAGCGATTAACTCATAATCATATTGGGCTACTCCTAGTACTATCTGATGATGAGTCATGAGTCAGTTGTCCAAATCGCTTATCGAGAGTCACTGGACTAATGGAAAACAAGAAGGGACGGTTTTCTACTTATAAACTATATTACTATAATGCAAGTTTATTAGTTAGGTCTATTATAATCAATAAATTAAACCTCTGCTCAACAGTCCGCAAAGGACCAAGGCATACCGCACGGCTTTGTGTTTAGTGGTACAACACGTCGCCAACCGCAAGTTGCGGTATTCACAGCCAGGAGGCGCTGCTGTTATATTAGTTACTATACTACTATTAATTACTTGTTTTAGTTTACGAATGTATTTTTATTGTAAATGGTAGGTGACTTGTGTATTTACTGTTGTGCGTTAAATGCATGTGTACTAATAATTTACCTTTCATTTCAGGTGAGTACAACATGGTGGTAAAGCTTATTACTCCGTCCTTGTGATTAAGGTAAGATGCACTACACTATTGTAACTACAGTAGAGGGTTCCAAGAACTTCAGAACAATGTCTGATGGTTGTGTTAATATGTACTTACGTTAATACAAGTGTGTGAACATAGTAATTTGCACTGCTTACGTGTACGGTGAAATACGTAGGAGGCCAGTTAAGTCTCCTTTCTGCGGCAGTGAACACTGCATTGGGTTCAGAATCGAAGTAGACTTACTCGTGGATCCCTGTCTGTCGCCTTCTCCCATCTTAATCGGCTTAATTGAATATACAGTAGGGACTGTCTTTAACTGAACCTACAGTAACCGAGCTGACGATCTTGGGGGCTCCTTTTGAAGTGAGTCGAAGTGTTTCGCGTTACGTTGTAGCAAATGGGGACTTTCACACGAGATGATTTCAAACCGGTTACTTGTGCTTACAGTCAGATTACAATCTGAGTCTGTGGTGATTACTTTTTTTACAGTGCCAAAAAAAAAGTTGAAGAGCGGATTAACAAGCAAAAGAATTAAGTAATTTTTATGTATTCAGCGATGATGGATTGTCCTAAATGTTATGAACATTAATGTACCACATCAATCCAACGGTAAAGAGAAGGAACAACAGATCGATGATCCACCCTCGTTTCTCCATGAAGAAGGAGCAAAGATACTTGCGAAAGCACTGGCTTATTTGGAACAAACACGTGGTGAGGCGACAGTCGCTCTCCACGAGGGAGAGAACCTCCGTGCCGGTGACAGAGTGCGAGGAAGGAAGAATAGACAGTTTTCAGAGGTATTTATCGTAAAAACTGACGCGACGTGCTTGCGTTTGCTCGTCATTCAAAGCTGACACAAAAGACTTACTGACTTGATGAGTACTGTTTCGTCAAGTATTTAAGAGTAGATACTGCCTGTAAATTAGATTATGTAGAGGTCATTAAAACTTTTATCACATTTGCTTTCCTTGTAGATCGTTTGACACTTCTAGTGTACATAAACGAGCCCTATAGAGTGTAATTTGTCAAGGCTTTATATACTTTATTCCCTGGGGTGTCTTTTCCCTTTCCTCTTTCTCACTGGGCTTATATCCGGTACACAGTTCGATGTATGAATTTCAGTAACCAAACACTTCACTGAGCTAACGAAGCTTTTTTATTCTCCACATCGTAGAAACCTACGTCATCCCAAGATACGTATGATTTCGTTTCTTCTTTTAATTCTCAGTTATCCGATAATAAATTCAAGTTGTGATTAAAAATTTCAGTTTTAGTTTTCCATGTTAAGTGTAATTAAGAGATTTGCAACCAACTTACTAAAAAACCCTTTAGCGTTCTGTGGTGATCTTCATTCGCAGATAAATCGTAATTCCATTTCAGTTTGAGATTTATGAAATTATGTTCTCTTATTTCTTGTAATTTGGACCGTGTCCTTTGTAAATCATTTTCCGTTTACCCAAGATATGGGTATTGTTCTTATGATCTGCTTTAAACACTCATTGTTATAGTTCTTTTCAAACGACGCGCGAGCCGCGAGATGTACAGTGTCTCGAGTCTCAGTTAGGACTCCTGCCACCGGGTCAGTTAGAGTTCATTTCATATAATTTTATTTACTGGAGGGCCTGAAGCGACCCTCGATGGTGGATTATACCACCGGGGCTAGTAAACGGGGGTCGCTTCCAAGACTCACCTGGCCTTGGAATATATTTTCCGAGTCCGGCGATGAGGGGATTGTGGGTACGCGCCAGGCGTCTCAAGGTGTCCGCAGAAGAACGGACACCTAGTCCTCTCGTCAAAGCTCGAGAAGAGAACCTCCGGGGGACTTTACATGCGAGCTTCAGTCCCCGGTCGACCCGCGCTTAAGCGCCTATCTATGACAGCGTGCAAGGTATCCCCATACAGGAAAGGCATAGGTAGGTAATCACCGGAAACACGTACGTGTTGACGATGAGCTGGGGGTCATCGGCGGACTAGATAGCACAGGCCAAAGTCTGCTGAGTTGGGCCGAAGCGCGTTGTCGGATGTATTGTGCGTGGGTTCGCGAGGTGAGTCCGCGAACAGAGACAGTCTTACTCCTGCAACTCGGGGGGTGTCATTGACAAACACCGAGAACAGGAGAGGCCCAAGCACCCTGCCCTGAGGGACGCTAGCGGTAATACGCCTCTCCGAAGAGAGGGCGTGGTCTACTCTCACTCGGAAGCTATGGTTTCGCAGAAAGCTGATGATCAAATGAACGTAGCAATCTGGGAGAAGGACTTCCGTGAGTTTGTAAAGGACACCCTCGTACCACACGAGGTCGAAGAACGCGATTGTCTGTTTGCCCTGGCACTCCACGAGTCTCCTCAGTTGCAGTTGATGATTCGAGGAGTGCATCCCACGAAAGCCGAACTGTTCGAACAGTTTTTTTCTTAATGTGTAAATAACTTTGTACTATTAAGAAATATTTTCTTGTTACCCGAAATCAAGCGTTAAGCGGTATGGTAATCATCAGATGTGTTAGTTATCTTTATGATAAAGTATATCTGTGCATGTGCTGTTAGCTTTGGTTGGACTTTGCTGAAGAAAATTGTCACAATCACAACGCCATAAACAAAGTAGAAAATAAAATAAAATGTACAATAACACAACACATTTAAGAACTAACCATACAGAAACAAACATTAACAATAATAATGATAATGATGATGATATAATAATAACAACTCTGCTACATTCACTTAGGCTTACATAAACAACACCGTGATGAAACTTACTTATCTATTTAAAATTACAGTTATTAATACAGCTTGAAAAAAACAATACATAAATGATAAATACCTCATAAAATAATGGCGATACTTGAAACAATGGAGTTTACAAAACAGAGTGCTAAGATTGTGCATAAGGAATTTTACATAGCCTGTAACAACCTTTATTTTAATGAAATAACAATTAAATAAACGATATTGTTACGACGGTCTACTTGATCGTCGTGGTACAGTGGAAACCAAAATACAAGACAGCAAATTAAGTCACTAATCATCAGCTTTAATTTTCACAGTTAAACAGTTCGTAATTAACAACACAGTCTCTTACAACAAATCAAATAAAAATTATTCACACGCAATAAAATATCAACTAATATAACACACAAATAACCTTTTGAACGCACACAGTAATATCGCCCGATAATAACTGAACTGAGCGTCCCTGCCTACCTGTATTTATATGCCGCCGAAAATCTAGATTATTTCACATACTATGTAAGATGCTCTACACTACGACGTAATTGATTGCGGCCTTGACACAGTGCGTGCGGCCGTGCGAATTCTGCCACAGTCTAGCAAATGGGTAGAGAATCACGTACGCCAGACGCATTACATTCCGGATCCCTCTGGAACATTCGATAAACACGTAGATTGTTCTGTGATGTCGTAACAATATTTTTAATATTTAAAGGTATACGGAACACCATATATTTACAAAACTTATTAAACCTGCAATAAATACAAGTAATGATTTCCCAGACACTAGTAAAACATATACCACACATAGGAACTACAATGAACATTGGGAAAACCTACAAATATAGAAACATAAAACCAAAACAAGTACCTGAAAAAATAAAAATCAATATATCAAATTTAGACAAACTAGAAATATTGGAAAGACGAATTATTAGGAAAATATTAAGCCTACGAAAAAATTAAAATTCGGGAATTTTAATTATTAAAATGCGGGAATTTAGGAAAAATTCCCGGGCCCGCACCATAAAATCAAGGTGCGTTTTTCAGCCCCCAGATCGACTCAGCCTGTTGAAAATGAGTACCTGGGATAACATCCTGGGGATAATAATGGGCGGCGGAAGCGTAGTGCTGGCCACACTGCCTTCCTTGTAAGCCGTACGGCTCGCATAAGGGCAGCTTACCCTACCTTCTCCTAAGCTACTTCGAGGGATCGAAAGACGTAGGATAACGTTATGAACCGATTTATATATTAGGCCTACGAAAAACGTCAGAAGGATAGAAATTAAGAAGTAATGAAATATATCGTATATCAAAGTATAGGTAATATAACAGAAACAGTGATAAAAAGAAGACTAGTATGTTTTGGACATTTGTATAGAATGGACGACAATAGGTTAAAAAATAGATCTTCAAATATCTGTGGGGAAAGAAGTCATCAAGTTGGATTAAAGAAGTCAAAAAGAATTTAGAAAAAGATAATATAAACGCAGAAGAAACAATTGAAAGAGACGTTTTTCGGGCAAAAGTGTTAAAAATGGAAGGAGTCCAGGGTAGGAAAGAGAAAAACGCAGGTTCAAAGTGGACTGAAGACAGGAAGAAGAGACATAGTGAAAAGATGAAAGAACATGAGAGAAAAAGAAAAGAACAAGGAATAAAGAATTAAAATTGGTATGTGGTCGTCAGATGGCCGATGCAAAAAAAAAAATCAACATTAAACATGCCACGAGTTTTAAAACTCTGAAATATTTGAAACATTTAGATTTTAAATTTATATACCAAATCCAACCACAATGTCACAGAAAACTCCTAACAACAACAAAATCAACCAAAAACCAACAGCAACAGCCAATTAAGACACAGATACTTCACCTTACAGAAACCCGGAATGGCTTATGACGAGCGTACTGTTTAATGCTCGAAACACGTGTAAAGTAAGAAAAAGCATATCTGGACGGTATATTCATATTATTACGACGGTCTAACTGATCGTCGTATGGTACAGTGGGAAACAAAATACAAGACACTAATAAAGTCACTAAAAACCAGCTTAAATTGTCACAATTAAACAGTTTATAATCAACAAGACTATACTCATACAATAATTCAAGTTAATCTGTCCACACAAATAATAATGTCAGCTATAAAGAATTCCGCACTATAATCACTTTTCACTGATTACACCACTGTGTAAATCGCCCGACATAAACTGAAAACTAAGCGGCAGGTGTGGGCTATTTGTAGTCTGCAGGGTTCCATAATACGCGTCCTTAACAAGCAATCGAAAATTCTAGAGGATAGTTCAGCGCGGCCTTGGCAAAAACACGCACCGTTGGTCTAGTTGAGAAGCTTGTCGAGCAACACTATCGAATGTACGAGAATGTTCCGTATTACGTAACACTGGCTCGCATGTGAAGTGTCACGTACGCACACAACCATTAGGCTACAGCTGGACTCTGCTGGAACATGTAGAACGTTCGGTAATGGCGTGACAGTATAGTATAAAGTCCTTCTATTTTGGTCAGGTTTTCATTTTATTTATTTAATGGATTAAATAAATCCATCAAATAGCAGCACAAGGAGCAGTAGGTAAACCTGACAAGAGTACAGTCAATATGAAGGAGGAATTTATCCTAGATGCCTCCCGTTTGACGAGCGAAGCGAGTCCTACTACTAGGGAACAATTGCTACATTTTTATGGTACACTTTACGGAAAAACTACTGAACCTCTAGACTTGAAATTCAACATAATCTATATCTATAAAAATGAATGTTTGTTTCTTTCTTTCTTTCTTTGTCCCGTATGCGTTCCTATACCATTCATCCGATTGCGATGAAACTTCGGTGAGTTGTTGTGCGCACGCCCGCGAAGGTTTATGAATTTTTTTCGATGGGGTCCTATGGGGGGTTCTTGGGGTCTTCCACATCTCCTCCTAAACCACTGGACCGATTTCAACCAAACTTGGCACAAATATTTTACGCAACGGGAGAACCAACATAGGATAGGTGTTTTTTCGACGGGGTCCATTGGGGGGTCCTTTGGGGTCTTCCACATCTCCTCCTAAACCACTGGACCGATTTCAACCAAACTTGGCACAAATATTTTATGCAACGGGAGAACCAACATAGGATATGTGTTTTTTCGATATGACCCTTCGGGGGGTCCTTTTGGGGGTCCTTTGGGGTCTCTCACATCTCCTCCTAAACCACTGGACCGATTTCAACCAAACGTGGCACAAATATTTTACGCAAAGGGAGAACCAACATAGGATAGGTATTTTTTCAATGGGGTTCTTTTGGGGGTTCTTTGGGGTCTTCCACATCTCCTCCTAAACCACTGGACCGATTTCAACCAAACTTGGCACAAATATTTTACGCAACGGGAGAACCAACATAGGATATGTGTTTTTTCGATATGATACTTCGGGGGGTCCTTTGGGGTCTTCCACATCTCCTCCTAAACCACTGGACCGATTTCAACCAAACCTGGCACAAATATTTTACGCAAAGGGAAAACCAACATAGGATAGGTGCTTTTCGATGGGGTTCTTTTGGGGGTTCTTTGGGGTCTTCCACATCTCCTCCTAAACCACTGGACCGATTTCAACCAAACTTGGCAAAAATATTTTACGCAACGGGAGAACCAACATAGGACAGGTGTTTTTTTCGATACGATCCTCTGGGGGGTCCTTTGGAGTCTTAAAAACTAACTTATTAGATCTGGTTACTATGGCAACCCAATGGAATAGATTCTGTTCTAAATATATTATCGCATTAAATTGAAGACCACGCGAACGAAGTCTTTATATATTATATATATACAAACACTTTCTTTCTTTGAGTGGCATTGCAACGCATGCCGGGTACTCGCTAGTTATTTATATTCATGTCTAGATGTGTCACCAATCATTATTTTTATCAAAATTTAATTTTGACAAGAAATAATTGTAATATTTTGTGTGTGTGTGTGTGTGTGTGTGTGTGTGTGTGTGTGTGTAAAGTGTCGCCATCTGTGGGATTTCTTTAATATTACTATACAGTCTGTTACTAATGGGTTCCGTGGTTTTAGACAAAGAGTGTATATACCGAATATTCTACCGTTTTTCTTGAATGAAAGATACTGGTGTGCTGTGTTGTTTGTAAAATATATTTCATAAATCATAAAACATATTTCATAAATCCAAGATTCATTTTTCATGTATATTTTTTTTATAAATATCGGCAAGCGAAAATATTTTTTGTATTTTTATATTTGCGTTTGAGGTTAAGTTACATTGTTAAAAGAGATTTTTTGTGTGAAAGGTAAGTTTTTTTACTTTTTCAATCAAAAAAACATATAGGCCTACGTAATTATATAAATTATGCGGCTCCTATATGTCCACAGGCTTGGTTTCCATGTAATGAAATAAGAGCACTTAAACTACATTACACACAATGGTATTACAGATTCCCTTGAACTTAACAAAGCTCTAAACGCATTTATTTCATTTCTGTAAGTTCCTGTTTTCTACAACTTCATCGTAATACTTTTAAAAATGTAGAATTTAATTAACGCCTTGAATAAATTGTCAGTAACGAATTATAGTAAATAATTTTTCATGCAATACTGTTTGTTATATTAAACCAAAAACCTTTGCATTTTCAAATATTTTTTTTGACTTAATCAAGTCTAATATACGCGCGCGCGCGCGCGCGCGTGTGTGTGTGTGTGCACGCGCGCATAAACATCTTGTATTTCACTCAACGTTTGTCTGTCACTGAAATTAGTGTCCACATTTTTTTTGCCTTCACCCCACATTTTTTTGGCTCCTCCCACACTATGACTATGAGCATACATAATTTGAAAAAGAAACACTATACATTTTTCTTACTAATACTTTTAATGTTTTAGATTTTAATAATACAAATGTGATGTTTATTGAAATAAATTATATTTAAATTATACGTAGTTGTTAATTATTAAAAAATTAAATTAATTATTATTAATTAATTAATTAATTTAATAATTTGTATTATTACAGTAAAATGCCACGAAATCTACGCTGACTGGCCGTAAAGAACGTGCACGTAATCGTTCATTAATGCGTGATGTTAATTAAATAATAATTGAAAAAATAATTTATATCTCTATATTAATTTATATTAGTGTAGTATTTTTTTTCATTATTAATGTTATAACTTTATTTACTATTATAATATATTATAGATTTATTAGTTGTTAAATTATTAAAAAATTAAATTTATTATTATTAATTAATTAATTAATTTAATAATTTGTATTATTAGAGTAAAATGCCACGAAATCGTACGCTGACTGGCCGTAAAGAACGTGCACGTAATCGTTCATTAATGTGTGATGCAAGAGAGCGACAAAGAGGAGTCGACACAGTGAACAATGACCCCATCGTGATGATGCCCGTTTTTACGAGTGTGCAGTGAATTTTGAAACTGTTCAGAAAAATTTGGATTTCAAATTGTGTAATGTATGTCATCGTCGTTGGTTTGATCTACATATTGAAGAGGATGGATCTTGTACTCTTTGTCATAAATTTAATGTCAAAAATGAAGTAAATATTTTTTCCGTTGACAATAATATGGATCCTGGTCCACAACCTGATGTATTGAAGAAATTAACGTTTGTTGAAGAAAAATTAATTGCTCAACTTCATCCAGTAATCATAGTCTATCGACTTAAAGGTGGTCAATTTGGATATAGTGGACAAGTAATTAATTTTCATCAAGACATTACAAATTTTACTACTTCTTTACCTCATTCTATCGATACTATTTCACAATATATTTCTGTTAGAAGACATGAGGTTGAAGGGTATAAAGATTTTATTGTAAATCGCAATAATGTCAAGGCTGCTTTGGCATATCTTAAAAACAATAATCCTTGGTATCGTGGTATTATAATTGACGAAAATAATTTAGAAAGATTACCTGATAATGAAAGTGTTTTTCGACAAATAATATGTTGTCAAGAACAACAAAATATTTCATTTAATTTGGATAATGTTAATTTGAATAGTGAAGATGATGACCAAAATCCATTGTTAAATAATATTTATGAATCTGGAGCTCCAACGGTCACTTTTAAATGTAATCGACAGGCAGTAAATAATGTATTGGGAATTCAGGAAGATAATGATGGATCTCGTGTTTTACCTTGGCCTAGAATAAATTCTGTACCTATTAATGAATTTACGTGCGACGGATATATTTGTAGAGCTTTTCCAACTTTATTTCCTACTGGAAAAGGTGATCTTAGAGATGCGAGGTTTCGTAAAATTTCCAATAGTGAGTATTTTAAATTTCTCGTGATGTATGAAGATGGCAGATTTGCTCAGCATCCAAGATTTCGATTTTTTGCTTTTAATAGCCTAATGGGTTGGAGAGCTTTGCAGAATGGGAATATTTGTGTTAAAAAAATTCACGTTTACATGGTATTGAAACAATCGAACAACTTCAAGAAATATTACAAAGCGAACCAAGATTGTATAAATCAATTTTATCTTACAATGCTAGTCTAAGGTCATCAAGCTCTTATTTGGTACATGAGGTCTCGAGAATTATTGGATATGGTTGAAGAATTAGGAACTCCTACTGTTTTTATTACATTACGTGCAGCTGATTTATATTGGCCAGAGATTTATCGTATTGTTGATCCTGATTATGATTATGCCAATTTCAATCAAAATACTGAATTCATTCGTATATCAAAATTATTGAATTCTAATCCTTTAATTGTTGCCTATTTTTTTCATAAAAGGTTATAATTTTTTATGGAACATTTTTTTAAAAAATATTTCAAAGTCAAAGATTTCTGGTTTCGTATTGAATTTCAACATAGAGGTAGTCCTCATATGCATGGTATTTTCTGGCTTGAAAATGTTCCTGATCTCAATAATCTTAATCCAGATGATATTGTAAGAATACAAGAAAGTAAGTTAGTAAGTATTTCGATGAATTTATATCTACTTGGCATCCAGATCCTTCTCAAACTTATTATATACATCCATCAAAAATGCATTTTACTGACGTACCTGATCAAGATGTTGATTACAATCATTTAATACGTGCAGTACAAATGCATAAATGTTCTAAAGCTTATTGTCAAAGAAAGAAAAAAAATTCTTCTGAAACTACTTGTCGTTTTAAGTTTCCAAAAGAATGTGTCACCGAAAGTAAGATTCAAATTTATTCATGGTAAATTAAAATATATTTCAAAAAGAAATAATTCATATTTAAATAGCCATACTCCACAAATTTTGAAAATTTGGCGAGCAAATATTGATTCACAAGCCATCGTTTCTATTCATGCTGTTCTTAAGTATATTGCTAAGTATGCTAACAAAGCTGAACCAAGATCGGAAGGTATGAAACATTTCATTAGACAAACAGTGCAAACGTCACATAGTAATGTTAATGTTCAACAAATAGTTCAAAAGATTTTGATAAAAATGTGTGCTGAACGTGATTATTCTGCTCAAGAAATTTTTTAGATTTTAATGAGTTGGCCTTTGTTTCGATCATCTCGTCAATTTGTTTTAATTAATTTATCACATAATGTACGGGAACAACTTGATATGAATAGAGAGGATGGAAGCATTTCTATTTCAAATTTTTTGGGGAAATATCAACAGCGATCAGCGGAATTTGAAAATATGTCTTTTAACAGATTTTTTACAAAAATTTATAAAAGAGGCGCAAATTATAGTACTAAAAAGTACCTTTTATTCTTAGAGTCATGCCAAAAATTAAATATGATCCTGGTTGTCGAAAACAATGAAAATTTTTACAAGCAACAAGTGTTATTACATGTTCCCTGGCGACAACTGAATGATCTAAATCCACATAATAGTACTTGGAAGACTATATGTGAGCAGAATTTTGGGAATGACGATATTCTGAATTATGATTTGGATTATATGCTACAAAATTTGGAAGACGAAGAAGATTTTGAAGAAACAGACCAATTAGAAGTAGATCAACCATATGATTGGATCGACGTAGCTGCTGAGCCAAATACTATCCAGGAAGAAGTAGATCTAGGTAGAAGAGAAATTGATATCAGATATAATTGGCATTCTATTTTGAATCAACAAGAATACATTAGAAAATTTCATTGAAAAAGAAAAAGTTATAGAAATTCAAAGAAATGACATTGTTAATGTTCAGTATAATCTGCCAAATATTGTTTTCTCTGATGAACAAGAACTGACAAATATATTTGAAAAACAGCTTAGTTATCTACAAGGTAATGAAGAAGAACTTCCGATTAAAAGAATTGTTATTCAAGGAAAAGCCGGTTCTGGAAAGAGTACTTTAATTAATTATTTCACTTGTCGATTGAATCAAACATTGGGATCATCTTCTTATCAGTTGCTTGCACCAACTGGTGCTGCTGCTGTTAATATTAATGGATCAACAAAACACTCTAAACTTTTATTAGGAGTACATAAAGTATTTAGAGAACTCAGTTCACACTCACTTGCTCAATTTCAACAGGAAATTCGTGGTTGTAAATTTCTGTTTATAGATGAAATGTGTATGATTGGATGTAGTCTTTTGAGGAAAATTGATTTAAGAATACGCAGAGCTATTCCATCAAGACAAGATGAACCGTTTGGTGGATTATTTGTATATTTTTGGGGGGATATTAATCAGTTACCTCCTGTTAATGACAGACCACTTTACAGTGATAAAATTGAAGGAAGTGAATTCCTTTTAGAAGGAAAATTATTATTTACATCAAGTATTCAAAAGTATTTTTTTTTATCGTCATCATTTCGACAAAATGAATCTCAACAAATATTTCGAGATATACTTGATCGTGTTAGTAATGGTGAATGTACAGTTCAAGACTATGAAATATTAATGACACGTAGTATACAAACTTTTTCACAAAATGAACGTCATTTTTTCAACGATGCAATTAGGCTATTTGCAACAAATAAAAATGTAAAAGAATTTAATCATCAAAAGTTAATAGAATTTCGTCAACCAGTTGCTTATATTCCAGCTATTCATAATTGTTCTAAAGCAAAATCAGCAAGTGCAGAATTATCAGGTGGACTTGAACCATTTATAATTTTTTCAATTGGATCTAAAGTTATGTTACGTTCTAATTTGTGGGTTGAAAAAGGATTAGTGAACGGAGATTTAGGTTACGTTGAAGATATTATCTATGAAGAAAATCATGGTCCACCTGATCAAAAGCCACGGGTGATAATGGTTCGTTTTGAAAATTATTTTCATTCAACTTATGAAAATAGTGGTTGTGTTCCAATTCCACCTATAATTAAATTTTGAAAAAGTGGAAATATTAATTGTTCAAGGAAACAATTTCCGCTACAATTAGCTTTTACAGTTACAATTCATAAGTCTCAAGGTTTAACCTTAGATAGAGCTGTTGTAGATATTGGAGAAAAGGAAACTTCTGTTGGTTTAACATATGTTGCGTTGTCGAGAGTAAAAACTTTAGAAGGTTTAGCATTGAACAGAACATTTTCTTACGATAGATTTTGTAATATTAAAAATTCACATATGTTAAAGTGTAGTAAACAAGAAGAAACTCGAATGAGAAATTTTGTATCTGATTAAAAATGTATCTAATTACTGACTTAATTATTAATTAATTATGTTTTTCTTGTTTTTTCTAATTATTTAATTATTATTTTTTTAAATAATTGTCTATTGTATTTTTTATATTAAAAAAAATAAATATAAAAAATCAAAATATTGTTTTTTAGCCATAAAATTATTTCGAAAAACCAAAAATTACTTTTTTTTTAACTAGCTAAAAGCATGGTTTGATGGTGATTCCTGAAGCTCAAATATAAATATTGTGATTATTTATTTGTACGTAATATTTTTTGTATTTAAGCTTCACGAGTCACCACAAAGCCATGCTTTTAGCTAGTTAATAATATTTGATAGTGTAAGGAGAAATTAGGCTATCAGGTCTGAAGCCTACTGCGTCTTCAGTCTTCTTGGGGCTTCAGGTGGACGTGTAGACTGTTGACTGTGTTGTTTCTGTGTAATCGAAGCTTGCCAAAGTATCTGCGTGATTCTTCTTATTTCCTCATCAGTTGGAATTTGCGTGTCGTCGTGTATGGTCTTATTACTGACCTACTACGGGACGTCAGAAGAGTTCGGACGATACCTCATTGGAGTCTGGATAACCTTGGCGTTGGATACACGTGCGACCAAAAAGGTTTGATTACGGTCTTAGATGTGTGATAATGCATATATCATATGACAAACGCAAATCCTTTACTTTCATATCGAGTACTTACAAAGAATATTTTTGTTTACTGACTGATTCGTGGAAGCGTCAATCCCAGACACACTGTAATCACTGCCTGTTTTCTTACGATAGCGTAGAAATAAACAGGAGTGATGTATTGTATGGTGTGATTAATGACATGTGAGTCACAACGACATGCAAGAATGTGAACAGTATCGTCGCTTTGACGGATGACACAGATACGCTGTGTCTGAGGATTGTGTTGTAGCGACATGTGAAGGGACGTTTTTAATCAAACCAGAACTTCCAGTCAAAGATGATTTAATATCTCAAACGTTCGTTGTGAAACCAATAAGTATTGCGAACGAAAACGCGGCAGAAAATTATCGGCAAAATCGATTTGGCAGATTTAATCAGGCTTCATGTGCTTTCCTTTTTTTATTTGTAGCATTTTCCGTGTTCGTATCGCATTTTCTGCTTCGTTATGTTAGTTGTAATCGATACCGGTCGCACAATTTATTATACGATTTATCGGACAAAATAGGTCAACGACGCGACATTTCATACAGTAGCGTTAATATGTTTCGAACTTCATGCGAGTCCGACTTAACTAATCTGACCAAATTGTCTGACTCAAAGTCTTTAGAGAAGGAATTTTTCTTGAGAAATCATTTTTACCGCAACTAATTTATTACACACCTAATTTTTATTAGAATAATAATTATTAATAGCTATTAAACACATTATTATTACTTTTGTAATTAGACCTATGCTTGAATATTGTTAACATTATTTCATGCTACTGTTATTTTGTTAAGCTTACTCTGTCTCTGTCTCACACACACACACGCGCGCGCGCGCGCGCGATATTAATCAAATTGTAAACTTTAAAGTTTGAAGCCTTCTACCATGAATAGTTTTCAAGTGTAGGCCTACCAGCGTTTTTTTAGAAGCTGCTCCTTTTCAGAAACGGATATTAAATTTTGCGCAGTTCATGTAAAAATTGTAGAGAACTTGAAGAATCCTAACCCCATTGATGCAACTTCTAGCCTGCTTTTGTCGTCAAACCACTCAATTTTCTTGTGCGAGAATATCCGTTAGCGTTGTGAGTTGGTATCGTGAGCAAACAGTTTCAGAAGTTCAGAGTACAGCGTCTTACCCTCAAAAATTGAAAAAGAAATGCACCCGGTTTTTGTGACTAATTTGCTAATTCGCTTTTTTTTATTCTCATCGTCAAAACAAAACTAATAGTTTACAAAATTTAATATCTGGTCAAACAGCGTTCCCGTTGTCCAATCCGTGGCAGATTCCGGATTTCCGTGACGCTTGGCCACACTAGGACGAAAACAAGTCGCAAACTGTTTTAAATTGGATTAAACTACAAACTCAGTACGCAAGCAATCAGGGACGTGTACACCACTACCCTTTTGCGCATGGCGTTCTTAAAATCAGTTCCAAAAACGTTTACAGACCACACCACTGCTTCATCAGTTATGGCAATGTGTATGGCATAAAATTAACTTAACTGTTTCTTTACACTACTCTATATTTATTTCATCTCATTCTTTCTATTCGTTACCTCTCAATTTTCATTTTCAAGTAGACATATTAACTCGTAAAAATATTCTGGAAGTCATGTTCGGTTAAAAGAACATCTGATAAGAAAGAAGCCACTGTACTAAGAATAATTAATTTTTTACCGTTTTTGTTTTGTTGTTTGTTTGAAATATCTGGCTTTAACGCCGTACTGTGGCCGTGAAAGTTGGTAATTGTGGACGTTTCGAAACAGGACAAAGCCGAACTGTATTACTGGAAACAGATTCGGCGGAAATAAAAGTGGCAAAACAAACCGGAGTGAAGTGATTTAGCTTCTCCGGCGCTCCACGCTTCCTCGTAATTATAAACTTAATTAGGTTTGGTACTGGACTGGGGCTTTGCTACTGCTCAAGTATTGCACTGCTGTACGCGACAGTAAATTTGCCCGTCGCGCGCACACACATACACATACACACACACAACAGGGGGGAGTGGGTAATAACCTGTCTTACTGTGCTTGTACCACTCCTTCAAACAAATAATACAAATATATATTACTATAAGGAAGTTGTACTAATTATTGTTTATCCTAAGATGGTATTCATACATTTATAGGCCTATTTTAACACCATTAGAATGTGTTTTAATTAAGAAAGTTTTGTTAGTGGTTATAATCACAAACAGAATTATCACTGTTGCACAGCACTATAGAAAAATTATTCCGATTAGCGCTTTCAAGTTTCTCAGCTCATCGTCAGATCGGAAATCTGACGATCATTTCCGATTTGACGATGAGGTGAGAATTTTGAAAGCGCTAATCGGAATAATTTTTCTATAGTGGTGTGCAAGAGTGATAATTCTATTTCAGAATGATTTTTGTTGAAATACACCATCTGATGGCATCGTCATAATTGTTCTGAATAAGAGTAACTTACGTTCTTTTTAGTTTAGAATTATGAAAAGTTGGAGGGCTTTTACATTAAATTTATATATTACAAAGAATACATAGACTATTATAGTTTTTATACAAGAACTACCCATTTATAGTTTACATTTTTCTAGTATTTATGTGGTTATAATAAACTACAAAGTGTAATAAACTATGATAAATGTGAAGCGATTCATAACATGCTAAAGTCTTAATTCGTTATTCAAAGGGTTATAAATTGAAATAAAACAAATATTTTCTCTACTTTCATATATGCGTACCTATGACATATATTGTCACCACTAGTCCAGGCATTTTTCTGTATTACAAAAAATAAAAAATTTTAAACCATCTTCATTTTTACGTGCCTAATTTTTTAAACAGATTGTGCGGAATCTGTTTCTATAAATTAATTGTACGACGCAATGTTGCTTTCCCTTCATTTATAAAAAAACGGATGTATTCAACATCGCCACGTTTTCTTTTTATATCCGAAGTTTCCATCTGTGAGTTCCGGAATACCCGTCTGTTTTGTACTTAGTGTTGTATTTAAGAAAACACTGCAAGATTCGTGCATACTCTCATTTATTTTCTTTTAACACACTACAGCTGCACGTGAAATTGATCGAACGCAACTAATGAATTCATTCTTACTTGAATTGCAAAAAAAAGACGGAACATGTTCACACATTTTATGTGAACATGTGTAGGTTTAAACAAATAAAACCATTATTTTCTGTTTTATAGGGCATAAGATTTATGCAGTTTGAAAAGCAAAACTTAAAATAACACGAGCGCACGGTAAGCGGCAGTTCGCCCAAACGGCTGAAACGTTTCTCGTCGTATATTTTGCAAGCACGTTATTCGCTCCATTGAGAACGCTACAAGGCACAACAGGTAAAACTGAAATTGTTTTTCCCCGTTGCCAGTTGTAAATTTAGTTTTTTTTTTAGCATTCAAGTCTTTTTCAGCGTTGCATAAAACCTCATCGCCTGTAGTGTGTGTAATATAATATAAAATGTAGAAGTAAATTATCTTCTGGGAACTTTATAAGTTGCTTTTTTCCAGAGAATTGCTCTCTAATCGATAGTGTTACAGTGCATCGCAGGTTTCAAATTATAGAATTTCATCTATGTATTTTTATTTTAACATGATAATGTTTTTAGGCTGGGGGTCATTCCACAAAATGCGTGATGCAAAATGTGCAACGTCATCGAAAAATGTAACGCTCCAGGTGATGTTAACACTATATTTTTTCCACACTTTCGATTCCCCACAGTCTAGAAATATTCGGTCTCTGTCGTTTTAACATGATAATGTTTGTTATATAGTAAATATTTGTTATATAGTTATATAGAAAACATGATAATATTATAAATTATAAACAACGTGTCCGGTCTGTAGTCGTGAATCGGTTAGAAATCCGTACGAACATCGCTGAACAGGAGAGTCTGCAGTTTATGCACATTATACGTTTCAAAAGACTAAAAACATTATCATGCTTCGATGTTTCGGTTTCGTCGAAATTCTTTTTTTATGATGGGTTACGCAACGTCTATAGTACTTATGTATTGTAGCGATATAATAAGAGTGGCAAAGATAACGACTCCAACGTACTTAGTACAACTTACTATATTCAGTACAATTTTTATCCAGATTACATAAGCTTTTTTTTTAATATAGTTCCCTACTCAATTTATTGTGTATGTCCTATACAGGTACTTAACAAACTGTCTTTATACCATCGTTATTGTTACTATACAAAAATAAATACCGTAAATGTTATTTTTCTATAAGATTTCCCAAAAAATTTAAAAACCAAAGTTTAGGTTGTAAAGCCTTATGCTCCTGTGTTGAAAAAGCTAACAGTATGTACGCTTGATTGATCTGCGATGATAGAGAATTCTATAACTAAGATGTATGAGTAGGATTTTGTTTCAGCTAGAAGACAGATTAACATTAAGTCTGTTACAAATAAAAGATTATTACGTATCTTCTGACCGTTTGCAACCACTGACCTGAATGAGAATTATCTGTTTCTGTGGATCTCGCCGATATTAGTTTGCAGCTGTCAAAACGTCAACGAAATATAACCACATTTTACAAATGAAAACCGCGTTAGAATTTAAGTTTCCAAGTACGCTTTATCGTTCTTTGACTACATAAAGTGACTCTTTTGTGACAGTGAAAATGGTTTCCAGTATCAGTTGTGTGTGGTGTGACATAACATTATATCTATTTGCATTACCTGCTTATAGGCCTACCCTAACTCGTTCTCAGCCTTGTTGCGTTACTCTTCAAGTTGTTTTTCACTGTGGTTTTTGGGTCTTTTCAAGAAAGTGTCTACAAACAACTCTCGCAGCGTCACGAGCCCGCCAAGCTCCCCCACCAACGTGCCCGCCAGTCCCTACTACTACAGTCTGTGTGAAGGAGGAGTGATTAGCATACATTACACATTCATATGACTCACGCACGCGCGCGTGCCTTTAATTCCCCACGCACACGCGGTTCAATTCTATTGTTTTTATTTTGTTTCAGTTTTTTTTTTTTAATTATATTTTATTAAACGCACGCACGCCTTCAATTCTTTTTATGTATTTATTTTTTTTTTTAATTTTTATAGGAGGGTTTTTAGTTTATTTTTACGATTATTTATATTACATTAATTACATAATCTAGGATTGTGAATTAATCCTTTGTTTTGAAAAAAACAAAGAACGGCATTTTCCTCATTTCAGGCGACAGTTAGCGACTCTATCATATTCATATTGAATAAACCAATATAAAGAATAAAAGTATATAGCAATAACGTAAATAATAAACACGAAAGGAAAAAAAAAATGAGCGTATGTAAGCAGAAACGAATGTAAATAACTAACGAAAGAGTAACTTTGAAAAATAAAACAATGTAACTAACTGCACAGCGTAAAGGTAGAATCGTAGACTCCAAACAGAAACGATAAATGTGTTATTAGTAGTGGTATGGTAATCACTCCTTCTTCACACCGCTACTGTAGTAGTAGGGACTGGCGGGCTCGTGACGCTGCGAGAGTTGTTTGTAGACACTTTCTTGAAAAGACCCCTGTTTTTCGTCTACATAATTAAGTAAGTTTGTGATTGCTCTAAAATTTATGGAGAAAGTAAAATTTAATGTGAAATTAATGTTAGCATTAAACAAGTCAAAACCCCTTCATCGCCGTAGTACTGTCATTCGTTTATGTGCCTGTATAGGTGTTAAGTAAAAAATAGTGCTCTGCCACGAATTTCTCTCGCGAAAACGTTTGGGAATCACTGCTGTATATATATCATCGCAAGACAATGTGTACCGTCATATGCAGTAGCTCATACATTTGAACTGTGACTACTAACTTAGTAGATGGAACAGACTTTGATTACAATGGCTCGATACGCGTTCCGGTAATACTGAAACCGTTTTATGCGTGCACGTATCACGTATCCTTTCGATCATCGTGAGTCATCGTATTCATTCACCGTTTCTGCGTGGGACGGACTCGCACCGCATCGCTCGCGTCCTGTTTCAAATTGTATAGACAGACGAAAGTGGGCTGCATAAGTCTGGTGAATCATTTTCCGTGTCACGGATTACACAGCTTTCGCTAATTTGTGTTGTCCGTTCCGTCATGATAAAAATGTATCCGTGTCTCGTTTACGTAGCGGAATCGAATGGAAGTTGAAAATCCTGTACGGCTAAGCATCGATAACCGGTTTTGTAGAATTGTGAATTTTATGTTCTATGCAATTCCGTTCGCAGATTAAGTACGTATTAGCGAGTTCTGGCCGAGCCCATGGAAATCTGAGTATAGTATGGTGTTTGCGTTTTAAAGTCTGCCGTTGGGAGTGTGACATTGCGCTTTGGATTCCTTAAGACAGCATATCATGGTGTGAACAATCAAGCACCTAACCCTTAAAGCACTGAAATGGAATAATGTGCACGAAGAAGACAAAATAAGATCTTAAAATAATGAGCAGGAAATTATGGCTCTGAGCCTCAGATCCTTGCTGTGAGAGGCATAAGAATTATTTACAGACATTATTATTAAAGCGTATTTGGAATTTCGTAAAAACTGTGGGGTGTATTAAGAAGCTAATACAGTTTTACTGCTCTTCCAAATAAATCCTTTTCAAATAAAAGTACTTCGGGGATAGAAAACGCTCCATGGTACGAAGGAATGACGTGGGCCTATACTACTTGTGTTTGATTTAAATATAAAGATTAGAAAGTGCGTTTTCGAATTTATGAAAACTTAGTTCGAGGCTAAATGTTTCGCGCCTCTTCAAAGTAAAAATTGTTTATTTTTGTGAATATGATGACTAATTAAGATTTATTATGGATATAACAAGTTATGTTTCTTCTACAGAACATTTAACAGCCAATTTAGCTTAAAGTAAGAAAAAGTTCCTAAGAAGTAGGCAAAAAGCATAACAACCGTGTGGAGAGTTATTTTGCCTCTCAGTTCGGTGAATACGCTATGTATGTCCACCTATTTGACTGAGGGTACCTAATAAAGACAGTCTGATATGGATAGGCCTGCTTTTAGTATTTACTCAAGATGTTTGTAGTCGATATAAGTGAAGAGGAAACTTATATCGATCAATTGCAGTGTTTTTCCACTGCTGTCTCATGCCTGCTTTCCGCTTTCTTGAGTTTCCCCGTCATTATTAGTAAAGTTTCGTAAATTCAGTGTTCTTTTTTTTTCTTCTGTCCGGTTATTTCCACAGAGTGCCGTTTCATTACATTCTTCGGGCGAACGTACGTGTAATAGTCGATTCCTGATCGTGGCCTCACGTGATTTGTGTTTCGTTTTGTCTTAGTGTTCGTTTTGGGTGATGCGAATACCACGTGCTGTTGGAAGAACAAAACTAACTCCAACGTGAATACAAAAGATGTTATCGAAAACTCTAGCATAAACAAGATGGTGACCGGAAAAATCTGAAGATCGTAGACGAACATAGTACCAAATTACAAGGTAATTCCCACTAGTAATGTTAAAAGATGGAAGTAGATGGAAAACTAGCGAAGAGACGTGAAAACATAGCGACTAATAAATTAAAACGACGTTTTTGAAGAGACAAACTAAAAACCAAACGTAGTCGTTACTCGTCGAACGACTTTGTACACAGACGGGAAATAAGTAAATATTCGGACGTAGGAATCTATAAGAAAATATTTGTAATCTTTTATCTTGTGCTCTATACAATCCATTAATATCATTTTTCTCATATACTGTATTAGATAACAAGGTTTTATCAAGTCTATGAATAAAATACATAGGCTAATATAACTACCAGCGTATGGGGTCTATAGCAAATACTAAACCTTTATTTCATTTTTAATATTCATTTTTAAAGTATCCAAGTCACTGTATTAAATAAATAATTGCTTATCTAATCCGTCGAGTGACTTACTTGTAATTCCGCTTGACGCGTTTCAGGGCATATGCCCCATCTTTAGAATAATTCCTCTTCACAGAACGTCAGACATTAAGATTAAAATGTAATAAATTAAAATTAAAATCCATGGTTAATATATTAACTCGTCAAAATATTAAAATATATTTGAGTGCGCGATTAACATCGCGGCGGTGTACACCGGCTATAACGCGAGTGAACTCATGTTGTGATAGTGCGTGCTTCTCTGTGCATTTAGTATATTTTAATATTTTGACGAGTTAATATTTTAACCATGGATTTTAATTTTAATTTATTACATTTTAATCTTAATGTCTGACGTTCTGTGAAGAGGAATTATTCTGAAGATGGGGCATATGCCCTGAAACGCGTCAAGCGGAATTACAAGTAAGTCACTCGACGGATTAGATAAGCAATTATTTACTTTATTTCATATATCTTTCTATCATTGTGTCTGTATTATTATTTCTTATTTTTGTACCTTTGTCTATTGCTTTACCTCATTTGAATAGCAAATAAAGATCACAGACTGAATAATAATCATAATTTGGTGAATAATTGTTTTCAACGTGTGTATAACGAGACTACAACAGTTATTTCTGCGTTCGCGTGGACAAGTTAATTTAAGGTATAATACTTCTCCATTCGATTGCTTTGTACAGTTCAGTCGTTGTACTGTGATAATTGAATGGCTACATTTTTATACAGCTACCGTGTCGATCATTCATTAAGTGTTAACGTTAGTGAATGTTATTGACTTTGTATTAATGAGAAACTCTTAACAGACTTGTTTTTAAAGCGTAATGTACAGGATAGTGTGGAGTTCTTCACCTACGGTATCTTGGAAGTAAAATAACATCTGATGAGAGATCCAAGAAAGAAATCTTTAACCTCATCCATAAAGCCAAGACTTCCTTTAACAAGAAGTGGACTCTCTTCACGTACAACAACATTGCACCTCCAGACTAGACCTTTGTCTGGAGTGTGCTATTACATGCTAGTGAGCCATGTATATTTGGGGAACAGGAAAAGAAAAGGAGGGTAGTGGGGTTTGAGTTTTGGTGTTACCGGCGAATGCTAAAGATTTCCTGGGTGGACAGAGTGACGAATGAGGAAGTGTTGAAGAGGATGGAGGAGCCAGAGCCGTGCCTCATATTGCAGGAACGTTACAAGAAAGACGAAACACCTAGTTAGGGTATCTCCTGAGGCATGACTGCCTACTCAAGGCCGGTGGAATGTAAGCACTCCAAGGGCAGATCGAAGCACGATTACATCAGCCAGATGTTGGAGGACACCGGGTAGCCTCAGTTGTAATGTCATGAAGACGCTTGCAGACGACCGCGAAGCCTGGGTAACTGCTGGAGATCGTTCCACCCACGGAATGAGAACCGCAGAAGAAAAGACGGGCAGGGCTGCGATAAACATTTTAAATATTTTGAAAATCGATTGGGTTCAAAGGCCTGTTGTTCAAAAGGCCATTCCGAGTCATATTAGATATCTACTGAGTGAGGATTCGAACCTAAAATACAGTGGTATGGAAGGTAGCGTATTGACCACTACGCCATCGTGATTGTAGAACAAGGTTTCATCAGAAAATGTGACACGACAGTTTAAAAATTCTGTTCTCTTCAGTAAAAGCAAAATTCAGGAACTGTTTAAATTTCCCTCAGACCCTTTTCATTAGTCAAGAGTAGAAGATTTGTTATGGATGGGTGATATTACCCGTTTATGTAAATTCTCTTTCGCTTTCATAATCGACGTTTAAAGGAATTTTCCTTGTACAAGACTTCACATACAAGTAAAATCGCATTCACTGATTACAATGCTTCCTCGACTTAGCCTTTTATTCATGTCCAGATATGCGGTTTTTAAAATTCACAAAGTCAGCGCGTGTATAAATGAATAACAAAAGCTGGCAATATCGTTGTGCGATATTATATTAATATTGATGTCGGTTGATACGCAGATTGAATGGCAAAGCTGCGGGCCGCTTGCCACGAATTACAACCGAATTAAATGTTGATTGAATTTTAATACGGATAACAATGTAAATCGATTGTTGTCGTCGCAGTTATGAAGTCGAACGTTACAGGCGTTGAATGAACGATTATCATCAACACGTGTTAATGAGAAAATAATGACATGACGCTCCGTGTTTAGCGTGGTGCCTGTTGTGGGTCATTCTTTACGCCTGTTACTCTTTATTAGTCAAATTTTTGTTATTCTTTTGCCGTTTAGTACTGTAACTGATTATTAAATTCGACTACAAAATATAATATAGAAAATATTATTGGCAGATTTTATAATGATTTGCCCTCGTAGTTATGTTGTTAATTACTAATATAAATAATATTTTGAAGTGTGTGTGTGTGTGTGTGTGTGTGTGTGTGGGGGGGTTAATGGGCGCGCGCTGAAGCATAACTCTGAAATCTGTTTTATTAAAATTAATAAGTCATTCTTATTTAACTCTCTCTCTCTCTCTCTCTCTCTCTCTCTCTCTCTCTCTCTCTCTCTCCCTCTCTCCCTCTCTCCCTCTCTCCCCCTCCCCCTCCCCCCTCCCCTCCCTATCCCCCCAGCCTAATGACTCTCCGACGTCTTTGTTTGACCACCTCTTAATATCTTCTTTTTCTTAGTCATTCTCTTCTGCCCGTCGGGTGTCGGGGTTTTCGAGACAGCTCTCCCTCTCGTTCTGTGTCCAGTGGCACTCAAACTGCTCCTCTGCCGTCTATACTCTTCTTGATTTTATCCTCCCATTTCGTTTTGATCCATCCTCTTACTTTTCTGCTTCTGGTTGTGCCTCCCATGTTCGTCTCGGATACCTTGCCTCTCATAGTCTCTTAGTCCATTAAAAGCTGTGTAAAAAGAACATTAGATAATACTATATGAACTTTTAACAAAATTAAAGCTAAGATAAAAAATACAAATGTACGAGTGTAGGATGAAGAGTCCCGGGCCTGAATAAGAAACAACGTTTTTTGTATTAATTTGCATATTTATTTCATATCATAATCTCAGTTTATCTCCATAAACTTTTCTCAACGATGTTCTACAGCTGTAATGCCAGACCAAATAAGGCAATTTGTCGAGGTCGTCAAAATAGCCATTTACAGCATTGCTGATTTGATTTTCGTCTGAAATTCATTATCTACCGAGCCATTTTTGAGGTTAAGGAAGGGATAGAAGTTGTTGAAGTTGTTCGGCGCTAAATCTGGCAAGTATGGGGTTGAGGAAGCAGTTCAGTCTTTAATTCTTTGATTTTAGTCATCCCAACACGTAATGTATAAATTGGCGCATGGTTCTGCTGTGTGAATTGGAAACAGCATTTCCTTATCCGGTAAATGTGGCGGTTTTTCTTGATTGCTGTTTAATCAATCACTAATTGTTTTTTTTTCTAGGTAATTAGTAAAGAATATTCCACGTGCGTTCCAAAAATAGTCGTCATAACCTTACCGGCAGATGGAATTATCTTTGTCTTCTCTGGAGTTAGTACACCTTTCGTAGTCCATCGTTTTGACTATTATTTAGTCTTAATAATCTTGTAGTGGATCAAAGTCTGATTACGGTTATGAATGAATGTGAAAAATAGGTTGAATTGCTCTTATAGAGTAGTAATCGATTGAAACGTCCTGTCGACCTTGTTTTGGTCAGGTGTGAGCAGATGCGTCACCGTCTAGCCCACAATTTTGTCATGCCCCCAAACGTTCGATTGCTATACCAACAGCCTCTGATATATCATTCACTTTCACTCTAAAGTCTGCCAAAACTATTTTAAAGATTTTATTTGTGTTTTCCCTAGTAAAGTCACTTCAATGAACGCCTGCTGCGTGGTTGTCAGTTCTGTTCGTCCGACCTTTTTTAAATTCAACAATCCAGCGCTTAACCATTGTATTCAATGGAGAAGTCTCTCTAAACGTTGAATCCAGTTATTTTAACATTGAAAATGTTTATAAGGACGTGTCGCACATTTGAAAACGACCGCTGGTCCGTGATCGAAAATGGGAACCGGTGAGTTTCCATAGAAACTACTTCTTTGTTGTCAGTAACGTAGTACACATATAAAACTTCGCTTATGACTGCGACTACATTTAACTTATAATCTGTACATTGGTAAATGAAGAATTAATTCATTGATTGGTGAATGAAGAATGAATTCATTGATTGGAGAATGAACATAAATATATATATTTTTTAGATTTATTGAAGCATTTTCAATGCCCTTCTCTGTGCATTGCATTTGTGCAATGCCTGTAAATTTTTTTTTATATCGGTTGTACTTGAGCCTTTAAAAAAGAAATATTTAATCACGGAACGATTTCCAATCTGTCCACTGTTAAAACAATGCTTTTGAAGCGCTCTCTACCGTGGACTGTCTAATTAATAATAAAAACAGCTCACTGACTTAAAAACATCGAACTTCAGCCTACGAAGGATGAAATCACACTGTCAAAGTAATGAAGATAGAGATGCCATAGAGATTGCCAAAGCAATGTGTGACGCCCGGAACTTTTTACCCTACACATGTACGATCATAAAATAAGGAAATTTCATAGAGTCGGCCTCAGAAGAGCGTTGTAGGTAAACAAATGTATTGGGACAAAAACAGGGTCCCAGGGGTTGTACGCAATAGACGTTGGCGAACGAATAAAGCAAGGACGGGGCGATTGCTCCCCTCAACGCTATCGTTTGGTACAAAAGCATCGCAAAAAGTGGAAAAAGGATGGTTAAAGATTTGTTTAGATTAAATTGTACGGATGTGAAATTTAGCAACCTTCAGAAGAATAGAGAAGTTGAAGGTACTATGGATATGAATTTTTAAGAAGGACAGCATCAATATCGTGATTGGAGGGAAGAGAGGGGGGTAAAGAGAATACATAAAGGCACGTGACCACAAGTAATTGAGGTACCTGGCAGATATAAAGAATAGGTTTTTGCTTATTTTCGAAACGTTGAAATTTACCAGTTTCATTATTTCTGTTATATTTTTCTTTCAATCGTGTCTCATCACACAAAATATGGCAGCGGTAGGCGGCTAGTAGTAAATAAATAACGGTCATCCTGAATAAATATCAACTTTGGTTAAATGGACTTGGCGTATATGGTTAGTATGAATGAGCGGACGAGCGATACGTGTGCAAGCCGGTCCAAGAGTCATCCATATGAATGAACGGTATTGTTATCGTATGTGAAACAGTCCATGCTGTTGTAAATGGATCCACTTCATTCTTCTTCATCCATATATTCATGTGCACTTTGCCTCTTTGTCTTACAACGTGGCGTTTGCTTACGGTGCCGCGTCTGTTTTGGTTTCGTCTGCCTTGTTACCTTTGATTATTCAATCCTTCATTTCGAATTTCGGTTATATATATGAATAATAACATAAGTGCGAGTCTTATGTATGGATTTGGGTAGAATGCTGTCACTTGTAGGCTGTTTGAATAGGTTTTTGTTACAACAGTCTGCTCCAAAAATGATTATTCAGAAAACAGTTAATTTGTGGTCAAAAAAAAAAACAAAATATTTGTCTCTGTGTTGGCGCTGGCAGCTGCCCTTGATCATACACGTCCATGAATACTCCCATTAATTATAGTTTAGTTTCTGCATCTCTATTTTTAAGGCGATAGGGAGCAATAGAGAGTCAGCGGCGCATAGCTGAGTGGTAGCGAACTCGCTTAGATGAGCCATGTTGCACTGTAGGTTCGGCTCAGGGTCCAGTCAAACCAACCCCCGTCTACCTACTGTTGGTGCAAGACAGGTAGGCGGGGCTCAGTCAGTTACAACACGAGAAACTTGACAGCATCCCCGTGAAAACAGAATAGCACCCCTCACTGCCGGGTAACTCATCACTGTGGGTACGTTAAATTAAATGTACATGGTTTCTGACTGTCGTTGGTGTGGTACGAGCCGTACCACGAGTAGAAGGCGCAAGGAGCAACAGACAATGTGTCTAATGCTTGTGAAAAGCAATCAGAATGATCACTGTTGCACACCGCTATATAAAAATTATCCCGATTAGCGCTTTCAAGCTTCACAGCCCATCGTCAGATCGGAATAGACAGGAAATATGTAAAAACAAACCCTTCACCCCTCTCCCCCACCCTGCTTACACACAACAAGCTATAATATAAATGACCCTTCCCCACCCCCTAAACCCTGTCCCACCATCTGTACAGTTACATATTTTTCTAGCAAATTCCTTGTGTTTCAGTGGTGTGTGTGTGTGTGTGTGTGTGTGTGTGTGTGTGTGTGTGTGTGTGTGTGTGTGTGTGTGTGTGTGTGTGCATCCTTTTAAACTTACCCTCTTCCTCTCCACACACGTGGGTCAGTCACACACCCTTATTTTAAAACATCCAATTAGTACTATGCAATATAATTCTTAATCTTATCTATCTGTCCTCTATCATTTACTTCTTAATCATGTTATAAAATATTTCTTCATTATCAAATTTAATTTTAATATTAATTAAATTGTCTAACCCTTTTTCTCTTTCTTTCAATATTTCTAACTCCTCTCTAAGCTTCCTTTCAACTGTGTTATTTACTACTTTTACAATTTCGTATTCTTCCAAAGGATTAACAAACTTATGGTTGTCTTCTATGAAATGTCTTGCATATAACGAATTGGTTGTTCTATTACCTTCTCCACGTTTGTGGTCAGACAACCTGCATACGAATTTTCGTCCTGTCTCACCTAGATACACTTTGTTGCAGTCTTTACATTTTAATTTATAAATTCCGCTTTTCTGTAATACTGGAATTTTTTCTATATTCTTATTCCTTATCTTATCAAATACCGTTTCACATTTTTTAATAGCTATATCTACTCCATATTTATTAAAACATTTTATAATTTTTCTAGTATGTGAACCTATGTATGTCAATGAGCCTGCATAATTCTTTTGTTCTGGTTCTGTTTTAGCTTTTTGTATGTTAACCCTTTTCATAACTTTATCCACTATGTTGGTGTTATAATTATTATTCCTTACAATTCCCTTTATCGTTTTTAACTCCCTATCTTTTGATTCGGTCTCTTTTAAACACTTCTGAGCTCTGTAACAAAATGAATTGATTGCCGCCATTTTATATCTATATGGGTGGTAAGACTCTCTTGGTATAATTATATCAGAATACGACTTTTTCCTAAATATCCCAAACTGTAGTTTCTCATTATCTTTAATTTCTATGTTTAAATCTAAGTAATTTATTTTCTTACCTCCTATCTCTTCTTTAAATTGTAAGTTTTTATCCTTATTATTTACCTCATTTATAAACTCATGCACTTCTTCTATGCTTCCTTCCCAAATTACTAATACATCATCAACGTATCTAGACCACAATTTTATATTGTCTTTATACTTAGTGGAAGTTATTAATTGCTTTTCAAAATCATTCATGTATATTTCAGCAAGAATAGGGGATAATGAAGACCCCATAGGTAAACCTTTTTTCTGTATATAAAACTTGTTATTAAACCTAAAATAGTTCTGATTTACACATTCTTTAATTACTTTCATTAACTGCTTTTTATACCTGTATTCTCCCATATTATTATCAAAGGAAGTTAGCAGAGTACTGAAAGAGAAATATGAATTTGGGACAAAATACAACATAGAGAATAATGTAAAATTGATAGAAAATTTAGAAAATATTAGGATTAATGTAAATACAAAATTGATATCACTGGATGTTAAGGACATGTTTACCAATATCACAGTAAATAAAGTTATTAAGTTAATAAACGATAATAATATGGGAGAATACAGGTATAAAAAGCAGTTAATGAAAGTAATTAAAGAATGTGTAAATCAGAACTATTTTAGGTTTAATAACAAGTTTTATATACAGAAAAAAGGTTTACCTATGGGGTCTTCATTATCCCCTATTCTTGCTGAAATATACATGAATGATTTTGAAAACCAATTAATAACTTCCACTAAGTATAAAGACAATATAAAATTATGGTCTAGATACGTTGATGATGTATTAGTAATTTGGGAAGGAAGCATAGAAGAAGTGCATGAGTTTATAAATGAGGTAAATAATAAGGATAAAAACTTACAATTTAAAGAAGAGATAGGAGGTAAGAAAATAAATTACTTAGATTTAAACATAGAAATTAAAGATAATGAGAAACTACAGTTTGGGATATTTAGGAAAGAGTCGTATTCTGATATAATTATACCAAGAGAGTCTTACCACCCATATAGATATAAAATGGCGGCAATCAATTCATTTTGTTACAGAGCTCAGAAGTGTTTAAAAGAGACCGAATCAAAAGATAGGGAGTTAAAAACGATAAAGGGAATTGTAAGGAATAATAATTATAACACCAACATAGTGGATAAAGTTATGAAAAGGGTTAACATACAAAAAGCTAAAACAGAACCAGAACAAAAGAATTATGCAGGGTCATTGACATACATAGGTTCACATACTAGAAAAATTATAAAATGTTTTAATAAATATGGAGTAGATATAGCTATTAAAAAATGTGAAACGGTATTTGATAAGATAAGGAATAAGAATATAGAAAAAATTCCAGTATTACAGAAAAGCGGAATTTATAAATTAAAATGTAAAGACTGCAACAAAGTGTACCTAGGTGAGACAGGACGAAAATTCGTATGCAGGTTGTCTGACCACAAACGTGGAGAAGGTAATAGAACAACCAATTCGTTATGTGCAAGACATTTCATAGAAGACAACCATAAGTTTGTTAATCCTTTGGAAGAATACGAAATTGTAAAAGTAGTAAATAACACAGTTGAAAGGAAGCTTAGAGAGGAGTTAGAAATATTGAAAGAAAGAGAAAAAGGGTTAGACAATTTAATTAATATTAAAATTAAATTTGATAATGAAGAAATATTTTATAACATGATTAAGAAGTAAATGATAGAGGACAGATAGATAAGATTAAGAATTATATTGCATAGTACTAATTGGATGTTTTAAAATAAGGGTGTGTGACTGACCCACGTGTGTGGAGAGGAAGAGGGTAAGTTTAAAAGGATGCACACACACACACACACACACACACACACACACACACACACACACACACCACCACTGAAACACAAGGAATTTGCTAGAAAAATATGTAACTGTACAGATGGTGGGACAGGGTTTAGGGGGTGGGGAAGGGTCATTTATATTATAGCTTGTTGTGTGTAAGCAGGGTGGGGGAGAGGGGTGAAGGGTTTGTTTTTACATATTTCCTGTCTATTCCGATCTGACGATGGGCTGTGAAGCTTGAAAGCGCTAATCGGGATAATTTTTATATAGTGGTGTGCAACAGTGATCATTCTGATTGTGATTTCAACCACTAACACAAATGTCTTCATTAAACGCTTGTGAAAAGATAATAATACTGAATTGGCTCTTCTCACAATCGCCATCCTAATCGGCAAGGTGTTTTGGCTTAATAGTTAATACTTCCCTAAAAAGCTAGTTTCACCAGAGCGTTCAATAAGTTATACAAATTGAACCCCAGTGCTCATTTAAAACTGTAAAACATACAGTTTGTGCTCATAGTTTAGTGTAAAAATGCCAACAACACGGCCGCTCCAAATCCTTCTGTACTAAACTATTCGTTTCTGTAAAATGTGCAAGACCCTACAGTACAGTAGATTGCAAAAAAAAAAGAAACAGAAAAATCACTGTAAAATGTCTCTCGTAAAGAGAACTTTCTCACCAATTATAAAGACAGTCGGAAAGCTTATACAAGGTATTAACAAAACACAACTACAACCAGCAACGTTCAGCGATACCACCAATAACCACAACTACGTAGGCCTACTGCATACAATATACAACCTAATGCATTCCCTCAAACAAAAGTTATACCTATGCAACGAAATAAAAGACAATTCATGTCGATGATATTAATGACATTTTTAGATGACTTCAGAAATTGAGTTCATCAAATTGAGATTCATCAGAAATTAGATGAATAAGTTCATCAAAACAGCTTGGTACTTAACATGCTTTCAGTGCTATTTATAAACTCAAGTGAACACGATTTTTTCTAAGGATTGTTCAATGGAACGCGAATGGTCTTCCCAAACCATAAAGATGAATTACAGTTTTTTCTGTATCTGAACTTATTTGACGTACTTCATATCAGCGAAACGTATTCATCAACAGAAGGTTCAATATTCGAGAATACAAATTGTACTTAACAATGTACCTGGAGAGCGCAGTTCACGGAAGTTCTGCGGTACTCATAAAAGAAAACGTCGGCCACTTCGAGCTACTAAAATACGAAGAGTCACATACAAACGATATCAGTACAAGTTAAAACCTTTCCGTACGAGTTTACTATTACAACTGTCGACGGTTCACCCAGACACAATTTAAAAAAAAATAATGATTTGTGTCGTTCTTCCGAACCGTGGGACCAAAATGTCCCAAGCTGCAGGAGACTTTAACAGTAAACATACGTTACATGTTTCTCCTCGCATCATAACCACTAGCTCATAGGCAGAGAATTAGCTCAGACTATTCAAGAAATTAACGTCTCCGTTTTATCGACGGGTGCACCAACTTACTGGCCCACCGACGCAAACAAAGTCCCTGAATTGTTCGGTATCTTTTGTCACCAACGGAATTTCCTCCTCATACACGGATGTTTCTTCAAGTTACGATTTGTCGTCAGATCACAGTTCATAATAGCAACAATACGCACAGGAGTTATAATTAGGAAAACTACTCCTAGTTACACAGTTCCAGAAACTAACAACAGATAATAGAGGACAATACAAATTTGTCTGTAAGACTACAGGAAACAGAAGACATAGAAACAGAAACTAACAATCTAATTAACCTACTACAGAATACAGCCAAATTACCCACTCCATGTATTAACTCTCGAAAAGGAACTAACAATATCCCGTACGGAATTAAGAAGCTAATCGCTGAGAAGAGAAGGGCTAAGTCAACCCGGTAGCGAACATACACACTACACAGCAGAACGAAATACTGTATCTTAACAACAAGTTAAAATTAAAACTTCGACAAGTTAGGAAAACTCGAGCAATATGTCGAAATGGAACGACTCCATCTGGAAGCCCATAAAACAAGGTAAGAAATCCAGATTGACTCTGGCCATGCGAAGTTTAAGGACCATGAGCTGACATCGCTGGATGGAACACCTCATCACGTCATCTAGTGACATAAACGAATAAAGTATCTGACTGCTAATAAATGAATTGCCTTAAAAAACACACAGTAATCAACACATGCTGCGGGCGATATGCCAGACTATGAGCCAGCTTATCTGTAATTACGCTTACGCCACGTGCGTTCGTAAGTCTCAGGTGGTAAGGCCACGACTTATTCTGTCGCAGAAATGAGTTACCACCACGTTGGAATACGCTTAACCTTTGCATCGCGATGTTTGCGAGTTAAAGAAGCATGAATGTCAAAAACACATATTGCAAGGTAACAGGTTTGATGACTCCACTTTCAGAAAAAAAAATTTGTTTTTAGTGAATTAATACATTTATTGTTTTTTTTCTCTTTTTTTATATAAAAAATATACCGTTATGTGTGAAATTTATGAATTTGAAAATATATATAAATTTGAAATATTTGATAGTTAGCAATTTAAAGGAGTGTTTAATTGTTTTATAGTTTATAAAGAGTTTTATAATTTCACTTTCCTGAATTTTCCGGGGTTCAGTAGGATCGGTCCGTACGATCTCGCGGGCCTGCTCCTACGCTTTCACACCGGCCGTTGTCCTCTTAAGCTGGGACGTCGATCTCAGGGTTTCTTCGTGGGCGTTGAGTCCGCCTGAGTGGCTTCTGATTCAGCTCTCATTGACAGCCATCGGTCGTTGAAGATCTCGAACGCCATGCCTGACTTCGTGGTCTAATTCAGTCGCTCCCTCGACGATACACTCCGAGTCCCAGAGATTACGAGACTCCTTATTAGAGACAATTAGATACTGCCATGTGAAAGACTGCCTTACTCACGGCTCACCCGGGCTTTTGTAGATATACGCACATGACGTCATTTCTACAAATTAAAACGCTCTAGAATTTACAAGAAAGTCGACCACGTGCTATTGAACATCAGCTTCCGATTTCTAGACCTTTCCAAACCGCGTGTTTTCAACTGCATGTGATTGCTTAGCCAATTCTGTATCAGTTGAATAAATACTATTAAAATTTATTTAATAATATTAAAATAATTAGTTACTAATAGTTATTTCAATGTACACACTAATATAAATGACTTGTAGTATGTCTGTTAATGGTCTTCACAATATGCGTTACGCGGACAACACTTATTCACTTTACAATTCACTGCACTGCTGTTTTTTTTTATTATCTGTTATTGTTCTAAAGTATGTGAACGTGCAGTACTTACTATAATAACAATATTTTCTTATAACATCCACACCGCTTTGCACAGGACACCAACTATGGCTTATTGTAAATATGTCTCAATATATTCATATTGCAATATATTCTTTTCATATCCACCTAATCAACCTTTAGTGAAATAACAATGTTTATTGTTATGATAATTTTAAATATTGTAGTAAGCGCTCTTTAATTTTCTAGTCTGCAACGTTGGTTTCTGATTTTGAAAACAAGATTCAAAAGTTTCAAGCCATGTGTGAACAATGCACGGCAAGTTACGTCGAGATGCAGCCAGTTATGTAATATGCTGCACCAGATGGCCGCGCCAGTGTTTCTGTACGAAAGTATCAAGACAACGGCCATGAAAACGGCATCGTGAAGTTTTTGAGAAGCTTTAATGTATGCAGACAAAAGTTAGGGTTGGAAATGGTGACTATAGGACGCGCGGTACAGTTAAAGGGACGTGGGAAAGTACACAGTATACATTTAAAAATTGGAATAGTGTAGATGTACGAGGATTGTTCAATAGAAACACGTTCGATCTGCGCAGCCGTGACTTCGTCGTCATGGCAATGGAATTCGTTTGTTTATATTGTCTGTTTAAGTATTAGTGACGCGTACGTCAAAAATATTTGCAGTTTGCTCTTTTCTAAGCGTTGCGACTGCGTTGATAAATGGCATCTACGATAGAAAATGCATCCAAAGATAATCTGCGTGCCGTTATTCAGTTTTTTGTCGCTGAGGGTCGTCAGCCAATCGAAATTTGTACGAGAATGAAAGCTGAAGATGGTGACTATAGTTATTCTGATACGACAGTGGTTGAATGGTGCAATACATTTCGACAAGGAAGAGAATCCACTAAAGATTTAGCCCGTCCCGGACCTGCACGGGTTGCAACATCAGATGAAAATGTGAGACAGCTGGAAACAACTGCTTTACGCGCAAATAGGCGCATCAAAGTTAGAGAACATTGTCAAATGTTGAGCATCAGCGTGAGAACTGTTCATTCCAACATTGATAGTCTTGGCTATCATAAAGTTGCTTGGCTATCACAAAGTTGCTTGGCTATCACAAAGAAATCACCAAAAGTGCTGCGGTTCAAATCGGACGCTGTGGTAGAGTATACTGTTAGCGAATGGTTCCGCAAACAGCCGCAAGAATTTTACCAGCAGGGACTCTACAGATTAGTGTAACAGTGGGACTCATACCTTAATGTTAATGGAGACTTCGTTTAAAATCGTTGAATAAAAAATGCTTTACAGTCTCTAAACGTGTTTCCATTGAACAACCTCGTAACTTGTACAAAAGATGGAAGATAAAAATCTTCGAAAAATGTTTACAAATATCATCCAAGATGTAAGAGATATAGAAGAATATTCAGTATAAAGAGATAAACATTCGTAGTCAAAATGTTATGTGCAATCAGGGTAGGTTTGATGGCTAATCCATGAAATACAGAAGACTTGAAGAAAAAAACAACAAATGCTGAAGTAAATAAAAGAAAGTTGACACTCCCGTACACTACTTTATATTATAAAGTTTTCGTAAAGTTCAGGTGAAACATGAAACGGGAAAGGCTAGTGATCTGACACTTTCTTTGTGAAGTAAAGTTTGTCTTTTTCATCAAATATGATTGAGCAATAGAGTCTGTTCCTGTTTCTAACTTTTTGTACCGCGTTCCTGGATCCTTCTTCGGTTTCGTAACGTTGACATAACCTATTGATAGTAATTAATTATCCAAACAAAAGCGTAACACTTTCCTTTGTGCCGTGATATCATGAATCTTCCCCGTGTCAGTATAATTAATAATCAGATTTTCCTACTCCTTTTGTGATTACTTTTGAACGCTATCGGGCTGACAGTGCAACAGTATACCGTGCGAAGGCTTTCGTAATCAACGAAATCGAATAAGCGCTATCAGCGTCGACTTGTTTGTTGGTCTACTTTACAAGTTTCTCGGGTGCCAATTTAATAATAAATGTTTAAAAATGTTAAAAACCAAATAGATTACAGGCGGATGGATTCAAAAAAGGTAAACGACAAAAGATACGTAAACGAACTATGAGAATCGGAGTATAGAATATACAAAGTTTAAGGAAAAAAGTAGGGGAAGTTATTAACGAATTCGGAAGTAGAAACCTCGATATAGTTGTATTGTCTGAAACAAAAAAAAAGGGGAAATGGTGTGGAAACATATGGTTCCTGTATACATTTCTACAGTGGTTAACCTGAGGATAAGAGCGCAAAGATAGAAGTGTCCGTGTTTATAAAAAACAAACTGAAGAGAATTAACAAACTGGGAACCCATTGATAAAAATCTGATAAAACGTAATATTAACTTCCATGGATACAAAAATACAATAATAGGTGTATATGCAATGAGTGAAGATGAAATATTGCAAACTAAAGATGTGTTTTTTCAGTAAACTAAGTGATATAATAGAGGAAAGTGGAATCACAAGAGAAGTTATCATAGCTGGAGAGTTTAATAGTAAAACTGGGAAACAAATGGACAGTAAAATCATAAGACCTTTTGGAGATGATGTTATAAATGACAGTGGAAACAGATTGGTTGACATTTGTGAACAACATTCCTTAAGAATTTGTAAATGGCATTTATCCATAAAGAAATTCATAAATATGCATGCATCAGGACACATTACAGCTGAAGTCAATTATAGACGATATAATAGTTCAGCAGCAAACAAAATTAAAAGTACAAGATATCAGATCATACAGAAGAGTAACGCTCAGTGATCATTTTCTGGTGACTCAAAAATGTTATTTCCTTTTAGAGCGGCAGATACTAGAGTAGAAGAAATTAATGCTATCATGCCCTATGGATGTTCCCCAAATTAAAATAAATATCTGTAGTGTAATCTCAACAGTTTGGAAATTGAAAGTACCGTATATTTATATAGAAAGAGACTGGATAAGAAATTAACTGAAACTGATTTCATTGGTAGAGAAATTCAGTGTCTTCTGAACAAGGTACATGAGGCAGCTAAAGAAGCGTTAGGAGAGGAAAGTAAATGTCATAGGAAAAAATTATTTTAATATTGGGATATGGATGTAGAAAAGGGTGTGCAATGGAAAAAAGATGCATACCTCAAATGGTTGAATACTAAAGATATTCAAGACAAAATTGAACTTAAGCTAAAGTTAGGAAGAAGATGACAGAAGCAAAAAATAAAAGTTGGGGACAATCATACCAAGAGGAAAATTAAATACAGAATCCTGGAAAATATTAAACAATTTAAGAAGATGCTCCAGGGAAATTCAGGGATTTAGGTAGATCTCATTACAGTCTTAGGAAGATTATTTCAAACAGCTATTGGTAGAGAGTAGAGAAGAATATTTGAAAGACATTGAAGGGAATTTAGAATAAATATCAGATGATTACATTCGCTTGGATACAAATATTTTAAAAGAAGCTGTAAAATCTCTAAAGAATAGAAGAGCAGCTGTGATTTCAGCTGAGACAAAATTAATGACAGCAGAGATCGACTTTTGGAGACGTTCAACAAGAATATCCGGACGTGACAAAATTAGAAATGAATTTATTAAGGACAGAATGATTGTGAAAAATTCAATTGTTGATTTTATTCAAACAAAAAAATTACAATGGGACGGACACACAAAAAGAGTAGCACAGGAAAGATTGCCAAGGAAAGTTATGGAATGTAGGAAAAGAAGAAGACCACCTATCACCTGGATAGAAGAAATTCAGATTATATTGAGGGAAAGAGAAATTGAAGAAGGTTTTTCGATGGGCAAGCAGCAATTGAAGATGCGAATTCACTCAATTGTGTAATCTTTGGTTCCGGAAAATGTGTAAACATTGTACAGCCGGAATAATAATAATACATTTATGTGTAAATACTTTTTACTTAACAGACAAACTCATGCAAGTCTGTAAAATTGATTAGGCCAAGATTTCGTCGCAAGGGTCTTAAACTGGGGGCGCCACATAATTCAGCAAAATAACTATCCACATTGTGTCTCGCGTGTTATTCGAATAAATTTAAGGGTAAACGGTGATATTACTGCAGGATGTTGAAGGGTGTTGAAAACCAGGTGAACAGACCGGGTGAAAAATAAGGAGGTTTTGTGGAAAGAGAAGTTTATGTAAGGCTCTTGTCAGCTTGGTGGTACGATGGAACATACTGTGTAGCACCCAAGATTAGTTAGTACAATAGTGGAGGGAAAACGATGAATGAGAATATCACGGTTGGCTTACATGAGTCAGATTATTGCTGATGTAGCTTATGGAAGTCAGACTGAGCTGAAGAGTCTTGCCCGGATCAGTGGACGATCGTATCAAATCAGTCGAAAGATTAATAAGTGGAAAAACAATACATAGAGACACAGAAATAACATGTGGATATTGTGAGTTGTGATCGGATTATAAGGAGTGTTGCAGCGCTAAGGCGATTGTTAAAAGGGGAATAGGTCGCCAGGATGAGGTGGAACGATCAGCTAGTGTAATTTCTTAACTATGGCTGATTAGTATAATCCATATAATTTATAATGACGGTGGTGGTCGTCCTCATCGAGGTTGGTATCTTGTGAAATCTCTGTGAATTTTTGGACAGTCCATCTCAAGGGGTCCTGCAAACTATCTGGGTATATTCATCTATCTTCGGACTTACACAAAAGAATCGGTGGTTGATTCGGAAATTATGAAATTATTCCTTTCCAATTCCGTGGCCTGGTGTCTCCGCTAAGAATTAGATTAAATGTACTGCCTTACTGCATGTGTTGTCTTATTTCTTTTAAGTGAGTCCGGTTGGGATAGTTTTTGTTCTTCATAAGGGGGTTGCACAGGAGACCCTCTTTGAGTGACATTCCAAATTTTCATAATGCGTTATTATCCAAAATACACAAACAAAAATCGGCATGGAGAACCATACATGACTTCTATGTTCTAAGATTTATATTTAAAATAATTTACTTGAATTCCATTCGATAATTTCTAAAAAAATATCCCCCACCTAGTAAACTGAGTTTTATGGTTGACAAATTGAAATGAAATATTTTCGTAGAAACTACTTCTTGTTGCCGATAACGTAGTACACATATAAAAAATTATCCCCTCCCCCTTCACCTATCATTTTCATTTATTGAAAATTACCCCTCCCCCTTCAAATAACCTTTTCATTTATAGATATTTCATCTACATTTCTACAGTGGGTTATTATGACCTTCTTTTCAGGATACTTTATTTATCAAAATTAAGTACTTTACTCTTGTTAAAACGAAAAACGTTGCAGGTAAATTATCCCTTCCTCTTAACCGATCTTCACCAAAATCAATAGGCGTTGAGTCCTCGACAATTCGGGCACACATGCAAACAATTATTTGATTCTGTTTGAATTTGCAACAGTTATTGTTCGCCATAGAAAACAAGACATGACACGTGCAGAATTTTACGTTTGTATCTATAGTAGGCTATGTATTTGACAAGAAGCAGAGCTAGATATGGTGACAAAACATCAAATAAGTGGATGCTTGAGTTCTGAAGAAATGACGTATCAGCTAAAATGGTACCCCCATGTCAGGTGGGTGAAGACTATCCTCAACCTTCGTGAGGAAGGACTGTACTTTTGGATAAAATGTTTGTAGGTTGAACGAAGAGCTGGCCAAAGGGAGCTGTGATCTGACTCCTGTAATGAAATTGAACTCTCGCTGCGAGTTATCGGCCGAGGGCGAATGATGTCTATAGTGTTATCAAAGTCTTTCCTGTCAATATATAATAGTCATTTTTCTTTTTTAAAATCGAGTCTTTCTTTCTTTCCCTTCGTCTTCTGATTTCCTGAACGATGATCCTGTTCACCCGATAAATTTCTCAACAACACATTACGTTCGTGTCTTCTGTTTAACACCCACCATTCTGATCCATGCCATAACGCTATATACCACACACAGGCTAGTAAATAACTAGCCGTCAGGGAGGTCGGAATATTTTCCAGGATTGGCAAACAATTTTCCAGAGGTGAAAAATATTTATATATTTTCATACCTACACACATGCACATATTAGTTTGTAATTCTTATATCATAATATAAATAAGTACACAGATTGTATTAATTTATTCGAACATTTATTGCTTCAAAATAATGGCCTAGTCTAATATTAATGGCTTGTAAAAGTTAATGTTTGATCCCCATTAAGTAGTGCTCAAGTTTCCAAAGTTTAAATATTATGATGTCCGTAATCAAAATATCAGAGCAGGTTTTAGTGTGTATAAGGGTACACCGTGGACAAAAAGTTTCAACATTCCCTATGGAGCGTTGCTCAGAGTAAAGCTGCGAATCTGCAGTGTACGTTCCACAGAAAAAACACGCGGAAAAGAAGGAGCGCTCCGAAGTCTCTCATGGACCCTGAACATCTTCCAGAGGGTTCATTCCGAAAGTCTGTCTATGAACCGTTCCTCTGTAAACACGTGCAGTTATACTGGCCAGCGATCCACAGGAAGCAAATCGCTGGCCACGCTGGACACTTTTACGGCTTGCACGCGTTGTTTTGGTGTGGGTTTCGGCAATTTAAATTTAAAAAGCGTGCAAACGTAAGAAAATAAACATGAGTGAAGCCAGAAATAACGCGAATTTTGTGTGTGTGTGTGTGTGTGTGTGTGTGTGTGTGTGTGTCCTGCCTGCCTTTTTATTGCGGTAATGACATTAATAAACCTCTGGAAACGTAAACATTACATAATTGAGATATGCATGCCTGCTAGGAACGATATATGTATTTTCACTCATACATGATTTATATTAAAATGGAAAAATTATAATTTTATTGCCTGGCAACAAAATTATTTTATTTTTAACAATTACCATTGTTTGAAAAAGTTTAAATGAATTTTCAAGTACTTTACTCTTGTTAAAACGTAAAACGTTGCAGGTAAACTACCCCTTCTCCTTAACCGATCTTGACCAAAATCAACATGCCTTGAGTCCTCTACAAGTCAGGCAGGTATGCAAAAAAGTATTTAATTCTATTTGAATTTGCGGCATTTATCGTTTGCCATAGAAAACATTCTACACACAGACACTTTTCGAAAATATCGGTATGGAGGACCATACATGACTTCCATGTTCTAAGATTTTAATTTAAAATCATTTTCTAAATGAAATATTTCCGTAGAAACTACTTCTTTCTTCAGCCTTAACCACAGTGCTGTGGTCACTTAACGTGTACCACCTCACTTTAGCGCACTCGATTTTGGCAGTCGATATCACTGCCGAAACGTCTGGTTTTGTAGAAAACATTGGACCACGCCAAACAGGCCGGGAAGAAATTTTAACAACAAACTTTTGTTGAAGGAATTTTGTTGCCGATAAGGTAGTATACATGACATATAAATAAAAATTATCCCCTCCCCCTTCAACTAGCCTCTTCATTTATAGATATATCATCTACGTTTCTACAGTGGATTATTATGACCTTCTTTTCAGGATACTTTATTTATCAAAATTAAGTACTTTACTCTTGTTAAAACATAAAACGTTGCTGGTAAACTGCCCTTTCCCCGTAACCGATCTTCACCAAAATCAATAGGCCTTGCGTCCTCTACAACTCAGGCACATATGCAAAAATTATTTTATTCTGTTTGAATTTAGGCAGTTATCGTTCGTCATAGAAAATAGTACAATTACAATCAGCCCTTATCTCGAACATGATTTTTTTGCCATCTACATACTTCCATTTCCTTATGGAACAGGGAAGTAAAATTACTTTTCTTCATGTTTTGAGGGTAGTGCAATCAGAATCAGCCCTTATCTCGAACACGGTTTTTACGCCATCACCATACTTCCATTTCCTTATGGAACATGGAATTAAAAATATTTTAAACACAATACATTTGACCATTATTGCAACATAGTATATACGCAACATATATATTTTTTTATATTATGTTTCAGTTTCTAAAATAATTTTTTGGAATTGAAACAGTGGGGAAACTTTGTATTAAGTTATGGGCTTAGTTTTGTAACATTGTGGGCGGTGTTTACTGTATAAACAGAAGTGAGTGAGGACTTTGTGTCCTGTCTCAGTCGGGGCATTGAGGATGCCACATCATAGTACGGGCGAAACGTTCAGTATCTACATAAATAAAACCGACATGTGTTAAACCGAAAACCATGTATTTATTACGGAAAACCGTGAAAGCTTACGAGCGAGAAAACTCATTACGTTCGAACTCTTAACTTAGAGCGCCCGTGACGTCAACTACGTCAAAAAATGTCTTTGCATTTCGTCTGTGTTCTTCCACTTTTCCTTTTCTTCTACTTCCTACGGCATGTGGTCAGCGTTCTCTTTCTTATTCCACCTTTAATCTCCGTGTCTGGTCTTACGGGCGGGGAATTTCGACTCTGTGTTTTGTTACGTGACATAAAACACGTTTTGCAAATAGGCTACCGGTCATACAAAAAATAAGGAGTCTTTGTTATTTGTTACAGTCGTTCTCATAAAGTGAAGTAATTTTATGTGATCCGCACGTACTCTGTTTCAGAGCATTACGCCATTGTTTGTGAGAAGTCTGGATAATTTCGCGTTCCTTAAAAGTCACCAGAAGGGGGTGGGGCAGCGCGTACGGACGTGTGCACACGCTTCCGTGAAGGGGCTCTCGCAGCGTGTATACTTAATAAATCTGAGCCAGCTACTTGCCCTCCCTTGCGGCTTGCTACCCTGTTATTGTGGTCTCATTATTATTCCTTACTCGACCAGCTGATCTCCGGCGTAGATTTACCAACAAGACTACCTCGGCGGCGGTTCGCAGAATAAACATGCACATAACGAGCCACCCTTTCTTATAACAGAGTTGGAAGAACGTTCCAAAACAAAGAAAAAGCAAACACAGTGGAGCTCTGATGTAAAAATGTGGTGGGAAAAAATTACATTCTATTGTAACCTTCAATAATGCATTGAAATGTTATGTCAGTGTGCCGAACTGTTATTGATTTAATTTTATTTCATTACTTCAAGATCAGAATAGGCAAGACCAATAAACTGTGTATGCGAATGTCATTTCATATACACGGTGACCATGTACGACCACAAATAGTCGTTCAGAAAAAACGTTCAATTTGTGTACGAACAAAAAGATTATTAATTCTACGATCTCGGTTGTAATTTATTGTATTGAATTCATAAACGATGATAACGCTATAAAATTTAGTAATCAATTTAAATGTTACTGTGACGCCATAAAATGAACATTAATGCAATGAAAGATACATTGCCTTCGTAAAATAGTAGATTATTAATTAGTTTATGGCAAATTCTACGCTATTTTACGCGAAAAGTGGATACCCCGAGGAGCCCAAAAATGAATAGGAAGCCTTGGAATGCGGTTTTCAGATAAGAAACAGGATGTCCACTGACTGGCAGAAAAGACGTTAAGTCATTAGACGCGATCTGAATTTATTTACTGTAGTGTGCGCGTGAGAAAATATAGAAACGGTTTGAAAGATGTAGAATCAATGGTAGTAACAATATGACCAACACTTGTAGTAGAGAATAAACCAAGGAAAGAAGAAATTATCGGAAAATGATGAAGTGACTGCGGAACAAGCCAGCCTTTGAAGTTTTTGGTTATGATGCTGATACAGTTTTTTAATATTTTGTTTTAGGTTTTAGATTACATTAAAGAGTTGCCGTGGCTCTTGTTAGAGCTTATCAGATTCTGTTATTCTGCACGGGATCCATCAGCTCAGTTCTTCAGTATTACGCTCTCAAGAATGGTGCGTGTTTTTGCCGTATGTATGATTTCCTTCCATTTCCTCTGGTATTGAATTTTCTGCGGCTATACATTCCTATCCTCTTACGTTCCATCCTCGTACGGATTTTGTGGAGATGTAGGGATTGAAGATCAGCAAACATCGGCGGTGTATTTCGCGCTCTTGACTGCCAAACAAAAGTGTCCTAATCGGACGTGTTTGTATTCGGTGATGGAGTGGATAAAGAGGCGGAATTACGTGGAGTAACTTAAGATGAGAACTTGTGATACATAACAATATCGAAATTTCGCAATAACGATAGACTCTAATGTGGAAAAATTAATTATGTCTGTACTTCTTGTCACAGTTGCCAACCGTACGTGTTTCTTTCTATACGTTTATTAACTGCACTCTTTCTTCGTGTCCGCTTTCGATTTGCCTTTTTAGGTTTTTGAGACTTTTTTACCGTAATTTTTGTGAACATTTTATAAAAACAATTAGTTTCGCGTGGGTTGATCTGACAATAGCTGTGAAAATTTTTAAACATCGTATCAATTGGCATAGTTTTTAGCTGCAGAGAGTACTGGAGAGCAACTCGTACAGGCGACAGGCGAAAGCTTCCCCAACTCTCGGAGACGCCGGTGGGTTGACTCCCAGCACAGTTTACACGACGATGCGAATTGGTCACGATAACTCTTCGAAAGTACAAAACTATCGCATCTAAACTAACCTTAAGCTAGTATTTGTTTTATCAGTAGACACTCCTGTGCGCGCGCGTGTTAAGTGTTTGAATCGTTCTCCATCTGTACGTCACGTATTGCGGCACGGCCGCTTTTCAGTGTAATTCAGTAAAATAAGGCTTTCTTTCAAAGCCTTACAGAGCCGACACGTTTAATCGGAGACGTGCTTGGAACAGAGACATTTTATAAAAGTCATAATTAATAGACGTTCCACAGAGGTAATATGTCTTAAACAGTCGTGATAAATTGTCCCGGCTTGTACTTCACTATTCCTGCTATTCCTGCACTGTATTGTCAAACATCCGATAACTTGTTATTTAATTCAATTCGGCGACTGTTATTCAATATCTTCAGCGTATTTCTTTTATTCAAACATACATGAGTAATTTCTGAACTCGTACGTTGTACGAGTATATGTGAAAACGCGCGCCCGTGTGTGCGCACTACGCGCGTCCTGTATAAAGTTTACTGGAGTATATTAAAAAACACAACTGTTCTGTTCTACTCAAATCGTAAGCAATCTCGTTGTGATATTACGTAGTATATATACATGTTGAATACACAGTATGGAAGCGCGCGCGTGTTCACAGTCGACTGAAGTAGGTTTTCGTTTTTATTTCGTTTTTAATATCTCGCCCGAGATGAGATTTACGACCTGCCGTCTTATTGCCAAACGAATGACTGAAGAAATCCAGCTGTGACGTAACAGGGTATTTAAAATGGAATAACGGCCCGCCCGACCTCGTTTGCTTTGTTTGTCGTTCTACAACGAGTTGTCATTGATAATAACTATAATATTAATTATTATAATTATAATTATAATAATAATTATTATTATAAGGACTAAATATGGTGATATCAAAGGATCTCAAAAGTTCATGAACTTGGATGAGATTCTGACCCCGCATATCAATGAGAAGGCAACGATTGAAATAGGGCGGTAAAGATGGAGACAGCGTCCAGACTACGCCAAAAGACTTAGAAATCCAAATCGCTATCCTATCAACGCTACTGTAGGCCTACAATAGTCAAACCGGAATGCTTATATCTGGCAGAGACAGTAATTTAAGGAAAATTCTGGGTCCCAGAAATAGTATCAGCAAAAGCGTTTACATTTTATTTTAGGCCACACTGAGAGCTGTACGAAATGTTTGAGAAGATCTCAACCACGATAAGGAAAAGACGAATGGCCTTCTGTGGACTTCTTAGTAGGATGGTGGCAGAAAAGATAGCAAACATGATCCTCACCTTCCAGGAAAATAGAAGACACAAGCACCATTGTTGAAAGAAATAAAACTTACTCTAGAAAAATATGGCATCAAGGAAGATATAGGCAACAGAGAAGTGATCAGGGGAAAATTGCGGAGTTGAATGATCTTTCTGAAGAGAAACCAACGAGATCCAAAAGAGAGTCATCGGAAGAAGAACGAGTAAGATCGAGCCAGAGAATGATGGGATACTGGTGAGGGATAACACAACTTTATAAAGTGAAAGACGTTGTATAATCGCAGCCCATAGATGGGTGAAACGAAAGTGGGACGAAAGAAGGAATAATAGTAATAATAATAACAATAACAATAATAATAATCATCATCATCATCATCATCATCATCATAACACGTTGTGATGTATACACAACGTGTAATGACAGCGTTCTTATGGCGCTCCGTTGAAATTCCATTATAACGCAAGATGTTCGTGGAAATTCTGGGATCCTTGAAATTGTTAAGGAGATGTGAAGCGAATATTGGCTTCCACTAAAAAGAAAAATTGCTCAATTTCAACTCGATTCTTATGTGATCTACACGGCGATTGTCCCGGTTAAGCAACCGGTTCCAAACTGAGGGCTCAATAGACAAGGAGGTTACAGGCCAACCTACTCCTGGCCTGGCAGGACGGGACATGAGAAGCAGGCTCTCTTGCCCAGTGTTGCAGGGAATCGTAGAGCCTGATTAGCAGTATCAAAGTGTGAATTAGTCAGCGGTCTCAAAGAAAGACCCCAACAGCCAGAGACGACGGCAGCTCTAAAGGCAATTTGAATCCCATAATCAAAGCTAGTTAGCTGCCAAGTTGGTTGGTGGGGTCTGTCGCCTGGCCATCTCGAAGACACAGAACACCAGTATCCATACATAGCATATTCCCGGCATTTACAGAGAAGGCAATCGCGGCTACATGTGGCGGAAGAGAAGAAGAATAAGACTGTTTCTGCCTAACTGTCGTTAAAACTTTCTTATTTAATAGATAACAAAACTCTTCGGATCTGTTTTGACGGTATCGTATGGTTACGACTTATTGCGCCGATTCTCATAAGCACAGGGATAAACTTTCAGAGGACGTTTTGGGTAGGCCTTTCCCTAGGAGAAACAACATGGATTACTCTAAGAAAAATATCTTAGCAAAGATCACTAGGTCGTCTGACAAACCAAGAAGGTCATTTGGTGTTGAATATTTTTGACGTAGATAAATATTTGCAAATTACATAGTAGAATGCAGTCACAGACGCTGGCGGTTGTTAGCGACACTCACCAAAAAAAAATAAGTATCAAAAAAATAGATTGTTCTTTTCAACGCGAAAGCGTAGTTTAAAAGTGGTTTGTTGGAGGAAACAGACGGACGAATGGATTAATGAAGGATTAGGAAAATAAGGGGAAAAAGAGCAGCAGCTCAGGTGTTCTCGAGTGAAGACGTAATCATGATTGTGGCGAAATTAGACTGGGAATCGCGCAAAAAAACGGAAGGCTTGTTAAGTGGGTAGGGCCAAGAATTCCTTTTGTGTGTTCAAAAGGAACGAAGTAGATTTCAAGATGTTTTTGTTTACGCCACGGTAAGAAATATTTGTTGGCCAACTTATTTCAGAATACAGGAAAACCCCAAATGTTGTTGATTCTTTTGTTTATTCTCTGTTTTTGCTTCTGCTGTATTGATGAGATTCATTGTGTTAGTAAAACGTATTTAAGAATATATTTCGTTACTTTTTTATTGACAACAATTAGTATCATTTATTTTGTCAGATACTTGGCTATCGTCATTGAAACCAAAGAATATAGTTTACAAGTTGTTAATTAGAAGATACTATTCATGGTTTTTATTTTTCTTCGCTTACGATGTGTTGTCTTCAGGGCGTGTAATTTATTGGTGTTGTATACATTTAGAAAAATTAATATTTCGCAGTTGTTTTAACGGTTTGTGGCTAAAAAGGCACAGGGTACTGATCTCCGTACACCAGCTTCATTAGTGTTAAACATCTTATTTACCAATACAGTTGTTTCTTAATTATCATTATAATCATTTTCCCTTAAGCATTAGGCCTGTAGGACTGCGCACATCACCGCTGGAGATACATCGTTTCGCACTTAAGCACATGAAGCGACGAGCTGAAGATGAGGTTGTGAGTGGATGTCGCGTTGTTACTAATCTACCTCAGCTATGGCTGAGGTATATTATTGTATTGCCCAGACAGTAGGAGGACGGGATCGGATTTACTCGACCTTCAACGGAACGTACAGGATAGCATGACAGATAAACTCCACGGAGACCTCCTTACAACTGATCTATATCACCGTCTTAATTATTGTTTTGCCCAGACAGTACGAGGACGGGGTCGGATTTACTCGACCTTCAACGGAACGTACAGGATAGCATGACAGATAAACTCCACGGAGACCTCCTTACAACTGATCTATATCACCGTCTTAATTATTGTTTTGCCCAGACAGTACGAGGACGGGGTCGGATTTACTCGACCTTCAACGGAACGTACAGGATAGCATGACAGTTAAACTCCACGGAGTCCTCCTTACTACTGATCTATATCATCGTCTTAATTATTGTATTGCCCAGACAGTAGGACAGTAGGAGGATGGCGTCGGATTTACTCGACCTTCAACGGAACGTACAGGATAGCATGACAGATAAACTCCACGGAGACCTCCTTACTACTGATCTATATCACCGTCTTAATTATTGTATTGCCCAGACAGTAGGACAGTACGAGGACGGGGTCGGATATACTCGACCTTCAACGGACCGTACAGGATAGCATGACAGATAAACTACATGGAGTGGTTTACTACTGACTTACTACTGACCTATCAGCTATATCACCGTCTTAATTTTTAAAAATGTGTGTGTATTCGTTTTCACTTGAATTCGTCTTGACTTAATTTAACTGTATTACGTATGGGGCGTAGTTATGCTAGCGTTCCTAGGTACATATTATTCATGAATGAAAACCAGTGGAGAATTCTCGTGTAGAGAGCTTGTTTGAGGGATGCGGCGTCATTGCTACGTTATGTTCGCCTGCTTCTGTCTCCGTGATCTCGCTCCAATATCCGGTGAACGTCCTTTCTTTGGAGCGATTGCCTTTCCATACATGATGCAGTCATCTTTAATGCACTTTGTCATAGTTGATATCCACTCCTGATCGAATCCTTACCCGTAGAACACTGATCAGGTGTTTTGAACACCCTACACTGAAATCAGACAATCAGTTGCCATCACCGAGGAATGCATTAGGCAGTCTGACTACTAGTCAGACTGTCAGGGTCCCCAGTTCAGTTTTTTTTTTTGTTAAAATAATTCTTTGTTTATTGACATTTTAGTTTGATTTTAATACACTCCGATCTGCGTTGATAATAAAATTATAGCAGAGATCTTGTCATTTAATTTTCGCTCATGCGCGGTGTTGTCTTTTTCTCCTTACATACGTCGGGCATTGTTTAAAACAACAGGTTTCGAGTAAGTAAATAAATTAACAAGAGCTCTGTCGATGATTATAATTAATTATAGCTTCGTATTCTAAGGAGTTCTTTTATGAGGCGCAAAACAATCAGAACTAGAAGGGAGTATATCATAATTAACGAGATTTCTAAAACTTGATGTAATACAATTTTTGACGGCGGAGGAGGAACGGTGGTAAAGAATTGGGTTTAATTTACACTGACGCGTGTGCGCCGAGAATACATTATGGAGAACAACGAAGAATGAAGAAGACAATATATGTCTAATTGTGTTGTTGAACACAATAGCGAACAGCGAAGGTAGCAGTAGTCTTCGATGAACAATACGGACAACAATAGGATGAAGTGAGAGCTTACTGGAAACTGTATTCAGTGCTTTATTAATCACTGTCACAGAGGGAGAGACGGTGGTTGTTGTAAAACAAGTGTGTGTATCGTTTTTGCGCATTGTGTAAGACGGAGTATTCACTTACAGTTAAAACACTCAGGGGAGTAATGAAAATTCAAGAAACCGAACAGCTTTACTGAAAGATAAGGTCTTATTTTGGTAACTGTATCGTTGCGATTGGATGTGATAGTATGGAGGTTATATTCTTTGAAACCTCTAAGCGATGGGTGATTTCATACTGGTATATCCTCTATTTGGACTGCTTCCATCTTAATATTTTTCTTCCTTGACGTTTCGATCCCTGGAAGCTTTCAGCACAAGGTCTCTAAACCGCCATTCACAGCTTCTGAGGACGAGCCCAGATTCCAGGGATCGAAACTCCAGGCAAGTAAAGTATGGAAGGAGTCCGAATAGAGGATTTAACCGATGTAGCTTGTAATTTCATTACCGTCTGGCCTGTAAGAAACTACTGTCCGACCGTGGAAATGTCTGTACTACTGAGTATTTTAGACGAAAATCGCTTACGCAGTTGCGATAGGGAGTTGATAGGATACTTCGAACGTAAAATAAATGACAACTAATATTTTAATAATTCTGAGAGAATGCCATGGTTGTGCGTGCTCACTGGAGTCAGCGACCACTGCGCACCTACGAAATGCTGCATGTGAAAAACAACTCCCGATTTCTATCGACAACCGAAATTAACGCAGACGGGGCAAATGTCGCGGGATAATTTGATTGGCTCTCCAGAATCAAGCGCCCGTGAAGTACGGTTCCTCCTTAAAAGTTCCTCCTTAGCAGAGGAATCTCTGCTAAAACCTGTCACATATATGTGGGGCCTAAAGTTTAACGGCGGAAAACCGACCAGTTAGAGAGGAATCACTAGGTGGGGTATGTGGGTAGGCAGAGGTATCACTGGGTGGTTTACTATCGCTTGCGAGCAACTTTAAACCGCAGAGGGAAATGGAACCAAGCCACATGTTACAGCGACCCAAGACCCATAATACAGATTGCGGTATTGTCTCATTCGTTCGTAATTTATCTCGTTGCTATATATGTCATTTTCAGGTGCCTATGTAAATGTCTATCGTCAATTGAGTCAAGAATATTCATCGTTACCCCCATTTATCATTTCTAACGCTCTCTGTACTTTTTATATAACACCTTCTCCTTCATAAAGTCATCTCTTTTAGTTTCATCTCATTGAGGCTCCCATCCTAATAAAAGCACCGAGAAAGCTACCAAATACTCAGAAAGCATCAGGGCTCGCCCGGACTCTACGACCGCTGGGGCACATCTGCATTGTGGCGCTTGCACCTGGACCTGGATCTTTCACATCATTTATCCATGAGATCTCCAGCACATCTGAACCATATAGAACAGTAGCTTCTACTATCGTTTTATATGTTTTTGTATTAATTTTTTTAATAATTGTATTTATTTTTATATTTCATCTGCTTTACACGCGTTATATAAGGTAACAAGTAGACTCCTTTGCGATTCGATTGTGTGAGAGGACAGGTTTACTTCAGGGATGTGATCCTGTACCGTTGTTTCCTCCCACCCACCATGTCATAACCTGGGTTCTACCCATTACCCATATTATTTTGTCCATTTCCTATCCCATCTGTTGCTTTGTCGCAGGCGAGAGAAAGGCAAACATTATCTGGTCCTCCAGGTTGAGGGTTGAGTTTTCCACCCCGTCGTTTGGAAAACTATATAAACTGCACAACACTTCATCGAACGTTATATAATTACAATTCATTCGATAATAGTAAAATATTTATTAAGTTCAACGTGAGTATGTGTATAAAATTCTGTATCCATTATGAAAAACGTCAGTAGGCCTACTTGTTTGTTTTAATCTTTCCAGCTTACCGATTAGTTGTATTCCATAGAACTAATGTGTGTATATATTTCCGCCTTTGTCGTCACAATAGTAAAGTGCTAAAACATAACGGACTCCGACATGCAGTTACTGTGCAGTTATCCGGATAGAATTATTTCACTCTATTAGATATTTTCTTTTTTTTCCTACTAATCCACCTCAGCAAACGTGTGTATTTTTGTAGAATATAACGTAATAGTGTGTGTGTAGAACTGAAAAATTCATTCGAATCCACCCTTGTTGTTAAACCCCTCCCCAGAGAGAAGACTGCTGGCCTTGTGTTTTGATACGTTAGTCACATACATTTAGTTACACTTAATTAATTTTCTCTCCGTTAGCTCTCCGTCTCGCTCTGTTTTTAATAAAAATAAAACCGTAGGGACAACTAGGGGTTTCATGCCAGCTAACGAATCACTGAACTCCATAAATCCATTGCCTGCCTACTCATTCATACGGTAAAGAATTTTTTATTACCACAAAAGTTTATTCGACTCAGGTCAGCACGAATAGACTTGCGGTATTAATACTGTTACGACTGTCCCACTGATCGTCGTATGGTACAGTGCAAACAAAGACAGACACCAGTGAAGTCACTAATCACCAGCTTTAACTAATCACAAATAACAGTTTGCAATCAACAAGTTATTCAACAAGATTATACTCGTACAATAATTCAGGTTAAATTTGCCCACACGCAGTTCTAATGTCAACTGTTAAGAGTTATATGTGTCTAATTATGTTGTTGAAAACAATAGCGAACAGGGAAGGTAGCAGTAGTCTTCGATGAACAATACGGACAACAATAGGATGAAGTGAGAGCTTACTAGAAACTGCTTCCTCCTGGCCTGCAAGAAACTACTGTTCGACTATGGACATTTCTGTACTACTGAGTATTTTAGACGAAAATCGCTTACGCGATTGCGATAGGGAGTTGATAGGATACTTCGAACGTAAAAAAAATGACCACTAATATTTTAATAATTCTGAGAGAATGCCATGGTTGTGCGTGCTCACTGGAGTCAGCGACCACTGCGCACCTACGAATTGCTGCATGTGAAAAATTTACCAATAAATCTAAAAAAATATATATATATATTTCAATCACTTTCTGCTACAGTCCGTTTCTTGATGTATATAATACTTTAATATTTATAACTAAATTTACCTCAAGATATACTTTTTTCCTATTAGGAACATGTTTCGAGAGTTCCTGTACTCTCATCTTCAGCCTTCGCCATCTTGTTTCTCCAAACAAGAGAGTTTGTTTGAAACAAGATGGCGAAGGCTGAAGATGAGAGTACAGGAACTCTCGAAACATGTTCCTAATAGGAAAAAAGTATATCTTGAAGTAAATTTAGTTATAAATATTAAAGTAATATATATATATATATATATATATATATTCATGTTCATTCACCAATCAATGAATTCATTCTTCATTTACCAATGTACAGAGTTAATGTAGTCGCATTCAAAAGCGAAGTTTTATATGTGTACTACGTTATTGACAACAAAGAAGTAGTTTCTATGGAAACTCACCGGTTCCCATTTTCGATCATGCACCAGCGATCGGCCGCAAATGTGCGACACCTCCTTATAAACATTTTCAATGTTAAAACAACTGTTAATTATACTCCCGATTTCTATCGACAATCGAAATTAACGCAGACGGGGCAAATGACTCGATCAGCGATCAGAAATCGCTCACAATAGCTGCCTAACAAAACCAGCCTCTGTCTCTTTTATAGGTAGCGCAAGTGTTCTAAAATAAACTTTCCATTCTTACTGCGGTGTGCCAGCTAATACGTATTTCAAGTGTTCTCCAGAGCACTCTGGAACGTACTTTAGTTCGGCCTTGACTGAGGCTACACCTGCTCAACTAGAGGAGGGACGGGTGGAGGACGCTCTCGGCTGTTCGGTAGGATCTATCGCTACAATACTTCTTTACTTGGTAGGATTTAATTCAGTAGCCGAAAACGAACGACAGTCTCTCAAGAGGTCCGCCTAATCTTGTTCCTGTTGCTCATAAAGCGGAAACGCTACTTACTGCTCGCGTTCTGTACTTACTCATTGCAGTAAAACAGATTTTGTTGTTTACCGCGTATCTTATAGCATTTGCATTTCTTAACACAGTAGCCTGCTGCTTTATCTTCCTTGGATTTTTAAATTTACCCGTTTTTAAATTGATCTTAAAACTTTGTTCAGTCAGTTAGTTTTAAGTACAGTAGCTTTTCGAATATCCGACTGAGGTAATATGGACAGTTACTACCGCAGATAAATGGAAACTCGGATAAGTCGCATGGTTTTGTCCATTTCGAATTAAAAATTACATATAAAAACTTCACAAATTTGCTTCGTACGTTAACGAAGTCAGGATTAAATAACATTAACGAGAGATACATTTTCTTACTTATTATTGTGGCATCATTTTTTTATAATGTACTTAATGCTAGTAGTTTTATGACATGGGCGCCGGCAGAACTACACTCAAGGAAAGTGCGCCCAGAATCGGGTTAACTGAACAAACAATTTCTTCCCAGTTCATAATCATATGTTTGCAACTAACGACTATCCTATTTATTGAATTTTAATAAAGATTCATTAAAACTTGAAAAATTGTAATTTCATCATTGCAGATTTGTCGGAGTACACGCGCGACAATTTTTCTTCAACGGATGTGAATACTTCAACCTCACCGCAATAATCCCTTGACAGAGTTCAATGTCATATTCGAGAAAGTTCAACAAATTTGCGAACAGCTAGATACTGAATTCAAACACTCTCGAGCGGTTGCCACACAGACTGAAAGGTCCGAGGGTTGTAGACAGAAACATCGACTTTCTGAAAGTGTAGATTTATTCGGAAGATTTTGTCTTAATACCACACTTTAACACTAATCTCTGAGAGATCGTTTGTTTTCTAGCGCGAAAAGGCATTGCGGTTATAGGCCTACTGATCCACAGAAATTCTATGAAAACAATTAGATATAACTTCATTTCTTGCTGTTTGAGAAGACATAAATAGATATTACGGAGATTTTTACCGAATTATATTATCGAGGCTACCACGTGCTGCGAGATGTAGAAAAATGAAGCGACCAAAAAAATGGATCCCCCTCAAGTACGCAATTTGATTTGTCAAGCAGCGCCGTTCCAACCCACCTGCAACTGATGCGATCAAGGTTTGCTTGATTTTTCTAACGAACGTTCTTTTACCTTTACTTCCTTTGTCCGGTCTCTGGCTCTAACTCTCTTTGCTAAAGCCTCGTCCTCCACCTTCCCGTACCTACGAACCATCAGTGCATCAGAACCACCACCGCCCATTCGGGTCAAGCGCCCTCGGGCGCTTCTTGATGACCCGCCATAACGCCATCCTCTTTAAATTCAACAAAAACAAAATGTAATCATCAGTCCTAGACCAGAGTGTTTCACCTAAACTGTCCTTCTCTCCTTCCTGCCCACCTCCTAGCACGCTGAGCCGGCTGCTTGTCGCTGTCATCAATCATTGGCACGGAGGCTCTCCGCCTCGCGGGGAGCGACCGACGCCCTCAGGGCGTCTGCTGACTGGACTTGAAACGGGCAACATCTGTTGCTCGAATCGGTACCAGCGGCAGAGCACCAAACAAATCAAAATAAAGTTATACTCCCCCGCTTTCGCAGTTAACTGGTTGGTGGTTTCCTTTTCCAGTTTTAGGTCACCAGTCGACAATGTACCAGCACTAAGTTCACTTCTGGCAGCCATTGGACACGTTCCAGATGCTGCAAATAAGCCACGGGTGCAAAGACACCCCGCATCCATAATGCAATGCAATGAGTATTTGGCGACGTGTCAAGACTTTTGGAAGCAGTGATATGATGAGGAGTGATAATCTGAGTGGATTATGAGTACTCAGCGTCTTACTTATGAATACTTAAGAAAAGACTGTAAGAGGACACTGGAGTTCATTTATAATGTAAGAAACAAATTTGGACAGCAAGCAAGACGGCTCAAATTTCGTTTCAACTTTGATTTGTATAAAATGGATGTTCCAAGAGTTCTCTTACAGCATAATATTATTTAATGAAGAAATGTGTGTTAGTGGTTGAAATCACAATCAGAATGATCACAGTTGCACACCACTATATCGGGATAATTTTTATATAGTGGTGTGCAACTGTGATCATTCTGATTGAGCATAATATTATTGTCCAGTACAGTAATAATATTGTTGTCCAGTTTTTGTTCAATTTATAAAATTATATTCATATTGCACTTCTTTTTTCTGTGGACTTTCTCCCGTCTCCACTTATCTCGTAAACAGGGTGCAAATGCTCAAATGGTCCAAATTTCTCGACAAGAGATCCAAATATTTTATTGTAATATTATTGTTTATTATGTGGGTTGTGTTTAGAGTATAATTGTTAAACAGTTCTTTGCTAGATTCATAAATAGGTTTTTGAACAAGAACAATGTTAGTCACCTTTTTCGTCTTCTTCTTGATAATTTCGTCTATGAAATCCTCTGCATTCTTTTCCAACACCTTGTAGCAAAGGCCTCTAGTCGCTTCTGGTACTTCTCCGAAGTCTGAGGTTCAGATCCACTCTCTTAAAGGAAGGGGGTCTCTTCTTTTCCATACAGGCTAACACCTTGATGTGTGTGATACTCTTTTCTAGGTAGAAGCGACTTTTTGAAAAGGTTTTTAATGCTTTGTTGTTTCAGTAAGTATTATATTTCAACTACACATTGTACTCAGTTTGTGGAGCCGTAATACGTAATTTGCGATAAAGTCCATTTTTACAATAAGTCGAAGACAGAATTGCATGCCGTTGCCGTCGAATTTGTAAGTAATCAAGCGTGAACAAGCAGAACAATTCCCCGTTATAGGTTTGCCCCTATTTTCCGTTTGAACTATTTATTTCAAGACCACGCGTTGTTTTTTTTTTATAACGATTTATCGTTTGCGATTATAGTTGAAAACTAAAGTTTTATTCGCGAATCACAGGGAGCAGGGACGAAACATTTATTAACATCAAATAGGAATGCACATGACACGACGTCGTTTATCAAACATATTATATAGTACAAACCGGTGTTGTTATTTCTGTGCCCTCCTTATTGGAACATTTATTATTCAGATAAGGTATTGACAGGCGAAGCCAGGCTAATTAATATTGTAACGAGAGTTTCACACACTCAACGCTCGTATGGAATTCTCTGTGGAAGACGTACAGGGATGGTCGAAAACCCAAAAAGTACAAGATAATTGAACGAGCGAAGCCAGTCCTCAGTTTTGACTAGACCGTTTGGTATGTGTCTATGTGTCTGTCAGTGTGGGGTATGTGTCACGATAACTTTTGAACGCATCAACCGATTTTTGTAAAGCTTCATATGCGTTTCCATGCATTTTACATTTCTATCGGTTTTTAGATCGGTCCCTCCAAAAGTAGGTGGGCAGGAGGCAAAAATGTGAGTAGTAAAAGTTGTGAAAAGTCGCTATAGCCCATTGCGGCGTATCAAATATCAAATAAAGGGATTTTTAACCACAATCTGAGAATTTAAAAATCTGCGGACGTCAGGCCCCAAAAAGTGGTTAAACATTTTGGTAAAATCATAAAAATTGTCAAATTAAAGAGAATTTTAATTAATATCGGAATGTAGTGTGAAGTTTTGGAAATTCAAAATTCTGGGAACCCAAGACCATAAAAGAGACCAAAATGTCAGACCAAACGAAATTGTAATCAAAGTCCGATTGTATCGAATGTTTAGTGTTAATTGTATTATTGTGTGCTCTACGATTGTTATATTACTAAAGAAATAGTAGAATAATCGGGATTGTTGTAATTTTTCCCTTAATTTTGCATTTTAATATTGAAATTTATGTAATAATAAATGTACTTCGTTCAAAACAGTGAGCCAGTTCTGCAGTTCAGGACGCATTACTAGTAACTAGTATACCTAAATAAAAGTATTCACGTTGTTTTCTCCATGTATTTGGCACGTGGGAGTCAGGAAACCTGTGCCGGCACAATTTTTGCGTTTTCCTGCAAGAATTCGTTAACAGATAACGTGCTAAATTAAACCACGTTTCTGTTTGAATGCATGTTAATTTACTAAACAGCGCCAACTTTATAACATTGATGCCGACTATATTAATAATGGAACACATTGTTGAAAACTCAACGCACTTTAAGGAAAAGATTCAGTGTTTCTCTGTCTCTTCTGTTTTACAGAATATTTTCACATTCTGGGTTGCTTGGGTTTCGACCACTCGATAATTTTGAGTGAACAGGTTTGATAGAACTTGTGGCTTATCATTTTTCACTTTACCAATCGTTTCTTCCGAAATCGTCTCATTCGCCTGTGCCTTGGTATTGTCGGTCATCGTCTCAATTTGCAACGTAGTCCGTCATTAGCGGTCAGTTTAAACTGCGTACTTGGTGACTAAACGGTGCAGCTTCTTTCCGCCACGGCTTTATCAGAATCCTTCCTGCATCCGGTCTCTTTGAAACCTCATCATTAGGCATTGTTTCCGTCCACGATATTCTTAAGGGCCTCCTCCAGCACCACATTTGAAAAGCCTCAAGGTAGCTCCTCTCCAGTTTCCTCAGGGTCCAGGTTCCTAAGCCGTATGTGCATATGCTCCAAATGAAACTTGTTACGATTTTCTTCCTGGTTTCCAAGGATACATTTCTGAGGCCCGTAAGAGATCTTTTCTTGACAAATGCTCCTCTTGGGTGTGCAGTTCAACTTTTTACATCACTGGGACATCTCTCGTCTGATTTCATACAGTTCTCAAAATATTTAAAGCTGTCAGTTTGTACAAGCTTCCTACCGTCCAGAAATACCTTCGTCTTCTGTTTTCATCTCTGGAAAATTTCATTACTTTTGTTTTAAACACATGTGGAGTTTATAAACACATAAATAGAAATATGTGTAATAAATAATAAGACTATTACATTCATAAAAATAATTGAACGTATCTCGACACTTTTTATAAGAACATTCACTTAAATTTAATAGTTTCATAATATTTTGGTACATAATCCGATATAGTTATATATGAACGTGTAGCCTTAGTTAATTTATAAGAAGTACTCCATCTGTAGCAGTCTTATCTCATTAAGACTTTTTCTGAGGTCTGTGAGAATGTGTAGGTCTGAGCCAGCAACTCAGAAACTAGGTGAAGTACTATAGTAATGTCATCTCACTATAGTACTGTACTAGTACTGTCATCTCATTACAACGGTTGCATCTTGCGGACACGTTTATGTAGCGCCTTGGAGACTCAAGTGTTGGAACGAAATGAAAATGAACAAACCTTTAAAAAGTTGTGACAGTGGTTAATGAACAGAAGAAGGCTTCGTTTCTTGTCTCTACTGGTCCAAGTTATTTCAGTGCCTTATTATATCTAGCCAACAGAAGCATTATGTTTACTGGAATAGAAACACTAGAGAACGCTTTAACGTGACCGACTGGGTGAGCACAACACACGAACACCAGGACAGATAAGCCGAAAGCGGCTTCGCTTATCGCGTACGTGTCAAAACGTTTGATTAAGCAATACACAACGCATGCACACGGACCATATGTTTTACGACCAAAAGAAAAACAGCGAGTCATCGCGCGCACTTCGTGTTTATATACAGTGCATGCTACACCGTATTTGGTAACGAAGACACATGTCATGTGGCAGACCAGTGACTAATTTACAATAAAACCCAACTGGGTGTACGTGTTTGCAATAAAACTCCTGAGTCACTCACAGACAGACGACTTCGGTCATCCGCCATTTCTTTACACCCGCCATTACTCATCGATTCTTGAGATCTATTCAAGGACCCGCTTACCGTACTGCGACCAGGGCACAGTAGTCTCTAGAAATATAGTTTTATACACCTACTCTATTATCTTTGGGGTCTTTTCCAGTGTCTACAAACAACTCTCACCGCGTTCACGAGCCCGCCAAGCTCCCCCAAAACGTTCCCGCCAGAGTCCCTTCTCCTACAGTAGCGGTGTGAAGGAGGAGTAATTACCATACATTACACACATTCATATAACACACGCACGCGCGCGTGCCTTTAATTCCGCACGCACACACGCTTCAATTCTATTTTTATTTTGTTAAAATTTTTTTATTTATTTATTTTTTATTAAACGGACGCACGCCTTCAATTCTTTTTATTCTTTTCTTTAATTTTTATTAGTAGGGTTTTTTAGTTTATTTTCATGATTATTTACATTACATTAATTACAAAATCTAGGATTGTGAATTAATCCTTTGTTTTGAAAAAAAACGAACGACATTTTCCTCATTTCAGGCGACAGTTAGTAAACCAATATAAAGAATAAAAGTATATAGTAATAACGTAAATAATAAACACGAAAGAAATGTAAAGAATGAAAAAAAAACTAAAATAAACGTATGAAAGAATAAGTGTATGTAAGAAGAAACGAATGTAAATTACTAACGAAAGAGTAACATTGAAAAATTAAACAATGTAACTAACTGCACAACGTAAAGGTAGAATCGTAGACTTCAAACAGAAACGATAGATGTGTTAGTAGTAGTGATATGGTAATCACCACCCCTCCTGCACACCGCTACTGTAGTAGTAGGGACTGGCGGTCGCGTTGGTGGGGGAGCTTGGGGGGGCTCGTGACGCTGCGAGAGTTGTTTGTAGACACTTAATGGAAAAGACCCCTCTTTTGTTTTATACAACCTAATTAAAATATTTCCTCCTATAGGATTTAGGCTGAGTATTCGTATTAACTGCCTCTACTGAGTAGAGGATCACCTCTGATTTACAACCTTTACGGATGCGCTATTTGGAAATAAGAAACGAAGGCGTATGCTGTCATTGAGAGGATTGAAAAATCTGGAACAAATGGTACTTCCTGACGTGTTTTCACAGGCGATGTAACGGTTATGGTAGGAAGCGAACAGCGTCTCGCTGGAAACAATTGTGTAGACTGAAGTGCTGACAAAGAATGAAACAAAAATTAACAAATCTTTAAAAAGTTTTAATATAAAAACGAGTTGTACCCGTTTACGCCCAGCGGTGGACGCCAATTTAACATTTTTGCTTTTACAGCCCTTTTTAATTACTTAATGCCCCACGTTGTTGTAGTGCCTATTTAATAATTATTTTGTTTATTAGTATATTATCTATTTATGCTCTTTATCTCAGGGTAAAAAAATATAAATGCTCAATTCTTCTTATAAATAGTTCTTCGATTTATTACAATTAGGTATGGTTGATTATCATAATTTATCACCGACACATGAATTGTGTAATTTCTAATTAAAATATAAACATATTCATTTTCATAAATCTTATTTCATTACTCATATTCATAGCTCTAATAATTTAAATATTGTAATTCTTATTCAAAGACAAAACTTTTAATAATAATTCTCTTAAATTTTAATACTATGACATAGTTAGTTATTGATCTGGATTCATTTAAAATCGATGCTCATAGATAAATTTAATTTCCATATTTTCCTAATATTATTTAATTTTGTTTTAAGTAAAATCTTATCTTAATCCTTTAATTAATTCTTATGAGTTCTTTAAGTGAACAGACAGTGGACCTAATACTAATTATGGCATAAAATGTTACTTGTGGTATGTATCCAAATCTGGTAGAGGTTCATATGGTGTGGTTGGCATGTTGATCGTCTGGCGTAACTGCGATAATTCCCCCTGGATTAGCAGATTGTAACGTGGTCTCCTTGGAGTCACACAAGACACTGCACAACACCAAACTTCACTCACTCGGAATTAGTTCGCATTAATTGTTATTATAGTTATCCGCTTCCACAGCCATTATTGATTATTATTTGTTAACTGCGTTATGGTTTGAACTACTGTTATTTACGAGTTTAGTTCGTCTCGTAATGTTACTCGATTATAAAGTTATTGTTGCGTATTTGCACAACTAAATTACAGCGTTATTTGATTTTCATTCGTGTTGTATTAATTCACTTGTACGTCACTAGTAAAATTACAGTTTTTCTTTTTACCGAAATTTATTCTAGTACGAGCTTACTTTCTAACCATCGTACCGAATTTCTCTAAGTCCAATAACTATGGAATCTCGGTCGCGGACTTACACTCCCGTTTCCGTCAAAATGTTTAGTTAAACTCCTCGAGCGCGCCTTTCTCGCGTCCCTATATCGAATTCCGTATTTCTCCCACTTAATTCTGATTTTTCTTACGCTGTTTTCTAATTGGTTCTACTTTACGACTCTTCAGATCTAGAGACCACCTATTTTTTCGAAAGAACCTCTCTGATAGGCTTTTGGATTCCCACCAGATTCCTTCCCTAGGTCACTACACTGAGGTCGTTGTCGCTGCTAGATACTGTAGCAATAATTCTTGCCTGTCACTTTTTTGGAGTAAACAGAGCAACCCTTAACTTTCTTGTCAAGTATTGTTTTCGTGCACTTGGTTGTTCTACTGGCATCAACTATTGTTACTTAAAGGCCTCACCAAACTTCCTTTGTATGTCCGTTTCTTTGTCTCTGGTTCCATCAACACTTCTTACTTGAGTTCGGACATTACTCCGAGCTTTCTCTCTTCTCAGTAAGGTCGAAGTCCTGTCGCTGACCGTTTGAGTCTTTCAATAACATATACCCTTTTTTGTTTCGCTGTATGCAGCTGGCGTGTATACGTATTCTGGTCTATTGTTAATACATACAGCTGCTCTTCAAATGAGTTCGTTTACATTTGTACGAGTTTTTCTAAGGATTTGAGGTAGTTGTCAAAGTTTAACGTTTCTTAGAATTGAACTCAGCCTATTTGCCGTGAGCGTGTTGGGGCTGATATATGATTTTATTGCCTGTCAGTCACCTCTGCGTTTCACACAACAATTCCCTGTTACGGCGCTTACATCTATACTCAAAATAAGAAATTTTAAAAATTTCTGATTTTGGCGTTATAAAGTCATGATGGCGTAAGAACGATGACAAATAAATTAAGATTGGGAGAAGAACTGATACATCACATTAGCGGCTTCCAGGATTTGGGGTCTGCGTTGGAAGAAACAGGAAAGAAAGAGTTTTAGTTGGACAACAGAATAGAAAGGGCTAAGAAAGACTATTGTGCAACAAGATTAATAGAAAAGCGGTAATAAACAAAACAACTATGAAAATATGTGAAGCTATAACGTGTCGGCTACGTTATAACCTAGGGAACCCGTGATAATTGACTCTGGCCAATTATACAGGCTGCCTTCGTTGTAACAAACTGAAAATTAATCAAATCGCTACCAATAATTATAAGTACTCTAATAAAAGGAAACTGGGGAGGGAGGTTTGCTGATTTATGCACTCAATTTAGTATGTAACAAAGATGACATCTCTTTATTTACGTGTGATTAATAATACATTACAAATAAAAATTTTAGCTTACACTGAAATGGTAAGGGGGTTTTCTATATTTAAAATGATAATACAGTTAGTGTATTTACCTCGGATCCGAGTCTCTTTAAACTAGTTAGGAATTTTCAAATTTACTCTATTTCTTTAGTCAATTACATTATTGCTTAAAATGCCATTAGAAGAATGGTTTCGTTTTGTTGTGCGATGTTCCAAAGCTACATCACAAGAGTTATGTTACAAAGTATGATTTCTGAAATTTCTTGTTCCAACATTGTTATTCTTAACGCTTAGAGATTGTCATTAGTCTTTTTCTTTTAAAATTACTTATATTTAAAAGATACATTATTCACGGAAGACGAGCTTCCGCGTCACCTCTAGTTAATCCGTTTCAGTCCATGTCCTGCCGCGTGATTCTTCTGTACTCTCTTAATAGTGGGTCGTCATCGTGGTAGTCTTTCCGGTGGAGGTCCTCGGAGTCAACTAATGATGAAGTGGATGTTACGGTGTCATCTAGAATGAAGTCGTCCTGTTTCTCAGTGGTAGTGTAAATGTAGTTGAGGTCTTAGTCTTCACTTTTCACAGTTATTCCCATCACATTTGTAATAGCACAGTAGTATTTGAGTTTACATATTCGTTACACATTATGACGGAACCCCAAAATAACTTGAACTATATTTTTAATAGGAGATGTCACCTTACACACTTATTTCATTCAATCACATCTTTGAGTTAAAACACACTACATTTTAGTTACATAGATCTCCACACTGTTAGTTGAAGCTAATAACAAAAAAAAAAAACATTTTGTGCAGCGCTTCGCTTGGAGCTGTTTACAGATTGAACGTCGCATCTCAAGTCCTACATTGTTACAACAGGAAAATTGTAACGACGCGGAGTGAATACTGCGCCATAACATAGTTCCAACTTTTAATTAGTAATACAGTCTTACAGTTCGACATAATAAACAATCAAGACTTTGCTTGTCTACAGAATTTATTACAACTACTACTAGTGACTTTGAATTATTTATTATTTACATTATAGTTTACAGGTATTTTTATTTAATGCCGGGTAGGTATGCAAGTTGGATCCGGTATACACAGGTCATAGCATGATAATTTAATAAAGGGTTAACAGTTTTTTAACTCTTTCTTTCTCAGTTTTAGTTAATTATTTTAGTTAAATTCCCTTTTTAATACTCATTACTATTACGAGTTAGTTCAGGGGTATTCTTCGGTTTAATAGTGCGATTTAATGGTTTTAACTAACTTCCCATTTTACATTTTTATTATTATTATTTTTTTTTTATTTTTAAATTTAAATCGTCTCAAACCGTTGTATAGACTTATGTACATTTACATATGAATGCAAATGAAGACAAACTAAATTGAAAATCTATAAAATAATGTGTAGACTTATTTTACGTATAGATGTGAAACATGGATTTTCTAAGCAACTAAGCCAAAATAAGATTTCTTCTGCTGTGGAACTGTTGGTTGACGAGAAACAAAGAATTGCAGAGCTTTCTTTCCACTATCCTTCGGCACCCTGTATTCCCAACAGTCCTTCAGATTATCCAACATTCCTATCCTCTTCTTTCCTCTGCTTCACTTCCCTTCAATCTTCCCTCAGTTATCGTTCTCTTGAATAACATTAGCGTGGCAGAAATGAAATATGTAAAATAACAATAGCCTAGATATTATTAGGAAGGTAAAGATTAGGAATAATCGTGTAAGAAAGAACTAAGAATAATAGCTTAAGAGAAAGACAACATGTATGGTGAAATAGCCTTCAAAGAAGTGTCAGGAATCGGTTGTAGTCTTTTGAGTTGTTCGAACTAACGCTCAGGGAAACGTAATCTTTTAGTTAACAAGAAATATATTTTTAGTTTTGTACGAGTGACTTATAGTGTTTGCCATTCCCGCATGCCAAGCACAACTTTGCTATGTTCTAGAGGCTACGTGCTCAGAGCGCCCGTGCTCTGAGCGCCAACGATGAAATCGTGCTCTGAGCGCCGATACTGATAAGCCCGTGTTCTGTGCGCCGAGCTTATCTATACATCATTAGACGCGGTAACACCTGGCTGCATATCTCTGTCCGTCCGTTGTTGTCCAACTCAGTAGCCAAGATTATGGTCCTACGAAAATTTGTACAAAATTCATTGTATATGGACATTAGATATATGTTAATATTAGGCAATTTTTTATATTAGAAAAATTACGAAACCTAGTTAATACTAGTTTTTATAACTAGTTTACTAATTATACTAGTTTTAATACTAGTTAATAATAAATACTATTTTATTAGTAACACTACAATTTTAGAGCAGACAATCATAAAATAAATACTATAATTTTGGAAGTTCTGCATTGGATTTTTAAATTTGTAATTTTAGTGCAATTATGCTAATTATTATGAATTATTAAATTATCCAATTATAAATTAATAAATTGGGTCTAATTAAATTCGTATACTAATTATATTTAATCAAATAGGGTTGTAATTGACATCTATGAAGTCCCACTTTCCTTGGGTATTATTTATAATTAACACACATATAGAAAAGTAAATTATATTCGTCGGATTTGACTCAATATAGTTATCAAATCAATATGATTTACATGAGCCTGTTAATCTGACATTTCAATGGTCGATTTGGTTGTGTCCATTGATAATTAGCATAACTCTGAGACTCTTTATGAAATTACTTGGAACGTGATAAATTAATTGTCAAGGTTAATTGCAATAATGAACGCAAGACATAAGTATATAGATAATAATTACTTATTTATTATATTATTGATTAAGTAAATTACTGAACCACAAATGAAATTATGTCCTGCAAATACATAATTAAAACACATAATACAAAATTACAATAATATTTGTTCGTCGTTTTCTGAAAACACAAGACATATGGTACATTCAAATACAACACAATAATATACACATACAAACAATAAGCAATCAAATATATTTTATCCCTAGCTAAATGCGTTCATTATGCTCATATGAATGACTTTATTATTAACATTATAAGATTTATGATTTATATAAATTTACAGCCATCTTTCGGGAGTAGCTCTTTGAAATGATGAGACAGTGCAGTAGTATATGTATCACTAGGATTTAAGAAACATAAAGGCTTATCTTGCAAAAGGGTTTATCCACAAATTCCATCGGTGTAAGAAGACATCCGCTGGTGGATTCCTCGTACATCCTAATCACTGTTAATCGAAGAACACTTCACTTCACTTCACTTCACTGAATTTCCTCACTCTCGTTATGTATAGTGTGGTGTTGGACTCCCGCTGGCGTCAAGTGTTTATGGGTTCAAGTGTTAAGAAGCCATCATCGTCATTAAAATGGTTTGCTTTTGGAGTTTGCTGTGTGCGTGTTCGTGTAGCTAACTATTTCATCTACCTTGGACGTAGTGTATGCAATGTGCGTAATAGTGTTCGTGTTGATTCACTCAGCTCAGATGCTCAAAATTTAGAATCATTATGGTGGAATAGTGTTTGAACTGTCACTCACTGTTTTACTCTCGGATTGTTACTCACTTGTATTATTATGTTGCGTGTCGGTCGTAGTTTAGAGTCACGTACACTGGTATTTACGATAGTTATGTCTATTCGCACTGTTGATTATCGGTAACTCATATAACTGTCGAACATGCGTTTTGTAGAATTGCGATTGAATTGAATGTCTAAGTTCACTCAAGACTGCGACTTGGTTACAATCTCACTGAGTTAAAAGTTGAGTAAGTCGCGTAAACTATTTCAATTACTACCGTTATTACCGCTCCAACAACTACTATATTATTCCGTCTTACTACAATAACTACTGCAACTATTACTGTTATATTACTGTTCCAGCTACTACTACTGGGCTCCGCGTCCTCGCAAACAGTTTTTATCAAACATACTATCCCAGAAGGCAATTTCCACATTTCCACGCCTCCTGCCGTTGTTGATAGGTTCCCTAAATTCCTACCACCTTGTAGATCTTGTCATCGGTTTCCCGATTCGTCGTTCGAGTCGTTGTTACTCTCTCCACCAGTTCCTTAAGAAGATGCCAAACGCTGGTTGGTCGTCGACATCCCCGGAATATTCCAGCGACGAACGTTGTGCTGATTCTCAGAAACTAGAGCAATTCCCTCGCCTGTCTATCAACCTTTGTTTCCACGTTGTCGAGGCACTCTGACTTAGCTTTTGTTAAGGGTCTGCAGTGTCTTGGTCAATTGTCCATTTACCCTTCGCTTGTTCCGCCGATTATCAACTCTTCGTTGGTGACATCCCTGGACGGATCCCACGCTTTCTAGTTGTAAATCTGGCTGGATGTCAGGGTTTGTTTTCATGCTGGGCTGTGCGTACCTCCATTATTCACTGAATGTCCGTTCTATTGTGTACATATTTGTCGAGATTCACTGCACCCTTTGTTACTGGGTGTAACGTCCATACGTGTGTTCGTTACAACTCAACCCCACAGCATGTGTTCCATTTCACTTCTGCGTAACCAGGCTTCAGGACTGTGCCTTTTGTCTTCGTTTGTTTGGTGCAGTAAATCGTAGCTAACTTCGTGCTGTCAACGACGTTCCTTAGATTCTATTGTGGTGTGTACGCAGTCGTTTTATCATTGTCTTCGCACTGGCGTCGGGTCTGACGTGTCCCTAATTCGTCCTTATTTATGACTCGGGCCTGGGTTTGTCAACTCGAGTGTGTGAGCGTGCCACTTGATCAAGAAATTATAAATTTTTAAAATTTTGATCACTATATAACCATAATACTTGAATACCTTAAGTATAATAATTTAGACATAACTTTTCAGTTTATGTATTTTTCCATATATATATATATATATATAGGGGTGTATCTAACATTGTTCACACACATAACTGATAACAAAATATACAGTTTTTTGTGAAATGGTTCACAAACATTTTGAAAGCGATCAAAAACGAGTGTTGATACATACTAATTCTGTCAAATTACTACACATAAAATATACAGAGACTACAGATATAGATTTTGTATTTTTACTAAAATTTTTCATAACTTTACTCCAAATTAAACTTTTACAATTTTATTAAAATTTCAAATTCTATTTTCGGCTTGGTACTTCCAAAATTAGCTTTTTGTTCTGATGTACCCTTCACACGATGATGTTGTTCCTCCGCACACAACCAGAGCGTAATATACTCATTTGAAATTTCACCCAGTACTAATATCCCTCGTGGAAAAGTAGAGACTTTACTTTCTTGGAAGTAATGACTCCATTTACATCAAAATTTCCGACCTCGCTCGGAAAGGGCTGCCTTTTTTCATTCGCATACACGTGTTCCGAAGCCGAGACTCGTTCGGCCACGACTTTAGGCCTAATACTACTGTGTCACAACGATGGCAAACCGCAACTAAAGAAAGGAGCGAATAACAAGCTCATCTACGAATCGAATGGTCAGCAGATTTCAGATATGCAGCTTAGTGAATTTGGTAGAATTTTGCCTTTCTTATCAATCCGCTTACATTGCACATCCTCTGAACGCATATATACAGCTCAACACTCCGTCTCAAAATCGTATTTTCATTTTCTTAATTACACTTGTATTTAATCACTTTCTTTTATTCTCTTCTCAGATTTGTTCGTCCCAACCAAATAAGAAATCCTGAGATGATAAAGAGGATTATTCCCTAAAGATGCATGTGCAAAGGCACCATTGCATACATAATAAAAAAAAAAGAAAGTTGCAGGCTTCTAAAAAATGTATAAGGTAATATTCATCCATTTGCTTTAAACAGCAGTAGACCTGAAATACTGAACTACTTTTAACACTTCCGCGAAAATAAGTTATTTTATTTCTTATTTTCAGCCCCCCCCCACACACACACACACACATTTGTAGTTTGAGAATAAAGCTGTGATTTCTTTAGTTAAGTGTGATGTAGAATTATTAAATTATATTAAAAATACTAAATAAAAATAATAATAATATCCTTAATTTAGTAGTCACCGTCGATCAATAAAGGTTTAACGATGGAAGGTTTAGCGAGAATCGGTCAATAAATATAAAACAAATTTTACATTGTTTGTGTCATCATCAGGACTTGTGTACGGACAATAGAGGAAAAGCAAACACGTAATCGCCAAGTAGATCACACCCTTCTGCCTTCTAAACACGTGGTAATTACCTTCACAGGTGAAACGAACGATGTACAAAATGTCTTGTGGTTTGTGTTTATGAATAGGGCGTATGTTGTAAGTACCTTACAGTTGTAAATGCCTCACTCATAATATTGTCTAGTACCAGTTAGTTACAACGTATGAGTAATTAATAATGACACATAGGCCTATTCGATTAGTTTTAAACTCGGTGCAGTTGTCAGACCGCGTCTTGCATACTTTACGCTTACGTAGAATCCAGAGCGTATATGTACGGTATATACTTGTGTGTGTGTGTGTGTGTGTGTGTGTGTGTGTGTTTTAGACTGTGAGAAAGAGTGAGAGGGAGTGGGATAGAGTAATGGAGAGAGTGTGAGAGTGTTGGAATGCAAGAGGGAGGGGGAGAGAGAGAGAGCATGAGAGGGGAAGAGTGTATTCTATAATATTTTACAATATGTATTCAGCTATAACATATTTTTACACATGAATTACACATCTGTGTACCAATTCCAATATAAATTCAATGATCACTGCATCTATTATAAACATAATTACGGGATTATTATAATTATCAATAATTGAAATTGTAATATTGTGTTGATTAGGTGTTTGAAATATTATAATTATGTCTATCTATTTATGCAAAACAATATTAATAGATATATAAATATTATTAAATAGTAGTAGTAGTAATAATAGTATTAATATTTAAACAACATTAGAAGTATAATATTAAAATTATATAATAGGCCCTAATAATTATTATTACTATTGTTATTATTATTATTGTTATTGTTATTATCATTATCATTATGACAGGCCCAACTTGCACTCAACGGGCAGTAGAAGATGAGGAACAACTAATATTGTTATTAGAAGGAACAACTTATTAGAAGGAGCCCGATAAGGGCGCAATAGGGTCCATCCTGAAGTAATATGCTAAGTGTTTCCAGGATGGATATAAATGCCTGAATTAGAGGTGGGTTTTTTAGTGGATGAGAGTCATATACAACAAGGAACACACGGTTTCCCTTGACGGTGCATAAAACACTTTTTCCTCACTATCAAGTTAGAAGTCCCCACTTCTAAAAATTTGTAGAAACGAAAAAAGTTACTATACAGTTTAAACTATTTTACCATTAACTCTAAACGGTAATTTAAAAAGATGAATAATGCCTGGTCAGAGTATGACCTAGTACAGACAGCAGGCATACATATGTTGTAGTGTGATTTACAGTCACAGTTTTCATTATGTAAGCAACTCCAGAAGACAGGATAAGTGGGCGCTACGAGCGGCTAGCACGGGCTCAGAACATCTTAATTATGTTTATAAATAATTATAGATGCAGTAATCTTTAAATGTATATTGGATTTGGTACAGATAGCAATACATGTGTATAGCTGAATACAGATTGTAAAATCTTCTATGATGTAGTCCTTTATTATTAAAAGTTATTATTACTACTGGTATTGAACACACTTATCCATAAATTAGAGAATTATGTACAAAATAACAGAATTACAAATATTACAAACACAAAATTACGGTAAACCAATGAATTTGACAATGGATATTACTTATTACGTACACTGCTGTAAAATAATATTTACCCAGTACAGATTTATGGTCTATACAGAATATTAGTATACTGTAAAATAAACTTCGACATTCACGCTCTTCGCCCTTTCACTCACCTGCTCACTCTCTCACTCACTCTCTCTCTTGCACTCACTACTCTATCCCACTCCCTCTCACCCTTTCTCTCTTACAGTATAACACGCGCGCTCGCACACACACACACGCACACACACAGGTATATACTTATAAACTCTTTACGTAAGCGTAAAATATGAAAGACGCAGATTGACAAATGCACCGAGTTTATGACTGTGTAAGCGGTTGAATACAATGTAATCAAGAAAATTAAAATACGATTATGTTACTGGGAGCTGACCTGGTAAATCCTCAAACACAAGACGTGCAGACTGTTAAGAAGGCAAAGCTCACTGGTATGTGGCTATCTACCCGCATACCTTAAATCTGCTGACCATATGACACCTGAAGCCCCATGACACGTAGATGAGCTTGTTAATCTGCACCTTTCTTTAGTTGTGGCTCGACAATCGTTGTGAGACAACACCGTTAACGCTGTGAATTTTTAGACTTCTGTGATATAAATGGAGATCATTACTTCGAAGAAAGGAAAGCCTCTACTTCTTCACGAAGGCTATCAGTACAGGATCAAACGTTCGAATGAGTGTATTACGTTCTGGGTGTGTACGATAGAAAAATCAACAACGTGTCGAGGGTCCATTAAATCAAGGAACGGAATCATCGTGGAATCACAGGAGCACTTTGTCTACCAAATTTGACAGAAACAGTGGTGTCAAAAGCACTAGAAAACTGCAGGAAACGGACCAGGTATTCCGGCAGGAGTTCCAGCCACTTTACGATCAGGGACTCGATATGCTGACCCAAATACCAAAATACAGCAATGTGAAGTCCTTTGTAAGGAAAGGAGGAAAGCGCTGGGGGCTATGCAGAATCCGTCCAGCAGCCAAGAAATCTTCCTCAACGATTCTCTAAAAACGTTTGCTGACGGAACGCCATTTTTGATTAGTGATTTTGAAAACAACAGTGAAAGAATGCTAGTTTTTGGGTGCAATGGGGTAGAAACCTTTTTGAGGACTTATACTTCTACCTCGACGGTACTTTTAAAATTTCATCAAAATAATTCACTCAGTTGTACACAATAAGTGTGGATATTGGAAGTGATATTAGTGAAACGAACATTTATCCAGTAGTGTATGTTCTTTGCAAAATAAAAAATAGGCTACGAAACATATCATCACCTATTCAATGTTCTGAAGGAGAAAGGATGGTCTCCTCAAAAAGTCATGTCGGACTATGAAACTGCTGCAATTACAGCTGTAACGAATGTTTCCAGACGTGGACGTGACCGGCTGTTATTTTCATTTTACACAATATTTGTGGCATAAAATTCACAATATAGGCCTTGTAAATGATTATAAATAAAATGAAGAAGTTCGGTTGCCATGCAGGATGGTTGCAGCATTGGCTCTTGTGCCTGTTGATTTAGTAGAGGACTGCTGGTATAAAATTATGGAAGTGTGCCCGAATCATGCAAAACTCACGGGTTTTTGGAGTTTTTGGACTCTGTCGTGTCGCAGTGGTTGGGTAATGAAGATGTACCACTTCATTTGTGGAATGTCTGCGGAGAAAGACACAGAACAAACAATGCAGTAGAAGGTTGGAACCGAAAATTCAACGCCCTGGTAGGAAGACGACAACCTAACATATATTTCCTCATGATAAACTTAAAACTGAATCGATGTATATTACAGCTCAAACTCAAGCAATTGAGGTTGGATTTCCTGGACAGAAGAGAAGAAAGAAGTATATCCAAATTGATGAGCGACTAGAAAAAATTATGTCCCGGCTACAAGAACATGGAGACGTGTACAGATGTTTAAAGGCCTTAAGTTATATAATCAAATTTGACTAACTGGAACGGGAATTGTGTTTATTAAATAAAAACAAAATGAGACAAATTAAAATATGACCGTACAAATAAAATTTAACCACATCCATCCATATCCATATCCTATGAATATCCAAAAAATAAAAAAAATAAATAAAAAAATAAATTAAAAAATTGTAACAAAAAAAAGAAAAATACTTGAAAACAGGCATTTGTTTAAGAATCTTATTTAGCTTAAACGAGGTTCTTCGATATTTTAAGATCTTCGTTTAAGCAGGGTTCTTTGATATAGCCATACTCGAGCCTGGATGAAAAGTTAGCGCAGGTTGAGATCTTATCCGGTATGGAATATTCAGACCAATGTTCGGATTCATTTTAACTACGTAGAGAAAAATTGTACCGTAACTATTCTGTGTCCAATCCATTGCTATAGCCAAGACTGAGCTTAACAGTCAGGCTTTCTGTGTATCATAGGTATCATGTCAAATGTACTGGATACATTTTCTTTTCAGTTTAGTGTTGTGAGAATGCCCTCTACCAAATGTTCATACCACATTCCATAGATATCGAACCGTACAACTCGTTGCATTCTTGATGACTTAACATAATGCTTTTTAGGTAAGGGGATAAATGTTCTTAGTATGAACTGATGTCAAGGTAAGTAAAAACAGTATTAACAACAGTGTGAAATAAAATAATATCACAGTGTAACCCCTCTTTCCTTTTGTCTTTTTTTTTTATGAGTATAAAAACAACTTAATTTATTTTAATATTTTTTTTGAAAGAGAAGCCACAAGTTAATTAGGACTAGGCCGAAGCCTAGAGAAGCAAAAATTATGCTGGGTCCAGTATGACGGGACTTGCAATAAAACTCAGCCGTAACAGAACGATAACAATTTATTTTATTTCAGGCCCTGCTTTAATATTATTAACTTAGAACAACATGTGTGCCCAATCACAAGTATGAATAAAGGTAAAACATGACAAGTGTGTATAAATCTTAGGCATAACAATGTGTATAAATATAAAACATCACAAGTGTGTATAAATCTTAAGCATAACAAATGTGTATAAATATTAAGCACAACAAGTGTATATAAATCAGTGAACACATGCATATATAATTATAGAATTCTCTCCCATCTCGTGGCTAGCTAGACACATAACAACACACACAGAACATAAGGTACACAAACTCACAATCACATTAATTTTATCACGCATGCCCCTGGAATGCACCCACCTACCAGGTAGAGTAACTACAATCTTATAACCCAGCAGTGATAAAATATACGCCCGTCGGCAACCCGCTCAGTAGAATTACATAAAAGCCAAAACCTCAGGAAGGATGATAATAATTCATGACGCATAAATAAAACCAGACCGCCCATTTGTCTAGCATTCCATTGATCAATGACCCATCACGAGCGTGTGAACCTTAAGTTCCTTTCACATCCTTAAGTAAAAATTGACAGAACTACATCACCTACTTTCAAACAGCTTTTATAGAATTCTAAACAGTTATTTGACTTCACAAAATTCCGAAAGGAATTACAATCTTTATGTACTTTAATAAACAGAAATTAATTGCTTGAGGCTTTACAATTTCAGAAAATTTTGACAATATATGATTTACCCAAAAAAGAAAATGCTGAATACATGTTTTATAGTCAAAAATTAAACAGCAAATACTACAATTGGAAGTCAATCCATATGTGTTTACCAGTTAAGAAAAACTATCAGTATACCCCTTGTGCAAGGGGCAAAATCAACTAAAATATTTCCAGACAAATAGTAAATTATTTCTATTAGCCCCAAATGACTATATAAAATAATTAAAAGGAAAAGGAATACAATAAGGTGGTTGTGCTCTGGCATCTGTGGGAGCGCGCCCACATGTAGTTGACAAAATTTGACAGGCATTCAACCTGTCTGAGGTTGCACCAGCGTGTGTCAGAGAAAACTAAGTCCCCTTTTGTAACCCCTGAAAACGTCCCAAAAAAAAACCCAGGAAAGCCCCCAGCCCTTAAATGTGAATTCCATAGTCAAATTAAATTTTATACACAGCTGTTCCAGCCGGAACAGAGCTACTGAGCTGTAACATAAATTTTGTAAAGAGTTAAATGAAAATGAAATGCAACTGTAAAATGGTACAAGAGTAAAATATCTCTGGCGCGCTCCCCCAGTGCAGCACACACTTACAGGCATTGCATTTAGTGTTATGTAAATGAGTTATAAAAGTGTTCTTGAATTCAAATTATAGTGTTCAGAGTCATGATCACTGCTCAACTTTCCGGTAGACAGTCTATACACGTGGTCACATGGCTTCAAAGCTATTTACCGTAAACGGGCACACTGCCGGCCCGGCCCCAAAAATGAAATAAATGCATGAATATCACCTTATAAATGCTGGCGAGTGCAACATAGAAAATCAGTCTCCATCTCCCTCTTCGTATAAGATCTCGTTCATGGTTCACAGCTTAGGCAGGTTTACAGCCATCAGCAAGCCAGGAATCCGGCTTAGTTCGAGAACCCTATTCATTCAAGTAAATTAGAGAACAGTCTATTAAAAATGTACACCCGAGTTAAGGTAATTAACCTCTTAACGGGCCGCCAACTAACTCTCAATAAAAGCACAATATTCATTAATTAAAGTTTTTACAACCAGCTTAAAGAGTCTAAAAATCAGCCATGGAATAAGTAAATTTGAATCATGAACAGACCTTATTAAATATGGCTTAATAAAAGTGATCTGCACAAGGCCAACATGCTTCGACATAAATTTGCAGGTTAAACCGGCCACGTGGAGAGCGGTAATCATTATTTGACCAAAAAAAAATTTAACAGCAAGGCACTCACAGCATTAAGAATGTTTTACAGTCAATTAAATTTCATACATAGAAGCTCTCACAATTAATTCTCTACTGTGGAGTTAATTAACAAACTCTGCGACAGTCCACTGCATGCACTGACACAGTTCATGACCTGACTACACATTAACATTTAGTCAATAATATTTTAATGTTGTACACTTTTATTATGGCAATGACTCTTGAAAAACTTCTCGCCCTATTACAGAAAATAATAAGAAGGACATGGGCTATATACTGGGCGTTACGTAAAACAGTAAAGAATGAGTTTCTCTTAACATAAGACTGGTCGGGCCGCACACACACATAAGCACGTATTTTATACGGTTGCATATTGTTATTAATTATCCCTACATGTATAATTACTTATAAAGACAAATAGGAATACTTACCGGGAGTCAATTTACGCCTTAGCCAGCCATAAGAAATAGGAACAGCGTCGTACAATTCGGAGAGGGAGACGGATAATTCTCTGAGCGAGGCAAAGTGCAGACTGCTGCCGTGTGCGACCAAGCAAGACGACCCCCCAACCATAAGCTGCGCGCTCAACTGTAATATTATCGCTCAGTGCAAGGGTCGCCTAAGCATACTCACGTTCGCGTTATATTACGACCGGAACAACTTTAACTAAACTCTACAAGAGCCGGCTTCACACTGGCACAACAGTGCTATTTATAAATAATATAATTTATTTATTTTTCTTAAATAAATAATCTCCTTATATTTTTTAATATTGCTTATTACGCGAACGTGATCAATAAGTTCGTGTAATTTTTAAATTTCCCACATTAAAATAGTCTGATTTGAAAAAATATGACATTGGTACACCTGTTTTGTAACAATCGACAAAAATTATAGCCATATTGGATGAGTAGGTTTAATTTGAGTGAGTTGCGTTATAATTTGTTTCCATTTCTGAACATTTTGCAATGCAGGATTAGAGAACTTGATCAAGTTTTATTTAAAAAACGAGGTAAAGTGGTTTGGCATGATGAAAATGTTGCAAAAGTTTACGGTAAATCTAGCATGTATAAACGAGAGGTTTATGAATGTTACAACGCTTCAAAGATAGTCGTGAATGAGTTGAAGCTGAAGATGAATAACAAAATGAATAATGTGGTATAGTGTTCCAAGAATGTTTACCCTTGGGTGCTATGATGAATAACGACCACTTTTGGGCATGCTATGTTACACGTCTAAAGTTATTCAAAGGGAACGGCAAGATTAGTGAAAAGACGATGTATGGAAATTACACCACAATAATGCATCGGTCCACACATCTTTGCATGTTATGGTTAATTCGGTGTTTCTGCATAAATATTGTTAGGATATACGTGACATAAGGTTTAGCCCCTCAATATTTTTGTTGAACCCCGCCCGAAATAATAATCTGCGTACCCCCATTAGGGATACGGCAACACTGATTGGTTTGGTACAGATTAGAAGCTCACAGCGTCCGTTTGTTAAAGTATTGTTCTATTATCATCAGTTTACAACAGGTTTCAAAATCAATTTAAAAAGAATGGTCCATTGTCTGACTACGTCACGCAAGAAATGTGATACAGTTTTTGCAAAAATTATTCATAGAATGCAGGAACAATATGGAGACTGTTGTTTGAATGAGCGCGTAAATTCCGAAAAGTTCGAGCCTTGTACGATCGCACCCGAAGCACATACTGTATAAGGGCGCTTCTGGTCACATCAGACGCACGCGTCTCATTGTGTCAATTTGGTTGATGATGATGGTAATCTTGACCATGAGTATTACGTGCATTTATTATACACAAATTACGCGAGCGCGTGCGCTCAGTGGTCTGACACCGAATAAAACTCCACATCTAATCTTATGTACACATTAGAACCTCCATTAACCAAAATAAATGGAGGTACACAATGTGGATTTTTATAATGTCTCGTACACTAGTCTAGATTTAAAGAAAATTAATAGTTCATTTAAAGTATAATAATAAATTAATCAAATTAATATTCTATGTATAAAATTTGAGTTTCTAATTAATTACAGTAGAGCTACCTCTGTTGTTTGTATGTTATTTTACAATTTTATTTTTTAATACTAAAAAAATCCTTAAATTCGTAGTGACCGTCAATCAATGAATTTTTTCGGTGAAGGGTTTGTGAGGATCGGTCAAAAAGTATAACATAAATTTTAAATTATTTGTGTCAACATTTCGACAATATTTATTGTCATCATCAGGACCTGTGTATGAATACAAAAGAAATGTCAAATACAACGGATCAATTATTTGAGTAAACGTGTTTGTGTATGTGAGTCTGTCTGTCTATGTGTGCGCGCGCGCGTGCGGGCGTATGTGTGTATCATTGTATATGTGAAGGAATTGAAACAGTTTGTTTTACATCTACAAATGTTTTCCGTAAATACAACGAGAAAATTATAATATCCCAGAACATAATTTATACAATATTACAATTTAAATTACTCATAATGTAATGGTACTTGTAATTAATAAAAAGCAGTAATCAACAATTATATATTAGAATTGGTACAGAAAACGTTTATACATATACCTGTCAACGTATAGCATAGTAAACATATAGCTAAATACAGATTATAGGGATGTTCAATTACGTAAATTATTAAAAGTTATTTTTATTATGTTTCACTCACTACTGGTATTGAAAACACCGTCATTAATTTAGAGAATTCTAAATTGCACAATAACTGTAGAACTTTACAAACTTACATAACAGAATTTACATAATATTACAAACACACATACGCGCGCGCGCGCCCACACACACACACACACACACACACACACACACACACACACACAAACACGTTCACTCAAATAATTGATCTGTTATGTTTGATATTTCTTCTGTATTCATACACAGGTCCTGATGATGACAATAAATATTGTATAGTATAATTTAATACTAATGTTACTTTAATTATTGTTATATAATTTGTATTATTACATGGGTCATCAATCGTTTACACGAACATCAATCGCGCAACACAAGTAGTTATGACGAGTTTAATAATGTCTATGACTCAAGAAGCGATTAAAGGTTTTGTCAGGTTTGTTTATTTACCAGACATTTGAGTTGACGTTTAGACAAAATTTATCATCACGAGTAGGCCTACTTAAATACGTTCAATACAAAAGGGATTAATTGCCCTACACCTGAGTGCTGTATTTTGTGAATGTGTGCGTATTTGCTACATAAAGATTAATATAATTACTCATACGTAATGGGTTACTCATACCATTGTTATTATGCGTATTCATATTGTACAATTATAACATCCGACACATGTTAATGGTCATTATAGGCTACATATTAATTAATTTTGTATTGCCCGTATACGCGACCCCGCACATGGTGGTGATGGTGATGATGATAATGATGGTAGTAAATGTTGCCAAAACGTTGAGACTGTTTTAAAACTGTTTATTCGGTCCCGTGGCCAGAGCGCCCATGCTATGAAAGCTGTAAATGGACTACTACTTCAGCTTACTAATCCAGCTTAATTGATCCCCTTTGTGTTTTTAATTGACATAGACAATAAAAATTGTAGCTGAAAATCACATACAACATCGTAAGCTGTCTGTTTACATTAATGAGACAAGTCTTTTTAAAAAGAGTGCGATGTAGAAATGCACCATGATTACTTGAAGGTAATTAAACATATATTACTAAGTACTTACATATTTTTGCGTTACACACAGGTTGGTTTACGGGTTCTTAAAAATACGTGTTTAAGGGCACATATTGTGTATTTACATAACCGTAAATAACATTACATGAATTTGTGTAAATTTAGACTAATGGTTTATAATCTATTCGAGTCAATAGTGTTATAGGCCTGTTGTTCGATCACTGATCGCTACCACACTACCTGAGTGGAGTCGTAGAGTGTTGAAGAGTATTGACTAACCGCTTTCCTTATTGTTATTCGCCCTCTTTCATTAGTTGTAATTTGACATTTGGTTGTACGCACAGTACTGTTACTTGTGGTCAGTTTTGAAGTTTTTTATCTAAATGGAGGTTATTACATCAACTAAAGGGAAACCTCTGATTCATCGTGAGGGCTATTAATACAGAGCTAAGTTCAAACAAGCATATTGCATTCTAGTTGTGTACGAAATAAAAAACATCAGCTTAACGAGGGGTCATCAGAACAAGGAACGGAATCATCGTGGCTTCACAGGAGCAGTCGTTGTGCGCCAAATTTAACAGAACCAGAAGTAGCAAATGCATTAAAAAAACAGCGCAAGAAGATGTTAATCAGGTTCCGGCAGAATTTCCAATCAGTTTCTAATGAGATCTCGATATGGTAAAAAAAGTACCGAAACACAATAGGTACCGCAAAGTGAATCGTTGAAAAAAATTGAGAAAAGCTCTAGGAACTATGCAGAATCAGGCTAACAGTCAAGAATTCTTCCTCAACGACTCTTACGAAACCTCTTACGGAACACAATTTTGATCACCAATTTTGAAAGTAACAGTAAGACTGGAAAGGGACAGAACATTTTTTTGAAGATTTAAACTTTTTGTTACCTTGCCGGAACTGATAAAATTTTATCGAAACTGAACACCCAATGTATAAAGGATACTAGAGTTAAGCCACTGAAAAGACTATTTATCTCACAGTCTGTTAGCTTACAAAATAAAAAATACGTAACTTATCTTCAAAAATTTACTGTTCTGAAGGAACTGGTATAATGTCAACTATAACGAATGTTTCTGCAGCAAAATTCAAAATGTACGCTTCGTCGGTAATTATAAAGAAAGTGAAGAAATACTTTCGACATGCAGGATGGTTGCAGCCATAGCTGTCAAGTCTGTTTAGATATTTCAGTACTACTGTTTGTGATTGTGGAAATGTGTCCGAATTACGCATGTTGGTTTTGCCCTATGTAAGTGGTTGAACAATCAAGATGTATTGCTTTATTTATAGAATGTTGTTAGAGAAAGATAGAAAGTGTTCTACGTCCTAGTAAGAAGATATTTCTACGCCCTCTAATATATACTTATTAGAGGAAAACTTGAAACTGCTAAAAACTGAAGCAGAGAATTACAGCTCAAATCGCGACTTTTGAGGTAGGTCTTGCGGACAGAAAAGAACTTGACTAACTGAAATTTTCTTTATCAAATCAGAAAAGAATTAGAAAGAAAAAAAACACGACGTTACAACTAGCTGCCTAAAATTTAAAATTGATAATAAATAATTTAAAAAACTAAAAACTGAAAGCAATATTTAAAAACTTATTTGAATATTTAATTTTAGAATTAAAAAGTATTTTAAACACACCTGCGCTAAAGAACTTGTTTAGCTTGAGCGAGATGTTCTATACAATGATCTTTGTAACAAGACGCTCAAACCTCTCCAGCACCGGTACAGAATATTAGAGCAATGTTTAGATTTGCGTGAACTTCAGAACAGACAGAAACTTATAAATTCCCTTTCAACGTCCATTTCCATTTGTAGAAGTAAGTCGAGTAACCATGCCTTAATTTGTATGTAATTGGACGAGAGAAGCAGGTACTCAGCTTAAAGTCGACCGTTTGGCATTTGTCTGAATGCAGAAATGTACGATCTTGCCGAATTTAGCCTGAATGGAATGTTAACCATAATTCTAATGCAACCTTTACTACGACAATTTTCTTGATTTGGAGCACCAAGAGCCAAAAATTGAACTCAAAATTGTAATAAAATTTTAAAATTTATAAGACAATCAACTGAGAAATTGTATTCAGAATATAAAATGCGATCTGTAATAGATCTGTTTGACATAATTAATATCTCTCAACACTCCTTACAAATTTTGGATCGCTTTCAAACGTTTGTGAGCTGTTTAAAAAAAAATGATATATTGCTATCAGTTACGTATATCTGCAAAAAGTAAATTTGCGGGAGCCTACTAGTGCTGTGATAATGTCTTTAGCAATGATTTGTAGAAATTTTCATAGGACAGATAGTGTTGGTTACGGAGTTGGCGAACAGCGAATAGACAGATATATAGCCAGGTGTTATCGCGTCTAATGTTGCATAGATAAGCTCGGCGCTCAGAACACGGGTTTATCAGTCTCGGCGCACAGAGCACGATTGCAGCGTTGGCGCTCAGAACACGGGCGCTCTGAGCACGCTACGGTTCTAGATATAACTTATTCCATCGCCACCTATCTCTGTTCATTGTCCTGGTTACGTTGCCGTGGTCGACCTCGTCTCCTCCTTCTTTCTGTGGAAGGGGGGGGTCACTTCGCCATTTGTAATGGTCATCTTGAGTGTGTCGTACTCGTATTCTTTTTATCCTGCCCATCATATTCTTCGAGTCCGCGTTCGGGATGTGTTGAGTTTTATATATTCTGCAACGTCTTGTTGCATCCATTTCTAGAGATTGTATTGTTTTCACTTGTTGTTTGTTTTGTTTTATTTCGTACACTTTACAGTTGTATAGCACAATCCCTTCCATTATCGTTCTCTTCGTGACGTCCTAACTCATTCCTTTGTTCCGCCAAATTCCGTTTAGTTGTTTAGCACTTTCTCTCTGACTGATACAGTTTCGTATATCTCTTTCACGAATTGGTATTTTGCTAAATATTGAGCTTAAAAGCGCCTTACGGGTGTTCAAGTATCTGTTACCTATGTCCAAGTCCTCTCCTTTTCCACTAACTGCTAAGTATTTCGTTTGTTCAAAACTTATTTCTAAACCCCAGTCTTTACATTCTTGTTCAAATTTTTTGTTATATAGCTGGTATCTTGTCTGCGGCTAGCAAAAAATATATTTATATTTAAGAATAAATATAAATATGTTGAGGAGTATTCGTTTCATTATTACGACTTCGTGCATGCAGATTCGTCTCAGATGTGGACGTCCAGTGCGGTTCTGTGTTCATCGACCCATAGTAGATGTTTTGACTTCATCATCTAGGAGAAGTCGAAGAATGTTTAGGCATAGAATAATATAATGTTCTGTTTGCGTACCGTGCGTTAAAATAAAAATGTAGCATGACCTACAGTGCCTTAGATTCTTATTATGAGTTTAAAATGGCTACCTTAACCTATAAGCATATTTTTTTACTTATAAACAGTATTATCGTACATTTTTAAACTATACAAATTATATTTTTTTAAATGTGTCACGCACAAGTGAAAGTAACGGTTTTGTTTTGATTTCAGGTGAGTGCAAGGCGTTTCGTAGAGAACTTTTCTTTCGCAAGGTAAAGTATGTATTTCGGAAAAATTTTAATTGTATACGTAACCCAGAGATTCTCCGATGGAAATCGAGTCGCAGATTGTTAAATCTAGCTGCTCTCGAGTACGGAGGAAAGAAGTTTAGATCGACATTGCACAGAAAAAGCATTGTTGAAGCGAAATTATACACTAAGAGGGCTGAGGAAATTATGGGAATGAATGGAATGAAGACCGTGCATAAAACCGCCTGTGAGAAGAACCAGGTGAGACAGGACACAAATCGATGTGGGAATTAAATCGATAAACGAATGTCACGATAATTTCTGTTAGCAATATTTACTCTTCCAATTATATTATCGACAGTTGCCGAACCTCTGATTGCTTCGTGTTCTACGAAAGATTTCGAAGTCTACACCATTATCAGGTTCTAAACGACTTCTACTAAACGGGATGGTCTTTTAGGACTCGTCAGTGGTAGAAACAAGTTCTGATATTATCTACAGAATTGAAATGTGTGGTTGGGTCAGTGTGAGGGCAAAGCGTGGAATGATCACATCACACGCCTGGGTCAGCATTGTTTGAAGCACATCGCTAAGGAATATACCGTCGATAGAAATATCCAGAATCCGGCTAACGAAGAGGTGGCGAGAATCCGTATAATTTGGATTAAACAGCCATCAGCCTATTACAAGAAGACGAATTATAATGAAATCCAGTGGACAAATAATTTCAACCATTACCCCAACGTAAAGTATCCCCATTAAATTCTTTAATATATCGAATGCTTAGAACTGAAATAAACGACTGGGATGAAAACAAGTATTTCAGAAAATCAGCAGTGGACTATGAGTACAAAATAAAATCTATCAATAAATTGTGAAATAAAATAAATCAAAAACTCGCTAAACAAACATCCAACAAAACTACTAGTAATAAAATTAATAATAATTTAAAATACAAAACTTTTCATATTACAGAAGTATGTGTAATACAAAAACTAACTAGCCTATACTATTTAAAGATACAAACCTAAATAACACAGATAACACAGTTATTGATCAAATGAAAGCTAAAACTAAATCCGAAATTCACAGTAAAAATGTAATGTACAAAACAGAATGCAATAATTATTGCATAGGACAAACGAAGTAAAATATACATGATAGAGTCTTACAACATGATAGGCTACATACTTTTGCGCGTTTAAAAAGCCGGATATCTAAAATAAAATTATCTACCCACATTGTCTAAACAATAATCGTTAACTTCCAGTCATATAAAAAATTAAACTAATAATTATAATATTTATATTTTATAAATATTTATAAATAGTTTATAAACTAAACAATACAAATTATATAATAAGACTACAAAATTAATATATGGATTAATCTGAATATACACAATAACATCATTTCATTAATTAAAGAAGAAAATCGAATAAAAACAATGGAATAAATACACTCTTGTATTGTATTATAGTTGTGCAATAAAATATAATTGCTACAAGAAATGTGAAGAGTTACTACAAAGAAAAAGAAGAAAATTTTATACCTCAATCTGTGCTGGTTATTTTGTGTACAATATGCAGTACTAAATCGATACGTAAATTCTAAAATACAGTATAACAGTTTATACATTCACGGATCTGTAACCAAGTAGATAATTTCTAGAACAGACGTAAAAGTAGCTCGGAAGTAAATTCGACAGGATTTCCGAATACTTAACGGCAACGAGTAAAAACAATAACTGTAACTTAACTAAATAGATTAACGTTCCTTTACAGTAAAGTTGTTTTACAGTATGTAGAAATTAGGTTTGTTCGATGTAGAGGAAATATCACTGTACAGTACAAAGTTAGTTAAGGAAATCACGTTTTCTGAAAGCATATAATTGTTTTCTAGTTTCTGTAGTGTTTTCGGCATAACTCGTCATGTTAACGATTAATTCATGGAAATATTTGGGGAAATACTCATAAGAGATATGCAGCTTCGTCTCGGTGTATTGAATTTTGGGGTTTAACTTTTGTTCATTACACTTTACCTTTCATTGCTGTGAATCGTTCGAAATTGTGATTCTCTGGGGGTCACAGGAATGAACAAAGTAATAATGGTTCCTAAGGCGAAGCCAGATATTATTCCCTGCTACTAAATCTGACGAGTCTCCTTTAGATCGTCTGGCGAAGTATTGATCAATAATGCTTGCTTGAATTTCTAGTGTGTGTGTGTGTGTGTGTGTGTATGTGTGTGTGTGTGTGTGTGTGTGTGTGTGTGTGTGTGAGGGGGGAGAGAGAGAGAGAGAGAGAGAGAGAGAGAGAGAGAGAGAGAGGGGGTTGAAATATTTTGAATGTCTGTAAAATACTGACAAAAATAGTGTATTTTTCTCAAGGGAAAACTTTATTCTGTTGGGGTGCGGCATTGAAGAAAATAGATAACTGACGAAATATTTCTATGCCTCTACCTTATAAATCTAAATGTTTTAAATATTGTTCTAACGCTAATCCCAGTTGTGTCCAGACGTTTATCCATGCAATTGAAATAAGTAAATTAAAAAAAAGTAAATTGTCCAGACGTTGATTGAAATAACTGTAATTAATCATTACGTGGGACATGTCTAATGCAAATAAAACGGTAAAAGAAATTGTCTTGAACAATTTGAAATGAGGTTCAGAATGTTAGAAATATGGAAAGGATAAGTGGACGGATCAAATAGAAGAGCAGTTTTTTTTTATAGCGGGTGCAAGAGGATCGTGTCATAGCAGTACGTCATAGTAAACTGAGTAGAAAATGAGACGAGGGATTCTTTTGTAGACTGTTATAGGAAAATGTTGAACTTAAAGTCCGACGAAGACGACTGAACGATCTAAAATGGAAATTAAAAATTAAGAGAAGGTTGGGACTCCGGGTTTATCTGTCCTCAACACAAAACCAATTGGTAAATTTATATAAATAAATTATGTATTATGTAAAATGACATTTTGTTCAAATTGTGATCCGGGCTGTAAGGCCGCGGTCTACTATAATTGTGATCCGGGCTGTAAGGCCGCGGTCTACTGTAATTGTGATCCGGGCTGTACGGCCGCGGTCTACTGTAATTGTGATCCGGGCTGTACGGCCGCGGTCTACTGTAATTGTGATCCGGGCTGTAAGGCCGCGGTCTACTGTAATTGTGATCCGGGCTGTAAGGCCGCGGTCTACTGTAATTGTGATCCGGGCTGTAAGGCCGCGGTCTACTGTAATTGTGATCCGGGCTGTAAGGCCGCGGTCTACTGTAATTGTGATCCGGGCTGTAAGGCCGCGGTCTACTGTAATTGTGATCCGGGCTGTAAGGCCGCGGTCTACTGTAATTGTGATCCGGGCTGTAAGGCCGCGGTCTACTGTAATTCTTATGCTCATCGATGTTATAATGAGACGTTTCGGCCTCACCTCTGAATGCCATCTTCAGTGGAAGCTTTTAGAAACGACTGACAAGGTGTGCGTCAGTAAAACCACAGTACTGTGGCAAAGGCTGAGGCGCTCATTGAAGATGGCATCCAGAGCTGAGGCCGAAACGGATAATAATTTGAATAATTATAACGCTGGCCTTGGAAGCGTAAGCAACAAGTTATGGCATTTTATGATTAAGAAAACAACTTGCTACCTCATATAAAATTTCTTTCCACTCCAGTACAGTAGGCCATTATAGTTACAGCTGTGCATTTTTATGGTGAAAAGCGTTATGCTTTAATGTTACCTTTTTTTTTTTAATGATTATCGTTGCATTGAAAGTTTTCGTTAACAATTACAATAATATTCTTTACTTTCATATTAGTATTTTGGTATTTTGTAAATACAGCTTTTTGCCGGAAATGCGTAATAAAACAATGCAGATCTGCGGCTGTTTATTGTACAAATAAATTCTTGACACGAATATGAAAAGACTGGCCGTGTCTTTGTAATCCAACTGAGGACATAGAAACGAAGAATTATTTTGGGAATGCAGCCGACATTGGAGTACAGAGGACAAAGCCAGCTAAGTTGGTGGGGTCGTTTACATAGACGGAAGAGAATGTGATAGGCTTAGGTACGAATGAAGAGGAAGAGAGAAAGATGTAGGGAAACGGAGTGGAGAAGATCCCAGAGAGTAAGGGGAAAAATTGGAGGGAGGCTGAGGTACTGCCGAAAAATAAGGAGCAGTGCCATACGTTTGTGTCCAATAGCGAATCATTGGGGTATTAAAAGCGAATAATTATGTGTTGGTATACTTAAATATCAACAGAAACGTACACTTTTAACAGAAAATGTACTAAAGTTGTTTCATCGTACTTTATTGATTGTGGTTCATAAGTTTTTCTAAAAGTTCGACCAGCATTCTAGTACAGGAATTTGGATTGAATAAATAATAGAAATATAGTTTAAAAGGAATTTCGCTACTGAATTATAATTTGCCCGTGCAAGACAATGTGCGGTGTATTTATACGGTAAATAGGCGACACTTTCATTCTCATCATTGAGACTGTGCGAAAGCAAGCAACCATTCGTTCACTAACAGAGCGCAGCACTATGCTGTAGTACTGACATTATTGATGTAAGCAATAAAATGTGCTTAGCTGACAAGAATCCATGAAATGTATCCGACGTAATGGACGCGTCCTGTGTTTATTTTTATTTTTATTTCACAAAAACCAAGAACATTTCGCAGCAGTCCAAGAATGCCATTGTAACGTCAGTGGTGCCGCAGCGACATTTATACTGAAAAATACGAGACTTGCACCTTGAATGGACGGTACATCTATTTATCGTTCAAGTTTCCTTTTTGGTAGGTTTTTCTTATTTATTTTTGTTTTATTTTGGAGCTGCTAAGACAACGCATGCAGGTCAATAGAAAGGACAAGTATAAATAAACGACGAAGAACATTTGCATATATCTGGAAGGTCTGTGTTAACAGTAAATGATCAAAGCACTTTAATTGCATACCACCAACGAACCTCATACAGCAGTAGTCTAGGAAACTTTACAGAGAAACCAGAGTAAATAAGAGAAAGCAATGACAGTCTACCAATATAAGTGACCCATCTCCTCGAGTCTTCTGTCTTGATGCACATTCTTCAGGCAGTGATCCCTGCTCAGACGCATGACCCGGCATTCGATTTTGCCGAACGATGCCTTTAGATCTTCTCATTCTCTGTCTTCTGGACTTGGTCGCCGGAGTCGGAAGCCATCGGCCACGGCTGTATCATCTCCGTACGACGTCCAAACGGCACTGGAGGCTTGATCAAAGCAGGAAGCCACGATACCATGACCTTAGGGGTCTGAATATGCACCCGTGCATGTCACGTACTCCCTGCTTTCACCGTGTACGTAACAGCTCGGTAGCGAGGACTCTGATGATAGGGCATCACACAATCCAGCGCTCGCGTCGCACATTCCGAGATCCTAACTGTCGTCAGACTAAGACCCAGATAGCTCGAAGAATTCGAATGTTCGGTTTATTAGTATCAGTTGGTTGCTACACACTGGTTCGAAAGTTTTACGGAACATTAAGGAGCGTAGAAGCGTATGGACACCTAACAAACCAGTTTACACATCGGATGGACCAGTCACATAGGCCTACTGTATGACATAATAACAAAAATTTTTGAAGCACGTTAATAATAATCCGTATCTCAGTCCGTATCAACTGCGGGTAAATATTTACAGATCAAACGACGGCATGCCACAAACATACCTTGTACTCTGTGCGTGACGAAACATACGTACACGTTGTTACCATTCCGAACAAGTCTCCGAGTTGGCATCTGAACACTGCTTATATATCACCAGAGAATGTATGTTATTACGTTTGAGTAGTTTTATTAATACCAAACATCGAGGCGGCCAAGCGCGGTCGGTTATTTTCCCTTCATGAATGAGGCCACTGGTAAACTATCTGAGGAATGCCGGCAGATGCCAACACGCAAGCCTTTCGTAGACTTCACTGTTTCGTAACTAAAACTTGGCAGTGGCGTCCCGACGATAAATTGCCGCTGTTTTGCCGATTGCATGTGTTGTGTAAAGGTTCTTTCCATAAATAGTCTACGTACACATTTCGTGTCTAGAATTTGTCTGATCTTCCGATTACTTAGGTTGAACATTAAACGGTATATCGGACAGCATAGTCTTCGTTTTACGATTACTGATGTTTCTATTCAAATGTTCTTTTCATTTTCGCTAATCTTTCTTCGGTATTTCCACGTGCTAGAGGAATAGATTTCGTTGCAGTAGAGGAAGTCGTATTTCCGTTGCACTAGGCGCTCTTGTAAGAAATACTTTCAATCGTAAACACTTTAAGGCAACGCAATGGCGACTCGAGCGTATCTACCGACTGGGTGCAGAGTCTCTATGCAGTCGCCTATATGCTGTGAATCGAGTGGGCTAGAGCAACTTGAGTTGAATAAAGTTAAATAGAGAACCACTAAGGTAGAATCCAAACACTTTAAGGCAACGCAATGGCGACTCGAGCGTATCTACCGCCTGGGTGCAGAGTCTCTATGCAGTCGCCTATGTGCTGTGAATCGAGTGGGCTAAAGCAGCTTGAGTTGAATAAAGTTAAATAGAGAACCACTAAGGTAGAATCCAAACACTTTAAGGCAACGCAATGGCGACTCGAGCGTATGTACCGCCTGGGTGCAGAGTCTCTATGCAGTCGCCTGTGTGCTGTGAATCGAGTGAGCTAGAGCAACTTGAGTTGAATAAAGTTAAATAGAGAACCACTAAGGTAGAATCCAAACACTTTAAGGCAACGCAATGGCGACTCGAGCGTATCTACCGCCTGGGTGCAGAGTCTCTATGCAGTCGCCTATGTGCTGTGAATCGAGTGGGCTAAAGCAGCTTGAGTTGAATAAAGTTAAATAGAGAACCACTAAGGTAGAATCCAAACACTTTAAGGCAACGCAATGGCGACTCGAGCGTATGTACCGCCTGGGTGCAGAGTCTCTATGCAGTCGCCTATGTGCTGTGAATCGAGTGAGCTAGAGCAACTTGAGTTGAATAAAGTTAAATAGAGAACCACTAAGGTAGAATCGAAACACTTTAAGGCAACGCAATGGCGACTCGAGCGTATCTACCGCCTGGGTGCAGAGTCTCTATGCAGTCGCCTATGTGCTGTGGATCGAGTGGGCTAGAGCAACTTGAGTTGAATAAAGTTAAATAGAGAACCAGTAAGGTAGAATCGAAACACTTTAAGGCAACGCAATGGCGACTCGAGCGTATCTACCGCCTGGGTGCAGAGTCTCTATGCAGTCACCTATGTGCTGTGAATCGAGTGGGCTAGAGCAACTTGAGTTGAATACAGTTAAATAGAGAACCACTAAGGTAGAATCCAAACACTTTAAGGCAACGCAATGGCGACTCGAGCGTATCTACCGCCTGGGTGCAGAGTCTCTATGCAATCGCCTATGTGCTGTGAATCGAGTGGGCTAAAGCAACTTGAGTTGAATAAAGTTAAATAGAGAACCACTATGGTAGAATCCAAACACTTTGCAGTTAATCTCATGGTCTGATAGAATGAGAGTAGGCCTATACATTATAGTATTACAACCGTGATTGTTAATTTAAAAAATGGCACCAACGTTTCTTAATTTTCTCTTCGTATTTCTTTTACAATATCATTTTATATACGTCAGCGTCGTTTTCAAACCGCTAGATTTTCTGACATTTCGTGTTCAACTTTATTTAGAATCATTTTTTAATAATTTTTAAGTAGACGAGTTTCTTTTGTGCTCAGCAACGTTGACAGCGACAAGTAATTTTAATTAAAGGCATACAAAACCATTAAATTTAGGAATGTGCTAATTAAATTATTTATTAAACAAATATTTATCTTGTTTTAAGGCCTAAGTTTCTAAATTTTATATTTTTTTAATGATTTGTGGTTTATGTTTTTTAGTTTCGTGCACACGCTTACAAACAAAGAGTGACAGGTCTAGGCTTAATCCCATAACAATAGGCTATTAATACACAGATGAGGATTTCAGGATGTATTACACGTTTTTCAGTCACGTTAAAGGCAGTAATGTTGATTAGTCTTAACTTGTTTTTTCTTTTGTATGACGCCGACTCGACCCCGTCAATGCCAAATTCTAGATACGCCACTGATTTGTGAACATACCCACATCATTATGTCTTCGCATGAAACTAATGTTCCTGCCTCTTTCTTATTCTTTTTATTATTATTATTATTATCATTATTAGTAAATACATGTAAAATATTGGAATTTTAATTCGGAAGCTGATTTCAATCGTTGAATCTCTCGTTTAGGAAGCCATAGGTTTTGTAACTGTTACCGAATGTGATTTCTTAAAATACAGTAAAAATGTATTCACAATTATTAAACTCGACGTTAATTATTGAATTACAACGTGCTACGGAATAAACATTCCAACTACATTGTTACAGCTGAAGAGCTAGGGAACTATACATAGTGCGACAATTACTGGCACCCTGATAAAAGTATGGAAGAAACTCTTGTGTTGTCCATAAGAGCCAACTATCTTTTTAACAGATGTCATCAAAAGGATAATAACCTACTAACTTTGAGACCAGTGGAGATGAGTCAGGAACCTGCGGAGTGTAAACACCGCATTATAATTTTTTACGAGGAGGTGTGAGGTTGAAAAGACGCCGAAGCCCGGAATTGTACGTACGGATTAGTGCAGCGCACTAGTTTAACCACACAAATCTAAGTCACCCCTCTGACTGACCGATACTGCAATCTCAACCCCCCTTACGTTACCGCAGCGTTAAGTCACTCTGCGTATTCATATCACACACAGTGCGGTACAAATGCTTGCAGTCGTGACTTGTGTTTTGTTTCTCCACACAATGCGATCTCACATTTTTCATTTGAACTATGGTGTTCACCATAGATTTAAATTCAGAAAATAATTTTTGTAAATTATAACAAATAGATTTATTTCTTCTCTGACATATAATAAATGAGTAGTACTGTCGTTTCACTGTTATCAACAAATAGGAATGTCCACTTACCTAAAATGTTTGTAAAAGCATGTGCACTACTCTGTAAACACGAATATGAGCTCACACGCACACAACAAACAATTATATATACGGACATATAATGGCACGCGCGCGCGCACACACACATACACATGCGCGCGCTCGTGTAACCCTTTCGTGCACGAACTTTATTTCTTTCGTGTAACCCAAGATTCGCTGCCGTATGTGCATGATCGCTGTAAGATGATGCTGGTTTAGGGATTCAAAACACCGCGAATACTAACATTGTCTTATAGAATTTGATATTGTCTGTTTTTACAGATTCATTTTTTAAACATCTTTGATATTGCCATTTAAACATTTACAGAATGCTTAGCCTATATCGCGTGGTAAGAAGACATTTTTTTTATAATCGACAGCCATGAAAATTGTTGGGAGATTCGTTCACTGACTACACATAATTTTAAAACATTTCTGTTTAGTTAATGAGCGAGGTTCACGAAAACTTTCATACTTTATTAATTCACAGCCACTCTTAAACTGAGATTACATTCTCCTAGTCAAGAGACTTATAGCTCACTCCGTATTACTAAGGTCTCCCCCTCTCTTCTATGTGTGTGTGTGTGTGTGTGTGTGTGTGTGTGTGTGTGTGTGTGTGTGTTGTTACAAACCAGATCAATGGAGTAGATGTAGATATTTTATAATTATTCGAAGTGTTATCTTCAATCAATCCTGCCCCGCGTTGGGCGCCACGTTGTAACGTAACCAGTTGCAACGATAATAATATTTAAATTAACTTTGATTATTATTAGTGTGTGATTATTAATAGAGTTGTTGTTGGTGTTCACGTTTAAGTCTTTTAGTTTAAAAGAGTATTTAACACTCCACTGTCAACCTCCCCACTTACCATATGTGGATGTTTTCAATGTTCTTGTTGGTGACTTCTTCTGCTGCAAAAAACACTTGATACACATAAATGGGTATTCTATTTGAATATCCAAAATAATGCACATGCACAATAAAGTAAAATAATGGTTTAACTGTAATTTGAATGGTATTGAACATTCAAATCCTACCGCCACCTTCTGATAGAACTGATTATAAAAATAAACACAAAACACGACCTTTATTATACACTGGTCGGTTTATTATTTTAATTCACTTAAAGCACTGGACACTCGTTATTATTCTGTTGTGTATAGGTTAATGTATGTAGCGTAACTCGTGTTGGTGACGCGCACATTTTAAATAATCTTGACAATTTCCTTCATGAACCTTGCTCGTTGAGTGATATGGAACGAATGCTTGCTTCATAAAAGCGTCTCCTGCTCGTCTGGTTATTTTAAGCCATTTGATTGGTTTAAAGGGTCAAACTCTCAACCCCAAAACACTTTGGTTAAATAAAACTTTTAATTTTTTACAAATTTTCGTCTGGGTTTGAGGCTACGGGTGACGTAAGCGTCGATATACAAAATGACTGAAAAGTTTATAAGTGTCATAACTTTTTTATTAATTATCGTATCGTCGAACGGTTAGTGGCATTAAATTGCGGACACTTGTGGCTTTATTTCAAGTCTAAACAAGGATTAAATCCGTTCATTATTAACTCACTAAGCAATTTCACAAACTCATATGGTGATTCTTAATATAAATAAGTTTATTTCACCATATTTTGCTCCAATTACACTATAACACTTATTATTAAACGTCTCGAGTCCATTTCTCTTTCGTTTTAATACAGAAAATAGTTGTAATTACCATTGAAACAATATTTGGTAATGGCGTCCTCAACGACCATATTCGATTGTTTATAATTGCATGTAACGCTATTACTTCTTACCTAATTACATTTGTTTGGCATTCTAACAATAATATATACATTTATTCACATTTGTTCACATTTTATTTTATGAAAAATGTTATTTTTCATATACTAATAGTCTTATCAAAATACCTTCTGTTCTCTTTTCTTTAATTTGTCCCTTTTCCAATTATTTTACTACATAGGGTATATACTGTTATAAATTAAAATAGTGTACAATTATAGTACCTTGTTTGTTTAATGTATTTATCAGTCTTTCGTTATCTGAAAGCTTTCCAATTCTTAGTATTGTGTTTGTTTACATCAGGTTTTACAATGATAGTCAGTTAGTTTCTAATAATTCAACTACTAAATTACTACTATTACATCTGAGATGTGTTCTCATAGCAGTATCAGATATTTCTCTAATTACTGATAACATTTTTAGTAATCCTTCAATAAGTTTTGATAGTGCATTTTGATTAACTATCTTGTCGCATAGTGTTTGTTTACATCTGGTTCTACAATTATAGTCAGTTAGTTTCTAATAATTTAATTATAAAACTACTATTATTATAATTGTGATATGTTCTCATAGTAGTATCAGATATCTCTCTAACTACTGGTAACATTTTTAGTCATCTTTTAATAAGTTTTGATAGTGTATTTTGATTAACTAACTTGTCACATTGGGTTTCTGTTCTTTTGGCTTTATGAAATCATATTTAATCTGATTTATTTGCTCTGTATTTCAGTACAAATGTTATTTATTAGTTTGCATTACTATTCATAATTAGTCTTTGGTTGAAACAATTGTTGATAGTTGCTTGGTTTAATTAATATACATGATCTTATGTTATAGGTGCACTTCCTATGAGGTTATGTGTCAGTTATCTGGTAACAATGTGCAACATATTCTTATGCAGTATTTGATTCTACTATTATCATTTCATTATGGTATTCTATTACAATGGTTTAATTATTAAGTAATACGCATGTTTACACTATTTTTCTAAACAATAACACAAGTATTCGTAATCTAATAGTATTACATTTCTTGTTGTGTTGTACCTAGTCTTTTGGTACATTGATTGTTTGATACCTAACAAACTAGCTTATTTGTTACTATTTGTTCTGGACTTTGTTTATATTTTATTCTGTCTTGCCGTGGCATTCAGTTATATTTCATTTTAAGGTTTACAAAGCTTTTATTATCATTTCCTATGAACAATTATTTTACTGTTCTATCTCACATTTCTCTTGGTGGTCTTATGATTATCTATTTTGGGTTACAATCTTGATTAAACTGGTCACACTAATTGTCTGTGCATTTTAACTAGTTAATCTTGGATTCTTCCACTTATAATGGTAACTCATTTTCCTCTGTTATAAACATTCTCACTTGTATTGTCTGTGGGGTTTATTTGGGGTAAAAATGGTTAACTTGTTACAGGTTGTCACACTTATATTAAGTTTTCACTGTTATTGTTTGTGATTGCTCAATTATGCTAAACACTGGTTTCTTTATAGTTGATCTTCGAATAATCGTTACACTTCTTCCGGTCATTGGTATAGTTCCTTGTATACCTGGTGAATGGTGATTTCTTGTATTGTCCATATATTATCTTCATTCTTCATGTTATGTTTCCTTTGCTCTTCTTCTTCCTCTCTTCCTCTGTTTAATTGTTGTTCCCTATCGGTGTTTTCCTGGGTTGTACATTACTTGTGATAATCAATGTTCCCTTATTCTTGTCATCTTCTTCAATATTTCCATTTGTGGTAGTCATTGTTCCATAGTATTTATATTAATAAATAACTTTGTTTGTTTTACCATCATTGTGGTTGTTCTTGGGTTGTCTCTCCTTCATTTTAATAGTTATTATTTTTGTTGTTTCCCCTCACTGGTTGGACCCTGTTGTCTTCTCTTCATTTTAATAGTTATGGTTTTTGTTGTTTCCCCTCACTGGTTGGACCTATTGGGCCTGGTTTCTAACATTTTATATTGGCTCGTTGTCATTTTCTCTCTCTCCTTTGTACTCGATGATGCTATATTACTCTTCCTTCTTCTTTGTTGGATTTTTTCAATAATATATCTTTGTAGATACACACTTTTTGTCTACATTATTTTATGTACCTTGAAATATTTTCATGATCTCCCGTCACTTGACGTAATAATTAGTTACTTTATGTAACTGCCAAATTTGGTACGTTACAGTGTGTGTGTGTGTATTTGTTGTATTATTACAATGTTTGGTGGAGACACCCATGCTAATAGCACAGGGGGGTGTGGGATTTCAAGCTGTGTGGAATTAAACATCAAATTAACCCGTAGTCCTATCATGTGTGGGTCTTAACGTTGTATTTTGTAATAACAAAATATGCAAGTACAGTAAAATTAGTGGTTTTCAGTATGAACAAAATTTAGGCACAGACGTATACTCAAGCCGTTGAGTAAGCAACTCCGACATCTCGCTGCGGCGTTGTCAACTGTTCACGGGAAACTTCAAGTTACCGAGCGCTGCACGGTGCAGAACTAACTGATCACATGTTTATCTGGGTAAGAACGTGGCAACACAGTACCGTTACAGTCCGTTACTATGGTGACGTGAATGAATTTCTGTAACGTGATCGGCGGAGGTTTTTACACATGGCTTTTACTCCCAGCACATATATCCAAATGCCAGAGCCGCTTACTCAACGGGTCAAGCCTAACATTGTTTGCATTATACGTGAGGGAAGTCACAAAGACAAGTGTTCTCAAGTGGAGTGTAGGGGAGAGTGGGGTAGCCCCGATCACCTAAGGGAGAAATTCGATAAAAAATTGAAGAATTGGCTAAAAGTTAAAAACAAATGTAAAAAATTGTTGATTTAACAGAGCAAATTATTAGTTATATACTGTAAGAGTTAAAGTTTAAAGGGGCTTTTCTTATTGCATAAAAAGTAAAAAATGGGCTTTGATCGGTATTCCCCCACCCGCGGGGTAATGATGATCAGTTGATTTTCTATCCAAATTAAATGGGAAAAAATAAAAACGTGAAAAAAAAATTGTCAATGTAAAAAGCAAATGATATATTGATAAAAGATACATTAGAATGTTACTTATATCTACAAATGGTCCTTACTACATTCTAAGTCTAAAAATAAATTTTTAATTTTTAGATAAAAAAAATTAATCCTATTAATAATATAAAGTTTTTATATAATAAAAAAAAGAAGTTTTTATTAATCGGTACAAAACTCAAAAACTGGTGTTGTACAGTTGTAACTCAGTACAGTAGATCGTCATTCACCTGATCGGGGCTACCCCACTCTCCCCTACTCTTAGGAACAAAGCCTCACTGTGACAGAAAGCGCTTCCCAAACCAAGTTCAACGTTAAGAGCTGGGATCCATAAGTCCATCCATTAGGAATAACTAAATACTTTGTATAAATTATAAATATGTTGTTAATGTATTTCCGTAATTACAGTTTTAAGAAGAGCATAGCAGTTGTTGTTACAAGTCGTTGCCGTGCTCTGATTGTGGCCCAATTCGACGTTCTGACACATCTTTCGATGACCCTTTTATCAGACATGATTTTGTCGTCTAAATGTTAGTAGAGAAAGGTCACAGGACTTTCGATTCATATGCTATCGGAAATGTTATGAAAAAGTAGATAGTGATACAAAAAGCGGGTTTGTAGGGAAAAGATTCAAACGAGTACACAAAAGATTCTTTGTAGGAATAATTTGCTTTTTGCAAAAACACAATACTATTAAATCAGAGGTAGCAGCAGGGGCGGATCCAAAAGTTAATGTTGGGAGGGGCAAACCGGTGATCGAGAGTTCCCCCTTAAATTTTGTGTAAACATAAGTCATAAAAGCACAATTTATTATCTACTTACACATACTAAAATCATGTGTCAGTGTAAACTTTATTAACTTTTATGACATATATTACTTTTCTTTATTATCTAATACAAGTGTTACACAAAGAGTGTAGTATATTTTGTCCTTCATAATGTTACTCTTCAGTAAATTCGTACTCATTTTGTAGATCACGGTAATAGCTTAATTGGTTATTACCTTCAAACCTATTTTTATAAAAAAATAAAGAATGACATACTTAATGGCTGTAGAATGTGATGGAAGGAATCATAGTTAGTTTTATTTAATAAAAGAAGAAACATCGTTTTATGTATAATGTGATCATAGTTACTAGTACCGATTTATTCCTATGCCGTTTAATGCATATAATATTTTACCACTTGTTAGAGTCAGCCACTGAATAGAATCGAAGTCATTGGCGGCTACTGTATATGTGTAGAAAATACATTTAAAAATTTTTAACATTATAAGATATCACTTGTAAAATAAAATTACAGTGCTATGCTTGTGTAAACAGGCAATTGGTAAGTTGGTTACCATCCTACTAAAAATTCACTACGTGTAAATAGGGCCATTGTTTACGAAGTAAGATTCTCGGGGGGGGGGGGGGCATTGTCCCCGTTCCCCCTCTCTGGATCCGCCCCTGGGTAGCAGTGTAACAGACGAGTGTTTCTGTAGTTTTATTGTGATGCCTAGTCGATGTAAATAGATTGGGATAGATAACTGTAAGATGCAGCTGTCGTCACGGGATAAAGTGTAAGATAAGATACAGCTGTCGTATGTAAAACGGTAACACGATAATTAATGAAATCCACGGGGTAAAAGGTACGCTGTGATTAATCAAAGAAGAAGAAGAAGAAACCGTCGGGAAACCCCGGTGGAACGTAAAACTGTCACGCGATGTATATAAACTCACGGCTATCGCATAAATCCAGCGTAATTTGCTGGCTTCACTTGTTCTACAAAGCTTGTTCGAGGACGAGACAAAGGCTTTACGGTCGTCGCGACGCTGTCAGCGACTGCTGCAGTGCAGTGATGAAGGTCGTAATAAACGTCAACACACCAGAGACCAACCAGTGTGCAGTACGCTTCGTTTTTGTTGTAGAAAGTTCAGCAGGGTAAAAGTAATGACGTTCCACATTTCGTAACAAGCGTTACGCGTTTACTCTATTGAAGTAGTGTAATCAAGATGAAGACGTCTCCCTGTCTTGTTGGAAATTTCTCTCCGGCTTATAACCGAAGCTACTGTGCTGTAATCCATAAAATGACGCTGTTGATATTATCGCGAGATCTGTGACAGAGTACGTTTCAAAGAATAGACAGAGAGGGACGCAAAGCTGAATTTGCGTGACCCAAAGTATGGTTCAAAAGAAGAACAAAGGCGTTATTTTGAGGCAATTAGTATCGTCAGTGTTTCGACTGAGTTATCAATAAGATGAGGTAACGAAAACCAGTTGCCGAGTACGTGGATTATTCTGGTTCCGTAAAAACTTTTGAGAATAAAATGACAAGGTAATTACAATATTTGGCAGTTACGAAACCTGGAACATTAATAAATCTAAGCTGGCCCGTTAGACAGATAGGTGCTCGAAAGAATTTTAGGGCTTTCGTAAAATAATAAAATGTGAAAATGGAGGAAAATAGAGAATCGTATGCAGTTTATGATGATCTTAACATTATGTTAGAGTGATGATGTTTCTGTGTGACTGGATCATTGTAGTCTGAGATTCGGTGCCAGTAGGTTGGCAGATAAGATGTACAAGTGGACCGCAAACGTAGCGCGAAGTGGCGGGAGAAGTAAAGGCTTTTTAGTAAACGCTTTTAGAACGTTGTTGGGACTGAAATTTTTAGCAGCTAAAGAACTGACAGGGCCAAGTTTTAGTGTTTGGAACATTCACGCAAGAGAGCAGGCCAGGTTAATAGAGAGAAGAAGAAAACTTAAAAATTTTCGCTGCGATATAGCAGGTTTGGGCTGGAGACATGGGACTATCTGTAATCAGTTCGGCAGTGAATACTATACATTGTTTATACGAAGGTAACCGACCAGAGCAGGCTCGGCAGAAATTTTTCAGTTAAAATTTCCTGTTCTTGAGTTTGATACATGGGACTACAATAAACGCCCTACTTCGGCATCTTTGCCCACTGTGTCTCTCTAGTCCAGTCGCAATAAGGCTCGGATCTGCGAATAATCCAGCACACATTGTTTATACTCTAATATATCAGAATGGCCTATTCATAAAGGTATCAGTGCTTGTTTCGAATTTAACGTTCGCAAAATATTACCCGCACAAAGCGTTGAAAAACCAGTCATTAAATATTGGCTGTTATACGCTTCTGCTCTTTTATATGAGCCTTGAAAGTAAACAATGATGAAAATAATCAAGAATGCATAGTGTTGTTTTCTCTATTTTCTATAATCTTCTAGGGTATTTTGGGTTGTGCTTCTTTATACTGGACGGCGCTGGAATGTCTACTTATAGAGGTTTACGCTCACGCTTACATTGTTATATGACGGGTTATCATGCTTTCAATCAACAGCGAACTGTACGACTAATTGCTCATGCTTGCATGCTTCTGCCGTGACAGTATTGTACCTTGTGTGTAGTAGCTGTAGTCAGAAGGTTTACATGGAGCGCTTCGAGGTAGTAATAAACAGTATCTTATAACGGTAGGACTGCGTATATGTGCCAGTCGGATCGTCCCGTTAATAAAATGACATGTCGACGTGGAAGCGGCGTTGCCACAATTAGTATTCATCGAGTGCAACTTACCACCTTCGATAGAGGCGACCCGTGTTGTCGTCGTCACTCTGTTGTCGGTGTATGTCTTTGTTTTTGCGATATACGTATCAGCAACGCGGCAATCGGAGCTAAAAAATTAATTACGACTGATAAAGTTGCTGATAACCGACATTAATCGCCGTTAAAGCGAGGCAGTTGTGTCGGCTTGGCGGAACGTGGAGAGAAATAGTACTGGGAACGCAAACGGAGGCACATACACGCACACACATATGCACATTATTAAACTGCCTCGCGAGACTTGAATTTATTTAAAAAAAATTTTTTGTTTTAAGTGATAAATGTGCAACACATAGCAGGACTGTTTGTTCGACGCTGTTCACTGTATAAGCTGGAATCGCGTTGACTGTGACATTAGAATATATATGAGGTCTGAACAGCTATACAGTGAGACTGAAGCACATTTTCATATTTTAATAACATATTCTCTCTTCACACTCCCATGCTCTACGTCACTCGATCTATGTATAAAGCTACTGCCAAGAGTGAGGAACACATTTGATTAAAAACAAAAAATGAATCGGAATGAAGTAGTTCATCGTTCACTCTGCATTTATATCTGTTTTCGAGTCCTCCCCCCCCCCCCCGAAAAAAAATGTTTGTAACCTCTAGTACGCTGCTTTTATATTATGTCCGTAACCGGATATTGGTATGAGCCACGTTATAGATGGTCAGTACTGTTAGGTAAAAGATGAATTTGCTTTTGACATCTTCCACTCTTAATAGACTACTGTACAAACGTTATCCGGTAAAAGTACAGTAGAAGTCCTTAAAAGAGGTTTTTTTACATTTAAAATTTGTCTTTACGATTAGACCGTCTTCAGTTCTTTTTCGGGAAATTGAGCGTAGTTTGTTAATCAGTTCTGGAATCATGTTAACGGGGAGACTGTCACTTTTCCTCTCCAAGTAATTTAAACGGTAGTTGTAGCTACTGTTAGGTACCATTATTATTACTATTATTATTATTAATATTGTACATCCGTTAGGGGTATCTCATTGAGACTGTCACACAATCTTTCCAAAACAATTACTGACAAGATACCCGCTAGAATTAGTCTGGAAAAGCTGGCGTGTTTACAGATATATATATATATGTTGTAGCAGGTTTTTTGGTACATCCGTGATGTGATATTTATATTGCCGACGTTTCGTTCCGTAAACCCGGAACATTTTCAAGGCGTACTGACGTTGTTTATATCTTGCTACCCTTGTGATTTTTGTCGTGGGAGGGTTAACAAGCCGCGCGCGCGTGTGTGTGTGTGTGTGTGACAAGAAAACTATTTAAATTTTATTTTTTTAAAGGACAGTTCAAGACGAATACTAGTAGGTCTAGTACACTCTTCAAATGTAATTGTAATAAATGTTCACACAAAAATTCGAGTCAGCATACGCACTCGTTACCGAGTGAAGCATGCCCTATCTAATTGCGTTTTACCAGAAATGTAATTTGTTTACATTTAGATACGCTTTTCTTAAAAACGAGTGAACATGTTGACTTCACATTTTTTTGTCAATATGTATTGTCTTGAATTCGTATAGTGTGCTATAATAATGAATAGGCCTATTATTTTTAAAGTCCTCACTGAAAAATTAATTTTTTAATTGTAATACTAATTTTAAAAAAGTTTCAGTTACCCAGCCGTTAAGGTTACTACGTTTTACCCTCTCCTGGTTTTACCTTAATAAAGCTATTGCATTATAATTTTTCACGACAAAAATGAACAGTCTAAAGGTGCTGCTTGAATTAACAAAAGGCTCAACAATCGTGACTTGACTGCAAACAATAAACACCCACCCCAGTTAACGTGAAGTCAATTAACAACCACTATAGCGATAAGGAAATGGCTGCAGATTTTATTAAATGGGCTACCCTTCCTTTGTCTCTTGCAGTACTGATGTAACCCGGCGTGTCTTGTTCACGTATTTGATACAACTTCACGTTTACAGTACAATAATTAAATAAATATGGAAAATACAAAATTCACACCGTAGCTCAGTAGCAAGCATCCATCATATTTTGATCTGAGCTGGTTAAGAAATTTGAACGGCGTGTATTTTTCGTGTAAGCCGTTAATGGTGTTAATGGGTTTAACGACTTGTAAACACGTTATTGAACAAAGTGTTTTTAGACTGGCTGATCGTTGGCAAACGGTGACACCGCTGCGAAATATTTTTTTTAATTGTCAACTGTTGAGAGTCCCGCGCTAATTATAGCACAGTACACTTTGCACTAATCCACAACAATCACTTGATCCACACTAAAGAAATCGCCTACTGTAACTGATTGACTGAGCCGGCCGCCAGAATAATTTTCCATGTGCCTGGCTTGTTACCGACATAATTTACATAGTTACAAGAGTTCGAACAGTCTGGAAGCTACGTGAGCGCACGACCTTAACGTAGACGCTGCACGCTGGGGTAGTCGAGGAACGTGTAGATTGACACTCTCTAATTTTTGAGGGCGTTGTGTGATTGTCGTAGCATATATACTGGTTTATAAATTGCGCGCGCGCGTGTGTGTGTGTGTGTGTGTGTGTGATACAATTTTGGTAGTTATATAGAAGTTTATATTATTTTATTGAATTAATAATTTTAAAATTATCTTTTTTTATAGATTTGTTCATCTATTAATTTATTATTTGTTTTGTTTTTATCAACTTCCATATTCTTCCAAAGGTTTATTATAGGACCTTTGAAAATTTGATTTAATAAAGTTACGTTATTTCAATTTGGGAATGTATGATTATTCTAATTGATTGTGTAGCTAAATTTGATTTATAAATTTCTAGTTCTATAACTTAGTTACGAGTATATCTATCTTAAAACATATAATATAACATATCTATCTTTGTCCTACATATAATTTATTACAATAAGTGCATTCATATTTATATACTCCATTTAAATTATGAATTATGTTAGGTGTTGTAGGGTTCATTCTATTAAAATCTGTTTTATTGCTATTATATAATCTTTATATTTTTGGTTTTGAATAATTTTAAATTTTTATTTACTTTTATTAAATCAAATATATTTAAAATTATGTATAACATAATTTAGATATCAGTTTAATATATGAAACATGTGTTATAACAATTAATTTCAAATTTATTTAACGATTTTTTTCTGTAAATTATGATTCTGATGATGACAGTAAATTAAAAAACCGTCGGAACATTGTAACCAAAAAACAATAAAATATGTTCTTGTTTTAAAACGTAAAGTATTATTATTTATTATAAATTAGAAGAACAAGAATAGTTTGAGTAAATATGAATATTATAAATAGATAGAATATAAATATTTATTATTTTATTAAATTAATAATTTTGAAAATATTATCATTTTTCCTGTTAATTTGGATTTGTTCACCTGTTAATTTATTGTTTATTTTGTTTTTATATATTTTCAAAATTTCTCAAAAGTTAATTTTTTAACCTTTGGACAATAAAGTAACTCTTATCTCAAGATGGGAATGTACGATTGGGTACCTGACTGGGTAGCTAAATTTGATTTTATAATTTATTGTTTTAATCTTTTAATCATTTTCTAGTTGGCCTACACAGAAATTATTACACTCAGGGCATTCAGTAAGAGAATAACCGTGTATAAGAAGAAATCCACTCAGTAGCCCAGCGGTAAGCATTGAGATCCTTTATTTCAGGCTGGTTAAGAAATATGAACGAAGTGTGTCTCTCCTCGGAATATAGGCGCAAAGAAAGTACAAAACTGACTATCAAACAATAATAAGCACTTGAAGATCTGCAGCGTTTTTGGTTATAAGCATACTTTGTGTTTAAAACATGAATCCACTAGAAATTAACTTCATCAGTTCACAAATACAGGAAAAGTCAAAGTTGCCAGTTTTAAATGTCAAATAACCCTGATCACGTACTACTTCCAAGGAGAAGATGAACATATATAAAAGGAAAGAACATTTCACATAAAATTTTGGCACACAATATCAGCGCTGACGTTTTTGTTTATTAAAAACGGGCTCGGTTGCAACAGACATTGTGATGAGAAGTGTAGAAAACCCGCGTGTGATATTTTTTTTTACAGACGATTCAGTTGTCAAATGACAAACACGAATTTAATTAATTGGATCCCTTCTCCTCTCCAAAAAAAAAAAACGCGCGACAGACATTTAAGTAATTACCACGATTTTATTTGTTTATAGAGAGGGGATCGTTAGCCCGACAGACAGGGTTTAACGTCGACAATAAGCAGGTAAACTAATTGGATCAATACAGGAGGGTAATATCTCTCTCTCTCTCTCTCTCTCTCTCTCTCTCTCTCTCTACCGCATCGTAAATCAGCACTTACTCAGCTGGTCGTAAAGTGTAAAGTACGACTTCAAGGTCGTTCCGTTCTAAGGACAAGGGTTGTGCACTACGCTCTCATATTTACCCTTCGTAACACTGCCATGAGAAGGTCTAAAATTTTAAATAAATATTAAGTTGAGACTGACCACTGTTCCCTAGAACAGTGGGCGCTGTTGCTACATGCTATTCTGAGAACAGATACAACGTTAAGTCTCGCCGTTCCCGGCCGTAGTTTTATTTACTGTACAACATAACGCGCGCGGGATCTTCAAGGTCGAAACGTTTACCTTTTTTCTACCCTCCGCTGTTCCTGACGATAAATTTTTGAACAGCACCTTGGAGATGTGCAGTGGACAAACACCTCGTTGTGAAGCTACCAAATTTTCAATCATTTCGCACACGCGCACAGCAGTCTTCTACAGTGTTTCATAGTGTGAACATCGGTTGCAACATGGCTTGGGGGGGGGAGAACATTAAAAGTATGCTAGTGTCGTTGTGAAGTAATATTATATGCATGTGAGAGCCGATTGTTACCGCGGGTCTCATCCCCCCCCCCCCTTTGACATACGTTTATGTGGGGATAATTCTTTGGTTGGCTCGGCGAATTTCATCGTTCAAGATCGGCTGTCAGGTTTCTACTATAGAATCGAGAGCGACAGAATCCGTTTGTGGCGCCTACTGTGATAGAAACTGGAGCCTGTGTGTAAGTACAGCACCAACTACGGCATTGAAACTGAAGGTCAAAAGAGTGCGAGAAAATGCCTCTGATTTTTAGTATTGTTAAAAGATACATACTGCGGATTAGCCTGGCTATATTTTTGTGTACTTAACCTGAACTGTAAATTATAAGCGATTTTATTAGAATTTTAAGTTATAAAAATTGTACTCGTCAGATGTTTTATGCAGTTACAACTAACTTAGGCCCGTTTTCCTAGGAGCAGGTTTTTTGCGCCGCGTAGGACGCAATACGCCGAACTCGACACGCCGTTCTCCACACACTAGAAAAATAATGGTTCTGTTTTCCTCTAGAGCGCATCACGTAGTACGCCAGGCGTAGTGCGTTCGGCGGGATAGGCCGACTGGTTCTGGAGCAGTCTTTTGCGTTCTACGTCGCGTTTTAGGTGACTTCTGGATTTTTTTCAAAAATTGTGTATCAAAATGCCTCAAGTGCGTTTCAGTGACTTCACACGATTATAACTGGGACCTCTCAGGTCGTCTTCAATGCACTGTAAAATCGAAGCAAACTGCTCACTGGTAAATCGAAAATATTTCTTGAATCTCTTCTTCGTCTGTAATATTTGCTAATCAATATTTTGAAAACACCTTTATCTTCGCGTTTTAAGAACATTTTGTTGATTAATTTTCTGCTCTTTGCCGTAGACAAGAGATAATCCTCATCTTCATCATCCATATGGATGTGCTTGAGAATAAGCAAAGCAACAAGTCTCGTTTTGACAGGGAACACTAACACTCCGAACTATAATCACTACCACCTAGTCCAGCCTACGTCGACTGAATAGCTGAAATGCGTCCGGCTAGGAAAACACAAACGCGCAGCGTGATAATTGAACACGTTCCTGCCTACGTGATAGAGCCCTACCCGGTTTACGGGACGCAAAAACCTGCTCCTAGGAAAACGGGCCTCTTGTCTCAATTAATTCTATTTATACAGGCTTGACTGAGTTGCTATAATCACGTCATGGACTTAGTTTTGTTTGCGATTTTCGCGTCAGTGCTGACTGTGTTTTATTGCGAAGACTTATGACTTTAATAAAAAGAGTTTATTGTCACGTTAGAGTTTGTTACGTTTATCGAGGGGATTTTTATTAACCGTATTCTACCAGCAGCTTTATAACAACGTACTACGAACCCACCAGTTAACGTACAATCGTTACTTACACTACCAGTTTTAGTTTTGCACAAATTTCATCCATCCTTTTTTCAGTGCCCGTCTGAATATTCGCAGAATATTACAAAGAATGTTCAAACATTAAATTATGAGATGGAAGGGTATGAAATGAGAATATGTAAACGATTTATGATTCTATTTGTAAATAATATAGAAAAAGAAATTGATGAGATGAATGGTAAGGGGAAGACATGAGAGTAGAGTAGTGGTAGCAAATCACCCAGGAAAAAATCACCATTCAGTGAAAATTGGGAACTTTCAGTCCAACCGAGCAACTACTGCTACTACTAGTAAGTACGAACCTCGCGGTCACTTTTACACTCACTTAAAAGTGTAAACGTGGCCTGCGGTCACGCGCACGCATACGCACACATACACAAACACTCTTTGTTTATTTAATCCCACATATTATATTCACAAATGTAAATATTATTACAATATTTTTTTAATTTCCAAGGGTGTATTATCTAAGTGTTAATATTATCATGCGAAGCGAGTTTCACAAGCAAGAATCACCTCACATTTTCGTGGATGTCATTCTGACATTATTTAGAAGCCGTGTCAGAGGACAGCTAGTTCTTTCTGGCGTGTTTAGAACCTTGAAGGTGTAGCAAATGCGTTTCAGTTAGGCCTGATTTTTTGTTAATAGTTTTTAATTTTTTCGATTTTTGACTAATACCGAGCAGCTGCTGGAAATGCGGTTTATGTTTTCATTAATACAGTAAAATTTTTGTTTTGTTTTTATCTTTAGACTGTTGTACTGTAGCCCGACTATTATTTTTATATCTACTTGATTTGTAACTATACCGTTTCTGAATGTATGCCAAACTCTCTAAATATTTTCGGAGGCTGGTATTTGCTCCATATTTTTGTAGAATTATTTAATTTTTTCATCCAGATTTATGTAGACTTTTTTTGCTCCTTGTAGACAAGGCACTGGCCTGTCATATCTCAATCCATTTTCGTCAGACTCAAGTTTCAGGTGCTTGAGCAGTTCGGCGTGTTGCTTTTTGCTTGTTGTTTTCGCAGAGTTATTCGTACGGTCCCTAGCATTTCCGCAACGCCATATGTCTATTAGCTAGTCACTGTTAGTTGCATACAGTGAAGGAACGTAAACCGATTTTTTCTTTTTTTCACGGGGCAGGACGATTTTTCCCCATTAAATCATTCCCGGGACGCAAAGTTTCCACTTTCCGCCCTTGGGCGATTTTAACCCCGACTCTGAGAATAGAAATATCAAAGAGCAAGTACGTGGATACAGAAACCATTGATCACGAATTATGATTATAATTGCGTTGCAGAGGAAGCGTTCAACAGTAAAAAGTGAATATTGTGTATGAGAATGAAAAACGTGAAGTGTTTAATATGAAGTATTTTGCGTTGTGATTCAGAGAATGGTCAGTAAGGATATATGAGAGACACTGGAAATACGGATGTGAAAATGAGGTAGAATCATAAAGTAAGGGAGCAATAAAGAATAGCTCAAGAGAATCAGTTGTGCGGGTTACAAAGAGAACAGAGGGAAATGGACCGGCCCTGAGGGCAGAGTGTCTGCTAATGCCAGTTTATAAGGGAACAATGGAAGATAAGAAGAAGACAGGGAGGAAAAGACTGAAGCCCCTGGATGGATGACATACAATATGGGTGTCACGTGAAGTGGTAAGGGCCTTCGGTCTGGACTAGAAAACGTTTGAGGACGATGGTGGTGTTTGGGTCCAGCCACGCGACATAATACCAAATGAGGATGAGTCTCTTCATGTCGCTCTTTTCTCATCCCTTTTCTTTCTAGTATTTTTACCACTATTTCCTTAAGGTAAACGTATTGAGGTGAATTGATGAATGACGTAGGTTGTATGTTGTAGAACGCCAATATTAATGTCGAGAACTCGACACTGATTGGACAGCGTGTGCGTTTGATATTGAACTTTTTGAAATTTCACATAGTATAACCTATATTTTATTACGCATGTCTTCATTTGTGCATGCACGCGCCTATATGTAGGTCGTATAACTCGCGCAAGTAGAGTAGCAGTATCACAGTTGAAGGAGCATTTTCCAATATTGAAACCCCGCGTGTAGCAAATCCTTGCATTCTCTCTTTGATTTGTTCCATATTACCGTATTTTGCTGTATTCCAATAAGCTCAGTCCGTGTGTGTGTCTCTCTCCTTCAAAGTTTACGTTCTTCATAAAAGTGTGCGAGTTGTCTTGCAGTGATTTGCTTGTCGTGTGTGTTTTTGTTTTTTTCTGTACAGCAAAAGATGGCTATATTGCTGTTGTAGGGGGGCGGGTGGTGAATGTATCGCTAAACCTATTTGTGTCCCTCCGCACTGCCGCCCTTTCCTGTCAGTGGCGTCGTAATATAAAACATCAACTTTGATGTCTCTCTCTGTATAAAGGACTAAATTGGCAGTCATCCTTCGTTCCGTAATATACCAAACACAGACTCTACACACGAAGCTGATTGAAATACTCGTATATGTATACACGCACGAAACACGGCATTTTTCGTCCGCTCAGCATATTGCTGTCTGGTAGGTAGCGACATGTTTGATAAATATAGTCAATATACTGATGTGCCAATGATAAAGTAAACCGGCTCAACGTATTATGTAGCGCGTGTTGTAACGCATCAGCAAGTACTGAATGTGATTCCGTAAGGAATTTGTGAATTTATCAAACGCTGGATTATCTGATCACACAGGTAACGGAACGATAAAAATTGATAACGTAAAGTGTGATACGTAAGCATCGAGTTGTGAAAAACTTTGGTGGCTGAAAGAAAAAAAATGTTGCAATTCTTAATTAAAGGACCACGTCGTGAAGGCCTGTCCCATGTTAATTAAATGGAAGTGTCGCCTATCAGTTAGATACACGTAGTTCAAAAACCATTCATGATATTTTTATGGAACTTTTTTCTGCAGAAAAAATAAATACATAGAACATACCGTAGACCTAATTAAATACGTGTACTGATAAAAGAATACGTAGGGTGATTTTCAAATATAGTTCTTAAAAAAAAGGTTACTTCTTTTTGAAAAAATACTAAATATTTATTAATATATATAAACTTTCACGTATGAACTTACTGTTCGTTGTCACTTCCCCAAACGTTTCGAGGTGATGTTCCTCTTCCTCAGTGGGAGTAATACTGAATGTCGATTACAGAATAACCGTTACGGACAATAGATGTGTGTGGTGGGGGTTGATGATGGGAAGGGATTGGCGCTGAGGTTCAAATTGTGTGTTTGGATCAGTGTATCGAGTAGTGTATGTGATTTATAATGTAATTGTTCATTTAATATGTTGTTTGGTTGTAGTGTGTGATATCTGTATATTTCAAATTGTTCAGCTGTGTTTAGTTTTCTACTTTTTGGTAAGTAGTGTAATATTTCTATGTTGTGTTCTATGTTTGTGTAACTGTGGTTTTCGTTATGTAAATGTGTGGCAAATGTGGAATGTATGTAGTTTGTGGTGAGGGATAAATATTTGCATAAGGTATCATATAAAATTGTTGGTCTATTAGAATAAGTGTTAGAACAAGTGTGTCTATTATGCTTGGACACATAGCAAGCATAATAAAAAAAATCAAGTCTCTACTACGTTCCAGTACTAAACTATGTGTACCTAAACATGAAAAATATGGACTTACGGAAAATCGCGTTTACAGTTTTGTAATGTTTGTTCAAATGCACCCGCGCTATATACTTTTTCTTCATTACTCTCATCTTTCCTCCTTTTTAGCTGCATTTTCTTTACTCTCTTCTCCTTACTTCTTTCCAGAACACTCTTATTTGCTTCCAGATTCCTTATTTTATAGCTACTAATATTATTATGAAATATTGAAATGTTTGTTTGAAGGAGGTCAATGACATAGCACCGGGTGACTTCACATGAAATAAACATATAAGATGATATAAAAAAAGTTTGGTATAACAATGTATTTATCATTTTGAACAGGAAGCAAAGGAGAATTTTTTAATGCTAAAAACTAAAAATCGGGGGTTTTAAAATTTTTCACGACCCGGACTTAAATTAAAACATACCGAAGCCGAAATCTTAGATGTAGCGGCGTGCTCATACACAGACTAATATCGTCAGGTTAGGTTTGGATGGCGAAATCAAAACAGAATAAACAAAAAAAAATACATATATTCCAGTCGTCATTTCTGTATATTGAAAATGGGAGATTTTACGGTTTGATAAGGTAGGCATACGTTATATTTCACTGAAACTAGTGTTATAATTGTTTATCGTTAAACGATTAATTTTTCTTCAGGTCGATAAGTTCAATTCCAATTTCGAAAATATTTTATTGTGTACAGTCAAGTTGAAAAAAAAACAAGATTGTACAACTAGTGAATTTCGCTGTTAATGTAGCCTATAAAATTCTCTTACATGTTATTTTCTCAGTAACCTAAATTTGTAAACGCACTGATTATTTTATAGACACAAAGTAGTTTAGCAGTAGATTAGTTCAATACTCAGGAGGGGGGGGTCCCCTGCCCCCTCAAATCAATATATCCAACACACACACACACACACACACACACGCGCACGCACGCACAGTTATTTAGAAAGCCTAGGGCGTATGAGCTGCAACTGGCAAAATATTTTGCAGTCAATATAACGCTTGCATAAAATAATACATTACACGAATAGCGTGGTAGCAGTTGTTAGAACAATATCATAAATTATTATTTAACACCAGAAAGATTGTTAGTCACAATTAAACTCTATTAAAATTCACCCTCGTAATTGTTTTCACAAATTAGTACAAGTGTGCATTACACACAACAAATAGTAAGTGACTAAGTCAATAAATATATTAGACAACGATTATAACGAATAAACATTTCCCATCAATAACGTATTCTTCCGACGTAACATTTTTTTAGAAGGATTTGACTATAAAACTCCATAATTTTTCTGAGTATACAATTATTGCTATGGTAAAATAATTCTTGATCACCGAATTCCAATTGTACGTCTGTATTACGGGACAGTTAAGCTCTGATAACTCTGATAATCTGACAGTTTAGTCAAATCGAGGGTAGAAGGCCTGTCGGAAGACCCAAGGATCGTTGGATTGACGCAGTGGCGAGGGATGCTGATACTTTACTTAAAACAAAAAGATGGAGATCGATCGCCAAGGGCAGGGAAAAATTGAGGCGGATGATTATGGAGGCTAAGGTTCGACTTCGACTGTGACACCATAGAAGAAGAAGAAGAAGAAATAACTGAAGATGATTTAGTTTTATTATTATTTTTTTTATATATATATAGACGTACTGCATTATTAATAGTCAGATCGAGTCTCAGCGGGTTTCGCTTATTCGAAGTTATGTAGCCCAAAGTATAGACCATTTTAAATAAAATATGAATCGGTAAAGTTTACAGTTCTGAGAAATATACTAGAAGAAATTTCGTAGAATCCGTACGACTGGCGTGAGATGCATGTCAGTACACGCCTCCCAACTTTAACTCCGGCGTCGCTATGCGTATTTGAATAAATAATGAATTCGGTAATTTGGTAAGGAAAATTTTACACGTTTGCTGTCACATATGCGTTCCAAGTAACGAGTCGGCGGTCACGTACTTGTAAGTCTAACAGCTTTTCACGTTAATTTTTTTAACACACTTCACGTGACCCTTCTAAAAGATTAGAAAACTGAAAAATCAGTGAATAATTTTGGATAACGTTTGTGTTACATTTTCAAAATAATTTTGTTTTGTGCATTTTTTAACGGGAAGAGTACATGGAGGCAAAATTAATTTTTTTATGTGAATCAGCCTTACTGATCTGATCTTGTTCTCGGTTCGCGTCATATCGATAGTGATTATCAATTAAGTGGTTGATTTTATTTTATTGTGAGGAGTTTTAGCAGTGCCTATGCTTATAACATCCCCCCCTCTCTGTCTCTCTCTCCGCCGCACGCACACGCGCGCGCGCGCGCGCACGCGCACGGTTTCTCACTTTCTCTTTCATGTTTAATTTGTGTTGATGGCTCTGCTTAGTGGTCAGTATATGGTGGAAGCCCTACACGACCGTGTAATTCCGCTCCACCGACATTCTAAGGTTGACTGTTACAGTTTATTTAATTTGCGTCTAAAGAAGCCCTTAGTCAGACAGACCTTTGTTTCTCCCGGTCCACTATCCGCACAGCGTCAGCGCTCTCTTTGTGCACCACCGTGTAATGGTAACGCATTTTTACGGGACGTCTTTTAAAACGTAAGACGTTTTCTGAGAACACGAACGGAATGTAAAAGGAGCTTTTGTGTTCGGCGGGTTGACTAAACGGACTTTACGCGCTGCGACTAGAATGTACAAATAGGGAGTAGTTTATCGGACGGCTGTGAAGTTGCCTAACAAACTGGCGCACTTATTGTGTCATTTGCTAGACAACGACGGTATCAGGACTGTTTTATCCGCCTCCAGTAAACATAAGTTTTTAATTTAACCTTACTTTTCCTGTTAATTTTTACATAATCCCGTTTATGTTTTTATTTCACTTAATTTTATATTGTCACTCACACTAATGAAGTTGATTTTATTGTTATATGGTCACTTTATATAAAATACATGCCATTCTCACCTTTTGGCCATACTAGGTTCACAACCCTTTATATTTTTATCATTGTTTACACTGTGCCATTTGCACTGTTTCATTATTATTATTAATCACTTTTCTATTCACTTATCTCACCTTGTATGTTTTTCGAATAAACACAATATTATGAAAATAATTACCTTGTCTTTACCATAACATTATATATGAGCTACAATTACAAATCCAGTCTTAGTTTAAAGACCTAGCTTGACTTTTAGGCTTGTGTTATACAAATGATTATGCTTAACTCTAAATACATTTTTTACTTACATACTACAACATTATTAGTTACAATATTATAATAAAATATACAAAATCACTTCCCTAATCTATTGGGTAATTAGTATGTCAAAGACACAGTCCAGTCTATTCCTTTGTTATGTCTGTTTGTAAAGTTATTTACTATGTTTGTTTACAAAGCTAATTCCTGTTTTTAATTTATTCATACATGTGTAAACTACGTATTTTTTACTCATGGTTTATTGTTTTAGTTATTATAATTCTTCCTTATATAATTATTTTTGGTTGTTCTCATTTGATTACTCATTCTTTATTGCATTCCTCATTCAGTTACATAGTATTTATCTATTTGATTAGTTTTACTATAAATTTTGATGATTAAATTGAGTTTACTTGTTTGTATTATCTCGTGATGCTACAATATATAGCCTATTGCAACGTTACAAGTATTATAAAAAATTACACAAATACAATACCATGTACTCAACGCAACTATGAAGTGTATCACACCGGCCATGTCGCAGGATTTTTTTATTCTCGTTGCGTCAAGTATGCCTATATGTAGTTGCACAATAAATAAATACTTTTCAAAGAGGAGTGAGATGTTGATGACATGAAATAATTAATTAAACCCGTTTCAAAATAATCATTTTATGATTTATTAATATTAATCGAAAATATGGAAATATTAAAATTTCGTATTATAAAAAAAAAATTCTCTTTTATAAGTTTACAAAAAATACAATATAACCTTCTATGCTGTTCATGACATAAAAATAAACAACCATGTAATCTTGCCAGCTAAACAGACATGTTAAACAAATTATCTAAACACTTTTTATTTCAGTGTGTCTCTCCAATTTTAAATAATAATAGCAACTCATTTACAAACAAAAATAATATTAAATCTCAAGAATACAACTAATTGTTGCTATAAACAAAATAAAAAATATAACATTTACTTCCAACCTATTATTTATTTCAACTGACACACCCAAATTTTAACATACAACAGAAGATTAGTATTTTTAAATTTTCTTGTTAAATTAAATTATTTTCTTTAACTACCATTTAAATTTATGTACAGTGATTATATTTAAAACTTTAAGTCTTTACTGTTCATATATAAGTTTCTTTTCACAAAAAAAAAATATACTTGTTTATTCATCACCTGCGTACTGCCGACGTTACCATTGCGCGCGCGCGCGCGCGTGTCCTGAATACTGAGAATTTGATGATGATGATTATGCTGATGCTGTGTTCTCTGTCTCTACGGTTTGTTGTTTGTGATGGTCCAGAATTTCTCCATAAGTCTTGGTGTGTGTGGTAAAGATGTTCGATCGGACGGCAGATCAGCAGCGTGACGTTGTGTGAAGATGTCTTGAGTCCCTCTGAGATCGCCCCAAAATTGCCGGTGGTATTTATACTGGACGGCAATCTGACAAGTGCAGGACTATTTTCGACCTGTTAGATATTGTCACTTCGTGCAAAGCGTCCTTTTAATTACAAATCACTTTTTGGTTCATTTTCGCGATTTCGTAAACATACTCGTAGCATGAGCGATATCATCGTTTGCGTAATTTTTTTCTGGTCGCTCACATATAATAAACTTATTAATTACTATTTAATTACACTAGTAATTAACATTAAATTACCTAGCGTCTTTATTATTGCACATTTATGCAATACTTTTACATCACTATATTCGTTAAAAATTCCTTAATGTAATGGTGTTTTTATAATTGGGGTAAGTCTTTGTTCACAGGTTTAAAATGTATTAATTAGTTTATTTTTATCCGGTTAAAACCTAATTACAGACAAACCAACAATTCATACGCATCACCCCATCGTAGACTTTGTTTGTCGTAGCTTGCGTTCACACACACAAGCGCTGTATTCACTCGCGGGGCAGGTGTACGCTTTCTGACAATTCTTAGCCTGCATAATATTGTTAAGAACTGTTTATCATATATTATCTCTGGTAAATATTTACAAACATACCGCCCTGGGCAAATATGCAAATATATGTATTGTTGCAAAATATTTATTGTCGACATGTTGAGAGCATGGTAATCCAGAGTGATCTCGGAAATACAGCTTAACAAGTCCATTGTATAGGTCCCCTCTGCTATTTGCGGATGACACATAGGCCTACTTAACATTCAAGATATACTTACAAGATATACATTCAAGAATGTGAAGATGATTCACAAAGATTCATGTTTCAACTACAAGAAGTAGACATTTCAGACAAAAATACGAAAACCATGGGTTTTAGAGGTAATTATCCTTTTTAAATATCTCGGACGTAAAGTTATATAGGTATGACTTTGAGGGTGATATAAAAGTCAGGATTAATACATTTAGGAACAATTGTGGAACGATTCGTAGAGATCATAGAAATAAAACAAGATGCAGCACAAGAATTAAATTTTATAAGATAATTGCAATAGCCATGTGAACATATCCGAGTTAGCTGTGAGTCATGACGAAAAGGCAAGATTCGGAGTGCTGAAATCCAGTTTCTTCGAAATACTGAAACCTATACATTGGAAGATAGAAAAAGGAATGAGGATATAAGAGCAGAACTAGAAGTAAAATATACAAATATAATAATTTCAGCTTATAGAAGACGGTGTTGTGATCGTTTGTAAAGGATGACGAACGATTGATTGCCAAAATCGGCGCTGAAATGTAAAGCCAATGGTAGAAGAGACGTGGATCGTCTGATGATGAGATGGTACCAAAACAGGATTTATATAATCTAGTCATTAAACAGAGAAGAACAAGGATTACAGTTCGTACTATTAAGGTGATAGGCGAAATATGAGTTTCGAATACACTTGACTTCAGTTATTGCACATTTTGTCTTGAAAATTCTGACGTAGTGGTAGTGTTACTTTTAAAAACTGTTATTTCATTACAGCGCATTGGCCTTTGATAATTTTGAAAGGAGCTAAGTACGCGTTGCGAGTGTAAAAGAAGGCTTAAGTATTAAAATCTCATTCGTACTTTAATTTTTAAGTAAGCTTAAATACATGTCATTTTCATTTTTAAAATTAATTATACACATCTTCTGTACAGGTTAGGTTATGAAAGCATTTCTAACGTACCAATTTTATAAGTGTTACATAAAACAGAGGACGTGTCAGAGAAAGGCAGCCATGTCTTTTTGCCGTCGACAGCCGCCCTGATTTGTTGATATTTATTTTCGTATGTAGGTTTTAGTTCTTAATTTATAAAACAATACTTTTTTAATCATCATCATCATCATCATCTTCAAGGAGTAAACCAAGGATGGTTTGTTCCGGTTTCAAACAGTCAAAGAGTCTAGAGATGGTCACTCCAGCGCTTCCTCGGACGTCCCATACCTCTCTGTCCCTTCGACTTATAGTTCCATAGTTGTTTGGGAATGCGGCAATCCACATTCGGCACAGATGTTCCCACCAATTCAGCAGATACTGGGCAATCCTGTCGAGTATACTCATAATATTCAGTTCCTGCCGTATATCTGTGTTTCTTCTATGATCATGGAAAGTATACACTGCCACGTGCCTGAGAAATCTGATTTCAGCCGCTTGGATACGACTGGCGTAGCCTTTAGTTTTCAGAGTCCAATTTTCAGACCCATAAATAAGTGTGGGAAGGGCCATCACCTTGTAGAATTTTAGGAGCGATTCTCTACTTTCTGACTTAAGAGTTCGCCTGATGGTCCCGCACATAAGGTTGAACTTATGTAACTTATTCAAACGTCGTTGCTTGTATTATAAGACACACTGTAGCCCAAGTATTCAAAATTGCTGACTTGTTCCAAGGCATCTATAACAATTTTTGCCCGTACGGGATTAGTTCTACGAAAACCATTACCTTGGTCTTAAGTATGGAAACTTGTAAACCGGAGTGTTTCAGATTCGATTTAACAAAACAATACTTTTTTATAAGATATAATTAAGATTCTACAGCTTCCAATAAAAATGCCTCTCAGCGGTGGCGTTTTCATTAAGTTTCGTTACGTCTATGAAAAGAAAAAGGTAACTATATTATATTAAGTCAAATTGTGAATTCGAAAACTGTAGACCTATTGGGAGCCATGAAATTAATTTTTTTTTTTAATCCGTATCGGCATTGTTAAGGTTTACTGCGTTACTCATGTGAATTGTATCCTGTAGTCACCTTTCGTCTGATGACAGTAAACTACAATGGGAGACACACTGCTTACACTTTCTTAGTTATCTACTTTCTGATATTTGTTGTAACATGACCCTGTTTCTGTTCGGCAGGCCCAAGTTTAATGAGAGTTGGCAAAGCGTAGCCAACCTGATGTGCCAGTATTGGCTTGAGAGAAGTTAGACAAAGTAGTTAGAAGTTAGAGTATTGGCTTGAGTCCTGTCTGTCGGAGAGCCGTTCCATTGGTCACCACCCGTGGACCGTCCCTCCGTGTCTCGCATTCGCTAACAGGACTGCCAAAGACACCGTTGTAACGTCTAGTCTTAAATTAATAGCACACAGATGTTTCTTCATTTTACACATATTATGCAATAATGTGTTCGTTCACGGGTCACGGACGTCTCACCGACCAAATTCTGAAAACTTGAAGTTTGACCATCATTAGTTATTTAAATATAACAATATTTGTATCTGCAGCGAACTTACTAAAACAGTACAGGAAACATTTATATTAACTAACCTACTTTATAAGATTCAACGTTAAACTATTGTAAACAGTACAGAATTATACTTATAATGCATTAAAGAATGGACGATTTATGTTCAGCCCGTCTTTACTCGTTAAACGGTAATCACTGGCGTATGTTAAGTCTACGGAGAAGTGAGGCGCGCACAGAGTCGGCTCACCACAACGATCGCAAATCATCTTTCACTCGTTTAAAGTCGATAGTGTAGTTAAGTCGGGTCGCGAATGATTTATGTGGTCTCTGCAGAAAGAAAGTCGAATTCGCTGCATATTTGTATCATGTCTAGCAGAAGGTGGGAGGGGAGTTTAATGGCTTAATGGTGCAGTTGAGAGTAGAGAGCGTTTTTAAGTACTCTGTTATTGCTTTCAGTCGCTTAGGGCCGCACAAAATTGTATTTAGACAATTTTTTACGTCCATTCCTGACATGAAAACAGTTGCAAATAATAATGAAGCCCGTATTTATTTGTGATAAAAGATTTATATTTTTAAATAGCGTTTCGACGATAGCATGGAACAAAAAACAAAACAGTGGAAGAAATAACATCAGTGAAATCGGTACATTTTTAATTTTTAAAACACTTCCGTAAATCAACACTTCTATTATAAATAATCCTCCTAGTTACAATTATTCAATACGTACGTACTACACACGGCCAGTAAAGAAAGTCGCCAAGTGAAATAATAAAAGAAGCTCGCAACACAAATAATTAGACGCTGACAGATTCACTAAAGAAGTCTCTTATATATCACTTTAATCAGTGTACTGCAGATTCACGGATCCGTCACTGGAATTCGTAGAACTCAACTATTGTGCAAAGGAATCGTCGGTATATTCGTGGAATTCGCAATTGGGCCTCCAGCTATGGTACTTATAGTCAGCCAAGATCACTGTGTAGCGTAATGTTGAACCTGTAGTGTTGCCTAGTGTATGCCGAATGCCTTGGATACATCGCGGCAATATTCTGATCACGCGATGTTCTGATCGGCAATTCTGATCAACCTTCACGTAGCTGCTAAGCATTTTATTTACGTTGCGTCGCCGTAACAGTGAGAAGATACTTATTTCATGTGATTTCTTGCCAGCTCGGATGCAGCATGTAATTAAATTGAAAAATTAATCACGGTATCGATTGTCGATTTTCTACTTGATCTTATAGATCAGGGGTCTCCACAAACTTTTTCACTTGAGAGCCGAATTGAAAAATCTTGGAAGTCAGGCGGGCCAACAATATATACATGTGTATGTGTGTGTGTAGCAAAGTTTTTTTTAGTTTACGAAATAATCAGGCCAATAAAATAGGTATTTAAATAAAAATTAAGCAGACTTATCTAAAGAAAACAAAATAATGTAAATACAAGTAAGGAAAAAATAACATTCAAAGATATTTCTTATGTATTATTTTTTGGCTTCCTTATGTACGTATGGGATGTGTGGAGTTGCTTCTGACATATAACGTCTGTCCATTTTGGGTCACATTTTTATTCTCCTGTCGCTAGAATGGATTTCAAGTGTTCGTGTGACAAGTTAGCCCTGTACTTTGATTTTACAAAGTTCATTTTTGAAAACGTTTGTTCGCAGATATACGTCGATCCAAACATTAAAAGCATTGCTCTTGCAAAGTTCTTTATTTTCTTGAAATCATCACTCACAAAATAGTATAACATTTTACTAAACTTATTTCTTGTTTAGTTATTTAGTAAAATGTTATACTATTTGAAGTATGTTGACGATCTATTTAAAAACTGCACGCAGCAACGGCTGGGTTGGCGGGGGCCGTAGTTTGGAGACCCCTATTCTAGATAAATGTTTTAAAGAGGCCATAGATTGATATAATAAAATTGAACTATCAGGTATGCTTAAAGTTTTTTATGGTTTTTTTAATGATGATACGCGAATATGTTACACAAAATGAGTGTAATTAAATTTCCAAAAACGTATTTTCGTAACACGATTTTTATATATTTTTTTGTATTACATTAAAATATATAAAATTTATCGCATCGATATACATGTAGGACTGTTGAATAAGGCTGTCATGTATCGCCAAACCTATCATCAATCGTCAATACGAATCGTCAATCGCTTCATGTTGTGCGGAGAGAGACGTCAAAAATTGGTCACGATTAGATTGTACAACAGGATGCTTCAGCATTGAGTAAATTTGTGATCAGAATATAATGTATAAGAGTATCAGAATATAAGTGAAAGGAAGAAGAACTATAAGTCGACCGAGAAAAAGATGGGAACTGTAGCGGGCAAAAATGCTTAATAAGTGACGTGGAAATGATGATGATGATTATTATTAGTATATATTATAACATCGATTCGATATAAACAGCATGAGTACCGTACGTGACGCTCATTACGTCTTCCTCCCTGTGTTCGCAATTTGTCGCTTCATTGTAGACAAGACTCTCACAGTTGAAAGGTCGTAGTTGTCTGTTTAACCTAGTGACACCTGAAAAGTTATAGATACCACTAAACCATACGAATGTCCTTACTTGCTTGTACAAAACCTTGCTTGTAGCATCTCAACATCTGGATGAGAGTTGCGTGGACTTCGAGGCGAATTTGTTGTGCGAGAGGGGATTAGTGTAAATGTCGAATGTTTAACTATTCATTTGTGTTTCGGAATGTTGTAGTCATTTAATATGGTGACTTTTATTATTGTTTTGATAGTGCGTATCGGGCTATTGTTTAAATAAGATATTTATTCTACACGAGTAATTTGTTTTTGGGAAGTTTTAATAAAATTTCTACTTGCAAGATCAGCATCAATGGGATCCTCAGTGGGAAGATTACAATGTCTTTCCTGTCACTTTCGTACGGGGTTGAGTAAGATAAAATTGCCATCACCATACTTCCATTCCTTAAGGAATATGGAAGTAATAAAATGAAGTGGTTTCATTGAAGGGGAACAGTTGTTACTATTCAGATGAAATAAAATCCCTCCCTTTGATAATAATTTGTGTTCCTAACAAATATTATAGCTCATAAATTAATAAAATTTAACGTATTTACTCGTAGACAAATTTTATAAATCCTATTCCATGTGGAATTATTTATTTTAGTTCCTAATCTCAATAAGCTACTGGGTGTAGTTGTTATTCATTTAGCGTCTGAGGAAAAAGAGAGAAAAGTTAATGGCATAAACAAAATAACGCGAGCACTGAATTAATTTTTCGCTTTGTATACGAGACTAGACTCGGCGCGGCGTGCAATACTCTTGTTACGAGGTTGTAAGTGCTCTCACACACATTAGACGGAAACGGGGGATGCAATTAGAAACGCTATGAACTCCTTCAACCGAGACATGACATCCTTCAACGCCACGCATATAATTAATCCCTCCCTACAGTTAATGTTAAGTTCTTCTTCCCCTTGTCCTCGTTAAACTTTTGATCACGTCTCGAATTCAACTACGTCGCGCTCAACCTAATTGTTTCTTATTGCACTGCCCCCACCGTTAACCTCGTCTGGTATGGTTTTTACAATTTTTTTGTCTTTTTTGCATAACAACATTTTACAACTTGATACACGAAGTACTGGCGTGAAACGTGTAATATGACGCTTAATGTAAGTAACGGCTGTGGCAGGGCAGCAGCTGCGAGACCCATACACTCGGCTCAGCTGGTGATTTCATTTTACTGTGTTTTATTGTCGCTCAAAATAAGAAAAATGAACGTAGATTTTTCCGTTATTGAGATTTTCTGAGCTGCGGTAATATACTATTCCTGGGCTCCTCGGTAAGAATGGGAAAGCGCAAGACGCAGGTTTTGGGGCTGGTTTATATAGCCCCACACAGAATCATACAGAATCTAATCCACAGAGATCCATTCAAATTTTGGATACAATTTACACAGTACTATCAAGCGGTAATGATTTAATTATCTGACAAGCTTAGTTTCGTCTCTAAATGTGTAAAAATGTCGCATAAGACTCATCAAAATTATATTTTGAAGTCAAAACTTTGGTTCTTTTGAAAGGGGGAATTTGAATAAAGCAAACAGCTTCTTCTTTGTAAGTTTGTTGTACCGTTCAATACAACAGCATAATTATGGTTATTCAAACAAATCCTTAAATGAGGATATCCAAACAATCGGCCCAAAGATTAAATCTAAATCAAAAGTGGGCTGAAATATGATACACCAAATCATGGAAACGAAGCATCTGGGTGTCACTGACAAATCATGAATATTTACTAATGGAATTGTAAGAGAGCATAAAGAATGCTAAAAGACAAATTTCTTGCTTAAATAGCGCAAAGTGGAAAAAAATACGTTATCAGACGTATACAGCATAAAGTTTAGAACGGAAGCCATTGTTAGATTAACTAAGATATACAATTCAGAAACAAGACCTCAGAACTTGGAGACGGACGGAAACCGAAATGAAAATATGAAGGTAAATAGCAGCCTGGAAAGCTACGATGAGACGATTCCGGCACGATGAAATCTGTGTACATGTGTAGAAGATATAGTGAATGCGCGGACGACGAAACATTAAGTATAATGGAAAGAACAAGTGAATAGAAATACAAAGGGTTGAGTTTCAGAATAACCGATGTAATTACAGAGAAGGAAGTAGTAAACGAAATATAATTGCAACCTCGCAAAAGGTGGAGCGATGAGATTCCCACAGAAAAGGCAAAACATGCAGTACTGTAGTAGAAAAAGAAGAAGATGATGATGGTGGTGGTTGTGGTGGTGACAGTGATGAAATTTCTTCCTCTCCTCAAAAGGCCTTCTTCGAAATTATTCTCTGGCTACACCTTTCTTTCAAACCTTCCTAACGTTATTTATTCCTTTTTTGTCAATGTCCGAGTCTCACCTCCATAAGTAACAACTGGTCTAATAAGTGCCGTATTTATTTTTATTTTTGTGTTGCAAGCAATGAGTTTCCTTCTAAATAGTCTGCTATTGGTATAATATGCCCTATTTTCTATAATTACTTTTATTTAATCGAGTTTAATTTTTTGTACAGACTTGTGACTGATTGAAAAAAAAAAAACAGATCCATAAGAAACCAAATAAAATAACGTTCAGTGACAAGACCTTTGTGGTATTGCAAACACAGTTGCACGGATCGCGGTCTTCCATTAGTGGAATAAATTATTGAAATCAGCGGTCACGATTAATGTTGTAATAACGTTCGTAATAAGACAGTTGTTCGAGTTATACTATTGTCCAGTTACAGAAATAATAAAAGTCACCGAGCAAATAAATTTATATTAGTCAGCAACACATAAATAATTAAACACCTGTTACTTTTAATGCGCTGTCTAATATCGCACTGAGTAAACGCTGAACTACTCGATCTCGTACCGCTGATTATGTTGCTACGCTGAGACTAACGTATGTGGCTACGTGGCGTTCTGCACTTATTGTATTAAGCAACGCTCACGCATCTTATCGACGTTTCTAGACACGCCTTCTACCGGCATCACATATCCTACTACGCCACGTAGTCTCAGTAGTATGCATGAGCGGAGTTGGTCAGTTTGTATTTGCGATTTGGTGCCCGCTATCGGAGTTCTTGTTATTCTGACTTGTGAATTATTGTGTGCAGGCATCCGTAATTGGTGACTTGTATTTTTTAGTCCGACACTATTAATTAACTGATATTTATTGTCTGTTACTCTAGTGTGTGTCTTTACCAATCGTAAGTTTGAAGGAGTGCGTAGTGCATACGAGTGTTTATTGTTGTTCTTGTTTATTGAAACCGTCTATTTCAGCAATTCCATCTGGTGTCAGTTATTCTGAATCGACTGTTCAAACATACGACGATCGAGCGATTGTCGTAAGAATATACTTTGGCGATCTCGGGTCAGTTTGCTACGGCTCGTCTAATTTTATCACGTGTTCATGAAGTCACCCGTATATAAAAACTTTAATTACGTGTAAATAATAAAATTTTAAGCCAATAAGTTTACACTTTAGAAGATTTTCATTTTACACTTACAGTCGTAGTAAATGTTAAAAATTTCCATCTTTGAGCATCGATGCGGGCGTCACCTTGTTTCTTCGTGTTTTATTCAACATACTGTAGAGTTGTTACACTGATGTTAAACATAATTCTAATACATTTTTCAACTCATGCAAAATATGCGGGTTGTTCTTTAAAACACTTTCCTTCAGGTGACCCCCCCCCCCCCCCCCAACAACAAAAATCGGATGGCGAGAGCTCCAGTTGGTCCGGTTTCCGTGAAGGACATATTCCGTGGGAAATTGAACGGCCACCAAAAAGGTTACGAAACATCACCACAGTTGGATTGACAGCGGGATGTAGCTCTGTCTTCCTATAACCAGCATTATCCGTTCTTTAGCTTTTAACAAGGCTGTACAGTTTTTTGTAATTTCCTGAAAGCGTTCGATAGTTTCTATTTCAGTTAAAAAAAATTGTCGGACTACTAGTCATGAAATCTCACACGACAATTAATTTTTAGAGGATGCGAAGGCTTTGTACGAATAGTGTGAGGATTCTCTTAAACCCATACACACTGAAGGTCATTAATCTCGATTGTAACGTCGAATGGACAAATCGAGGACTTCCAAGTTTTTTTAGTGGGAATCGATATCACGGCCGGAAGTGTTCACGTTTCGAAATACCTTTATCTGTGATTACGCTTTCACAGAGACTTAGGGAAGGTTTGAAGAGGAAAGCAGGTCAGCTGAATGAGAGATATTGTCAGAGGCATTTGTCTTCATTAAGCCGTGGTAATTATTAAAGCACTCGCCCGCTCCACTCGAAAGTTGCATTAATTACACGTCTTGTACGGGCAAGCAATACAGCCTCCCCCTTCCATAGTTTGTTAAAAGAACACATTTGTCAAACTTCTGTCTGTCTGATCTCTCTCTCTCTCTCTCTCTCTCTCTCTCTCTCTCTCTCTCTCTCTCTCTCCCCTTCTTTTTCTGCAACTTGCAGTGTCGCACTTTAGTAAATGCTGGTAAATGGCGACACACATTTCGCTTATGGAGCTGCGTAATTTATGTTTCAAGTTATTTTTGTATATAAAACCGATGATAGAAGAGACTTGGGTCGTCCGATGATGAGGTGGGTGCCGGAACAGGTTTATATAACCTAGTCCTTGTACTGAAGAAGAAGTTTTTTGGAAATCAGATTGCTGGAGAGATATTCATTGTAGCGATGCACAGCCGTGTTAGACTGACTCACACGGTATAATATCTGTGTTTTGACTTCGGATTAATAAGGATATTTAACTTATAGCTTGTTTACGAAAATGTGTACGCGCGGTAGGGCAAGTGGGGGTACAAATAAGTTGTCTAGTCCTATTATTGTTATTTCCGATCTGATGATGAGCTGTGTAGTATGTAAGCGCTAATCGGAATATTTTTTCTATAGTGATGTGTGTGCAACAGTGTTAATTCTGTTTGTGATTATAACCACTAACACAATTTTTTTAATTAAATTAACTCTGTATATAAGAGCTTGTTATTCTGTCGTCATGAAGAGGAAACATTCTGAACGTAGGAAGTTCCCAATATTCGAACATTTTATTTATGAACGTTCGAATAAAGCTCCCTTTCTGGACGTGAAGCTTCGGCAGCTCTTACAACGCACATTGAAGCATCCAGTTAAGGAAACTGATAGTAAAAAAAAAGTATAGAATTTTGTGACATACACGGCATCACAAAAAACGTTGTTGTTGCTTTGTATTAAATTAAAAAGACAAAAACCTATGCTCCTAAATTGTAAATGAAGTGTAATTAATGTTGCTGGTAAGGTTGGTGAAAACCAAGTAATAAATAATTTTGTATATCTGAGTAACTAAATGAATTTGGAACTGAAAGCTGGAGATATTTATCAGCTACGTTGAAGTCGCTCACAGGCTATAACAAATGAAGAGTGAGTGAACTAACAATGCAAGCACGGACCAATAATGATGAAACTGATGAAGAGGAATTGGCACAGTTTACTTTGAAGAAGATTTGAATATGATAGAAGATTACTCGACACTCAAAAAATGACAGATTTATCAAAGTATCTTCAGCAGCTTTGCGCGACGCACTTAACTCTTACAAAGTGATACTGGACAAAAAAGTGTTAGCTGCCTCACAAATTATTCATAAACCGTTAAAAAAATTATCTATAAAATAAGGCATATCCATCCAGGCATAACAGTATCTTAGGAATGAGCTGACTAAGTATAGAATATTTAAGTCAGTTTTAGACGAATAATTAACATACTCGTTCAATAAAAGGCATTTTTAATAAACTGTGAATTTAAGCCAATGTGGTGTAATTTTAGTTATCTTCATTGGATTTCAGTTTACTGTCCCACAAATATAGTTTTTTCGACTTACGGACGCATTAATTGATTTCGAATGTCGAGAACTTTCTATAATTAGAAACTCAGACTGCAAACATGATCCATAGTAACGTCAGGATAACAGAGTATATATGCCAGATTGTCTATCGAATTGTGTGTGGGGGTTATAAGGACGTTGCATGTTCATCTTTACAACGTGCAGAAAAAAAGATTCATGGCATGTGTTAGACACGGATCATTCCAGTTTACATAACCGATTGTAGTGTCGCCTTAAACGTTATGAAATCAGTTAAACAATTCCGAAAGTCGAATCTCGTTTACATGGGTCTGTGAAACACATCGCGCAACCCAATGTTGGTTTTGTCAGCGCCTTGTGAAACGGTGATGTCAAACCAGTGTGACAGAGTTCTTGGCAAATGTTGCTTCATACTGGCTTGTTGCGCGCTTGTGCTCATCATATCCATTGGAAACGGTAACTGGAAATTTTGTTAACATCGTAGCCCAAGTAACTGATTGTGCCGTCTACTCAGACTTTTGCTTACATAATATTTTATTAGTTTATAGTTCGTAAATATTTATCAGTTTATAATAGTTTATATTTAGTTATTAGTAACAGTAGATGTTAACACGAAACAGCTAAACTGTGTGGGAAATTTGGAATATTTGGGAACATTTGGTTTAAATAATGATCGAAGAAATTAACAATTTTAAAAAGCCATCATCATTATCGTCAGCTAGGATTAAACCAAAATTGGTTTGTCCCGGTCTCAAGCAGACAGACTAGAGCTGGTCACTTCAACGCTTCTTCGGACGTCCCACAATTCTCCGGCTTATAATTCCATAGGTGTTTGGGGATGCGGCAGTCATCCATTCAGTAAAGATGTTCTAACCATTTTAGCCGACATTGGGCAATTCTGTCCAGTATACTCATAATATTCAGCTCTTGCTTTTGCCTACATCGAAATTGCTTTTGCGATCTTGTAGAGTATACCGTGCCCCATACTTGAGGAATTTTAAAAATTATACCGCCAAATAACAGCTGAGTATACAGCCGAGTTTAGATCGAGAATAACACCAAGGGAAACAAAAATTCTGAGAAGAGCAGGTGGTAAAATTCGAAGAGACAGAACAGGAACCTTAAATTGAATGTGAAGAACTAGAAACGATACCAACTGTTAACGACACAACTACAATGGTATGGAATCTAGGACGGATGGAACCAGAAGTATAGAAGTAAGAAGGCCAAGGGGCAACCCAGAATTCAGTGGGAAAATAATATTAGCGAGGTGGCAAATAGGAGGGGAAGAACATGGAAGCGAGGCAAATAGTAAAACAGAGAAACCTATAAAGGAAGAGGATACAGGACTGAACAACGTAAGGTATAAATGGGTAAAGAAAAAGAAGAAGTAGCAGATGATAATAGGACCATAACGAAATATGCCTATTAGAATCTTTTGCTGTGAGTTAAACGCTGCTGAAGATGCACTGACTGCTACAGGTTACGAGTGTCTCGTGAGTGAGTTACGTAAGCAAAGCCTTCCTCAGCCATCCGTCGTGCATTGCTTCGCCTCACAAAACAGAAGATCGTTGAAGCTTCTGTAACATAATTAAATAAGAGTGCAATGTTCCTTCGACTGTGTGCAATTAGTTGAAGTGATCAAAGTTATCGATCGAGTGACCGCGTCAGTTAGTCACGCACTAATTGACAACCAGTTTGTCGCCGCACAGATGCGTGTGCATGTAACTTGTGGGCTTTCAGTGGACCGAACATCTAAAGTAAGTCATATCATACGAACAAGTTGTTAACACCGAAGGATACCCATTAATAACACGATATATTTTCTCTTTTTTACCTTCAGTTTTAAAGTGTCGTGAAACTCAAGAGCTACATTACTTGACCGTAACGGTATACTAGGAAACTCCAGTAGACAGCAGTGTTTCTGTGATAACATTAATACACTTAAATAATTTGCGTAGGCTATTCCGATATTTTAAAAAGTTAAATTAATGATATTACACAGTATATTGACACGGATCGCTAAAAAACTGTAGAAATGATCGATGTGATTAACACTTAAGTGGCTCATTTCAGATAGTTAAAAATTGGTAGCGAAGCGAAAGCTACGTTACAGGCAATTACGGAAAATTCTAATTTTAAATTACATACACCTTAAATGTTTCTGTGCACCTGTGTCGCACGCGCGCTAACCCTTGTTTTCATAAATTTGTATAAATGTAAATACCACTGTGTTTCAGTTTCACACAAATTTCTTGTACTCTCCTTCCCTCCTTGCCAGTGTCATACCTTCACCCTACGTTACCCTTCTCCTTTTTGCAATTTCTTGATGCCAGATTTGTGTAGGTCTTTCATTGATATTGTCTATTCCGCACTCGATAAACCACCCCGCCATCTCAAATTGGCTTCCTCCTGCAGATTCTAAATTCCTTCTGCAATCACTAAATCTCTTCTAATATACACGTATAATATCTCGCATTGGCTCTCTTCATAACATCTGTCACTCTCACATTCTTCATCTCCACAAGATGTATTTGCTTTTGCTTTTCGTCACCAAACGCTCATGACTCGCATCCACATGTCAGAATAGGTGAACTAATTGTCTTGAATACATTCATCTTTGTTTCTTTTCAATTTTCTATTTAGTAATCTTTTAAATATAATATTCAACTTTTCTTGGAGTCTGTCTTTAATTAATTACCACCTCTGACTGTTCTTAATCATTTTTTATCTTCCTCAGGTATTGGAAGTTTTTCGTTTATCAGTGTCCTCGTAATAATTACGAAATTTCCGGATTTAGCCAGTACCGTACACGCGTAGGTGACGAAATGCACCTGTAGGCCTGCTACAGAGCGGATTCGTCGTTCTGCTTGGACAGAGCTACGAGGCAAGAGCTCCTGAACGTAGCTCGAAACTCGACTACTACGCTGTTCGTTTCAGCCTGTGCACAAACCCCACAGTAACAGAAGTGGTACTTGAGATTCGGATCACTGACACTTCTTCAACGTATGCTGGAGGGGCGCTGCAGACTCGAATTCGAACGAAATAACATTAACAACCTACTTGTTACTAGTTGTGATTGTGAAATGATTATATGTTTCTGACTTCAGCGTTGTCCGGGTTTTGTAGAAGTACTATAGATGATTGTGTTTGCGAGAAATAAGTTTTAGTTTATGTGTAAATTCAGCACAGATAAGATGTTACAATTAAGTTTGTGATTGCGTTTCTGTCTCTGGTTACGATGTCAGTTCAGTCAACGTTTCCATTGGGTTCTACTCAACGATACGTTAATACATACATTTTACTTACGTATGACGGTCTGTAATCTCATCGTTTAATATTTTCTGTTTCCCAAAGTATGATTTATCAAATCACAGCTCTCATATCGAATTCAGACTTACTAGTTTGTTTTGATTACTAATCCTATGTTGTAGTTTAACGAAACGTTTTGTCTGCGTGTAGGTTCACAACAGAGGAAATTTCGTTTGCACCAGCAGTCGCTGGACCTGCTTAGACGCACAAGGCGGTCGCAATTTATTTTTAATTGACAAAACTATGTTACGTGACATGCCGCACTGTTTTAATTCGAAACGTGAGTTTTGCCGCTGCTACAAATCTCGTTAAATTGTGCGAGGGCTGCTGTTGAATTTAATCTAGTGCCTTACGTTAGGTCCTTTTAAATCCATTTAGAATAACAAATTTATGTTAACGTCAGTTGCAGATAACGCGTCGAGGTCAGCACTAAATACTTCTTCAGTTAACGCTTTTCTAATGTTAATTAGTTCCGCTGACTGTTAATTAATCTCATTGTCTGGTTTCGTCTCTAACATTATTTTCTACTTACTATTTTTATAAGCCTAAAGTGTATTTTATAAATCACTTCATTAATACAATACAGTTAAATAAAAACTAGAAAAATTAACAGAAACAACAGCCAAACCTTCATGACAAAATTGATTTCGAGAAGAATCAGTGACGTCCTAAAGAAAACAGAATCCTGTTTTCAAGATCTTAACACTCATTGAAACGCCCAAGGTCATCTGATTCCGCGTGATATTTTTACTAATTCGCACCTAAAAAAGCAGTATCCTACAGATCACGCATAATAACCGTCGACAACGGAAACAGAAAATTTAATAAATCCAACCTTCACAGGAAGTTGCTGCCACAATTTATAAATTACAAGTACCGCATTAATCACCACTCACATGATTATTGTATGGGTAGGATTGTTATTCTAATAAGGAAAAAAACGAATTTTGAAGTATGCACTTATGTAATGTTTCCAGAAATTTAGTACAATTCCATTACATATAATTGTGTGATACCATCACTGCAGTGACTATATAGATTCTTAACATATATGTGAAGATATTTTTTTAATCGTGCCTAATAATAGTCTATCGTTTACAAATATTACCAATGACATGTTGTGCAGTGTAGCTTGGCTGGTCTCCCCTTTACCTTGCACGTCTAGTTCTTGGCCCCATTCACTCTGGCGCGCGCGCGCGCGCGTGCATCTACGCACATATCCTTATGGTAGATTCCAGTCCCCCCTTCAAAAATTTACCACATCCACATCCACTCACATCCAGTCTCCAGAATCTAAACCATATTTTTCTTATCTCGCTTAAAATAGCACACACTTAAAAGTGTTCAATCGATGCTATCTTCCTGAGGTTACATAAAGCACGCCATCTGCTTTCTTTCCTATGGGACCCGAGCAGCCCACATCTGGTTTAAAAAGCGTAGTCATTAACAATCGGTCATGTTCATTCATTATATACAGTACAATGAGCAAAGTATACTAGTGTTTACAAATGAGCAGAAATATTTGTTATTTGCAAACATACGAGGATTGTTCAATAGAAACACGTTTAATATGCGCAGCCGTGACTTCGTCGCCATGGCAAGGGAATTCATTTGTTTATATTGTCTGTTTAAGTACTAGTGACGCGTCAGTCGAAAATATTTGCAGTTTGCTCTTTTCTGAGCGTTGTGACTGGGTTGAAAAATGCCATATATGATAGAAAATCCGTCCAAAGATAATCTGCGTGCCGTTATTCAGTTTTTGGCCGCTGAGGGGCGTCAGCCAATGGATATACGAAAATGAAAGCTGTATATGATGACTATAGTTATTCTCATACGGCAGTGGTTGAATGGTGCAATAAATTTCGACAAGGAAGAGAATCCACTAAAGATTTGGCCGTGTTGCAGCATCAGATGAATATGTGAGACAGCTGGAAACTGTTTTACGCGGAAATAGGCGCATCAAAGTTAGAGAACATTCTTAAATGTTGAGCATCAGCGTGGGAACTGTTCATTCCATCACTCGTAGTCTTGGCTATCACAAAGTTGCTGCTCAGTGGATTCCACGACTGCTCACTGATGAGCAGAAAAATTTGCGTTCGGCCTTATCATTACAGCCTTTAACGCGCTATCGACAACAAGATAATGCGTTTCTACACCAAATTGTTGCCGGTGATGAGTCTTGGTGTCATCACTACGAACCAGAATCCAAACGTCAGAGTATGCAGTGGAAGCTTGCACAATCTCCGAAGGCGAAAAATTTCGGTGCCAACGTTCGGCAGGAAAAGTAATGGTGACTGTAATTTTTTATTATCAGGGTGTGCTGCTCTTAGATTTTAAAGAACCTGGTGTCAACATCAACGTTGAGCGATATACAGACCAGCTTAAAACGCTTACGGGTCAACATCAAGAATAAGCGTCCCGGGAAGCTCACAAATGGTGTCATTCTTCTGCGTGATACTGCTCGACCCCGTGTAACCCCGACGATTCAAGATATGCTTGGTCGTATGAAATGGGAAGTCTTACAAAATCCACCTTAGAGTCCCGACTTGTCTCCATGCGATTATCATGTTTTTGGCCCATTAAAAGAAGTCACTGACGCTGAGGTAGAGTTTGCTGTTAGCGAATGGTTCCGCAAACAGCCGCAAGAAGTTTACCAGCAGGGAATCTACAGATTAGTGCAACAGTGGGACTCATGCTTTAATGTGAATGGAGACTTCCTGTAAAATCGTTGAATAAAAAATGCTTTACAGCCTCTAAACATGTTTGTATTGAACAATCCTCGTATATATTATATAGAAATCCTGTAAGAAACGGTCAAGAGTTGCCTACAAAATAAAATATGAATATTGTTACATGCCATTTTGCCATAAATATGCTTTAATACTCTTACCCAAAAGTACCAAGAAACATAATAGTTTCAAGAAATAAGTAATTAAATACTTAATTAAATATTGTTTATTTTATTGTTTAATTCATGATAACGAAGACTGTAATAATTATGTTTATCACAGTTAAAATAATGTTAATAATGATAAGTAAGGAGGACAATGTTTAGGAACTTACTTATAAGATTTTGTTTTATCTATAAAAACTGTATTGTATACAGTAAATTAAGAGGAATTGTTATTTATTACTAAGAGTTATTAGAAATTAGTTTGGGTCATAGTGATTAATATTGTATGTGATAATATTAATAACACTAATGTTTATTTTAACTGGAAAGTACCAAAATAATAGTAATAGACTTTTGTAAAACTAGACAGTTAAGGTATTTTGAATAATAATTTCTATTAAAATGATAATAAACAATGTCAGGTTAAGTTATCTGATTAATAAATGAGTCAAATAGTTTTAATAAAGTGAAAAGTACAAGAAAAAATATTAATAAATAATTTTGGAACAAATAAATAAAAAGCGTAAATTGATAACTCAAGAAATATGAAACAGAAGATAATCAAAAGTGGTGTCAAAATAATCAGTGTTTCATCAGAAGATCAAAGAAACTAATAAAGTGAAGATCTTTTGATCTTATAAAAAAGTTATAACTGTGTAAAGAAAATGAAAGATAAAAATAGTAAAAGTTTGTTTATATTGATACAATAATATCACCAGGGTGACATAAAAATGTTACATTAGATACCAATGAAAGGAGAGATAGGCCTTAGCAACTGAAATGTTATATAAATGAAATAAGAATTGTATTTTTGGATCTGAACGAGAAAGGTTGAATTAAACACCAGATAGTGACTAATTTAAATTATTAGGCATTTTATATCAGTGGACCTAAATTAAAAAGTTAAATAATCATCCTCAACCAGACTAAATGGAAGAAGGAAGTGCTACATTACTATAAAGAAGTAAACCAAGGAATCTCTGAAGAAGTACAATCAACTGACATAGGAAGAGAAATATTTTTTGATATAAAATTAAACAACTATTCCATGCTATGCCTAGGCCATAGGTTTGAAAGACACTGATTACACTTTTAATAAAAACCATTTGGAACTTTCACTGAGAACAATATCAATGAATAATCTTACCATCAGTATGAAAAACCATTAATGTATAGTATTACTATAATATAAAGTGAACTAGATCTAAAAAACATTTAACTCAAAATAACCTATTAACACTGAACATTGTTAAGCTATTAATATAATCCTGTTAAGGCATTTTGTAATTATTTATAATCCCATGTATTTTGGTACTTTTCCTGTAATAACTGTTGTTTATATCGTAGTCAAAAGGACCTAACGTAACACAATCTATTTGTATTTTATTTAACAAATATAAATGTGGGCCTTGAGATATAAGAATCAATACTGCTACTGCTGCCATACTGAGCATATGTAAAGAACAGCCGGTTAGATTTTTGTTAATGATTATAATTGTTATTAAAAAACAAAATAAAGAAAATAATAAAAGGATTTGAGTGTAATAAATACAGATAAAAGGTTTATTCGTTTCTTTATTTAATGAATACAAAATGTGTATGATATTATAAACACTATATCAGGGACTGTGAATTGGCTTAATCAACTAGATTAAGTTGGCAACACTCTTCATTTGAAAGAAATGGCAGACTATTCGAATCTGCTTTGATGAGCTTTAGTTATCACAGTCATCTCTTAAATAATAGATTAAAGAGATTTAATTATAGCTGATATAGGAACCTTTGTAATATTTTAACGAAAATCATAATTAATATTTTACAAATAAATTTTATTTGCAACCTGTGATTGCAAATTGGCGCTCAACAAATATTACCCTGACCAGATACTCATCCTATTAAATTATAAACAAGGTACACAAAAGGTTTTAGAATAACAGGTAAATACCCGTGTTGTAACAATATACATTATATATATATATATATATATTATATTATATAAAATATATTTTATATATATATAATATGAATATCTTTGCAACATTGCTATCTATTGTAATGACAATTGATGATAGTACTGAACGCAACTATAATGTGTATAAACCACCGGCTAGGACGCAGAATTTAATGTTCGTTGCACTAAGTACAATTGCTGCACAATAAACTTTTTTTTTGAATTAGAGGAATCTTAGTCTTAGAGGAGTAAGAGTTTGATGGCATGAAACAACTACTTAAATATAGAAAAGTAAAATCATAGAGTTATATTAATTCTTATTTTAAAAAAATAATTAAAAACTAAAAGAAAAAATACAAATTTACAATATTTCCTTTTGTAAAAGGCTAAAAAAACCATATTATACATCACACAAGAATAATAGACAAACGCCAAACGTAAAACACATAATAGAAAACAATTATTAAATTTTGAGTGTCTGACATAGATATTACAATTGAATCATACATTTTTTAACTTTGCAAACTATACATGATAGTATTATTTATATTTATTAAATAAAATTAAAAGGTTTACTTGTAACAGTTTAATAAAATAATATTTACTTCAAGTAAAAAAATCGGAATGGAAAACCATACATGGAAATGTTGTAAGACTTATGTTTAAAATAATTTACTTGAATTCGGTTCGGTAATTCCTAAAAAAATATCGCCCACCCCCAAACTAATTTAACTAATTATAGATATTTTTGTTATTATGGGGTAGTCGTTTAATATAATGTTATTTTCAGTCACTTTATCCATAAAAATTTAGGTAGGCTTACTTTATTCTTATAAAGAAACCGAACTACGCAGATAATCATCCCTCCCCCGAAGCGCTCCGAAGTCACTCATGGACCCTGAGCATCTTGCAGAGGGTTCATTCCCTAAAGAAGAAAAGTCTGTCTATGAACCGTTCCTCTGTAAACACGTGCAGTTACACTGCCCAGCGATCCACAGGAAGCAAATCGCTATCCACGTTGGACACTTTTTCGGCTTGCACGCGTTGTGTTGGTGTGGGTTTCGGCACTTTCCATTTAAAAAGCGTGCAAATGTAAGAAAATAAACATGAGTGAGGCCATAAATAACGCGAATTGTGTGTGTGTTGCCTGCCTTTTTATTGCGGTAATCATAATAATAAAATGGAAACGTAAACATTACATAATTGAGATATGCTTGCCTGCCACGAACGACATATTTTCTCTCGTACATGATTTAAATTAAAATTAAAAAATATAGAATTTTGTTAAAGTTAAATGAATTGTTTCCATAGAAACTACTTCTTTGTTGCCAATAACGTAGTACACATATAAAACATAAAAATTTACCTCCTCCATCATCAACTACCATTTTAATTTATAAAAAAAAATTACCCCCTCCCCCTTCAACTACCCTTTTCATTTATAGATATTTCACCTACCTTTCTACAGTGGATTATTATGACCTTCTTTTCAGGATACTTTTTTATCAAAATTAAGCACTTTACTCTTGTTAAAACGGAAAATGTTGCAGGTAAACTACCTCTTTCCCTTAACCGATCTTCACCAAAATCAGTAGGGCTTGAGTCCTCTACAATTCAGAGCTGTATGCTAAAAATTATTTGATTCTGTTTTTAATTTGCGGCTGTTATCGTTTGCCATTGAAAAAATTCTTCACACAGACACTTTTCGAAAAATGACTTTTTTACTTCCATGTTCCATAAGGAAATGGAAGTATGGTGATGGCGAAAAAATCGTGTTCGAGATAACGGCTGATTCTGATTGTACTACCCTCAAAACATAAAGAAAAGTCATTTTTAGAAAAGTGTCTGTCTGTCTTGTAGGTTTTTTTCTATGGCAAACGATAACAGCCACAAATTCAAACAGAATCAAATAATGTTTTGCAAACGTCCCTGAATTGTAGAGTTCTCAAGACCTCTTGTTTTTGGTGAAGATCGGTTAAGGGAAAGGGATAGTTTACCTGCAACGTTTTATGTTTTAACAAGGGTAATTTTTTCTATGACGAACGATAACTGCCGTAAATTCAAACAGAATTAAATAATGTTTTTCACACCCCCCTGAATTATAGAGAACTCAAGGTTTATTGATTTTGGTGAAGATCGGTTAAGAGAAAGGGGTAGTTTACTTGCAACGTTTTATATTTTAACAAGGGTAATTTTTCTTATGACGTATGATACCTGCCGCACATTCAAAGAGAATCAAATAATTTTTTGCATACGTTCCTGAATTGTTATGTACTCAAGGTGTGGTGATTTTGGTGAAGATCGGTTAAGGGAAAGGCGTAGTTTACCCGAAACACTTTATGTTTTAACAACGGTAATTTTAATTATCTTGTTGTTGCATCCTCTTCGTTCACTTTATTAATTTAATAATATATATATACTTTCACTTATGAACTTACTTTTGTCACTTCCCAAACGTTTCGAGATGTTGTTTCTCTTCTTCAGTGGGTTTAATACTAACTGAGTTAGTATACTAACTCAGTATTATAAGGAAATGGAAGTATGGTCATGGCGAAAAAAATCGTGTTCGAGATAACGGCAGATTCTGATTGTACACCATCAAAACATGAAAAAAGTCATTTTTCGAAAAGTGTCTGTGTGTGTGTCTGTCTGTCTTTTGTCGAATTTTTCTATGGCAAACAGTAACAGCCGCAAATTCAAACAGAATCACATAACTTTTTGCATACAGCCCTGAATTGTAGAGGACTCAAGGCCTATTGATTTTGGTGAACATCGGTTAAGGGAAAGAGGTAGTTTACCTGCAACGTTTTCCGTTTTAACAAGAGTAAAGTGCTTAATTTTGATAAATAAAGTATCCTGAAAAGAAGGTCATAATAATCCACTGTAGAAAGGTAGATGAAATATCTATAAATGAAAAGGGTAGTTGAAGGGGGAGGGGGTAATTTTTTAAAAAATGAAAATGGTAGTTGATGATGGAGGAAGTAAATTTTATATGTGTAATACGTTATTGACAACAAAGAAGTAGTTTCTATGGAAATATTTCATTTCACTTTAACAAAATTCTATATTTTTTAATTTTAATTTAAATCATGTATCGTTCGTGGCAGGCAAGCATATCTCAATTATGTAATGTTTACGTTTCCATTTTATTATTATGATTACCGCAATAAAAAGGCAGGCAAAACACACACACACACACACACAATTTATGGCCTCACTCATGTTTATTTTCTTACATTTGCACGCTTTTTAAATGGAAAGTGCCGAAACCCACACCAACACAACGCGTGCAAGCTGAAAAAGTGTCCAGCGTGGAAAGTGATTTGCTTCCTGTGGATCGCTGGGCAGTCTAACTGCATGTGTTTACACAGGAGTGGTTCATAGACAGACTTTTCTACTTTAGGGATGAACCCTCTGCAAGATGCTCAGGGTCCATGAGTGACTTAGGAGCGCTTCGGAGGAGGGATGATTACCTGCGTAGTCGGTTTCTTTATAAGAATAAAGTAAGCCTACCTAATTTTTATGGATACAGTGACTGAAAATAACATTATATTAAACGACTACCCCATAATAACAAAAATATCTATAAATAGTGAAATTAGTTTGAGGGTGGGCGATATTTTTTTAGAAATTACCGAACCGAATTCAAGTAAATTATTTTAAACATAAATCTTACAACATGGAAGTCATGTATGGTTCTCCATACCGATTTTTTAATTGTTCATCTTTCACCTGCGTATAATGCTGTTTTACCGCTGTGAAGCTATTGTTGGGTGTGTCCATGTGGATGATGATATTGATGATGATTGTGAAGATTCTTCTACTCCCACGTAGATTGTTGATTGTGTGTTGACTACTGCATGATGATGATGATGATGATGGTTCTAGTGCTTCTCCGTCGATCGTGGTGTGCGTTGTTTCACTGCCACATGATGCTGTTGATGATGAAGTGTCTATGTCAAGAATAGTGACCCCGTTGGTAATTATAAACGTCTCTCACCCGTTCGAAATTGTGTGAGGTATTTATAGTCTGGTGTAAATCGACAGCTCGGGCATAAAAAATTTCGTATTTATATTGTTAAAGCTTGTTTAAGCGTGCATAGCGTCACTTTTATACGCATCACCTTTTAGTCTGTTTTCGCACTAATGGCAGCGTTGATGTGCAAACCAGTAGTTGCATACGCGACTTTTCATTCGTTATGTGCACATAAGTTAATTGTTTGTCACTTATTAATTATCGGAGTAATTAATTTCAGTGTACACAGCTCAGTTATTGGCGCGTATTTTGCACAAATCTTTTGTTCACACATACGTCTATTTGCACGTCTTTCAGTAGCACTACTTGATTCGCTATACGCGTTTTATAATGTGCGATTTTATTAAATAAAACATATTTAATTATTCCAAGTACAGATGTACACAGAGGCATGCTTCCCTCGCCGTACAATCATGTAGGCCGGCAGGACACACACGCGCGTCGAAAACACATGCATGCGCACTTAAATGTATAAATACATACATACACATACATGCATACATACATATTTACCCAAATTAAAGGTCAGTTGCATAGGCCCACATACTGCTACTTATTGAACTCTGGGCTCTTTTTAGCCATTTCGTTTGTGTCTGTTCCCTCATCGTTTCCGCTCTGTAAACTAACACGTTACCCAATTCCCCTGTATCTCTTAGCCTACAGTGGTGTATGGTGGCCAGCGCTTAAACCACCCCACTTCATTTATAATACTTACATCCCGCCAACATTCTCGGCAGCGTTTATACAAGGTGAACCGGAAGGAAAGGGACATATTTCAGCAGGTGGTTCTAGAACTAAAAGCAAGAAAAATTATTTCATAAACTTAGGTCCGGAAGTGCTTTAGTTTTTAGTAGATCCGACTTTTCTTCATGAAATTCGCCTTCATTGTCTTTGAACAATCTGTACATGATCGTGTCGTCTTCCAAAATTTTGAGTTCTTGATCTGTCTTGCCCGATAAAAGTCACTTCTCAATGTCTTCAGCATCGTATATATCGCGCCCTAGTAGCTGTCTAATACTCCAAATTATTATTTCTATAATGCTTCAATCCTCCGATAATTCTTTTTTGTTTTATGTCTCCATAAAGCGCGTGGAATACAAGACGTTTTGATTAATTGACTTTCGACTCGACAGATTACTGTACTCCTTAATTGTACGCGTACAGTATTGTTGTTTCATTCCATATGCATATATTGTAATTTTATTTTTAATAATTAATTCTCTCTTCGTACTTTCAAATAACCTGGTTTATTATTATATTAGTGTCTCTACTCGAATTTCGTTTATTTTTCTAAAAGAGTTTTGCTGAAATCGTTACCTCAGTGACGCATCTCAGTTCCATTGTATAAGAAACACTGTGTATTGAATGTACAAGAACCTCACGCATTTTATAAACCGTGATCTGGTTATTACAATTCTGTTTTGATAGCCGCGTTGTCATAGAAACAAAATCAATAACAAAATCGCAACCAAGCTCTGTATAATGTTTTCGAATATCATTAATAGTTGTAAACTCGACAGTTTAATCTCTGTACCGCTTTATCCAAACTGCGTGTCTTGGGAATGGAAGGCACCGTTGCTATATCAATTACCTCTGTGATTAGATTCGATGTATCACAGCCTAAGGCGAACGTTAGACAACTTTGTACAGTACCAACTAAATAATGGCATAATACTATAAACCTATTATTGTTGTTTTTGTTGTTATTGTTATTATTATTAGTGGTGGTAGTAGTAGTAGTGGTGGTGGTGGTGATCCTAACAATGTGTAGTTAGTTCATTCAGAAAAAGGATTTGGTGACATGGCGGTTTTGCTTTTAACTAACTGTTGTAAACAGCGGCGACTGAGCTAGTCCACAGTGTATAACAGTTTATCATTTTATACATTTATATTACAGTAACTGTGGATACAAACAAGAAGGAAATGCTTCCCGTAATCAACCTTAATCAAATGTTCTGTGTACAAACTCGCAGTTGTAAGTGGAATAGAGCCTGCCACAGAGAACGTTGTTTTTGTCTTCTGTGTTCGTTTATTTTTTTAGATAGCCGCAAACACAGTTTACTGTGTACAACGGATTCGACATGTATTGTATATGTTTATTAACGTCTTCTATATACGGGCGGGGAGCTCAGTATATAGCCCATCCATGTGATTACCAGGCCCGATGTTGCGCAACTATTGAGCCAATAAAAGTAAACTGCAGTGTCTGGTGAGGCTCGACTGCGCGGTCAACAACAAATATCGGTATGGAGAACCATACGTGACTTCCGTGTTCCAAGATTTATATTTAAAATCATTTTCGAAATGAAATATTTCCATAGAAACTACTTATTTCTTCAGCCGTAACCACAGCCTTAACGGCCAGGACCCAGGATACTCCCAGACTGTCCTGACAGAACCCCCATCTTTCGTTTATTTACCGATCCACTCCGCCGAAGGGATTGGTTACCACAACCTTGGAGTGGATTGCTCGGCGTAACAGGGCCCACCGATAATTATAGCCCTGGATAACTGATTCCGCAGAATCATTCCAAAACAAGAAATATCGGTATGGAGAACCATACAAGACTTCCATGTTCTAAGATTTATATTTAAAATCATTTTCGAAATGAAATATGTCCATAGAAACAACTTCTTTCTACTTACTGCTTCAGCCTTAACTACAGTACTGTGGTCACTAACGTATACAACCTCACGATATCGCACTCGATTTTCACTGATGATGGAAGTCGATGGCACTGGCGAAACGTCTGGTTTTGTAGAAAACATTGGACCACGCCAAACAGCCCGGGAAGGAATTTTAACAACAAACTACTTCTTTGTTGCCGATAACGTAGTACACATGACATATAAATAAAAATTATCCCCTCCCCCTTCAACTATCATTTTCATTTATAGAAAAATTACCTCCACCCCCATCAACTAGCCTCTTCATTTATAGGTATTTCATCTACGTTTGAACAGTGGATTTATATGATCTTCTTTTCAGGATAATTTATTTATCAAAATTAAGTACACTAAAAACTCGTTTATCCGAATGTGATGGGACCGTGCCTGTTTCGGATAAACGACATTTCGGATAAACCGAAACTTCTGTTTCAATAATAATAATACCTATGTAAGTAGAGTAACTTTATTTACGAATGATAATTAAAAAGTTACTTACAGTGAATATGACACAAACTATAAAACGGCACCGCACTGTAAATTATAGTTTCTTCAGTACTGGAACAGTCCTGTTGCTTGTTCGTACAGTAATGAATCATAGTTGTTAAGCTTTGAAGCTCGTTTGCTAGCTGCCCGATCCGGAAGGCAATTAATTTAGTTCTGATTATTGACTTTCTACTTTATATCACGTGGAATCGCTTGCCTACGCTACTAAATATAGATTGTAGCGACACGAAAATGCTTTTGCGTATATTTAAAATTTACTAAAAATTGTTTCGGATAAACGCAATTCGGATAAACGAGTTTTAAGTGTACTTTACTCTTGTTAAAACATAAAACGTTGCAGGTAAACTACCCTTTCCCCGTAACCGATCTTTACCAAAATCAATGGGCCTTGAGTCCTCTACAACTCAGGTACATATGCAAAAAATTATTTGATGATGTTTGAATTTACTGCAGTTATCGTTTGGCATAGAAAAAATTACTCTTGTTAAAACACAAAACGTCGCAGGTAAACTACCCCTTTCCTTTAACCGATCTTCACCAAAATCAATAGGCCTTGATTCCTCTACAATTCAGGGACTCATCCAAAACATTATTTGATTCTGTTTGCTTTGCGGCTGTTATCGTTTGCCATAGAAAAAATTCTACACACAGACACTTTTGGAAAAATGTAGTGAGGGTACCTTCATGTTTTGAGGGTAGTACAATCAGAATCAGCACTTATCTGGAACACGATTTTTTCGCCATCACCATACTTCCATTTCCTTATGGAACATGGAAGTAAAATTAATCAGCCAAGAACTGGAAGACGTATTTCTAGGATTGAACTGTGAAGAATAGGAAATTAATGTAAACGGAGAGTACTTAAATAATCTAACATTCGACGACGATGGAGTGCTAATAACAGATTACGAAAAAGAACGACAATCGATAGTAAATAAGCTACATGAAAAAGATGAAAAAATAAACGTAAATATCTAAATATAAAACAAAAACTACGACAAACCAGGACGACGAACTAACAATAACAGGATGGCGGGGGCGTGAGGAATTGAGCAGATCACACAGAGTGTAGTTCTATTTTTAGGAAATTTATGAAACTGAACAAAGAAAATCAAACTGTAGAAACAAAACAACGAATTGAACACACGTGAATTTTTAATGAGAACAATACACCGCCATAACGTAGATCTATTAACATGTAGCCTTTTTCTTGTTTGGGGATGATTCTGCGGAATCCGTTATCCAGGGCTATAATTATACATACTTTTAATTTTTTGGGCCATAGGAACGTTTGAGAGGGCCTATCTTGATCAAACAGAATACGATAGCTATAGTTTTATATACAACTGATGTACAGAGGGGGATTTTATAAGAAAATCTAATTGTATCACTGCTGACTCAAAACGATGTCTCATACAATCACCAGTGTTTCAGTTGCATCGTAAAAAATAAGAAGTATGTATTCTCAGTATTTAGAAACTGCAGTATTTAACCGTCCGTCAGGCCAGATAATTCTGCTACGTTAATTGAGTAGATCGTACAGCCAACGCCGAATGTCGGGCGGCGGGAAATAATCACTCTATCAATTGCCAGCGGCCTCATAGGAGGGCAGACGAACAGGTAGAGGTTCAGGGACCCACGTGCTCTTAACCAATAAAGACGGAAGAGCCGCGTATCGCTTCATAGGATGCGGAAGTCAAGAGGAAACCGCAGTATTAAAGATCCTCAGTATTAGGACATCTCAAGTATCAGCTGCCTACCTCCTGAGGCCTGACAGCCAAGATAAGATTTCCAAGGGCAAACCGAGGCTGGCGTATATCACCCAGATATTGTAAGACATCGGATACCCCAGCTACACGGTCATGAAGAGTCTTGCAGAAGACCGCAAAGCCTGGAGACGTGCTGCTAACTATTAAACGGAATTTGAACTGCAGAAGAAGTATTTAACCAGAGAGTTCTTACTCGGTCGTGAAAATCTACGAAGGCAAGCATCGTTGAAATAGTACAGAACACTTTATTGTAAACAGTTTCACGCATCCTAATTTTACATTTTGACGCAAATTTTGTTTCTTTAAAATATGAGAAGTACTGTCACTGTAAAATGGTCGGCTCATGTTCGTACGCCTCGAATTTTCTTCTTCATTTTAGACATTAAGGCATTTATATACAAGATGTATGGAAATAAAATAATCGGCTGGCTCTTCATTTTCTTCGGTATACTATATATATAAGCCTACTACATCTGACCTGTCCTCACCTTACCTTCTTCAGTACATGTAAAAAAGAACTGTGCAGTGTTGTATGATTGATTCAGTTCTATTATAACCTCTCACAAACAAGTAGGGTGTCCACATTCCACAAGGTCCTGAACGGTACATTACATTCATTTTCGAAAACACCTTTACCTTCGGTATTTAGAAATGCATGTGGTGGTGTAATGCAGTCGTTTATCCTCATGTAGTCGAGATTCGATTATCTTCAGGAGCTCCTGACTCACAGCCCTGCTGAAGTAGAGTAAATTTGCTCAATAGGAAGCCTAGAGCGGCTCTGTTTGTGCGGTGCGCAGTGCATGCCAAGGTCGTTTTCACGTATACGGTACAGGGCGAGTCCAGCAAGAGAGGGTTGTCTTGAGCTCTGCCGCTGGCACGTAAAACTTACGTGCAGGTCGGTGCGTACTGTCGTCCGAGGATCGCACATCGAGCCGCTTCTGACAAGCGAGAACAGAATCGACATAGCGCTTTAGGCACTAGCTCCTGTCGAGGACGCTGTACATCTTTCTGTTTATGCATAGCGGCCCGGTATTCCAAGACCGGGCCTGCACAAGTGATGACTGGCAGCCAACGATCATTTTACTAAGTTTACGTGTTATACCAAAGCTGACAAGCTGAGGAAACAGTTGGCCCAGACGAGCGAACACATCAAGTGAGCCAACGATGATGGAGATGGACATCGAGATACTTGACTTCCGTGGATCAGCGCAAGAAGTACGTTTTGCCGATTCGCAAACGTCCTCGCGTTTCTTTCCGGCACTTGGCACCGCAGCACTTTAGGTCGTTTTTATAGCCACTGTACAATTATCTATACGTTCCAGTCCACAAACGTATCGAGCTGGCGCTGCAAACGAATGATTGCTCTGCCCGCGTTTCGACCTGAGATATAAGCCGCCGTGTCATCCGCAAAGAGAGCTCTTAACGCAGCCATACAGTGAAGTATTTAGAATATAGTTAATTAAATATAATTAATGACTCTTCAGATCCAAATTATTGTTAAACTTACTAGCGAATCATATTTATTTATTGCGTCATACTTATGTTGCAAGTCAAGGTTTTGAGTACATGAAGATGGTGTAATACAAACGTGAAACGTCAAGAGCGGTTTATAAGTATTGTTACTTGCAGATATCGGTTGTTTACGACAAGAAATTAGAGTGCAAAACATCGATCAGAAGATCACAATAAGTAGAAACATGTGGAAAGTCCTCCATTACTGGTCACCATCTCATGAGAGTGCACTTGGCCTATAAAGTAAAACGTAAAACAAGAGCGTCATCTCTAGTCGTAATTTAATGTGCTGTATCGCACATACACACACAACACACACGAGCCCTCAATGCACTGAGCAGAGAATTTATTATACTTGAGAGAATAATGGGCTGCATTCATTCATGCTAACAATTAATCGTACATGAGTTGAAGTGGAAGGCTGATTTAAACTGTTAGTTTCGCCTAACAGAGATAAACAAGGACGTTATGAAAATGATTAACGATAAATAAATAACCCAGTAACTGTAATTTAATCGTACGTGGTCTAGTCTCAGTATTCGTTTATTTATTAAAGCACATGAAGTCATTCACTCAGCCTCTTCAATCAGTCTGTTATCTACATCCGCATACCGACTGCCCGCACAGCCAGGAATTTATGTATCTTCTTCTTCATTGACTTTGAACAACATTCTCAACTGTTCCCACTCTCCGTAGTTTCCTTATTAGTCAGAAAATTTGTAACGATTGTCTACGATTGACTTCATCTGCATTTTTTGTGGTGAACTTTAAGACTGCTTATTTGGAAACATTATTAGCCGGGCTGTTATTAGTATACAATTTGTGTTAACAGACGTTAACATCCTCACCATCGAAAGCCATCACCAGTGTCCGCCGATTCACCCCAGTGACAAGACAGAGACTGTGAGGTTAAAGCTGGTCTTAGAGTAAACAGAATACAGGTTTTTACAATGATGAGTTTCTCACGTGAAAAATAGTTTATGTCAGTATATACGTACACGTTTTGAAAAGGCATGTACTTAAATGCCATTTCTACATGACGAGTACCTATAAAAAATTATTTCATATTGTGTTACAGTCGAGGTCTCTGTTTTAACTCGACCGTTTGGCATTTATTTGTCTGTATTTTTGAGGCGTGTCTCACGATAACTTGTAAATGTGTCAGCCTATTTTCGTGCAACTTGGCATGTCCGTACTTTTACTCCCCCTCCCACCTAAGATCTCTATTGTTTGTGAGATCGAACTCCCCCAAAAATGTAGGGGCGAGGAGCAAAAATGTAAGGTTGAAAAATCGCAAAAATTCCGTGTGGTGTACCAGGCTAAAGAAAATTTTTTTAATATGAATTTAGTATTCAGCTTTGAAAATTTCAAAATTTCGGTACAGCGGTCTCAAGAAAGGGGTCAAAAATTTGAAAACATCCGTGCTTGGCATCAGACTAAAGGGAATTTTAACCCAAACCCGAATGTAGTGTTTACTGTGAAATTGCTGTGCAGCTCAGGACTTACTAATAATAATGATAATAATAATAATAGTAGTAGTAGTAATAGTAATAATAATGGTTTTCAAGTGTTCCTTTAAATAGCTACGTTACCGTACTTCAAAAACATGAAATAATCCCGTAGCGGCAAGAACGGCAGTTGACTGGATAAGTTAAAGTGCCGGAAGGATGTAGGCTTATCATCGTAATTAATCATTTTCCGATTGAAAAGTGCAGAGCAATTACTAAAAACCGTACACGCTCGTGCCGCGGTGTATGCACCAACTGTGACGCGCTTTGTATATGGGGAAATACAATGGAGTAGTGGTCTGGCTGGCTAGGCTCGGTTGTTCCCATTACAGCGGTATAGGCTCGCTTGGTGTGATTAGGGACTGCAAACCCCGCTTGTACCTCACGGCGCCACCAGTCGGTTTGTCGGTAAATAACACGTGGTGCGCCGGGTTGGAAGTTCGTTGTTAGTGTCAGTTAAGTGTCAGTCCAGTTCATCGTTAAATGTAAATAATAGTAAATATAAAGAATTAAGGTGTCATAGTGTAAGATATTTATTATATTTAACTGGTAGGACGCAATTAATTCTGTTGTAAACTTAACAAAAACGCTGTTCAGTTTACGTCCTATTAAAGAAAAAAATTGAAATTAAAGAGAGTAGGTAGGCCTACACCAGGGACCTTTCAAATTTTAATGAAAGTGTAAAATCAGGTAACAGAATATTTAATCGTAAATTTAAAAAAGATTCATGCAATATTCGTGGTTACGTGGGTGTGACACTAAAATTGCATTATTTTGCTTTCCTTGTGTGTTGTTTGGAGGCGAGGAGACTTGGACATTTTCTGTTCAGAGAATAAAACAATTTAATACCATCTAACCCAACTGCAACCCCCAAATTTTTCAACCACCAGCCGCCACTGGACATGGCCGGGAATCTGTTGACAGTGATTCACTTTCTGGACGCCTTTAACAAGCATAACACCCGAAAATGGTTAATGCGTGCGGGCTGCAATAAACTAAAATCAGCGGCTAACAGTGCAAGAATTAGAAGTCGATCTGGCGATTCCGCGGACTTCAGTTACGGAGCTTTTGACGTAACGTCTTGAGATGAAACGTGCGACAGCATAATTCATGCCATGGCCGGCCCCAGCGCTTCTGCCTCCCCGTTTTATGCCGCCCCCTCCCTATTTTAACTCTGAACACATTCACGAGCATTAGACCTACTCTAAAGATACGCCGATTGCCTTCAAATGGCGAATAAGAATGTTTGCATTGTTGTGTTTATCAAATAACTAGATCTTATAACTAAGTCTCTAGATTTTATTATCAAATAAAAATTGTAGAGACAATATAAGGAATCGTGAGACAATAAAAATGTATGCCTATGTGATGACTTAAAATTCAAATACTAACTAAAATTCATTATGACTGAGATATAACAAAAGTAATGTATCATATACCTGAGTTAAAAAATACTCTTCTAGCTTTTGCACTGGCAAACTCCTTTATGACTTCATTGTAGTCAAGTGATTCAGCTAACTGATGTTCTGTAGAGTCGCCAGACCACTCAGGTGAGTCTCGGACATACCCGATCTGAGATAAGTTTTAATAAGTTTGAGCTTGGAAGTTCTTTCTCCGCTTGCCACTGTCACAGGTAATGTTAGCAAAATTCTTAGAGCGACACCATTCTTAGAGCAGTGCTGATGACTCATGCAAGGCAGCACTCATTGGCAGGTTTACGTTCTCTCGTTCACGAGTTTTCGACTCTTCGTTAAACTCCGCTGACTTTATACATAAAGTAATTCTTACTGATCTTACATATTGTGATGAAATTAAGTTAATAATTTTATTTTTTTCCTTCAGTTTCAAAACTTAACATCCAGGAATCTGTCGCCCTTTAAAATTTGCCGCCCTGAGCGATGGCACGTATCGCCCCTGCCTGGAGGCGGGCCTGATTCATGCCACGACTCTCTTGTCACAAGAGTAAAATGAATTCCGTGCTGACATTGCACAAGGTTTGCTCGATACTGCTAACGGTCACCCAGACTTCCTCAAAATGGTCGTAACTGGAGATGAGACATGAATTTATGGTTACGACTCTGAAACAAAAGCCCAGTCTTGCCATTGTGGAAGAAAATTATGAACAGCACAGTCTTAAACAATACGCATTTACACAACAGAGTCTCACAGCTAATTGAGTAGTCCAATATGTTCACGCATGCGCCAAAAGGTCCCATCTTATTGGCTACTGAGTTACAATTCAGATTCACAACCGATTCCCGTAATATTCAATCAAGATCGTCGGATACTTTGGGCCAGACGTCGTATTTCTTAGTTTATCAAGCTATTTACTTAGTTGTTCTTAATTGAAATACTTTTCAGTGAATAGTCTTTCAGTAAAAGAATGTTTACAATAAAAATAAAAAAATATTCACGTCAGAAGAACGAAAATTAAAATTACTTAACGTCGTGGGATACGCTTTTAAAAAATAAAATAAGAATTCTAGTTGCTTATTAGATTGCAGTGTAGACAGGCACAGGCAGTATCGTTTGTCTGATGGAGATATAATTTTTTGCCATTAAAACGTTTTTATTCCTCTCTTTTTTGTTGGTGTTTTTTTTTGTCACTGTTATTGTACTTAATTGCTTTTTCAAAAATAAAATCAGTGCTTTAGACAGTCGAATATGAAACAGAAGAAACTGCGTAATTCATAGTATAATAATAAACATATAAAGGGGCGATAGCAATTAAAACTTGGTCGACGAGATACAAAAATTCAATTTTAACTTTTCTTGTAATGTATTTTTATGTGGTGTGGCGGTTAAGCTTTCGCCTCGAGTTTTAACCGTTAATTATTTTGTGGCGTGAACTTAGTCTTGCCCTTTTTTTTTGAGGCTTCATATTTAGTAAATACACGTCTGACGAATGTGTAGCCCCTTTGTTTCACCTATAAGTTAATGTTTTCTAAATTTTTTGTTAGAATTCGTTTGTGCTTTATTTCTTCTGTCGCAGTTACGTTTTCTAATGCGATAACAGTTCGATATTGAACTTAGTTTTGGACAAACAACTTGTTATGCATCGTCAGTCCATACTTATCTTTGCACACCCTGTTTAAAAACTGTTCTTTATAAACTCAGGATTTTATAGAAAAAAGTATTTATTTATAAAAAATAGAAAACCTTACCGTTACTCGAAAACCTTAAAACGATATCTTTAGCTTTCATCTAACTTAACTTAGCTTTAAATTAACTAATTAATGTGAAAAGTATCTCGATTAACGTGGGTCGAATAAGCGAAATCGTAATATGAATGTGCCAGCTACCTTTTGGTAAACCTTATGGGCTTGTAGGCCTAAATGCTCATATTCAGTTTTTAATCATTTTAATAAATTTCTTATTACAATATAAGGTGGAGTTGTCTGTATTCGTAAAACCTGAAATTTTGTGTGATTAAATGTTTGTTGTGGAAACCAAATCACTTTTGCCCGAATGTGGTATATCTCTAACGTCCGCGGTGAACGTGTGTCTGTTATGTAAACTAAATTATTTTAATCTGAATGTTGTACATCCGAAATGGATATGATGAACTATGTTATGAAAACTAAATGACTTGTGTCCGAACATCGTAACAGATATGGCGAACGTTTTACGTTTATTGACGTTGTAATCTGAAATATATTTTGACATGATAATGGCTTTTAGCTGGACATCGTTTGAAACTTTCTGTAACATTTTATTTACCGTCACGCTGTATGACGTCATCATTGCGTGACGTCTTGGGATTGTTGTAAATAAAGGTTTGTTTTGATACGTCGCAATATATATAATGTTTGGATTTCGTTGTCCATGACGTGTCCGTTACTTAACTAAATATCACTATAATATTGACGACTCGGAACACAAAGTTTTTTATAAGTAAAAACGTAAAGTTTTACCTTACAGCCTAAACCGGCTTTCACCTATAGAAGGCTTCATCAGAGGCTGTCGCTAGTAGCGCTGCTCGTCTTGTTGTTGGCGACGAGAAAGTGTTTCGAAAGATTGAAGCTGTGTGTGTGTGGTGAGATGTGTTCGAATAATGCGTGCGATTTGAATTGTGTCTGTTCGTTTAGGATGTCGTTTTTATTTGTTTTTGTGTGTTTGTATATTTCTAATTGTTCTAGAGTGTCTAGTTTTCGGCCTTTTGTGTGTACGTGTAGTATGTTCATGTTATTGTCGATGTTTTTATATGTGTGGTTTGCTTCAATGAGGTGGTTTGCGAAGGTAGATTCTGTAGTGGTGTGGAGTGCTTTTGTGTGTTCAATGTATCTCTGTTTGAAGCTACGTCCTGTCTGGCCTATGTAGAATTTACTGCAATTTGAACAATTTAGTTTATATACACCGGGTAGATCGAATTTGTTTTGTGCTTTGGGCATGCGTTTTGATAGTGTGTGTTCTGTTTTGTTAGTAGTTTTGTAAGCGATTCTGTAACCTGCTTTTTTGAATTTGTGGGCAATTTTTTCTGTTTGTTTGTTGATGTATGTTAGTGTTATGAATTTGTTGTTTTCTGTCTTTGTCTGTTGTTTGTTTTGTGTTTTGTGTAGGAGTTTACTGACTATTGTTCTGTCATAACCGTTAGATTCTGCTAGATATTTTATCGTGTTTAGTTCGTTTTTGTAGTCTATTTCATCTAAGGGGATGTTGTTAAGTCTATGTATCATGGTTCTAAAAGCAGCTAGTTTGTGTTGTATTGGGTGATTGGAGGTGTTGTGTATTAGTGTGTCAGTTGTAGTTGGTTTTCTGTATATTTTGACATTAAAAACCTGTACACAAACATCCCCATCTCTGAAACAATCACCATCCTACAAAACAAACTCAAACAGAACAACACACCAGACGAACTTATCAATGAAATAACAGAAACTCTGAACATTATCACAAAACAAAACTACTTTACTTATAACAATAAATACTACACACAGAACGACGGCCTACCCATGGGCTCCCCCATATCCAGCATTCTAGCAGAAGTCTTCCTCCAACACTTAGAAAAAACAAAAATACTCACAAACAATGACAGACACTCACATAAAATACTATACTGGCACAGATACGTTGATGACATTCTAATACTGTACAGGGGAAACAAAAGACAATGTGAACAGTTACTAACGCACATAAACAAAATACATAAAAACATAACCTTCACTGCCGAATACGAACACAACAATACCATAAACTTCTTAGACCTCTCCATCACAAAACTAGAACACAGGCACAAATTCAGTATATACAGAAAACCAACTACAACTGACACACTAATACACAACACCTCCAATCACCCAATACAACACAAACTAGCTGCTTTTAGAACCATGATACATAGACTTAACAACATCCCCTTAGATGAAATAGACTACAAAAACGAACTAAACACGATAAAATATCTAGCAGAATCTAACGGTTATGACAGAACAATAGTCAGTAAACTCCTACACAAAACACAAAACAAACAACAGACAAAGACAGAAAACAACAAATTCATAACACTAACATACATCAACAAACAAACAGAAAAAATTGCCCACAAATTCAAAAAAGCAGGTTACAGAATCGCTTACAAAACTACTAACAAAACAGAACACACACTATCAAAACGCATGCCCAAAGCACAAAACAAATTCGATCTACCCGGTGTATATAAACTAAATTGTTCAAATTGCAGTAAATTCTACATAGGCCAGACAGGACGTAGCTTCAAACAGAGATACATTGAACACACAAAAGCACTCCACACCACTACAGAATCTACCTTCGCAAACCACCTCATTGAAGCAAACCACACATATAAAAACATCGACAATAACATGAACATACTACACGTACACACAAAAGGCCGAAAACTAGACACTCTAGAACAATTAGAAATATACAAACACACAAAAACAAATAAAAACGACATCCTAAACGAACAGACACAATTCAAATCGCACGCATTATTCGAACACATCTCACCACACACACACAGCTTCAATCTTTCGAAACACTTTCTCGTCGCCAACAACAAGACGAGCAGCGCTACTAGCGACAGCCTCTGATGAAGCCTTCTATAGGTGAAAGCCGGTTTAGGCTGTAAGGTAAAACTTTACGTTTTTACTTATAAAAAACTTTGTGTTCCGAGTCGTCAATATTATAGTGATATTTATATATAATGTGTTAAAAATAATATCACTGCAAACAATTAAACCAGATTTATAAAGCGTCCTGAAAGTTTAAAATCAAGTGTTAGCACAATTTACCAGCCGGGAATCGTTAACTAAAACTGCGACCGCTAACATGCTAACGTCGTCGCAGATTAAAGACGTAACAAGCAAACAACACTGCATAGCTGTAGATAGGTTATTGTCTCTAGTTAATGGTTGTAATTTTTGAATCTCTGTACCGGTTGCTTTATTACTTGACATAGCCTCATACAATCTGGAAAAGATACAGTACCGTTTACCAAATGGTAAAAGCTTAAGAGCATGATAATGTCTTTCAGCCGCCAGCTAAACGCAACATAATTATGGTTACTGACTGACTGATTGTTTCTTTTGCGCAAATGTTGCGTTTAGCTGGCGGCTGAAAGACATTATCATGCTCTTAAGCTTTTACCATTCGGTAAACGGTACTGTATCTTTTTTATAATGGCAATAACAATATACGAAAAGACGGATGTTCGGAAAAATATAAAAATATTTGTCTTTGCGTCTTCTCAAGTTGGTCAGTGAAGAAATACTATGATGTATTTCGTAACGGACAGCAGGAGAGAGAGAGGAGAGAGAGAGAGAGAGTGAGAGAGAGAGAGAGAGAGAGAGAGAGAGAGAGAGAGAGAGAGAGAGAGAGAGAGAGAGAGAGAGAGAGAGAGTACTTTCGTGAACATAATTCGTATTTCACAACGTACGTTACTTAGTAAATTTTGAAATTTGTTAAAACATGAAAAAACGAAACTCTTAATGTAACACGTAGGCTATAGCCTACAGTCGAGAAACATTTTGGTAAATAAGTAAAAATACGAACACACCCCTACCGGTAGGCTTAGTTTTCATTGGCGAACTTAGTATAAAGTAACCACCAGGCAGTGTACGTGTGGTCGAAAACATACACACAATTTTCTGCGTTTGTTTTCGTAACGGGTTTCCATGTCGTTACAGATTTCTCGCACAAAGGAATTCTCAACCTCGAGATTCCCGCGTTGCTAACACGTTTTGTGTACGTGCGGTGAATTCGATCCGCCGCGACGAACGCTTGCTTGCACGCTGCTATTTCTCTGTGTTTTGCATGAGTGCAGTTTATTGGAAATACAATTCCGACAACTGTACTTTGTTCGTTTCACATGTTGTAGGATTAGTTCTTAAATTATAGAAATAAAATTATGTACTGAGCAGTATTATTCTTGTTTGTACAAGATTAGATTTGTCGATTTCTTCTACTCTATTAGTGGTGATTCGGAAAGATACTTTCCAGTAGGACATTATGAAGGAGAAAATATAAGGAAAATACTTCTTTTTGAGATGCATTTTTCAACCGTCAGGTCTGAGTAGCCTGTGACAAAGAGTGCCTGAGATAACAGGTAACCACCTTAGAATAGTAATGGGCGGATGAAGTAATATTGCCCGGCACTATCTTTATTCAGTACCAAACGGCTCACATTAGCCAGCCGACCCTCCTTAACTCATTTTGGTGGAACATAAGGAAAACGTTATTCAACGAGCGAAGCGAGATATCAGTTTAAGTTGACCGTTTGTATTTGTCTGTCTGTCTGTGTGTCTATCTATATGGGGCATTTTAATGAAGAAAGTTGTGTTAGTGTTTATAATCACAAACCAGAATTATCACTGTTGCACACCACTATAGAAAAACTGTTTTCTATAGTGGTGTGCAACAGTGATAATTCTGTATATGGGGCATGTTTCACTATAACTTTTGAATGAATCAATTGGTTTCGTAAAACTTTTGCATGCGTGTTCCTACTTCTGCCCTACAGGACCCTATTGTTTTTGAGATTGATGCTCCCAAAAATTGGGGGGGGGGGGCAAAAATGTGAGGGGTCAAAATTTTGAAAAAATCGCAAAATCCCGTATGGGTATCAAATTAAAGGTAATTCAGATATACCTTTCAGAAACAGTCTGAATATAGTGTTCATTTCTTTCACAAGGTGAATCAAATTAAAGAGAATTTTAACCAACATCCGATTGTAGTTTTACGTTTTCGAAATTTCAAAATTTTGGGACCCCAGAGCTCAAAAGGAGATCAAAAATTTGAAAACAATTGTGAAAATCCAGCAGGGTTCAGACTGAAAGATATTGTATCGCAAATGTTTAAATTTTTAGTGTTAATTGTATGACTGCTCTACAATTGTTATATTACTAAAGAATAAGTAGAGTAATCGAGATTTTTATAATGTTTTCCATAATTGAAGAATTATCTAATACCGAAATTTATGTACTAACACGTTTTTCAAAATAGCAAGCGAGTTCTGCAGCTCATACTAATTATTAAATATTTCTTTTCTAAATTTCATCTTTCATCAGTTCTCCTTTGAAATGCTTTTTTGATTCTTCTTAAACGGCGTTGAAAAAATATATGAACGAATGAAACGAGTTCTTAGTTTTAACTCAACCGCTTGAACTTTCAGTCTTTTACATCACGAACTAAAAAGTGTACCAACATTGTTAAACATTCTAAAATTCTATATGAGTTGTTAAGTAAACAGAATTTTAGTCCAAATGTGAGTATAATATTTAGTTTATGAAATTTAAAAATTTTGGTACATAGAGACTCGAAAAAGCTATAACAATTTTAAAAAAATTAAAAAACTTATGCTGGATATTAGCGTAAAGGAATTTTTAACTTAACTTCCAATGTAGTGTTTGCACTTAAAAATTTTCAACTTTTCCAACAACACGGACCAAAAATTGAAAACAGAATTTTCAAAAAATTGTAAACGTCTATGTGGAACACCAAATTATGAGGAGCTTTTGTTCAAAATACGAACTCAGGATATTTAATACTTTGACAGCATTACTATCTGTCAACAGCCGTTGCAGAATTAGGACAGGCTTCAAACTTTTTATAAGCTATGCAAAAAAAATTATGTACTGTTATAGTTACATATATATATGTGAAAAGTATTGCGTGAGACATTATGTTTATAAATTTGACTAAACATTCGGTCACATAACATAACATAGTGTTATTTTTTCGTAATAATAGAAAAAGAAGTAATAATGATTATCTGATTTACAATTATTGTTACTTTATTTAAAAAGTAGTCGAGTAGTTAGGGGGTTTTCGTAATTTATCTTTTAGTTTTCTTTTGTTTTTTGTTTTTTTACTTTCTAAGGTACAGCAGAACCACCATTAACCATTGTAATGTGTAATGTGATAGAAGGAGGAAGGTCCAATAAGTAGGTAGGCCCAGAAAAATAAGACCACTCTTAACAAAATAAAGTACTTAGGCTAACTCAAACAGACAAAATAAATAAAACCCCGGAAGGAAACCAAGAAGTACAATACAATGTTTAATAAAAACTAATGTATTCTAGTTTATAAGAAAATTACTGTAAACAATGTTTAAGTGTCAAAGTGAACATATAAGTGATAAATAATGGTAATTAATCACACAGACAGGACTGTGAAGATTAATGATTTTTTCCAGTGAAACATAAGTGTAAGCACAACATACCAAAAACAAAAGTGTACACACAAAAGGGTATAGAAAATGTTGGGATAATAATAATACTTATTCCAAGTTATGTCTTAAAATTAGTAGAATGATTATAAATTTTATTATTAGTTGTAGGGGTTCCCTATGTCTTTGTAACATTTAATGTTGATTCAAAGGGAAAAGACTACCAATTGTTTCAATCAATACATATAATGCACATAACTTATCCATAGTAGGAAGAATTAAGTTAAATTAGTTTGCAATAATAATTGAATGAAAGATCAAGACGGATTGAGAAAAATAATGTTAATATATGTTAAACAGTTGTTTTGTGTTTTTTGAAAATTAGTTTATTTGTTTAATGTTTATTGGGAGTCTTAGCCATGAGGGCATAACATTAAGTTCATATGTTTGTATTTTTGTTAATGTATTGATATTATTAGGATGTGATGAGTATTTTAATCTCATGGAATAACATCCAAGATAACAGTTGTAATTAATTAGAAGGGTTTAATCCAACAGGCCAAACAATAATTAGAAAATGAAGCATGGTGCTAAAAGAAACACCATGACATAGGCCAATGTTAACATTAAAACATCATTGTCAGAATAGCCAGTAAACTATCAAATCACTGTAAATTAATAAGAAATAGTAAAATCCGTAAGATCGGCATTATTTTTATAGTGGTAACAACATTTTAAAAATAGATTTATGAATTGTAATATAATTTTGTATATGGCAAACTGCATGAAGACTTATAAAACAGAATTTTGTAAAGATGAAAAAATATCTGTCCGGGCACTCATACATGGTATTTCTATTAGGAATATTATTCTGTTAACTAATTTAAGGTTTATTAAAGATTAAGTAGGGAGTAATTGGGAGTATAAAATGTAAAAAACAATATATTTTAAATAATCAGTGTCACATGACCCTTGAACCCAACGGTACTGACCAATGGGAATTTTGCTAATTTTGGTCAAGCCAGTTGAAAGAAAAAGAAAACCTCAACGTTAGACACGAAAGTATCCAGGTCATCTCTGTGTAGCTAAGAGCCACAAAGTATAGCAAAGAAAAAAATCTAAGTGGAAGAAAAAGGTAAAAATTTAATAAAACAGAATCAAAAATCAGAAGGAAGAAAACGAAGATAATATAAAATAATAATAAATTAAAGAAGACCAGTAGAAAATAATATATTAAAGAAAAAACCAAAAAAAAGAATAAATACCTGTACAATTTCATAAGACTTAACCTTTTTATAATAACACTGTTACAACTTCACAACACCAAGATTAAATCAACTAACACTTTTTTCAACAGAACACTAGTGGAAAGAAAAAAGAAAACTAACTTAAACACAGTGAACATTTTGTGTAAATTATTTTATTTGGAAAAAACTGGTGGTTAATAAATTTCACATAGAGTTAGTTGGACAACAAGCAGCCATATTGTTTTTTGTTACTTTGAACGCTGGGTAACCCATAATGCATTGCATTGCCAGTTTAAATTGCATTATTATTTTGTCTCACTTTAATGAAATTAAATTTGTTGTATTAGTAAATAAGATTTAAATAATTGTAATGTATTGTACTTTCTGTGAGCATTTCGAACTTTTTAATGGCAGTCTAAAGAACCCGAAACATTAATGTAATAAATAAAAGCAAGATAGAAATCGAACTGAGAGGAAGAGTCGATACGGGCAGTTAGCTATTTCGACCTTAGAGTCTTAAAACTGAATTCAAGAAAATAAATGTTAATAATTATTTCCAGTTGGTATTAAACGTGTTTTATTTACAGAATAAATTAAAATAAAAGGATTTTTATTTAATAAAAGAAGAGCGAAACGATTTCAGCGATTTGATTTTCATCATAAATAATAATAGATCACGGAGGTAACCTCCAAATACACAACTCGAAACTACAATCGAATGCAAACGTCAACAAAACCAATTTCGCCATACAAAACAATTTTTATGAATTTTTATCGAAACCAACAAAACAAATAATAATTATTATTTTTTAAATAAATAAATTTTACAACAAACTCAGATCAACATAATTAACTTAAATTAACTAAATTCCTAAAAAATAAAATTAAAAGGAGTATAAAATATTTCAACTTAATTCAAGATTAATAATTAATAAATATTAAATTCTTTACAAATGGAATAGAGGAGAAAAGAATATTTCGTTACAGATTGACGCCTGCAACGTGAGACTTTACAAGTCAACTCCACACCTCTTAAGAATCTATCTCGTTACAGATTGGCGCTTCCAACGCGGGGCGTTAAAATAATTTCAGCTTACTAAAACTCAACATACCTTGTACAATTTATAAGTAAATATTATTATATGAAGATGATAAAGGAAGCATCTCGTTAAAAATGACATATTGTCACCTCCTAGTGGTATTTGTCGTCTAACACAAAGAGTCATATATATATAGAATTACGAGTTATTTATAAATATTTATATATTTATCATAATTTCGAGTTACTTATATAGAAAATGATATATATATATCATTTTCTATATAAGTAACTCGAAATTATACTATATTATACGAAATTATACTACTTGCAGAAGAAACAAATTGAAAACATCACAAATTATATATATATATATATATATATATATATTCAAACACTTTTTGCTACAGTCCGTTTCTTGATGTATATAATATATTTAATATTTATACTGGGATTACCTCAAGATATTTTATTTTCCTTATTAGGAACATTTTTCGAGAACCCCTGTGTTCTCATCCTCAGCCTTCGTGATGAAGACCTCACGAAGGCTGAGGATGAGAACACAGGGGTTCTCGAAACATGTTCCTAATAAGGAAAATAAAATATCTTGAGGTAATTTCAGTATAAATATTAAATATAACACACACGCGCGCGCGAAGAACTTTACTCACAGCTTTTAACAGTTTATGAATTTGATTTTGTCTATTAATAAATTTATTTCGTTCAAATGGTGAGCGTGTTATGAAACACACTAGGCCATTGTAGATTTGACAAAACCCTTTATTATGGCGAATCCGTGACAGAAGATGTTACTTTATTCATCTTGTAGAAACTGTAAAGAGCCTTTATGTAGAAACCAGTGTACGACTGGTTATAGGAGGAAGGATGACTGAGGAAGTTCCTACTAATAAGGGGGTACTGCTGTATACCACCGACGCTTTTCAGTATATATAGAGGACATGTTTAAAACACGGAAGTCTTATGTTGACGCAGAGAATTTTCTGAAAGGAATGTTTTTAAACTCCATTTTGTACGCAGACGATATGGTAATAATTCAGGGCAGCGAGGATAAACTACAAAAAACAATGTACACACTAAAATGAATAGCAGTGGCTTTCAAATATCAGACTAAAAGACTAAAACAATGACATTTAGAGGGTAGCAACGGGTAAGAACTAAGATGCTTGTAGATGGAAAGATTATGGAACAAGTCCAGCATTTCAATTACTTGGGATGTTACGTTACATATGGGACAGAAATCAGTCTGAATTAAAACAATCTTAAGAATGTGAATATAAGGACGGAACTGGGGATCGACCCGTTGTTGGAACGGCTAAGGAGCAACAAAAGAAGGTGGTATGAACGTTTAGGAAGAATGGCGGGTGACAAGATTCCCGTGCTAGCAATGGAATATAGACCGGTGGGGAAGAGAGATGTAGGACGGCCCAGAGCGAAGCGGGTCCTGGAACAGGTTCAGGATGAGCCTAACCTTTGAGGTTGATGATGATGATGATGGTGAGCGAGTTCTGCAGGTCAGGAAGCTTACTAAGTTATCATAAAGACTGTAAAATATGACTCGTGTGCATTTGTTTGTTCTCATAAAACGAAATTCATCGACCATCAAAAAGACTTGAGTGGACGCGTGCTTCATTGGATGGTTCACTGCAACTGCACAACCTACATTATACGGCAGCAGTGACTTTATTACACTCGTGCATACGGTTTACCGCCTGCGGGCTGCGTCGATGTTTGCAATCTGCATACACAGTACACAATTAAATCCTCTGTGTGTGTGTGTCGAAAATTGAATTTTTATATGTTTCTGCGGATGACGTTTTGTAAATTGCGTCCGACCAGCAACGGCTGGAGGTAACAACCCAGGAATTAATTAGTTTCAAACCGAACCAATTTGCACGCGTGTAATGGAACATATAGGGGGTGACGGGGGGGGGGCTTAATTTATATTTCCAATTGAGGCTGTGCTATAAATTGTACACAGAAACGGAATTAGACGGAGTTTTATTTGACAGGATCAGCAGTCAGTGGGCATTAACAATATTACTGGACGCATCGTGCGGATCCAATCCCAACTTGGCGAGACAATTGTGTGCTGCTCTGGCTTTAGTCGCATAGCCGTTAGAAGTTAAATTTTCTGTTATGTGCGGTATATTTTGCCGCAAGCATTTTTATGGCGGTCAACAATTTGCAAGGGCTGTTGACAGATATTGATTTTGTGAAAGTATTAAAGATACAGCATTCGTATTTTCAAAAATGTTTCTCATAATTTGCTGTTTCACGTAGACGTTCACAATTTTTTCAAAATGTTTCCATTTTTGTCTGTGGTGTTAAAAAAAGTTGTGTTCACTATGATATCACTTTTTATTATATAAAATATTATATAAAGGGAATAAAATAGGTAAACCACATAACAGTTGATATGAGTGAAGTTTAATAAAATGCTATAAAGACAAGTGCGCGTGTGTGTGGATAGAACATTGTAATTATAAACATTATTATTCCTACATGGCCGAATAAAATTGCATAGTCTAATGGTGATATAGAATGTGAAGTATATTTAAAATATATTATTAACATTTGCATTTAAAAATTATTCGTATTATCTTAGAACACTGTTTCTAGAGTTCTAGAGTTTTCTATATAACATATTTCTTCTGTGGCTTCTGTAATTCGATAATCTTTATTGAAAATGGTAAGAGTCTTTCCCCTTAGTTGTGTGAAATGATGAATAAAATTTTAAATCATTTTAGAGTCTTCGTTTATCCATCAAATTAAAATTCAAGAAATTCCCCTTTTTTGTATTCTTGCTTGTACTCCTACGTGCGCAAAAACAATGACAATAACATGAGGGATGTTTGTAACGGGAAGGGAGAGATTTTCTCTCTCTCTCTCTCTCTCTCTCTCTCTCTCTCTCTCTATATATATATATATATATATATATATATATATATATATATCTTTTTACCTCAAGATGTTTGTTTCTTATTTGGAACATGTTTCGGGACACTTAGTGTTCCCTTCATGAGCCTTCGTAATTTTGAATCTTGTGGAGTGTGCTGGTTGGCTGTTGTTATGGCTTCCCGTTGGTTTTTGGTATTTTAAATTGGTATTATTGTGTACGATTGTGGTGTATATATTAGTATTTAGTGTATTTTCGATGTTGGGTGCTTTGATAATTGTGTCATGTTTTGTATTGATTTGTATTTGTTCAGGTATTAGTTTGTTTTGTGTTTGGATATTTGTAAATTTTCCCAAATGTTCATTTTGGTGCCTTTGTGGGGTATGTGGCCAGAAATATATAAATATAATTTGACCACACATACAATACATAAATTCCCAGACATAAACAACATGACACTAATAAAACACATACCACACAAAGGCACCATAATGAACATTTGGGAAAATTTACAAATATACAAACATAAAACACAAAACAAACTAAATACCTGAACAAATACAAATCAATACAAAACACGACACAATTTTCAAAGCACTCAACACAAAAATATACAAAATACTAATATATATTGTAACAAATTATCTTGATTTGTTAATTTGTTTTTGTTTTGTAAAAAAATTTTTGTTTATTATATATATATTTTTTATTAAATTAAATTAATTAAATATTAATTATTTAATTGTGTTCTGCGGTGTTTAGCACTTTTTATTATTTGTTTTAAAAGAATTAAATCCTTTTCTGTATTTTTAAAATTCCTTCACCAGTTAATAAAATTGTCTCCTAGAACAATCGATATGTGAACTTTTCTTATTTGTAGGTTATCTTCCTTCTTGGTGGTGAAATTCTGGTAGTTAGCTCAATTAAAATTACGTATTATGCTAATTATCTTTTAGGAATAAATAATATTCAGTTTTGTAGTAAATAAGGAATTTTATTAACAAATAGTTATTATATCGTTTTTATGTCGATTGATTAATCGACTCTCTCAGGGTGTTTTTTAATAGTTCGTACAATTATTTATATTCGGGTTCTTTTAACAGTTATTTTAGATATAGTCAGAGAAAAAGGGCAAAGTATGAAAAGTATAACATTACAATATATATCAGCTTAAAAATTAAAAGTACATATATGACATTTATTATATAACAGTGATTAAAGAAATTGTCAAACCATTCAGCTTCATAGGCAGAGTCGCAGTGAATTGTGGGAAGAAAGATGGCCGCTCTGAGTTCAGATGAAAGATCAACGCACCTCGCTGTTTCTGCGTCCAATAAAGGCTGCTTTCCCTATGAATTGTCGTTCCTGTATCTGCGATTCTTCCTTCTGGTTATTGTGTAGTGTTTCTGGTTGAGTGTTAGTGTTCCACTTCGAAAAATTGTGTAGTTTTAAGTTAATTTCACTTTCGTCAGTTAGGCCAAAAATTGTACTTTTGTTTCGTGGTGTGTTATTACTGTTTTAATCGTTTAAATGTTATATTCACTGGTGTTCTGTATTGATTTAATGTTTGTAGGTGTTCGTTCCACTGAATTTACTGTTTATATGTATTTTTACGAAACTCGCGTTTTTCCACTTCAGGCTAGGCTTGTCGCATATACGCCATTTCTATTTTAGTTATTAGGTTAAATTTGACTAAGAGCTCGCATCGAGTGTACTATTCAACGTCTAATAATGAACTAATTCACTTCCTTCGTCTTCTCATAAAGTCTTAGCCAAATTAATATTGCTAATCCATTGTTTCAAAATTTTTTGCATCCTGTGCATTTGAAATTTTGACATTATATAACTGAAAATATTTTTGTTATTATTTAAATTTATTAATTACTAAGCACATAATCTTCTTCTTCAGTTCATTCTGTTTGATTTGATACCAAATAAGGTAGATTTACTAGGTTTTTGATCAAAAATGACATTTTTACTTCATTTTGAAAATTATAAGTTTTAAAATTCACTTCCTGTCCTTTTCCAAAATGTTGCCATTTTCCATGTTATATTAATGATTGTATTAAATCTCACATTGATATAAAAGGTTTATCTTCCCTTAATTTCTTGTAATTAGATTAATTGGTTCTCTTTTTAAATATTATACCTTAATATGTAACTCCCCTCTTAGAATTTTTAGTTTTTCCATTTGCATTATTAACAATAATTCTCACTATCTTTTTACAAAATCTTCCTTACTTATAGTTCCAATTACATGACTCTATGACTGATTTACCTTATATAAATTCCATCAGTTTAATTGTTTTTCTGTACTTAATTCCTTAATTTTAATGCTGTTTAGTTTTAACATTTGGCCTAGATTTTTAACAGTTTTTACATACAAAGTTTTTAAATAATATTTTTGTTTACACCCTCTCTGACTTTCTATTATAATATAATATTGATTAACAGTTTCTTATTTTAACAAAATAACAATTAGTATATAAATTATACTCTTAATTCATAACACATGATTGACATTAACAATAGTCTTTCAAACTCAGGCATTTTACTCTGGATTAATTATTTTTAAAACACAATAAACATTTTCATAATAAAAATTTTATATTAAAAGGATTGTACTCTTAGTTATTTTATCCTTGAGCTATTTATACTTATTCTAAATAAACAAAACATTTCTTTACTTCTCTCATATACACTATTTCTTACACTAGGTTCATTTTCAGTTTTTAGCTGTCTTTTTGTTTGATATTTGTGGTAATGATTCTTCACTTCACTTTTTATAGGCCTGCTCTTGGTTTATTTACTGTAATTCTAAGGAATGTTGTAAATAAAGAGTGGCAGCTATTATTTAGAAACTCCTGTATCATCTGTCATGATAATACTTTATTTATTATTATTCATGGACACAAAATAAACACTTTACAAAGTTGTATTATTTCACAATTTACTTAGTTTGTGAACTTCAATACTGACACATTTGTTTTATTTAATATAACACAAAAACTTGCACTGATTCCTTTTTATTCTTTGATTTTATTTCTAATTAGTTTTATTGTTTTATTAAAATCAAGAAATCTATTTATAGAAGGTAATGAAGGTTTGTTTTTTGCATTATAATTATTTCACATTGGTTCACTTTCAATTCTTACATTATACACTTTTGGCTTACATTTATTTGACATAGTTTCTAAATTTGATATTTTTGTTATACTTTCATTTTATTTATTTTTATCACTTTCTTTTGGGGTTTGAGTTTTTATAAGAGCACTCCTTCTTCTTCTGGATGCCGTTTTGTTCTGGTTTCTTCATTGATTTCTCCTATTCTTCTTGTGGATGTTGTCATGTTTTGGGTTTCTTCCTTACCTACTCCTATCTTACCTGGGTATTACCTTTTTGTATATTCTTAGTTTTGCAGTTTATTTTGATGATTCATCACTCGTTGTAACATGGGTTTTAAATGAAACTTTTACTTTAATCTATGATTATACTGTACGGTGGTTCTTAATTAATTTTTGTTATTTTGCTTTCTCGGATTTTAAATGTTTTTATTTTATTTCATGATCATTCTACCATTCAGAATTATGGGCATTATCTGTCATGCTACAATATATACCACAATCATACACAATAATACCAATTTAAAATACCAAAAATCAACGGGAAGCCATAACAACAACCAACCAGCACACAGGTGCTCCACAAGATTCAAAATTAGGAAGGCTGATGATGGGAACACTAAGTGTCCCGAAACATGTTCCAAATAACGAAAAAACAGCTTGAGGTAAAGATATAAATATTATATACAGTATATTGCGACAGTACAACCATATACGGTACTGTGCATTGCCAAAATAATTAAAATACTTTATTAAAAATAAATAAATATATGGTTGATAAACATGATTCAGATTGCAAGCTGGATTGTTTAAAATATAGGGAACAGTACAATTCATGCATGGACACGCATATCTGGGCACCTGTCGCTAGCTGTGTGTACATGTGTATTTAATATGTGTGTGTGAAACCTGTCCGTTCCTGGACAGTAACAACCCCTATTCAAATGCTGTTAGATTTTAAGTATTATTTTAATTATAAGAAAAATATGTACAATAATGTAAAACAAAATACACCAATGTGTGTAGGAAATAAAGATGCACAAAGGGTTGTAAAACCGTGAGAAAGTGACGTAAAGTGAAAGTACAGTGAATTAAAAAGTGAATAACTCTGAATAATTACAATAAAGAAGTGTAAGTTACATAATTAAAATAAACATGAAAATTAGCGATCGATTGAGTATCGTGTAGTGTAAAACAGACTTCGCAATTCGCGAAGATCGGCGAAATTAGTGAATCGAACAAGAGTGAGAGTAAGGACGCTTTCGACAAACTCTGGCAAGACAAATATTGTTCAGACAGGAGCTTTTGCACGATGTGGCTATAAATACCAAGTCGCGCTAAGCAGCTTTTTTCTTTTCCATTCAACCGTTGCTACAGGAGGCTATGTCAGTCAGAAACGCTGTCTCGAATCTACAGTAAGCGTCACAGGATAGACTGGAAGTCAAAGCAGAGGTTCTATGGACACACCTACAGCCCATGATGTGAGGAGAGACAACAGTTAAGAAGTACATGCAGTGGAATCCTGGAAGAGGACCCGAAGGACACGGACCGAGGACCGAAGGAGGACACACCAATAATGCACCACATCAAACGAGGTGATAAAAAGCCATATAATTACCTACAATTGAAAGACAATAATTAAAAACTATAATGAGAGACATTCGAACTGTTGCTATAAGTAATTAAATTATACATAGTAGTGTAAAGACAGATTGTAAATTTAGAATAATATTTCATGTATGTCAATTAGGATTTGAATATAACGTAAATGCTATAAGAGCAATATTTGATTTGAAATTGAAATAATTTAAAGTAATTAATAAAATCTTTATTTCGTAAAAGAAAAATGCATATGCAGTAGAAAAGAATTAAAGCAAAGTAAGATTAAAGAAATTGAAATTAAAGTAAATTCATTTTTTTGAAATAAATTGGTAAGCAATTGCAAAGATAAACACACTGAATGAGTAAGCCGAGAGCAAAATATTTTATAGTTAAGATTAGATAATAAGATTTCTGTATAACCTGTTTAATGTAAATTGTCAACCAGAAGTCACATGCAAAAGATTCGCACAAGCGAAGAATAATGAGTTTTTTCCATTACCGAAATAAGTAAAGATGTTGTTCAATAAATAATGTAAATATTTGAAAACGTATTACACATTCTTGTTATTACGATTACACCTAACATCATTGTTATGTTATATATGACACATGCAAATTAAATAAAATAAATTTTTTGTTTTGGTATGTTATAAATTTGGCGCTCCAAAACGTGGGGCTCCCCAAATTAAATAATATTGCATTGTCATGTGTGTATATATATATATATATATATATATATATATATGTATATATATACATATATATTGCAATGTTACAAGTATTATAAAATGAGTACACTTCAGTCCGTGCACCCAACGCAACTGTATAGTGTTAATTACCTGCTAGCTCGTAGGACTTTTGTGTGTTCGTTGCGTTAAGTAAATGTGGTCGCATAGTAAACTTCTTTTTAAGTAGGGGGTGAGGCGTTGATGACATGAAATAATTAATTAAAACATTGGAAAAGAATCAATCAACGGTTTATTAAATATTGCAAAGAAAATTAATTGATTATTAAAAACTGAAAACTAAAAAATTCAGAATATTTTCTTTTACAAGGTTACACTCTGTATACATAACACATCATTGATATTTGACACACATTAATAACATATAGTCATAAATATTTAAACGTATATGCTAAACAAATTATAAAATTCTTTTATACTACTTGGTTGTCCGACTTCAAATCGTTATTAAAATTAAAATTTGAACTCAGCAAATTATCTATAAAAATAATATTGACTTTATCAAATAAAAATTGAATGTTTGCTATTAATATTTTAATAAAATAATATTTACTTTAAGAATAATTATGATTTATAAGGATACACCCAATTTTTAAATCAAACAGAATAAAATTATTTTTTAATACCAACTTACAATTACGTCTTTTATTCTGAATATTTACACTACTTACAGCTACATACTTGTATTACTTTGTTAGCTCATATTCTGTTGCTTATAAGTTCTTTCTTTGTTTAACACAAAATACAATTGTTCATTTGTCACCTGCATATTGTTGAGTTACCGTTGCGAAGCTGTCACTCTGTGCGTGTGTACACGTGTGTGTGTCCTGAATGTTGGCAATAATGATGATGATGATGACGATGCTTCCTCAGTGTTCTATAGCCTGATGTTTATGGTAGTCCTGCGCTCCTCCATCAATCGTGGTGTGTTGCTGATGATGGTGACGACGATGAGTTCATGTAGCTGATCACACTGACATAGTTTTCCCGTTCTAAAGTTCTTAGCGTCTGTTTCTCCGTCGATTAGCAAACGGACGTAGTGTCTCCGTGTATAACATCTTAGCGTCTGTTTCTCGTCCAAAATTTCCGGTGTATTTAAAGTAAACAGCGATTCTGACATGTCAGATACTTCTCAGTTCTGTCAGTACATGTATAGCGTCCTTTTTTTAACTGATCACTTTTTAGTCTGTTTTCGCGTTAACGTAAACTTGATCTTTAGGCGAGTGATTGCATTGTCTTTGTAATTTTTCACTCGTCCTTTACATATAACACGCTCGTTGATTACTAGTTAATTGCGGTAGTAATAAACTTTAATTTGTATACAATTTTTATTATTGCACTTTTCTGCAATAATTTTCCTTACATCACCAATAATTGTGATATGTCTTTTGTAACAGGTATTAAGTTTACGAATGGGAAGTTAGACCCTCAAATTGTTCATAATTTATCCCTGTATCCATCATTTTATATGTGCATCAATAGTGCGCGAGCGGCCGTGTGCGGGAGTAAGTTAATTAAAGTGAAATAATCCGTTTTTTGTTAACGTATCGAAATCAAACTTTGACGGATTATAAATCATATTTGACGCTATAGTTTTCTAATGCCATATGAATAGTTCAGCATATTTTAGCCGAATATATTTTTATACAGTTTTATATGTTGAATATCTTCATAGGGTCGTAAAATTTGCAGATAACAGTGGGATATGATTTAGCAGTTTTGTGCAAAGCCTAACCAGAGTTTTAATTATCGCATCTTTACCTATGACGTAGAAATTAATTTCAACTAATCAGAATCCTTGATATGTCAGTTACATAGCGAATTTGTGCGGTTAGGTCTGGGCGTTCTTCAGAAAGCGTTGACCAGTGCAGACGAACCCTCCGTGCGAGGGACCGGGAGCTTACGTGGGACTCAAAATATTCGTATAATATTCAAATACCAATCTGAGATTAACAGATAATTTAAAATCATATATTGCTGGGATAATAGTAGTAGTAGTAGTAGTAGTAATAATAATAATAATATAATAAATAATACGGATAAATATCAGTTAGTACTGTCCGTGTGAGTGGAAGACGTCCGCGTCCGCTTAGGTAAAAGTTGTAACTCATCCGGACTAAGTATTATAACTAAGTATAAGTTAACTTATAACCAAGTATGCGCGTAAATACTTCAGAATTGCGATAGCGCACTTAAGTAATTAAGTTACTAAACACGTATGAACGAACGCGCGCTCGATGTAGGCTACATCATTCACAAGAGCTTGTTCAGTATTCAGTATAATTATGCTTAATAGCTATTATATTCGTGTGATAATTACGCCAGACGTTTTTAATTTTTCCATTTGAAATATATACAATAATTATTTTTATAATTGTATTGTATAGGCCTACAGTGCGACATGTCTGTACTAGACATAGTGAGCTTCTCTTCTACTAAATAATTACATTTGGCAGATAGTGTAATGTACTGTACGTTGGAATTGCAAACCAATCTCAACTGGAGAACTTTGAAGTCTGAAATTGTGGAAATTATAATCTCTCTGTTGGCAAAACGGTAACTTCGTAAGGTATTCTTTTTAAGCATTTTATTTATTTATTTATTTATTATTTACTTTACTTTTACTATTTATTATTTACTTGCCTGCATATACATTTTAGATTTTCGCAACGAGGTCTGCATAAAAAGTTACTTTCTCACGTTGTACTCTAGGAACACAAGCTTCTTTGTGAACAAATACATGTGTTTAGAAATAAGTGAGCTAAAAATCTGAACTGCAAAGATAGGCCTGGTACAAAATCTGAAGTGAAAAGGTCAACCCGGTTTATATTACAGTAAAGAAAAACAGGTAAACATTCACAGCTTAGACCTACTTTTACTGGAAAAAATTTGTAAAAGAAGCTATGCAAAAAAGGAAATTCTCTTTATTCTTGCGCGCGTGCACACACACACACACACACACACACACACACACACACACACATGCACACAATTACTGTGAAAAAAGGTAAAGTGGCTTAAATGTGAACTTATCACGTTATAGAATTTTGTTGATAAATGATTCAAAACGATATGTTTCCAAAAAAAAAACAAATTTCTTAAAAACTGGAATACACTACCATTCTAGAAGAAACGTCTGTTGAATAAGAGAAGAACTAAATTTATGACCATATAGACTATTCTCTGTAAGCATCAGTGTTGTCGTGGTAGTCTAACACTGCAGACAATCTGGGGTTTCCGCCTCTCCCCTGGGTTGCGTCTTCTATCCGTCGTTGGTTCAACAATATTTAAACCGAACAATCGATCGAGTGAAAATACATCATCATCATTATCATCGCCATCTCCATTTGGTCTACAGCTGGTCCGTCCAACGGCTCTTCTTTTCTGATACTTCTTGGACGTCTGGTACTCCTTTTTCCTAACAATTTCTAATGTTAAAAAATGTACAGCTGTCTTAATTAATAGTTCCGTGTACCCTTTCAGGTGTACGTGTCCTCGGTCACCGAGCCGTCGTGTGGGCATCTATCCAGGTTTCTGCTCATGCGTATGACGCTTTCCTTTGCAAGATACTATTACTGCCGGATATATGGCAGTCTTTAGGATGTAGCTTTAGCTCCGTCAAAACATTTGTATGTGAATATATTGTTCGTTTTTAAAGCCAATCTTTAATCCAAAGTTTTCGTGTATTCTTTTCATTCTAGAAGCTCACAGGCTACAGCACCGCACAGTAGCAATTCCATTAACACGGTAAACTACAAAAACCAATTTTCGGCACAACACACAACACACCAAAATCAGAACTACACGGCAAGTGCGTTCCAGCAGAAAACGACGTATATCAATGTGCCACATCGATGTGACCGTGTGTAGGCCGCTTAAGAGCTTGGCATTGGCGCGCGCCTTCTATTTGTGTTTTTTGCACTCACTGACTTTATGATGGAGTTTCCAGGCTTGAAATACGTGAAGCCACCAGTACGCTTGACCATACACAATGCAACATGCCCTCACTCCAATAAACATTGAAGTTTTGTGTTTTGGAAGGGCCGTCAGACAGTACCATGTTGTTTTCAAGTGAGTAAACGTCGAATGTGTTGTATGCACACAATTTACAAATATTTCATTTTGAATCACAATAGTGTTAATTATAAAGTGAAAATTATATATATTAAAGTTGTCAGTGTAGTGTAGTTACGAGACTGTACCGCATCACAGAACAGACGACACGTTTTGGTAGTACAAAGTAATTATTACGAAATTGTTTCGCATATAGGCTATGCTAATTATAATTACAAGCATTATTTCTATTGTGTAAATGCCTTTTACTCTTTATCTACAATAGAAAACCTGATAGTGGTATGTGGGAATTTTATATAGCCTACAGCATGAACCTGCCAAATTGTATCTTAGAAAGTATTTTACTTAGGTATGATAAATATTAATATTTCCGACCTACTAAAATGAAGCTCTATATAACTCTGAGAAGGCCAGTGATAGGAGGTGACTGGTCTACCTCGGACACGTAGCCTGTACCAGCTCCGAAAATTCTTTTCTTACACCTTACTTACCACCATCGCCGCTAACTACATTAGCTTACAAGGGAAGGTAGAAAAAGGCCCCCGCTCTCCATCCGCTGTATATATCAACGAGCGGGCTGGAATTCTCTCCATACAAGGGGATAACGCACCTCATCGCTGGTGTAAAAACATAAACATAAGGGTTGGTACAAGATATTATGTTGCCCGGCGGGGATCCGTGGTGGCGGCGTTTCGGTACCCAGAGAGGAGGATGGGGGGGGACCAGTCTCCCGAACTCGAGCCAGGTATAGGTTCCTACAACGCCGGTTGTATAGACTCCCAGAGTTGCTCCACCAAACGTTGGACGCACATTTTGTTCCGTTATTAATCCTGATACCGTCGAAAATCTGCTTAACCCCGAGCCCCACAAGGCAGCGTGCGCCAGGGTGGGTGTTTCGGAGGGAGAAGGAGCCACCAGTAATCAGCGGTATCGTACCAGCTCACACGCCTGCCACAGACATAGCCTCAGGCCCACAAGGCGGGGTTCAGTCAGGCTCACACCGACTTATCCTGAATGGATACATCCCCCATTTGAACAGAGTTAGGCTGTGGTAGTAGAGTTGACTGTACTTAGACCCACCAGGATAGACTTGGTAACCTCGCGGATACTGCTAGGGACGAGTCAACCCTGGTTCCCTTAACAAGGCACACACCTTAAGTGCCTTCAGCCGGTGTTCATCAGCCCCAATGCAGCCGAAATACCGGTTCACCGCCGCGACAACGATGAGGCGGTGTGTGTGATGTGATAATGTGATTGCGGTACAGGCGCCTTCCTCTCGCCCCAGGGATTATCTCCAGACTCCTAGCTGCGATGAGGCCAGTGGTAACGTCTTGCATCTTTATAACGGCATTTATCTCCAGTTTAAAAGTTTTTTGAACTAAAAATGATTAGGAAAGTTTATGGCCCAGTAAAGGAAAGAGAAATTTGGAGGATGAAGAAAAGCTGTGAGATAGGCGCTATACAGGGAGAAGGAGGTACCGGTATAGCACGATATATTAAATTCGGAAGGATTGGCTGGTTAAGGCGTGTGGAGAGCACGAGTCGAGGCAGGCAGCGAAAGTGTATCTTGTATAGTGAAATGGGAGAAGTAATGCGGGTAGGAAAACTAAGAATACGATAGCTATAGGAAGTGGAAGGATGTGGATTTGGCAAGGATAGGAATCAGGAATTTGAGACGCCTATCAGGAAGAAGAAATGAGTGGACTCGTAGCACTGTTGGAAGAAGATGAACATGAATATTAATTTGTCATATATGTTATGAAAACACCTTGTTACTATTACGAATTGATGAAATAGTAATAGGCAACTACAAGTTAGCGTTCAGCAAACATGGCGAGTTTTCTCTCTGTTTTGTATGAGTGTGTCTGATAATAATGATACCGTTTGTACTGAGTCACTACGTGTAAAAGGATGACTGTGAACAATTCATTTTAAAATTTCGCGAAAGTTTTAATCCTACATCCTCCAGTTTACACACACATCCGTTCACATATTTTAATTCTTTCAGCATTTAAGAAGCCCAACTTGATGCTATAAACGAAGTGAGCTTATCTGTTCGAATAACCAAGAATTCGGAATTTCCAAAAGGCAAATCAATTTGTTCTGAAACATTATAACGATCAGTTTGCCTGCAAGTACAGCCCGGCAGTCTGTAGAAAGTAATCCTCCTTTTTCTCACCCCCACCCACCCACGGGCGCGCCACTGAAATCATGCCGGCATGAAAACATCTGGCTACGGTGATTAACAGGCAATGTATCAGGTTCGGCTTACTGAGATGTTCTTTGTGCATTTCCATTTAGTTGCTTAAGTGACACTTGACAAGTCGCTAGGGTGCGATACCACATGAAGTGTAGTTCTGTCTATGTTTGTTACGAGTATATGACTAGTAGCAGATCTAAATTGCTTTGTACACGTTGTCGAACTGTACTGTAGTAAAATTCTGTCGGATAAATCACAATTTTTGGAAGTTACCGTCTTTTAAACTTAAAGCAGTTCTTACTCATGCCTTATCAAATGCCACAGAAAAAGGCAAAGTGCCCAATGTGAATGTCTGTTGGTTATTATCGTAGCTCAAGTGAATTCAGTATCGTTGGAAAATTGAAGTATTGTAATCATATGAAGAATCTTCGCCATGCCTTTTATGCTTGGAAGAGATCCTTATTTCTTATTAAAATTACTTTCGCCGTGACGCTCGATAAGGCTGAATGCCAAAAGACAGGATAATACTCGTATTTGCCTGCACGTGTATTTTCATAAGCACAAGTGCTTACTGAATATGCTGCATAATCAAGGGTGGAAACTTGTAAAAAAATAAAACAGGAAAGAGGCTAAAATAAAATTGTCAGGAAAGAGCGTACGTAATGCCCGTCGTCAGCCGCAATTCCGACTTCCCTGTCGCCAGGAGGTGCTGCACGTCGTAGCTAGGGGGCTCGAACCCGCATCTCTCGCACATGAGGTGAGGTGGTTAACCGCCAGACTAAAGAAGAGGTCAGAAAAATTGGTATGTAGAGACCTTGCAAATATCATAATCCTGAGGAAACAGGAGAAAACTCCATTCGTACTGGATTAGGTTACGATATTAAATGTAAGTCAGATTTGCAGACAAACGGACGCCCGTTCCTTTGTATTCTCGACTCGTATTGTAATGTACGCTGATATGTAGAATTGTTATGTTTACGTTGTATCACGTGTAGGACTGTTTGTAGTATTAAGGCATAGTGTGTGTTACTGGTGTGAGGGCAGATGCGTGTCTGCGCCGAATATACTTACCTCTCGAGTTCTGGGGATGTTTACACGCTTCAAGGCGTGCCCGACACAGCATATTACGATTCCACGGGTCCGATCCAATAACGAACCTGATCACGTGACCCGCCCTCTCGTCACGTATTATTCTTGGAGTTTTCAATACCGCGTTTTACTTCTTTCTCGTTTTGCGTGTATAAGAAAATATTGTCTTACAGAATCTCCGTGGAAAGTACTAAAAATGTAATCTTTTGTTTAATCTATAAATCTTACGTAGGCTAAGTGTTATTTAATTCATTTAGGGACTGTACATATTACAGTAACACATTAGTATTTAAAATGCTAAAAAAACTGTTTGTAAAATATTTGTATGTGTGTATAGATCGGTTTAGAACAGTTAACTATCTCTGAAAATTCAGAGGATAAAAATATCAACATTTAATGTAGGCCTATATATTCAATAAAAACTTTTAAATATTTTATTTTTAATTAAAGTAAAAATAGAAACGCGTCACATTGTGGTACAGGTATTTGGATTTAAAAATGAAACGTATCTCATTTCCGCACCACATAATACCGTTTTGCAGATAAAATGCCGTATTGGCAACAGTAATTGGCGTTTGCACACGCTGCAGTAGTGGTATACAGAAATAATTAAATTTCAATTTTATCACTTCCGACGCGGTATTATCTTCTCTATCTATGAATGTAGTAAAGTACGCGGCATTGTTTATCAACCTGCATGGCAGTAGTTAAAAATTAATCAGTTTCACAATTATTCTGTGCCACGTATGATATAGAATTAATATTTCTGAAATAAGCTGTAAATCCAACGAGTTCAATAATTGAAATCTATAAATTCAGTCGCTGCACGTGGGTATTTAACAAAGCGGTGATGTATAAAGTAAATGAACATCACGTATCGCGTAATGCTCTACTTTAGTAGCACTTGTTGAAGAATCTAATCAGTAGAAAATCCCAGTTTCGTCGTATATTTACCGACACAGTAAATCCTGTTTAAAAGGCTTGGACAGAAACGTGGTTCTAAAAATTAAGTTCGTTTGTAGTTCTCTTGTTTTCCTAGTAACGAGCAGAAAGTCCCCAGCGCCCATTCCCGTCTCTGCGCACGCTGCATTCTGTGTTTACACACACACACACACACACACACACACACACACACACACACACACACACACACACACACACACACACACACACACACACACACACACACACACACACGCACACACACACACACACACACACACACACACACACACACACACACACACACACACACACACACACACACACACACACACACGCGCGCGCGCGCGCGCGTATGTATATGTATATATACTTTTATATGTATGTATATGTATAGTATGTATATATACTTTTATATGTATGTATATGTATAGTATGTATATATACTTTTATATGTATGTATATGTATAGTATGTATATATACTTTTATATGTATGTATATATACTTTTATACACACACGTCGTCATGTCCACTGGGAGGAAACATTTAGATTTTGCCGATAAATAAAATGATCGTGCGACCATCGCTATTACGATCAATGCCCTCTTCTTAGGAATGAATTTTACTTTTATTAATTGCTTCCGTGTCGATGTGTGCATCATCGGTACACTTCTTTAGTGGAAGTGCCAGTGGCAGGTAACAGAGTATTGCATTCGCTACTTTCCTGCCTTGTCCACTATTCATTCGCTTTCTAATCGTCTCTAGTCTCCGGCCGTCTTTTTATATCATCCACATTCCTCCTTCCTCCGCCCTTCTCCCATTAATCTTTTCCTCATTTACCGTTATCTGGATACAATTGTTAACTTAACTTAGCGTTGTTTCGTGTACAACGTGGGTATGCTGGAAACCCATTCGCTTCCTGTGGTGAGGCAAGGAGTTTTCGCCCAGCAAATGCAGCTCTTCCGAATGCAAACATGATTACTGTCTAAGGACGAACAGAGAACACTACCAGACAGTGCCCTCTCTGTATGTAAGTCCGCCCTGTACAACAGCTCTACCACTCGTGCATGACTGCGTACTATTGATCACGCTTAGATAGTTTTGGACGTCTCAGTCAATTTCACCTTTCTCCTTCATGTTGCTCAATTGGTCTTACGGACCTCGTCAACTCAACTCGTTACCTCATTCTTCTCCACTCCCCCCCCCCCATATTCAAAACTCTCCAAATACTCTTATTTTTCGTTCCATCAATATCATTGTTTCTGCGATATTAATACTGCTCTCCAGATGTAAGACTATGCAAACCTCGTTACATATTCTAAGTGATATCTCTTTGACAACCAGTAATTTTTAAATTTGTTGAATTTAGCTTTTCCATTTGTAATTCTGCTTCTGATTTCTTCTGTTCGGCTTCCATTAAACTGTAGTAAGCTGCCTAATAAAAGCGTAACCTGCTTCAGTTGCTTGCGGTACATCTGTATATGTAGCCTAACTTTAATTAAACTGCCGTGATACATGTTTACGAGGCCAGCAGTAGATTATAATTTACTGATTGGCAATTATAACAAGTGAAAGTATTGATGATACTCGCAAAAAAAGTTGCGCAATAATCGCTATAAAATCACATTCGAACTGACTCCCTATCTGCCGCTAAAGTTATCCGAGAAGTAAATACAGATAGAAAGTACAAAACGTTCCTCCGCAAGTGTCATGGAATTTCAAACGTAACGGATTCCCGATGTCTCGAGGTATTAAATTCTCTGGAGAACGTGTATTTTTTAATACTAGCCATAATGGATGGTGTGAATGTAAAATGGTAGTCTTAGAACAGTAGAATTATTATTAAAAACAAGAGAAATCGACGCTAAAAAAAAAAAGATTTATTAACACTTAAGCCTAGATAAAAATAATAACACTTGCATTTTAATGTTTACTAATCTACTGTTCGCAGTTATATGCAAAATTATTCACAAAAATGATCGCTATAAAATCACTGTATAACAGGGCTGCCTATCTGCCGCCAAAGTTATCCGAGAGATAAATAAAAGATAGAAAGTACAAAACGTTCCTCCGCAAGTGTCATGGGATTCAAACGTACTAGCACATTCATGCTTATACAAAACGTTCCTCCGCAAGTGTCATGGGATTTCAAACGAACTAGCACATTCATGTTTATACAAAACGTTCCTCCGCAAGTGTCATGGGATTTCAAACGTACTAGCACATTCATGTTTATACAAAACGGTCTTCGAATATTCTGTTTGTTTACACACGTCGCTGCAATGTGATGAGACATTAACAGTCTGCCCCACGTAAAACAATCAGGTGAAATTAAATGTTTTAAACTCTCTCCCCCTCTCTCTATTTATGCACCTAAGCATTCAAAGAATTTCGACGAAACCGAAACATCGAAGCATGATAATGTTTTTAGGCTTTTGAAACGTATAATGTGGATTACGTTTGGTGGATTACGTAAATCATTTCCAAACCACAGACGATCACAAACAGAGCATGTAAAACCAAATTTATTCTCACTAAAACGTTTGCTAAACTTAACGTCAGCAGCGATTATTTCTGTCTTGATGCGTTTACATTTATCAAATTTCTAGACTGTGGGGAATCGAAAGTGTGGAAGCGTTACGTTTTTCGATGACGATTTTTGTGGAATGACCCCCAGCCTAAAAACTATCATGTTAAAACATTCTTTACACGTCGTAACAGTATATTATTCACGTCTAGTGTATGTATTTAAGTTTTTGAACGATATCTTAATATTCGAGAATGTAAAGAGTCGTGTATAAATTCAAATAAATAAAAACAAATATTATTCTTAAAGCAAATGCACGGTCACGTTTGCATGTTTCCCGTAACTGAAATGTTGGAATTAATGAAACCGACGGAACAGCAGTGGCTCACGGCGTTGTGTCGCGTGATACGTTTGGCGATCACGAACATTTTGACATATTCTTACGTGTATTAGTTTGTTGATGAAATCGTGTGCCCAGCGTCTTATGTCAGCGATCGTTTCTGGTGTATTTGTTGTATAAAGCGTGAACAGGGAATGAAGTTTGACGAGTTTCTTTATAATGTGGCATAAAGAAACGGTTATTGTTTCGTGTTGTTGAACCAAACACGCCAATGGCACGGGAACGAATTTTCCTAGTCAAATAATTTCGTGGAAAACACCGGGACGTATTATTACATAAATCCAGGGCCGGCCCCAGCGCTTCTGCTGTCCTGTGCAATATTTATGAGTGCCGCCCCTCTCCCTGTTTTAACTCTGAACACATTCACGCACACTAGACCTACTCTAAAGAGACGGCGATTGCCTTCAAATGAGGACTAGGGATGTTTGGATTCTTGTGTTTATCAAATAACTAGAACATTTTCGCGTTTACGATGCGGCGAACGGCTACAATAAAAATTAGCCGTTATGTATAGATACAATACAAGGAATCGTGAGACAATAAAAATGTATGCGTATGTGATGACTCAAAATTATAATACTAAATAAAATTCATTATGATTGGAATATAACAAAAGTAATGTATCATATAATATATTTTAACAATACAAATTACCAATTTAAATGTATTTTACATTGTGTAGTGGTATAGCTCATACAACATTACTGATAACGTGTATTTATAAATGGAGTTTGGGTGTAATAGTAATAAGAGTAGTCACTGATTGAATTGTAACATGTTTTCATTAATTTATTCAAAAAAAATCACAAGTGTGTTTAAAATCGCATTTACTTCTACATAAAATATTCATTATTGTTTGTTTAAACGTTTCATTGTTGCAGTACATTCATCATAAAATAAATCTTATATCCTATATTAACAAAAGTATATGCTAAACATTTATTTGTTAATCTAAAATTTCTCGACCGCTCAGTCTGACTGTGTGTTTTATTGCAGTTTTGTTTTCTTTTCTTTATATATTTTTTTTTACATTACTTTATGCATTGCATACATCTTAATGATTTATAAAAATTTAAATTGACTAAGAGAATTTTTATTCTCTTTCTATAACTTCCAACTACGTTACTTTATGCATTGCATGTAATATTACTCATTGATTACAGGCTTTAAATAAAAATTTACAGTTACAAAATTAATTGTTAATCATCCAAGCAAAGATTTAAATTAACTTTAAATTAATTGTTCATCATCAAAGAAAATTCTTATTGAATTTAAATTATATTCTATTATCTCTATCTACATTTTACGTAACTTTTATTTATTTTTAAATTTTAAAGTGTGTTTTCAATGTCTTTATTCTCTTATTTACAAATTATAAATTGGTTATTTGTCACCTCGATTCTGTAGATCATACCCATGTCCTCCGTTGGTCCGTAGGTCCTCTTGTAATGGAGTTCCCTGCACGTTCTCCGGTTCCACTTGTCGTCCTCCAGTTACTCGTCCCTCATGGTCCCTTCTGGTTGCTGTAGTGTAGATTGATATGTTGCTCTGCACCAGCTGCTGTTGTCCTAGCAGACGCCTCTATTGCTCTGCGTAGCGTTTCTCTGCCTGATGTGACCTCGTCGGTTGTCTTGAGTGCTGAACGTTTGTGGTTGTAGACTTGTAGAGTATGTTCGATAATCGTATTTAAAATCAAACTAAGAGTTACTGTTTGATACTTGGATGAACGTATCGTTCATCCGACTTTACAGTTTTTAAAAAAAAATCGCGTCACTACTGAACATAGCGTCCCGCCGCTTCTGAAGACTGATTGAGAGTAAAATTGGCTCTACTGTGTCCGTATTTATATTCAATCAAGAAACCACACCTGTCGGAACAGAATTCTGCATGTCAGAAATTGTTTGTGGCGTCGGTTCCCCCACTATCGTCCAATTTCATATTTTCGCACATTTCTGCCAATTGCAATTTCTAATGCGGATTTCAAGGTATTCTAAGATTGTCTGATTTAATTACACATATTCTATGTAATTATCATCGGACTCGCGTAATTCGTGTAATTACTACGCTCTTAAAATCACACAGAATTCGCACTGAACGTCCTATTCACACCGTTTTCGCACTGCACATGTGTATTATTTTTATGCATATTTAGAAGTCTTTGCAATTTTTCTACCATTTCTGGTTTGCTTATAATCAAATAAAACTATAATTTAGCATCTATTTGGGGTGAGATTGCAAACTTTCAGGCTTGAACAGGCCTCACGCACACACTCTATTTACTAGTGTACACACTCTCAGCGACAATCGTGTGATCGTGCATGTTGATTCCTGCGTATAAACTCAGCTTTCAGTCTCACACCTGCTTATTTATTACATATTTTTAACATTAATCTAAATATTTATTTTATTTAATAAATGCACAGTACAGCCTATGCTTGTATGTCGCAATATACCTTAGTTAAAAAATATTCGTCTAGCTTTTGCACTGGCAAACTCGTTTATGACTTCGTTGTGATCAAGTGATTCAGCTAACTGATGTTCTGTAGATATAGTCGCCAGACCACTCAGGCGAGTCTCGGACATACTCGATCTGAGATAAGTTTTAATAAGTTTGAGCTTCGAAAAAGTCAGACTTACATTCTCTAGTTCACGAGTTTTCGACTCTTCGTTGAACTTCGCTGACTTTAGACATAAAGTAATCCTTACTGATCTTACATATTGTGATGAAATTAAGTGAATAATTTTATTTTTTCCCCTCAATTTCAAAACTTAACATCCCGGAATCTGCCGCCCTTTAAAAATTGCCGCCCTGGGTGGCACGGTTCGCCCCTGCCTGGAGCCCGGACTGCATAAATCCAAAAAAAAAGAAGTCTGCAAGGGAATAATTGTTTATGGGTTTTACGGTGTACTGATGTCGAGAGGAGAGTGGTTGTCGGTAGTAAAGGCTTCGCAGTTGTAGCTCACTGTGTATGTTAAAGCTGGCTGTAGGTTTTACCTATAGACTTCGCTAGTTCCTCAGCAGGAGGAGGTCGTCATTGGGTACGCCGCTGCTTATAATTCCACTACCACGCCGATGAGGTCTTCAAATGCCTTATTGGTCTTTTCAAGCACTATCGCATACAGGATTTTACCCCACTGTTATTTCCCTGCATTGTCAAGCATAATAAATTCTCACGTAAAGCAGCAGCCTGGACGTAATAATGTGTTCTTGAAACTGTGAAACTGTCCAGACACTGTCTCTGTGTGTCGATCAGATCGTCCCTTTAGTTAAATTACATGGTCATATTTTGTCAAGTGACCGCGGCGTTGCCACAATTTTTATTTATCAACTACAACGTACTGTCATTGCAGGTGTAGTTCTCATTGTGTTGTCGATGCAGCCATTGTTTAACTGATGTACATAAACAAGACTACAACGCTACTACTTTGCTGGAGTTGTAAAGTTAAGTACGATTGATAACAGTTGCTTTGATCGCCGACGGTACTGTTAAATCGAGACAATTATGTAACCTATGCGGTAGGTTATATTCCTCTATGCTACGGTTGTTTTCTGCAATAGGCCTACATGTTTTTCTATTGGTATTGTACGTGGTGTGTGTAGTTGTATTCAGTGTGTGTTTTTCGGATGTTTTACAGTTACGGCTCGTATTCACTTACAGTTACGCTTCATCTTTCGCTAAATATACTATATGAACGCTCTATAGTGGGAGGACTACAGAGACGTTAAGTGACTTAGGCTCTAGTATGAAAGACTTTGGTAATAGTGGCAGAAATTAATTTGAAAGGCCTAACCACATGGAGTTAAGCATAATTTAATCGAAACGTATTCAACGGGTATTTAGGCGGCCAGTACGTATGAATTTCTGCCCATCGTTTTGTTGAGAATAATTATCTTTTTTACGATGAATTCACACAAGTACGAATCTGTGGTGGAAGTTTATTTCTTGTAAATTGGTTACTCTTCACAGATCCAAAATAATAGGTGTTCAGGTTATAACTTTAACAAGCAGGGTTTCAGCGCTTGTGTCTGGCACAGCGTAAAGAAAATATTCTTCATTGTCGAGGCCGATATACAGCCTCGGCCGTGTGGTCGACTTAACCTTATTACGAATGAATCCGATGTGTTTCAAAATCTTCCATGTAGAGCCATGTTCTCCGGTAAGACTTATTTTTTCTCTCAACAATTTTGTGATTATTTCTTCTTCTGTGAGGGGGGGGGGGCAAAATCATATTGTCGGAGTTTCTGTGTTATTCGGCAGATCGAAGTTTGTTTTTTTTCCTTCAGACGTATTTCGCTGAACACTTAGAAGGCACTCAACTATAAAGCCATTTACTATTTCTTTTATGAATTTGCTAACTGCTATAATTTTTTATTGTTCGACTAAGCTTTTCGTCATTACTGACATCTTCAGGTCTTAAACAGGTCAGGCGTTGTTTAAGACCTGAAGATGTCAGTAATGACGAAAAGCTTAGTCGAACAATAAAAAATTATAGCAGTTAGCAAATTCATAAAAGAAATAGTAAAGATGGCTGCTAATTTAAACAATACGAAGTATAAAGCCATTGATAGAAAAGACGTGGGTCGTCCGAGAATGAGATGGGTGCCGGAACAGGTTTATATAACGTAATCCTTGAAGTGAAGAAGAAGAAGAAGGAGAAGAAGACTTAAAAGGCAATATTTAGTGGTAAATCATAACACTGTACAGTAGCACCTTGACGCGTATGCAGCCTGAGAAGCTGTGTCCATTCCATATGATACGACATATCCAGGTTTCCGCATTAATAACGATTGTTTTCGCGAGTGCAATATCCGTTGTTGGTTTCTCGCAGTTTAGTTGTTTGTTGGACTTGCTAACTCCTGCTCGGTGTTGTCGGCCGCGCGCGCGCGCACACACTCACACATGTGAGTCGTTTTTATCCAAAGCTGAGTTGAAGCAATGAATATCGCTTGACGCATACTATATATTGCTATGAAATTCTGGCCCTTTAAATTTTGTGTAAAACAGTAATGCACATGCACGATAGTGCTGGTGGTTCTGTCCAGTTCATACAGCGTATATTTAATGAATAAAACGTAGTACTTTCAACCCGTATTCCAGCAACAAGCCAATAGGAAGCAGGACACGTACAAAATTTATCCACTTACCTCTTGCTCATACACACACGAGCGCGCGCGCGTGTGTGTGTACTTCAGCAGTTTGCCAAATCATCCCCGACTCCCCCCTTCGTTTTACAGTCCAACGCCTCTACCGTGTACACCGGTCACCTGATCACAAATAGCGACCCTCCTCTTTGCGTAAATTGTCCTGAACGAACTACCCTGTTCACCAGCGTTTCTTTCTAAATTCTCTCCAAAGCTGAAATGCAGAGTCACAATTTATGAAGCAAGGTGTATAACATTAGAGAGAGAGAGTAAAGTGTAAAATAAGAGGTCAAGTAATTCTTTACTCTGCAAAAATATTATAAAAATTTGTTAATAATTAACCTATTACGTTACTGATTTTTATTAATGTTTAGTAAACGGAAGTTTAATTACTTTTGGTTGACATTCACATTTCTGTTATTAACACCAAGTTACTAGCCCCATATGTGATAAATAAGGACGCCGCTTGAATACAGTGGGAGAAATATTTTATGTTAATATCAATAAAACATGGTTGGAACCTGGAAAAATCGTTTTGTGTATTCCTTGCGTTATAATTACAATGTGAAGGGTCATGTCGCACTTATTCAATTCATAAGGCAGTACATGTTTTGACGTTGCTATGCACAAGGTTTATTTTAATATTTACTGCAACTTTTTAGTTTCCCGCGCTAAAAATGTTGGATTCAAAATTTTTGTTGTGTTGCTACAACTATGTGCAACAGTTGTCTAGTTTTTAGTTGTAGTGATTGCCGGTTAAGATTTGACAGCTAATGGACTGAACTGTACTTTGTTGTGTTTCTACAACTATGTGCAACAGTTGTCTAGTTTTTAGTTGTAGTGATTGCTGGTTAAGATTTGACAGCTAATGGACTGAACTGTACTTCGTTGTGTTGCTACAACTGTGTGCAACAGTTGTCTAGTTTTTAGTTGTAGTGATTGCTGGTTAAGATTTGACAGCTAATGGACTGAACTGTACTTTGTTGTGTTAATCCGAGGCGGGTTTTTATTTTGACATTATATTATGCAAGATTGAAGACCTTAGATTAAATTTGACGAAAAAATTAAGATCAGTTTGTCTAACGTGGTGTAAGTAGTGCATAGTTAGTCTGGTACTAAGCTTCAAGGACAGTTGTGAATGAGTTGAAGATCGTTGTGATTATTGGTGGTATTGCTGGGTGCCTGAAGAGTAATACTTGTGCATTGTACGCCACTTGACGTGAAGGTACTCATAGAAAACAGCCAGATTAAGGGAAGATAATTAATGGAAATTATTTCGATAATACACCAGCATAGACGTCGTTGCTTGTGATAACGTAACCGCCGTGATCGCCAGATAGGGTTAATTTTAGTGATCTAATGGTACGGTACGATTACGTTTGACCGATGATTGCGACTGACGCTGGGGGGGTGGAAACGGTTTGATAAAGATGCAGTCTACAATGGGGTCACGGCAGGAAGGAGACATGCTTGTACCTTTTAAAACAACAAGACTTAGAGGACTGTGTTGTTATAATGATGATAGGAACACGCAAAATAAATAAAACCAACTAGATGTACAAAAGAAGGTATGGAGAATGATGCCGTTCCAAGTTAATTGCAAAATATTTTATGAACGATGACACTTAACTTTCAAACATAGTCTTTGTAAAAAACTCATTCTCTAACAAACCTGTCATCAAATTACAAATCGTTTCTCACTGTTGTGTCACTTTTCTGTTGTATTTAATCTTTTCTCACTGTGTAGTAACTACTGTACTAAATACAGTTATTATTAGTGAATATTAAAACTGTGAGGTGGTGCAATCTGGATGGCTGCAGGCTGACTGGGCCCCAGTGCAGTAGCGTCCCATGGACGCACAAACGAAACCACTTTTGTTGATTTCAATTTGACGTGATTACAGTGTTGCGTGCAACTGCTGCATGCAGGAAACAGTTGCCCAAACGAAACCGTACCTTAGGATCAAACACAAACGTTAAAGGACAGCTTTTGTTAAAATGCTGAGCAAGTAGTGCATGCCAGAATTTTTTCGAAGTGTCAAAAATCGTTCCGATGTTATATTCTTTGGCGTTAACTTGGGTACAACACAAATATAGATGTAGAGACACATCATTTTCAAATAAACAAAACTGCATTAACTTTTTGATCAAACCGTTTATATCGTACTTCCATCTTTGGTCGCTGCTGCTTTGCGTCAGGTGTAAAAATTTTGAGAGAATTTCGAAGTTGAGCATTTTTTCTGTTCTTTTTTCTTTTAGGTTACTGTGCTTGTGTGTTTATTTATCGTAGTTTTTTTATACAAGAGGTTCGCATACAACATGTAAAAAATTGCGTCATTTTTTATATTGATTTCAATTTTTCGAAGTTTTGTATTTTCTCTTTGTCAGTATGTAATGTATGTTAGTTGTTTCTCAGACGGGCATAACGACCCTTTGTATGAAAATTGTTCATTAATGTATATTCTTAATGCCTAAGATTTCGTGTATTGTAGTCTGTGTTGTGTAAACCTTATTTGGAATTTGTAAACGTGTAACTTTTGTAGATTTTTTACAGTTACAGTAACATTTATTGTGTGTGAGGGGGAGGGAGGGAGGGAGGGAGAGAGAGAGAGAGAGAGAGAGAGAGAGAGAGAGAGAGAGAGAGAGAGAGAGAGAGGTGGTTTTTTTTCTTACCACAGTAGCGAAGAACACAAAGACAGATAGGGAGCCTGAACAAAAGCTACGTCCTGTAAAGTGGTAGGTCTGTATGAGGAATTAAAAATACAAATAAGATCCTATTGGTCGCACATGAAAATAAAACAAAAATTATAGCTAAATACGAAGTTAAGCAATACGTTTTTCCTCTCATTTTGTATTTTATAGAGGAGTGGTTCCCAAACTTTTCAGCCCGCGGACCCCCCAAAAAATAAAAAATTTCACGGACCCCATCTGAGATCTGAAATAAAAACAAACAGTAAATATGATACAAACTCTTATATTTTAATTAAAACGTATTAAAATCGAATTTCTCTTAACTTTCAAAATTATAATATTAATTAGATTAATCAAACATAGTTTTTGTTGTGAAGAATGAAGCTGCTTTTGAACCATTAGCCCCGTAATATTGGGTTTAATGTCAGATAATTTCAATATTAAGTCACTCTCAATATTACGTTTATTTCTTAACTTTGACTTCTAGAACGTGAGCTGGGAGAATGCGGTTTCACACAAATAAGTAGAGGGAAACACAGTTAAACACTTCAAAGCTTTTTTTTGCGAGTTCAGGATAGTAGTCAGTCAGTACAGATAACCAGAAGTCAGGTAGCTGTAATTGCGAAAACTGTAATTTGAATGAACTGTAAGTTGAAAGTTCTGCCGATGAATCTTCTTCTTGTAGTGTAAGAGAGAAGTTAGTTGACAGCCCATCAGCAAATGGATTCGTTATCCACGTGTGACTATCATCCCTCACGGGAAAATATTCCCTCATCTGCAAGTGCAGTTGCTCCAAATGAGACTTAATAACGTTGAGGATCTCCTTTGGAACATTTTCACATGACATCTGGACGAAATCTGCCATGAAAGGGAATTGTTCGAAGATTTTAGAATCTAATCTCTGAGTCCACAGCTTCAATTTTTTTATCATCCCCTCGGTTTTATCTCGAACCTGGAAAATAGTGATGCTATGTCCCTGCAGGCTTAAAGTGAGTTCATTCAGATGACTGAAGATATCAGCAAGATATGATAGCTTCAAAATCCAGTTAAAGTCATGGAACCTGTCTTTAAGGTGGAAGTTGGAATCAAATAAAAAGAGCTTTATTTCATCCCTTTTTTAATATCTGTTCCAATGCCCTTCCACGCGAAAGCCATTGTACTTCACAGTGGATCAACAATTGCTTGTGGCTATTCTCCATTTCTTCACATATTATAAAGGAAGAACATTTTGCTTAGATACAGTACTTATACGCAAGATACAGTGCTTATAAGCAAGATACAGTGCTTATACATGGACTAAAAACAGCGCGATCAGTTTTGCGTTGATGCGGCACTCTAGTCAGTTCGGCTGACAAACAGATCTGCTACACGACATGATTTAAAGACATTATTAAACCCTTTAGCTTGAAATTACTTTTACAATTACAATTAGTTTGAACCAAAAATAAAATATAATAGAATCTTCTACTAATTGTTTTAAGATTCTAGAACTTAGATTTTAAAGCATAAAAAATCGGGGAAAATTACGGTGTATTCTATTTTTTATTAAAAGTGTCCGGGGACCCCCTGAAACATTGCTGCGGACCCCACTTTGGGAACCACTGGTATAGAGTATTAATCTTAAATTTAAAACACTTTGCTACAGCCGTTCTGCTCGAACGTTGTTTAATTTGCCATTATACAATAAATACTTGGAAGGTACTTTTGTACCGTTAAAAACAATAATGTATTAGAAATGTGTGGCTGACAGAGAACCCTGACGTCATCATTTGGTGTTTCAGAGAGTGGAGCCAACTGCACAGAAGGAGGATGCAACGATGACATCATTTGCCCGCCTGACTCCACGCACGACGTGACGTCACCAACGGGTGGGTGCGTCTGCGTGCCGGAACGATGTGTCACACCGCCGTGTCACTACCCGTCCACCAGAAAGCTGAAGAAGGCCGCTTCCGGTGATCCTGGAGACTGTTGCGACGTCTACGAATGCGTTCCGCCTCCAGGTAAGCGCTGTTCCACTCTTTCCACCTCCTCCTCCTTCAAACAAGATTTTGTTTTTTTAATTTTCACATGTAGCAGTAATTTCTAGTAGTACATTGTGGTGCCCGCGGGGAGAGCTCTATTGAAGATCGGAGCGCGACGGGCTTCCGATTGAAAATTAACAGTGCATGATAAAATGAAATTTAAAATTCTTTTCATGTTTCGTTATTGACTTTCTCTCTCGGCAGGCGTTAGACACAACTGAAAGTGTAGTGGGTACGCGCAAGTGTACCATTGTATCGGACTTCCCCCATTTTGATACTAAATTTGCTCATACACTACTAACCGGGCGAGTGATTTCGTGTTTCGTGACTCCAGTAGTAAGTAGGTTTCGTCAAACACCAGTGTTAGGCTCATTCTACAAGTCTCCGCAGTCTCCAACATATGAGATAAGTGGAAAATCCTGAACTAGACCTGCTGGCTGGTTATTACGTTTGCGAGGGAGCCATGCATTAGTGGTTTCAGTTTTCCGTGTGCTTTATGATAAAATAATTGATTATGAAGAGTTCATAAATATTTTTTAAAATCATGTACGCGAGTGTAACTCACCATGCGTCTTTTATTTATCTCATCTTAGGCTCCGTTTTAATCTGTTTCTTCAACTTTTCTTTTGTAAAATGCTTTCATAACTCCATCGTTTCATGATAATAGTGATTTAATTTCTTCCGTCTTTCTGCTGGGTACCGATGCCACGATTTTTGAAACTACCTTCCTTCTGGCATGCGTATGACCGTTGCATATTAATCTCTTAGCTTCGATGATTTCTATTAAGTTAGCGTCTACTTCCGCTCGTTATTCTCATCTCGTACTTTATAGTTTATCTAATCTTGTTATTCCACAACTCCGTCACCAGTAATCCATTTCCGTTTCCCTCAGCAGTCTATCGGTCATCTGCCACACCTTTATACTTATGTAGCAAATACTTCCGTCTATGATTTTGTATAGTAATCTTTCGGTATTATTTTTGTAGTGTTTTAAACACCCGTCAGATAATTCTTCAAAATTTCACATTAAAAACGTTTTCTTGTGAAATGGTGTTACCGTTTCCCGTGGATCCGATCCCGGCGCTGCTACAGAGACGGATGTATACCGTTATGGTGGTTTGCACAACAGGTAGGCGCCAAACGCGCCCCCCCCCCACACACACACAGAGGTTATGCAACTGTACTTTTATGTAGTTTCATGTTTTATGCCGCGACTAATTTAAACACGTTATAATCCCATGAAATTCAAATAAATTAAACGGTCACTCGTGTTGTTCAAGTAAAACTGCGCGTCACATGTCGACATCAATCGATAAATCGCTTTGCATCACTGCAGTTTGCACATTATATATTCACAGAAAACATTTTGACACCGACTTCCTGTTGTGACATACACGCTGTATTAACGACAGTCGTATCGCATTAACGGGTGAATGAATTTAATTTATAAACCTGTCGCACGTGGAACTGACGTGGATTTTTAATTTGTCATGTAAAATCCGTCCAGTTTTACTGTTGTTCAGGCGATAACAGATTTTCACTTTGGCTTAGTTATTGAAGCTTGCTGTATCTTCTTCCTGTCTGGCTGTAATGTGGCGACCATGGCAGCTGTAGCAGGAGGCGAAGGACCAGCCTACTCGGTTGCAGTCGAGAACCAGCGCTCTGTGCCGCAGTGGTAGTACACAAGGCATCTTTGGTTTCCGCCACTGGAACTCCTGTTGGTAGTTCACCGGGCAGAGCTTTCGCCTGCCTCGCACTTCTCTATTGGGAGACGGACTGGGAGAAGAAGAAAGAATTTGTTTAACAAGGGAAGACCCAGTACCGCAGTCCTATCTACAATCCTTGGCGTGAAGTTTAATACCTAAAACGCTGACTAAGCGCTGGTCGGTACCCCTGAGAATATGAGACGTGCAGCTCTATTTCCTCCGTGGGGTTCGGTATATCCACTATCTAGGATTTAAAAGCCCGTGACATCTCAGAACGGAACCCCTCCCACTGATAAGGGTCGATTCTCCATAAATGAAAAGTCTGCAAGTGGCGGCCAAAGACCGCCTTCCAGGCCTTCACGCCCGGGGACCTTGGTGGAGCCCGTACAATCCGCCACCCCCTTGCCCCCACGTCTCTCGGAGTGAGCTCGGATCCCAGATCAAAGTCTATTACAGCGTTATCTTACCACACCACAACCATTCCCCCGTCTCTACTAACTCACACTGGACGCAAAGAAAAATCCTCTCACAATTAGGATGAACCTGATTAGCGTCCAACAACTTCCGTGTTCCCAAGCATATTTAATCCCTCCTAAGGTTTATCCTCTCCCTGCCCTAACATGCCTTGCCTATTTCCCTGCTGCAGGTTACAAACAATTCGAACGCAGCTGGACCTTTTATTATCTCTCTGAGGTCCAATCGTTTGCTGATATCCATCAAATCAATCCTAAACTGGGCTCTCCTATCTCAATAAAATCATAAAATACATGCTCTGGAGTATCTACTATACTATAAGACAGACTTCCAGAGTTCATTTTCCGTAGGGTAATCGCAAATCTCTTTAGCTCTAGCCTATTCACATTGCACCAATCGTAAATCTTAGTACATGTCACCGACGCCTTCCTCTCAAGCTCGCTTCTCGAATTGGCTTTTACCAACAGCATTCCGTCATCAGCATATGCAAAGAGCCGGCAACCTTGGGGCAGTCGAAGCCGCCGGAGCGAATCGTACAAGATGAGCCACAGTGTCGGGACAAGAACCGACCCTTGTGGGCATCCCATCGTCAACTTTTTCTCCTGCTCAACGCCTCTAAATCTTAGAATATCCCTAAAATAATCTTTCACAACTTCTAGCTCATTACCAACAATACCAAAAACTTTTAAGTGTACAATTATTTTGGGTCACAATGCATTATCAAAAGCTCCAGCAATAACCAAAAATACAGCAAGTATATAATTCTCTGTGGAAGCTTTTACCTTATCCAACACTTCAGTACCCCGACCAGGTTTAAACCCAAACTGCTTACCATGCCGTTTTCCTTCTGACTCAAGCCGCCCCATATATTCTCTTATTGCCCATAACTAGAAGCAGCGACAAAAGCCTATAAGACTTCGGGCACTGAGCATCTTCATCATCTTCCTTATACAGGACCCTCACTATACCCATTTTCCATGCGGACGGGAATCTTCCTGCTCCGAATCATCTGTTGACTAGGTCAAGAACATTATGTCATGCTTTTAACCTAATCTCGACTGTTATTTCATCGTATTCTGGGGCTTTTATTTATCTATAGAGGACAGAGCATTCCACGATTCTTCCTCAGTAATGACCGGACTTCGCTCACTAGCAACAATTTCATCCGTTGCACGTCTGAGTGCAACCTGGCTCTCGGTGTCCTCCTTGACATCGTCCGGGAGCAGCACATGTAACATTTTCATGTCCAACTGATCTACATCATACTCAGATTGATTGCCAAACTTCATTTATGACAATAACAGTTCACTTTCCTGTTTCTCGGCCAGCACTTTATAAGGAAGTTGTGACACTTGCTCGGAGAAACAATGGTTCTAGGAAATTCTTAATAATTCCATGAAGTATAGTATGCTATTAAGCTGTTACGTTTGGACAGAAGACAACGATGTGTTTTAAAAACTGTTACTCGTCAACGTAACTACATAAGCCCAACAATAAGTTCTTCATTTCGTCTAACAGTTATTTACAAAAAAAAGGAAGTTCATGTTAACGACATTCATCTAATCGTTTAAAAACAACTGATATTTGCAGTTTTTTAGTTAGCCTGACCAAATTCTCTGCGCCTAAATCCGAGATATTTTTATTGACATTATTAATTATAATTATGATATATTACATTATACTTATATAAGTTAGTTCATTATGTGCATTATATAATTAGAATTAGATTATTCTAATTCAATATTTATTTATTTTATTATATTTTATTAGATTTTAGTGGAATGTTTCCACTAACATTAAACGCATCATTATTATTTGTTATTATTATTATTTCATTGCTGCTATTACTTTGTTGTTATTTCGTTATTATTACTCACGCATACGCGCACACACGCTCAGACAATATTAGTCTGATTTTGATGCGTCTGACACTGAAGGCTTTCACCCATGAGTATTTTTGAGGTGTACCAGCGTTTTTTTTTTTTTTAGAATTTGTTTCTTTTCAGAAACATTGCTCTAAAGTACTACCAATCGATTTCAAAACTGTAAACTTAAAGAATCCTAAACAATATGTTAACTTCTAGCCTGCTTATGTTGTCACACCATTTAGTTTACAAAAGAATATTCTTTCTATGTTGTGATATCGTAAAATGTTTGCTTATTGATGTACGTTTCACTGTTTTTCATTAATTCTCTTTCACTTTACTTGCTGATCAACGCCCTCCGAAAAGACTCTGGGTACTACAATCATACATTTGACAGAATATTCCTCATCCCAGGGCCGTAGCTAGGCTGGGGCAGCCGGGGAACTACTCCGGGGCCCCCAGTCCAGGGAGCCCCCAAAAGCAAATATTAATTAATTAGAAACGACATCTTTTACATGGTGAAGAGCAAGCTAGACCAGACATAACACAGGTTTTGGATCAAATTATGTTGGATTAAGTAATTATTTCCATAAGACGCAAGAGTAGGAGCCGGTTGGATAACGATGTGGGTGAGTACTGGAGTAGCAAACTACTGCATGTGTCGCAGTGCCGACCACCAAGCGACCCCGCCCAATGAAAAGTAATCACGCCGACATATCGCCCATACATAAATCGTTTGCCGATATATCGTCGTGCTTACCTTAGAAGTACAGAGCGTTCATGGACACGACTCATTCTGTTATCGTGGACACGACTCAAGATGCCATTAAAATTTATCAGCTGAGTGAAGTATTTCGTTACATGAAAACAGTAAATGATGGTAATGGAAAACCTTATGAGCTGAAAATTTGTGAAGAATTCACCTCCATCACTGCTGTAACAGATCAAAATTCGGGACTTGAAAATCTGATTTTAAAATGTATTACGGACAAAGGGCTGAATATTATAAAGTGCAGAGAACAAGGGTGTGACGGCGCATCTGTTATGAGTGGTGTGTACAGTGGTGTTCAAAAAAGAATCTAAGAACTTGCACCCCAGGATTATTTTGTCCACTGTATCAGTCACAGTCTGAACTTTGTCCATAAGGATGCTGTAGAGTGCAATCGAGAAATATCTCATTTCTTTGAAAATGTTCAAAATATAAACCTCTTTGGCCACAGTATTTTTCGACGGCAAAAGTTGATAATATGCTCAGTTAGTTAGTCAAATGTGACGCTGAAAACATTAAACCCAACACGCTGGGCGGGAAGATATGATTCTGTATTTGGTCTTAAAGAAAGGTTCTCTGACGTTATGAAAGTATTAAGTCAGATTACATTAACAAGCCAAACAGCCTCTGAAAGAAATAAAGCTATAGGCCTGAAGAAACAAATCGAGTCTTTCAGTTTTGTCCTACTTTTGATTGTTCATTGTAAGATATTGGAGAAGAAGTAATAGGTAATAGGTAACTTGATCGTCATAGGTACAGTGGAAACAAAATACAAGACACCAATTAAGTCACTAATCACCAGCTTTAATTTTCACAGTTAAAGAGTTCGTAATTAACAACACAGTCTCTTACAACAAATAAAATAAAAATTGTTCACACGCAATAAAAAGTCAACAAATATAAAACTCAATTGTATTACAATTATACCGCCCGATTATAAAACACAACACTTCACTAATAACCACTTGAACGCACACAGTAATATCGCCCGATAATAACTGAAAACTAAGGCCCCTGACGCCATGTATTTATACAACGCTCACAGACCAGAACATTCCAAACAACGCTTTATCTCTAAACTACGAAGTAATTAATTGCGGCCTTGACACAGTCCGCGCGGCTGGCGGCTTCCAGAAAAGTCTCGCGAGCGCATGTTGAAAACACGTAAGCCACACTCATTACATTCCCGATCCCTCTGGAACATTCGATAAACACGTAGATTGTTCTGTAATGTCGTAACATTGTCGTATACGTTGGTCCCAGACTGTTTGGTTCTCGTCAACAAACTTCGAAAGATGCTGCTCAAGTGTCCTATTAAATCTCTCAACCATCCCGTCCGACTGAGGATGCAGAGGCGTTGTCCTGGTCTTTCGAATTCCAAGTAGACGGCATAATTCTTTCAACACTCCTGATTCGAAATTTCTCCCTTGATCCGTATGGATTTCCATAGGGGCTCCATAACGGCAACAGAAGTTGTGAACTAACTCCTTTGCCACAGTGGTAACATCCTGATTTGGAATTGCGTAGGCTTCCACCCACTTAGAAAAGTAGTCACCTTCAACCATGATGTACCGGTTTCCATTGTCAGTAACTGGGAATGGTCCAGCAATGTCTATCGCAATTCTCTCGAAAGCCAGTCCAACGTTATACTGTTTCATTTTTCCCCTGCTTCTGGTTTGTGCACATATTTGACACGTCCGAACCCATTCCTCTACGTCGTGGCGAAGATGAAGCCAGTGGAATCGCTTCCGTATTTTGTCAAGGGTTTTGTTAACGCCAAGATGGTCCAATGTCTTCATCAGTCATCTGTTCTTGTCGACAGTCTTGTGTTGTCCAGCCATCTGCCAGGAAATCTACAGTGATGGCTTGAACATGTTCGCATGAGTTTTGTTCTGTTCGCATGAGTTTTGTTCTTCCTTTCTGTGGCAATGTCGGCAGTCTTCCGGGCACGGTCTTCGTGATAAGCCATCTGCATTACCATGCAGGCGCCCCCGCCGATGTTGTACCTTGAAGTTGTACTCTTGAAGACTTTCGAGTTACCTTGCCAACTGTCCTTCCGGATTTTTAAATCTCGCGAGCCATGCAAGCGCGGCATGGTCGGTACGTAGTGAAAACTCTCTCCCATAGAGGTATTTATGGAAGTGCTCCAAAGCAATGACAATTGCCAACAACTCTCTCCTTGTAACACAATAATATCTCTCTGGTTTAGAAAGCGTCTTGCTGTAATACGCTATTACTCGTTCTTCACCGTTCTGCACTTGAGACAAAACTGCTCTTAGACCAGTATTGCTTGTGTCTGTGTCTACGATGTACGTCCCTTCGGAAGATGGAAAAGCGAGAATTGGCTGCGAACATAATGCAATCTTTAAAGTCCTAAATGCTTGGTCACACTCTGTCGATCACTGGAAGTTTCGTTTATTTTCCGTTAGCTCATGTAGTGGTTTAGAAATAGTAGCGAAGCCTTTCACAAAACGTCGGTAATATGAGCATAACCCCAGGAAACTCCGAACTTCGTGTTTACTCTTCGGCACTGGCCAGTCTCTTACGGTGTCTACTTTATTAGGATCCATGCTAGCACCCGCTGCCGAAACCAGATGGCCCAGATGCTGTACTTCCTTCTGGAATAGAGAACACTTCTTCGGGCTCAGCTTCAGTTGGGCACCGTGAATTCTAGTTAGAACCTCCTTAAGGTTTTCCAAATGGTCTTTGAAAGTCTTCCCGATGACTATGACATCGTCTAAATAAAGAAGGCAAGTTTTCCACGTCAGGCCTCGGAGTACCAGGTCCATCAATCTCTCAAATGTTGCCGGTGCAATACAGAGTCCAAATGGCATGACGTTAAATTGGAATAAGCCACTTGGGGTCGAGAAAGCGGTCTTTTCCTTGTCTTCTTGATGAAGACCCACTTGATCCACTTGACCTTCTTGACTCTTTAGGCCCATTGTGGAAAACCACTGTGCTCCGGACAGCGTGTCGAGTGTATCGTCAGCGCGAGGTAAGGGATAGCAGTCTTTCTTTGTAACGTCATTCAGCCTCCGGTTGTCTACGCAGAAACGCAATCAACCATCCTTCTTCGCTACCAGCACTACCGGAGAAGACCAAGCACTTGACGAAGGCTCGATTATTCCCTCTGTCAACATGTCCTGTACTAACCGAGACATTTCCTCTTGGTTAGATAATGGATGCCTTCGAGGAGGTTGGCTTATCGGTGTTGTTTCCCCGGTATTTATGTGATGTCGTACAAGAGAGGTTCTTCCCAATGACTGTCCCCGAACTGCGAAACAATCTTTGAATTCATGTAAAAACTGTCTGAGTTCTTTTACCTCACCACTTGAGAGAGCGTTAGAAGATCTGTTCAATAATTCCTGCAGTTCCTCTGGTAATTTGGAAGTATCCGAAGCACTGGATCTTCGTTGCGTCATTCCGGCTACCCAGGCCACAGGAGTCAATTTTGCTAAGAGCGTATTGCTTTGTAAAGTGACAGGTTGATCCAAAATATTCGCTACTCTAATAGGTACATTTCCCGTTTCGTCAGGTTTTACTAAACTTCTGGCAATTAATATGCCCGGTGTGCTGACTACCTGGGGTTCGAATATAGAGCACTGGTTGCCTCTAGTATCTACCTCGGTTCTAACCATGATGATCTTTTCGTAGTTTGCCGGAACAGTTACGGCCACTTGGTTTGTCACGTACATCGATTTTTCTTATGTATTCATTGTGGAGAGCATTACCTTTTCTTCTCCGATTCTCAAGACATTGTTTTTGAAGTCGACTATAAATCCGTATGCGTTCATAACGTCCACACCAAGAATTGCTTCATTCACAATGTCTGCAACAAATACTTGATGACTAAACTCAAGTCGACCGAGGCGTAGGTGTATCTCCACTTTTCCAAACTCTTTTAAAGGCCGTCCAGTAGCTGTTCGCAAGCTGTGAGAGCACCAGATTAGCCTGAGATTTTTCACCACGTCGGACGCACAATGGAAACTGTTGCGCCTGTGTCAACTGTAATCGAGGTTGGCCTTTCTTGAACGAATCCGGTAACCACCAAGCTCCCGCTGTTTTTCTGAAGTGTAGAAATTGCATATTGTATAGGGGCTTCGTTCCTCCAGTTAGTCAGCACACGCCCCGTTGTACCGACTACTGCTCCTTTCCCTGCTGCTGAACTCTAACCCGACAATCTCGTTGTAGATGTCCAGGTTTCCCACATCTATAACACTTCGGTCTTCCATCCTTTCTTATTTTATTCGTCGCCTCTCTGTTCCTTATTCTTCTTCCTCATAGTCTGTGCCGTCGCGATCTTTTAGCGCGCACTTTATGACTTGTCCAATCAGACGCTGATTTGGCGGCCTCAAATTGCAAAGCATGTACCAAGGCGTCCGCACTGTTCTGGTGTCTTGCCATTCGTAACACTTGCTGTAGTTCGTTATCTCGGACACCGGCAGTAAATGTGTGCATCGCAAAACTCGCTCGAAAATCTGGCGCATTAGAGTAGGCCAGTCTAACTAGTCTGTCGATACTTGCTTCAAACTCTTGAAGGCTCTCCCCGGAATGCTGTCGCCTTGCTCTCAACTGGGTGCAGTACACATCTCGCAAATGTTTATCACCATAACGTAATTCTAGAGCTTTTATCAACTCGGCATAGGTGTTCTGGCTGTCAGGTGGCACTTTCTGTAGTAATTCTGCCGCATGTCCTTTTAATGCAAGAACGAGTGAAACAGCCTTGTCTTTCTCTGTCCAATTATTTGCGCATGCAGCATCTTCAAATTGGCGGAGGTAAGTTGCCCAGTGGCTGCTTCCGTCAAAGGTTGGAGCTTTGCCATGAACTGTCCCTACTGCAGACAAAGTTACTTTTGTCTATTGGCTCATTTTCAGTGTCTTTTTCTATCTTTATTATTGAAACAGTCTGTTAAGAAATTTGCTTTGGTTGTACCTTTATGAAGTGCTCAATTTCACTTTTAATTTGTTCTCTTATGTTTGCCATTGAGTTTTCTACAGCAGATATTTTTGTTGACATAGTTTCTTCCACAGTCAAGACAGATTTTTCTACTTCAGCTATTTTATTTGACATGGATTCTCCTACGTCAGATATTTTTATAGACATCTATTCTTCAACACTCGAAACAGATTTTTCTACTTCAGCTATTTTTAATGTCATTGATTCTTATACTTCCGATATATTAATAACTTATTTATTAAGCTCACCTCGTAGGAGACCCAATTCTGCGGTACTATGTTCTTGCATCTGTTTCTGTTCCTTGATGTCTTCTGTCTCCTGCTTACGTTTTTCATCCTGTCGTCTTTCTGCTTCTTCCGCCTCCTGTCTGCGTTCTTCTTTTTGTCGTCTTTCTGGTTCTTCTCTTTCTTGTTTTCGTTCTTCTTTTGTCTCTTCCCGTGTCTGCCGTAGCAGCGCTTGGAAAGCTTCCATCATCTGACTGGCATCCGTTGTTTACCGATTAATTACGAATTACCTCGTCTTGTACAAAGTGTCTTGTACTTCCGATATTTTAGTAACGTGTTTATTAAGCTCACCTCGTAGGAGACCCAATTCTGGGGTACTATGTTCTTTCATCTGTTTCTGTTCCTGTATTAATGCCTTGATGTCTTCTGTCTCCTGCTTACGTTTTTTATCCTGTCGTCTTTCTGCTTCTTCCGCCTCCTGTCTGGGTTCTTCTTTTTGTCGTCTTTCTGGTTCTTCTCTTTCTTGTTTTCGTTCTTCTTTTGCCTCTTCCCGTGTCTGCCGCAGCAGCGCTTGGAAAGCTTCCAGCATCTGACTGGCATCCATTGTTTACCGATTAGTTACGAATTACCTCGTCTTGTACAAAGTGCCCACTGTTTCCACTGTTAACCGTTCTTTCCCAGTTCTGACACCACTGTTACGACGGTCTACTTGATCGTCGTAGGTACAGTGGAAACAAAATACAAGACACCAATTAAGTCATTAATCACCAGCTATAATTTTCACAGTTAAACAGTTCGTAATTAACAACACAGTCTCTTACAACAAATCAAATAAAAATTGTTCACACGCAATAAAATGTCAACTAATATAAAACACAATTGTATTACAATTATACCGCCCGATTATAATACACAACATTTCACTAACAACCACTTGAACGCACACAGTAATATCGCCCGATAATAACTGAAAACTAGGGCCCCTGACGCCTTGTATTTATACAACGCTCACAGACCAGAACATTCTAAACTACGCTTTATCTATAAACTACGACGTAATTAATTGCGGCCTTGACCAGTCCGCGCGGCTGGCGGCTTCCAGAAAAGTCTCGCGAGGCATGTTGAAATCATGTACGCCACACTCATTACATTCCGGATCCCTCTGGAACATTCGATAAACACGTAGATTGTTCTGTTGTTCTGTAATGTCGTAACAATATATTGCCTCTAAAGCTTTACAAGCTGAGTCCTTAGATATAATGACAGCCTACGATCTTCTGGGAAATGCATTGATAGAAATAATGGATCTTCGGAATTCCTTTGAAATGCTCTTTAAAGAATCTACAAAGAGATATGTGCAAAGTGGAGAATTACAGACGATGAATTGTCTGAGAAAAGAGTTAGAAAGGTGAAAAAACACTTTGACGAACTCTGTGAGGACCAAAGATTAACAGAACCTAAGAGCAGATTTATCCTACGATTGATACAATACTATCACAGCTAGACAACAGATTAAAAGGTATGAAAACAGTTATAGACGCGTACAAAGTAATACAACTTTATTTCTTTGTCACATCTACTGAGATTGAAGCTGATAAATTTGCACAGAGATTTTCAGATAATGTATCACCACTGTTTCAGTCGCAGTTGTTATCAGTCAGAAGTACTTTCAGATCAAAGTTAGAAACAGATGTGAAACACCTTGCAAATCTACATTTTATTGAAAACAGTTCCTTAGCTTCAAGCTTCCCAGATGTCATCACTGTTTATTTTTTTATGTACCTTACAATCTCTGTGACATTAGCAAAACATTAGCAAGTGAGAGATCATTCTCAAAACTGAAACTAATAAAGAATTTCCTACGAAGCATCATGACCCAACAACGAGTTAGTAGTTTGGATCTTTTGTCTATCGAGAACGACACATCTCAAGATATTGGCTTCAACAGAATTATTGACGTCTTTGCAAATGTTGAGTCTATAAAAAAATCATTCCTGTAAATAAATTGTACCTTGTTGAATAAATAAACTAACTTGCTGAATATGTCAGTTAAGTAAAATATGCGTATATGAGTAAATTTTGAAGAGAAAAATTATTCGTTTTTGTTTCATCCCTTCTGTCTATAATCTATGCATTTTAAGTCCAATAGAAGTACGTAAAACTGTAGTCTACATATAAGCGACAATATTCGCATAAGGGTAAATCTGTAGTTTATGTAGTTCTGCACGCATGTAGGATACTGGTTTACCAAAAACAGAGGGGCCACAGATAAACTCTCAGCTCCAGGGCCCCCAAGAGTCTGGCTACGCCCCTGCTTCTGTTGTAAATATAATCATTTTCGTCATCACTGACATCATCAGGTCTTAAACAACGTCTATCAACTGTACGTTGTAGGCTTTTATACTTTAGGCCCCTCCCCTTATGTCATCGCCCCTCCTGTTGGTTCTAGCTGCTGCCGCTCTTCACGGGAACTTTGTCTACATTTTTCCGTTAGGCATTTTTCTAACGTCCGTCAAACTGTTTTAAGAATCTCCCGTTAATTTCTTCATTCTTGACTTATAATTTTTTTGTAACCTTTTACATTCGTCATTTTTAGTGTGTTATTCTTATTATTTTAATTTATTTTTGTTTATTGTTTAATATATAATAACATATTTCTTCATTTGTAAAATCCACTTTTATATTCATTAATTTATTTGTATCTTCTTTTTTAACTTTAAGTATTTCTAGTTCTTCTATATTTGCCTAACGGAAAAATGTAGACAAAGTTCCCGTGAAGAGCGGCAGCAGCTAGAACCAATAGGAGGGGCGATGACATAAGGGGAGGGGCCTAAAGTATAAAAGCCTACAACGTACAGTTGATAGACGTTGTTTAAGACCTGATGATGTCAGTGATGACGAAAAGCTTAGTCGAACAATAAAAATTATAGCAGTTAGCAAATTCATAAAAGAAAAATAGTAAGGATGGCTGCTAATTTAAACAATACGAAGAATAAATATAATCAGTTCAATAAATAATAAATAAATAAACAAAACAATAAATAATTAAAATAAAAAACATGCACACATCTTTCTCGACTATTTCTGTAGTCTTCGCGTTAATAAAAATTAAACTATTATAATTTTGACCCATAATACAGGCTTTCGTACTAGACTATCGCAAATAAACAAGCACGCACACCTGGAATAGAATTTAGTATTATTTACAGATTTGTGGGAAAATCAGAAACCCCTTGTTCGGCTAGTAAGATTCGAACTTTCTCTGTACATTAATTAAATAGGACTGGAAGAAAGAAAGAAACAAAGTACTTGTTTATTTGGTATATCTATATACCGTATATCTGTGTCGTGCGGTTGGTATGTTTGTGTGTGTGTTCACGCGCGCGTTTTATTATCTCGTTGATAACATACGTACATTCCGAGCAAGTGTTCCAAACCCCTTTAATAAGGAATCCCCCATGGATCCTTGTTTCCTTATTCCGTGACAAACTTCTCCCATTTCTCTTTATTTGCCTTCTTGACGGACACAAAGTACGAGTTCCGCTCTCGCCAGTAGTCGCCTTAAACGAGAATCCCTTTGAAACGCGTCCTTCGCGCACTGCAGCCGCCTTCTAGCTCTTTTCACATGGCTTCTATAATTCGCAAGTTCGGCATTCCAACACAACGTAGACTAGCGGGAGTGCACGCCTGGTGCAGTCGAAATAGTATTTATAAAATTCAATTGCCAGCCGCTTATTAGTCCAGACACATAGGCCACTAGGTGCATCCACTCAGATGTCAAGTTACACCACTTACTCGTTTTAACAGGCAGATTCGATCAGGGGGTTGAAAAACACATCTCGGTTTTATGGTGCTGACCGGGAATCGAAATAAGGACTTGACGTTTATTGGGCAAGCTCCATGTCCTCTGTTTTGGTAATCCTCACTATTTCTCTCTCTAATACGTCATGAGCCCGCAGTAGACGCCGCGCCACGAAAATTTCCTTCTGCAGTATTTGTTACGAAACAGATCTGAAAAAACACTAGAATGCGATCTTGTGTTTATTTTTAATGGACTATCTATAAACCACTTGTACGTGTGCGGGCTAGTGCAAAAATTGATGATGTAATTGTTTAGGAATCCGCGTGTGCGAGTCGGTGATCTGGAAAATGTTCCAGCGAACAGGAAATGCTTTTCAGATAATAATGACTAACTCCTTGTATAGCAATGAACTTGCGACGCCTGCAGCGATTTCTCAAGTGCGTCTAAATATGGACACTGTGCCACTGCTACTGCTATTGTCAGTATCACAGCTGTAACTATTTTGTTATCTCCACGTGGTAACATTCTCTTTCACGCTCTCTCCTTTTTTCTCTCATTTCCCCCCTCTCTCTCTCTCTCTCTCTCTCTCTCTCTCTCTCTCTCTCTCTCTCTCTCTCTCTCTCTCTCTCACACACACACACACACACACACACACACACACACACACACACACATTCTTATGTTCCCCTTTCTTTTGTTCTTCTTCCAGCATCTAGTTTAAATATTTAAAACAACTAAGTGCTGTTTTGGTTGGCGATACCTACCAAACTATGAGTCAGTATAGTGTTACGACGGTCTAACTGATCGGCGTATGATACAGTGCAAAACAAGGTGCAATACACCAATGAAGTCACTAATAACCAGCTTTAATTATCACAAATAACAGTTTATAATCAACTTGTACAATAATCCAAAGTTCAACTTGTTCACAAGCAATAATAATGTCAACTATAAAGGATTCCGCACTAACTGTAACACAGTAACACTTCACACAAACACTATTCGATCCGCACTAAGGAAAAATCGCTCAACGAACTGATCGACTAAGCCAGACGCTCTGCTTTTATAGGTCGCGCAGAGTTCTAGAATTAACGTTCCATCCTTAACTCACGCCACTTAATTCGTATTTAGGTATTCTGTAGAGTACTCTGAACGCGGCCTTGGCTGAGGCAACACCTGCCACACTAGACGGGGGACGGGTCGAAGACGCTCTCGGCTATTCTAGGTGGTTCCAGTCGTTTCAATATGAAACTTTGGGAGGGAAGAGTAGGTAATTCATGTGATAATGACAAAATCGTATAAGTAATTCTAAAAGGTTTTATTCTAAGTCTGGCTCTGTGAAAGTGGCTTAAGGGTTTCGACCAAGTATGCCATTATTTATGTATTGTTGGTTTGTGGTGAGATTTGGTGTACTAGCATGATATCAGCAGGACGTTTGACCCCAGATTGTCGTGAGAGACCTTTTAATAAACCAGTGAACTCCTTGAACTGCAGAACCCGATCACTACATCGAACGAAATACATCTATCATTAGATAAATTTCAATATTAGATCATTTTTAATTCTCAAAAAAAAAAAATGAAACCTCAATCACTCTACTAATTTTTATTCAAGTAAAATAACAAGTGCAAAGCACACAGTCACACGATAAACATTGTACATTCCCAACTACGGCATAGGTTTTCTTTAGTTAAATTTATAATCAGTAGTTAAATAATATATAATTATAAATAAAACAAAATAAATACAGGTAGTTATAATTTATAGTTAAATTTTCTTGAAAGGAACTAGAAAAATCAAAAAGAAAAGAAATCTTTATTTGCTGCTTTTTTTGTTGTAATCAAGAAGGTAATTGTGGAAACATAAGGATTACATTAACAGATATCTAAAAAACAGTCCTGAAACAATAAATGTGACATCTTACATTATAATATAAATAAAAAAGGATACCAGAAAACCGTCACAATTCTATCATCTTCTGCAGAAGGTGATGGCGTTAAATGTTTTGTACGAATTGTTTAATCTTCGCCTTAATGGCGTGTCTAGAATTTGGCCTTCGAGGCCAAAAGAAGTCCGGTCCGGGGTCAAAAGAAGTGGACCCCACCGGCTTCATACAAAAGAAAAAACAAGTTAAGACTAATCAACATTGCTATCATTAAAGTGACTGAATCAGTCACATTAAAGTACACGGTAATATCACAATAAAAACATTGTTATAATGCGCGTATATAATAAAAACATTGTTGATCGCGTCATTGAAACATTGTTTACAAGATACTTATTGACTGAATTGATTTTCCTATACTTCATATTTCAAACGTAGGCTATACGCTAATGCTTTGTAATAAACCTGTTTGTATATTTAACAAACGGTTACTACTATGCTCTGTATGACGATGGTTGGCGTGTGGACCCTTAGCCTACCTGCTGTCTCTCCCCCATTGTAATACTTCCGCCCGGGCTCGGAATATTTTTAAGGACTATTAAAAATTGGGCGTTATAAAGCACTATCCACTGAAGATGTGTATTAAAGTAGTTGTCGAGTTTTTACCTTGAAACACTTTAAAATTTAATATTTTTTAGTCGTGTTTGGTGTCATTTTCATCGTATTATTTCGCTGATTTCAAATATAACAAAATTTTACCAGTATTGGGCGAGGCAACAAAAAATTGTTTCATACTGGACGCACAGTGAGGTGACTCACGCGGCAATTAGCTCCTGTCGAGCCCGGGCGAAAGTATTACAATGGGGGAAAGGCAGCAGGTAAGCCAAGGGTCCACACGCCAACCATCGTCATACAGAGCATATATTAGCGTACACAGCTGGAAAAATAATAAAGCGACTAAAAATTAAGCGTTAACAGAATTCGTCAACTTTTTCGACCCTCTTGAAGCAAAAGGAATTAAATCGGTGTAACTTACAGACACTAGTTACAGATTTTGATCAAATGGGTGCTAGCGGTCCTGAAAAACAAACTTTTCAAAAGATACGTAAATCGTGGTTGGCTGTAAATTTTGTAGAAGTTACCACACATATCGGGTTACTAAACGGCGCCGGCGTTCCGTCTGACGTTTGCGTAGGCCTACGTACGGACACCTTCAACATTTTTTTTTGTATCGGTCATCTAAGGACCACATGCCAATTTCAATTCTTTGTTGTTTGTTCATTTCTTTTTCTCCAATATTCTTTCATCTTTTCACTGTCTCTTCTTCCTGTGTTCAGTCCACTTTGAACCTGCGTTTTTCTCTCTCTTACCCTAGAATCTTTCCATTTTTAACACTTTTGCCGGAAAAACTTCTCTTTCAATTGCTTCTTCTGCGTTTATATTATTTTTTTCTAAATCTTTTTTGGACATCTTTAATCCAACTTGATGTTGACTTCTTCTCCCACAGATATTTGAAGATCTGCTTTATTAACCTATTGTCGTCCATTCTGTATGAAGTTCCAAAAAATAATAGTCTTCTTTTTCTCATTGTTTCTGTTATATTTTCTATACTTTGATATATTTCATCATTACTTCTTAATTTCCAACCTTCTGAATTTTTCGTGGGCCTAATATTTTTCTGATAATTCGTCTTTCCAATATTTCTAGTTTGTCTGAATTATAATTCAGTGCTAGACATTCACTTGCATATAGGCATTCTGGCTTCACTACTGTACCGTAATGCCTTATTTTTGCATTTTTAGGTATGCACTTTTTATTGTAAATATCTTTAGTTATACCATATGCTCTTTCCATTTTATGAATCCTTTCTTCTTTAGCAGATTTTATAAACCATTCTCTTGAATTATTATTCAAGATTTTTATTATTGACTTGTTTTCGAAACGGTAATGAACCACTACATTAAAAAAGCACGAAAAATTATTAAATTCTTGGATTTCATTGTCCATGACGTGTGTCCGTTGATTAACTAAATATAATTAAATACGGATGGAAAAAATGTGTACAACAATAGGCCGGCACGGCGTCCACATCGTTGGAAACATTAGTCGTGCTGTTAGGCCGTAGACACATCTGTAAAATGTTCGAATAGCAAACAAAAAGTGGTTTAAATATTTAAAGTTTCAAAGTTTCTATGGAATAAGTTACTAAATTGTAAATATCGTAAACGAGTTGACTAAACAAACATTCGAAGGCCACCTGTTTCCTGCTCGCTTAGTGGGCATAACCGAAAAAGTTAGGATAAACATTTTAACCATCCTTCAACTACGGAAGAGCTAGCAATGTTTATACAAATCAATATCGTACTCGCAAGATGGTTATACTGCACCTCACATAACTAATTAGCTTAATTGTTTAATTGAACGTATGAGATTACATTTTTTACCGGCATGTTTTTTTCATTTTTGACATTTCTTTTTGTCTTTATATTTATATTTCATAGCTCTGGGAAGAATTAAACTCCCAAAACCCCCTTTGCTGCACCACTGCCTGTACTAATATCTGCATTTTACTGTTACTATTATGGAAACATAATGAGAAACAAAAATATAAAGTTTCCTTACATGTACCAAAACTTGCAACCCCGTCTTCTTGACCTCATTAGCCGCCACTGGCTTTTGGCCAAGAAAAACAGGGTTGCATACCAGAATGTGCATCAAGTTAAGTGATTCGTTAAAGTATACGTGTGCAATATTAAAAGTTTATGTACATAAATATTATCAAAAGTTTACATAATATCCATCACTGTTTGTTGCAGAACTGAACTGTAGTCAAGTAGTATGCCCCAAGGAAGAAGAGGAGTGCCCGGCGGACAGTTACAGACTGCCGAGCCACAAGTCCGCAGAAGAATGCTGCACAGTGCCACAGGGATGCCAGTGCCTGCCTGCTCCTTGTCCTGTTGGTGAATGTGCTCCTGGCACGTGGGCAAAAGTGGTCCGACCTGGAAGTGGAAAGCCGGGAACATGCTGCCCTCTGTACAAATGTGTTGCAGCAGGTAAGTTGAATATGTGTACCATCACATTAAATGGTACATTGTCTACTGGACAAAACGGCACATTTGTAGAACAGCATATGACTGGGTCAGCAGATGGAAGAGAAAAATTAGATCACTGGCAAACTTACAGTTCCGCCCAACGAACAGTCATCACTCAATTAATAAACACTGCAATAACTGTTAATCTGCTAATCAATTTTTTAAATTGGAAATTTTCTTTAATAGTGAGGAATGGTTGTCCAGCCAAAATACAGTATCAAAAACATAAGAGTGTGTGTGTGTGTGTGTGTGTGTGTGTTACATTAAAAGGCATACAAATAATCTCTAAAATGTAAAGTAGTTCAATTTTTTACTGATCCTGTTTCTCCACGTATGCCTGTCTTTGGCAGTCACTCGTTGAAGATCATATGTATTGATAGGATCCTGTAAAAAGTTAATAGAATTCTTTCTGGGTTTCCTCTTCCCTTTCTTCCATATATTTTTTCTACAATTTTTTCTGAGGAGTATTATGCCCATTGTTACTGAAGTATTATTATGTGTTCTTTATGCCCGAGTCTCTTTACTGTTTTTCTTCAACAGTCCATTTTGCTCATTAACAATGTCTGGTCAATCTAATAAATGTAGCTTTCATCTGCAAAATTCAAATGGATGAAGCAGTGAGCAATATATGGGGGGGGCATAAGACTTACACGGCATGTGCCACATTTGTTAGAATACACTCTTTGTCAGTGCTATTTTTGTTATATGAGTTAACTTTTAGACAGCTTTTACACGCATTTACATTTTTTGAATCTCTTCATCATTTATGGTGTGTTCAATTTTGAAGATTACGCGACCTTCCTTACTTATGCGGTCTCAAGACCTCTATGAAAGAATTTTACTAAGGAACTCCTTTAAAGCTCTCATGTCATACTCGATGTATCTTTTATTTATTTGTTTGTTTGCCTTAGCAGTATCTCAGTTGAGCACAGAATATCATTTACCTGTTCATTCCTTCATGGGACTTGAAAATTTAAAGTTACGATTTTTACCAAATAACCATTTGTAAATTTTTATTTAGAGTCAAATACTACATGTGTAAGTGATGGCAAAGTAATGCAGAACGGCTCGACATGGTGGAGAACACAGTGCAACCAGTGCCGCTGTATCAATGGACTTATCTTCTGCAATTCCACTCCAAAGTGTGACCCTCTTCCTAGTGGCTGCACGACTACTATTGTACCCAGCGGAGAATGCTGTCCAGTTTGTGCTGGTTAGTACAGTTTAACTGTAAAAGTAAGAAGAAATAACTTCTAGTGTGATGTTTTAAATGTATGTGTGTGTTTATAAATTCTTGAAAGTATTCTCTTTCCGTTCTTAGTTCAATCCTGATGTAAACAAACCCATGTGGCAAATCTGAAACGCTATTGGTCAGGGGCATTGACACTGTTTACACAGTAATGTATTACACGCATGTGCAGAATGTCTGTATAGTCATGTGAGAGTTACCTTGCCACTTAAGTCGGTGCACGTCATTTTAAGACTTATCACTGTATTCTGAATCGTATTGAATTAATATGGAGCCATATGGAAAGGATATGTTGCCCGTCATAAAAACATGTGTTGCTTGAAATAAAACAATTTATTGAGATGGCGGTAAATGAAACAACGGCGGACAAGTGGAGTCATTGTATGCAGCATATAATCAAGGAAGATGATAAGCTGTGGCAACGGGCCCACATTACAGGCGTCGTTGTGGACACTGTTACAATCTTATCAATAATAACGGTGGCTCAAGTGATGATACAAGTTCAGACACAGATATGGAAGACATTGAATTACTCTCTGATAGCAACTGATAGTATTCACTACACTGGTAATTATCGCAGCTTCTTTTTTCATTTTAAATAAACTTTACTTTTTTGTTGTTGCGTATATTTAAACGGTTAATAATTATAAAAAAACCATTAACTGGTGTTATAAAGTCTTTCACTGTCAGTCTGGCACTGTCACACAAATTTTACTTTGGTCAATTTATTACAAATTTTACAATTTAGTACAATTTACATGTGTTTATACAGTATCAATATTATATGTACCCTGTCTGTACACCTTCTGTCAGAGTGACACGTCTCTAAATTCAAGTAGCAAATAGCGTTTCAGATGTGCCATGCCTGTTTGTTTACATCAGGATTAAGCAGGCCCGGATTTCCCACTAGGCACGTGCCTAGGGGCAGCAGGCTCAGGGGGGCGGCACGAGGTGAAAAATTATTTGTTAAAATTTCATGTTTTCGGTTTTTTTAATTACAGTAGGGGCTACTTGTATTGGGCCAAATTGAAGAAAATGGTTTTGAAATAACCTTTAATTATATCATTGAATAACACAGTATTGACACTGGGCCTATCAATAGCGGCGGTCGGAGTGGAGCACGGTCGTATATACATGTCTGGACCCTCTGTTGAAATTCTTGTCCGCTTTTTTGCTGACTAAGAGTTTGTTTCGATATCGCTTGGGGCGCCTCAATCTAGAAGTCAGTCCCCACTGTGCATGATCATATATTCAAAGCATAATAGAGAATGTTGTCTGGAACACTGGAACAAGTAGTAAGTGCAAAAATTAGACTAATAGTATAAGTAGTAAGTATATATGAGCAGTGAATTATTATTTTTTACAAAGAATGAGTGAGAAAAGGATAAAGCTTAGTGGATCATTGTATCGAAAACTTGCAAACAAAAAACGTGAAAAAGAGACTAAGCTTTTAAAAACTATTAAAAAGGTTGACTGTTTTTTCAAACCTTTAGACAAACTAAATAATATGGAAGGAGACTCATGTCAACAACATGATATTGCATCCGGTTGTGAAAATTTTGAAAAATCGAATGTAGATAATAGTGGTTTTGATTCTAAATCAATGGACACTTAAACAGTGAGCGTAAGGTGTGGATTTTAAATTGAACGAGGCTAATAAAACTGATGTTAAATGTGAAGTGACAAATAATTGTTGGGATATCTTAAACACTAGTGACACTGTTAGTGATGATCCTATTGAGTGGACAGTTGATGATACGACAATTGAAATACTTTTACGCAAAGGTATTAATCAGAACAAGGAATGTGACTTTCAAAATTCCAAAAGAGTTTTTGGCAGTAAGACCAGATATTTACATAAAGGAATCTTTAACCGAAAATTATTAAATGGGGAATCGACTTCAAGAGACTATTTAGTTTACTCAAAAAGTACAGGCTCAGTATTTTGTGCTTCGTGTAGGTTATTTGGAAAATCAAACACAGCTTCTGAGTTAGCCACTGAAGGCGTATCGGACTGGAAAAATAGTGGGAGAATATAAACTGCTCATCAAAATTCTCAAGAACATATGAATTCTGAACTGACATTGTTAACCCAGAGAAAAGGCCTAGGAACTCTAGAAAAGCACTATGAATTGTATGTGGATAGCGAAAGGAAATACTGGAGAAATGTACTGAAAAGAGTATTTGCTGTTGTATTGTAAAAAAGTTGGCAAGTCGAGGATGTCCCTTTCAAGGAGATGATGAAATATTTGGTTCTCTGCACAACTGTGAATATATGATGTCTTTAGAATTAATATCTGAATTCGATCCATTTCTAGCTGATGACATTCAGAGATTCGGTAATCCAGGCTCAGGACGAGCCTCCTATCTTTCTTCAGTTATATGTGATGAGGTGATCGAATTGCTTGCATGTAAAGTAAGAAAAATCATAATTGATGATGTAAAACGAGCTAAGTACTACTCCATAATAGTAAACTCAACACCCGATGTAATTCAAACTGATCATCTTCAGTGCAACATAAGACATCCTTTGTCTTAAGATATGTTGAAGAAAATTGCAATCCCATTGAACGTTTTCTTTTACTTTTGCCTCAACCTGGGCATAACTCAGAGAATTTAGCTAATGCTGTGATGACTGTTTTGAGTCTCAAAACTCTATTGATATTGCTGACTGTAGAGGATAATCGTATGATAATGCCAGCAATATGTCAGGAGTATATAGCGGCTTGCAAGCGCGCATCAAGGGTGAAAATCCAAAAGCACTTTTCCTACCTTGTTCAGCACACTCTCTTAATCTCGTAAGCACTTGTGCTGCAAGATGTCGGGAAGCATATGCATTTTTTATCTTAAATCAAAATGTGTATAACTTTTCTACTGCATCTACCAAGAGGTGGGAAACTTTACTAAGTTTTAGTCAACCTAAAAGTAAAACACTCAAGAGTTTGTCTGATACCCGTTTGAGTGCTAGAGAAGAGTCCTGTAAGAACCTGTGCGGGAATTTAGAAAGTGTGATACTGGCTCTGGAGCATTACGAAGATGATGCTAATGAGAAACAATTAGTAAAGAGTGGAGTATCGGGTTATTGAAGTCTTTGAACAGACTTGAAACAACATTGATGATGGAACTGTGGTGTGACTTTTGGACAGATTTGAGAAAGTGAGTGAAACTCTCCAAAAAGTTGATATTCACTTGAAAAAGTAGTAATACTGTATGAGTCTTTAATCACGTTTATTGTTTCCCTGTGGGAAATGTTTGATGAACATGAAAAACCAGCAAAGAAACGTTGTGAGATGGACTATGAGTCATGTAACAAACGGCAAAGAAAAAGAAAACACCAGGCTGATGAGAACAATGAGTCTGAAGTTAATCTTCATGGTAGAGGAAAGTTTAAGGTGAACACGTTTTATACAATACTCGACCGATTAAAATCTGAGTTGCATACAAGGAAAAATGCCTATGACTCAATAGCGGAAAATTTTGTAGTTTTTAAGGAACTGTCTACCACGCCATCTGCAACTGTCATTGAACATGCTAATAAACTTTGATCTTTGTACAAAAATGATCTTGAGTAATTTGCTAATGAATGTTCCATTTTGCTGGGCTAATAAAAAATGCTGATATTAAGAACACCTCACTGCAAATGATGTTATTCATGTGACAAGAGCAACTTCAATCAACATTTTCAAATATTACAATAGCTCTTCGTATTGCATCCTTAATTGTTCGGCAGAACATACATTTTCTGTTTTAAAAAGAATTAAATCATGTGTTAGGTCCACATTGAATGAGGAAAAACTCAACTCACTCTCAAGCCTGCATGTTGAGGCAGAACTTTTAAACAGTGAACAAATGAACTTTGAAGGCCTTATTGAAGAATTTTCACTGATCAAGGCAAGATGAAAGCCAATGTAAAATCAAGCCATTTGTGTAATTTGGGATCTTATTCAATCACTCTTAAATTATTTGTTCTATTTATCCAATGTTCATTACTTTCATTGATTTTACTATGTTTGATGATAAAACCAAACCATGTAGGTGTAGGTCTATAAATAAACCTATAAAAAGAAAGTAGGCCTACGTATATTACTTGTTATAAAACTAATCTATGTGTTACTAAAGTGTACATGTAAATATAAATAAAAGTTAAAAAATGTAGTCTTTTTCATAATTCCATCACGTTTCCCTTTTAGATTTAAGATCAAATGAGATATTTGCAATAGAGATAGTTGAAATGACTATTTTCAGCAACATTTTTCAGCAGTCAAGGAGAATTGAATATATAGAAGTTACTTGTTGGGGGGGGGGGGCTAACAATAGTGCCTAGGGGCGGCAGGACACCTAAATCCGGGCCTGGGATTAAGCTAAGAACGGAAACAGTATACAGTATTCATATTCACTTATAAAGTTATGCTAGGTCTCGTACTTTTATAAGTCTAAAAGTGACATCAAGTGATGTTAATGGAATGTGTTAAGAACAACTCTAGGAGAAATAGTGTTCTTTCTGCCCAAGCTATTTAAGTTAAGAAAAAAAAAACACTATTTCCAAAAAAATGAAGAATATAAATTATGAAGTAAAGTATAAAAACAAACACAAGTTGCAACAGAACTAAGTTTGATGTTTGTTAAGATGTTTTGCTAGCACAGTTAAAACTTCACCATAATTCATTGTGTAAACAGTAGACATTTAATTACAGTATACTTGGAAACTTTGTTCTGGAATAGTTACACTTTTGTAAACTTTTATAATTTATATATGTGCTTTCATTGAAATCCTTTTCAGTTTGTACGTCTTGAATAGGTTGTCACCATTACTTTAACTTGTGTAATGTATCCAATATTTTTTCTCTTCAGTTTTCGAGCCAGTTTTTCAAGACAAAAATATATTGTGGAAACATTACGAATCCTGATTTTCAGAAGTGGAGCCAGGCTATGTATTAGAGATTTTTGATAGTTCTCACATTATTATAATGCTCTGATGATTGTTCTATATGGGTGGAGATATGTAAGATTGGTTTTTGACATCTTTCAAGCAGAACAGAATTCTGTTTAAACAATCAGCAGTGTAACGAAATTTGATGATAAAAATATTAATGTCTTTGGATTTCATAACTTGCTTTCATCTTTGGCCATCACATGACATTAAGAGATATTTCAAAAATCTTTCTTGAGACTTCGAAGAATGTGGATAGTTTTGCCCACACAACTGTGACAGGAGATTTTTTACATACCATTTCTTTCATTTTCACAGTAGTTCAAAAAATGAAACGACTGATGGAATTCAGGATACAATACCTACAATTTTCTTTTTTTCCCGTTTTCCTCAATGTATTTGTGGGCCACTTAAGTTATCATATTTGTAAATATGATTTACTTGTTTTTCTATAAATATCCTAGTTCAGGTTAACATATTACAGACAATACATCTCTAAAGTAATGTGAAGTCAGTTATCTTTCTTTCATTCTTCAATTATCTGACAGTTTTTGTTATCAAACATCAAAATGATTTTGTTTTACTACCCTGCCTTTGTCATATCATATCAACCCAAGCTGGCGTTTGACTCATGAAGTTGTCCAGATTTTATTAAACTAATAGTGTCGACAAATTATTCTCTATAGCAATACGTTTTTGGTTTAAAGAAGAAAATATGCTTTCTGTTGTGAATAAAAAACTTTTATAAATTTAAAACAAAACAATATTTGAATTTTTGATGTGAAAAATAAAAAAAATCTGCTCCACATCAATAGTATTGCTACGACAGCACAGAACAATCTATGCGTTTATCGAATGTGCCAGAGAGATCTCGACGTAAGCATGTGGTGTACGTGCTACTAGACGCATTTTGCGAGAATCGTCTCGACTGTGCCGGGCTTCGCTCGGTCGCTCGGACTGTGTCAAGGCCGTAGTAATTACGTAATTCACGAGAGGTAAGACGCAGTTTGGAAGCTTCTGGTGTGTGAGCGTGACTATAAATACATCGCGTAGCGGCCTTAGTTTTCAGTTCCATGCGAGATTTTGGATAGTGCGGTTCGAGAGTATTAGTGCGATATATTTACAGAGCGGTTCGGGTTATTACTGTGTACGTGCAAGTAGTTAGTAGTGAAGTGTTGCGTTTTATATTCGGACGGTATAATTGCAATACAATTGAGTTTTAATATTTGTGGACATTTTATTGCGTGTGTACAATTTTCATTTCGTTTGTTGTAGAGACTGTGTTGTTAATTACGAACTGTTTTACTGTAACAATTAAAGGTGTGATTAGTGACTTAATTGGTGTCTTGTACTTATTTTGTTTCCACTGTACCTACGACGATCGAGTAGACCGTCGTAACAGTATCAATAGTTTGGAATAAACAGATATACTGATTCTAGGCAAATGTCAGTTCTGTTAAATGTGATAACAGCCAATCATTGAATTTTTCTGATATCATATACAAAAGTAATCATAGGCCATTAATTATGTTGTAATCTGATTGCAACAAATTCTACATAGGCCAGATAGGACGTAGCTTCAAACAAAGATACATTGAACACACAAAGACGCTCCACTCCACTACAGAATCCACCTGTGCAAACCACCTCATTGAACCAAACCACACATACAAAAACATTGACAATAATATGGACATTCTACACGTACACACAAAAGGTCGAAAACTAGACACTCTAGAACAACTGGAAATATACAAACACATGAAAACAAATAAAAACGATATCCTAAACGAACAGACACAATTCAAATCACACGCATTATTCGAACATATCACACACTACACACACATCGATCTTTCGAAAGTCGATACCGTCGCCAACAACAAGACGGACAGTGCTCCCAGCAGCAGCCTCTGAAGAAGCTTTTTAAAAGTGAAAACCGGTTCAGGTTATAAGGTAAAACTTTTACGTTTTTACCCATAAAAAACTTTGTGTTACGAGTCGGTAGTGAATAATTATATTTAGTAAATGTAATCACATTATGGTACAACTCTGACTTTGGACTCGGTCTTTGTAATTAGTTTTGAGAGTTATTTTATTGACTTTTGCAATGATTTGATCATAAATGTTTTGCTGTACTGTACTAACATCTAGCTGAATATTTGTTTTAAGTAAACAAATGTGGCTTTTAAAATTGTAAGTTACACCAAAGGTTGTAGAGTTATATCTGATATTAATCGTAATATTACTGTGCATAGATGAAGATGCCAAACCACCTGGGGGATGTGTATCTGCGTCCGGAGAGATTATACTGAATGGACAGTCGTGGCAAGATGATGATTGTACAAGCTGCATTTGTCATGATGGGGTGCCCCATTGCCAAGCTTACATGTGCGAAGCTTGTGCCAATCCTCGATACGAACCCGGTGAATGCTGCCCTCGTTGTGACTGTAAGTTTATGTTAATTACATAAAGTTTTTTTCAATTTGTAATATGTATTATGTGACTGAATTTAATTCATAATGCTTATCTATTAGGCTGTTGATTTCTATAACTGTAAAAAGTGTAGATTCAAGCATAAATAGGTTTGCTTCATACATTTTTGTTATCTGCAGGTCAGTTTAAACTAATTTACCTTAGTGTTTCACTAATATCAGCCTTTGTTATTTGACATGCATTGTCGCTTGACTGGTATCTCCTGGTACCTTAGAAAGAAGGTACAGTATTTAGTCTACCATGACTACAATTGAATATTATGGACTTTATAGTCAGTGGAAAAGAGTATTTAAGGGAAATTTGTATTCAGTGTTTTATCTTAATGTAATTTTTATTATTTTCAGTTTATCTCTTAGTCACATATAAAATGATTTTTCATTAAATAAAGTTCTTATTTTACACTGAATTAAAAAAAAAAAAACATGAAAGAAATCCTTATTAATAGCTTAACAGCCTATAATATGTATATTGTTAGAGATAGTACTTTGTGATCTTTTTCTGTATGAATCTTTGAACTTGATCTGTTATGTGTAATGGTGTTGCTAATGAACGCTGAATCCACAATTTGAGTTCTCCATCGCTTCTTAGGTCTCTCCAAATTGTAATTTTTATAATATTTACACAACATACAAGCCGAGAATGTACTACCTTACTTACCCCGCTGACTACGATCTTTTTTCGTAATTACCTTAAACACAGAAAATTCCAAAGCTTACAGGGCCGCCAATACATTTGAAGAAGGTAATGTATAAACCTTTTGCACTCTCCCCATTAAATAATTTAGATAGCTACTTAATTATTCCCCTTAATTCAGAAGCTTTCACAGGTTCGTTTAGGTGGGTTTTTTGGCACAGAAAACAGGTTTTGGTAATTAGGCGTAATAACTACACTAACACATGGTTATTGTGATACAGAAATCTGCTTTTATTTTAGACGTTCTGTCTGTTCTTTCGACACCAAATTTAATCCATAATAAAACTCAACAATAAAACAATTAAAGATGATCATCAAATTCAAATAACAATCTAATTCGCAAACCAGTACTTTGTTTAGTATTTTTCCCTCTTTTTAGTTTCTATATAGTCACACTCTCTCTCTCTCTCTCTTTCTTTTTACATATGTTTGTCAGATCTCATTCTTTATTTATTGATTTTGAAATTACGAAAAATGTTTATTCATGTTAAATTTTGGCCAGTCGTCTCGTTACTTATCTGCAGATGGTATCCAAGTTGTTACGCCATCTGATGCACCACACTTTTTACTGAAACACTCCAAAAACGGTTCCAAACTGTTATATAAAGTTCACTAATGTATTTCTTCCTTTTTAATGCGTTCATTATAACTGTATTAGATTTATACACAACATTTTGGTAGGCCTACCCTTACTTGCTCGCGTAGGCCTCCCGACAAAATTACGCTGCGACTGTTCTATGTGAAGGTGTTCTGCAGACTGCCGTGAGTTGGGCTCGCAGGTGTATACTATCCGAGCCTTTTGCGCATTGACCACGAGGCTCCACCGGATGTCCACTCCACTTCGTCTCTCGCCTTCGCACATCGACGGTTCCGGACGTTTCTCGACTCCGGAAGTTAGTTGTAACATTGAAAACACGTGGTGTTCTAATTACGCCGTAAGCCACCCGCGTTTTCTGTGACTCACTTACCCTTTGTTCTGGCTTCCCATGCACCTCCAAACAATAGATTTTATAAAATTATTACATAAAATGGTTACTTACTGAAAATTATTAAAACAATGGTTCAGCTCATTTTGTCCCGTTACAAAATTACTTCTACATTACCCAGTATTCTACAAAAACTCCTTGACAGTTTCTGTGGATCCATTTTCAATTCGATTGATGCAAAATGCAATGAAACCACTGTTGTTGGTAACAGTTTCCTATTACAGGCTTTCTGTATTGAGCTTCTCCTTTATTCCAGCATCTTGTTTATATAGCATGCTTCTGATATAAGAATTTCATTTATGTGCTATAGATTCTTCTTTGTTTGATTTTATTAGTATCTAACTTTTACTGCTACACTTATTTCTCTTATATTGTTTTGCATCTGTGTATATGCGTGCGCACAGCGCACGCACACACACACACACACACACAGCAACTTCTCATAATTAAACAAATTGATTTTTTTTTAAATGCACGTTAAACAAATACATTAAACAGAAAGACTGATCAGTATCAATACAGTGATATTAATTTTACAATCGCTGAATTTGTTGCAGTGTCAACAGTAGTGACCTTGCCACCGCATTGTCCTGCACTCACAAACTGCTCTTTACGATGTGTTCACGGATTTGTAAGGGACTCAGCTGGCTGTTTCACCTGTCACTGTCAACAAGGTATGTTGTTGTCATTCAGTTAGTTTGTGTTAGTAATTTTAACGTAGCCTTGTTTGTAAATTTTAAGTTCAGTGGTTTTGTAGAGTTTGTTTTTATGCTTGTCATAAATGTACACATAGATATAAACACTTGACAACTAAGTTGCCATTGATTTTGCTGTGTATATCTGTTGTATGTCATCAAGCATGAGTATGAAGATTTCTTTCACCACCATCACTATAGAAGCTTTAGGAATATTCTACTATTTTTTTGTTAATTCTATATAGACTTGTTAGCTTGTGAAGTATAGACACATATGGTCAACAGCATGCTCTTACGTACTAAATAATTTATTACATTTTGTGTGTTGCAGCGACAAAAGCAATTAAAATTTTTGTGTCTGTGCACAGAACAGAGTGAAAGTAGATTCCATCACAGTGTATTGAAAGGTTTGTTGTGTGATGATTTTAATTGTGGGCCAATTGTTTTGACAGATTCTGGTCTTCCTGACCAAATTTAAATTAATTAAATTAACTAGCCAATTCCATAAAATTTGACACAAAAGGCAGTGCCTAATGTTTTTCCAGTCATGCCTCTTAATGTTCTAAACTACAATGAGACAATTTTTCATAAAAATTTTTACTTCTAATTAATCTAACGATCTTAGAATTACAGAGATGACATTTTGAACAGAATTACATTAGATTTTCAAGGACAACGTCACAGTATTGAATTATCCATGAATTTGAATTATGCACATTCGAATTATGCAAGTTCCGTTGAATAAGTTTTTTTTACATATAAGTAAGTGAATATTCAAATTTTAAATATTGTGTCTTTTTAAAATGTTTGAGCTATGTCATGTTTTCATGTTTGATTATACATTTTGGTTATTATACCATTATGAAATCATTGTGAACAACAGCCTAGCAACAATCACATGCTTTTATAGAGTAGTCCTATAATTATATTTTATAAACCAAAACATATTTTGAAAAGTGAACAATATAATGATATAGGCAAAAATATTTTTCATACGTTTATGTAATTACTACTACCAGGTACAATATAAAAAAAAAGTTAAATATTTTGCAATGAGTAAAAACATTGACATTCTTTATTTCAGGCTACACGTTTCGTTCATGTAAAGTATGCTTCTAGGTCTGTATTTTGCATGTTACAGATGAATGTTTGCTGGAATGTCCTCATGGTTATGTACAAGATATACATGGCAACAAGCTGTGTGATTGTGCAGCTCCAGTCTGTCCACTGCTGACAAATTGTCGCAAGTCGTGTCCGCATGGGTACAAAGTGAACAAGGCAGGATGTGAAGTGTGTCGCTGTGATACGTGTAAATCACTCGATAAATGTACAAAGAGATGTGCACACGGCCTGGTTACAAACAACAAGGGTTGCCCCGTGTGCAAATGCAAACGTGAGTATTGAGCGCTTTGTTTCTGCGGTATGCAATCTGTTACGGCTACTGTTAGTAAAGATTCATATTACTAGATTTCAGTATGTGGTTGCAGTAAATGTCAACAAAATTATAAAAGTAACATAATAATTAGAGAGAATAATATTTCATGAAAATAATATACACATTAGGGTGTTGATTATATGGCTGTTCAGTTAATCTGGATTACTCAAATTTTCATTGGACAGTTGAAAAAATAGATCTGCATGAAACAAAAATATAAAATATTCATGTAAAACAGCTTTGCTGTAACAGTTTTGGAATATTAGTGTGTACATTTCTGTACACAACCAATTGTTTAATGTATGTAAATTTATATGAATACATTTTTATGCATGTAAAAATATTTATAGTTTTTTTTATGCAGTTAATTTTAATTTCTTTTAGTGAGGTGGAAGGACTAGAAGTCTTAAGACTTTTACTAGTAAAAAGTGGAATCATTGATTTATTTGTAATCACTCTACAGTTTTTTCTATTTGCCATTGTAGTTCATAGTTTTTTATTTGATTGGAAAAATGTATTTTAAAAGTTTGTATATTTTTTCAATATTGTGTGGTTCCCATTAAGTATTAAATAATGATGCACAATATGGAAATGTAAAATATTGTGATTATGAAATTATATGGATTTTTGATGACATAAATTCAACATTGCTAAGATCAGTCCAGGTCCAGGTGTTCTTATGCATGTACATACGAGGGTTATTCAGAAAGTAAGTTCCGTTTTTAAATGTTGCTGCGCATGCGCACTTGGTCAGTTTGTTGATTAACACCATTTGTAAACGACTGTGCACTGAGTAAGCTTCGTTGGATATGTTGATAATGTCGAAGAAATTCGAGACGCCTACTGCATGTGAAAGTAGGTATGTGATCCGGATATTGAGTGCGAAAGGCATTAAAATGATTGAAATTCAGTGTCAGATTTTCGATATTTATGGGGAAGAAGCAGTGAGCGATTCAATGGTGCCAAGATGGATATGACTTTTTTGCTTAGTCCGATCCAGAGTAAGCGACGTAGGATGCTTACCCAGGACATTGCAGTGTCACTGCACACACACTGCCGCTGCAACGCAACATCTCCTCATAAAGTTTAGCTGGCAACAATTTGATCATCTGCCTTACAACCCAGACCTCACGTCAAGTAAATATCACCTTTTCAAGCATGGCAAATCCTTCCTTGGTGGCCAACGATGTCAAACAAGCTGTTAATACATGGTTCAGATCATAGACAGGAAATTTCTATAATGAAGATATACAATAAGTTTACAATAGTTTACAACAAGAATTTCAGAAATTCTCAGTTGAAGTCACTGTTGTTTAATTTAAAACAAACAGTGAGAAGTGCATTTATCATTCATTTATAAAGCTTTTACTGATCACATTTATATGCCAGCTGATCACTTAAACATTCAAGTGGATTTGTATTAGTATCTGACCTGAAATGATTTGTTGGTATTTTTTCTTTCGTTTTGATTTGCAATTTTTCACTTTGACTTTCAAAAAGCCATTTTCAAAAAGGCCAGCTATTTTAATGTCAGCTGTGGAAATCATCACTTTGAAGAAACTGAAGAAAAGGGAAAGACTACATAAAAACAGAATATACAACCCAAAAGGGCTTTTTTCAAGTAGAAAAGCTTGTTATTGACAAGACATTATTGGATTAAGAATTGAGAAGAATTTCTAGAAATCATACGTTCAGAGCATCCTCTAAAACAGATCCTGGTCAATAGAGAAACCTGAAAGATGAACAGTAGGAGTAATGTGCTGTTATAGCAGAACATTAAAAGTAAAAATGGGTGAACAAAGTAACAAGTGAATGGGTTCTGAAAATAATGTAGAAAGAAGAAATCTTTGGAGAACTATGAGGGCGATTCCAAAAAACAGGATTAGGATCATAATTGCATTTCTGTCTGCATGACAGTGCTTATTTTGTTGCAAGGCTTAGACTCATCTAATATTGGTGGCAGTGGTTGTCTATTGTTATCGTTTATGATGAGGATATATGAATCAGTTTAAAAACCGCCTCTTATTGTAAAATGGTCCAGCATAGAAGTGTGTATGGGTGTTTCCTTGAACAACCTTTTGCATTATCGGAAAGAATTCGACTTCCTTGACAATATTATCACTGGGGATGAAATGTGAATCTACCATAATATGCCAGAAAGAAAAAAAGTCATTGATATGGAAATATACAGGACCTCCAATTGGAAAAAACATCAAGGCAACAAGTTTTACTCGGAAAGTTGTGGTGAGGGTGTTGTGGGACAGAAAGGTACTGTTGTCAGTTAATTTCGTTCACAAAGGACAAATAACTATACTGACCGCTGGATTGAAACTTTACACAAATTATGGGAAGCCAGACATCAGAAACGTGTTGGAATGATGACCCAAGAGGTAAAGCTTCTGCACGGCAATGCTGCTCCACATACTGCTGAGAGAACATTGCAAGAAATCAAGAGGGTAGGGTGGGAATCGCTTGATCAGCCCCCTTACAGACTCGATCTGGCACACTGCGGTTTTCATCTGTTTAGGAAGCTGAAGAACATTTTTCAGTAAGACGATTTTTGTTTGACCATGAACTGAAAAGTGAGGCAACAGATTGGCTGACAAATTTAGATATAATTTTTATAAAGAGGTCAGTCATAACACACATTTTTATAATTAAAATTAATGTTATGTTGGGACAAATGTTTAAACCAATTTGAGTATTGTATTGAAAATAGGATTGCATTATTAGCTGAACTTAATAACGAGCTAGCTAATAAAAAAGTTGATGTAGCTGTAGTCACAGAGACGAAGAAGAAATTAAGTGGTACGAAAGAATTGGAAAATTATGTCATGGTTTATAGTGGTGTTCCCCAGTATAAAAGGGCGGCTTGTGGGGTTGCAATCCTCCTGCATAACCAATGGAAATCAAAAATAGTAAGCTACAGTTACATATCGGAGCGAATGGTTACATTGAGGATGAAAACAGAGAGAGGTCACTTAACAGTAGTCAGGGTCTATGCACCCGAAGAAGGGAAGTACGATGAAACTCTCTTATTTTATGAGTCACTTCAGAAGGTATTGAATACACATATAAGAACTGATTATGTGATTGTGGCTGGAGACTTGAACGCTAGGGTTGGTTCAACTCCAATACCAGGAGTTGTAGGCTGTTTTGGAGAAGATGTGATAAATAGAAATGGGCAAGAACTAAGGCAGTTCACATCTTTTAATAAACTTAAAATAATGAACACCTTTTTCAGGAAAAAAGACATCTATAAATATACATGGATTGCTAGAGGCTATCGCTCACTAATTGATTACGTTATAGTCAATGAAAAGATGAAGAACTTAATACAGGACACAAGGGTTTACAGGGGACCAGAAATAGGCTCAGATCATTACCTAGTTATATCACAAATAAAACATCTACGAAGGTGGAAAAAATTTAGAACAAAGACTATCAATTCAGAGGAAGTATATAAGGTTTATCTGCTCCAAGACGACGGTGTAAAATATCTGTACCAACAAAGATTGGGAGCATATTTAGCAAACATCAATAGAGAAAATGATATTAATAGGGAATGGGAAAATATACGAGCGTGTATAGAGAAGAGTGCACATGAGGTAATAGGTCGGAGGAAGAAATTTAGGAAAAGAAAAGGATTGAAAATTTGGATGGAAGAACTTGAACAGGCTATAAAAGATAAAAAGATAGCGTATCATAAATACTTACAAACGCCAAGTGTACAAAATGTGGAAACTTATAAGTCAAAAAGAAATACCGCAAAAGCTATAGCCAGGAGAGCCCATCAACAGTACTGGGATATATTTGTAAGCAACATAGAACATTACCTGCATGGAGGGCAGGAAGTAGCCTATAAAATCATTAAACATCTAAACTCTCAGGAAAGAGACACAGCTAGACTAAACATGATCGAAGATGAAGAATGGAAAAGGCACTAACAAGAACTATGGTGTCAAGCAGAAGTAAGCAGGGATGAAGGAAGCGACATAAGTGCTTGCGTGGATATGATTACTTTAGATGAGCTGCAACAGGCACTAAGAGACTCTAAAAATAGGAAAGCAAGTGGACTGGATAAGATAAACATGGAATTGCTAAAACACGGAAGGCCTCTTTTTGAACTGCAATTTCTTCATTTGATTAATGAATGTTGGAGAGCAAATGATGTGCCATCAGCATGGAACAAAGTGGAGGTAATGTCCCTTTTTGAGAAGGGTGACAGACATAGGTGTGATAACTATAGGGGAATCGGTCTACTTAACTCAGCTTATAAGGTCTATTCACGGATAATCAACAATAGATTGAAAATTATTACTGACACATTGCTATGTGAAGAACAGTCAGATTTTAGAAAGGGACGCTCTTGCATTGGCAATGTTTTAATAATACAACAACTGATTGAAAGAAGAAGAGAATTCAATCTTGAAACGCACATAGCATTTATAGATTTTAAGAAGGCGTTTGACAAAGTAAATAGACAAAAGCTGTGGGAAATTATGAATATAAGAGGTTACCCTCGACACTTGATCCAGGCATTGAAAGGACTATATAAAAGAGCAGAAATGGTGATAAATACGGGGCGAAGTATAAGCACAAAGCTAGTAACAACACAGGGTATGTGACAAGGTTGTAGCACATCACCAACTTTGTTTAATATATACATAGATCACATAATTAGGATATGGAAGGAAGAAGTCCGTGGAGGTATTAAAATAAATAGCAACACCACTTTAAATTCGTTACTTTTTGCAGATGATTTAGCAATAATTCAAACGACTGAAGATGGTCTGCAAAGATTGGTGTACACATTAGAAACCATAGCTAATGAATATTCCCTAGAAATATCGCCACAGAAAACTAAAATTATGGCATTTAAAGGGAAGAATCTAGTACGCTAAAAAATAATGGTCTATGGACGGACATCCTGTAGAACAAGTATCACATTTTTGCTATTTAGGATCGGATGTCAGCTATCTAAAAGGACATGATATAGAAAGAAAACTTCAGAGATTTGAATACATAGGGGGCACAATAAATAGAATGTTGGGAAATAAAACGCGTAAGGAGACAAGATTAAAGTTATATAAAACCATGGTTGTCCCAATTCTGACGCACGGCAGTGAGACCTGGGTTCCTTCAAAACTAGATAGATCAAAGATTCAGGCAGCTGAAATGCACTTTCTGAGAAGAGTCAAGGGCTGTACACGATTAGATAGAATACGTAATGACGACGTCCGGAATGCGCTAAACATCTACAATTTGAATCATCGAATAGATGATTACAAACGGAAATGGCGGGAACACATCGACCGCATGGACAAATGTAGACTACCACAACAAATAAGATCTTATAAACCAACGGTCAAGTGTAATGTTGGAAGACCTTTTTCAAGATGGGACCAACTATGACATTGTGGAGACGGAACAGGCATTTCTGCCTATACCATGAAGTGTAGTAGAAGAAGAAGAAGATTGAAAATAGCCTACAGATCATTAAATAATAGCCTGCAGATAAACAGAAAATAACCTTCATATTGGTTTGTAATTTTAAGTAGTTATAATAAAATTTCTATTTATTTTTTTCAAATGCACATTACTTTTGGAACTCTCCTCATATAACAAGAAGTTATGACATGTTGGTAGATGAGGAGAAACACTGGTTGAAACACCCAAGATTAATGATTCTGGTGATGGAGGATGAAATGAAGGCAAAGACTGGAGTACCTGAAGTAGACTGTTATAGATATTGAGATATGAAGAGATTGGTTCAAAACAGAAGGAGTGGAGGACCACATTAAACCAGTTAGGTGACTGATATGAGAGAAAGTTGGTGACAGGTGGAGAGGACGGGAAACCATCTTTGTATCAGCAGTTAGTATTGGTTGTATGGTCAGGAGTGGACACTGAAAGAAGAGTCGGTACATAAAGACTGAGACCATACCATTGACAGTTAATTTGGCAGCTGAAGTAGAGATCTCTGGCCTTTAAGCAGTTGCCCACAGTTCTACAACGCAGCAAATTTGGCTTAGGCTTCAGGTGTGAAAGTTTAAGTGATTTGATTTTGCCTTTCAGATATTTGTGATCACTGTGTAATAAAATTTGAAAAAAATTCGTTTAATTATATTAGTAATAGTAAGTTTTAGTATTACACTACATTTTTAGTTTCCAGTTAATCATGATGATCATTTTAAAAATTGAATAGAGTATGCCATATTTTTAAGCTGAAATAATTTATATAAGCATGTGCATACTGAGTTTTTTTTAATCACTTATGCTAACATGTAAATTTTATCTCTTTTCAGCACTCGAGAGTGAAGCCAGTACAAATATAACCATAAGCAATGTCACACTATGTGTCTCAGGTAGTACATATATTATGTTGAGTTTTTATAATGTTAATATATACAACTGAGTTTTTACAAGTAGATGATATTAATTTTCTAATGACTTGTATATATTTTTCCAACATAGAACACTAATACTTTAGATAACAATTTTTGAAAATGTTACCTTAGCCTCAGCCAGCTTCTGATGAAGCTCACAAGTGAAAGCTGGCCAAGGTAGAGGTAATTTTTTAAAATTTTCATCTAAAATATTAAGTGTTATATATTGGAAAAGTATATACAAATCGTTACTGATTCTCGGACATGCACTTTTTAAGAATATTACTTTCCTCTTCTCTCTTGTACAAGAATTTACATTTTCTTCATTACTTGTAAGGCTGTGACTGAGTATATGAGGATTGTATACTTTATTTGATTATGTTAAAAAGACCAACATAAGCAGTAATTTTGTAATTATCTTCTTACATTAACATTTGACATAATACAGTTTTTTATTTATTTAGCAGTTAATATAAGCGCATTAAAAGTGGTGGCCTATGAGTCCCTTACATTTCTCTTTCCTTTTAAAGGTGTCAATTATATTAACACTTTTGAAAGTTTTTGATTCACTGTGTCTGCCAGTTAGTGCTTCGTGTAATCCTGTATTTTGTCTTATTGTATTAGCCATCCAGATTCATGTATATTGGTATGTCTCTTAGTAATATCAATTTAACCATTTTCTGTTTCACTGGTGTTCACACCAACTTCATATTCATTAATGCTAGTGTACCCATATTAATCATCATCATCATCATCATCATCATCATCTACCTTTAATGCATTAGGCATAAAACATGTTGCAACAAAAAGATATGCTGTAACTCAAGTGAACAGGACACAATGCACAGAATTCATCAAATACAACACCGCTGACAGATTCGTGTTACATGTTGTTATATAGTGTTGTATATATTGGTTTAGACAAAATTTCCCACATCATGGTGAACTTCTCTATTATTGAGGCAGTTCAGTCATTTCTGTAAGAAAGTCCAGTGCTCAGGGAAGCAATAGAGATATACAAATGACACAAGCACATACAGCGGAACAGGGCAGACATTGAGATAGAATCAGAGCAAATGGCAAATGCAGAAGAAAGAATGAAGATGGAAAGGAGCTACATTGTAAAAGCCAACAACTCTGAAAATGTTTAGTTCTGAACACTGTACTGAGGCCTCAGATTACTGCTGATTTATGGGGACTTATTTGTATGACTGAAACTGTATGTTATCAGCTATTTTATCTGCGTTAGCAGTCTTCATAACAACTTTGTCGTATTTTGTTGCTTCTCTGCTATGTACAACTTTCCCTTGAACGAGGCCTTTCGGTTTTGCAAACATTATCAAGTTCTTACTAATAAGTAAGGGAAAGGGAAAGTTGTGAAACCGAAAGGCCTCGTTCGAGGGAAAGTTGTACATAGCAGAGAAGCAACAAAATACGACAAAGTTGAAACCGTATGACTTCAGACAGAAGAATTATACATACTTGTAACCTATTAATGTGCACAATTTCACTATAAATAAAGGCAGTACATTTTGGAAGAAAGTTTTATCATTTCAAGACTATTCACTTGAAGATGAAATACTTCTATGTTGTATGCAACTTTTTAACTTGTCTGTGTTGTTATTCTTTTACTTATCTAATTCTCAGACTTTATTTTCATATACTGTATACTGGAATTAAAATATATTTAAATTTCCTTTTCAAGTTCACTAGTTTTATTATTTTACATAAACTAATAAATTATGAAGTAAATGTTGAACATTGTTTTCTGACTAGGAATCAGTACTTTGATGTATCTGCATAGATGTTTGGTAATAAAACAGTTTTGTATTTTTCGAAAGTGGTTATAGTGTTACCATTGTATATAATCCTCATCAACATTATTTAGTTTTGTATTTTTCGAAAGTAGTTATAATGTTCCCATTGTATATAATCCTCATCAACATTATTTTAATCTCTTCCACCCATTATGTATGCACACCATTGACACCTATGGGAGGGGGATCCATCCCCTTCCAGAGATATTAAATTTCAGTGAAATTCCATAAATACATAAAGTTACACTTATTTTGTAGCCAGTTGCATATTTTTAAATAAGATATAAATAATTATTTAGGAAGAACCTTAAATGTCATTTGCCTTAAGGAGTGGGGAATCTAACCTTAAAGCTAGTTTCATCTCCCCCACACACCCCAAGAGTGACTCCTAGTTCCATTACTGATGTACACAGTGTATAAACAATGTGTAATGTGTTTATACTATACATGTGTTTTGACTTGTTAACATATGTTAATGTTAGTGTAACATAAAACTTTTCTTCATTTACTCCTGTATTTGGAACTGTCTCACTCATGAAAACAATTCAGTATGTAAATTGACCTAATGAATGTATCAGGTACTTTTTTTATTATGGATACTGCTTTTGTCAGCTGGGAAGTTACAATTGAATTAGGATTAGAATTTTAATTAGCCTGTGAATCATTTGGTTGACACATTGTTATACAGCCTAGTATAACAGCCAGTTACAGCCTGACCTGTAACTTTGGTGTAGTAATATAATGAGTTTGTTTGAACTTTGAATGTTAAAATTGAATTTTACTCTTGGCTAGTATACAAGAAAACCAAAACCACAAAAGGGTGATCATAAATGTATGAGAAAAGTAATTACTATTTCATGCAATTGCTAGTAAGAATAGACTATCAGCTTGAAGTTGTTATTAACCTACACTCCAATATTTCTTACATTTTATATTTGTTACTAATAAATAAAATAATTTAGTTACCGCCTGTTCCATGCCACATCCGGTTCGAGCACATGGATTATACACAACATGAGTTTCAACTCTAAGGGCCAGGATTCGTGCTCAGCGAGATTCAGAAACATTGAGGGTTGTTGAAATAATGACACTGACTACAATTTTTTGGTGCCATGAATTTGTTTAATTAATCTGAATTAGCGTTATAAACCTTTACGGAAACCAAAGATGGCACCGCATATGAACAAAAACAAAATGGCGTCTACACATCCTTACGCCTATCTCCATTACTCATTACTTTTCAATTACTTTTATACTTAATCCTATTATAAAGTTAACCATAGCTGCAGCTCTAAAAAAAATTGATCGATTAAATTTACGATCGTTATATAGCACAAACCAATGCCCCAATCTTTTATCGTTATAGCTGGCACGTTCACACTCCCATGCTCTCTCCCACACACTAGCTAACACAGATACATTTTTTGTTTAATTCATTATAATTTTGAGCTCAGAAATATTAAGGTAGATTAGTAATTTGGACTTCCCTGAATGTGTGAAATTGTAGGGCCGCAGTTGATGTCAGGTTTTTCCCCATTTGCTGGCAGATGTTTGCCGAAGGTCCTGCGTCGATTTCCTCTGTTAACACTGATTCTAATTTACATACTTGAATAGTAATTTGCTAGTGGTTGTTTAAAAGTTCACTGTTACATTTACATTTTGTAATTTGATTAAACACTTTTGGCGAAAACTACACCAACTGCAATTTCAGCTGTTGATGCTCTGATGTGCTGTAAAAGACTGAGAACGCCATATTTGCGTAAATTTTATAGGTAGAGGGGATTAGCCTCGTCATAATTCTTATTGTTTTTAAGCGGGCGACGCCCTTGTTTTGCGTCACTATTGTTACGTATTATGATTGATGACCTCTTACCAGTGCTTTCTTAACTGGGTTCGCCCAAATATGTGTGTAGAATTGCACGTACGCCACGACCTTGGATTCGGCTCATACAGATGAAACTGCGTTGTATTCTTATACGTGGGGGGGGGGAATTGACCTAACCATTTACATATATTAAAATACAATAAATTTATCCTCTCCGTACCAATGAACATTAAGATGGACTTTTGTACTGTCACAAAACCCCCTCAATGAGAGGTTTTATGTCAAAACATAAAAAACTCATTGACTCATTCACACTGCCTAAAGGGATCAGCCCAGATATGTCGCCATAACCCCCGTAGTGTTTACATAAAAAAGAAATACAATCACTTACCCTTGGTCCAATGATGATGACAGTACCCGCATGACCTTACTTCTCACATGGACTTCTCATGAGAGCTCCCAACACCGCAAGGCCAACAGGCACGTAACGCTCCTGCTCTGACGCACCGGCCAGCTCAGGGCCGCCGTCACAACATCACCAAACGCTGAAACATTGAATACAAAATTTAAAATAGTGGCCTTATACTTTCATATCCGCAACTGATATGTCTCACCTTAGTTGCATTGGTTTATGCCCTGAGGCATTGATTTTCTTAACTCTAAAATTCTTAATAACAAAAACAAACAAGATTTAGGACAGAAAATCCATTTCCACTTTTGACATTCCTATATTTATCAAAGCTTTCTGACTCCAGTCAATATTATTTTACTCTCTTCATTCACAGGAAAATATATTCTTATACTAAACATCAATACGTAAAACAATTTTTTAATTTTCAAAGCAACAACAACTATCTCTATCATATAAAATTCAGCAGAATTTGTTTATGGCAGATTCTAACTATTCAAACTTTATGTATTATTTTCTGATTAACATTTCTTTACCACAGAATCATAATTATATTTTTTATATTCAACACCAATATCAACGTTATTTCTTTACTTAATATTTGTTACCGTTGCTACCAATAACAATAAAACATAGTAAAACATTGACATTAACCATTAGCATTGTTACATTTACATTAAACAATTTACATTTACACAACTTGTATCAAAACTTTATAACATTATTATTATCTTTTATATCAACTTTTCAACTATGACTTTTCTCTTGTTTGACATTTTCCTCCCTCTTAGTTTGGGTGACTCTCTATTATTCACTATTATCTATATCTTATTTTGGCATTTTTCTATCTAACCTTACTCACCCTCTTTCTACTAACAGCCATATTTATATATTATGACACCAATCTCTCCATAATAACCTCCTTCACTAATTCCACTTATATCATTTTTCTCTTTAAATAAAATAACTAATATCCTCATTTTACTAGTATTTCAACTTCTTATTCTCTCTACCTCCCATTAAAATTAACCCTGCTTAACTCACATGCCTTATTTATCATCATCACCCACACCTCTTTACAACATTTCACCTTAATACAACACTAGAAAATTAATCACTTATCTTACAATAATAATACAACTCAATACCTGAACATATTTATGTTTAATCCTTTGCTATTCAACAAATAATCTAATCTCATAACTAATCTCCTCCTTTATCTAGTCAACACACAAAAAAATGTTACAATTATTATTAAATCAACTAAACTATGACTTCCTGGTACATACATGTTTTACATAAAATTACATATAATATACAACATAAAGAATACATCAATACCTGGACATTAATACACAAAAAATATACAATCCAAATTATCATTTAATCATTGACCATAAATCAGTTCATAAAACAGTCCATCTTGAAACCACACTATCACATAATTAAATGTTCATAACACAATAAAATATTTATCCACCATCATCAAATAATAATCTTATCTTACTTACACACAACTCATTTTTAATTAAGTACATTATATCATCTTTTGTAATATAATAACTATTTAAATTTATTTTATCCATTATACCATAGTAATACTCTGCAGGATTACTCCACATTACTATATCATAAAACTTGTCAACATTTGGTATGGTCCTGTCACCTTCAGTATGATTAGTCACAATCGTGTAAGTTACAAAGTCATTATTTTCATCATCATCTCCTACTACCTCAGTTTCACTATAAGGTAAGTACTCATTATTATTACTACTTCTCTCTCCACCTAAACTCTCTACAAACTCTTCATAGTTTCTCTTTACTTTAAAAATCTCTATCTCTCTCTTTCTCTCACAAAACCTCTCTCTCTCAATATATCTCTCACTCTCAAAATATGCAGGGGACGCTTAACTCATAATTGCTGCACCACCTATGAAGTGCACAAAAAACCCAAGGAAATTTATTTGCAGACATATCGTCTTCCAGATATATACTGAAGGCACTCTCGTCCTTCCTAAACACATGTGAAGCCTTTACTTCACCAACACGGGAAACATTTACCCCCTGCAACCCTTTTACAATTATACTTTCTCTCCACTTTCTCTTTAACTCATCACACACTAACATTCCATCATTATCATATTCTACTCCCATTAAAATCTCATTATCACTACCAACATTTTAATCATTATTTTCTAATACCATATTTTTATTTTTATTATTATAATTCTCCCCACTACTTACATTGTCGTCTTTGTTTTCATTCAATTTATCTATTTCTCTATTATTCTCTAACTCCCTTTCATCTAAACGTGCATGTATTTCGTCGATTCTGTTGTCTAAATTATTTATTTTAATATTAAATTTCTCATTAACTGTTTCTATTGTTTGTTTCTGAATATTATCACAACGTATCTCCATTTCGTTAATTCTTTTATCGAACTTAAAAGTTTGTTTTTTGATCTCATTTTTCATTTCATTGAATTTCTCATCAAACTTTACATTTAACTCATGACTTTGACTTTTCATTAATTGAAACAAGTCATCTAATGATACTTTACTACCGACAGGTGTTGAGTTTGCAACGATCCAATTCATTATTACTGAAACTGTCGCTGTGTCATTTAGGTCGACACTTTCATTGTTTTCTGCCATTTTAATGAAATTTTCTTTAATAATACACTAGCGTTTATTTTGAATTGTTGCTTATAGGTCTTTTAATCTATCATCAACATAACCTAACCATTGCTATAACCTCTTACGTGTTATGCTACGAATCATTTCACCACCCACCCTGTTTCTGAATCTGGCTTATTTTTATATAAAATAATTTTTATATAAAGTCGCAGTTCAGGCTGCCAATTGTTATTAACCTACACTCCAATATTTCTTATATTTTATATTTGTTACTAATAAATAAAATAATTTACTTACCGCCTGTTCCATGCCACATCGGTTCGAGCACATGGTTTATACACAACATGAGTTTCAACTCTAAGGGCCAGGATTCGTGCTCAGCGAGATTCAGAAACATTGAGGGTTGTTGAAATAATGACTGACTACAATTTTTTGGTGCCATGAATTTGTTTAATTAATCTGAATTAGCGTTATAAACCTTTACGGAAACCAAAGATGGCGCCGCATATGAACAAAAACAAAATGGCGTCTACACATCCTTACGCCTACCTCCATTACTCATTACTTTTCAATTACTTTTATACTTAATTCTATTATAAAGTTAACCATAGCTGCAGCTCTAAAAAAAATTGATCGATTCAATTTACAATTGTTATATAGCACAAACCAATACCCCAATCTTTTATTGTTATAGCCAGCACGTTCACACTCCCATGCTCTCTCCCACACACTAGCTAACACAGATACATTTTTTGTTTAATTCATTATAATTTTGAGCTCAGAAATATTAAGGTAGATTAGTAATTTGGACTTCCCTGAATGTGTGAAATTGTAGGGCCGCAGTTGATGTCAGGGTTTTCCCCATTTGCTGGCAGATGTTCGCCGAAGGTCCCGCGTCTATTTCCTCTGTTAACACTGATTCTAATTTACATACTTGAATAGTAATTTGCTAGTGGTTGTTTAAAAGTTCACTGTTACATTTTAGTTACATTTTGTAATTTGATTAAACACTTTTGGCGAAAACTACACCAACTGCAATTTCAGCTGTTGATGCTCTGATGTGCTGTAAAAGACTGAGAACGCCATATTTGCGTAAATTTTATAGGTAGAGGGGATTAGCCTCGTCATAATTCTTATTGTTTTTAAGCGGGCGACGCCCTTGTTTTGCGTCACTATTGTTACGTATTATGATTGATGACGTCTTACCAGTGCTTTCTTAACTGGGTTCGCCCAAATATGTGTGTAGAATCGCACGTACGCCACGACCTTGGATTCGGCTCATACAGATGAAACTGCATTGTATTCTTATACGTGGGGGGGGGGAATTGACCTAACCATTTACATATATTAAAATACAATAAATTTATCCTCTCCGTACCAATGAACATTAAGACGGACTTTTGTACCGTCACAAAGTTGATGGTTATTTATAACATGTTTCAGATGAAATTTAAAAATAACAGTTGTGATTTATTAATTTGTTAGTTGAATTGCAAACTTGTTTATTTTAATTCTAGTTACCAGTAATTACAATCACACACACACACACAATATATAATGTAATATTATTGTGCTTTGCCTTTAAAAATGGTTGGCTATTTTAACAGGAAGGTATATTCAAAATTATGTCTAAACACCAGGCTGTTAGGCCATGGTTGGTTGCTATTAAATGCCATCATGTTGGCAACATTTGGAATCTTCCTCAAGCTGCCAAAAAGTGACAGAGAGTAAGAAAACACAATAGCGGCAGATGTACGCTGAACAATACCCGATTACGCTGAACAATACCCGATACTTGTATCAGGTAGAAGCAACAACTACGTGACCGGGTATCAGGTATTGTTCGGCGTACATCTGCCGCTATAGTGGTTTCTTACTGCCTGTTTCTTTTTGGCGGCCTGAGGAAGATTCCCGAAGGGGAATCGAAATGTTGCCGACATGATGGGATTTAATAGCAACTGACCACGGCCTAGCAGCCCGGTCTTTAGACATAATTTTGAATATATTGACAAGGGCTGTGGAAGCTTCAGACTAAAGTTAACAGGAAGGGTTTGGTAATGAGAATACAAATAATAAACTCACTTCCATCTACTTCCACTCATTTTATAATAGACATTCTATACATTTAATTTGCATATAGATTATTAAACTTTCACTTGTGAAACTTACTTTGTTTCCTCCCGTACTCTGTCTCACATCGCTGATGAAAGCGCACATCACGCCGAAACGCGTATGGGAGGAAACAAAGTAAGTTTTACAAGTGAAAGTTTAATAATCTCTATTAATTTAGTGCTGTGAAAAAAGAAAAAAGAAGATGAACTATCAAAACAAATTTAATTTGTATATAATTATAGATTTAAACTGTGTTTCTCTTATATATTGAACATATTTAGTCACAACTAAGTATAGCAGCCCTTTTTAAAAAAAAAATATGTTCCTATAGTTATTATACTGTATTAGCAAAGAATACGTTTCTTCTGAAAGTAAATATATTATTGTACACCTTACATACATTTCATAAAGACAATCTGTACTACAATGCAGAGTATCTTGATGAAACATATATAAGGTGTACAATAACATATTCACACACTGATGAAATTTATTAATTTGTTAATACCAATATCCATTAATTGCAAGAAGCTACAAACATCAAGCATTACTATAAAGAAAAATATTACAAAGTTTATTCAACTACATCTGTTTGCAGAGGATGGTGTTTGGAGAGATGATGGTGAAACTTGGTTTGATGGCTGCCGCCAGTGCTACTGTATGGCAGGCAGAGAGATGTGTTCATTGTTGAGTTGCCCACCAACAGCCTGCAGCAATGTTTTATATAACACTTCCAAAGATTGTTGTCCAACATGTCCAGGTAATATTTTCATAGAATACTTCTAATAAACATAAGTTATACTATGTTATTATTTACTTAATTTCAGCTAAATAAATCATTACTTACTAATAAATTAGTGTAATTTAGTTAATAATTTAGTGTAATAAACTAAATATAAAAATTGTTATAAAAAATTATATTTAAATTAAATATTAAATATTTAGCCCCCAGATCCTCAAATGGGCAATTCTTAAGCCACTAAATTGTGAGAATATATTCATGTTTTCATTGTGAGTATAAAACAAAACAATGTTTTCCTACAGGAACTCAGGGTGGACTGGGTTCACACATGGTCTGTCAGGGTGAGACTCCTGGTAAGATCCATGTTGAAGGGGAGACATGGAGACTTTCACCTTGTGTAGAGTGTGTATGCCAGAGTGGTAGAGCTCTATGCCATTCACCTGTATGTCCAGCTGCACCATGCAAGCGACCTTTACCACCTGCAGAAGGACAGTGTTGCCCCACGTGTCCACCTGAACTACTTAACACTTCGTTTTCGTAAGTATTTTTTAGATTAAATAAAAACTTTGCCACCTCTATAATCTCACAATTAGCTCTGCGACATAACTTACAACAAAGTGTACAATTTGATTATAGAGATACACTGGGTAAATTAAACTTAGTTTAATGATTGTTTTGAAACAGTATTTATAAAGTTTACTATTTATTTTTAACTTAACTCTAAAAATGTTTTTTATTCTTTAGGCGTCGATGTATTATTTTACTATATATAATTTTATATGTGAAGATAACCAATTTTAGAACACAGTGTTTTGTTTGTTACTAATATATTGTAACAATAAAAAAGAGGCCTAAATATATAAATAAATAAAATCCACTACCAGGACTTAAACTACTTACCTGCTGCGGAAATTTTATCAGAAGCCCAGAGTCGCCACCTATATCTTTGAAGGACAGATATGGAGACCTTTACACTTTACCTTAATAAAACGGACAATTTTGCAATCTGACCCACCCAATTAATAACTCAGAAGATTCCGGAACGTTAGACGAATTTCGCAACACAGAAATGAGAAAGTGGTAATGACGAAATAACTTAGACTAACACATTTTGTTATGAAAGAATGCTTTACTTACTAAATACGGACATCCTTAATCCAAAAACACCAAGGAACGAAAACATAAACTGAGTTAGTTACATGACTCTTACATTTACAATATGATTTTTACTTACAAGGTAGCCCAGCTCTGCTCATTCACTCGATCACACCCCATACAAACCCTTTTTCAAATGTTATAAAAAATTAGAAAAGAAAAAAATAGTTATTCTTTAAGGATCACGGTTTCGTTTTGCATTAGTTTGATATGCGCGAGGCCGGCCGAGCACGTGCTTTCGTTACGGTCACATTTTATGTTATTAGCTGCTCTCGAATCGTCACTGCACTGCACTGTTTGTAACACCGTTCGATTCCTCGGGTCCCGGTCGGTCTTCCTGAATTAATTACATTTTCCGAAAACTTGACCAACCGGGTCCGAAACAAAATATATGCGTCTGTAGCGGAACTCTGTATCTCGTTGACCGCTTGGCGTCTCTGACTACTGTCCACTGTCACCTAGAACGTAACAGGTACAACTACCTGTTCCTGCATGGAAGTTGTACTTCCATGCCATGATGTTTTCGTCGTCGCATCTTGTTCCTGCTGTCGTGTAACCATTTTATGCGTGGCATAGAGCTGGTATATGTGTGTGACCAGAGGACAATATTGGCTTCTGCTCTGCTGATGTCATTTAAGTGGGCCGGACTTAAAACAGTGTTTCCGGGGGATCTTGAAGAAGACGACAAATATTATTCTCTCTAGCCATCTTGGTTTTTTGTTATAGCGTCCTTTGAGCGTGATTGAGCAGTTGCGTATGTGCGCTGCCACATACAGGTACAAAGTTCTCAGAATTTTGTGGAGGTAAACTCTTCAGCCGCATTCCTCAACAACAACTGCGTCTTATAGCGTTGTTTCACTGTTCTGTTACATTGACTGTTATACGCACAAATACGTTGCACAATGATAATCCGCCCAGAATGAAATAAATAAAAATATACTTGTATATGCCCCAAACGGTTAAAATAAAACACCCAAAATTTGACCCGCTACAATACCCCCTCGATGAGAATTCTGCTGTCCACGACAGAAGAAATCTCATCGATAACCCCGAAGAGGACCGGAGAGGAACTGGTGCCAACAACCCCCTTGTTCTTAACCTCATGGGTACACGACCCCCCTGGCTCAGTGACCATGGACTCATCTGAACGAGATCACTGGACTTCTCCGTAAGAGATCCCAACACCGAGAAATTGATCAGACTCGCACCACGGCACACCTCGCCTTCTAACATGCTACCCCCAAAATCCGCAATCCCTGGCTAAAATTACTCCAGCTCCTCCGCCGATATGGATCCCCTTTTTTGCAAGCTGGGCTGCCTTTAGCAGATACTGGGCTCACACACATTCACATTACATGATACCCTAACACATTAAACTAAGAACTTCCTTTTTAAAATTTATTATAAATTCAAAAAATTCAATATTCAAAAAAAAAAACCTTTTATCAAAAAATTCTCTTCCTCTTTTTTCTAATTTTTGTTTCAATGACTTAACCTAATCATTCCTATCAATACAAATACATCCTTACTCTAGCATGAGAACAATTTATAGCCTACCAATATAAAGCAATACAATAAAAGAAACATCACTAATACATACATAATAAAATAATAATTATCTAACATATTCACTCGCTGGCAGGCGAAACATCAAAAAAAATTTTTTTTTTTTTTTTTCAAAAAAATTTAAAATTTTCAAAATTCTAAAATTCAAAAAAATTATTCATTAAATATTTATTAAATTTATTTATTAAATAACATTTATTAAAATTATTCAAAGATTAGTTTGAATTAATCAAACAAACAAATTAAAATTGAATTCCTACTCTACAAGCTTAGTAGGTGTATGAACTCATCAGCTGATCATAACTAGGTCAAGTACAAAACCCTTGACCTACATATGTTATGTATGATTTCTGAAAACACCTTGAACATTTTCAATATCCTACCTTGAAATACAAAACATAATAAACAAAATATTTAAAACGAACAAATATTAATATAATTAATCATCAACTTGACATTTAAATCATTTAAAATAAACAATTCTTAACTTTACATTATTTTCACTTCTATCAAAATTCTGTCACTGGTTTAAAAAAATAAACAATTGTATATTCTTTATCATGAATCTCTCTGCCTTTTCAACAATCTTAATATACTGTGGGTGATGTAAATCATTTATTCTCGTTTTTCTGTATTAGATTTCTATACCTATATAAACTTTCTCCCTCTGACTCTAATATTCATCAACTGCAACTCCCATGACACCCAACTCTATCAAAAATATCTACTAATCAGGACATTCTAAACCCCAACTTATCATTTAACACAATTCGCCGCCTTCTCTACATATATAAAAAAAAAATACTCTCCAACCCTTTGTACATAGGATACGTGTTTCCCCTACCCAAAAACTCATTTCCCTTATTTGGCGGCCCGGATTCTACCTAAGGCGGCCCTTTCCCCACTAAAATCTATTCTAATCCCGTCCCAACCCTTGTTGCGGACTCCCCAACTACACTACCCCCTAATACAAAATTGCCATCCCCAAAAATCTCAATCTCATTACCTCACTACAAATACACAAAATAACCTCATTAACTATAAACATAAATATATATCATTCAAAACTCTATATAAAGTCTCCATTACCACTGTGTCAACATCTATATTTCTCAAAATTCTGTTACATCACATCAATTCAAAACCAACATTACATCTCTACTCATCTCTACTATTTCACATTCAACTTTTAATTCAACTTGGACAGGTCTACATGTCCCATAAAACATTTATCACCCATGAATTATCTTTTATTAATTTGCATAAATTGTTATTTTATTTCTCATATTCTTTTTGTCTTTACTTCAAAATGTCTGTAGTACTCTAAACATTAATTACTTGTAACATTTACAAACCCATATACCAGTGACATGGTATTGTTGATCAGCTGATATCCTAACATAATTAAAACACCATGGATACCTTTCAAAATTGAACAGTTACATGTAATACATTATCAACACTTACTTCTATTATGTTGATTGCCTGCCAGGCGTCTAATGATTGGCTTAAAAAAAAAATTACACACATAATGAAAATACATTTTATCAACAACTATATCTAACACACAACAATAAAATGATTGCACAAATAGCAATAAACCTGGATTATTAGCATACATCAAACAAACAATTCTCTTTTAAATAATTTATATAAAAATTTATAAACATTATTATTTAAAATTTTTCATTAACTCTTTTTATTTATCATCATGATGAATTTATCCTGTGTTGTAATCAGATTTTCAAAAATTCTAAATTTATTATTAATATATATATTTTTAACCATTATTTTTATTTAGCACAATTATTTCAAAATATTTCATTACTGAATTAACATATCAATCACTCCTGTCAACCTTTTTGTTATACATTATTCATATTGTAAAATTTCAATACTTACAGCCCATTTCTCAAAACATATACAACATACCACAATACTCTCACCTCACCCCTGAAACATTTCACAACATATTAGTTCACCTCAAATAATTCAGCCATCTATTATCAAAATGATTTAAATTCCTTAAAAAGTTAATTATACAATATTGAAATAGTCAAACATAATATTTAACATGTATTAAATTGTTTAATTAAATTAATTATTAACAATATAGAATTCATTACCATCCAAACAATTACAATTCTCTGATTACTTGTTTTCAAAATTAATTTGGTTTATTTATTTAAATTGCAAATATTTCAATATTATTCTTACAACAATTAATCACCTACATACACTGGTCACTTAACCACAACACATACCATTGGCTTTACTACATATTTATTTACAAATTTACTTCAGTATTTACTCAGTTATCACATCTCAATTTCCAAATCAGCCAAGTCAAATAGCTTAAAACAAAATATTTAACTGTCTTTTCTGTTTTATATTTTAGCCACCATCGTCAAAAATATACCTCACATATTTGTATATTAAATGATTTTTATTTACATCCAGTTTATTATTATTATTTTTATCATAAACCATTACCTCTATGTCATTCATTTTCCCTTTTATTATCTCATAAGACTTGTCACTATTATTTGTTTTTATCCCGCCTCCGTGAATATTTGTTGTTACACCCAGGTAATTTATTTTCTCATCATATTCCTCCACTACAAGTACACTAATTCTTCCTACAGGTACACATTTATCATCAATATAATCATTGTCTACTACTACACAAGGTATGTCTACATTATTTATCATAACTCTCTTTATATCCATCTTCTCTATCAGCTCTACATAACCTCTATTTACCTTGAACCACTCTAACTCTTTCTCTCTCTCATAATCACTTTCATCACAATACCTGTCACCACACCACTGACCTACTTCACTCCATGCAAAGGGCACAACAAACTTACTATACCATTTCCTGGCTTTTCCAGGTTTACAAAAAATTAGGGGACTGCTTGAAGACACCTCGTCTTCCACACAATTAACGGAGGAAACTCTGTCCTCAAAATTCACTACTAGCGGAGTCCTTACTCCACTTATATCACGGGGAAAATTTGCCCTTTGACACCCTAACCTTTCATCACACTCTCTCTCAATTTCATCAACACTCGCTAACATTTTGTTATTAAATTCTACTTCACCACAAACTTCATCATCACTATTTGTTTTCACTACATCATTCTTAAATAGCTCGTTTTCAACTATTTTATCACTATTATTTATTAATTCAGTTTTACAACTGCAACTTACCTTGTTAGTTATTTCTTCGCTATTATCAAAGACATCATTACCACTTACCTGTGTTAACTCCACTTCTGTACTCTCTTTTAACTGATATCTATCTCCCTCCCACTTCTCGTCTGGTTTATCACAAGCATTTTTTACTTTATTGAAACCCTCATCCATTATTCTATTCAGATTATCAAACTGTTTGTCCATCATTTTGTCCCACTCGTTAAAATGTTTATTTATCATATCAGAACCCTTATCCATTTTTGTTTTTAACTCATTAAGTAGGTTAAATAGGTCATATACTGTATACTCTTTTTCTTCCGCCCCTACACTATCGTTATCATTAGGCCTATTTTCTGTCTTATTTTCTACCACTATCTCTTCAACTATCTTACCTGTATCATTGGTCATCTCACTATGTTTATTAATTTCTGCGAATATTCCTTCCTCTTGTTCTTCCATTTGTGTTAATCTACTGTCTAAATTACTCCATTCCTCGTCTGTCATCTCACCCACAACACCTCGAAATTCTTTCTCCCACTTATCCCACGCAAAATCACTATCATTATTTTGTATTATAGACATTTTTTTTTTTTTTTAAAGTTTGTTTGTATACAACACTTTATATATAACAAAACCACTTTTTTCCTATAATCAAACGCCTAACCCTACTGTGAATCACAATAACATAAACCTAACCTACTTAATTCTGTACGATAAAATTTTTATACATTCGTCATTACCACATCCTATTTTCTGTGTATTAAAATAGGTCTATCTCGTATAAAATTATAATTAAACGAAAATCCTGGCAGCGCGTCGCCATTTGTAACAATAAAAAAGAGGCCTAAATATATAAATAAATAAAATCCACTACCAGGACTTAAACTACTTACCTGCTGCGGAAATTTTATCAGAAGCCCAGAGTCGCCACCTATATCTTTGAAGGACAGATATGGAGACCTTTACACTTTACCTTAATAAAACGGACAATTTTGCAATCTGACCCACCCAATTAATAACTCAGAAGATTCCGGAACGTTAGACGAATTTCGCAACACAGAAATGAGAAAGTGGTAATGACGAAATAACTTAGACTAACACATTTTGTTATGAAAGAATGCTTTACTTACTAAATACGGACATCCTTAATCCAAAAACACCAAGGAACGAAAACATAAACTGAGTTAGTTACATGACTCTTACATTTACAATATGATTTTTACTTACAAGGTAGCCCAGCTCTGCTCATTCACTCGATCACACCCCATACAAACCCTTTTTCAAATGTTATAAAAAATTAGAAAAGAAAAAAATAGTTATTCTTTAAGGATCACGGTTTCGTTTTGCATTAGTTTGATATGCGCGAGGCCGGCCGAGCACGTGCTTTCGTTACGGTCACATTTTATGTTATTAGCTGCTCTCGAATCGTCACTGCACTGCACTGTTTGTAACACCGTTCGATTCCTCGGGTCCCGGTCGGTCTTCCTGAATTAATTACATTTTCCGAAAACTTGACCAACCGGGTCCGAAACAAAATATATGCGTCTGTAGCGGAACTCTGTATCTCGTTGACCGCTTGGCGTCTCTGACTACTGTCCACTGTCACCTAGAACGTAACAGGTACAACTACCTGTTCCTGCATGGAAGTTGTACTTCCATGCCATGATGTTTTCGTCGTCGCATCTTGTTCCTGCTGTCGTGTAACCATTTTATGCGTGGCATAGAGCTGGTATATGTGTGTGACCAGAGGACAATATTGGCTTCTGCTCTGCTGATGTCATTTAAGTGGGCCGGACTTAAAACAGTGTTTCCGGGGGATCTTGAAGAAGACGACAAATATTATTCTCTCTAGCCATCTTGGTTTTTTGTTATAGCGTCCTTTGAGCGTGATTGAGCAGTTGCGTATGTGCGCTGCCACATACAGGTACAAAGTTCTCAGAATTTTGTGGAGGTAAACTCTTCAGCCGCATTCCTCAACAACAACTGCGTCTTATAGCGTTGTTTCACTGTTCTGTTACATTGACTGTTATACGCACAAATACGTTGCACAATGATAATCCGCCCAGAATGAAATAAATAAAAATATACTTGTATATGCCCCAAACGGTTAAAATAAAACACCCAAAATTTGACCCGCTACAATATTTGCAGTTTGTAGCTATTTTTGCTCAGTAATATTAATAATCAGTATAGATGCAGATTCAGAAGAAACATCTGATGCTTCTTGCTATTTCTCTTAGTCATACAGATAAGTTAAAAAAATGTTTTGAATAGGTTCTTATAATGACTTATTGGAAACTAAAAGTCATTTGTAAGGGTCACATTACAAGAGCATTTTGAAAAGTTCTTGATCTATCAACATTCCTGGAACCAGAGGCGGGTGAATCCAGCATGCAATTTGGGGGAGGGGAGTTGACTTTTGGGGGTGATATGAAAAGTTGAACAATTCTTTAATGGTCTAATGTATAAATGATAGGAATGAGATAAGATAAAAGTACAGTGTTTTAGTATCAACACAACATGCTTATTAACGTACAAGTATAAAATCATATCTGTGTTTATCAGTTCTTTTAATAATGTTCACTTACAGTTAAATAAAATACACACTAATCACTTAAGTTATGTAACAAACAAAAATTAACATGGTAGTAAGGTACAGTTGCAATTTAAAGTAATTTTAGAGTAAAACCATGAACCTACATAATGTGATAAGAATTTTTTATCATATTCACAATCACAAAACCATTCTGCATTCACAAGATAATTAAAAAACTTTCGTCTTATGTGACCATTTGGGAGAGGAATCCCCCACATGCATCCACGCCTGCGTGGAACTGTAATTTGTGATATAATATAATACTGTAGTTTCATTGTTATACATAATTTTGTGTGTATGAATAAATACAGGGGATTTTATTACAGAAATTCAGCATTCAGTATTTTAAAGTGGTCACAATATACTTATTGCTTAAATAAAATCCGCTTATTGCTTAAATCAAATTCCATAGTTGTGATAGGGTAATAAGTTAACTAAACAATAAGCCACATTTGTTCATGCCCATTTCTTTTAAAATTTCATTATTTATGTTAGTCTAACTTAAGCGTCGGTTATTTTTCACTACTATAAGTAGTGTCAGTTTCTATATGGTTTTCACTGTATGAAATCCAAAGGCAAGTTTTTTTTATCAGTGACCCCTACCAACAAGAATTAGTAATTACTTGTACTTACTATTTTTAGCGGTACCTAATCATAAGTGTCAGTGTTTAGTGTCATGACGCTGATTTTATGATCTATTCTTATGCTATTATAAAAGCCCAGATTTTTAAACAGTTAATTGGCCATTGCTTTTTATAGGCTGACAACAACTTGTGATGGAAGAAAAGGACAAACATCATGGAGGGAAGGCAACTGTGTTAGCTGCGCATGTGACAATGGTGAACCTACATGTTTTACTGAACTGTGTGACCACCAGGTCAACTGTAAACATGCTCTGCAAGTCAAGAATCAGTGTTGTCCACTTTGCGTTGGTAAGTGCATTTTAATGCAATCTATGTATTTCACAACACAAGTTCAAGGGCTGTTAGAGACGAAGGGCATGCCAGTCGCCTGCTCGTATACTGCGTCCCGAGCTTCAAATACAATAGGTATTTCATAAACCTTTATTAATACCCAACTTATGAGGAATTCTGTCCCTTTTCTAAGTGCCATGCATTGAGTTGAAATGGCCATAACTTTATAGAAGTATACATGATTTTTCAGTCTATAGATATTAATATGTAAAAGGATTATAAAACAGAATTTGGAACAGTATAATAAGACCTAAATTAGATATATTTTCTGTACCTGCAAGGATCAAAGAAAGTGGAATTGTAATGAATCAAAGATTTAAATGAATTAAGTACAGATGCTGAATGGAAAAGCACAGACTAGCAAAACGTTTGAAATAATGAATCAAGAGAGAGATGCAGGAAGGGCAAAGAAGGCTTGAAGTTAGAGACCAGAACAGGTAATGTCACTTAATGCTACAATGGTGATGACAACAGCAATAGTGTTGCATCAATGGAAGCATTGGAAGCGCCAAGTCCCCATTTGAAACTCTCCACTAAAAATAATTCAAAATATATTAAATAATGATTTATCAGAGCATTCAGTGATGCAGTGATAAAGCAGAGAAGACAAATCAAAACATAAGGTACATAACGTAATGTAGTGGAAGTTATGCATCCTTGATTGCTGTTATACTCAACTCTTGTTTCCATCTTTTTTTTTAATACTTGTTTTATTTAATTTGTAACACTGAAGTTTGAAAATTGTGCGTATTATGCATTTTTAATGTGGAAATTAAACAGCATACTAACAGATATAATATTTAATGTTTATGTTTGTAATTTAATCACTATGAAGTATTGTGTCAGACAGTAACAGCAGAAGTGGCCACTACAGCAGCTTCTCTGCTAAGAATACAGTAATCTATCCACTTACCGCCATCGGAACTGAAGTCATATTTAATTGTTAGTAATGTAATCATTCTTTTCATGATACTGCGCATAATGTACTTACTTTACTTTACTTTATCCAACACCTGTCCGTGGCCTCTCAGCCATGCGACGTCGAGCCTCCCAGTAGCAATGAACAGGATCCAGGGGTGTAGCAGAGAGATCAATGCACTATCCATCTAATGTATCACTACCGCGCATAATGTAGACATTTGACATCTTCAAAAATAAAATTCAAAGGACTACAACTAAGAAACCCAGCTAGACTACAAATAATAAGATGAAAACCTTACACAGTATTGGCATCTGTTTAACTTTAAGTATATAATGATTATATTTGAAGTCATTTTTGTGGATAATTAAACATTGTTTGGTACAAACACAAGCAAAAACGTGAAGAAGGTTAGGTAGTGCTTCCTCCAGTTTCAGACCCACACCTTCCCATCAACCTTCTTTAGCATTGAAATGTATGGCAGTTATCTCTATTGGGTAACACAGTTATAAGCATAATACAATTATATGCAAGATTTACTATAACTAGAGCTAGGATTTTTAAGTGCAAAATTTTGGTAAAAAAGGTGCTTTAATTTAGTTGAAAAAGGTGCAAATTTCAAATGTAAATATTCATACAAACAGTACCAAAACCAATTACATCACATATAAGGATTCAGAATTCATTTATGTATTAAAAAGTCAGCCTAAAACAATTCCCTGAACACAATGTTATTAAAGTCACAAGTCCAGAAAACTGTTAAAACAGATAACATTTAACATTTCAATGTTCTTTTTCAGTGAGGCTGCATCTCCGGTCGTTAAGTAAATACTTGTATGTAGAAAAGGAATGTTGACGTTCAACGTCAACAGACACAAGTGGTGCATATTTTGTTTGTAGTCGGTAATTTAAATCCTTGTTTGTTGCAACATCCTCAACATCAGGGTTGCACACTAATTTGTGGACCTTTCGCTTAACAGGGGTTTATTGAGGCGGAAACTAATTTAAAAGCTTTAGCCTAACGGGACTGCACTGAAGTGAAAGTAATGTGATGCTGCACACGTTCGGTGTTCCTTGTTTAATTATTATATGAATAAAATGCGGCAAAGGAGCCAAAAAAAGTGCAAAAAGGTGATGACATTAAGAAAAGGTGCTTGCATTGAAAAAAAGTGCAAAAAGGTGCAACCAAAACACAGTTAGGAGTGTTTATTTAATGTTTTCTTTGCAAGACAAGCTAATTTGGGCATTTTAATAGCAAAAAAAAAAAATTAAAGTGCAGGACCTAAAATTCCTAGCTCTAGCTATAACATTAGTTCCTGCAGTGCAAAACGTTTTGAAACAGTCTTGCCATTGAGCCTACACTATAAGAAAAGTGTAAAATTGTGCCCTTTGTTTTGCATTTAGGCTTATGTCATAACACCTAAAGATAAAGGAAATTAAGTAGACTTGTATTAATTCAATGCTCATCAGTCAACACCCCTTGGAATCCATCCCACCACCACTGTTTCTTGTGAACACTGAACTGCAGTGGTTTTTTTTTTGGGATAATTTAATACTGATGTAAATGCAACAAAAGACAGTGTTACACCCCATTTAGCACAAGAAACAAGCAGTTTTTAAATGTTTGTGTCACCTTGACTTGTTAAACAGCCATAGAATTCTATGTATTTTGGGTAATCTAAATTTTTCATTTTTAAATCCAACAGACTCTCTGTCCTGTCATCTGATTGTCACAAGTCTACTGGTTATATGTTTTCTTAAAACATTTTTTTCTAATAGATTAATATCACTCATAACAGGTGAGGTAAGGCATCTTCAGCTACTGAATTCCTTAAATTCATAGATATGTAAAAGTAATTCACAGCCTGCGTCTTTTTAGTCAGGCAGTGTTATGTATCACATACTTTCATGAAAATGCTGTGTTGTGATCTAATGTTGTAAGATTGATGCACTGTTTTTTTTTGCGCAGTCTCATTAACAATTTGATTATAATGAGTTAAGCAGCACTTTTATTTTGACCATTGAGTTGATTAAACAATGAGAAGAGAAAACTGAGAATTTTATGGGATACAACTTATTATGTTTGTTATGCCTAATTATATGTAATGAGAGCCTGTCAGTTAACTTCACTGTTTTATAAAGTTGTCTGTTTCTACAGTTGTTAAATAATTTCATAAATTTTCAAATTTCTATTTAAAAAATGGAGTTTAATTAGTATTTTATTCTGAGTGTAACTGAAATCAGTCAAATCAGGACTTACGTTCCACTTTATTAATTTTCATTTGACACAGCAAACATAATAGCAATAGAAAATGTGGTGTCTGATCCATGATTTACTAATCAAACTAGGATCATTTTTTGAAGAGTTTTTGATTACTATAGAAATCAAGTTGTCATGTACTCCAAGTTTGCTTCGCACCACGTAATGTCATTATGATATATTCATATGCATTATGGATATCATATACGTAAAAATTGCATCATTTCAATATTGTTATTAATAAAAAAATCATGGATTATTATTGTAGCAAATGTTGTATAAGTTACTTCTCTAGTTATTCAGATCTGTGCTCAACAGTCTGTAGAGGACCAAAGCATACCGCACAGCTTATTTTGTTTAGTGGGACAATTGCATGGCTAGTACAACGCATTGCCAGCCGCTAGTTTGGTATCCACAGCCAGACTTCTCGCGTTATTCCATTTTAAAATTTTAAAATCTAGTTATTCGCATAGTAATATATCAATACTTTGAAAAGAGATGAAGGTGACATTACAAAGTGATGGCTGCTCTTTATTGTTGCATGGATGTGAGGTGTAGAGAGGAAAGTAGAATACAAACATCTCAATTGTATTCTGACAGGTTAAAGAAAGCACACCAGTGGATGAATGGGGGTGTCTGTAAAACAAAAATGTACAAAGAGAAAGACAATCTAATAGACCGTTTCATTAAACTCTCTCCAGTATAAAATGTTATTATATTATTATTGTTATGTTGTAGCTCACATCAGTACACCCTTCTTGGTTTTATGGACTACAATGGGAGAGGCCTGTCTCTAAATTTGAATAGTCCTACACAGTGGCATACGCAGAAATCAATCTGTGGGGGGGGCTCAACCTTAGCAGTCCATATATTAGCCTACTCTTCTACAGTTTATTGTATAAGATAGAGTACATATGCCAGTTAATGGTTAAAATTTATTAGTAAGCATATTATTTTCAGTAAGTTTCACATTTTCTTTATTAAAAATGTATTATTCGCGATTGGGGGAATATCCAAAAATTAAAAAAAAAATTATCCAAAAATTTAGTATAAATGTAAAGTGTTTTTAAAGTTTTTTTTTTCATTATTCAGGATATGAAATTAGGAACATTATTAAAATTATCGTTTTATTTATCGGCTGATATCTGCAAAAACCTGAATTTAATTTAAGTATTAAATAATATTTTTGTGAAAATGGTTCATGTACTTATTTAAGTTTTATAAAATATGGTGGCCGGTGTGGCCGCACCGTCAAATGAGAGTGAGAGAGAGAGAGAGAGAAAACAGGTAGCTTACTCAACGTTACATTCAGCGTACTTCACCGCTCAATGAACTACAAATTATAACTGAAGTAATAATTGTTATTATAAACTACTTATTTTGTTAGTATTTATATCCCCGTTCAAATTGGCCGAAATATGCAATTTTGTAATTTTAAACGAGAAACTAAGTAAATTAAGGAAATGTATATTACATTTTTTGGTTGGGGGGGGGGGGGCTTGAGCCCTATGAGCCCTCCCTGCGTACGCCACTGGTCCTATATAATAGATGTGGTCCCATAAAATTTTTAATATTTTTCAAGATTTTATATGTGTATATGTATCTTTAATATGTGCGTCAGTCTTCATATGACAGTGTCAATATTATTTAAAGTGACATGAAGATATTAACTGACTGAAGAGTATATTCACATGCAAATGCCAGACAGAATTTAAAACTAAGACGAGACTATTGGTTTACATTACTGTTGTAAACTTTTCATGTATTATTACTGTTTGATTCTTCTCAGGCTTTTCTAGTAATTATTTATGAAGTCCATAGAAGTTTTTTATATCAATATCTATATAAAAACTTTGCAAATGTTTATATTGCAAAACGTTTTCAGTATAAAGTATTTTATACTTTGCAATCTATAAAATAATTGCAAAGTATATTATATTATTTTGAAACTTTGGAAATGAATAGCGTACACGTTCTTCAAAAACTAGTGAATTTACTGATAAAGGTAATGCACTTTCCACTTAGATTTTCAATATGCCCTGCTTATGGAATGTTTTCCCCAATAACTTTAAATAATTATATTTAGTTAATTAACGGACACGTCATGGACAACGAAATCCAAGAACTTGAAAAATATTACAAAATGGTTCAGCTTTGTTGGTACAAAAATCTTGTGCATATGTGCACATGTTTGTAGATATGTTTGTAATCATGGACGAGTTTGTGCATATTTACCATGAGGGTGGTACCTCCTTTGTGGTTGTGGTTTGCATGAAACATAATTGGAAGTGCAGAAACATTTTTTTGTCATTACAATATCTTTATTTGTGGGAGGCATATCATGTCATATGTCATATTTGCTTTCACCATATTACAAGGAATAGCATTACAAAGTGAACATGTATACATGAATTTTAAAAATATTTAATTAGATTGAAAAACTAGCTTATGAAGATTAAATACAAACCACTCACATGAACTCAAATGCAGGCAGCTTGTGTTGGTTGTGCGGTTGCCCAACCACCAAAATTTGAACTATAATATGTTACTGATACAAGAAATTTCATTTAACAATCTATGTAATGTATATTTTGGGGCAGCTATGTGTTTATGCAGTACTTACTTTGCTACAGCTGGGAAATATTGTTGAAGACGTAAAATTTAATGTGCCATAAAACTATCTGTCTTGGTCACAGAGAGCTACTACATATGTGTAGATAGGTTAGTCAGTTTGAAAACGGCTAGTTGTTTGAGCTGTGCAACCAGAAACCATGCTTTGTGATACTCCTGTACAGTAACATTGAAAGTTAAGGGCATATGCGCAGAAACCAATTTATGGATGGACGAGTCCACTTTGAAATTGTGAATGAGCTGGTAAGCAAGTGAAGGTGTTGCCAAATTGCGTGTGATGTTTTAGTTACCCGTAGTTAATTTGTATTGGAAGTTTTTATTCTGTAATTTTATTCTGTACGTATTATCGTAATTATTTGTGTTATCATCCAGTAATGAGATTTGTTAAAATAGTTAAAATGGATACTTCTCCTTCAACTAGCAAAGACAGGAAAGTTATTCATAGTCAAACATGGGAAGTAATAATAAACAGTTTTTTGTTGTCCAGGATTAAAAAGATTCTTACAATTAAATTAATACGAAGAACATGTTCCTTTATGCAATGATAAACTGTAGAGATAGTCGAGTGTAATTAAGGAGTGGAAGTGTACAGTTTACAAATTCCATTGCGATAAGAACCGTCAGAAAGGCTATAGTTTTTTACGTCTCACAGTACAAAATGACAGAACCAAACAATGCTCGGATATGTTTATAAAACATTCTGATATGTAACAACAACAAATTCCGATACATGTGAACAGTACATATCATTTGCTTGATTTGTATAGTACGGTAACACAATTACAATATTATTATTATTATTATTTGATTTACATCAGAAACAATAAACGTATAATTCTTTTTTTAAGCCAGCTGTGTGACTGTAGACACGCAAACACAGATAGAGAGAGAGAGAGAGAGAGAGAGAGAGAGAGAGAGAGAGAGAGAGAGATTCGTGGTGACACATTTACAAACCTTAACAGTTGCGAGTTTTTGTTACTATTAGAAACGATATTCATAGGTTGGCTGCACCATCGCTGATAACAACAATTCTCTTCTCACATCTTACAGTGACTCCCTCCACATCACCATTCCCCTCTGAAAGTAAGCGCATCACGCATTTCCTAGCCCGTAACTTTCAATTTTGCTATAACACTGCATGGAAAACACAACTAGTGGTAGGGATAAACAAATGACAGCCATGTACACTCATGCTGGTGTGTTGGTGGTGAACTCAGTACTGCAAACTGCCACCGCAAGCAATGCTTTAAGTGCTCTAAGAGTTGATCTCTTCCTGCTGCAACTAATGTAAAAATTTTGTCTTCTGATGGTGTTTTAGTTTTTTTATTTGTGTATGTGATGTTGATTTTTGTGTTAAATAGTTATTTCTTCAAAAAAACATGTATTATTTTATTATATGGCCAGGGGTGTATTTATGGGGGTTGACCTCCCCCCCAGAGGCTCAAAAAAAGTTGGCAAATTTTGTTAATCTCGTTATTTTCAGGCTCTTTTATTATTTTTTCAGCTGTGTTTTTCAGCTGGTAACTCTTTTTTAAATATACAAACAGGTCTATTTGCTTATATGTTTGAAATATGAAATGTAGGAAAACCAGTTCAGTCAGTATGTTCTAAACAATGTTTCAGTAATTTTGATTTAAATGGAATAACTCCTATTGTAGTCCCAAGCCACGTGTTTGTTAACCAAATATACTGTTACTCACCGTCTATGGCCTTTCCGTTATGTTATTTCGTTGTTTACATGTTTCGAGGCACTTGCCTCATCATCAGAACTTTATAAAAACTAATGTATGTCATCAATGATGACATGTGTCAAAATACTAAAACACAATATGGCATTAAACTATGTACAGAACTTGCTTTAAAAATGAGCACGTCAATGTTAGGTGTGCCTTGCAAGACAACGCGCGCCGTACTCTTGAGCAAGAGTTATTGTGTTATTACTGTTTACTTTAATGGATGTTTGATTTCAGGATGTTATCACACGTTTTTCAGCCACTTTAAAGATAGTAATGTTGATTAGTCTTAACTGTTTTATCTTTTGTATAAAGCCGACTCTACCGGACCTGGGCCTCCCCCCACAGGCCAAATTCTAGATATGCGACTGTATTAGGCCATTATGTTATTTGCACCTTCTAAATATGATATAATTTTAACTTTATTTTTATTCTATAAAAATAACAAACAGGGACAGATATGGAGGGAAGTTGTTTTTGAAATTATTTTTAGTTGACAGTTGTGCATGTCCATTTTTTTTTTTTGGTACACCTGAAAAATATAGTAAATTTATATTTTTATTAGTGGATAACTTTTAAGATTGGAACTGGGAAATTTCTCCTATACCCCGTAGATCTATCTCTATATGTACTTAGATCTATGCTTTTTATTGATTGTTTATTGATCATGATTACAAACACCACTTTTTTCGCCAGCCACTACCACTTAGATGTGCTTTTTTTTAGATTAACTGTTGGCGTAGAGAGTTGAGAGAAGCCAGGTTTAACATAATTACCAGATATATGTTAGTGTAACATGTAATAATTTTATTTTAATACTCTAATAAGTTAATACTTTGCACAAACAATCCTTTAGGAATCTAGTAAAAATTTTATTTTATAAATTTTTGAATCGTTTCTTAAGTATTGTATCTTAATATAACCTTGTATTATAAAATTTTAAGCTTGACTCCATATTATGTTTTTATGTAAAATGACATTTTCTTTTTATACCATCTATGAGGAAATAAGAATGAAGATATTTTACATACATAGCATATAAACATTACAGTGGTGTTATAATAAAAACTAAATTCTTGTGTTGCAGACAAACCACAACCACACATAAGCAAAGAGTGCAATTATGGTAATGTAACATACACAGTGGGAGACAATTGGGAAGTGGACGAGTGCATGACATGCATGTGTTTGTCACCAGGGGAAATTTCATGCACGAAACTAATCTGTTCCGTAACCTGTTCAAACCCTATTAAGAAGCCAGGAATATGCTGTCTAGTTTGTAACGGTAAATAAACTGTGTTATTAATTCAGTTGTGTGTGGTAACAGTTGATTACATTACAGGTAAATAGACGTACAGTAGAGTCTCATTTGTCTACAGAAATCAGTTGTAACACTTTTCAGGATAAGCAGATTTTCAGATAATTTAACAGCCATAGTAAACATTTTATTTTTTGGAATTAAACCAAAAAAATTTTACATTTAACTCAAACTTGAAAAAGCTGTATTGTTTAAGTATGTGACAAAAATTAGATTGTATATTAGCGGTAATTACTCGTTATATTTCTTATAGTCAAGTACCATAAATTTCCAAGTATAAGAGAAAAAGTGTTGACAAGGAAGCAGTAGATTGGGAACAAACTGTGTTTTATCATCATATGATTTCCAAAATGCTCCACTCTCATACATAACATCTACAAAAATGTGTCAGTGTGCCAGATAGCTGACATTATATTTAACTGATTTACAGTTGATTCACTCTCCTACTGTATTAACAGTGTATATTATTTCATTGTATGTTCTGATTGTAAAGCTGATGTAGATGTTTCATTAACACATCTAAGAAGCTGAAGAAAATTTGTCTTTTGTTTAGCATATCAGAAAGGAAAAACAGTGACTATTAATTTCAGAATCTTTTAATACAGTATAAATTCATCATAGAAGATATTGAAATTGATGCATAATATGAATCTGCTAATACACATATTTATTGTAATAATAACATTGAAATTGTATTATTATAACAAATAATTTCTTTAACAACCCATTAACCTGTATTGAATACAGGAGTTGTGCATGTTTTAACAGGCAATTGGATTAAATAATATGTTAGAGAAATGTTTAATTGTTGCATTTTTCCCTACAAAAAACAAATTATTTGATCCTTGAATTTGAATAATATTGTGTAACTTTTCTTACTTACCCACTTTTACATTTCACTTTTGTTTATTAAAATTAACTGTATATGCGACTACTTTGAGACGCCATCTTTAAGTATTGCCAACTATAACAAGAAAATTGTTACTTATCAGGGTCCGGTTAGATGAACGGGAGAACAGAATGGGTTATTTAAAGAAGAACAGATTGATTCTTTCATACACTTATTGTTCTGACGATGTCGAGAAGATATCATCGTGCTGCATACACACTGTAAAGATTATTCCACTGAGTTTAACGGTTTTCTAGAAAACAACTAACTGTTAAGTTTTTCTAATGACGGTTTAACTTGTGATACTTTACAATTTTGCACGGGCGCTACGGAACTTTCGTAGTTTCAGGTTATACGAAACGGGCGAGCACCCGGCCCGCGTCCGCCGTTGCTAGATGGTAGTTGACGACTGCCTTTGTTACATTCAGCGCAAAACGCTGTCGACGCTGCGTACACGCCTTACATTCCTGTGACGTCAGTTGGGTTTGGCTGATGACGTCATATGTTGCATTGTTTAATATAGAAAGTTCACAGTTCATGTCGCTAAAAATTGCTCTCTCCTGCATTTGGCTGACGACCCTTGACACTAATACGTTCACATTGCGCACTATGTTTATTATTCCCAAGTAAAATTTAAAATTTCCATTTATTTATGTTGATATTTCCCCAAAATATCCCTGGGTGGGTTATCCATTCCGTTACAATACCCCCTCAATGAGAGGTTTTATGCTGAAGCATAAAAACTCTCATTGACACTCACATACTTCCTAAAGGGATCAGCCTGGATATGTCGCCACAACCCCTTAAGTTTTATTAAAATTCATGGGTAACGTACCCCCCTGATCCAGTGACTGTGGCCGCACCTGAATGACCTTCCCTCTCGAGATCCCAACACCGCAAGGCCAGACAGGCACTTAACGCTCCTGTTCTGACGCGCAGGCCAGCACAGGACCGCCGCCACAGCATCACCAGACACTGAAACATTAAATCAAAAACATCAAAGCCTTGTATAATACCATAACCCAACTGATCTGGTCCCCCTTAGCTGTGCTGGTTTGTGTTAAGAAGCACTGGTTTTTTCTTAACTTCTAACATACATTGATGAATACATACTTAACCCAGCATGATACATTTTAAATTTATTTACTAACATTCTGTATACCCTTCTCTCATTTATTCTTATCCCAAATTCAAAATTATTTCCCTGATTCCAACCAGAATTTAAATAACCACTTCCAATTACAAAATTACAAATATCTGTCATTTCCCAAATTACATCTCAAAATAATTAAATTCATTATTAAAATTCTTATATAAAATAAAAACACATTTAAATTAACTACATCATAACAAATTACTTATTTATATCTTTCTCAAAATCTGTTAATCATCTCCACAATACTCCTCAAATCAACATAAAAATCATTTAATTATATCATAAAATCAATTACACATTCTATATTATCAACATAATTCCCTTTAACCGGTTCATTTTATCCCATTTACAGTAATCATCAATTTCCTCCTTCCACACACCCTATTTTCCCCCCTGGACTGTAGCGCCCAGTTGCCTCCACAAGGACTGAGGCGGAAGGGGTGAACGCTTTTTTCTTTTCTTTCAGCTCCATCCTTACTTTGGCGTTACATAAACTTTAGGGTACAAGTACCCCTACTAACAAACTTATTGATATGCCCCTAATCGGTCTACCACCCATACTTAGGTATGTAGCCGTGTTCCAAAAAACAAAATTCTTAGATTCCCCTTTATTCCCCATTAAATTTCTAAATTATACCAATTTCACAGACAACCAACCATGGTCAGTTTACAATAAGTCTGGCCACAACTGGTTGTCATCCAAAACCACGGTCTGGGCTGGTAAGGCCAGGACTGCCCGAAATGTGGGGAATCGCCTTTAAAACATATTACACATGTTAGATCCCTACACTTACATAATACAACATAATAAAACATAATAAACGCTCATAATGAACATTGCTATTATTACATCAAGACAAACATTTCAAATTTAAGTTTGACCAAAATTTATACACCTTACAACTTTACTTTAGTTTCAAATTCTATTAAATCTTTCACTTGTTACATTATAATTTCAATTATGAATTTCTATTAAGCATTTTCATCATTAATTGGTTCGGGTGACTCCCAGTCATTAATAATGATTTGATTTATTGAACGGGCATTTAGATATAACCTTACTCACCTTCTTCTTTCTAACAACCACTAATGGATTTGCATAGGGCGACACCGATCTCTCAATAATATACCCCTCCAACCATTTATTCAACTCTACTTTAATCATTCTCCTCTTATTACAAAGCACTTGATACCCTCTTTGTACATAGGATGTGTGTTCCCGCACCACCAGCTCATTCCCTTATCAGTTTCTGGCCCTTCCAGGTAACTCCGCAACCCTTTTTAAAACTTTTCACCTCCCGCCACAACGCCTTGTGTTGACGACTCCTTACACCTCCACCCTCACTACAAAATTTATGTGCCCTGCTCTCACCTATTTACTCTCCACTTTCTCTACATACATTCACACCCTCGCTACTGCGTCCCTCCTACTATCCCGTTTCTGTATTACTTTTATTCCAGAAATTCTTATTTTGTCTAATACCCATTTAAGATTAACTCTGACTGTCTTACTGCCTTATTGAAATAATCATCACCCAAATTCCATCTTTTACAACATTTTACATTAAGTTAATCATTGAAAATTACATTAGAACATTCATAACTACCTCAAATTAATTTAATCACCTTAATTGTAACCTTTCTTTATTCAAACTCATTTAATTTCATTATTAAAACATTTTACTTTACTTCCATTTTATTATAAAATTCCTACTTACACATGGTCAATCATTCAATCAAATAGACTCCAAAATATAAACATTTATCACAACAAACATGACGCACCTAACCATATGTACCTTCTGATACCTTATAATAACAATATAACTCAATATCTAAACACATTGTATATTTAATCATGTACTATTTATTATAAAATCTAAATCTCAGAAAAATCATTTAAATTCATCACCAAAATTCCTCTGTACAACATTCTAAATGAATTAATTAATCTCCAATTATTTAATTCAATCAGTTTTTTAAAACACTAAGTTACTTTAAATACTTAAAACTTCCGGGCTGAAAGGCCGTGGTTGAATGCTTGATGTTGTGCAGCTAACATCAATGCTTGATGATGTAGCTGCACAACATCAAGCATTCGACCACGGCCTTTCAGCCCGGAAGTTTTAAGTATTTATAGTGACACCGGCCGTGAAAGCCTACGTACTAAAACTAAGTTACTTTAATTACATTATAAAATTCACAATTACTCTCATTATTTATTTAGTCTGATAAAATGTTATTATTATAAAATCAATTCCTATTACATACATACATTGTTTACATAAAATACAGAGTACACCATAATCTAATACACAAATACATTTGACATCAACACAAAAGTATATACAATCTACACTATTATCTGTTATAGTTTACCACAAATCATTTCATAATTCAGTCCATTTCAAAACCCACTACTCACATAATTAAATGTTCATGAACAATAAATATTTACCCTCCATCATCAAACAATAATCTTGTTTTACGTCTACACAATTCATGTTTAATTAAATACATATTGTTATGATGATTATAATAACCATCATCATTAATTTTATCCATTGTATCAAGATAGTATTTACAAACATTATTGCATACTATTAATTCAGAAAACCTGTCGACATTCGGTATGGTCAGTTCTCCTTTAGTATTATCTGTTACGATTAAATCCTTTATCATTTCTTTAGTATAGTAATCATCTACTACTAGTAACCCCATCTTGTACACAGGTAAGTTATCAACATTATTGTCACCTCTTGCTGCACTAACTACATCGCCAGGTAAGAATTCAATATCATCATCAACTCTCTCACTATTCATTCTCTCTATTAATTCTTTATACCTTCTACCAACCTCAAACAACTCTATCTCTATCTCTTTCTCAAAATACCTCTCATCATAAAACAATTTCACTTTTTCTCTATCATTCCTTGCAGAGGGTACTAAATCATAAAAACACCTCCTGGCTCTTCCAGGATCACCACAAAAATTCCAGGGACAATTTGAAGACACATCGTCTTCCACTACGGGACACTCGCCCTTCCAAAACACCAATGAACACCTTGGTTCACAATAAACCTGGGGAAAATTTACCCTCTGCAACCCCTCTACCTGTAAACTCTCTTTCCATTCTTTCTCTAACTCATCAACGCTTACTAACACTCCATTATTAAATTCTACTTCCACTAAAACTTCATCACCACTATCATTATTCACAACCTTACTCTCTAACACCACATTTTTAATTATATCGCCATTATTCTCACCCCTACTTACCTTATTATATGTTACCTGATCGTCTTTATTCTCGTTTAATTGATCGGTCTCTTCACCATTTTCTACCCCCACTATACTCTCATAATTATAATCAACACCATTACAACCACTTGCCTTATTATATATACCATTTTCTACCCCCTCCTTTCTCTTTCTACTTTCGTGTACTTCGTCTTGTAATTGTTTTACAATAGTGCTAAAATGTTCATCAACTTCTTTTAAAAATTTATTAATATTGACATTTTGTTGTTTTATTTCATCTCTAATCTCATTGAAATTACTATTTATTTCATTGAATCTACCATTCTGTGCATCAGATTTACTTCATGAAATTTGGTATCATTTGTGTCAAAACGATTCTTTATTTTATCGAATTTAGCATCAGAATCACTCTTTACTTCGCTGAATTTTACCTCTAACATCGCACTTTTTTTTGAACTTTATTTCATACTGCATATCATGCTACATAAATATTTCATCATATCATTATCATCAGCTTTTTTATTTTGGATTGGCGTTGATTGATTTTCAATGTTTTCCATTATTCTCGACTCTGTTAGACTTAGTTGATTTTCTGTATTACTGTCAGTGAAGCTGATTTCATCATTATTATTTTCACTCGTACTCATTTTGACGATTTAATTCTTACAGTACAAATAAACAGATTATATCATATTATATCATAACCTTAATACTTACATTTATTTGTATCTTTTTTTTTAGTAATCTTAAATAACCATTCTGCTCTCCCAAGTAGGCCTACATTTGCATAAAACTTATTTATGTAAACGTCCCTGTTCGGGCGCCAATGTAACTTTTCTTACTTACCCACTTTTACATTTCACTTTTGTTTATTAAAATTAACTGTGTATGTGACTACTTTGAGACGCCATCTTTGAGTATTGCCAACTATAACAAAAAAATTGTTACTTACCAGGGTCCGGTTAGACGAACAGGAGAACAGAATGGGTTATTTAAAGAAGAACAGATTGATTCTTTCATACACGTATTGTTTTCTTTTATTTTTATTTTCTCATTTCTACATAAATTCACTTTCTTTGTTAGAAACAATTTACGTTTCTTTCATTATAGTCATAAACCCAAAATACGTTTTCTCACTCCCTTACATCTATTATGCTTTAAGAAATACAACAAGACATTGATTTTATTGTTGGTTATACCCAACTTTCAAATTAGAAAGGGAAAACAAATTTAGAAAATTTATGAATGTATTGTATCAACTTAAATCTATTTAACGCAAACCAGTGCTTATTCTGTAATCTTTCATTCATACACATATACGCTTTCATAATTTACATATTTTTAAAACCCCTTTTGTGAGCTCACTATCTTTTGAATTATACATATATATTTTAAACTGTCATCTCTTTTCCTTTAATTTTGAGTGTTTTAATTTTGAAAATTTCTTTATTTCATTTTCTCCAAGAGTCTACTTATCTGACGATGTCAAGAAGATATCATCTTGCTGCACACGCACTGTAAAGATTATTCCACTGAGTTTAACGGTTTTCTAGAAAACAACTAACTGTTAAGTTTTTCTAATGATGGTTTAACTTGTGATACTTTACATTTTTGTACGGGCGCTACGGAACTTTCGTAGTTTCAGGTTATACGAAACGGGCGAGCACCCGGCCTGCGTCCGCCATCGCTAGATGGTAGTTGACGACTGCCTTTGTTACATTCAGCGCAGAACGCTGTCGACACTGCGTACACGCCTTACATTCCTGTGACGTCAGTTGGGTTTGGCTGATGACGTCATATGTTGCATTGTTTAATATACAAAGTTCACAGTTCATGTCACTAAAAATTGCCCTCTCCTGCGTTCGGCTGACGACCTTGACACTAATACGTTCACATTGTGCACTATGTTTATTATTCCCAAGTAAAATTTACAATTTCCATTTATTTATGTTTACATTTCCCCAAAATATCCCTGGGTGGGTTATCCGTTCCGTTACAATTGTTGTTCAAATTCACGTGTATATTAAAGCCAATCTTATTGTCAGAAAATTTGTTTTGTGATGGTCTCAAAATTAGTCTTGAAGGCCTACCTATACATCTGGACAGAAATATATACTGTATATTATTGATGGTAATTAAACTCACATGACAATTATATTCATTAAAAGTATAGTTTTTATGTATTCACTAGCTTTACTATAAAATCTGTTTCTGTTTTCAAAGTAAATGTCTTCAGTTTGGCTGAAGAAATATGGTAACTCTAATTTTTATATATTCAAGTCTACAGTTTTTTAATTATGCGCAGTAAACTACATGACTTTAACTTCTATACGAATAATTATAATATAAAAGTAAATGTCTATCTCACAATACTGTGGAAAAAATAAAATTTTCTGTTTATATTATCTTTTGACAGTGGGTTTCTTAAGATGTATTGAGTAAAAAAGTTGTGAAAACTGTAACTTAAAAGCAGTACATTTTTGTGTGCCTGTTTATGGATTGTAAATGTTATAGAATTCAGTTTTTTTGTAAAAGTATTATAAAGAAAATTACTAGTAACAAATATAGTGGTGTGTTTCCTCATTTTTTTAATGATAAACGTTTGTTTATTGATTGTGCAGAATCAGATGGCAGCAGCTCAGCACGTGAAGCAATTTATATTATTGTACTGTCAGTTGTAGTCTGTGCCACATTATGTTTGGGCTTCTACGTTGCACGCCAGTGTCGTTTGAGGCGTCACCAGTTAAAGCTGCATGGATACGGCTGCCCTCCTCCACAGTATCAATACAAATACGTACCAACATATGATGGACCACAACCACAGTCTATAAGAGCAATAGATAAATCATCTCTTGCACCAGTGTAGATACTAATTAGTTGGCGCTTCACTGTATATTGTAGAGTGTCATATTAAAGAGGAAATATGTTAATAAATGAGAAAGGAACCATATTGGTCCGACTGTATAAGTTGATCCAGTTCTTCCGAAAAAAAATTGTTGGTTTTTCTGTTATCACTGGGTAAAATGAACAAAGTGATAACCAAGAGTGAAATTTAAATATATAAAAAAAACCATTAAGTGTATTAATATGTTGACCAAAAGAAGTATATATATGGATTCAAATAAAGAGGACAGACATAGAATACAGTGTTGTATACAATACCCTTATAGACTATATCGTCATATTCTATGTAAATTACTGACTATTGGCTTTTCACATTATTGGTCATTTGTACAGTGTGTTCAGCATGACTAATGAAAAAGAATGCTTAGATGAACTTGTTTAATTTCATCGTGATACCAAAATATACACTACATTGAAAAGCCTTCAACGGAATTTTTGAGTGAGTGATTGTAGACAATAAAAATCTCTGTTCTAGAAAAAGTTAAGAAAAGAATATTGTTTAATTCTGTAGAACACTATGAGTACACATTAGTCATTCAAACAAGAAACCATCTTAAATTTTTATTATTAATAAACACAAGTACAATAAAGTAGTACAAGGAGAAAATTATTATCACAGAAGACCTACTACATATGTTGTGGTTTACTTAGTATTCTTCAAAAATGGTTTTATGTGTGAATAAAATATTATTTGAAGAATTAAATCTCTTTGTTCTTGAAATTGTATTAAAGTAAACACGATCACATGATATGTAATATGGTTTGATCTGCATAAATTTCACTAAACAGAATGTTCACTTTAAAAATGTCAGCTAAAGTATTTTATAAAAATCTTTAAAATAAAAATTTGAAGACATTAAATTTGTCTTTTAAAGATACTAAAGCTATGGTCTTGAGTGCTTAAAAGGTAACAGTTACTTTTGATCCATATTATCAATGCCAAAAGACTAAACGAACCTGTGACTGATTTGTAATGTGAGCAGGAAATTTATAACCAAATAGATATAGTGAAAAACCAACATTACCCGGATATAAACAGTAAATCGTGTCAATGCTTGGACATGTAGCAGGTATACGAAATTCTAGTAAATAAACTGTACAAATGAGTATAAATATAAACTAAACTAACTTCGTGTGGTGAAACGGAGTAACTTGTGTGTGTAACCCTATGTGATGCACTGTCGTTGTCGATCTGATCCTGTTTAGTGAATGACTTGTTAGTTCTGTATGTGCACTGTATATTGTTTGCTTATCTTGTCAAATTACTTTTCAGATGTAATGAAACAAGCTAGCTTTCAGTTTTGTTTTATATATGTTACACAAATAAACATGGTTCCGTAGATCACAGTTGGTTGCATGAATAAACATGGGCAATTCAAGTTGTAAGTAGAAACTTCATATGAGCATAAGTATTACACATATTGTAATATATTCTTCACTGGGAACTTTTATGCTTGCAAAACAATAATTTATTGTGTATAATTTTTGTGCAACTTGTACTGCAGTCTTAAAAATAAATAGGAGAAAATAATAAGCAGACTTACTTTACACTAGATGGGTGCGTTTATTCTTGCAATGCTACATATCCGCCAACTTGCCAGATTTCACAAACCAGTCTCCGTAAAGTACAGTTATATAATTGCTTAACCATGCACTCATTTATCTGTGCTGTATTATCTTTTTAATGTTTTCTATAAGTAGATATTGTGTATTTAGTTTTTTACTGTATTTTGTAAAAAGAATAAAACAAATTCAATGAACAATTTGTTTTAATTAAATGTAGCTAGGTTTAAGGAATGTAATGAGCAAGGGAGTTTTATTTGTTGATGAATTACTGTGTTAGTTCAGTATAAATATTCATGGAACCAATGCTTTAAGTAATATATGTACAGTTTTATTATTTTTAGATACTAACTTGATAAATGGTTTCTTTATGTTTCTGTTATTTCAATAAAATGTGCTGTTTTTTATGGAAAAGGGAATTTTCTATTTATTTATGTTTTGATAAAAAAGATAACTCTCTTGCTTATAAATAACAAAAATTATTTAATTTACATAATGATCTCTTTTTTTTCTAAGGGTATTTTTTGATTCAAAACAAATTGTTTTATTCCCTGACTTTACTTTTATAGTCCTGTTACAAGTCTTTGGGATGTTGATAATTTCGTTTCTACTGAGTTGTACATATATAATATGTGTGTTTCTTATAAAGGAAATTGTTCATTTACAGTTAAGTAGGTTAACATGTTTTACATGATATGTACAATTCGTTCTTATATTGTAAATATAAAGTACCTGACTCAATTGTAGCAGGAAAAAAAGATTTTAAAGGAAAAGAATGATTGATTGTTTCACATATTACACGTGTGCATTATAAGTGATATTTTGTGGAACTTTAAAACTGTAATTGATGTTTCATATTGGTTAGGTTATAGAAATTTTTTCTGATAATTTAATTCACATCCTATGTTCTGTGTTTTATGACTTCCATTTATAAAATTTCAATTTGTTAATGGTCTTTGCTATTAAATTTTATTTTGTACTTATGGCAGATGTAAGGGCACTTAAAAAAGACTCTGTTATAAATATTTACCAAACACAGATTTCACAGAATAGGTTTTTATAGAAAATTAAAACAGAATGTTGAACAAGGAGTTGAAGTTGTGTATTCACAACAAAAACATTAACATGTGTTATGTTTATTTAACAAATATCTACAGTTTGATAATTACAGAGTATGTATAAACTGGAAATACATAATCCTTTGGTATTAACTTCACCAAAAATACACTAGACGTTTCTTTTTCAGTTTTCCACATGGCACAAAATTTTAATTTTCACATGCTCCACAAATTCTGTTTCCATCAAAATGTGATTGACGTGTAATTCCTATATTTTAGTATTGTCTTAATTTATGTAATTGTTGTTATTATTAATATTGTTGTATTATTTTAAGTTGTATGTTCCTTTTAATCTGTATTAACTAGAATTTGCTAAGCAATGTTTCTGTGTACCATGTTCAGCATGCTAGTAGCATCTGCTTTATGATTTATATCATGCCCCAAAGTTAAAACCAATGATGTACAATGTCAGTTGACTTATAAACAGTCATTACCTATTTTGAGTTGGAACTCAGAGAAGGGTACTATTTACAAAGGCAGAAAACAATCTGGACAGAATGTTTTCTTTAAAGTAATATTCTACAAAATCACATAAAATCAGTGACTTATCAAAAATTTTGTATCTAAAATGGTTTATCTAAAATACTAACACATTTATATTTATCATTATATATATTAAGATAACCTTTGTATTTTTGTACAAATGGAAAGAAGGTTTCCACATGTACTTGAAATGTTAGCAACAGAAAACAAATTGTGAGAAAAATTTTAATATGTATATCAGAATGTGTTATGTCTATGTATATATAGTTATGTATCCACATATATGTATATCAAGATTTTCCAGTACTACTACGATGACTAACTATTATGTTATAAACCCTTAGTAAGCAAACAAAAACCTACTCTTAATAATATAGTAGCACCCATAGATTTTGGCCTGTTTTTATGTAAATATGTGTATATTTTACAAGTATAATCAAGATTGATTATATTGTAGGTTTTATATATAAGTTAATATTGCAGTAATGTTTGTTTTAAACTCCTTATTTCTTTATTGAAGGGAAAAGGTACTGATACCGGTAATTAAACAAAAGATCCATTCATTGATAATAGTGTCCAATAATATCACTTGTTTTCTACACAGATCAGAAAGCTGATTCATTTAATAGATAAAATGGTATATGAATTCTTTGTCTATAGGTAGATTTATAGTTTTATATATATACAAAACTGTTTATTTTATAGATTTTAAGCATATCATTATTACTATGGTGAGTACCATAATGCAATGGTGAGGTAAAGCATTATATTGTATTTATTACGAATACGGTATTGGTTCCACATTGTACTGATATATAAATTATTTTGAAAAAATATGTGGATAGTAAGAGTATTTTATGTATGTGTACATATGTACACACCTGTAAATTTATGCTGCATGCATATGTGTATATATGTACTCATACTTAAATATTTATTTTTAAACACACGTTAAAGTATATTGTATTTATAAATAAAACAGTAAAATATGTCAGTTATGTTGTAGATATGAAAAAATAAAATAAATGTTTGTATTGTAATGTGGTGTGAGACTTTTTTATTCAATTTTCACAAAAATACCTAAATAGTTTATGATTACATTCTGTGGCTTCATTATTTACTAGGCAGTGGCACTGTAAATGAAGTACCAGTATGATACCATAAATACATACATATAAAGGTAATTGCATATACTGATAAAAGTTTAAACAAAATGTGGTGCAGTGACTGAAGAAGAAAAGAATACAAAAGAAGGTTACTTATAGTTCAACTAATGGTGAGCATGCGTAATTGAATGAGGAAAGTGAGTTCTCAGTTTTAACTAAACCACTTGGAATTTTCCATATACCTGTTTGGGGTACATCTCACAATAACTTTTGAGTGCATAACTTTTCTTAAAATATGACATGCCTGCCCGTACTGTTACTCCACAGAGCCTTTTGTCTTTTAGACTGATGTATTGACAAAATGTGAGGAGTCAAAATTTTGAAAAAGTAGTAAAAATTCATGCCAGGTATCAAATTGAAGAGAAAGCAATATCTGAATATAATATTCATTTTTGGAAATCTAAAAATGTTAGGGCACCAGAGCTCAAAAAAGGTATAACAATTTTGAAAAACTTAAAAAATTCATGCTGGGTAGTAGCATGGAGTTTAATGGTCATTTTAATCCACTCTGAATGTATTCTTACACTGATTTTTTTTCTATAGAAACATCAAAAGACGTAAGTCAAAATTTTAAAAATGTAAATAAAAGTCTGTGAGACACCAAATTATGAAGAATTCTGTTCAAAATATGAACTTGTCTGTAATACTTTGACAAAATTAAAATCTGGCAACATGCATTGGAAATTTGGGACTGCCTTCAAAAAGTTTGGGAGCTATATTTGTAAGGAACATAACATATTGTTATCAGATACGTATACATTTGTGAAAAGTATTACACATAGGCATGTGGAGACATACATAAACTAAAAAGCTAGGACCAAATTATTTGTCCTAAGTTAATATGGTTATAAATTTAAGTAAAGAAACAAAGCAGTGTTTAGGGGTTTTGGTGTTTATCATTATCATAATAATAAAAAAGTAGTAATAATAGTGTGGTTTACAGTTTTTTTTTAATTTACAAAGTAGTAGAGTATTTAGCGTTTTTTGTAATTTTACTGTTTTTATTTAATAAGGCACAGCAAAACGTCAGTTAACCGCTGCAATGATGCATGTCTCTTCCTCATGATGTTTCTTGGCTAAAACTAAGCATCACACATATACAGACCTTACAGCTTTAAAAAATAAAATTTATGAATGTAAGTTTATTTAATAATAAATGCGTTTTCTTCAGAACAGAGATACAGTTCTACATCTCGGGAAGCTTACAGTAAATCTACATGCTGTAGGTAGTTCTGAGAATATGTGTTGGCAGCTGATTGTTGCAAAGTAATCACAAAAAGGAAGGTCTGTATAATATGGTCAGGAAATATCCTGTACAAGTGGAAAATGTCGAATGCACATCTAAGTACCTCTACCATGACACTGTAGAGCACTAGTGCATGTATAGTTCTTCTGAAGGGCACGTTTCCATTAATATATATTCTGATTATCAGCATGAGTAAATGAAGTTCAAGGAGTAACTTAACTCCTATGGGAATGTTTTTAAATATGAGGGCTGTTCTAAAATTAATTTACCTTTGGTTGATAAACATAAACTTGTCATTTGAACACACCATGCATATAAGTAAAGCTAGTATACTTTTACATTGTTTAATATTGTGATATTATCAATATAGTTTCTTCTGCAAGTAGTGTATTGCGTTTTTGTCGTTTCAACACCTATAATTTTATTTACATATTAATAAATAATTATCTTAACAAGTATTTAATAATAATTAAATTGTTATTATTTATTATTAATAATTTTACATTGTTATTTACAAAACTGGTCCATTTTGTTTATTTCTGTTCTAGTACTAATTGACGAAACATGGAGCCTGTTGGTGTCTTTCTTACCAGCTGTAAGGTGCATGGTGTGACATGTATTGAAACATTACATCCTGTTCTGGGTATATCCGGGTATGTGCCCCGAACTAATGGATGGCATTTGATGGTGATTCTTGGTGGATGGAAAGGTGGGAGTGAAACCATTCAGTGCTACTGGGATCCCGGCATGTGGAACCGTGCCCCAAATAACCTGGTGTGGACAGCAGTAGTCCTAGTCAATAACCATCGGATGAAAGGTTGTAAACGGCAATGAGTCTTTGGACTATCAGTTTATATCAACTCAATTCCTGGCTACTCACCAGTATGGACCAGAGGGCAGATGCCATGTTTGAAAGACTTGATCTTCAGGGAACTTCAGAGATGTGAATAGCAGACTCATACCCTGTCAGCAGCCGAATCAGCACAAGAGAGGTTCTCATTAAACGTGTCAAATCTTGACAAGGTACCTTGGCGGCAGTGTTTTTCAATAATGGACTACAACAACTGGTGCCTGATATAATAGGTACATGTATGTGGGTAGTGTTTATGTGGAAATGTAATGTATATATAAAATGTAACTTTTGTATATAATAAACTTTTGTACAACTGGTAACTTCTGTATATAACAAAATATTCTTTCATACTTTACTTTTCCTTTACCTGCTAATCAGAGGTTAATTTCTGAGTAGCTCTAATAAAGTACTATTAAATAAGGGGTAGAATTAACTTTAGTTTTATTCAGAACATTTCTCTGCTTTCTATCAATTGTTACAGAAACAAGGCAACCATGTTTTTGGAAGGCTCTGTACATAGAAATAACTAATTCAATATGTTTACTATGAAATCAATTTGTTTTATAAAAATAAATGAAACTGGTTTACTTCCATGTTCCATAAGGAAATGGAAGTATGATGATCACGAAAAAAATCGTGTTCGAGATAAGGCCTGATTCTGGTTGTACTACCCTCAAAACATGAAGAAAAGTCATTTTCCAAAAATGTCTGTGTCTATATGTAGAATTTTTCATATGGCGAACGATAACTGCTGCAGATTCAAACAGAATCAAATAATTTTTTGCATATGTGCCTGTAGAGGACTCAAGGCCTGTTGATTTTGGTGAAGATCGTTTAAGGAGAAGGGGTAGTTTACCTGCAACATTTTATGTTTTAACAAGAGTAAAGTACATAATTTTGATAAATAAAGTGTCCTGAAAAGAAGGTGGCCTATTAATAATGCACTGTAGAAAGGTAGATGAAATATCTATAAATGAAAAGAGTAGTTAACGGGGGAGAGGATAATTTTCTATAAATTAAAATGGTAGTTGAAGGGGGAACGGGTTACTTTATGAAAATTACTTTGTTAATATCAAGTAAAGTACGCGTATTTAATTTTGAAGGATAAGATACCTTAGCAATTACATATGAGAAAACTATTACTCTGTGAAACTGAAAATGTCATTAATAGTGGGGATCAGTTGGGGAAGAGGGATGATTATCTGTGAAGTTCAGTTTCTTTATAAGAATAAAGTACCTAATTTTTATAGATAAAATGACTCAAAAATAATATTGTATTAAACGACTACCCCATAATAACAAAAATATCTATAAATTAGTGAAAATAGTTTGAGGGTGGAGCATATTTTTTTTAGAAATTATCGAACTGAATTCAAGTAAAATGATTTAAAATATAAATCTTAGAACATGGAAGTCATGTATGGTTCTCCATACCGATATTTCCTACAATGGGTTTGGGGAAACTTATTGATTTATTCTGTACCTGATTCAGTCTGAGGCTGCTCGACCTATATAAAATCATCACTGGTTGCTCATTTTTTTGTTTTGTTTTTTTGTATTTTTTTTGGTGACAAAACTACTTGACCATATATTAAAAATGAGGGAATTATTAATATAATATTTCTGGTACTATTTAGTAACAGTGACAGAGGACTCTAGGATCTGAACTACTCTAATAGTATAAGTTTGTTTTAGGATATTATGTAGTCCATAGAAATTCCATTCAACTGTCAATTTTGGTTTCACAATCTGTTATCTCTGAAGCAGGCCCATTGACACTTTTATTTCCTTGGACAGACCGATTCAGTATTATCTCTTATCACTGCTGTGTTACAACTCTGAGGTAATTGTCCCTATCCTTTGAGTTTTGATTTTTCACAACCAGTGTAGAAATATGATGCTGTAAAGACTATAGAAATAAATTACAGTGTAAAACGATTTCTTCAAATTGCTGCAGTCTTTTTTTTTAATTTTTACTCAGTTTCTTTGTATCAAACCATATTATTTTCCTTTATAATTTTACTTAGTGTGTTGCGTATGAAATATAGCTTATAAGTTATAATTGTTATAGTATGTAACTTTTGTGTAACTTCATTACTTTATTACACAATCACACATCACATAATTTTCCTGTTCACTTAAAGCTCTTTTAATCCACTGTGATATACAGAACTACGCTATTAGATAAACCAGTTAGGGGAGTTGAAGTTTCATATTTGTTGTGTATGTCAGTTCTACAGCAGAGTGTCATTAGAGCACAGTAATAATAATTTAATGTACTATTATTTAAAATACTTTTATGACTTGTAAATAAATAGTATAATAATGTTAACAAAAAGTTTAAAATTATCATATGAAAAATTGACCTCTAGTTTGGCTGGTATGAAAAACAAAATAAGGTTCATAAATAAGGTTGAAGTTTCATATTTGTTGTGTATGTCAGTTCTACAGCAGAGTGTCATTAGAGCACAGTAATAATAATTTAATGTACTATTATTTAAAATACTTTTATGACTTGTAAATAAATAGTATAATAATGTTAACAAAAAGTTTAAAATTATCATATGAAAAATTGACCTCTAGTTTGGCTGGTATGAAAAACAAAATAAGGAAAAATATTGTATACTGAAATTACATACATATACTTCTCATATTGTTGCACCATATTTTAAAGTTCCTCACTGGAAAACATCGCCACCAAAGTCCTCAGCCAAAAGTCACTAAATTAATGGAGGGAATATTTATTGTTTCAAAGCACTTTCATCTTAGAGACACAATGGCATGATGTGGCTTGCCTAAATTTGATCTGGGATTTTACCAGTTTTGATTTGGCTGCAGGCAAGGATTTGAATGTGATCATCTACTAGTACTGCCTGTAAACTTCTCTGGTGAGCCTTTTAAGTATGTGGAGTCTGCCCTATGTAATATCCAGGCAGCATGTCCCCAGAGAATAGGTTTAACTACCTGATGGAGTCACATGGACAACTTGGTCTTTTCCTACTTTTGAAGAATGGTGATTGATCACAACGACCAATGACTGAGATGTCACTGATCACAATGGCAAATAGGTGTGTACCTTGCAGTTAGTAGGAGAGACAAATTTTGTTGGTCACTACTCAAACAGAAGTAAGCAAATGGACTATGGGATTTACATGTAACAATACAAAATGATACTGTTTGCCATTTGGCATGTGCCATTTCCTATGGTAGGCCTAATCAGTTTGTGTATATGAGCCAGTCAGAGATTCATTTTGGAATGCCTTGTATCAAAAAATTTACATATTGTGTTGATTTATAGAAAAACTGAAGTCTCTCTTTCAACTCTTATCTTTTGATCCATCTGGACTGTGTAAAATATATATTCAGTGCAGATAGGGTTTGAAGTACATGAAGAAAATCTGACTACGGTAATTAAGGAAGCCCATGTATAAGGTAAGGAGATAAGGAGATGTAAGGAAGGCTGATTTGACTATTTAGAACCATATTTCCATTTACTTTACTAAAGAAAATTCTACTCATCTAAGCCAAAACTTGATTTACAAGTTTTGGTTCATAACATGGCAAACTAGCGACACCAACCTGCGAAGGAGAAAAGGAGCATGGTTAGGAAAAAACTTTTATTCAGTCTGACTGTACCTGTTGTGAAGGTAGACTATGTTCGATGTTCCTCTACATTCTGGAATTTACCATAGTTCTTTGTGTGTCTGGAGCCTGGCTTCAACCAGTCTGATGGTAAATGTGTTTCAAACTACACAGTTTTATAAAGTGAAATGTTTATAAAACAGTTCTCATTGCTTGTCAGCGTACCAGAAACAGTGAAGTGTGTTTGCATGTGTTAGTGATGTCCGTGTGTCTTCCGGTGCTTCCTAGAGCCTAGTGAGTGTACTTTAGTTTTCTGTTACCTAACTACCTACCTGAATAGTGTACCCTTGTCTGTCTCCACCTGAGGCGTAAGTATAAAACTCGCTGATAGCTTCACCTCATATTCCTATCAGCCCTTCTCAGGGCCACAACATCCCTGCTGGCACTCTTGCACAACCTTTGCCCGGCGATGGCCCGACTCAGGACCATGCCATACCTACATCTGTGGAGATGTCGGAAGCTGGTGGGAGCACCATGGAAACTGAAGAGTGGAGACTTGCAACGGCCTCCCAACGACCTGCCTCGACTCGGCGCATTCTGCCGCTCATTTTTGACCGGCCTGCAGACTGGAACAAGTGATACAAGCGGTTGCACTGAGTCACTCCCGTGAACACCTTTACTGCTGTCTGTCAAGGTGGCCGCTCCATCCTACCATCGAGGGTTTCCGGCTCGCCCAGGAACTCTCGACGAATGCCAAAATTCCCTTCCACACCCCCGCCCCTGCCGGAGAAAAGAGACTAAAAGTAGAAATCATCGCCATTCCCGGCGATATTCCTTGCCAACTATTCAGCAGGCCCTTGAGTTTTTGGGCCTCAAGAAAGTTAACAGATCAGTGTAAGTTCTGGTACACCTATCTTCGCCTCCGGCAGACATATAGCCCGAAACGCCTTTCTGGTAAAACTTTTCAAGTTCCTACGAGAACATTTATTCCCTTTACCTGAGGGTGAAAATTCAAGCATTCGAGTCCCGACCGGTCAAAGCAGTGTTACAACTGCTAGTGGCACGGGCATAGCAGCGTTTTCTGCCACTATCCTATCAGATGTGTGCGTTGTGGTGAAGATCACTACAAAGACGTCTGTCATCATGAGGGTACCTCAACTGTAAGTGCGCTAACTCCAGTAAAGGCTAGTTCGGCTAGTTCTCGTCAGTTCTTCTGACCGGACCTTCTCTGACCGCCTGCGAGCCTGGGTTGAGAGCCTCATCTCACAGATTCTGGCTTCCAAGGACATCGAGTCTAGGTTAATTACCATCCGGTGGTACAGCCATTTTGGTCCACAGCTCATTGCCCACCGTCAACTCCCCCCTCCGGCTACTCGTCGCGTAGAGGCAACGGCGGTGGCCCTCTGCGTCGGGGATCGAGAGGTTCGTCTCATCTCGGCGTATCTCACGCCCGGGCGCGGCGGGCCTCCGCTGCATGAGGAGTGGGACGCCCTTCCGTCTTCTTGTCCCCTGCTGGATAATTTTATTCGGAAGAAACTTTTCGGCTTTCACAGAGAGCACTCGACGACCCTTCAGCTCATCAGGGTTATTACCCAAATGACGAGAACAAGCATCGTTCCATCGTAGCAGTACTGTTTGACGTGAGTAAGGCCTTCGATCGAATCTGGCACGAAGGCCATCTGTACAAACTTGCCTTGTCCCCACTCCCCGCCTCTTTTGTACATCTTCTGCGGTCGTATCTTTACAATCGCTTCTTTAGGGTATACGTCGATGAGTCTGTACTCAACCGTTCGACCCACCACCGCAGGCGTTCCTCAAGGTTCTGTCCTTGGCCCCGTTCTGTACCTTGTTACACGAATGATCTTCCTGTAGAGTCTGGAATCACTCTTTCGCCATGGCGGATGTCGCCATATATCACGGCAGCTCCACTAACCTCGGTAATGCTCCTGGAATGGTGCGACGTCAGCTCGACCTGCTTCCGGACTGGTTAAGGAAATAGCGGATGGAGATCAATGCGGAGAAATCCGAGGCGATTGCCTTCTCCCGTGAGCTTACTTCCCGATAGCAACCATTCTCTCTAAATACTTGGAGTCACTCTTGACCGGCGCCTAGGTTTCGCAGACCACATCTCCCAGTGTTTCCAGCGTGCTCGTGGCGTCAAAGCCAAGCTATTTCAATTTCTTTCTTATCGGAGTTCAGTGCCTGTGCGCACTAATCTCGCAATCTATATGTTCTTTGGCGGGAAAGACAAGTTCTGGAAGGCTTAGAAGAGACGGGATGTCAACCTTTGAAGTTGAATCAAGCGTTATCCCAGCGCTCTGAATATGTATCAGTACAAGAAGAAGATTATTGAATATTTACGCCCGATGCACGGTATTATTAATTGGCCCAACGGATGGGGAGAGAAAAATTGCATTTAGTGTCAAAATGTGAAAAAATCTGAAGTTAAACGGGAAATGAGTGTTGATGAAACGGGTAGCATTTAAATAGAAAATGTCGTACTGAAGGGGTTATAAAAACAGAAATATACTTAAATGTTGGAGACATTGTCTTAGCGCCATGGAGTGATTGTGTTGTTTGACTTGCAGCCCGATAAACCCCAGCTCTGTACAGTGGAGTGCGGGTCCCCAATCAAGTAGTAATTTGCGTGTTTGTTTTTGTTCTCACTTTAGGGGTCCACATCTTGTGGATACGGGTTTGGCAGTGATTGTGTTGTTTGACTTGCAGCCCGATAAACCCCAGCTCTGTACAGTGGAGTGCGGGTCCCCAATCAAGTAGTAATTTGCGTGTTTGTTTTTGTTCTCACTTTAGGGGTCCACATCTTGTGGATACGGGTTTGGCAGTCCCGATGTGGCCTAGCTGGATTCTCACTTTGCTTCAACTTGTCGTGGGTGAGATCCCATCCTTTAGTCTTTTCTGTCTAGTCTCTCTTGACTGACTCTTGTTCTTTTCTGACACCGACGCTATTAGAGTAAAGGAGGGCTAGGGTATCTTCCTTTTTTCATTCAAATTTCTTAATTTTGGGTGGTTTAGGATCTTATAGTGCTCACTGATGTCGATAGGTGAGTACTGGAAATACTAAGAAACGTTTAGTATCAGAATAACTGATACAAAGCCATCAAATCCTACCTCAGAAAGAGAAGGGACAGGGTGAATCTCCTGCCCCCCCAAAACAGGGGCCTTTCGGCTAAGTCGGCTAAGGATGGTAATCCTGACAGAAGAGTCTGTGGTTCTCTTGGTCGGGGGTTGTACAACAGGCCAGTAACCTGTTCATGTAAAACTTTATAATACTCGAAGTACCCAAAGCAGCCTCCGACTAAGGTTTGGAAACTGTGGCAGTAGGACCCCCCAGATTCCCCGGTCTTCGCGAGCAGATTCTTTACCAAGGATTGGATGAAAGCCTTAAGAGAAGGAATACGGAAGCTTCGATGAAACTAGAGAGCCATTTCTGACATACCACGGGGTCCCCGAGAGGAACCGGATCTTACAGTTTTTGAATGCTGCCAGCCTACGCTTTATGGTGGCTGACAGGAGAGGCCACCAAGGGGTTGCTGCATTCGTAAGTGCTTCTAGCTTTAGTACGAGCAGAAGATACAGTACTGCGCAGATGAGGACAACTAGGTGGCTGTTTCACGAGCTTCTTTGGAAAAGTTTGATTCCGATTCCTCGAGTCTATTTCAGGATACTGGCTCATAGTCGTTGTAGTAAAGAATAAAAACGATGAAGATGAACGTTTCTGTTTGTACTTGATGAATAAGTTTATATAAAATTTTAAAAAGTTATGAAAATCGGTCGACTATTATTTTTATTCAAAAATTATAATCCGAAAATTTTTATAAAATATTAAAAACTAAGGTAGAGAGAAAATGGAGATACAAACATGATCATTAAGTTGTCTCCAATATAAGATGATGAAGACAAGGACAGGGTGGTAATGCTCCTGCTGCTGCTGCTGATGATATTGATGAATATGTGGTGATGATGATTATAATAAGACGCAAAATAATGACATTGGTCACTGAAATGGATTTCAAATTCACATCAAACTCAAAGTATGAACTGGAGTTTTAGTTATTACAGAAAATAAACTGAAATTAAACACATAAGTTTATTTTCATAAATTATTTAAAATTATGTTCAAAAGTGCGAAAACAATACGCAGTTTCATGAGATTTACGCTCGCAGCGTTTCCTGCGTGTATATATATATATATATATATATATATATATATATATTTTTTAGTCAGCTTTTCTGTAGAAATTGTTTTTGGTGTATTAGGGAACGGAGGAATACCAATGGCTACCAATTCTGTACTTTGTCCCGTGCATAGAGACATCAAAGTTGATGTTTTTATATTACGATATCACTGACAGTAAGGAAGACAGAGCCGGGGGGGGGGGCGCAAATAGGTTTAGCGATATACCACCACCCTCCTAACCCTATACAAAACAGTAATATCGCTTTTTTAGCCTTACCCAAAAACAAAAACACCCGACAAGCAAATCACTGCAAGGCGAGTCGCACACGTTTATGAAGAACGTAAACTTTGAACGAGACACACACACGTATTGAGCTTATTGAACTACAGCAACATACGGTAGTATGAAACAAATGAAAGGTTTCAAGTGTTTGCTACACGCGGGATTTCAATATTGGAAAATGCTCCTTCAGCTGTGATACTGTTGTTCTACTTGGGCGTTGCGAGTTGTGACTTACACATGGGCACGCACACGCACTCAAAGCTCAGGCGGTAATGCGTTCTTGCCAGTAATATTGGCGTTCACAAGATATAGGCCCACAGGGTGTTTCAGGAAGTCCTGTAATATGGTTCAGTTTTTTCAGTTCAATGCTTTCAATAATAATAATAAATCATTTTGTGGTAAGTACGAAAGCTATTCAAAAATTAACGTCCGATTGTGTGATGTACGAGGAGGAGTCGAAACGTTAGTTGCACTTCCCTATATTTTTTGTATTAAAAGAGATACTTTGATAGAAGTTGTTGGCCACACTGTTAAACTTTCGTTTACGTTCTTGTAGTAACGTTTCCCACTTGGCAGTTAATCCGTTGTTAGCCGCAAGATATGTCACAGCATTTGCGACTAGCATCCAAATTTGAAATCGGCACAGTGACTCGTTTTCTATGTGCAAGCAGGTGTAACTATTGAAATTCATCGCCAGCTGAGGAAAGTGTATGGTGACGTAGCATTTTCCCGCTGATCCATCGCAAAATAGTTAGTTGTACAAAAATTGTCCCACGGATAAGGAAGATGATTACCGGCAGGGAAGGCCATCAACTTCGACAATTGTTGCTTACAAATAGTCGAATCACAGTAAACGAAATTTCAGCTGAATTGGGTATTTCTCATGGAAGCGTGCACTACATCAGCTCTGAGCGTCTGCAGTGTCGAAAAATTTGCGCGCAGCATTTGGCACACGTCAGAAGGACCTACTTGAAAAAATTGATTTGGAGGGGAGGGAACGTCCTCCTTATAGTCCTGACCTTTCGCAGTGTGATTTCCACGTGTTCAGTTCTATGGAAGGGGCCCTTACGAAGCAGCGGTATCACACTGATGAAGAAGTCCAAAATACAACGCAGGAATGGTCACTGGATACGGAACGGGAATTTTACAGCGGGAAAAATTCAAGTCACGCTTTTTAACACATGTTTAAATAAACTTGGCAAGTTTGTAGAAAAGTAGATCATCAATCGTGCTTTCAAATAAATAAAAGAATTAACATCAATATTCCACATGTTGCTTTTTTATGTTAGTGCAACTAACATTTTACAAACTTGTTGCCACAGCAGTGAGCACATGGGCAGTAATGGCCAGAATTCGTTTATATTGTTACACACAAATCTATGGCCCATTTTGTTTATATTTGTGATCGACGAGCGTGGAATATGTTATTGGCTCTACTGCCAGATGTACGTGTTGGTATTCTTTGAAGCCATCGTCTGCTGAGTTGTGCTCTGAACTGTTGGACGGCGTCAGACGACAAAGTTCTCAGTCGATGGGAAAGGCGAGATCGAAACCGTCCGGCTGCTGCAGGTACATTGCAGGCCCATGGCCGAACGGGCCGGGGTGAACGGCAGTGGTTTCGGACGTCGGTCAGTTGCGTCCGCCTGAAAAAGAACCCGGTCAATTGCGTCCCTCATAGGAAATTTTACCCGGTCAACTCCGTCCCTCGTAGGAAATTGTACCTTGCTATTCCGAAAAATTGATCATAAGAAGAAGTATAGATACTAGTGTATCTTCCTCTAATCATTTGTGGTTTTAATATCCCAGTGAACAGCTAAAACATATTTCACACTTATTATCATCAGCTGTTCCTTTGAAAGGAACTACAGTATATGTTTTGTCTAGCCACTTATAATAGTTTTGTCAGTTCTCTATGTTACATTTTTTATTTTATTTTTTGATGGTGTTTGTCTAGCCACTTAAAATAGTTTTTTCAATTTTCTAAGCAACTTTTATTTTTATTTTTATTTATTTTTTACTTTTTATTTTAAATTTAATTCTATGTATTTTATTTTTTTGCTGCTGTTTGTCTAGCTACTTATAATAATTTTGTCAATCTTCTATGTTACTTTATTTTATTGGTAAAAATTTCATGCAGACAGTCTCTACATACTGTATTCGAGAACAGGTTTTTCTGGTGAATTTATTCATTTGTTCCCGAAGATACATTTCCTTTTCTTCTATCCGTTTATATTTCCTTACATTTTCTTTGCTTCTTAATTTGATGTATGTATCAGCCTGGAAATTTTTCAAAACATCAACAACATTGTATATGTTGGGATGAGAACTGTAGAAGTGCGCATTTAATCGAGCGTGAAACGATTCGCAGTTGTTCGTCGTACGATTCGTTGAAACGCTGAAATCCGCCCATATTCTTGGAGGAAACGTAGCATCAGGAGAAATGTAATTGTCGAATACGTAATCTGTGAATATTCTTATGTTTTCTTTTCCGTCTGGTTGTAATGCCATTAGGTCGTCTGTGAAACAGTCGTCTATGTCGTCGGGACTTAGGAAGGGTAAGCCAAAAAATAATTTCAAAAAACGGCTGGTTTCCGTGTTCGATTTATATTCAGAAGACAACCCAAGAGTTTGAATTTTTTTCCATCAGTTTTGCCCCAGATGAAAACGACAACCCTTGATCTTCATTGAAGGCCAAACAACTTTTGCAGCACCATGTATTGCAGATTCGAAGTCCATAAACATTTCCTCAGGATCAAGGGACAAATTATGCGATTCGCACTTCGCGACAATTGACTTGAACATTTCGGTATAAGTGCAAGAGTCTTTGTCAGGTAATAGAAAAAAGATAGTGGAACATACATACCCTTTACATATCCATGTATTGTGAATATCTGTTTGAAAATTTTTCGGCAACTTTTAAATGTACCATCAACATAGAGTTTTGGCGTTACACACAGAATTTTTAAATTTGTCATTGTCGAGAAACAAACAAGTCCTTTTTCTGGGTCGTTCATCATGAGGAAGTCTTCCCCAGTATTGATGACAATTTCCATTTCTTGCAGAGCGGGATGAGTTGCACAACGACTTTTTGGAAGACTTGGATGAATCGATTCTCTGGACCGCCTAATTACAGTACTCGCTTGATTAACTCAACGTCTCCAGTTGATAATGTTTCTACGTCTCCATTATTTATCAACTCTCTCTGTGAGAGTTTTGACGGCCTACATGAAATATCTTCAGCTGCTTTTCTGTTCACAGAATTTGCTATTTTTTGTCTGTTAATTATATTTTCTTCCAAACGTGCATGAGTGTGTTCTTGAAAACTTTCTGTAATTTTATTTTCCAAATCAATTTTTAAGTAACACTTACAAGTCTTTGTGGTGCATGCCCATCGCTGAATTCCGTCCATCAGATGTTTGTGGAATCTGAATTTGTAACCACCAACTACGAAGATTGATTCACCCTTCTCACTTTTCATAACTTCCATGATGGATGCACTACACTTGCTACACACTACACACAATTTGACAACTCTTACTATTAAACAACAATTAAATGAGGAATAAATCCCGAAAAAATATAAATACAACAAGAAGCAGGTGGGGTGAAGGTGTTCAACCGTTCTTATTGTTAGCAGTAACGGGGACGCAATTGACCGGTTTGAAAAAGGGAGTCAGGTAGCGGCGGACGGAATTGACCGAGCCCGGTGGTTTCATCTAATGTCAGGCGGATCAAAGGTCGTACGGGTGTCTAGTCGTCGATATGACTTTATCAGGCGGTGGACCGCTACACCGCTGGGTACCGTCGTCACGGACATGAATGTCTCGTAGGGCAGACTCCGCATTGCTAAGGATTTGCAGTTCAGGGAGGTTCTAAAACGGGACTATCGGATGATTGTGAGCGTGACCTGTCGGCAGCCGACTGTACACCATCGGACTGAGACTGACCAAAGGTGCCATCGTGCCATTGCGATAACAGCACCTCAGCTGGCTACTCAGCACTTTGAAACCGATGACGATTTGATTAATGCTGCAACGTTATAACAAGTGTATGTTGAAACAGTTGTGATATTGTGAAAAAGTAGTGTAGCTATGTGTGTAACGTTTTGTACGAGGCTCATTCGGTAATTAAAGAGACAAATTGCTGTGACGAAAAACGGTTTATTTAACCAGTATGATAATATTTTCACTTTTCAACACAATCCCCAGCAACATTAATACACTTGTCGCATCTCTGAATTAGCTTTTTCATGCTTGCTGCAAAGAAATCTTTATGTTGATGTCGGAGCTATTTTAGGACATTTGCATTGACCTAGTCGTTGTCATGAGACTTCGTACCACGTAACGCCTCCTTGAGTGGAAATCAGATGGAGCCAAATATGGAGGGTGACGTAGAGTCTCCTAAGCCAAGGTTTCACGTGTTAACTGGGCTGTGTGTGGACGGGAGTTATCATGAAGGAGAACTGCACCATTGCGCTGAAACTCGGGACGTTTCCTCGTCGTTCCAGGCTTTTCTTTATGATAAGCATCTCAGAGTAGTATTCACTGTTTATTGTCCGATGATATTCTAAAAAAAAAAAAAAACTGGGATTTCAGCATCCCAAAAGATCGTCAACAAGATTTTCCCGTTGATGGTTGGGCACTGAACTTTTTCCTGACAGACGAACATGTATGCTTCCACTCCATGCTTTGTCTTTTGGATTCCGGCTAAAAATGATGTAACTATGGTTCATCACATGTTAGAATTCTATCCCAAAAAGGATCACCTTCCTTCATGTATCGTTGTTTCAGCTCTGTACACACTCGAAGTCTAGTCTCTTTGTGATGGTTGGTCGACTCGCTTGGAACCCATCTTGGGTTTGTTTTACGGTACTTCAGCTTTTAGCTGATAATGTTATGAACTGTGCCAACACTTACTTGTAATTCTTCAGCTATAAGTTCAACTGTAATTCGTCGGTCTTCTTGGATGAGGGTGTCTACGCGAGTTTCAAGCGCCGTAGTTGAAACTTCAACTACCAAAACGGTGCTCATCAGTTGCTGTAGTTCAACCACTTATAAACTGTTCTATCCACTTATAAAAATTTCTGCTGTTCATACAGCCTTTTCTGTATTGCTTAGTTACGAGAGAAAATTTTAGCCGGGTTTTCACCTTCGGAAAGCTAAAAACGAATCACTGCACGTTGTTCAACTAATTCCAAAACTTCAACAGGATACGCCATCATTAAGTGAAAATTTGAGGTTATAAACAAAACATTGTAATCAAACAGCTAATCAGAACTTGGCGTTTCGATTTACCTTAACATTCTTTTTGAAAAATAGCGTGGTAATAAATTTAGGATTAGGGTAATAAATTAATAATACACTATTTTTAACTTATGGTAGCCTATAGGCTTTTCCCAGTATCAGAAAGTTATTTTTCCGACGCGTAGTACTTCCTTGATATATGCTACTCTCCAATTCTGCTTATTGGTAATAGGCCTACATTCTAGATTATCCTTATTTAGTATTAATTGATTGGTAATAAATTATGGTAAAAAAATTTTCAGACAAAATTACTGGTTCCGAAAAATCTCATGTTTCTTTGTTTCTTCCGTTTCTTCTATATATTATGCGAGGTAGTAAATTCGGGAGTAGGGTAAGAAATTGTAGGCTAGGTTTCTCCCGACATCTGAAGTCTGCTGGATCGTATTATCTGGGGAATCCGTCTAGAGAGTCAACTAGCAACTGAACTTGACACTTTATCAATTGTTAGTCGAAAGTTATAATACGAGACAGTTATAATAAGGAGAAAAAGTTTTTAAAAAATCGCGTTACATAAACTATAATGGGGATGAACACAGCTACATGTTCTCCCAACAATACATAAAACATTCAATGAAGATAATACGTAGAGTTGGAATCAAGACTCATTCAGGATACCTATTTTAACTATGGATTTCTACTTACCTGTTTATATAATTCCTATCAACAATAAGTCGAGGTTAAATGGTAACTGAATCTGTATCAAAAAATTTGTTGAATGGTAAGTAAGATAGTATTAAAATCTATACGTAATCAACTGAGCTGGAATTTTAACTGCACCAAAAATCTCTTCCGACCGCGACTTAATTAATTGACAAACCAATACTTGTCACTGTTTACCATGTTCGTCATCTACAGCTGAGCGTCCGTGCGGTTTTGCACGAGCTCCAGAGTCCATCACAAACAGGTATGCCACTGAGACAAAGTTTGCTTCACACTGTTGCGTGGCAACAACGAAGAGATGCACGAAGAAAGTTTGGGGTAAACGTTTGACCTCGAAGATCATGTGTGTATCTCCTTCCGTACAGTAACCACATTTATGATTAAAATTCGCTCAAGGTGGCGAGACTTGACAGTTAATCTCTACTCCACGAATAACGTTCGACAATGGAGCGTAATGTGTGTACCAAATACTGTCAGTCTTTTCTCAGCATCAATTGAAATCTTCAGAACATCAACAATAAGATAGTAAGAGGTGACGAACAAAGAACGTATATGGTCTCGTAACTTTACGGCGAGTGTTGAAAGTAACGCTTGGGGTTTTCTTGGGGTTTAAAATTTTGTGAATTGTTAAAGCTAAGACTTTTTAAATTGCATTTTAAATTTTAAGTGGATAAAATTATAAAAATTAAAAGAAACAGCAACCGTTATTTGCTATTTATTTTGTCATGATTGCTGACACTGTTCAATGTTTTGGATGGATTTTGTCATGATTGCTGACACTGTTCAATGTTTTGGATGGATTTTTTTAAAATTTCGTCTTAGTGAGTACGTGACTATAAATGTTAACTGAAGATATTTATATTCTGAGAAGAACGCAGGGATCAGAGTTGAGATTCTTGCAATCTGTTAAAGGCTGCACACGAAGAAATGGACTCTACAATGAAGATATTTGCAAAGAGTTGAACATTTTTAATATCCAAGATCGTATCGCAGAAAACAAAGAGAGATGGATTGCTCATTTGAATAGGATGCTAGGTGGCAGGTTGATTGCTTAAAACCGTTTGGCAATACAAGCCAACTGGACAATGAAGACCTGAGAAGCGTTAGTGAAGTGGATGTATTCCTTTGGGATCCGAACAGATGATTCGCCTAGTCCTGAGAGAAGAAGAAGAAGAAGAAGAAGAAGAAGAAGAAGAAGAAGAAGAAGAAGAAGAAGAAGAAGAAGAAGAAGAAGCCATCTCCTTATTACGGGTGGGGGTGGGGGTTAACCACCTTATAACCACTTCGCTGCGCCCTTCTATAAAGTATCTGATTATTGGTGACGAATAAACTCCGATAATACGTCCCTCTTAGTTGCGTCCAGCTTTGCAATAATCCTGTCTGTGCAAACAGGCAAAACCGCATTTTAACTGTCAGTCGCATTTCTGTTTTTGCAACAGAAATTAATTAAATTAACTTTCATCATTTGATAGCCGAATCGACCGTAGCAAAGTGTGACCGCGGTTGTTGTAAAGTTAGTTTACTAGCCTACTGGGTAGCCTGTTTTTTGTCAAGCAAATTTGTGGACCGCAAAACAATGCTGAAACAAAAATACCCTGTCGCTTTATACCCTTCGTTGTTCCTGTCTATTCATTAATTTTCACATTTTCGTACACACATCATTCTCTGACTTTCGTATATATTTTCAGTTTTAGAAAGTTACTTTGTCATTCCAATCAGATTACTCTTATTTATAATAAGAACATAAGACTTTCATATTTATGGAAGAACATAAGACTTACCAGTAGAATATTAATATATTATTTGGTACGATTTTTTCTGTATTTTTATGTAATAGTAAAAATGTGGCTTATGCTTGTTAGGGTAGGAAGGAATTCACTAATATTTTCTTAATATATCTTCTGCATATGCCTGTATATGTCTATCCTGTTTTATGTAATATACTGAAGTACTTCGTACGTAATGTTATGTATGTTTATAATTGGACTATTGTAATATACTTTCATTTTACATTGGGCTGTATACTTTTCATGTACATTCAACTAGCAACTGTAATTTGTTCAAGATAAATCTAATCCAGTCTCCATTGAGTTTTTCCTACATGTTTTAGCAGTTCTGCTGTTATTCGTCTGTCTTGGCGATTTTAGTGAAATTCAAGCATTTGATCACAAGTATAATCTCCCCTCATGTAGGCTGCAAATCTTCATGTTTGCCCGAGTAAAACATTACCCTATTGGAGCCCTCGTAATTGCAAGATAGGAACCCCTCCTTCTAGAATACTCTTTCCATCTTACTAGGAATTCTCTTTCTCTGATAAACATTTTACCTTTACTTTCTTGCAAGAATAATTTAAAATCCTTAGTAATCTAGGTCTAAAAATTATCTTCTGCTAAGCAATTCATACATCTTTTAAACGTCGAGAAACGTTATTAACGCTACTTTATTGATAGATAAGAATAAATAATTTGGAAAATTCTAAGAAGTTAGAGCAATGAGTTAAGAACCAGCAGAATAATTTTCTCAAAATTAATATAAATTTACTCATTTTTGGGAGACACTGTGTATATGGAAACACAAAAATGTAGAGTGAAATAGACAAAGACAATACAACACAAAGTGACGGACACAGTGGTTTTCCCTCAGCCTCGTTTGGTGGTGCGTTAAATCCCTTGATAAAAAACAAGTTAGTTAACAAAAAAGTTTCACTTCGAGCTAACTACACGCCAACCACGATCATACTGTGCTACTGCCGATTCAACTAAAAAATAACGAAATTCAACTTCTGTCGCAAAAACCGAAATGCTTCGACAACTTTGTACATAGAGGATTGTGCTTGAGGCGGTTAGGGTTTATTCACTAAGCAAATAAGGAGACAATAGGGGATTTTAAATAGGCAGATACTTCACAGCTTAAACTTAAATGACTCAATATTTACCTTCCTCCACCAGTGATACTTTCAACAGTGACTGAACTGACCGTAAAGTGAGAATTTAAGGTTACGTGGTTACTATGTCTACAAGGTTAAGAGTTATGCAATGTACTAAGTTCTTCCATCGTTACCTCATTGTAGACCTTCTAAAGTTTTCAATTAACGTTGAGAAAAGTCTGACACTATTTTCGAAACACATTACGTTGCATTGTCGAACGTTATTCGTGGAACAGAGGTTAACCGTCATGGCTCACCATCTCAGGCCACTTGCAGCCATAATATCGTGTTTACTGTATGAAAGGAGATACACATTTAAACCTTCAAGATCAAACATTATCTTTGTTGTCACACATCCGAGGGTAGCAATCTTTCTCTCAACGGCAGACCCTTCTGTGACAAAGACACACCGACACTCAGTTCCGGTGACAAATAGCGAGACGCATTACATTGGTATGCAATGATCGCATGTAGCGGTCCTCTTGAAGGTAGGCCCTTTTGTGGAGATTTACAGTCTCCAGTGTCTTCTGCACCTGCGAGTGCAAATTAGAACATACGACCCAAGGCCTGGTCCCTCGCAGTGTTTTAACTGCCAGAGGTTCGGGGATCTAGCTTATTCTGTCACCAGCCACCTCGTTGTGTGCGGAACCTCATCGCGGCTGTGATTAGCCGAAGACGGGGTTGACTGCCGAGTGCTGCAACTGCGATGGAGCTCACCCGGCTAACTACCGAGGCTATCCCATCTTTGTCGACGCCATGAAGCCGCAGCGGCGTGGTCCTAACCGGCGTGAAGGATTCCCACCGGTTCATCTGCCAAGGCACCTGCACCTGCCGAGCAGCGGCCTCAATCCCGGCAACTGCCGGAGCGCCGGCCCTTCCTACGCGGCAATGGGCGCTAAACCTGCCCCACCTCCTGCTCGAACGAGCAACTCTAAGCGCTCTCGTCGCCGCCGGAAATCCACCACCCGACAGATTTCACAGGTTCTGCCTGTACCTACTCCGCGGGCTCGACCCGCCCGCAGCCATCGTCCTCAACCTCCCAGCGAGTAAACTACAACCCGCCAGCCCAGCGCCATCTGTAACCCCTGCTGGGGTCAGTCAGGCTTATCCTCCGATGCCCCGGGACTCTTCCCGGTCGCCGGCTGATCCCTTGACTGTTGCCTCCATCAAGACTGCTCGCGACACGACCACGGTGTTTGCCTTGGTCTTCCAATCCCTTGGTACCCTTTTCCCATTGCTTCCTCTGAATGGCTAATAGCCTGAGGATCGTTGCGTGGAACACCCATAGGCTGCTCCCCAAACAATCTGAACTGATGACTTTCGTGACGGAGTATGACGTTGATGTCATACTTCTTTCCGAGACTCATTACCACTCGTTTTCCCTTCTTGCCGACGTTGTTATCGTCAGGATCGTCCCCTACGGCCTCGCTGACCCCCTTCGTCCACAGACGGATATCCCATAGGCCTCCACTAGATACATCTATTATTCAAGGCTGCGCGGTGGCGGTGGACGCCGGCGGATCGGAGTTGCGCGTTGTTTCTGTGTATCTCCGGCCTGGCCACCGCCCGTGGAGTGGGATGGCCTCCTCGACCACCACCTCTCAACCATTTTAGCCGGCGACTTAAACGCCAAACACCCCTCATGGAACAGCCGCGTTGTCAACGCCTATGGAAATTCTCTGTACCGGTTCGTCTCCGACGACTCGGCACTTAAGTCATCAGCCCTGCAGGCCCTACTTACTACTCCTTTACCGGCCACCGGCCGGACGTCCTTGACATAGTAGTTGTCAAGAACGTTGCCCGTCATATCGAGGTCTCGTCTGTGTCAGATCTCTCGTCCGATCACAATCCTTTTGTTATAACTGTCCAAGAGCTGTCGGCGTCACCCCGTCCTCGCGCTCAGATTGTTAGGAGAGTCAACTGGCGCTCCTGCCATGATGAGCTCTCTCGACGGTTACCATCTCTCCCTGCGGACCCGATCGTTACTCTTGACGATCTGGATCTCCGCGCCACTCATCTCCAGGAGTTGGTCCAAGGTGTCATGGATCGACACACCTACGCACTCAAGGTGAATCGTCGTAAATCGGCCCTTCCTCCGGAAGTACTCCACGCCATCTGGCTTCGGCGCAAGCTCCGCCGCAGATGACAAAGGATCCATGACCCCGTCGTTAAGCGACGCTTTCAGCAACAATCCCTTTACGTCCAGCAGCTTCTGCGGGACGTAAACTCCGATCGATGGGACTCATATCTTGAGTCCCTTGAAGTCGACCACGCCTCCGTCTGGAGAGTGGCGAGTAGACTGACCAGCGAGAAGAGAACTCGCAACCCGCTGGAAACTCCGAACGGAGTTGTGTCTTCGACAGAAGGCAAGGCTGAGGTCTTCGTCGACTCCATGGAGTCGCAATTTACCGTTCGCCGAGGCGTCTCGGACCCTGTCGACTCGGCAGGGGTCAGGGACTTCCTATCTGGATTTTCTCTCGCCCTTCCGCTAACCCAGACCTCCCGTTCGACAGAGACGAACTTGTTTCGTCTATCTGCCGACTAAACCGCCGTCGCGCCCCCGGTCCTGACCAGATCGGGGCCGCTGCACTCCAATATCTCCCGGCCTCAGGCGTTGACCTCGTTCTTGAGCTGTTCAACTCCTGTCTCCGGCTACAGTACTTTCCCCGCCTGTGGAAAACTTCCAACATCGTCATGATTCCGAAACCACGTAAGCCGCGCATGCTTCCTGAAAGGTATCGGCCTATCTCTCTTTTGCCAGTTATCTCGAAGGTGTTAGAGCGTCTCCTGGTTGCCCCCATCTCGCCGTTATTGGATATTTTTATCCGCAACGAACAGTTCGGGTTCCGCAGAGAGCACTCGACCACTCTTCAACTCGTCCGCGTTATTCCGCATTTGTCTGACGCCACCAACAGGCGAGCGGCTACGGTCGCCGTTCTGTTGGACGTGAGCAAAGCCTTCGACAAAGTCTGGCACGAAGGTCTTGTCTACAAACTTGCCCATTCTCCCCTCCCACCGTCCATTGTGTTCTTCATCCGGTCGTATCTCAGCGACCGCAACTTCAGGGTGAGCGTCGACGGGATCTGCTCTGCAGTTCGTCCCGTCGCCGACGGGGTACCCCAGGGATTAGTCCTCGGCCCCGTTCTGTACCTTGTGTACACGAACGACCTGCCTGTCTTCCCCGGTGTCACGTTGTTTTTGTTCGCTGACAATGATATGTATCACTTCAGCTTCCTGTCCGCGCGTTTTGCGAGTACAAAGCTGCAGCGTCAGTTGGACCAGCTTCCGGACTGGCTACGGAAATGGCGGGTGACGATCAATAGGGAGAAATCCGACGCGATCAGTTTCACCCGTAAGTCCGTCCCCCGATGCCAGTCCCTCTCCTGGAATGGAGGCCTATCGCCTATAAAGACTCGGCGAAGTATCTAGGCGTTCGGTTCGATCGGCTTTTTTCTTCAACGCCCTCGCCAAGGCTCGCGGCGTCCGAGCCAAACTTTACTCATTTCTCTCGTGCCGTAGCCCCCTGGCGCTGCGCACGAAAGTCACCATTTATCTTTTGTTCCTTAGGTCTGTATTGACCTATGCGGCACCTGCTTGGTGGTCTCTTATATCCGCCACCAACAGGCGTAGGCTGGAAAGTTTCCTATCCAGAACCCTCCGTTCCTTGTCGGGATTTCCTTGGTTTGTAAGGAATAGTGTTATTCGAGGAGGTCTTCGAATTCCTACTCTCTCTGCCTTTGTCTGGCCGTTAGCTGCAACTCTCTTTGCTGCAGCTGAGACCTCTTCCTTCCCTTACCTACGGACCATCAGCACCACGCAACCGCCTCCCTCTGTCCGGGTCAAACGCAATCTGGCGATTCTTGATGACCCGCCATAAACGTAACATACTGTTACGACGGTCTATACGATCGTCGTAGGTACAGTGGAAACAAAATAAGTACAAGACACCAATTAAGTCACTAATCACACCTTTAATTGTTATAGTAAAACAGTTCGTAATTAACAACACAGTGTCTACAACAAATCAAATGAAAATTGTTCATACGCAATAAAATGTCCACTAATATTAAAACTCAACTGTATTACAATTATACCGTCCGAATATAAAACGCAACACTTCACTAATAACTACTTGAACGTACACCGTAATAACTCGAACCGCTCTGTAAATATATCGCACTAATACTCTCGAACCGCACAGTCAAAAATCTCGCATTGAACTGAAAAACTAAGGCCGCTACCCGATGTATTTATAGTTACGCTCACACACCAGAAGCTTCCAAACTGCGTCTTATCTCTCGCGAACTACGTAATTGCTACGGCCTTGACACAGTCCGAGCGCCCGAGCGTAGGCCGGCACAGTCGAGAAAATTCTCGCAAAATGCGTCTAGTAGCATGTACACCACACGCTTACGTCGAGATCTTTCTGGAACATTCGATAAACGCGTAGATTGTTCTGTGCTGTCGTAGCACTGCCCCCTCCTTAAGCCTGTTCGTCCCGAACTGGCAAAGCGTTTCTAAGTTTGTATTTAGCCAGGCGATCTAGGTGGACGACCTTGAACTTTCGCTGTCCTTCCTGTTGAATCCGATAAACAACATCGTTAATTCTTTTTTTCACAGTGTAGGGTCCTTCCCAGTTAGACTGAAGCTTAGGTGAGCGACCACGACGACGCTTTGGATTGAACAACCAGACCTGATCTCCTTCTTGGAAACCCACACTATTGCTGCGAATGTAACCGAGTTTTCATTTTATCACTGGCAATCTTCAGCCGTCCTCTTACCAAACGATTCATTTCTTGCAGTTGGTTTTCTAATTGCGAGGAATAGTTCTTTGGCTCTTGGGACTGAGTCTCAGGTGATCCAAACATCAAGTCCCCAGGAAGACGAATCTCCCGCCCAAACACCAATTTTGCTGGAGTCATGCCGGTTGTGTCATGTACTGATGACCTATACGCCATAAGGAATAGTGGTATACGTTGGTCCCAGTCTGTTTGGTTCTCGTCAACAACTTTCGAAAGATGCTGCTCAAGTGTCCTGTTGAATCTCTCAACCATCCCGTCCGACTGAGGATGCAGAGGCGTTGTCCTGGTCTTTCGAATTCCAAGTAGACGGCATAATTCTTTAAACACTCCTGATTCGAAATGTCTCCCTTGATCCGTATGGATTTTCATAGGGGCTCCATAACGGCAACAGAAGTTGTGAACTAACTGCTTTGCCACAGTGGTAACCTCCTGATTTGGAATTGCGTAGGCTTCCACCCACTTAGTAAAGTAGTCACCTACAACCATGATGTACCGGTTTCCATCGTCAGTAACTGGGAATGGTCCAGCAATGTCTATGACAATTCTCTCGAAAGGTTGTCCAACGTTATACTGTCTCATTTTTCCCCTGCTTCTGGTTTGTGGGCCATTGCTTGCAGCACATATTTCACACGTCCGAACCCATTCCTCTACGTCGTGGCGAAGATGAAGCCAATAGAATCGCTTCCGTATTTTGTCAAGGGTTTTGTTAACGCCAAGATGGCCTCCAGATGTTCCATCATGCATCTCCTTCAAAACAGACTGCACTTTACTTCGGGGAACTATCAACTGCATGACCACGTCTCGTCCATCTGCACTTTCCCAAGCCCTTTTCAGCAATCCGTTTTCTAAGGTGAGAGATTCCCATTGTGCCCAGTAGCCCTTCAGCACTTCAGAACCATGGCAGATATCTTGCCAATCCGGGCGGCGACCTTCCTCTTTTGCTGTCAAGATCGGTCCAATGTCTTCATCAGTCATCTGTTCTTGTCGACAGTCTTGTGTTGTCCAGCCATCAGCCAGGAAATCTACAGTGATGGCTTGAACATGTTCGCTTGAGTTTTGTTCTTCCTTTCTGTGGCAATGTCGGCAGTCTTCCGGGCACGGTCTTCGTGATAAGCTATCTGCATTACCGTGCAGGCGCCCCCGCCGATGTTGTACCTTGAAGTTGTACTCTTGCAGACGTTCGAGCCACCTTGCCAACTGTCCTTCCGGATTTTTAAATCTCAAGAGCCATGCAAGTGCAGCATGGTCGGTACGTAGTGAAAACTCTCTCCCATAGAGGTATTTATGGAAGTGCTCCAAAGCTCTGACAATTGCCAACAACTCTCTTCTTGTAACACAATAATTTCTCTCTGGTTTAGAAAGCGTCTTGCTGTAATACGCTATTACTCGTTCTTCACCGTTCTGCACTTGAGACAAAACTGCTCCTAGACCAGTATTGCTTGCGTCTGTGTCTACGATGTACTTCCCTTCGGAAGCTGGAAAAGCGAGAATTGGCTGCGAACATAATGCAATCTTCAACGTTCTAAATGCTTGTTCACACTCTCTCGACCATTGGAAGTTTCGTTTATTTTCCGTTAGCTCATGTAGTGGTTTAGCAATAGTAGCGAAGCCTTTCACAAAACGTCGGTAATATGAGCATAACCCCAGGAAACTCCGAACTTCGTGTTTATTCTTCGGAACTGGCCAGTCTCTTACGGTGTCTACTTTATTAGGATCCATGCTAACGCCCGCTGCCGAAACCAGATGGCCCAAATACTGTACTTCCTTCTGGAATAGAGAACACTTCTTCGGGCTCAGCTTCAGTTGTGCACCGTGAATTCTAGTTAGAACTTCCTTAAGGTTTTCCAAATGATCTTCGAAAGTCTTCCCGATCACTATGACATCGTCTAAGTAAACAAGGCAAGTTTCCCACGTCAGGCCTCGGAGTATCAGGTCCATCAATCTCTCAAATGTTGCCGGTGCATTACAGAGTCCAAATGGCATGACGTTAAATTGGAATAAGCCACTTGGGGTCGAGAAAGCGGTCTTTTCCTTGTCTTCTTGATGAAGACCCACTTGCCAATATCCACTCTTCGGGTCCAATGTGGAAAACCACTGTGCTCCGGACAACGTGTCGAGTGTATCGTCAACACGCGAGGTAATGGATAGCAGTCTTTCTTTGTAACGTCATTTAACCTCCGGTAGTCTACGCAGAAACGCAATCCACCATCCTTCTTCGCTACCAGCACTACAGGGGAAGACCAAGCACTTGACGAAGGTTCAATTACTCCCTCTGTCAACATGTCCTGTACTAACCGAGACATCTCCTCTTGTTTAGATAACGGAGGCCTTCGAGGAGGTTGGCGTATCGGTGTTGTGTCCCCGGTATTGATGCGATGTTGCACAAGAGAGGTTCTTCCCAGTGACTGTCCCCGAACTGCAAAACAATCTTTGAATTCGTGTAAAAACTGTCCGAGTTCTTTTACCTCACCACTTGAGAGGTCGTTAGAAGATCTGTTCAATAATTCTTGCAGTTCCTCTGGTAATTTAGAAGTATCCGAAGAACTGGGTCTTCGTTGCGTTATTCCGGCTACCCAGGCCACAGGAGTCAATTTGCCTAGGAGCGTATTGCTTTGTAAAGTGATAGCTTGATCCAAAATATTCGCCACTCTAATAGGTACATTTCCGGTTTCGTCAGGTTTTACTAAACTTCTGGCAATTAGTATGCTCGGTGTGCTGACTACCTGGGGTTCGAATATAGAGCTCTGATTGCCCCTAGTATCTACCGCAGTTCTAACCATGATGATCTTTTCGGAGTTTGGCGGAACAGTTACGGCCACTTGGTTTATGACGTCCATCGTTTTTTCTGCTGTCGTCATTGTTGATAGCATTACCTCTTCGCCTCCGATTCTCAAGACATTGTTTTTGAAGTCGACTATAAATCCGTATGCGTTCATAACGTCCACACCAAGAATTGCTTCATCCACAATGTCTGCAACAAGTACTTGATGATTAAACTCAAGTCTACCGAGGCGTAGGTGTATCTCCACTTTTCCATACACTTTTACAGGCCGTCCAGTAGCTGTTCGCAAGCTGCAAGAGCACCAGATTGGCTTGAGATCTTTCACCACGTCGGGGCGCACAATAGAAACTGTTGCGCCTGTGTCAACTGTAATCGAGGTTGGCCTTTCTTGAACAAATCCGGTAACTACCAAGCTCCCGGTGTTTTTCTGAAGCGTAGAAATTGCGTATTCTCTAGGGGCTTCGTTCCTCCAGTTAGTCAGCACACGCCCCGTTGCACCGACTATTGCTCGTTTCCCTGCTGCTGAATTCTAACCCGACAATCTCGTAGGTGTCGAGGTTTCTCACATCTATAACACTTCGGTCTTCCATCCTTTCTTATTTTATTCTGTGGCGCCGACCGTCGAGTCTCTGTTCCTTGTTCTTCTTCCTCATCGTCTGTGCCGTCGCGATCTTTTAGCGCGCACTTTATGGCTTGTCCAACCAGACGCTGATTTGGCGGCCTCAAATTGCAAAGCATGTACCAGGGCATCCGCACTGTTCTGGTGTCTTGCCATTCGTAACACTTGCTGTAGTTCGTTATCTCGGACACCGGCAGTAAATGTCTGCATCGCAAAACGCGTTCGAAAATCTTCTGGCGCTTCAGGATAGGCCAGTCTAATTAGTCTGTCGATACTTGCTTCAAACTCTTGAAGACTTTCCCCGGAATGCTGTCGCCTTGCTCTCAACTGGGTGCAGTACACATCTCGCAAATGTTTATCACCATACCGTAATTCCAGAGCTTTTATCAACTCGTCATAGGTGTTCTGGCTGTCAGGTGGCACTTTCTGTAGTAGTTCTGCCGCGGGTCCTTTTAATGCAAGAACAAGTGAAACAGCCTTGTCTTTTTCTGTCCAATTATTTGCGCATGCAGCAGCTTCAAATTGGCGGAGGTACGTTGCCCAGTGAGTGCTTCCGTCAAAGGTTGGAGCTTTGACATGAACTGTCCCTACTGCAGGCAAAGTGACTTTCTCTGTTAACTTATTTTCTGTCTTGATTACTGGTACGGTCTGTTCAGAAATTTGTTTTGGTTGAATCTTCATGCACTGTTCAACTTCAATTTTAATTTGTTCTCTCATGTTTGCCATTGGATTTTCTACTGCAGATATTTTTGTTGACATAACTTCTTCCACAGTCAAGACAGATTTTTCTACTTTAGCTATTTTATTTGACATGGATTCTTCTACGTCAGATATTCTGGTAATCTGATTGTTGAGCTCACCTCGTAACTCACCTACGTCACCACGTAGGAGACCCAATTCTGCGGTAGTATGTTCTTGTAACTGTTTCTGCATAGTTTCAAAGAGAGCTTCCGTTTTATCTTTTTGTCTTTCTTCTGTCTCTAGCATTAGTGCTTTCTGACGTTCCTCAGCTTCTTCTCTTTCCTGCCTGCGTTTTTTATCCTGTCGTTTTTCTGCTTCTTCTGCATCCTGTCGTCGTCGTTCTTCTGTCTGCAACAACAGCGCCTGGAAATTTTCCATCATCTGACTGGCATCCATTGTTTTTTGATTAATTACGAATTACACTCGTCTTGTACAAAGTATCCACTGTTTCCACTGTTAACCGTTCTATCCCAGTTCTGACACCACTGTTACGACGGTCTATACGATCGTCGTAGGTACAGTGGAAACAAAATAAGTACAAGACACCAATTAAGTCACTAATCACACCTTTAATTGTTATAGTAAAACAGTTCGTAATTAACAACACAGTGTCTACAACAAATCAAATGAAAATTGTTCATACGCAATAAAATGTCCACTAATATTAAAACTCAACTGTATTACAATTATACCGTCCGAATATAAAACGCAACACTTCACTAATAACTACTTGAACGTACACCGTAATAACTCGAACCGCTCTGTAAATATATCGCACTAATACTCTCGAACCGCACAGTCAAAAATCTCGCATTGAACTGAAAAACTAAGGCCGCTACCCGATGTATTTATAGTTACGCTCACACACCAGAAGCTTCCAAACTGCGTCTTATCTCTCGCGAACTACGTAATTGCTACGGCCTTGACACAGTCCGAGCGCCCGAGCGTAGGCCGGCACAGTCGAGAAAATTCTCGCAAAATGCGTCTAGTAGCACGTACACCACACGCTTACGTCGAGATCTTTCTGGAACATTCGATAAACGCGTAGATTGTTCTGTGCTGTCGTAGCAATACAATAAATTTTAACATCTGACCCTGCCCCAGAGTTTACCTGCTAAGCTGTCCTTCCTCCCATCCTTGTACGCCGACCGCGCTGTTTGTCGCTGCTACGCGCTATCACTGGCACGGAGGCTCCCTCCTCGCGGAGAGCGATTGACGCCTCATGGCGTCTACACGCTGGACTCGGGACGGGTGACATCTGTCACCTGAATCCGTTCAAGCGGCAGTGTCCAACGATCAGCTAAATGAAATTAAAAATTAAATAAAGAAATCTTTCTCCCCCGCCTTCTCAGTTAACTGGATGGCGGTTGTACTCCCAGGGTTAGGTACTGAACCAGAACTACGATTATCAACAGGCACCCATTGGGCTCGACCCTGATGCTGCAATCATGCACCGTGAGCAAAGACGCCCCGCTACCACCATGGTACATGCTACATGTATGTAGCGGTCGAAGACGTTTTTGATGCGTTCGAGTTTCAGCCAAGTTGATTACATCTAGATTTTAACAGAATCTTATTAAGAATTGAATTTTCTTTATAAAGTGTACATTAAATGGCTCCAATAAATGAACATTTGTTTATAAAGATGCTGTAACGGTAATTTGGTTTTCCAACCTATTAATGTCGTGTTTGGTGTCATTTTTCATATTTTTTTTTCGAACTTTTCAAATATGTACAAGAAAATTTGAAATTGTGAGTCAGTTAAAAAAGTTAAATGCCTGAGTGGCGTTGCTAGTAGGTGACACATTATTGAAACAGCTGCGGGCGGTTGTGAATGCCAGGGGATTACCCGAGCCAGCCCCAGGTAGTCGCCGGCCCAGACGCCAACTTAGTGTATACAGATAATACATAGTTCAAATTATCTTTAACAAATGTTATGACACAGATCTAATTAATATTAAATCCGGACGTTTTAATTATAGTTTTCGTGACGGAAATCATATAAGCAATAAAGTATAAGTCTGTCGGTTTAAGGGGTGTTACGGGCGCGATTTGTTTCTGCTTTGTAAACAACATTCACACACACACACACACACACACACACACACGCACAATTTAGTTACTTAACTAGGTCGTGGGATTTGAACTTTTTCTTATAAGTGTGCATGCACATCATATACACATGTAAATAATCATCATACTGAAAAACTTATAATTTCGAACCTCATATTAATATAGGCCTATAATAAAAATCGTATTTAGTTTACATTGGGTGACTGACAGAAATAAAAAAAGATTATTTAAAAATTCTGAAAATAGCATACTCAGTTGTAATCAGAAAGCAACAGAGGCATAGGTTTTAGAGCTTCAGAGATATAATAGAGTGTAAAGCTTACTAAGGAGGCGCTTGTTGAGACTATGCTTTAAAGCGTTGCTCGATGTCTAGTAAAAAGTTATAAATGTTTATGCAAAGTACCAAACGACATGTGCATTTTTTGTAAAAGCCAATATTAACTTCAAGTCTTAAACGCTGCCTGCGAAGCGTGTACATTTGATATTAAACTTTCGAAATTGATATTAAACACACGCTGATATTAAACGAAATTGATTATTGAATACACACGCTGTTCAATTCTGTGTGTGTTTGAGGGGGGGGTCGTAAAACACGCTGCGCGCAAGTAGTACAGTATCAGCTTGGTTGAAGCAGCATATTGCAGTACTGAAAGCGAATCCTTGCCTCCTGTCTTCCATTTGTTTTGTTCATATTATCGTATTTTGTTGTATTCCAATAAGTGCAGTATGTGTGTCTTCCTTTTTCAGAGTTTACATTCTTCACAAATATGCGCGAATCGTCTTGCGGTGCTTTGCTTGTCGTGTGTGCGCTTTGGTTTTTGTGTATGGGAAAAGATGGTGATATTGCTGTTGTACGGATCGAGTGTTGGTTATATAGCTAAATCTATTTGTGTCCCCCCCCCCGTGCAGCCTCTTTCTTTCAGTGGCATCGTAATACAAAAGATCATTTTTGATATCTCTCCGTACAAAGTACAAAATGGGATTCATCTAATACACCAAAGACGACGTCTGCGATGAAGATGGTTGAAAATACACCAAAGACGATGTTTTAAGGGTTCTTGAATACCATATATATTAATGTTTAAGGATGTGAGTTTGTGTAGATGTTTCTATTGTATTTGCATTTACTTGTACTTTGTGTACCTATATATCACCCCCCCCCCCCCGAACGCTGGAGTATGCTACAATTAGAACTTGACGATTATCTGCTAGGCGATAGAGATGTTCAATACTTCTTGTCCCAGTCGACTCTTTGATGTTATCAGGCCAGGTCGTTCGTCTTCTATCTCTACTACGTTGTTCAATAATTTTGCCATAAAGACTTCGTTGTAATACCTTCTATTTCTTACCACACGCAACTGTCCCATATTAGCAATCTTCTGCATTTAATGGGTGCCATTAGTCAGAGCCGGCCCCAGCGTTTCTGCCGCCCTGTGCAGTATTTATGAGTACCGCCCCCCTTCCTATTTTCACGCACACTAGACCTACTTTAAAGATATGGCGATTGCCTTCAAATGACAACTAGAAATGTTTACGTCATTGTATTTATCAAATATTAAAGGGCAGTATTATTTGCTGATGACTCATGCATGGCAGCACTCACTGTCAGGTTTAGTTCTCTCCTTCACGAGTTTTCGACTCTTCCTTAAACTCCGCTGATTTTTATACATATAGTCATTCTTACTGATCTTACATATTGTGATGAAATTAGGTGAACAATTTAATTTTTTCCTTCAATTTCAAAACTTAACATCTCGGAATCTGGCGCTCTTTAAAATTTGCCGCCCTGGCCGGTGGCACGGTTCGCCCGTGCCTGGAGCCGGGCCTGCCATTAGTTGCTTTCACTGTTTGCTCTTCCCTGTACTTTTTCATTGGTGATAGCTGAACCCATGGGATTTTCAGCATTATTTTAAGTAGCCGCATTTCCAGAGCTTCTAGTGCTTAAACTGTGCCATGTTTTAGAGTCCAAGACTCAAAGACTCAACTCCAACAGAAGTGTGGGCATACATAACATTTTGCCATATGCTGTCCGAGTTTTAAATTTAGAGAAGCGTCGAAGAGCAGCGACTTGATTCTCTTGAAACTGGTTCGTACTAATTCCGGATGTTAATTTCCAGATGAAGTCATGTTTATTGATGGTTAATTACGCCAGTGCTATTCCAATAGTTGAATAACGTAACATCAAGTCTTATATTTATGCCAGACTTTCTGTTCAATGAAACTCGGGATTATGTTAAACACGATACCGTGGGCGGTCTGTAATAAGCTAATACGAAATCAGACGTGATTTTACTTTATGATTTAATCAAGGTAGAGATAGCAGTTTATTCACTCAGAGTTTGAAAGAATAATTATTGATCTAAAATAAAATATTAAGAAAAAAATTAATTTTTCAGTTTTATAATCTAGACGAGGTTCTGCGCGCGCCGGAACAAAATACACTGGTTACAAGTGCTTGCACAGTCACACGTAGCGAGAGGTACAATTAAAAGCGAGGAGAATCAACTAGGACGTGATGTCACAGCTTCATACTTGCCATTAATTCACGCTACTAAAATAAAGTTCTTCTTCGAGTTTTTATCATTACATTTGTAATCACATGTCCAATTCAAGTCCTTCTCTTAACACCGAAATATTTCACATTGTAACGTTGCCATCGTTAATCCTGTCTGTTGTAAAGTAGGCCTATGTGACACTCTTGTACAGCGTGATACACGTCACACAGTAACTTGTGGTGCAGCAATTCTGTGGCGCACAAATTCGACAGCCCGGTGATTTCATTTTACTGTGTTCTTTTTATTTATTACTGTCCCATTGGACCTATAGTGATCCATTATTGACATCTCTTACTCTGCTCGATTTCGTATATTCCTGACAGGTTGATACGAAGATGATTTGTTTCCGAAGTGAGGTGTCCGTGCCCACTTCAACGATTGGTTCCATTCTGGACGTGAACAGTGTCCTGAGATGCAGTTACTATCCAAATCAGCATGAAAGCGAAAACTAACTTTTATCATAACAATCGAGTACAGCTAAACTATCACTAATGATAATAGTATGTTACCGGTAGTTATTTGTTACTGGTTCTATGCAGTATTGTCAATTCCTCCTGCTTCTCCTCCTGTTTTTGAAGGGTTATATTTTGCTGAAGAAGATTATGCTAACTTCTAGTAACATTAATGCAGTGACCAAGATGAATCTAATAAAATCTTTTGTATAGAAAAGTACGGGAGAAAAGCAATGGAGAAAAGAGTCAAGGAACAAAGAGGTCTTAGAGAACTGGTGTTAGAAGAGGACGTCATGGAGGAAGAGATCTCATGGAGGAATCGAGTAAGCAATGATGAGGTATTTAAAACGGCAAATGAAAGAGGAAGATTATTGAGACGTCGCGAGGAAACCGATTATGGGTATAGGATACTAGAGGGGGAAATTAATGGAAGAATGACTAGGGGAAGACCAAGGAAAAAGTACTTGAACCAATGTCTGAAGAGGTAGAACAGAAATTACCGCAGTCATGGGCCGTAAGCAGTCAGCCGCCTCGCAAGCTATGAAATGTTGCCCTATAACGGCGAAATTACTCGCACACTTGCACTCTTCAAAGAAAGTTTTTAACTTAAATAATAGGTTAAAGGATTACAACGGGAATGGAAAGAATATTTTACAAAAAATGGTTAGATTCAAGACCGACCAAAATAAAAAAATATGGAATTATAAGCCGACAAATTACAGATCTTTGGGTTGACCCAGGAAGAGGACTTTGAAGGCGGAACAGGAAGTTTTTACTACGTCACGACGTGAAGAAGTTGAAGATCCGTTACAACAAATAGTATAACGGTGTTGCAACATTACACACACACACACACACACACACACACACACACACACACACACACACACTCTTTTGTTGCTGGATTTCATTACTCTGTCAATCGTTGATATCATTCTCTATTAAAATTCGCCATGACAGCGTATTACCATTTACTCCACAGTTCTGTCTTGTTCCTAGATTCCGGCCTCCATAAAGGTACTCCTCTCGCAGTCCTCCCCTCTTCCATCTTTTCTGTGTGGGCTAATGGCGTAATCGCAGCAAACGTCTCGTCCTTACGACCATGCCTGTTGGTGGTTCTCTCTAGATATTGTATACCTACACGTTTATGGTCCTAGCGTATCCACTTTTCGTTCTCCCACCAATATTCTTCTAATCATTTTAGTATACCATCTCCTTAGTAAAAACGTTTCTAATATGTGTGCTACACAGTCACTAATATCAAGCACAGTTGTTAAGTAAAAGAAACGAATAAAAGTAAAAAAAAATATTAAAAAAAAATGTTAAAACCTGTTCATATTTCAAAATCCATTAAAAAGGAGAAAATGAATTTTGTCAATACCCAGACTTTTCGTAGTCGCACAACGAAAAATAAAATCGTGAGCATTTATTTTAGCTGAATTTTACTTCCCTTATTTTTTGTTACCGAAACATTTTTGTCAATTTTGCTTAACCCAGGCAATTAGTGACAGTAATATTGTGTAAAAGGAAAAATGATTTGTGGAAATAAAATATTATAATCTGTAGCAATAAACCTATTTGCCAAATTACCCGATGCATTTCACTATTTTGAATATTCTGCTGAATATTTTATCTGTATGTCTTCAGTATTTTTGTTTTAAAAAATCATTACCGAATATGTTATTCATAGTAAATTTCAGAACTTGTAAAATTATCTGAAGCAACGGTGATCCGTTGTGACATTGCAAAATGTCAACTTCAACTTCAGATGCTTATTCTACTGTTTCGTTAACTTTTCAGGACGCTTAAAACGGCCGTATTAACGGGCGGTTAACACGAGTTACAATATAGGCCTACGATCTAGATTGTGTCCGTAAGTGGATTAATCGATTACTCGAGTTTTTGCTGGAAATCTATATTATGACCGGAAGTGGGTCGGTCGTTTCGATATACTTTTTTCTGTGATTATGATTTAACAGGGAGTCAAGGAAGGTTTGAAGTGGAAAATAATCACACAAGAGGAGAGGGATAGCATTTTCAGTAACCATTTGTCTTCATTAAGCTGTAGGAAGCCAAAGCGCGCACGCGTCCTCAACACTTGAAAGTTGCATTAATTATGCGTCTTGAACGGTCAAGCCGACGATGGTGGCCTCTCCTCCCAGTTTATTGCGTGTACATTTGTCAGAACTCTCTCTCTTTCTCTCTCTCTCTCACTCACTCTCTCTCTCTCTCTCTCTCTCCCTGCCCCTCTCTCTTTGCCATTTGGAATCCCAGTAAACATTGTGTAAATGGCGACACATACTTCGTCCAACGCAACGAACCGAAATAAACTGTTTCAACTTTCAACTTAGATTCGAGTAGTACGCACTGCTGTAGAGGTTTAACTCGCAACGTTGAACAGACGTGTTCGATTAGCGCATTCGGTACAGTCTTTGGGGTTTGGCTTCATTAAATTCATAATTTATTTAATAGATGATGTAACAAATAATTTGTCCTTGGATTTCGTTGTCCATGACGTGTTCGTTGCTTAACTAAATATAATTATTTCACTACGACTCGGAACACAAAACTTTTTATGGGTAAAAACGTAAAAGTTTTACCTTATACCTGAACCGGTTCGCACTTTTAAAAAGCTTCTTCAGAGAAGCTTCCTCTGAAGAAGATTTTTAAAAGTGAAAACCGGTTCAGGTCAGGACACAATATCGTAGTATATCACATGTAAAGCCGAAGAGTATTGATATCTTAAAATCTAAAAGTAAGTGATAGTTCACAAAATTGGGTATTGACATTTAATTACAATTGTTATGTTATCCATTTTTTATTATACATTTGTCAACAAAATATCTGGTTATTACTAAGCCTTGCGTGACTGGGATGGAGGTCCTTTTGCTGCACTGCTGGGACGTTCCTTTTTGAACGTAAAAAATAATCACGTATAAATTGTTACTAAAATTACATAATTAACATTTTGAACGATGGACTCTCAAGTCAGCTTAGTCAATGGTGAAGTTTATGGGGCGTCACAGTGGGCTGAGAATATAAACTTTCTTCGTCCTCGTTCGGTTTTTTTCCGTTCTTGTAAATGAGAACATCGTACATTGTTTTCATGATTCCTCGCTGAATAAATTTACGTTCTCTAACACAACACATGCACGCACGTACGCATACACGCGCGCGCACATTCACTCTCTCTCACACACACATACGCGCACATATGGTTTTTAACACATAAATAGTGGAATTCCAACATGTAAAATCTTATTAAAACATATTTGATTATGTGCGTTAAATTCGTATATATATATATATATATATATTACATTTAATATTTATAATTAAATTTACCTCAAGATGTTATTTTTTTCCTTTTTTGGAACGTTTTACACTTACTTTTAGATTTTAAGATATCAATACTCTTCGGCTTTACATGTGATATACTACGATATTGTGTCCACACAATTATCGTGATGTTCACTGGTTATACCTCAACTCCGAGTGAACACAAATTATTTCCTATTTTTTTCCTTTTTGGATGTATTATATACATCAAGAAACGGACTGTAGCAGAAAGTGACTAATATATATATATATTGTAGCGTGACAGAAAATCCACTACATTTTAAGTCATGTGAAATCATAAAGTTTAATTACACCAACAAATGTTATAATAATATTGAATGACATTTAAATAAATCAGAGGAATGAACCACAATAAGATAAAAATCCTCACTACATAATATATAAAAACCACTGTTAAAAGAAACCAAAGAAAGTATTGAAGCAACTCATCAACTCATAGTATAATACCAGTAAGTTACCCAGGAAGCTCAGAGCAGTAAACCAGTTATATAAGACTATATCAAAGAAAAAGAGAATCAATTAAAGGGTGGTGAAGACCAAATACCCCAAAAACAAGAAGAGGGAAGAATAAAGTTTGTGAACAGGAAGAAAACAATACCCTGAAACCTGTATAGAAGAATAAAGTCAGTTCAGTAAATAAATTAAATACTCCAAACTAAACCTCAGTCGTGATAACACCAAGTACCTTGGTTTACCCAAGAATGAGGAAGGAAGAACAGAAGAGTGAAGACTAGACGAGGGACAAGAATGAAGACTAGAAGAGGGACAAGAATGAATACCAGAAGGAAGATATGAAGAAGGACAAGAAGGAAGACAGGAGGAGAGGAAGAAATAGTATGAAAGAAACACCGTAGTAAAACCTATTATTATATAAACTACTATCAATCCCAAACCCACAAAAACTATGCAAAAGAAAGTATAACATACCCAAAAGCTTATAAAATGTAATTATTGAGAAAACTAAAGTGCTGTATAGCGTTATAAGAAGTGCACCGGCTAAAGCTATTGTGTAATAGAGAAATAAACTAGTCTTAACGGTCCATGTTTACTAAAGGTCTGGTCTGAGATAATCAGACTCAAAATATCAGAACCAACAGTGAAAGTGAATTTGTGTAAGTGTTTTTTAAAAAAAGCAATAAACTTAAAGTTGGTGATACTATAACTTAGTAGTATGCTATATCACAACTTTAAAATCTAAATAATAAACAGCATAATAAAATAATAAAATGAAAGGTTTCCAGTATTTTATTATTTTAATGTAAATCTTTATTTGCAAGACATTTGTAAAAAATGATAATAAATAGAGTATGGGAATTAATGTTTGCTGATGTGGGGGATCACAGTAGTAATGGTTTGAACCAGAAAGGACTGGTACTAATATAGTATGAATAAGTGTAACATGTTTAAATAGACTGTTATTTCACAATCCTAAAATCAATGTATTAAATAAATGTATTTGTAAGGTTTATTAGAAAATAAGATTTATGTTATGTGTTTTAAAAAGAATTATGTTTGATAAATAATAACCTACATACCAGTAATAATGTTCTAAAAGGTATGCTATGTTAGCTCAAAAATAGTTGAAAGATATATGTTCCCACCATATCTGCAATGTGTTCAATTGTGCAGATTGCTGAACCATGTTCATAATTATTTATTTTAAATATGTAGTGTTAATTAACTACTACACAATACAATAAGTTATAAATCATGTTATTTTGATATAATTGTAATTATGTAAAGTCAGAGGAGGAATTAAGTTTAAATTATTTGAGAAAGAAAGAAATATAAAATTCTAAAATCTAGGCCATTTGGTGAAATCAGAGAACCAATATAAAATAGTATAATTCACTTATAAATCCTGTAAACTACCCAGATTTATATAAGATAACACAATTAACCACTACTAGGAATGATCCTATGAATTAAAATGACAATAAGGAAATACACCTTAACATTTTGTAAATTGTCAAAGTATATAAATTAATTAATTTTAAAGAGCAATGTCAAATTTACAAATTAACACAAAAAACCAGTTCAAAGGTGTAATTTATATGTATTTAAGGAAAGGGAGAGTAATGTGACTAATTAAAATTTATTATAATAGTATTAATAATATTTAAAATGGAAGGAATTTTGTATAAAGACGGAAATCCAATTTTGAGCCTATATTTCCAAAGTGTGAACAAAATTTGTTAATTTCCACAAAATGTCTACAGATATGGACTATAATACATCAATTTAAAGGGAATGAGATGATTAAACCAATAATAAGGTTAGTAATTCATAAAAGTAAGGAATAAAATAGAAAAATTCCATATATAATGTAATATTTTCTAATGTGTATGGAAGTCGAAAAATGTTAACAATACTTTTTCAAGGATTAACTGGGCAAGATTTATGACCAAGTTAATTAGTCTTTTGTTGAATATCAAGCTGAATAGGTGTGTGACAAAAACGTTCTTAAAATCGAGTCGAACATGATGCTAACGTTTAGCCATTGAAATCAGTGAACGAGAGTTAGACAAATTAAACACTTTTTGAAGCCAATACTATAAAAACATTCACGACAATAGTGAAAACAAACCTCTAACTTCACTATACGAGTGACAGTAAACAGTAAAACATTATATTTCAACTGATTCACTTTACAAACCTAACCGTAACTTGAAAAAACTTAACCCCAGAAGGGAAAACAGACAAAATAACCAAATTAACACAAGTTTACACGGAACACTTCACCAGAATACACCAACTAACTTAACAGACATATTACACCAGTGCGGGAAGATTTTAGACATTCACAAAGGTAATTTTGTCGTGATTTTGGGACATGCCGAGTTCACAGTAACTACGCAAGAAATAGTAGCGGCCATCTTTTAATTCTACAGAGACCGCCTTCACGATATTACAGTGACGTCATCGTCTGCGTATGGTTTGACAGCATTCATTTACATTACATAGTGGAATTATTTAAATACTATTGAATAGTAATTATTGTATTAATATCTTTAATTGTTAACGTTATACTTTCTCGTCACCCTTCTCTGACTATTAATCCTAATCGCTCAAAGAACCTGTCTTTAATATAATATAACATAAAATTTTGTTCTGTATGACACAATCGATAATTCCTGAGACAGAGTCGATAATTGCTCTCCATCGATAAAATATCGATTATTTATTTAAAATTGTCAATAAATCTTTATATTTCCATTATTTTGTATCTGTACTTATTTCACAGGGTAATTTAAGGGTATTTATAAGGCAGAAGGAATTAAGTGAGAAGAATATATCCTATTTTGAACAAGATATTGGACCAGTCAGAAAAGTCACCAATCGATTATTACCTGGAGTTAATCCATTTAACTCCAGACTTGGTGCAAATCTTCAAGAAGTGCTCGACGGTCAATAAATACCTACCTGTTATTAAAATTTTACCAGAACCTTTTAAAAAACAGATTTATCTTGTATACATACCTCTATAAACATAAACAAAATTATTTTATTGTTTGAAAATTCTATTATTATTGAATTTTCCATTTTATTTTTATTCTTTTGTAAAGACCGGCATACAGCGGTCTGGTGACCAAGTGGCTAGCCCAAACAGTGGGGCTTGATCAGATTACAGCCATATATAGGGTCTTCTTACAAAGTTACGAACCCAACGCTGGGAATTAAGGAAGAAGGCAGTACCCTATAGGTCCGTCTAGTTACAAAGTGGCGTCCAACTTAGAGGGCTTAGTAATCTAAGCTTGGCAGCGATTGATTAATAGAGACAGGAGAAAAATGCAGAGACGAGCTACATCGAAAAAGAGGGCGGCAGAGGCCGAAAAAGAGATGGACATGGGAGATAAGGAGGCAACACCCGTAGAGGATCCGGAAGTGTTACTAATCCAAGTGGAACCGAAACAACCCACACCACCCGAGGAACAACCTGAAGTAACAACGCAAACAGGGGAAGTTAATATCCCAGGGAAGGAGAAGCCATCGCAAACCGAGGACATGACAACACAAGGAATGCTCAGGCAGATGATGGAGACAATGAAGGAACAGAATAAAAGGATGGAAGGAATGGAGAAGAAAATGGATTCCACTAACAAGGGCATGGAAGAAAATAGTAAGAAGTTGAGTGAAGACTTGAATAACAAACTGGATTCCACTAACAAGAAGATGGACGAAAACAGTAAGGAAAGGAAGGAAGACAACCAGTCTCTGAAAGAAGAATTCAAATCAACTAAGGAAGAATTGGGCCGTAAGATAGAGAATACCAATAAGAGGATCGAAGAAACCAGTAAAAATTTGAGTAAGAAGATGGAAAGGAAAATGGAAGAAAACAATAAGAATTTAGAAGAGAAAATGGAAGAAACCAGTAGGAAAATAGAAAATGACAACCAACAATTAAGGGAAGAATTGAGAGAGGATAATTTACTGCTGAGAGAAGAATTAAGAGAAGCGAACCAAGAGAACATGAATAAGTTAGACGAGAGGATTGAGTTAGCCAAAGAGGAATTAAATAAAAAGATAACAGAGACCAAGAAATCAATAGTAAAGAAATTAGAACAGGAAGTTGTGGTTGTTAACCAGCAGATCCGAGAAGTAGACGAAAGATGTCGGCTAACAGAAAACGAAGTGCTGGAAGTCCGGGAAGTAATAAATAAGGAAATCACTCAGGTCCAAGAACAACAGAAAACTAAATTGGAGGAGACCAAGAAGTTTGCCTTGGAGGAAGTAAATAAAGTGAGGACTCAAGTAACAGAAAGATGCGACGGCGTGGAGGCCGCCATGGTAAACATAACCGGACAGATGCGTCAGAGCCAGGAGGAGATAGAGTCAATCAGAAACAGACCATCGGGATATCACAGTTTCCCCATGTCAGAGAACCGAGAATGGCTGAATTTCCGACAATACAAACGGAAGCCAATGGAGTTCTTGGCACGAATAGAGGAGTACATAGAGAAACACCGAGGGAACCGATGGGTCCAGAATAGAGAGATCCTTGACGAGTCGTTTCGGGAGGTGAATGACCATTGGTGGATGGCAAACCGGAGCGACATCAATAACTATGAACAGTTCAAGAGCATGTTCAAAGCCAAGTACTGGTCAGAGACCACGCAGAATCTCATCAGAGATAATATCTGCCACGGCCGCTACCAACCACAAGTCGGCAGCTCAATGACAGCGTATTTCCTCGGCAAAGTGTGTATGGCCAAGCACTTAGAACCAGCCATACCGGAGGAATGCTTAATAAACAAGCTGTCTTACCATTATGATGAGGAGGTGATTCGCGCTAGGAGGGGCAGCCAGATAAAAACCATCCAGGCAATGACCGAACTCCTGGAGAATTATGAAAACGAAGATTACTACAGGCAGAGTCGCAGAAGAAGTGATGGGCCCGAACCAAGGACGTACCTGAACAATAATCAGGGTGCGAACCACATAAATACTGGGTACCAAGGAGTTCGGGCATACCCGCGAAATAGCAATTATAATAATTGAAATAATATAAATAATACCAATTACAATGACAGTAATAATACGGGTCCCAACCAGCAAAACCTGAATCGACCCTCTAATGGTTATCAGGGTAATCGCAATCCCAACCCTGGTAACGTAAATAGTCAGAGAAGCCCCAATTATGGTAATAGTCCTTACCATAATAATGCTAATCGTGTGGGTCCCAATAATAGTAATTTTAGTAATAATAGGTTTCCTCGCCCAAGAGTGAACTTCATACGGGCCACAGATGGAAGACAGCGAGGTTTCAACCACCATAGAGGGAACAGTTACCGAAGATACGAAGAAAGGCGGAGGAGCCTAGAACGGGACCAACCGAGGTACTATCCGGCGCGTAGGAGTAATAGTTTGGACAACACTGAACAGAGGTCGCACCATGAACGACCAGAAGACCATAGAACAGATCGGCAAGTAACCACCCTGAGCATCCCGAATGAGGCATCCAATAATATGGCTCAAAGAAACAATGATGCCGAGCCTTTAAACGGGCACAGGCAGTAAGAAATAACCAGAACCCATTACTGCTTCTGGCTACTGGGTATGATAATGAGAATGAGTGCAATATCGTAAATAATCACAATCGTATTAAAATCATCGGGTGCAACTACCTGAAGGACATCAGACAGGAGTTATTGGAAGAGGACAACAGGAGTCCCACCAATAACTTCAATAATGAAATTATACATGTTGACGCCAAGGTAGAAGGTATCCCAGCCAAGTTAATGATCGATACTGGGTCAAACGTATCAATAATAAGTACGACGGAACCGGAGAGGATACAGCAAGAGTGCGGGAGAACTTTACCAACACTGCCGTTGAATAATATTGTTTTGTTGGGAGCAACCGGCCAACAAAACAAAACTATACGTAGACAAGTCTCCGCCAGTGTGATGAGCTGTGGTATAGCGATTGACATGGAATTCTTGGTGGCGAGCGGTCTGCCATTTAATATACTGGTCGGGTGTGATGTGCTTAGGAGAAATTCCGCCATCATTAATCTAAGAACTGAAACATTATCACTGTTTTCTAGCGGACATACTTGGACGGCGAACTTGGTGGGTAGTGACCAAGTCGTTCCCGATAGTATCCATCAGCAAATCCGAAAAATCAATTACATCCAACCAACATCCATAATTGAACAGAGAATAGACGACACATCCAATGAAGATTTATGGTCGCAAAAAATCCAGGAGATCAGGGATTTCCGGAGCGGTATAACTGGCGAAGGTTTAACAACAAACCAAGCGAACAAATTAATCGATATATACAATAAATATAAATCAGTCTTTTCTGATGAGCCCGGTAAAGTGAAGAATTTCCAGTGTACTCTACAATTCCGAGACACTGTAGACTTTAACCGGAAGTCTTACCCCATTGCGCAATCACGAAAGCAGGCAGTAAGAGCTGAAATAGAGCAAATGATTAACCGTGACATTATAGAGAGTAGCCATTCCCCTTACACAAGTCCTATCGTGGCTATTCCTAAGAAAAACGGACAAGTCCGTTTATGTTTAGATGCGCGCGAAATAAATAAGATGATCATAAATGACAGGACTTCGCCCGGTGAGATTGAGGAGATCTTAAAACGGTTCCACGGTACCAAATACTTCACTACCTGGGATACGGTGTGCGGATACTGGCAGGTGGAAATACATCCACAGAGTCGCCAGTATCTGGCCTTTATATTCGAAGGGCGGAACTACCAGTTTAAGAGGTTGCCCTTCGGACTGGTAAACTCAGTCGCAGTCTTTGTGCACTGCATGGATCAGATACTTGGCCAAGAAGCACTAAAATTCACCACCGTATACGTCGATGACTTGCTAGTGTCCTCAGAAACTTGGGAGGAACACTGCTACCGTGTGGAACATGTCTTACAGCAGCTAGCAGCAAACAATATTACTCTGAAGTTAGCAAAGTCTCATTTTATTGCTAAAGAGATACAATTCTTGGGCTTCATATTAAATGATAAGGGAATCTCACCGTCGGCTGAAAAAGTCGAAGCAATTCAGAACTTTCCTACACCAAAGAATCGAAGGCAGTTGCAGTCGTTCCTGGGACTCTGTAACTACTACCGCAAGTTCCAGGAAAAGTACTCCGAACTGACTGCCAGATTCCAGCCGCAACTGTCATCTAAAAATAAATGGATCTGGGGTAATGAACAACAAAACATATTGACTCTCATAAAACAAAAATTCCTTAAACACGTTATACTCCGCCATCCAGATTTTAACAAGCCTTTCTTTCTTAATTGCGATGCCAGTGACATCAGCCTCGGCACTACTTTATATCAAGAGGATGAGGAGGGCGAGCATCTTGTAATCTGTTTTGCCAGCAGAGCTCTGAACCAGAGTGAGAAAAACTATCATGTGACAGAGAAGGAGTTATTGAGTGTCGTGTTCGCGTGCGGAAAGTTCCGTACATATATTCTTGGTTATCCCGTTACCGTCCGGACAGACCATAAATCTATCTCGTTCCTTAAGAGATGTAAGCTGAGCCATGGAAGATTAACGCGGTGGATACTATTGCTGCAAGAATACGACCTTAAGTGGGAGTATATCCCCGGAAGGAAGAATGTCGTCGCGGACGTATTGTCTAGAGTTGACATTGACAAGCAGACGTTCGAGGGGGAGAAGGAGAGTATTCTGAAGGTGTACCATATTCTCAGCAGCAGCGCCGGTTTACAATCAGTTCTAGAACAACTAAGCACACACCAACAAGCTGACCCGAAATTAATTACTATTATCTCAAGATTGGAAGCAGGAGATGAAACCATATCCCAATATTATACTATACATAAGGAAATCCTGTTTTCCAAACCATCATTATATAAGGAGGAATGGAAGGTAATAATTCCAACCCATATCGAGAAAGAGGTAGTGATCAGTTATCATGTTCGATATGGGCATATGGGCGCTTTAAAGGTGGTAAAGGCCCTGGAAGAAAGCTGCTATATAAAAGACATCAATCGGAAGGTACGGAGGTATATTAGAAACTGTCGCATCTGCCAACTCGTAAAAACTAATAACGAGAAAAGAGAAGGGCAGATGATTCCAATAACATCACAGTTTAAACTTGAGAAAGTATTCCTGGATATCTGCGGGCCATTTCCCCGCAGTGGAGGCCGCCACCGATACAGATATATCGTCATCATTATGGACCATTACACTAAGTTCGTAAAGGTATACCCAGCAAATCGGGCGACTACGAAGAAAGTTCTTAATATCCTGATCGACCAGTACTTCCCAAACGTCGGAAAACCGGTATCGATCATAACCGACCACGGAACGCAATTCAAGGGAAGGAAATGGCGGGATACACTGCTGTCCATGGGGGTTCACACATACAAGACATCCGTATACCACCCAAGCAGTAACCCGGCCGAAAGAGTCTTGCGAGAGGTGGGGCGCCTATTAAGAACATATTGCCATGATCAGCAGAGAAGGTGGCAAGAATACTTGGAGGCCACTGAAGAATTCCTCAACCTGGCCTACCATCCTGCCATAGGAATAACCCCATACTCCGCAATGTACGAGAGACAACCCCCTAGAGAGATTGAAGATATCTTAGAGTTCCCCAGAGAACATAAATATAAATTTGATAAAATTCAATTTTGTAATAAGGTGGCCGAAGATCAGGAGAAACGGCAGAATAAATACACTAAATGCATGGGTAAGGTTATTCATTATACCGTTGGAGAGAAGGTGTTGTTGAAGAATAGGGAATTACCCAGTTCCCTAGAGGGGATAACAAAAAAGTTATTGCTCCTGTACACTGGTCCCTATATCGTCTCAAAAATCAATAACAACAACACCTACGAAATCAAAGAAATAAGTTCAAGTAAAGTCAAGGGTATCTATAACCAGACATCCATGAAGAAATTTTATGATTAAAAACTTCCAAAATTCTAAAATACATGTAAGCCCACCTTACATAAAGTTTATTTAAAGGAAAACCATTTAGAAGATATAAGATAGAATTTAAATCAACAAAATTCAAAACATACGTAAGATCACCTTACATACCAATTATTGAAGAAAAACTTTATGGCAAGAATAGAAGAAGAATTAGAATTTAAAATCCACTAAATTCTAAATAAAAAAAAATGTAAGCCCACCTTACATACCAGATGTTTGTGAAAAACTATGTGGCAATAATACAAGAAGAATTTTGAAATAAACAGCCAAATTCTAAAAAGAAATATAAGCACATATTATCTACAATTATTAGAAATTTTTATGGCTAGAAGAATATAAAAGATAGAATTTAAAAACCACTAAATTCTAAACACAATGTAAGCCAATTACATACAATTATTTGAGAAAACTTTATAGAATAACATAAGAAGAGTGAATTTTGAATTATGAATAAATCAAGTTTCCCAAACCAAGTATAAGTACAACTTACCAACCAATTATGAATAAACCACTATGATGAGATAAACTGATGAGATTTCATACCATATTTATGGTAAGCATAGAAGATAATTACCATGGTAACAAAGAATCATAATGGGATGAAGATAGGAAACAGATTTAGAATTAAAACAAATAATTCTGAACAATATGATAATGTCTAAGTTCAATTTGAAGAGTAAAAACCTTTCCGTAAAATGGTGATGAAGGAAATAAAAAGGAAAAAATTTCTTTAATACGATTGGAGTGATTGAATAGAATAATAAAGTACAAAAACTTCTTTGGAATTATGAGAGAATGAAACTTTGAAGTGGTATGAGGAGAAATTATGACCTCATTATGAAATTAATAAAAAAACCATCATTCACAAGTATAATAACAATGACCGGAATAATGTAAAAATAATGTAAAAAATTTATGTAATTAAATGAATTAATATAAAATGATTTATGAATTAAATGACAATTATGATAATGACAGTTATACAAGTTCTAGAAAATAGAACAAGTGGAAATTTTAAGAACGATGAAACAGTCTAAAAATGTCACAAAGATATGCTACTATAAATAATGCAGATTATAATGAAAAAACCAGAAGGTAATAAAGAATTTATAACCAAAAGATTTATATGATAAGAAAAGTTGAAAAAATGTAATAATAGAAGAGCTTCCTACCATAATATCAAATGAAAGAAACATCCAGATAATAAGTCAGATGAACAACTGAGATAGAAATATTAAAATCTCTGAGAAGTATAATAAGTAATAAGTGAAGTATCCCAAAGATATTTTTTAAATAGTAACAAATGTGTACTATTCTGAATAATTTTTTAATCTGTCTGATGATAATTCCAGCAGGATTAATATATTTTTTGAGCAGAGATGATTTGCCTCTGTACTCAAATATGTGTGAAGTATTGGGCAGCAGAGGAAAGTAGCGTACAGTGCCTCTCTGAACTGAACCAGCTCACAAAGTAGGGAACGATAGGGAGAAAATATCCCAAGGAGAAAATACTAAGAAGAAATATAAAAATGAAATAATAAATATGAAACTCAGAAGACTATTACTATCAAGGAAGATCAAGTGAGAGTGATATAAACTCAAATATAAATAAGAGAATTTTAAAATGGAAGGAAGTAGAAAATAATAACAAACTTTGAATAATTATCATAAGCAATTGTTTCAGACAAAGCAAGTATAGTCTGAAAAAATTACTTCTGGAGAAGGGCATTCTGTAGCGTGACAGAAAATCCACTACATTCATGTGAAATCATAAAGTTTAATTACACCAACAAATGTTATAATAATATTGAATGACATTTAAATAAATCAGAGGAATGAACCACAATAAGATAAAAATCCTCACTACATAATATATAAAAACCACTGTTAAAAGAAACCAAAGAAAGTATTGAAGCAACTCATCAACTCATAGTATAATACCAGTAAGTTACCCAGGAAGCTCAGAGCAGTAAACCAGTTATATAAGACTATATCAAAGAAAAAGAGAATCAATTAAAGGGTGGTGAAGACCAAATACCCCAAAAACAAGAAGAGGGAAGAATAAAGTTTGTGAACAGGAAGAAAACAATACCCTGAAACCTGTATAGAAGAATAAAGTCAGTTCAGTAAATAAATTAAATACTCCAAACTAAACCTCAGTCGTGATAACACCAAGTACCTTGGTTTACCCAAGAATGAGGAAGGAAGAACAGAAGAGTGAAGACTAGACGAGGGACAAGAATGAAGACTAGAAGAGGGACAAGAATGAATACCAGAAGGAAGATATGAAGAAGGACAAGAAGGAAGACAGGAGGAGAGGAAGAAATAGTATGAAAGAAACACCGTAGTAAAACCTATTATTATATAAACTACTATCAATCCCAAACCCACAAAAACTATGCAAAAGAAAGTATAACATACCCAAAAGCTTATAAAATGTAATTATTGAGAAAACTAAAGTGCTGTATAGCGTTATAAGATGTGCACCGGCTAAAGCTATTGTGTAATAGAGAAATAAACTAGTCTTAACGGTCCATGTTTACTAAAGGTCTGGTCTGAGATAATCAGACTCAAAATATCAGAACCAACAGTGAAAGTGAATTTGTGTAAGTGTTTTTTAAAAAAAGCAATAAACTTAAAGTTGGTGATACTATAACTTAGTAGTATGCTATATCACAACTTTAAAATCTAAATAATAAACAGCATAATAAAATAATAAAATGAAAGGTTTCCAGTATTTTATTATTTTAATGTAAATCTTTATTTGCAAGACATTTGTAAAAAATGATAATAAATAGAGTATGGGAATTAATGTTTGCTGATGTGGGTGATCACAGTAGTAATGGTTTGAACCAGAAAGGACTGGTACTAATATAGTATGAATAAGTGTAACATGTTTAAATAGACTGTTATTTCACAATCCTAAAATCAATGTATTAAATAAATGTATTTGTAAGGTTTATTAGAAAATAAGATTTATGTTATGTGTTTTAAAAAGAATTATGTTTGATAAATAATAACCTACATACCAGTAATAATGTTCTAAAAGGTATGCTATGTTAGCTCAAAAATAGTTGAAAGATATATGTTCCCACCATATCTGCAATGTGTTCAATTGTGCAGATTGCTGAACCATGTTCATAATTATTTATTTTAAATATGTAGTGTTAATTAACTACTACACAATACAATAAGTTATAAATCATGTTATTTTGATATAATTGTAATTATGTAAAGTCAGAGGAGGAATTAAGTTTAAATTATTTGAGAAAGAAAGAAATATAAAATTCTAAAATCTAGGCCATTTGGTGAAATCAGAGAACCAATATAAAATAGTATAATTCACTTATAAATCCTGTAAACTACCCAGATTTATATAAGATAACACAATTAACCACTACTAGGAATGATCCTATGAATTAAAATGACAATAAGGAAATACACCTTAACATTTTGTAAATTGTCAAAGTATATAAATTAATTAATTTTAAAGAGCAATGTCAAATTTACAAATTAACACAAAAAACCAGTTCAAAGGTGTAATTTATATGTATTTAAGGAAAGGGAGAGTAATGTGACTAATTAAAATTTATTATAATAGTATTAATAATATTTAAAATGGAAGGAATTTTGTATAAAGACGGAAATCCAATTTTGAGCCTATATTTCCAAAGTGTGAACAAAATTTGTTAATTTCCACAAAATGTCTACAGATATGGACTATAATACATCAATTTAAAGGGAATGAGATGATTAAACCAATAATAAGGTTAGTAATTCATAAAAGTAAGGAATAAAATAGAAAAATTCCATATATAATGTAATATTTTCTAATGTGTATGGAAGTCGAAAAATGTTAACAATACTTTTTCAAGGATTAACTGGGCAAGATTTATGACCAAGTTAATTAGTCTTTTGTTGAATATCAAGCTGAATAGGTGTGTGACAAAAACGTTCTTAAAATCGAGTCGAACATGATGCTAACGTTTAGCCATTGAAATCAGTGAACGAGAGTTAGACAAATTAAACACTTTTTGAAGCCAATACTATAAAAACATTCACGACAATAGTGAAAACAAACCTCTAACTTCACTATACGAGTGACAGTAAACAGTAAAACATTATATTTCAACTGATTCACTTTACAAACCTAACCGTAACTTGAAAAAACTTAACCCCAGAAGGGAAAACAGACAAAATAACCAAATTAACACAAGTTTACACGGAACACTTCACCAGAATACACCAACTAACTTAACAGACATATTACACCAGTGCGGGAAGATTTTAGACATTCACAAAGGTAATTTTGTCGTGATTTTGGGACATGCCGAGTTCACAGTAACTACGCAAGAAATAGTAGCGGCCATCTTTTAATTCTACAGAGACCGCCTTCACGATATTACAGTGACGTCATCGTCTGCGTATGGTTTGACAGCATTCATTTACATTACATAGTGGAATTATTTAAATACTATTGAATAGTAATTATTGTATTAATATCTTTAATTGTTAACGTTATACTTTCTCGTCACCCTTCTCTGACTATTAATCCTAATCGCTCAAAGAACCTGTCTTTAATATAATATAACATAAAATTTTGTTCTGTATGACACAATCGATAATTCCTGAGACAGAGTCGATAATTGCTCTCCATCGATAAAATATCGATTATTTATTTAAAATTGTCAATAAATCTTTATATTTCCATTATTTTGTATCTGTACTTATTTCACAGGGTAATTTAAGGGTATTTATAAGGCAGAAGGAATTAAGTGAGAAGAATATATCCTATTTTGAACAAGATATTGGACCAGTCAGAAAAGTCACCAATCGATTATTACCTGGAGTTAATCCATTTAACTCCAGACTTGGTGCAAATCCTCAAGAAGTGCTCGACGGTCAATAAATACCTACCTGTTATTAAAATTTTACCAGAACCTTTTAAAAAACAGATTTATCTTGTATACATACCTCTATAAACATAAACAAAATTATTTTATTGTTTGAAAATTCTATTATTATTGAATTTTCCATTTTATTTTTATTCTTTTGTAACGACCGGCATACAGCGGTCTGGTGACCAAGTGGCTAGCCCAAACAGTGGGGCTTGATCAGATTACAGCCATATATAGGGTCTTCTTACAAAGTTACGAACCCAACGCTGGGAATTAAGGAAGAAGGCAGTACCCTATAGGTCCGTCTAGTTACAAAGTGGCGTCCAACTTAGAGGGCTTAGTAATCTAAGCTTGGCAGCGATTGATTAATAGAGACAGGAGAAAAATGCAGAGACGAGCTACATCGAAAAAGAGGGCGGCAGAGGCCGAAAAAGAGATGGACATGGGAGATAAGGAGGCAACACCCGTAGAGGATCCGGAAGTGTTACTAATCCAAGTGGAACCGAAACAACCCACACCACCCGAGGAACAACCTGAAGTAACAACGCAAACAGGGGAAGTTAATATCCCAGGGAAGGAGAAGCCATCGCAAACCGAGGACATGACAACACAAGGAATGCTCAGGCAGATGATGGAGACAATGAAGGAACAGAATAAAAGGATGGAAGGAATGGAGAAGAAAATGGATTCCACTAACAAGGGCATGGAAGAAAATAGTAAGAAGTTGAGTGAAGACTTGAATAACAAACTGGATTCCACTAACAAGAAGATGGACGAAAACAGTAAGGAAAGGAAGGAAGACAACCAGTCTCTGAAAGAAGAATTCAAATCAACTAAGGAAGAATTGGGCCGTAAGATAGAGAATACCAATAAGAGGATCGAAGAAACCAGTAAAAATTTGAGTAAGAAGATGGAAAGGAAAATGGAAGAAAACAATAAGAATTTAGAAGAGAAAATGGAAGAAACCAGTAGGAAAATAGAAAATGACAACCAACAATTAAGGGAAGAATTGAGAGAGGATAATTTACTGCTGAGAGAAGAATTAAGAGAAGCGAACCAAGAGAACATGAATAAGTTAGACGAGAGGATTGAGTTAGCCAAAGAGGAATTAAATAAAAAGATAACAGAGACCAAGAAATCAATAGTAAAGAAATTAGAACAGGAAGTTGTGGTTGTTAACCAGCAGATCCGAGAAGTAGACGAAAGATGTCGGCTAACAGAAAACGAAGTGCTGGAAGTCCGGGAAGTAATAAATAAGGAAATCACTCAGGTCCAAGAACAACAGAAAACTAAATTGGAGGAGACCAAGAAGTTTGCCTTGGAGGAAGTAAATAAAGTGAGGACTCAAGTAACAGAAAGATGCGACGGCGTGGAGGCCGCCATGGTAAACATAACCGGACAGATGCGTCAGAGCCAGGAGGAGATAGAGTCAATCAGAAACAGACCATCGGGATATCACAGTTTCCCCATGTCAGAGAACCGAGAATGGCTGAATTTCCGACAATACAAACGGAAGCCAATGGAGTTCTTGGCACGAATAGAGGAGTACATAGAGAAACACCGAGGGAACCGATGGGTCCAGAATAGAGAGATCCTTGACGAGTCGTTTCGGGAGGTGAATGACCATTGGTGGATGGCAAACCGGAGCGACATCAATAACTATGAACAGTTCAAGAGCATGTTCAAAGCCAAGAACTGGTCAGAGACCACGCAGAATCTCATCAGAGATAATATCTGCCACGGCCGCTACCAACCACAAGTCGGCAGCTCAATGACAGCGTATTTCCTCGGCAAAGTGTGTATGGCCAAGCACTTAGAACCAGCCATACCGGAGGAATGCTTAATAAACAAGCTGTCTTACCATTATGATGAGGAGGTGATTCGCGTTAGGAGGGGCAGCCAGATAAAAACCATCCAGGCAATGACCGAACTCCTGGAGAATTATGAAAACGAAGATTACTACAGGCAGAGTCGCAGAAGAAGTGATGGGCCCGAACCAAGGACGTACCTGAACAATAATCAGGGTGCGAACCACATAAATACTGGGTACCAAGGAGTTCGGGCATACCCGCGAAATAGCAATTATAATAATTGAAATAATATAAATAATACCAATTACAATGACAGTAATAATACGGGTCCCAACCAGCAAAACCTGAATCGACCCTCTAATGGTTATCAGGGTAACCGCAATCCCAACCCTGGTAACGTAAATAGTCAGAGAAGCCCCAATTATGGTAATAGTCCTTACCATAATAATGCTAATCGTGTGGGTCCCAATAATAGTAATTTTAGTAATAATAGGTTTCCTCGCCCAAGAGTGAACTTCATACGGGCCACAGATGGAAGACAGCGAGGTTTCAACCACCATAGAGGGAACAGTTACCGAAGATACGAAGAAAGGCGGAGAAGCCTAGAACGGGACCAACCGAGGTACTATCCGGCGCGTAGGAGTAATAGTTTGGACAACACTGAACAGAGGTCGCACCATGAACGACCAGAAGACCATAGAACAGATCGGCAAGTAACCACCCTGAGCATCCCGAATGAGGCATCCAATAATATGGCTCAAAGAAACAATGATGCCGAGCCTTTAAACGGGCACAGGCAGTAAGAAATAACCAGAACCCATTACTGCTTCTGACTACTGGGTATGATAATGAGAATGAGTGCAATATCGTAAATAATCACAATCGTATTAAAATCATCGGGTGCAACTACCTGAAGGACATCAGACAGGAGTTATTGGAAGAGGACAACAGGAGTCCCACCAATAACTTCAATAATGAAATTATACATGTTGACGCCAAGGTAGAAGGTATCCCAGCCAAGTTAATGATCGATACTGGGTCAAACGTATCAATAATAAGTACGACGGAACTGGAGAGGATACAGCAAGAGTGCGGGAGAACTTTACCAACACTGCCGTTGAATAATATTGTTTTGTTGGGAGCAACCGGCCAACAAAACAAAACTATACGTAGACAAGTCTCCGCCAGTGTGATGAGCTGTGGTATAGCGATTGACATGGAATTCTTGGTGGCGAGCGGTCTGCCATTTAATATACTGGTCGGGTGTGATGTGCTTAGGAGAAATTCCGCCATCATTAATCTAAGAACTGAAACATTATCACTGTTTTCTAGCGGACATACTTGGACGGCGAACTTGGTGGGTAGTGACCAAGTCGTTCCCGATAGTATCCATCAGCAAATCCGAAAAATCAATTACATCCAACCAACATCCATAATTGAACAGAGAATAGACGACACATCCAATGAAGATTTATGGTCGCAAAAAATCCAGGAGATCAGGGATTTCCGGAGCGGTATAACTGGCGAAGGTTTAACAACAAACCAAGCGAACAAATTAATCGATATATACAATAAATATAAATCAGTCTTTTCTGATGAGCCCGGTAAAGTGAAGAATTTCCAGTGTACTCTACAATTCCGAGACACTGTAGACTTTAACCGGAAGTCTTACCCCATTGCGCAATCACGAAAGCAGGCAGTAAGAGCTGAAATAGAGCAAATGATTAACCGTGACATTATAGAGAGTAGCCATTCCCCTTACACAAGTCCTATCGTGGCTATTCCTAAGAAAAACGGACAAGTCCGTTTATGTTTAGATGCGCGCGAAATAAATAAGATGATCATAAATGACAGGACTTCGCCCGGTGAGATTGAGGAGATCTTAAAACGGTTCCACGGTACCAAATACTTCACTACCTGGGATACGGTGTGCGGATACTGGCAGGTGGAATTACATCCACAGAGTCGCCAGTATCTGGCCTTTATATTCGAAGGGCGGAACTACCAGTTTAAGAGGTTGCCCTTCGGACTGGTAAACTCAGTCGCAGTCTTTGTGCACTGCATGGATCAGATACTTGGCCAAGAAGCACTAAAATTCACCACCGTATACGTCGATGACTTGCTAGTGTCCTCAGAAACTTGGGAGGAACACTGCTACCGTGTGGAACATGTCTTACAGCAGCTAGCAGCAAACAATATTACTCTGAAGTTAGCAAAGTCTCATTTTATTGCTAAAGAGATACAATTCTTGGGCTTCATATTAAATGATAAGGGAATCTCACCGTCGGCTGAAAAAGTCGAAGCAAACCCAAAATCCCAAAACTATCAATCCCAAACCCACAAAAACTATGCAAAAGAAAGCATAACATACCCAAAAGCTTATAAAATGTAATTATTGAGAAAACTAAAGTGCTGTATAGCGTTATAAGAAGTGCACCGGCTAAAGCTATTGTGTAATAGAGAAATAAACTAGTCTTAACGGTCCATGTTTACTAAAGGTCTGGTCTGAGATAATCAGACTCAAAATATCAGAACCAACAGTGAAAGTGAATTTGTGTAAGTGTTTTTTAAAAAAAGCAATAAACTTAAAGTTGGTGATACTATAACTTAGTAGTATGCTATATCACAACTTTAAAATCTAAATAATAAACAGCATAATAAAATAATAAAATGGAAGGTTTCCAGTATTTTATTATTTTAATGTAAATCTTTATTTGCAAGACATTTGTAAAAAACGATAATAAATAGAGTATGGGAATTAATGTTTGCTGATGTGGGTGATCACAGTAGTAATGGTTTGAACCAGAAAGGACTGGTACTAATATAGTATGAATAAGTGTAACATGTTTAAATAGACTGTTATTTCACAATCCTAAAATCAATGTATTAAATAAATGTATTTGTAAGGTTTATTAGAAAATAAGATTTATGTTATGTGTTTTAAAAAGAATTATGTTTGATAAATAATAACCTACATACCAGTAATAATGTTCTAAAAGGTATGCTATGTTAGCTCAAAAATAGTTGAAGATATATGTTCCCACCATATCTGCAATGTGTTCAATTGTGCAGGTTGCTGAACCATGTTCATAATTATTTATTTTAAATATGTAGTGTTAATTAACTACTACACAATACAATAAGTTATAAATCATGTTATTTTGATATAATTGTAATTATGTAAAGTCAGAGGAGGAATTAAGTTTAAATTATTTGAGAAAGAAAGAAATATAAAATTCTAAAATCTAGGCCATTTGGTGAAATCAGAGAACCAATATAAAATAGTATAATTCACTTATAAATCCTGTAAACTACCCAGATTTATATAAGATAACACAATTAACCACTACTAGGAATGATCCTATGAATTAAAATGACAATAAGGAAATACACCTTAACATTTTGTAAATTGTCAAAATATATAAATTAATTAATTTTAAAGAGCAATGTCAAATTTACAAATTAACACAAAAAACCAGTTCAAAGGTGTAATTTATATGTATTTAAGGAAAGGGAGAGTAATGTGACTAATTAAAATTTATTATAATAGTATTAATAATATTTAAAATGGAAGGAATTTTGTATAAAGACGGAAATCCAATTTTGAGCCTATATTTCCAAAGTGTGAACAAAATTTGTTAATTTCCACAAAATGTCTACAGATATGGACTATAATACATCAATTTAAAGGGAATGAGATGATTAAACCAATAATAAGGTTAGTAATTCATAAAAGTAAGGAATAAAATAGAAAAATTCCATATATAATGTAATATTTTCTAATGTGTATGGAAGTCGAAAAATGTTAACAATACTTTTTCAAGGATTAACTGGGCAAGATTTATGACCAAGTTAATTAGTCTTTTGTTGAATATCAAGCTGAATAGGTGTGTGACAAAAACGTTCTTAAAATCGAGTCGAACATGATGCTAACGTTTAGCCATTGAAATCAGTGAACGAGAGTTAGACAAATTAAACACTTTTTGAAGCCAATACTATAAAAACATTCACGACAATAGTGAAAACAAACCTCTAACTTCACTATACGAGTGACAGTAAACAGTAAAACATTATATTTCAACTGATTCACTTTACAAACCTAACCGTAACTTGAAAAAACTTAACCCCAGAAGGGAAAACAGACAAAATAACCAAATTAACACAAGTTTACACGGAACACTTCACCAGAATACACCAACTAACTTAACAGACATATTACACCAGTGCGGGAAGATTTTAGACATTCACAAAGGTAATTTTGTCGTGATTTTGGGACATGCCGAGTTCACAGTAACTACGCAAGAAATAGTAGCGGCCATCTTTTAATTCTACAGAGACCGCCTTCACGATATTACAGTGACGTCATCGTCTGCGTATGGTTTGACAGCATTCATTTACATTACATAGTGGAATTATTTAAATACTATTGAATAGTAATTATTGTATTAATATCTTTAATTGTTAACGTTATACTTTCTCGTCACCCTTCTCTGACTATTAATCCTAATCGCTCAAAGAACCTGTCTTTAATATAATATAACATAAAATTTTGTTCTGTATGACACAATCGATAATTCCTGAGACAGAGTCGATAATTGCTCTCCATCGATAAAATATCGATTATTTATTTTAAATTGTCAATAAATCTTTATATTTCCATTATTTTGTATCTGTACTTATTTCACAGGGTAATTTAAGGGTATTTATAAGGCAGAAGGAATTAAGTGAGAAGAATATATCCTATTTTGAACAAGATATTGGACCAGTCAGAAAAGTCACCAATCGATTATTACCTGGAGTTAATCCATTTAACTCCAGACTTGGTGCAAATCTTCAAGAAGTGCTCGACGGTCAATAAATACCTACCTGTTATTAAAATTTTACCAGAACCTTTTAAAAAACAGATTTATCTTGTATACATACCTCTATAAACATAAACAAAATTATTTTATTGTTTGAAAATTCTATTATTATTGAATTTTCCATTTTATTTTTATTCTTTTGTAACGACCGGCATACAGCGGTCTGGTAACCAAGTGGCTAGCCCAAACAGTGGGGCTTGATCAGATTACAGCCATATATAGGGTCTTCTTACAAAGTTACGAACCCAACGCTGGGAATTAAGGAAGAAGGCAGTACCCTATAGGTCCGTCTAGTTACAATATATATATATATATATATATATATATTAAAGAGTTTTTCACACTTTGCACACGTCCTTTCTTGTGTCACGAAAAATTTCAGCCACTCCAAAAGAAAATTTTATATACGCCTCCACAACATTATGACCATTTGAGTTCAGTTAGACAAAGAAATTTACTCTAACTTCAGGAGCAGATAACGAGCTGAAAGGCAAACGAGATTATCGGTAGCTTTACTACACCACCAGTTGACAATAGCTCCTGGTTAAAGCAGTTTGTAATTGGTCCTTCAAATTTTATCTGTAAGTTTAGTGTATTGCTATTACTATTGTAACGAGAACCCTACCGAACAGTCGAGAGCGGCCTCCACCCGTCCCCCCTCATTGTAGTGCAGGCGTTGCCTGAGTCAAGATCGCGCTCAAATACGTGTTCCAGACTCCTCCGGAGAACACTTGAACTACGCATTAACTGGCGTGCACATTGAGGATGGAAAACTTCTAGAAGTGTTGTTGTGTTATAATTAGTGCGGAATTCTTTATAGTTGATATTATTATTGAGAGTGGAAAATTTTTACTTGAATTTGTTAGAGACTATCTTGTTGATTGCAAATTATTAATTGTGATAAATAAAGCTCGTTATCGGTGATTTCACTGGTGTCTTGTATTTTGTTTTCCACTGTACCTTACAACGATCAGTGAGACCGTCGTAACATTATTATTAATATTATTATTACTGTTGATTATATTACGATTATTTTTCTTTGGTTAGAGTTTCAATTGTTTTTTTTGGGGGGGCAAGTTCTTTGAATTTGTTCATTCTCATCATTAGGGTTGCACTAAAATTGATAACAGATTTATGCAAGCAGATTAGTTTGTTTTTCTTCAAAGTAGCTTACCTGCTACGTTTTTTATTTGATCTGAAAATTAATAAATCATGTTCAGACCATATTTTCTTTATGTCTGTGCTCTAAAAAATATTATCGATTATGTATCGAAGATTGTACGGTAGTGTCTTTACGCGATTACAAGTGATTTTTTATGTCACGACTGGACAATGGCGTAACGCCTACTTTATGTCATGCTGATATATCTTTGACCATTTATTTATTCATGCCATGCTTTTCAGTATAGCCAGTACTATTGTTACATTGTTGCGTTACCAGGACTTCGTTTATTCATTTTCAGTTTTAAAGGGGATTTAGTTGAGGAATAGTTTTAAAATATCACTACAACGAACCAGTGGCGGATTATCCATAACGCTAGGGTACCAGGCCCTCAGGTGTCAGAGGGGGGACCATTCAGCCCTAAATCACAAAAAACTTTTCGAAGATAATAAATGTGAAAGAAAAACAAAAAAAATCAAATGCCCTCAATCCAAAATCATAAAAAGACGTATGCACACTTTTCGTCGGGTTCGCCAAAGCACGAGTAAAATTGTAAGAGGTGGTTTTTTCAAATCGTTCGAATGAAGATGATAGATTCCATGATACTACAGTTTGTCTGCTCAAAGTATTAAACTGGATTATTGACTGTAAAACGATTGATGTATTTCCGAATATGTACATTGCTTATCGTCTGCTTTTCACGATTCCAAAGGCTAACTGTGAATCTGATGAATCTGATAGATCATTTTATACTAAAATGCATTAAAGATATGTTGAGTTCAAAAGGCAAAATCAAGAAAAATGGATCGATTAGTATTTTCTTAGCTTAAGGGGAATCGCTACTGAAAAATCACCAAAAATGAACAAATATTGAAAAATTTTTTTTCACTTATATTATTTTTTAAGTCGTCCTTTATCTAAATATCGGTATGGAGAACCATACATGACTTCCATATTCTAAGATTTATTTTTAAAATCATTTTCGAAATGAAATATTACCATAGAAACTACTTCTTTCTACTTACTGCTTCAGCCTTAACCACAGTACTGTGGTCACTAACATATACCACCTCACGTTATCGCACTCGATTTTCACTGATGATGGAAGTCAATGGCATTGCCGAAACGTCTGGTTTTGTAGAAAACATTGGACTACGGCCAAATATCCCGGGAAGGAATTTTAACAAAAACTACTTCTTTGTTGCCGATAACGTTGTACACGTATATATAAAAAATATGCATAAAATTAATGGCTTGTATAAGTTAATGATTGATCTCCATTAAGTAGTGCTCAAGTTTCCAAAGTTTTAATATTATTATGTCCGTAATTAAAACATCAGAGCAGGTTTAGTGTGTATGAGGGTTCACTGTGGACAAAAATTTTCAACATTTCCTATTGAGCGTTGCTTAGAATAAATCTGCGAATCTGCAGTGTACGTTTCACAGAACAAACACGCGGAAAAGAAGGAGCGCTCCGAAGTCACTCATGGACCCTCAGCATCTTGCAGAGGGTTCATTCCCTAAAGACGAAAAGTCTGTCTATGAATCGTTCCTCTGTAAACACGTGCAGTTACACTGCCCAGCGATCCACAGGAAGCAAATCGCTATCCACGATGGACACTTTTTCGGCTTGCATGCGTTATGTTGGTATGGGTTCGGCACTTTCCATTTAAAAACCGTGCAAATGTAAGAAAATAAACATGAATGAGGCCAGAAATAACGCGAATTGTGTGTGTGTGTGTGTGTGTCTTCCCTGCCTTTTTATTGAGGTAGTGATAATAATAAAATGGAAACGTAAACAGTACATAACTGAGATATGCTTGCCTGCCACGCACGATATATTTTCTCTTATACATGACTAACAGAATACCCGTGCTTCGCTACGGAGTTTCACGTTGTACGTAATGAAAATGTTAGTTTAATTAATAAAGTTTAATTAAAGTAGGCTTCTTAAAAATAAATAGCTGTTGCCCACAACTTCGTTCGCGTGGTCTTCAATTTAATGCGATAATATATTTAGAACAGAATCTATTCTATTGGGTTGCCATAGTAACCAGATCTAATAGTTTTTTAAGACCGCAAAGGACCCCCCAGAGGATCGTATCGAAAAAACACCTGTCCTGTGTCGGTTCTCCCGTTGCGTAAAATATTTGTGCCAAGTTTGGTTGAAATCGGTCCAATGGTTTAGGTGGAGACGTGGAAGACCCCAAAGGACCCCCCAAAGGATCGTATCGAAAAAAACACTTGTCCTATGTTTGTTCTCCCTTTGCGTAAAATATTTGTGCCAAGTTTGGTTGAAATCAGTCCAGTGGTTTAGGAGGCGATGTGGAAGACCCCAAAGAACCCCCAAAAGGACCCCATCGAAAAAACACCTATCCTATGTTGGTTCTCCCGTTGCGTAAAATATTTGTGCCAAGTTTGGTTGAAATCGGTACAGTGGTTTAGGAGGAGATGTGGAAGAAACCTTCGCGGACGTGCGCACAACAACTCACCGAAGTTTCATCGCAATCGGATGAATGGTATAGGAACGCATACGGGACAAACAAAGAAACATTCATTTTTATATATAAGATGTAAACTATACCACTTACTTGACATAAACCGTGATAGCTAAGCTAATGTACAACATATATGTATTAGTTATACACATAAATGTTCCTCGATAGACACTCTATCTATTGGCGAAAACTTGAATAAAATCCGTTCAGTACTTCCTGAGATTAGCGATTTCAAACACAGAGAGAAAACGGACCGACTTTACTTTATACTATGTACAGATTTACATTAAAATAAAAAAATTATAATTTTATTGCCTGGCAACAAAATTATTTTATTTTTAACAATTACCATTGTTTGAAAAAGTTTAAATGAATTTTCAAGTACTTTACTCTTGTTAAAACGTAAAAGGTTGCAGGTAAACTACGCCTTCCCCTTAACCGATCTTCACCAAAATCAAAAGGCCTTGAGTACTCTACAATTCAGTGACGTATGCAAAAAATTATTTGATTCTGTTTGAATTTGCGGCTGTTATCGTTTGCCATAGAAAATACGCTTGATGAAAAACGTTGCTGGTAAACTACCCCTTCCCATCAACCGATCTTCACCAAAAACAATAAGTCTTGAGTACTCTACAAATCACGGCAGTATGCAAAAAATTATTTGATTCTGTTTGAATTTGCGGCTGTTATCGTTTGCCATAGAAAATACCCTTGATAAAAAACGCTGCAGGTAAACTACCCCTTCCCCTTAACCGATCTTCACCAAAAACAATAGGTCTTGAGAACTCTGCAATTTAGGGCTGTATGCAAATAATCTTTTGATTCTGTTTGAATTTGCGGCTGTTATCGTTTGCCATAGGAAATACCCTTGTTAAAACATAAAACGTTACAGGTAAACTACCCCTTTCCCTTAACCGATCTTCACCAAAACAATAGGTCTTGAGAACTCTACAATTCAGGGCTGTGTGCGAAACATTATTTGATTCTGTTTGAATTTGCGGCTGTTATCGTTTGCCAAAAAAAAAAATTTCCCTTGATAAAAAAAAACCGTTGCAGGTAAACTACCCCTTTCCCTCAACCGATCTTCACCAAAAACAATAGGTCGTGAGTACTCTACAAATCAGGACTGTATGCAAAAATTATTTGATTCTGTTTGAATTTGCGGCAGTTATCGTTTGCCATAGAAAAAAAATCTACACACAGACAGACACACAGACAGACACACACACAGACACTTTTCGGAAAACGACTTTTTTTCATGTTTTGAGTGTAGTACAATCAGAATCTGCAATAATCTCGAACACGATTTTTTTTGCCATCACCATACTTCCATTTCCTTAAGGAATATGGAAGTAAAAAAATTGTAGATGAATATTTATCATATTTTTTAGGTGTGAAAAATTCAATTGTTTGGAGTGGTGTCAGTGTGAAAAATTTGCAGATATGGTGTCTGAGAATAAAATGTTTATTGCTTTCTATTACTTCCATATTCCTTAAGGAAATGGAAGTATGGTGATGGCAAAAAAAATCGTGTTCGAGATTATTGCAGATTCTGATTGTACTACACTCAAAACATGAAAAAAAGTCGTTTTCCGAAAAGTGTCTGTGTGTCTGTCTGTCTGTCTGTCTATCTATCTATGTCTAGATTTTTTTCCTATGGCAAACGATAACAGCCGCAAATTCAAAACAGAATCAAATAATTTTTTGCATACAGCGCTGATTTGTAGAGTACTCACGACCTATTGTTTTTGGTGAAGATCGGTTGAGGGAAAGGGGTAGTTTACCTGCAACGGTTTTTCTTATCAAGGGACATTTTTTTTTTTTGGCAAACGATAACAGCCGCAAATTCAAACAGAATAAAATAATGTTTCGCATACAGCCCTGAATTGTAGAGTTCTCAAGATCTATTGTTTTTGGTGAAGATCGGTTAAGGGAAAGGGGTAGTTTACCTGTAACGTTTTATGTTTTAACAAGGGTATTTCCTATGGCAAACGATAACAGCCGCAAATTCAAACAGAATCAAAAGATTATTTGCATACAGCCCTAAATTGCAGAGTTCTCAAGACCTATTGTTTTTGGTGAAGATCGGTTAAGGGGAAGGGGTAGTTTACCTGCAGCGTTTTTTATCAAGGGTATTTTCTATGGCAAACGATAACAGCCGCAAATTCAAACAGAATCAAATAATTTTTTGCATACTGCCGTGATTTGTAGAGTACTCAAGACTTATTGTTTTTGGTGAAGATCGGTTGATGGGAAGGGGTAGTTTACCAGCAACATTTTTCATCAAGCGTATTTTCTATGGCAAACGATAACAGCCGCAAATTCAAACAGAATCAAATAATTTTTGCATACGTCACTGAATTGTAGAGTACTCAAGGCCTTTTGATTTTGGTGAAGATCGGTTAAGGGGAAGGCGTAGTTTACCTGCAACCTTTTACGTTTTAACCAGAGTAAAGTACTTGAAAATTCATTTAAACTTTTTCAAACAATGGTAATTGTTAAAAATAAAATAATTTTGTTGCCAGGCAATAAAATTATAATTTTTTCATTTTAATGTAAATCTGTACATAGTATAAAGTAAAGTCGGTCCGTTTTCTCTCTGTGTTTGAAATCGCTAATCTCAGGAAGTACTGAACGGATTTTATTCAAGTTTTCGCCAATAGATAGAGTGTCTATCGAGGAATATTTATGTGTATAATTAATACATATATGTTGTACATTAGCTTAGCTATCACGGTTTATGTCAAGTAAGTGGTATAGTTTACATCTTATATATAAAAATGAATGTTTCTTTGTTTGTCCCGTATGCGTTCCTATACCATTCATCCGATTGCGATGAAACTTCGGTGAGTTGTTGTGCGCACGTCCGCGAAGGTTTCTTCCACATCTCCTCCTAAACCACTGTACCGATTTCAACCAAACTTGGCACAAATATTTTACGCAACGGGAGAACCAACATAGGATAGGTGTTTTTTCGATGGGGTCCTTTTGGGGGTTCTTTGGGGTCTTCCACATCGCCTCCTAAACCACTGGACCGATTTCAACCAAACTTGGCACAAATATTTTACGCAAAGGGAGAACCAACATAGGACAAGTGTTTTTTTCGATACGATCCTTTGGGGGGTCCTTTGGGGTCTTCCACGTCTCCACCTAAACCATTGGACCGATTTCAACCAAACTTGGCACAAATATTTTACGCAACGGGAGAACCGACACAGGACAGGTGTTTTTTCGATACGATCCTCTGGGGGGTCCTTTGCGGTCTTAAAAAACTATTAGATCTGGTTACTATGGCAACCCAATAGAATAGATTCTGTTCTAAATATATTATCGCATTAAATTGAAGACCACGCGAACGAAGTTGTGGGCAACAGCTATTTATTTTTAAGAAGCCTACTTTAATTAAACTTTATTAATTAAACTAACATTTTCATTACGTACAACGTGAAACTCCGTAGCGAAGCACGGGTATTCTGTTAGTCATGTATAAGAGAAAATATATCGTGCGTGGCAGGCAAGCATATCTCAGTTATGTACTGTTTACGTTTCCATTTTATTATTATCACTACCTCAATAAAAAGGCAGGGAAGACACACACACACACACACACAATTCGCGTTATTTCTGGCCTCATTCATGTTTATTTTCTTACATTTGCACGGTTTTTAAATGGAAAGTGCCGAACCCATACCAACATAACGCATGCAAGCCGAAAAAGTGTCCATCGTGGATAGCGATTTGCTTCCTGTGGATCGCTGGGCAGTGTAACTGCACGTGTTTACAGAGGAACGATTCATAGACAGACTTTTCGTCTTTAGGGAATGAACCCTCTGCAAGATGCTGAGGGTCCATGAGTGACTTCGGAGCGCTCCTTCTTTTCCGCGTGTTTGTTCTGTGAAACGTACACTGTAGATTCGCAGATTTATTCTAAGCAACGCTCAATAGGAAATGTTGAAAATTTTTGTCCACAGTGAACCCTCATACACACTAAACCTGCTCTGATGTTTTAATTACGGACATAATAATATTAAAACTTTGGAAACTTGAGCACTACTTAATGGAGATCAATCATTAACTTATACAAGCCATTAATTTTATGCATTTTTTTTATATATACGTGTACAACGTTATCGGCAACAAAGAAGTAGTTTTTGTTAAAATTCCTTCCCGGGATATTTGGCCGTAGTCCAATGTTTTCTACAAAACCAGACGTTTCGGCAATGCCATTGACTTCCATCATCAGTGAAAATCGAGTGCGATAACGTGAGGTGGTATATGTTAGTGACCACAGTACTGTGGTTAAGGCTGAAGCAGTAAGTAGAAAGAAGTAGTTTCTATGGTAATATTTCATTTCGAAAATGATTTTAAAAATAAATCTTAGAATATGGAAGTCATGTATGTTCTCCATACCGATATTTTCACATCTAACAACTTCAGTACGCATTTTTTATACAGTAGGCCTGTTTATTCCATTCTGTGTACAGTAGGAATGTTTCCATAGAAACAGCATGTTTACCTTTAAAAACAATCAGCTGTTTACTTCAAATCGGTTATGAATTACATTAGTATTTACAAGCGTGTGGTACAGTTTTTTTTGTTTTACATACATTATGTGTTTTATTCGCAAAAATTTAGTAATGGGTAGAAGAAAGAATGCAAAGATAAACTTACCAAGTAGAAATAAGACAAATATTGCTAGGAGGTGGGCTAACATCAGCCGTGAGAATGTAGCAAGAAGTGAAGAAAAAAGTGAGGTTATGTGTTGTGTAGACAATAATGCTGATTCAACTTTGAGGTTTGATGTTTTTGATGAAACTGCAAGTCCAATTGAAAATAAAAAAGTATGTGTGTGTACCAGAGTACACAGGTAAGAAGTGAAACTTCTTTATGACATATCATTTTTCTACTATTTACAACTTCACAGAAATTGGGTAGATAAAGCTTAAGAAAAAAAATTATGTTCTAAAAAATTAGTATGTTATTAATGTCATGAATATAATGTATTGTGATTTTGATCGTATATAACTGAGAAAATCTCACCAGTTGACTGGGTTTTACCCCTTTTTCGGGCTCTGTACTCTCGCGCACGCTCTGCATCTGATTTTTTACGTTTTCGATGATTCTCTATCGGAATTTCTTTCTTTTTCCGGGCTCTATACGCTCTCATTCGCTCTGCAGCTGTTTTTGGATATCCCCGTTGGACTGAATAAAGATCACTCGCTGCTTGAGTTTCATTATTTTTCTTATCTCTGTACTCTCTCGATCGCTCAGCTGATGTACTGATTTGTGAACAATTACGATGATGAACATCTACTTGTACAACTATTGCATTTGGATACTCAATAGAGTTTTCGGACTCTGCCATTATTTAATCTAAAAATTAGTTAATCAGTTTACAAAAATTATATAACGAACTTTAATATTCATATTTCATGTCATAACTTAATAAAAATAATTCAAAGCAGATATTTAATAACTTACTCAATTACACAAGTTATGAGTAAATAATTGGAATTATCTATTCAAAGTAATACAATTATATGATGACAGTTAATCTTGTAGACATGCAATGATTTTATAGAATTCAAAATGAATAAATAAATCATTAAAAAAGATGTACGTATACATATTTTTATTTTCTAATTGTGTTTTGTTTTATTTTTAAATTATTATTTAATTTGTTTTTTTATTGTTTTTAGAATTAATAATGTTTACTAGATTTACAGTCATATTTATTAATACTTGCTAATTTTAATAGATTTATATACATTTACTGATACTTACAATCAAAAAGTGAGGTTAACCTCAAATAAATATTAAAATCACGCTTACGTGTTGGATTTTTAATACTTGCTAATTTTAATAGATTTATATACATTTACTGATACTTACAATCAAAAAGTGAGGTTAACCTCAAATAAATATTAAAATCACGCTCACGTGTTGGATTTATCAAACGAAATATATAATCACTCTCACTTTTACTATAAATTCACTTGAATTTGAATTACTTTGCTTTCAATAACCAATTTTTCATTGAGGATGATGGATTGGCCATGGGTTCACCTCTCTCTCGTCTATTGGCCGACGTTTACTTGAATTTTTATGAAAACTCTCATTTGCTCTCACATAACAAATAATAAGTCTTTTTATTTTATCACTTTCAAACTAATATATTATTCTTTACGTCACTATACTGAACTTTGATAAAAAAAAAACAACATGGCGCGTAACCGAAAATCGTGACGATTTTTTTTTACATTGCTATAAAATTTCTCTCATACGTCGATAAAGAAGTTTCACTTCAAAAATCCTCCTACTGGTTTTGCATTATATAATAGATATCAAAATGATATTTATACTTCGTATAAATAGTGAAGATCCTCATTATGCATTAGTTGATACAAAACTGTTGTCTCCATTTTGTAACGTATTGCCGCGTTACAAATCCAGGGAACCCATCTTAACTGACGTCTGCCAATTACATGGGCTACCTACGTTGTAACGACCTGTATTTAAAGTCAAATTAATTGAACAAATTACTCACTATAAGTATAAGGAAATAAGGGAAGGTATTTTACTGATTTATGCACTCATTTTCAGGTGTAACAAGACGACTTCTCTTTATTAACAACAGTTACTAAAAGATCCCATGACATCATTAATTAAACTAAAATATTTAAATGCTTTTCATAAAACCTTGGGATCAAATTGATTATGTATTCTAATACCTCGGATCCGAGTTTACTTTATGTATATTTATAGTAAAGACTTCTAATTATTTTCAGTTCATCTAGACGCTTGCAAGACTTCTACCATTTGAAGAATGGCATTATTACTTGAAGCGATAATAAATTACTTTAAGGCGTTACATTTAAGGCGTTACAACGTATGATAATTGAATTTTACAGTAAACTCATAGATTGTCTCATTTTAATTTTTAAATAAAATTAATCGTCTTTGAAAAGTCTCTTTTAGAAGTGAGTTGTGTATCAAATATGATTAACTCTCGATAGCAAGGCTATCGAGTCACCTTTACAACTGGACGTAGTAACCTCGTCCTGGGGTGTCCGTCTTGGGAATCCTTGTAGTCGGCGTCATCATCTGGGTCGTGTCTTCGGCAAGAATTAGGTCGGATGTTCACTGCGGAGATTGAAGTTTCTTTGGTGAAAGTAGGTGTAGATTCACGGAGGTCCTAGGCAGCGTCTTATGCATCGTATACGTGTCTTTATTGAAGTTTCTGCAGATTTCATCTTCAGGAGCGATGTTGTAATTGGATTTACCTCTTGAGGGGAGACGTCATCTTCCTTACCACTAGTTCTGTTTTTTGTGTTACATTTTACATCTTCTTCTTAACACATATTTATGTTATTGATACATGACACAATGCTTTCCACGTTTAGCAGTGGTAGCTAATATACTAAAGTTAAATATTTAAACAAATCAAATACATTTTGGTAGAGCTCTCGCTCTTACGTCTGTACGGCGTGAAGGCAACATAGCGAGTCTTTTGCTCGATTAAATTGGTACATAACAAAGGAGAGGGGCAATTACTCCGCGACAATATAGTTCCTATTTTTATTTAAGTTAACATTATAATTTAAGTGAGTTATTTTAACTACTATTTGTGTCTTCAAATTTCTAATTATAAACATTATGATTTTTATATCTTCCTAAATTACAGACGACTCGATAAACACGTTGAGTCCGGAATTAACAGGTCACCGCATGATGACTAGCAAAGGGTTAATTATGATAATAATAACTTTTTACAATTCGGCCTTTTATTAGTGTTTCTTTGGATTTTCAATCACTTCTCATTCTCATACTGAGTTTATACGGGGGTTTAGGTTTTATAGTGCGATTTAAAAATACTTAATCGCTCGCAAACTTAATTTTTATTTATTTACGATTACAGTTAGAATTAAATCGTCACAATTTTTATGTTTATTTCCTTGTCCTGAGTGTCTAACTAAATCAATTGCTGTAAGTAAATGTTGCAAGAAATGAAACTCCAGAATCACATAATGAGAAAATGAAAATTCCTCTTACTGAAAACGTTGCTGCTAGAATCTTGCCTGTATATCAGAGGTTAGCATCAGACAGTTTACTGAATAGATGTGTGTCAGGGAAGACACAAAATGCCAATGAAGCTTTGCATCATCTTCTGTGGTCAAAGTGTCCAAAAACCGTATTTGTATCTAAAAACACACTTCTAATGGCCATAAGTATCGTCATTTGTGAATACAATACAGGGCATCTGAAGACAGTTGCAGACGTTCAAACCGCAAGTGGCCTAACCCCTGGAACAAACACGGCAAGAATTGCTAGACAGCTAGATAAAAGGAGACTAAATCTAGCTGAGAAAAGGAAATCAACTAAGTATGAAGTATTCAGAAAAAAAAAGAAATTAGCTTTGCTGAAGGAAGAAGAAAAAGACAAAAAAAGAGGGTTTATCATATGGACCTGGTGAATTTTGAAAACATTGTAAAACAGTGTTATGTGAGAAAATGTGTATTTACTTTGCAAATGTACATTTTTCATCTAAAATAAAGAGTGTTGTATTTGTATTTTTGTGTAAGCTACAGTTTTTAAACCTATTCTATACCCTAGAAAATATAAAGGTAACCATTTTACATTGATAACTATGTCTTTTTACCACTTGGTTGTTAGTACTTTATAAAACTGGCGTTTTCCACAAATCACTGTTTTAGATACAAAAGTTGATATGTCTAAAAAACCGTACAATGTAGAGCTCTGATATTTTGTATGGTTATCCTACATATAATTATCTAAGACTTCTTGTATTTTTATTCAGTTTTGAGTTTTTGGTCATGAAATATTACTTGATATTTGGAAAAATTCTTGAAAAACTTCATTTTCTATGTATTTTTGATAATTGTCAGTTACTTAAGTAATGGACAGTCATGAAAATACATGCAGTTTTAGATAATTTTATTAGCTTTAAAATGACACTAAGAACAGCATAATTGGTCAATCCAATCTTGAGATATATCAAATTCAAAAAATGTTAAAACATTTTCGAAACACTTTTTTTTGGGGTACCCAAAATAAAAAAACAATAATTTTATGTATATTTGTATTCATTTTGGACACCATTTAACTAGAAAAACAATCAAATAAAAAATAAATACCATTTTTTAAGATTTTAGAATTTTCAGTAGCGACTCCCCTTAAGTACTACTATCCTTATTGTAATCACTATTTAGCTAACTATTTTTTGTAATTTAATAGTTTAATAAAATAATTATTAACTTTTGAAAGTGTATGCCATGTATCAGTGTGCATACAAAAGGTTGAATTTTGAATTTGGGGGGGGGGAACCAGTCTGATGGCAGCATAGGGCACCACACACTTCTAATCTGCCCGCAACGAACACACTTCAGTTATTAGTCTAAATTGTTACTTACGTTATCTGCCCTGTTGTCATAGAAACCGAATCAATTAAACAAATCACAAACGTTCGTCGCTTTGGTGCTTATGGATTTCATCAATAGTTTGTAAACTTTGCGGTTTAGACGCAAACGCCTGGGAAGACAAGTCATCATTGTTCTATCAATTATACGCCGAGTTTCAAACAAACAGCCTAAAGCAATGGCAATACATTAACCAAGTTTATGTAATACCAACTCGATAACATTATTATGAGAATAATATGACAACATTAATATTGATTCTGTTGATGTATAATAACGTAACCGTTCCCAAAGATATGCGTTTTTGTTAATTTTACCTTACGTGTGCCACTAATTTGCCTGAGAGTTTGTAATCCCAAATTACATTTTATTTTGCGAAATATTTTTAAGTTTAATATAATGGCTTATCCAGCTTAGGATGGATAAGTTGAAATCTTTAGTAGCGTATATACACAATGACTGATTAAAAGAGATTGAAGTTGAATGCGAATAAATCGGAGAGAACAATAATAAGTCTTACATTTGTCTCAGTGGAACAAAATTTTACAAAAAAATAAAAAAGATAGGAAAATTATGGTGGAATCTAACCTGTAATAGCATGTATTTTTATTGTATTATTACCGTTTACTTTAATAGGATTGATTTCAGGATGTTATTACACGTTTTTCAGGCATTTGAAAATTATAATATTGATTATTATTAACATGACCCTCTGACCCCCCAAAAGGCTAAATTCTAGTTCCGCCACTGGATAACAAACGTAAAATGGCTTGGACAGTGTTCGAAAGTGTCAGGTGACCGGGGCCAAAAAGCCTCTAGAAATCTAGAGGAGCCTTACTAAACTTTGGGGGGGGGGGCAAAAACATCAAATGTCCAATAGAAGAGTATAGGCTACTCTCTATTATGCCAGGAAGTTGGGTAATGTTGAAGTCATAAGCTGTTTCCGATGTATAGTGTACATTGTTTGGGTCCCATAATATATTCTGCTTTATCTGGAGACCAGGTGTTCTGATTGTAATTAAGTACTTCTGTCTTCCGCCATTCTTTTGAGCGTGCCACATCTTCCGGCTCCATTTACTATTTTATTTCGTTTACAACTTCAACATTTGTTTTTCCCACTGTCGAACTTGTGTTTTATTTTTCTTTGGCATATCCGCATGTCCACTGTCCCCAGGCGAGCATTCTCCTTTTCCAATGTCCAATTTCATTTCCGCAAAGGAGGTACTCATACTTTGGCTTCTAATACCTACCTCTCGTATCTTTATTTTACATTAATATGTCCATAAAGATATCTAAATATATCTTTATCCTTGAAAGCACTTTACAGCGTCACTTTTCAGGAAAACCCACGCCACAGCTGAATTCAACTTATCGGCATTTATTCAACTCGATTGAATTTTTGGATACTAAATACTAAGAATGCTCCCTGACCGGCAGAACTCGCTCAGTATTTAAAAAAAAAAAAATTTATTGTTACATAAATTTTGTTAATAGATAATTTTTCAATTCCGAAAATGATACAAAAATTACGATACTCTAATATTTCATGTAATAGTAGACCTACTATAACAATCGTAGAACAAACAATAATGCAATGAACGCTAAAAACTCGAAACATTCGAATTTGGGTACAATTCTTTTAGACTGACGCTGTGCTGGTTTTTCACAATTTTTTCAAATTTTTTATCTCTTTTTGGTCCCTGGGGTTAAAAAAATTTTAAATTTAGAAAACGCAACACCACATCTAGATGCTAGTAAAAATTCTTTTTAATTTGATACCCACATGAATTTTTGTTATTTTGAAATCCAAATCCCCACATGCATCCAAAAATTTTGAAATTTAAAAAATGAGCACTATATTCAGATTCTGGTTAAAGTTCCCTTTAATTTGATACCCCATATGGGCTTTAGACGTTTTTTCACAATTTTAACTCTCTCACATTTTGGCGTCCCTCCTCCTTATTTGGGGGGGGGGAGAATCAATCTCAAAACAATTGTGTGCTGTAGGGTAAAAGTATGGACACGGATGACAAATTTTTACAAAAATCGGTTAACGGGTTCAAAAGTTCGCGTGAACAAATCGTAAAACATACCCCAAATAGATAGACAGAGAGACAAATGTCAAACGGTCGAGATAAAAGTATGAACTCACCTCGTTCGTTCAACAAGTAGACGTCTTGTAAAAGTTCACAAATAGATTGGATATTCTCACTTGTTCCTGCTTGGGTAGTTCTTGAGACTTATCAGGAATGTAGTGCTTGACTCCGCTCAAATTTTTACCTCTTAGAACCCGGTATTCACGTCATTGAAAAGTGTGACCATAGTATATTGTTCTTTTTTTGTAATATTGTTTATTTAATATGAATAGATACTTCTTGCGCCCTACATATTAGTCGTTAATTATGGTAAGTAATGTAACGGGTTGATTGAGTGTGTAATGTTTGATAGGCAGGAGTAACTAAAGCAGAAGAACACAGAACACTAGAGAGTTCAATGCTTTAGTATTTAGGGAATAAAATAGATTCAACTTAACATTAACTCAGATTGTTGTTGTCATGTTACACGAACATGACGTTTCGTCAATCAGTTAAGGTTTTGTTAACTCATTAACGTAGTAATATACGGGTTCATGTTCACAAGTTATAAATTACGAGGAATCTTGAATTACTTAGTGTGTTACATAACTATAAAAACATTTAGAGAGACCGTATGAATAGTAACGATAGGGTACCACGAGTACTGTGTGCATCACAAAAATGAAGCTATCAGACTGAGACCATTACTCCCGAGATCTGTCTATAGCCTATAGAGGGTAATGCTCAGACTCAGACTCAGGCCTCATTTATACTTCCAGGAGACAGGCGGCAGGTGGTAAAGAGGTAGGCGTCAGGTGGTGCAGCATTTATACTTCAGGCTACGGTCGAGCCATTACACATGGGATTCAGCAGTCACGATCGAGATGTCGTTTATACCACGTCAAGTGTTTCCTAGTCGTGTAGTGTCATAGTGACTGCGTCATGCACAAGGAGATTTCCCGTCGTTGGAGCAGGCAGAATGACATTTTTATGAAATACATGTGGTCGAAATATTCCCATGCAGATTTCCACCCTGGAGCCGGAGATCCTGATTTCGTCTGTGGCATCGCCAACAGCTCCTTCCTCATCTTAGCTCGGAGCTTTTTCCATTTACTCTTTACTGCAAATGAAATCGAAATCAAGGTAATACCTGTTGGGTCTGAAAGTGCGATTTATTAATTATAGCACAGTCGCCGAATATAAAAATTAAAATAAAATTGAATACAAATGAACTTACAATAATAATGCAATGCAAGTAAATTATAATAATAAAGTATTTAAAGTTACATTCATGTTAACATACTGTTTCTATAACCGAAAGTTCGTCATTGGAATTAAATTTTAATAAAATATATTTGAAGTGTTGCTTACCCTCTTTATTCATCAAGTGTGCTGTTTCCTTCCAACTTTTCGGGTCTGCATCATTCCAAATTGCAGGCCTTGTCTGCAATCTAATTCACTAATTAATAATTCCCGATCTTCCCTCGAAATCGACATTATTACGACACGAGAAAACACACGCAAATGCCAAAAAGCGCGGGAGACGTCGCCTGTATCTGTGACAAATTACAGCGATAGGTGGTGAGAGGCAGCGTTACCGAGGAGTCACACGTCACTTCGCAGAAGTATAAACAAACCCATTCTCAACAATGTACGATAGCTGCGGCATTTGAATTATAACATTAGATTTAAATTTACTAGAGCTTCTGTGCACTACAGTGAACTGTAGTGAATTACAGGTAACTTAATTATTTTAGTGTATAACCTACTAAACATAAATGTTAATTTACATGATTAAATTTTGTAGTTTATGCATTTGCTTAGTTAATTTATTTTTTGAAATTAAATTCTGTAATTCATACATCTTTTTTTTTTAATTTTTTTTGTCAATATGAAGCCTATCTTTTTATGGGATTTTCAATTCCATCCTGCGACTCGGCCATTTCCCGCACCAGTGGAAATTTGCGTAGATTGTAATGCTGCCCAAACCCGGTAATAAACCAATGCACGCTGTAACATCCTATGTACCCATAAGTCTTTTGCCTCTTTTATCAAAGGTGTTTGAAAAACTTCTTCTTAAAAGACTCCAACCAATATTACATGAGAGGGAGACAATACCTGATTCCCAATTTGGCTTCAGAAAAAACATGGCACCATAGAACAGGTTAATCGCATTGTAAATAAAATAAGCAGCGATCTCGAAGGTAAACGATATTGCTCTGCAGCCTTCCTGGACATAAGACAGGCCTTTGACAAGGTTTGGTACACCGGCCTATTATACAAATTGAAGAAACTCCTTCCACACGATTACTGTCTTGTCCTCAGATCATACCTCCAAGGCAGATACTTCTTTGTCAGACATCAAGATGAATTTACAAACTTTCATCAAGTTAACTCTGGAGTCTCACAAGGAAGTATACTGGGTCCTGTGCTCTACCTAATATAGCCTATACCGCAGACTTTCCAACTTCAAATCAAGTTATGACAGCAACTTTCGCCGACGACACGGCGATCCTGGCCTCGCACGCAGGATGCTGCCTGCGCCTCACGTAACCTACAGATCAACCTTAATGAAATCCATGAATGGTTAAAGAAGTGACGGATAAAGGCGAACGGAACTAAATCATCACACGTTACCTTCACTATGAGACGTGACAGCTGCCCGCCGGTAACACTCTCGATAACTGTCATCTACCGCAAAAGGAAGATGTAAAATACCTCTGTATATGTCTGGACCGCCGCCTTACCTGGCGAAAGCACATAATTACCAAAAACAAACAGCTCAGACTACAGTACAGGCAAATGTATTGGCTACTCGGAAGGAGATCCCCTGTAACTCTGGAAAGCAAACTCCTTATCTACAAAGCCATACTTAAGCCAATCTGGACATATGACATCCAGCTGTGGGGGACAGCGAGTAGGTACTTCAAATATCGAGATTTTACAATGATTCCAGAATGTGGTGCTCCGAGCTATGGTCAACGCTCCTTGGTACGTACCGAATAATGTCATCGAGAAAGACCTCCAAGTGACTTCTGTCCGTCTTGAAATCAAATGAGTCTTCGTTAACTACAGTAAGAGACTAGCAGCGCACCCCAACGAACTAGCTAAAAAGCTCATGGAAGACGCAGGCACCAACACAAGAAGACTCAAACGTCACAAACAAGTGGACATTGCGGCTATATTTATGTAATATTAGTGTTTAAGGAGGAGTGATCAATGGACCACCCTCTACATGTTATATATAATTTTTCCAAATGTTTATTTTGTAAACAGATTGCAAAAATAAAATAAATTAAAAAAAAATTTGTAGTTTATGCATTTGCTTAGTTAATTTATTTTTTGAAATTAAATTCTGTAATTCATACATCTTATTTTTTAATTTTTTTTTTGTCAATATGAAGCCTATCTCTTTATGGGAAAATTTTCCGTATTTCGTGGGAAAACGAATATCGGTTACAAGGAAGAAATTTACGCGTTCGTTATAAAAAAAATTCCACAGGATTTGCTTCTAAAGTACATGGTAATATGATTTTGTTAGGAATGCGTGAATGCGTTGAGAGAGCAAGAGACGAGTTAAATGGCAGGGGGGGTGAGGGACTAGTGAGATGAGGTAATGTTCTCAGCTTAGAGATTACAACACCCCCACTTAGCCTACCGTAGTACCCGGCCTGCTTCTCCCACCTTACCCAATGCTCGATCTTCGAATCACGGCCAGACAGTATGGGAATTAGACCAAATTACCGACTCCGTCGTGGACAATCTTATCACTAACAGTGCTGACTCAAGTGCTGATTGAAGTTCTGACAGAGACATGGAAGGCATTGAATTAATCTCTGACAACAACTGATAATACACAGTACACTGGTAAGTAATTATCACAGCTTCTATTTTCGCTTTAAATATAGGCCTACTTTATTTTTTCTTGAGATATTTAAACATTTAATAAAAAAGATCCATTAACTCTGCGTGTATAAAATATATCATTGTCGCTCTGACAGTCACACAAATATTACTTTGGTTCGAAATGTAAAAAGTATTACAATTTACATGTGTTTATACAGTATCAATATTATATGTACCCTGTCTGTACTCCTTCTGTCAGAGTGACACGCCTCTAACTCAAGGAACAAGTAGCGTTTCAGATGTGCCACACCTGTTTGTGTACATCAGGATTAAGCTAAGAACGGAAACGGTATACACAGAAGTAAATCAGAGTCGACGGGACAGTGTGGAAAGCAACTTGTAATGCTACTTCCGTTTGACCCACGCTGCCTGCTCCGTTAGCGAAATCAATGACCAGTTAGTGTTCATTCTGTTCACAGAACTTGACTGTAATTAATAAACATGTTGTTTTATGTTATATTTATGCTATATGCTATGTTTTATGCTATTAGCTGTTCGAATCTGTGTATACTCATGAGGCCAGATTTTTTTGTATGTTCAGTGCATACCCCTCTTTTGTGTATGTATTTAATTTTATTAATACCAACGACATACAGCTTCTTAATTATTTATGCTACTTTTAAAATTGTTAATTCTTTTGCGTGATACGACTGTCAGAACAATTTTTACTTATTTACTCAATGTACACATATGTGTATACACGTGCGATTATATACGTAACACGTCTTACTACTGGTTACCAGCTTAATGATAGTTATCATAAACAAACTAAGGAGGAAGTAGGCCTACACGAATTAAAACGTTTTGTAGGCAAAGGACGCAAGAGCAGATTGTGCAATAACAGCTTGTCAACGCACGAACCGAGGATAGCGATAAGTTTCAACGCCTGTATCTCACTATGTTGAGAGTGTATGGTGAAAGGTATTAGGTCTAATAGAAACACGAGCATTTTTACACGTCTGTAGTTACTGATTTGTCTTTTAAATAAATATTTATATCTCAATGGAATCAAAAACTATCATAATTATAAACAACTTGTAAAGCTTGTGACGAATTTGTCTGGGATGTTGAGAAACACGGTGGAGTTCCGGGGACGTGACTTGCGATTTTCGATGATACGAAGGGACGGAGAAGATTGTCAGACAAGAATGATATAGGAGGTTCAAGAACAACTTTAGGTCTCGTAAAATTTAAATACGCTGTAAGAGAATAGAGAACACTATGGAAAAAATAACCTTTACATTAGCCAACACGCCAAATGAACCCTACAAAACACATGATTCCTACAAAATGCAGGTATAACCCAAAACGAGAAGCGACGCATGCCAGATTGAATTGTAAACAAATTTTTAACTTGGAATTGTATTTTTTCGTTGTGCTTGAATTAAACACTTTACAGCTGAAAACTATTTGCTAGAAGTAAAAGATATTTATTAGAAGTAAAATTGTTCAATCAGATGATGAAAATTAAAGTTGTCTAATTACACATGAAACGCTTTAAACATTGAAAAAAAAATATCCCTGCTCTTTAGTTTCGAGCTCAGACCGGCACTGTCATTTTTTTGATGGAGATATACTTTTATTCGTATTTTCGTGTTATCAGTTTCTTGTCACTTTTTTGTCATTAATTTTTATCTAAAAGTAAGAACTAGACAATACTTCAATATTTTGTAATAATAAACATCTAAAGTGGCTTGGTTAATTAAAACTTGATTGAGGAAATATTTAAATTCAGTGTTCAGTTTTCTTGTAATATTTCTTGTTAAGCGGATTGTTTTCAGTTTTAACAATTTAATATTTTATGCCGTGAACACCATCCATCCCTATAGAGGTTTTTATTTTGGTAAAGAGAGACTGCCGAACATAGTTCCTTTCCTTTCTCAGTATCTAGAGTTTTCCAATTTTTTGTCAGTATTTATCTATTCTCATTTCCTTCTCTTATCATGCCATCAGTCTGTCGAAGTAAATAGGAGATTCATCTCTTTACTCATCTTGTAGTGTGATAGACTGTCCGTATAATGCCAGTGCAGTAGCTACAGCTTACTACGTGTTATCATGATGAATACTAGCTAATACTTACTTTATTCCACCATTCAGTAATAACTTAGAAACTAGGATGTACATTTTATAATAGGCGAAACGAAAAAATACAAAAAGAAATTGAGGAATTCGTCTGCAGGAAAGCCAATCATTTGCCAATATTGGACATGGTCTCTTTTCTCCGGGCAATATGTGTATCTTGATCCGGCATGTCTTTGGACGTTTGCATCCCCACAATGTCTTTTAGTTTAGGTATCCGACTTAAAGTATCTTTCGCTTCTGTTATGTTTCGTACCCATTCATTTCTTCTTCTATCCGATAAGTTGACGTTTATCACTTGCCTCTCCATTGATCTTCGCATTTTTCTATTTTGACGATCCTTACGTTTGTAAACGTCTAGGTCTGGCAGCTATACCGGTGTACCGAAATAAAGGATTGGTCAGAGACTTTAGTTTTTAATGACTGCGGATATTTAAACATTTAAAAAAATAAGTTGTTGAGTTTGTCAAGTGCTGTCCATACCAGTCTAATTCATCATTTTGATTCTACAGTTCGATTTTCTTTGCTCAATTTTACTATTTGTCAAAACATACGTACTTTGTGACGCACAACCGACACTGCTTCTCTACTCATATACTCCAAATTGGCTTCTGTGCAGAGTAGGGTGGATGCAGACTCTTTTAGTGATTCATGTAAATAACTAGAGAGGAAGTATTCGAGAACATTCTGGCATAAAGAACCTAGAACTCGTATACTCTGAAGACACCGGATTTTTATAGAAATGCCTAGATCTTTCCAACTGCAACATCACATGTGCACAACTTGCTAGGCTATATAAACAAAATGGGGCAGTCTGTTTTAGAAAGAGGTTTTATTTTGCGACAGAATGCGTTCGTATATTAGCGACTGATATTGAACTTTTTGTACGTGAGGACTAGTAAAAATTAAATTTAGTGGTGGTTATTATTTGTTAATACAGTCTAAAGTGTATTTATGTTTATAACATACCATTGAAAAACTAGAGTACTATAGGATACTGCAGAACTGTTGAAATATAGTGTTTTAAATAAAGTTGTTAACATTATTTGTTAATGCTTAATAATTACTCCGCTCCTTTAAGATCAGGGAATGCTATGATGAAATGTTAATACTAATAACGACGAGTAAGTTATACAACACAAATAATCATTACCACTTGTGTAAAGAATGCGTCTGCCTGTCCATCAAAATTACTTTTTAGTAATTCTTTTGTCTGTTGGTACTCGGTCTGCGATTCTTTTTATTGTTCTACCGTTACCTATTTGTCTTACGTGACAGAGCCATTCGAATCTTCTACTTTTGATGATTCAGATTATGTCAGCACCATGCATTGAATTATCCGGTTCATAATTCGTTTGTTTTCTCCAGGACCCATCTTTAGTTTGCGCAGTCCAAAGATCTTTCGAAAAATCGAAAAAGTTCAAATGTTCTTAACTGTTGTTCATCTGCTTTATTAAATGGCCAGGCCATTATATAGAATAAGACTTAAAATTGTTTTGAAATTATTTGAGTTAGAATACTGTAGTTGCTTGCGAACGGAGCCGACTCGCTCTGCTCAAAACCAACGCTAATTTCAAGCCAAAGTGTGACATGAAGAACTTTCCTATTAAAATGGTCAAAATGTATAAAATGAAACCTAAAGTGCGGAAAACAAATAAATAAAAATACCAACGTAACGATGAAATGCTAAACAAGATCCATATAAGTTGTACGTTCATCACTGTTGAAATTCCACTACATGTTTGAGTATACTGTGCAAAATACTTGTGTAACGCAATATATTGCACTGTCTGAAATTTTACGCAAATTGCACATGTTGTTCATTAATGATAAAGGATTAGAGTGGGATGACCAACCGTCCGAGATTTTAAGGCCATGTCACATTGTCCCGGGAATGAATACCAGGACGCTGGCGTCTTCCGGATTTAAATACTTAAGAGTATGAGTTTTTAGTTTAATTATGAAACGGATTAAAAAAGAAATAACGGAATGAAAAAACAGGCTACATTATTTGTTTAATTGTTGGTATAAAGAACACTGTTAAAGTAAACTAGGCCTACTAAAACACAGTATTCGTTCACGACAGCCTCACAATGCTACCACAAAAAAAATATTATGATGTGCACACAAATTTAATGGTCTGACGAGAAGTGCAGACTAGAAGTAATTACATTGGGTGCTATTCTTCAAGTTCTCTATAATGCTTAAATTGACTACAGAGGATCGCATACCTATGTTTCTTGAAAAAATTCTGAAAAACGCTGGTACGCCTGAAAAATTCGTAGACTAAGCCTTAAACATCAACGATTCAAAATATGACTGTGTGTGTGTGTGTGTGTGTGTGTGTGTGTGTGTGTGTGTGTGTGTGTGTGTGAGAGAGAGAGAGAGAGAGAGAGAGAGAGAGAGAGAGAGAGAGAGAGAGAGAGAGAGAATAAAATTAATAAGAATTTTGATATTAATAGTAACAGTTCTAATATATCTGTTCTGATAAGGAGAGTAAAAGCAAAATTAGTCTCTTGCAGTCGCTTTGTGGCTGTATCATTAAACACTTAAAGAAGAAAACAAGGCAAGAGACGCAACTGAAATATTATAATGTAGTGGCCATACCTCAACCACTGTATGATAGTGAGACTTAAATTAGAAAGGCCAAAGATTACAAGGAGCGGAAATGAGGTTCTTGAGGGCTGTAAAGGGTTGTACCACGAGAGACCTTATCAGAAATTTTTATATTGAATGGAGGTAGGCATAGCTGAAAGCTTAAATGAGAAAATCTCCCGATACAAAAAGGAGTGGCGATTACACGTAGTGAGAATGGATCCAACTAGATTTTCAAGAAGAGCCCTTGAGTATCATCCAAGGGGAGAAGAGAAGTGTGGAAAGACCCCATAAGCGATGGTTGGATGACTTCCATTGAGCTGGAACAGGCTACTACTAGTTTGCACATCGTCCTAGTTATAAAGAAGCGTTCTGTTCGTTCTGATTAGCGTTGAGCGTACAATTCAGAAACTCCATAAAGTTGCTAAATGATACCAGGGTGGGAAGAGAATTAAAAATATATAAATAAAACATTTCTTCAGTTCCAAGTAGGATTTATCATTCGGCTTTTGATTGTAGTTACTGCTTGTGGTGAATTAATATTCTGTGCAAATATCCGGTGTGTTCATTTCAGTTCCTTGTTAATACAACCAGAAGTAAGTTATATGCGTTTGTAACGTACTCGTTAGTTATATTTATTTTGTCAGTAATGATAATAATAATAATAGAATACGAATTTCGTCCTAAACCAGGCCTAGGTATTAGTAGGCCTACTTGAGCAACATTGAACATTGGACTGAGCAACATTGGTGACTTGGATTTTTGAGGCTTCTAGAACCATCTTTGTTTGATAATGCTTACTTTTAAGAATTGTTCTTTACAAGGAGCATACAAGAGGCAAATTGTTCATAGGCCGCACTACAAGGGAAGACAGGAAAGGGTAGTGCGCGCGCGCGGACGTGTGTGTGTGTGTGTGTGTCTGTCTGTCTATCTGTCTGTCTAGTTATTACCGATAATAACTAGACTCGGCAGGTCCAGTTATACCGCTGCATTACTTAGAACTAGGGAGTCGGAGACAATAGATTCTCAATTACTTAACGTTGAGAGTCGAGCGCGACCATTGCGTTACTCCCTCACTACTTCTTGTAACACTCATATCACTAAAATTGTGTAGAATTATGTCTGTTAACAACAAATATTTGTTTAAAAAGTAAATAGGATATGTAAACATATCGTATTTTTATAGGTTTGATTTGTCAAAAAATTACACGGAATATCTGAAAAAAAGATTTCAAAGTAAAAGATTTTTTATGGATGAAAACTCTAATTTAGTTATATAATAGCATCGTAAATACAGACATAAACATTATCATGTCACACCGATTAAACAGAGCGACATAGGCATATTGAAAATCGAAACGTTTGTAAAAACCAAAGTACAAAACCAATAAATAAACAAATCAATGCAAAACGTCACAGAGTTTTTAAAACATCTGCTACAGGAGGATTCACATCAGACTTGTAACAAACCAGTACACGAAACAAAAACAGGCGATTAAGTGAATCCTCCAACGTACGCCATCCAATTATTTCATCACACTCAAAGCAGAGCGACAGCGTACACACATACATAGTAACCACAATATCGGCGAAATACACCTCTCGTTGTAAAATGAATACACGGGAATACAACCTGATGCACGTAATGTCATTGTAAGTATGTGTGCGTGTGCGCGCTCCCGCGTTTGGATCTTTGGAATTCTGGAATTACTTAATAATCACAAACTTGTGTCTCCATTTCCTTTTCTATAGTAATCACAAGTTTTTTGCGTTACTAAAGTAAGGTAAATGATGAATACGTACTACAGATCAGGCCTAACGCAGAAAAATCCTGATATTAGGAGTCTCCTTGAGAGACAGGAAACGGAATGATTGGATTAGGCACCAACAAACGTTAGTGATGTAGGCACAATAACCCGTCTAAAATGGCACACTGAGAATTCAAGATACATTATGGAGTAATAGAGTCAGGAGATAGGTACTGTTGGAGGGGCCAGAGGATGGAAAAACTGAGTGCATCATATTGTAATGATATTAAAAGAGTGGAGACTTTTAAAAGGAACGGATGGGAGTTACGCCACATAAAGAAAACTGGTCATGCATGAGGAAGGCATATAGTCAATACTGGGCCTTACAGGGGTAACAGGAGATATCCCTGTTGCCTTTACAAAAACTATAAAATAAGAATGTTGTCGTAAGTAGAAACAACAAATGAAAGTAAAGCCCATCGCTTTGCACGATATTTCCCTTAGGTATTAAAATTGTAGTCAATTTCGACAGACGAGCCTACGTCGAATTCTCTTAAATATTTTCCGCGTATCCACTTGGTAGTAGGCCTACGCACTACAGAGTTACTTCAGAATGTTTAGCTCAATCAGTTAGTTAATATACTGTACGCTACAACGGGACAATGTTTGATTAGGCGTTGTATTTATAACTCATGTTAAGTGTTGGAATGAAGAACGGTTTTGATTATAGTTAAACTACGTTGTCTCGATTGTACAGATAAAAAGCATTGTTTTGTTGAGAGAGAGGTCTATAAAGCTCTGCTGTATAGTGCCGCGTTTAGATTACCAAAGCGTACGTGTAAATCTGCGTGCGTAGTACTCCAGTTCCCACATTTTACACACGGGGTCTTATAGATATTGTGTATCTGTAGTTAGAGTTCGTTGTTAACCATTTGGTTTCGGAGCTGTTGAATTATGGGTAAAGTTTGTGGCAGCGAACTTGAAATACTGTCTTAGTTGCAGATGTCGCATATGGGAGGGGTATCCCTCTGTGTAAATTTGTGGTTCTAATTGTTTCTGGACACTGTAATATGAAAATATTTTAAACTGTTCATAATGACTTAACCATTATTGTGTAATATGAAATAACTAACTCCCTGGAGTGAAATAAAACACAAATGACTTATAATTTGGTGTATAAAAGTCTACTTTGTTTTCTTTTAAAGCAAATGGTTAGTTTATTAACGTTATTATGGTCGCAGCGAGGTAGCTCAATGGATGAGAACTTGCCTTGCACCCCTATTGGTGTGTCATGGGTTCGGTTCACGATCCAGTCTACTGTCTACGTACTATTGTGACAATACCATAGTCTAGCTGAGATTAGTCAATAGGCGGACCTCAGTGACGTTTTTAAGGGCAGTTAAATATTATCGTCTAAGACAACGGAAACGCAATGAAGATAGAAGAGCGGAACTAAGTACATTTTCTCTGGATAACAGAATAGAAAACTGTGGATGGTACAGGTTTACAGAACAGAGAGTAGTTAAGCTGACAGTGGATTATAAACTTGTTCGTAGCAGGACCGTACAGAAATGGTTGCAACAAATGTAACAGGATATAAGCGTATTACACGGAATAAAGACGGCACTGACTCTGTCAACTTTTATGATCACAAGTATTAATTATACACATTGAAAGAGAGATAGGCCTACTATTTATGAAGTAGAATGTCACGGGATTGAGACAGTGAAAACATTTATTTACCTGGATTCACTTGTGACCAATGAAAATGTTGGGTTCACTTGTGAAAATGTTGTAGAGGAAGAAATTCTAAGTGTTCTTGTTATAGGCCCGCCAGCCTTTCCTGAACAGTAAGTAATCTGCGCCCACAGAGTACGAATATATAAGCTCAGATGTTTATTGATCTCGTCTGACAACATGACAACGTTAACGCAAGATAACGCGCGAAGATATTAATCAAAGTAACATAACTACTGAATAGTGAAAAATGTGATTGAATATACGATTAAGTACAGTCAACTGGCCAAGTCAGCTGTAAAAACAAGTTCCCACTATTAGTATAAATCTAAAATCTCATGTACAAAGTACTTGCAATTGGCTAAGTTGTATGCCTCAGCTTCCAAATCGTCAGACCTCGTGGTCCAAAAATTAATAGTTTTGTTCTGTGAGTGTTAACAGAATGAACATCTTCCGTCTCTCACCTAGTATTTTCATGTATTAGATTGGTACTTATTATATTCATTTTTTCTATGCAATAACATTTTTATTGAAATAAGTACATCTTAAGCTTGCGCAACAAGATATATTTGTTTGTATAAGCCCGACAGTCGTTCCTGAACAGTCAGCTGCTCCGACCCAATGCATGAATTACCCCCACTTTCAAGTATAGCTAAGTTATCTAGAGAGAAGAGAGGGGGAAACAAGACTATAACGTTCACTGTCTCACTTCTATATTATATCTCTCTCTGTCACACACATGCTTCCGTTGTTCTCGCCAGTCTTGTTGCAGCCGATGTTCACGCTATGAAACACTGTACAAGACTGCTGTACGCATGTGCGAAATAAGTTAAAAATGAAAATTTTGTTAGCCTCGCAACGAGGTGTTTGTCTACTGCGCATCGAGACCCGAGTGGTTAATTTACATCGTCCTGCCTCTAACAGGGCTTACTTCAGCTTACAATGCAAATTTTAGTCCAAACTGCAGTTAAGGGCAACAAGAGCCCCTCTGCTATTCAAGACACTGGTTGCCCCAGTGCTATTGTATGTATCGGAGACATGGCTTCTGGGCAGACGCCTTGAGAATGAACCGAGAACATTTGAGGGGAAAATAATGAGACGAATTTATGGGCCAGTAAAGGAGGGAGGCGTCTGGAGAAAAAGAACTAATGAAGAGTTATATAATCTGCTATACGACATGACCATAATTAATCAAAAAGATAAAGATAGAACGTCTTAGATGGGCAGGTGCGGATGAACAAGATGGAAGCCCAGGACCCTGTAAAGCGCCTCTTCCTGTATGACCCAGATGGCAAAAGGAAAGCGGAAAGACCAAAGCTGAGTTGGCAAGATGGAGTGCAGCAGGATGCAGGAAGGGCGGGAATTCGAAACTGCAGGATGGTTGCATCGGACAGAGATTGTTTGAGAAGTCTCCTTCAGCAGGTCAGGACCCGCCCAGTGCTGTAGCGCCCCTGATGATGAAGATGCCACAGAGTTGGGAGCCGTTTATGTTAACTATAAAAGATTGATCGCAAGCATTTGTTTGTCCTCATAAAAGAAACATCGTCGACCATCAAAGACTCGAGTGTACGGGTGCTTAGCTGAGTGGTTGACCACCCATTAATTGCGCATGCTATAGGCCTATTATCTGTGAGCTGTGACTGTACACACATGGATACAGTGACGGCGGGCTGATATCGTAGCGCCCATCGTTTGTAATCTGCGTACACAATACACAATTAAGTCCGCTTGTGTATGTGTGGCTGTGTCGAAAATTGAATTTTTATATGTTTCTGTGGGTGATATTTTGTAAATTGCGTCCGACCAACAGCGGATGGAAGTAACTAACGCAGGAATTAATTGGTTTCGAACTAAGCCAATTTGCTCATGTGCGCGCGTAATGGAACAGAGACGTGGGGGTTTCAATTACATTCCCAATTGAGGCTGTATTACAAATTATAATGAGTTTTATTTTGACAGGACCAGCAGTCAATGAGCGTTAAACAGCGTTGAATAACAGTATTACTGAAAGCAGCGCGGAGATCCAATCTCTTGTGTATGCCTCTGCTTTTGGACGCATTAATATGAGTACCTCTTTGTTAAAATTATTATCTGTTCCCCTTTATTTGACTGATTATTACTAGTATTGCTTAAGTATATTTCGTAAGCACTATTAGTTATCTTACATCCGACCGTCAAAATCCGTACCGTCAGTAATTCGAATAGCTTTAACATTTTTTTAATCCGCACCGTAATTTGTAGTTTGATTTATTTGAAATATGAGCGAATTTGTAATATGTGTTGTAATCTAGTTGTCTCCAGACACTATTGCATATACATTTTGATTCACTTTATTTACAACTATACTAGCATATTGTTCAAATAACCTAATTTAAAATTTTAAATTATCTGATAATTAGTGCAATGTGATTTCATGCTGAAATCCTCAGATTGTACTTATTTGTAAATAACCACTGAAAATATGTAAGTTTAACTAGTATATTTTTGCTTTACCATTTACAAATTAATTTTTGCCATTTGCATGTTGTACTATTATTATAATACTTTGTGGTCAGAAATCCGAACGTATCGATTATCCAAACTACCTCTGGTCCTAATTGGTTCGGATTACGGACTCTCTTTTGTAGTTACAAAATCTAATAGTACCAACAACCCTCGCGAGACTAAATGCGTTATTATATGCACTTATAAGGAATATTAGGTATACTCCTAATCTGATAATCTGAACTTCAATAAGCCGAGGTCTCCGAACAGGATCACAAGTAGATTGCTTTGTGATCAGTGAATGTCTAACTCGTTGGTTCGCTAAGACAGTTTCTCTTTGGGGAATGATCAGCCTGAATAGGGTGAATAGTATGGGAATAGTATAGGTCAGGATTGACTTGCTTCCTTAAATTTAGGCTTTTTTTCGTATCGGCCATCTAAGGACCACATGCCAATTTCAATTCTTTACTCTTTGTTCTTTTCTTTTTCCAATATTCTTTCATCTTCTTACTGTGTCTCTTCTTCCTGTATTCAGTCCACTTTGGACCTGCGTTTTTATCTCTCCTACCCTGGACTCCCTCCATTTTCAACACTTTTCCCCGAAAAACGTCTCTGTTAATTACTTCTTCTGCGTGTATATTATTTTTGTGTAAATCCTTTTGGACTTCTTTAATCCAACTTGATATTGACTTCTTCCCCCACAGATATCTGAAGATTTGCTTTGTCAACCCATAGTCGTCCATTCTATATAGGCTACATGTCCAAAAAATAATAGTCTTCTTTTTCTCATTGTTTCAGTTATATTTTCTATACTTTGATATATTTCATCATTACTTCTTAATTTCCAACCTTCTGAAGTTTTTCGTGGGCCTAATATTTTCCTAATAATTCGTCTTTCCAGTATTTCTAGTTTGTCTAAATTATAATTCAATGCTAGACATTCACTTGCACATAGGCATTCTGGCTTTACTATTGTACTGTAATGCCTTATTTTTGCATTTTTAGATACGCACTTTTTATTGTAAATATCTTAAGTTATACCATATGACCTTTCCATCTTATGAATCCTTTCTTCTATAGCAGATTTTTCCAAGCCATTCTCTTGAATTATCTCTACTAGATATTTAAAATTTTGAACCCTCTCTATTCGACCAATATCTGTTACCAGGAATTTTGGCGCGTTTTTTGAGAAATTTGTTTTTTTTTCTGCAGAAATTCTTAAACCTGTTCTACTGGCTATGTCCTCTAAAAAATTAACTTGTGTTACTGCAGATGTCAGATGTTCAGAAAGCATAGCAAAGTCATCTGCGAATGCCAAACAGTTTATTTCAATACGTTTGTTCCTTCTTCCCAACATACTGTAATTGGTGATATTTTGCATTCCTTTAATTTTTCATTCCAAATTCTCACTACTTTCTCCAGGACACAGTTAAAAAGAATTGGGATAAACGATCACCCTGTCTTACACCTGTATTTATTTTGAATGGCTGAGATATTTCTCCCATGAAATTTAGGCTTTATTATTTAATAAAATATGTTACTAACGCGTTACAAATTTCAAGAACGTTCCTGGGCACTCGATTTTACCGTACAAAAAATTGCACATGTTAGACCTTTAAATACAAATGGTATTTTCAAGCGCTTTACAGTGTAAACACCGCCGAACTGTACACGGTGTAGCAGGTTCTCCGTTTCTGTGAACACCGAGGTGAAAGGAAATCGACCAATCCACCGAGCTGCCAAGTGGTCATCTATCCAGATATCTGTACTCGTACATGTAACTAATAGTGGAGCCACATTCTATATATATATATATATATATATATATGACTGTTCTTAAGGGTTAAACAACGAACCCTTAAGAATACAACGATAACAATACAAAAAACCATATAATCATCGTTGGGTGAAGTCATCACAAACTGAAGAAGTCACTTCAAAACACATACTGTGGTATGCGATAACTTGTTGGTTGCTAGTTGCCGGCCACTTGTTGAAGGTTGGTCTGAAGTGAGACTCCTTTCATTTAATTCACTTCTATAAGTGAACTAGCTCACTTATCTCCACTTCTGTGTTTATTACATTATTTGTTTCTAATGTTATCACACAACTAATTGTTTCAGTCTTATAAATAACGAAAGCAGTGGTGTATCTAGAATTTGGTCTTAGGGGGCGGGTCTGGTCATGTCGGTTTCATATAAAGAAAAAAATCTAAAGAATAATCAATATTATATAATTTTTAAAATACCGTATCTGAAAACCGTGTGATAACATCCTAAAATCAATCCTATTAAAGTAAACGGTAATAACACAATAAAAATACGTTCTAATGAAACATAGTTTATAAGATACTTATTGACTTATAGTTTGAAAATTATAACTACAGTTTTAATTTAAAAAAAATGTAAACCAAGAACGTTTTATACACAAAAAATATACACTGTTTGAAAATGTTTTAGAGTTTAATTCGCCTTGATTTTCTGGCCATTTCATTAAAATCTTCCGGGATTACTGAATTGATGTTTAGATTTCGTATTTCACACACACACACACACACACACACACACACACACACACACACACACACACACACACACACACACACACACACACACACACACACACACACACACACACACACACACACACACACACACACACACACACACACACACACACACACACACACACACACACACACACACACACACACACACACACACACACACACACACACACACACACACACACACAGCGTAAGAAAATAAATATTGCATAGATAGGTATAACGATAATATAAACACAGACTCTATATCTGGAGGTAGGAAATTTATTAACTAACAAAATAATTACTTCTGTCTTATTAAGTTTTCCAACATAAAATTATTTATTTAATTATTTAGTCTTTCAAATAAATAGTTTGTCTATTCTTATTTTTACAACTGTCTGTTACTTGGGTGTCGAATTCCACAACTACCGTCGATGTCGCCGTTGATGATCCACTGCCCGTTAACCTTGGCGTAGCTAACACTCGCGTTCACACACATGCTGCGTTTATCAATCTGTTATTGTTTAGTAATTGATCTTAGGGTTTTCGTATTGGGTAATTAAATTGATCTGTGTATTAGGCTTACACAACCCAGACTCTTCAAGTGTTCTCGCGTCAATCAGTAATACCCCGACAGGTATTGCTGTCCTAAGCGGAAAATCTTGCACTAACTCGAAAAGCACGAATATTGATCTATTATTAATTTTGTTATAATTTGAGTTCTTCGATTCTAGATAACGTATACGAAAAACTCGTAACGTATACCTAAGTTCTACGTCACTTATAGAATAGACACGTCGTGACCCGAAAACTCGCGACAGTCAGTACGACCTTCTATGACGAAACCTCGAAGAGAACTGTCCGATGTGTTCTCTGCAAAGGGCCGACTCAAATAATTATTAGAACTTCTGATTGGTGGAAATCTTAGATACGTCATAGATTTTCTTCATGATAGACTGACTTCAAGTTAAAATTATGTCCAAGTCTGCAAAGGGCTGTCTACATTTAATCTACAATTTTTATTACCCTCTTGCAGATAACGAGTTAAAAGAAGAATTAATTTCATTTTAAAAAAAACATGTTAAAATTATAGTTCTGCAGTACTGAATATATGAAAAACGTAGCCTTCAATACGGTGCATAGGCCTACTCTGTCCAAGTTTCATGAAGACATGTTAATTATGAAGTTATTAAATAAAATGTGAATCACACGCGCACCCGCGCACTCGCGCACTAACATTGCACTGGGCATGATAGAGCATAAAATTATTGATATTTTGACATAACTCATTTTGTACCCATATCTTAATTCAAAACTTACAAATTTACAAAAAAGGAATAAAATCAACTTACAACTTGTCTATAATCGTCAGAGAATGTGTTATAGCACTAATATCCCTTATTGCTGACGTTCCTAGCACGGTTCTGTCGCAATACATATTGCAACAGTACGTCTGCGTACGTTACTGTGAATTGACGCAATTTATTAAAAACTGCAAAATTAGTATGAATAATTAATATTTTCAATATATAAAAATGCATATTGAAAGTCATAAATAAACAGTGAACGGGGGAGACCAAATGCACAGGTCGTTACCGGAAAATCACGCCACACAAACTAAGAGTGTGTATAGTTTAAGTGATATGTGTGTATGAAACAAGTAAGAACCGGCTTGGCTTCACCCTTGAATAAATTAAATTAACAAACTAATTTATTTAAATTTTGCACGAAATATATGACAAACGAATTACGCCACGGTATTAATAATATAGAGACGCACACATGTGTAAAATCTAGTGCGAAACAAACAATGCATTTTTATGCAGAGTAAATAAAATATATGGTTATACACAAGAAAATTACCGATCTTTTGATCTTGTCGTAACTAAAAGGCTTCGCATGTTGCGAAAAGAATTAAAATAAGTGCAAAAAATAAACGAATCTGTAAAGGGACGCTTAACAAATGTTGACCATTCAAAGCCTGTTCAGAGTTGTCGAAACATGATTTTTGCGCCCGACGGTATAAAAAGGCAAGGCATCGCGAGCCTCGAGGCAGTCTACTAAAACATTTGTGGAGCCGAAGGCTATGCCCGACTGTATAGCAAAGGTTTATATATCCGAGGTCGATATTCGAGTAAGTATGGAGCAGTAACACCGTACGACTCATCTGAGTTGCTGAACGGATTCGATGAGGACCGGACGACGGATTCCAGGAGGACCAGAGGACGACGGAGGATGGGCGCTGGACAAAGACACAAGACTCAGGATCATGACGACGGACCACAGAGTATCACCTCATTTAATAATAAGGTGACATAAAACCATTTTACTCGTCAACAAACGGTTCATAAATGACATTAAAAAAGAGTGTAAAAGAGACAATGATAGACTCTATACAATAATTGTGTAAATAGTAATAATTGTTAATTTTATATTTTTAAATTAGGGTAATAGATTACACAATTTTTATAATGACTTCTTAACACTTGGAAATTTTTTTATTATTTTTGAAGATTGTAATGTATTATAGACACTACTTTATTGATTCGAGATTTGATTGATATTTCCTTAATATTTTTTTGACATTTACGTGCACAAAGTAAAGTAATTATAAAAAAAATGATTTAAAATAAATGCATTTTTAAAAGAATATCTGAGCAAGTCGCGAGTACATTTTGTTATTATAAGAACTTATATTTATACATGTTTATTTGTGTATGTCAATTTATATTTTGTGTGTACGATATTTATGAATATTTTATGAAAATATTAATTTGTATATTTACAATAATTATGTATATGCCGAGCACGTACAAGAAACACATATTATGCAAATAATAGTAACAAATTTTTAAATACGAAATTTCAAAAATGTTTATTAATAAATTTTTTATTATTTTCAAACTCAACATGAGTAAGAATTTTATTTAAAACAAACACCCACCTTTTCTCTACAGCACTCGTAAGTGTTGTGAAAATATATGTATTAGTTTTGAAAATAGCTGTGTCGATAATGTATGAAACTTATCTCATTTCCGCACCACAGATGCACATCGTGTATGCAGATGTAACACCGTATCGCCAATAATTGGTATTACATGCCCTGCATTCATTCCCGGTTTACGGAAATAATTACATTTCAATTTGATCACTTTTGATGCAGTATTATCTTCTCTACTTACGAATATAGTAGAGCTTGCTGTATTGTTCATGAAGCTGTATGGCAATACAACAATAAGCCTATATGGCAATACGTTGCTTTTTTATGCCAGACACGACATCTGTTGCAATGAATATCCTTCAAATTAAGTTGCAAAACATCAAACGCGTTTAGGACAATCAGAATTGATAATTAAAAACCAGTGCATACACATTTAATACAGCATGATTTAAAAAGCAGATGACCAGCGCACAGCGCGTTATGTTCACTGTTAAAACAGTGTAGACTTTTCAATAACAGTTATGTAGTATAACAGTCACGTATAATCGTCCACTTACCGACACAATAAATCCAATTGAATGGACCAGACAGAAATGTGGCCTTCGGATTTAAATTATGTTTGCAATTTTCGCGTCTTCCTCATAAGGACGTTACGTACAACGAACAGTTTTAGTCCACTGCGCCACAGATTATAAATTCAAATGATTCTGAAAATGTGGCAACGTTGTAACACCTCAGACATTTCTCCTACATGTTTATAAATGAAAAACGTAGATTAATGGGCGCCACACGATACCGTTATGTATATAAAATACCGTATTGTCAATAATTGGATTTACACACGCTGCATTATGTAGCGACGTGCTCGATTAAATTTCAATTTTCCCAGTCCCATGAAATATTAACGAAATATTAACATATAGTTTGCCGCACATATATCGATATGTCCAATTTAAAAATTAATCAGTTTTCATATACCAGCTTTGCTGATATGTGTCTGCTGCAACTAATACTTTGGAGATTTAAACTGGAAATCATACGATATTAAATCAATTAATTAATCAATAAATCAATAAAATTAGTTATTGCAGGTTTAAATGAATTAACAAGTGGGATCTAAAAAAATAAATGAAAACAGCTCATCTTTCCCTGTAGTTTATTAAACTCGATTTGTTAGAAAATCTGTTCAGTAACAAACTACATTCTGAACTTTATTATTATATATATAAACTTTCACAATATGAACTTACTTTCTTTTCACTTTCCCATATGTTTCGAGGTGATGTTCCTCTTCCTCAGTGGGATTAAATACTGAATGTCATTTTACAGTATAACGGTTATGGACTAGGTGTGTATGGTGGGGGTTGATGGTGGGAGGGAATTGGCGCTGAGGTTCAAATTGTGTTTGGATCAATGTATCGAATAGTGTATCTGATCTATAATGTAATTGTTCATTCAATATGTTGTTTGGTTGTAGTATTAAATGAACAATTACATTATAGATCACATACACTATTCGATACATTGATCCAAACACAATTTGAACCTCAACGCCAATTCCCTCCCACCATCAACCCCCACCACACACACCTAGTCCATAACCGTTATACTGTAAAATGACATTCAGTATTTAATCCCACTGAGGAAGAGGAACATCACCTCGAAACGTATGGGAAAGTGAAAAGAAAGTAAGTTCATATTGTGAAAGTTTATATATATATATATATATATATATATATATATATATATTACAAGAATGTAATTATCTTGTTGATTCATCCTCTTTGTTCACTTTATAAAATATTATTATATATATATATATATATAATAATATTTTATAAAGTGAGAAGAGGATGAATCAACAAGATAATTACATTCTGAACGTTTATTTACCGATATTAAAAATTTTGTCCTAGGAACTGACAGACAGTTCTAGTGTGGTTCTCAGAACTTCCACTTCACACCCAACGAGTGTAATACAATCGAAATCGATAATATTAGTCAGTACATGTAATGTACGACTTGCCTACAACGTGTGTGTACCCTGCAATGTACACTACAAACGCGTTTCATTGGGAGGTAACATTTTTACTTTAACGATAGACTATAAGAACGTACAATGGGGAGTATACCCAGCATGCAACGCGCCAGGCCAAACCAGCATTTACCGTCTTGGAAGCAGTCCACTCATTGTTTAGAGCGAAACATTTTCAACTGGTAGCCAGAGATAACACAGGAGGCCCGTAGCCAGAAATAGCTATCAGGAGGGGTAAAATATTTTCTAGAGAGGGCATAAGTGTATATATAGTATTTTACATTCGACTATTTATGTAGGCTATATTTATATTTAGGTCCATATATAGGCCCATTAATAATAAAAAACTTTTAACAAGCATACATTTTTTATATTTTGTAAATTACAAATGTTTCGATAGTAATATAAGTATCATCATCAGATATAATTAATAAATTCAACATTTTTAAATCAATTGTGCAAAACACCTTTTTTATATGCAGACTAAATTTAATGGGTTTATATGTGTATATAAACTATGTTACATAATTAATTGGAAAATATAAAATATGTATTTATTATTTTATTAAATTAGTAATTTTGAAAATATTGACATTTTTTGTATTAATCTGAATTTGTTCATGTATTAATTTATTGTGATTTATGTTTAAATATTTCTAAATTTTCCCATACGGTCATTTTTGGACTTTTGGAAATGTATTTTAATAAACTGATATTATTTAAATTTGGTAATGTGTGTTTGTTTTTATCGAGTGTGTATTTAAGCATATATCAATATACGTATATACCTCACTGACAGTATCAGTATCTTCAGAGGATTATAAATGAATTAACAATAATCGAAATATAATATAATTATTATATTATCATTAAATTTATTAACGTTATTACATATAAATTTATTTTTGTTTTTCATTCTATTTAAGTATATGTAATAATACTATCATCTATCGCTATCCTTCAACTTTTGTAGGTAAATAAAAATGTTTGTTTTGTTCTACACAAATAGCCTTCTACAGAAATAGTTCTGTTCGAGGTACACATAGGCTACTTGGTAACGTTAATCTATTATTTTCGATATCAGTTACTTTACATCTACATAATTCAAGACTACCTGCATCGTGTTCTACTCGAGGCTTCGTGTTTAAAAACAAACGTTTATACACACTAGTAAAAATCACTTCAAATTCATTATTGTCCCATGTTGGATTCTCTGTTCCATGTTAAAATTAGAGGAACAGACAAATTCAAGTTTCCTACGTCTACGGGTGTAGCGAGCCTTGGGATGAGGGGATTCAGACCTCTCGGGGACAGGCTCGTCTACCGCAGGGACCGGTTCCTCGTCCATAGGAACGGGCTGGATATCTAGGGACGATGATTCAGTACCATGCTCAGTAGGAGCAGACTGGGGCGATGCACGTGGCTTCCTTCACACGTGGGCGAGGTCGAGCTGAGCGACCCTTTTAGTCATCTTCTAGTGAATTCTCTCCTGAGTAGTTCTTATGCAATTTTGTGAATCAGTTTAGGTTAATATATTGCCGTTATGTTTCCATGAAATTAAAAAAAAAACAATTTGGTATAAATGAAAATTCGGATAATAAAGTTTTACTTTATCTGAATTCCTCGTGGTGGTGGTTACTATACAAAAGTGAAAACAATTTCACGTAATGAAGATAGTCGTAATATAAGGCAATATTTAGACTACACAGAAAAATCAATGTTTAAAATGGCATTACCATTGGACAGTGCGTTCTTATTGGACAGATTTCGTAAATGATGTTTCTCCACAAAGATGGGAAAACGTGAACTTATTTCATCTAAAGTTTCCATAGGATTATTACGGTCATTAGAAATTTTCAGATACACATCGTTTTTGTCAATAATAATCTGCGGTCGTCTTTAAATGTAACAAGAATTTAACCTACTAATTTAAAACAAATTACGCCAGATAATTTGCAGTAATAAGCGCAAATAGTCGATTCCAGGAAGCCCAACAACATTTACGAAGGTTTAATAACTGTTGTGTTTCCTGATTCAGCTCACCAGACTTCAAAGGTAAGACGGGGTTTATGAACGTTTACTGCTTTGTTTTGTTTTTGTATTTTGAATGTATGGCCCAATGACGTGCGCTTGTTGTCGTTTTAATTTATGTAATACAATTGAAATAGCAAAGCGAGTTCTCACTTTTAGCTTGACCGTCTGATATTTTCCTGTCTGTCTATCTGTCTTTTGGGGATGCCTCACGATACTTTGGACCTAACGGATTGTCATAAAACTCGCCCATTGTCATAAATACAGATCCATATTTTACGCCGCAGATCCTTGTTGTTTTTAGATCGATCCTCTTAAAAATAAAGAAGCGGGAAGCAAAAATGTGAGAGTCAAAATCTTGGCAAAACATCAGTAATCCATGTGGGACATATAAACTAAAAATAATTTAATTCAAAATATCAATATCTTGTTTAGTTTTGGAAATATCGAAATTTTAGGACACCATAGAGCAAAAAGGGATCGAAAATTTGAAAATATGTAAAAATCAAAACTCAAATGCGAATGTAGTATTCACTCTGGAAAGAGGCGCATCGGGCCAAAAATTTGAGTCAACATTTACAAAAAATTTGTAAAGTCTATAAAAATTATAAGTGGCATAAAATTATGAGAAATTTTATTCAAAATACAAACTCAGTATCTTTAAAATTTGGATAAAATGTTTACCTCTCAACTTCCCTTGCAAATTTTGAATCGGCCTCGAAATGTCTGTAAGATATGCTTGCTAAAAATTTAAATAAATATTTTTATCAGTTATTTGTTTTCAGACGACCAAAGGTCGTTTGTTTGTGAAACGTTGTGTATTTCAAAAATGTTGTTAATAGTCCGTGGAAACTCTTGACAGTGATTACATACCATCGAAAAATTAGGTTTAGGAAACCTTTTTGTTCTACTTATAAAACTGACGAATAACGCTTTATATCAAATATTACAATCAAATAACGCTTCTAATCATCAAAAGACAGCAGTTACATTTTGCAGTAACGTACATTGGATGAATCCGTTCGTTTTTTGTGTTGGTTCAAGCTTTTGCAACGGACGGTCGTCACTTATACAACTAATCCGTACTAAGTGATCACCGGACATAAAATACCGATTTAACTTAGTGCCACTAGTAACGGTCAAGGCTACTGTAATTGTCAGGTAGACCTATTCATTCATAGTTATGCTCGTGAGAACCGCCTCTCTAATGCAGGTGTTGACGTTAATCGTACAAGTTCGCAGTACAGAAAACCTCGATACGGACCAAGCAGATGACGCCTAGCGACCTGCACCATGTGTTTGTTAACTCTATAAATCTCAATTAAGAGGAAATTTACGTCCAGTGGCTTACAGTTTTTCAGTGATAAAAACACGGTAAAACGAAATCACAAGGGCGTCGGTTTCATTGGCTATGTAGCGGCTACAGTGATACGTATATCAAGCCGAACAATGCTGTGACGACAGTAACTTTTATGTCTAAACTTGTACGTTGTATGTGCGTAGCGTAGATAACATCTTTGAAATATTACCAAAACAATGCGTTTATTTATTTCTAAAAATTACTAGCAGACGTCTGCTTCAAAATAAATAAGGAATAAAGCGTATACATCTTACATAATGGTAAAGTACAAACATCAAGTTTAAATAAATCCACTGATACATTTATAACCTGTCCGGCTAACCATAACTATCAATCTCGTTTCGCAAACAAAGAAACATAAGTACCAATTGGCTACAGAATGTTTTTCCGTATTATTTTCTGTACCTTTATTTCACTTTCTACGCCGCCCCTGTAATGTAATCAACGGTACCAACAATTAATAAAAGCTGAACTATTAAACACCAACATTCAAATTTAATGTTTAAAAAGAACTTAACGATTGAGATATGTCGACGCAAGTCTCTGGTAAGAAAAGTCATGAGTTAACAAACTGGCAAATAGTTTAAACAAGATTTATCCCGCAGCTTAAAAAAAACACACACGACAAGGGTGAGAGACTACATTACAATAACGATCATGATAAGCTAAAGTGATCACGTGGCCCTTTGCGCACGTTTTAACTATATTTTTGAACGTGTCTTATTCCTGTGGTACAGAAACTCAAAATTAATAGGTAATCTAGTAGGCAGGTAGAGGGACAGAGAAAGAGAGAGAGAGAGAGAGAGAGAGTAGACAGACAAACAGAAACAAAGACAGAGAGAGAGAGAGAGAGAGAGAGAGAGAGAGAGAGAGAGAGAGACAGAGAGAGAGAGAGAGAGAGAGAGAGAGAGAGAGAGAGAGAGAGAGAGAGAGAGAGAGAGAGAGAGAGAGAATTGCCGGTCTGGTTTCCGCGTCATAGACAAACACGCGTCACATTTAATTAAATAAAGCTGAAAGTGTTACAGAATATTAACGATAGAAATTACAATGTAAAACAACATAATAATAAAACAAGTCAATCAGTACCGAGGGAACATATAAATGGTTATTTATGAAGGACAGCACTGGTTATCTTCAGTTATTACCTATATATCTTACAACGATGTGGGTTTTATGCTATTACGCTACTGAATTAAGTAATCTGTGATTGCCGAGCCCCACGTTCTTTGGGAGCCAAATACAACGATTGCCACGTGTTGGGCAGTCATTAAGCAATTATGCTAACAATAATGGATTAATTAATCTGTGATTAATTAATTATGTAAATATACTAACTTGCATAATGAGCTCGTGTAATCACTCAATTAGGTTGCTCATATCAACTGAACTGATTGAAATTAAATAACACGTTAATTACTTTACGTTAGCATAACTATTGCATGGAGACTCTAGTTGTTGTATTAATAAATAAAATAAAATAAACTACTATAAATCACTCAAATGCCATTACTTTCTTGTTCTGAGGTAATTTGACAATGATGAACGCATATATTCTGGATTAAATAAACACTTATTTATTTAACATTATATCATTCATTAAATTCAATATATAAAATATGGATGATTCCCTGTAAATACATTCATAAACTCATAAAAAGAACACATGTTTATACATCAAATTACAAGGTGAATCCAATACGTTGTTTGCTGGAAAACATACACATACATATATAATGCAATCGATATATAGAAACACAAATATTCAAACAATAAATCCTATACTAATGCGTTCATCGTTTGCCTCAGATGGATGGCGTTAATTATGTTTATCATGTTTAATTTAAATGCTCAAGGGGTGTTTCTTGAAAAAGAGACAGGACAGTAGAGTTTCTTATGATAAGAATAGCATAAGGATTACTTGTTAGATGAATTATCCGATATTTCCATCGGCGTAACTCCTCTCTGCTGGTCCATGTGTGGGAAGCTGCGTAGCTGTGCTGTCACTGACACTTAACACACGCGAAACAGATTCACTCGCGCTGTGTGTGTGTATTCTGTTGATTCTGCTGTTACTGTTCGAGTCATGAAATTATGTGTCGTGAAGATAAGTTCATCGTTAACTATGGTGTATATATATGTCTGTCTATTGTTCAACTTCTGGTATGTTCAATTCTGAATTAGAGTATAATAAAGAATTCTATAATTGTTAAGCACTGGTGTATGTCGCATGTTTTTAGACACTGTAGGTACACTATTGCCGGATACGCGCCAATATCGAAATGTCTAAGTCTCTTAGTTATATGTCGCGTGGCAAAGTTTCAAAGTCCCACTGATGTCCGTATGTTAATCGACTTTGACGACCGACTGTTGAAAGTTATAAATAGACTGTTTAAAAGTACGTGAAGACTGTTCAAAGTATATGATTGAAAATTTATGAGAGACTGTTCGACTGACTGACTGAAAATTTATGAAAGACTGACTTACTGACTGACTTACTGACAATTTGTGAAAGACTGACTTACTGACCTCCCGCGTGCCCTGCAAACAGTTTTTATCAAGCGTCGTCTACCACAATGCACCCTTCTGGAAAACACGCCTCAAGTTGAACATGATAGGACGGAAAATCTCCTACTCTTCTGTCAGACCATCGTTCTTCACTTCTCATTCGACGTTCCCGTTGCTATGCTGGCGACGGTCCTCTCCACCTGTTCCCTGGGTAGATGCTGGGTTGTGATTGGGTATCCTGTCTCCCCACGAGTTCGCGTCGAAAGCCTCCGTACTCTTTTCCTAGAACAGGAGCAATTTCATGGTCGCCCATCAAGTCTTTGTCTAAGCGTACTCCGGATCTCGCTGCAGTTCTCACGCAAACAATGTGTCGTATTTTGTTATTGTTTCGTTGTGCACGACCCCTTTTCCCGAACGCTGTCCTGGCGCAGCGTGACGTCGTTTCCAAAACGGCACTCCTTCTGCCTGTCGTAAATATCCGTTGTCGCCAGTAAGACGTTCCCTGCTGTTTACAAGTTCGATTCTATTCTCTTAGGTATCGATGTCCGTTCTCATATAGGGTACTTACTATTGTGTGTCTTACACCCTTTTCTTATTACTGGTACACTTCAAATTATCCGGCAGTGTGTCCGTCACAGTTTCTCCTCTAAATTGGTACTTGACACAGTTTCTTTTATCTTACATTTGCAGGCTGTAAATCTCGTGTTTGAGTCGAGTCTGTCACGGCCAACCTTGTTCCCTATTGTACAGCTATGTGACGCGTACTTGTATTGTCTGAAGCGAACGTTCACTTGACACCTCGACACACAGTTCTTTATTTATTGCTCGTGGCCTGCGTAGGGGTGTCTAGCTGTATGTAACGTCTTTTCGGTCATACTAAAAAATTTTTAAATTTTTGGTTGTTACAATCTTTATACAGAGCGTTTCACGGGGTTCCTGCTAAATTTTCCAGGCGTATTCCTCATGAAGTACTCTTCAGCCAGGAGGTCGTGCTTGAAAAAGCTAGAACTTGTTCACAATACGCTATGCCACAAGGACATTACTCATTAGCCCGACACAGAGCTTAGCCTATATTGTGAAACACGAATGACGTGTTTACATTTCCGACATCAGGTGGTGTTGATACGTGGCTAAGATTCTATGTGGCTACAACATCAAAGTGCCGATTATCCAAAGCGCACGTTCCATGCGAAGTGCCTCCTTCGCTGTTTCTCAAACCACATTGCCGCCAGTAGAAGCAAGAAATCTTGCTATCCAACTGAACTGAAACTCCTGTTTAGATCAGTCCTGGAGGGATACGTTGAAGAACATACATTGTGTACACTGATGATGGCTCGAAGACGGAGAGCGCAGTGGGTAGTGCGTTTGTAATCAAGGGCGCCTCCCACTACTGGACACTGCTCAAAGCGGCAAGCGGATACACCACCGAACTGTATGCGGTGTGGCAGGCTCTTCGTTTCTGTGAACACCAACGTGGGAGGAAATTTGTTATCTGCACGGATTCACTGAGTCTGCTAACTGCCTCGGATAATCCAGCAACAGTGAGTCTGTTATTGCAACAGATAATGGAGTTATGCTATGCGTTAGAAGACCACGGTTAATCTTTTACTTTCCTTTGGTGTCCGTGTCATGAAGATATTGAAGGTAACGAAGAAACTGACGCTGCCGACAGTCCACGAGTTCATACGATTGGCGTACGGTCTGACGACGCGAAATAGCTGCCACGGTCATCATTATTAATTTGTGGCAGCAGGTATGGAATGGACGGCAGGGCAACCTTCTGCCGTATAGAGGAGCGTCCGTAAATGGCAAGTAGCAGGAGATCCCAGTCGTCGTAAACAAGTCTGCATCAGCAGACTGCGAATTTGGCACACTAAATTGAGCTCTTCGTACCTGCTACAAGAACAAGAACGATTTGTCTGTACTTGTGGCGGAGCACTTACAGTGAAGCAGATACTTGAAGAGTCTAGTGCTCTTGCAGAACTCAGGCAAAGACACAGAGTAAAAGGTAATCAGAAAGGAGACATCGGAAGCGAACAGGTAACAAAACACAAAACACTGTCCTTTCTAAGAGCAGCAAGATTACTGTAAAGGCTCTCAAAACATTGCTTTGCGGCTTAGTGTGTACGACGTTTCACTGTCGTTGAGCTAATTAGAATGTAGATGAGAATAAAACATATAGTAGAGCAACAGTCCTGGTCGGGTCGTTGGGCTAAAGACCTTAGTTGCCGAGCCCCCCCCCCATACTTAACAAACAAACAAATAATAATAGTAATTGTTATTATATAATCATAACGAAATATGGTACAAGTATTTAGTAGCCAAATGAAACCTGAGGGGAAGCTGTAAGATATCGGGTATATTTGCGTAGCAGTGCCATATTAGATTCTTTTATTATAGTCCACGACGATTGGACTAAAAACGATTAGGTAAAATAGAAGGACCTGAAAACATTTCAAGATAATGAAGTAGGCTTTCCGGTGTAAGCTTTGAGAGTTTCGCCCTTCGAACAGGTAATGGATGAGGGAACAACTGAACAAACGAGCAGAATATTAACGATACCTCAAGACGTGGAAGAAAACACCTTTTGTGTTAAGGACTTCTGAGACAAATGGAAGCGAAAGTATTTCTGAGAACGTGTTTGACTGAAGGCAAACAGCTATACTGTATCTAAAATGTATTCAAGGAGTTAAAAAAACTACCTGTATCCTAACAAGAGATAGAGATTAGGAACAGACAATGCTGCGGAGCCGTAGAACAAGCTCATTAAGATAATGATGACGATAATAATTAGTATTATTTCAGCTGTACAATGTTTACACATTTTCCGGAACCAAAGTCTACAGATATGATTGAATTCTCATCTTCCACTGCAGCTTGTCCATCCATAGATCTTCTTCAATTTCTCGTTCCCTCAATATACTATGAATTCCTTCTACCCAGGTGATGCGGTCCATTCCATAGCTCTCCTTGGAACACACACACACACACACACACACACACACACACACACACACACACACACACACACACACACACACACACACACACACACACACACACACACACACACACACACACACACACACACACACACACACACACACACACACACACACACACACACACACACACACACACACACACACACACACACACACACACACACACACACACACACACACACACACACACACACACACACACACACACACACACACACACACACAATGTAGAATCATATATAAGGGTATTACTTAATATTTGGTAGTGTCAGCTGGAGTGTTGTAACCAGTAGTGACCGCGCCTAACTTTAGGCTGGTTATCTACAACGGGAGTTTAACATAATTTGTTAGTCTAAGTGGATTTAAAGAGGTCACAATATTGTTACGACAGTCTCATTAATCGTCGTATGGTACAGTGGAAAACAAAAAACAAGAAACCAAGTAAGTCACTAATCACCAGCTTTAATTAATCTCAATTAAAAGTTTGAAATCATCTAGTTATTCAATAAGATCCACACAAATAGTAATGTCAACCATAAAGAATTCCACACTATAATCATTTTGACTAATTCACTATTTGAGACGCACTGTGTAAATCGCCCGGCAATAACAAAAAACTTAGCGGCAGGTGTGGGCTATTTATAGTCTGCAAGTTTCCATATTATGCGTCCTTAACAAGCAATTGAAAATTCTAGAGGATACTTCAGCGCGGCCTTGGCAGAAACACGCATCGTTGGGTTAGTTGAGAAGCTTGTCGAACAATACTATCGAATGTACGAGAATGTTCCGTATTACGAAACAATGCCTCGATTGTTAACGTATGTTAAGTGTCACGTGCGCACAGTATCATTGCAGCTGGGCTCTGCTGGGATAGCCGATAAACATGTAGAACGTTGTGTAATGGGGTAATAATACAATTAGGGGCCACTAGCCGCCTCCCTCCCAATCACAAAATCACAATACAAAAGAGTTCGACGCTGCGGGTTTTAACAGTGGAAAAACTCGTGTTATACACTAAACTAGTCTCACATTTTTCTAATGTATATCGTTACAATTCTAAATAAATTGAAATTTCCCTAACCTGCTACAGAAACTAACCATAAATGTAAAGTTACCTCGTAAACCGAGTGTAAATATGATGTCGAAATAATATAAGGCTACAAGAAAATAAATTAGAAAACTATCGACTACGTTAAACTTCATAGGAAGGTTTCAAAACAAATACGAGTTAAAGGATCGTTCTACCTAGTAGTGATATTTACCAGACAAAAAAACAAAACAAGAAAGGCAATGTATAGACTATGTTTTACAGCAGGAAGAGAAAGTGATTTACGTAATGGCAGCTTAGTTGTAAATGAATGTTTAAATATTGGTACGGCTACACACGAAACGAAAGAATAGAACAGACTGTAATAGAAAGAAAATAAATTTTCAGTTGTTGAGAACGCAAACTAAATTAACATTCCCGCGGGTGATTTCAGATATCACGAAACGTGCTGTCATTGTGTCATGTCGATGATCTGTCTGCAGTGAATATATGTTTGCGAACATCAGTAAACAAAATGTGAATAGTGTACTCACTGGTAAACCATCGATACACGTTAGGTTGGTGAAATGAAATGTGGGGGGATTCACGGAGAGAGAGAGAGAGAGAGAGAGAGAGAGAGAGAGAGAGAGAGAGAGAGAGAGAGAGAGAGAGAGAGAGAGAGAGAGAGAGAGTGAGAGTAAAATGGATTCAGAGGATGGTGAGAGGAAAGTGATCAATATGAATGTATAGAATCAGGCATACAGTTTACTTATACGGAACTCAATTAGAATCTAGTCGGCAAGAACTTTGTAGGCCTAAAACATATTGAGTATATTTAAGTAAACTCTAATTACGTTGCAATCAGCGGATCTACTGATCTGTGTATAATTTCCCGTTCGCGATTAAGAAAGAAAATTCTATTAAATAAACCACTGTTCTTATGTATAGAAATTTTAGTCAAGCCAGGAGGCTCACATGCGGAAACATCAATAAGGAGAAGTACGGACTTGACGATTGTGTGTATATTGTGTCAATCGCCTTGTCTAAGCAAAACCCATATACTTCAAAATTCAATATGACGGTGAGAATGCATACCGTTAAACACTACACTCTGTATCAAAGAAGTTGATAGTAATGATATCATTGTACTGATCAAACTAACACCACAGCCTAAGTCCATCCACTAAAGAAACAAATTTAGTTTACTTTCAAGATACTTGTTATTTTCAAGACACTAATTAGTGTTAAAGGTTTGTGCTAATTTTTATAACACAACAACCTCTAACGCAAATGAATTCTACGTATTTATATATATTTCTAGTTTTATAACTTTTCTAAAAATTACAATTTTTATTTAAAAAATCGTTGTTTTTTAGTTATTTTTAAATACAATAAGAACTTTAATGTAACAATTTAAATTTAATACTGCAAAAATTACAAAAATCAAGCAGTAATTATACACACTACTAAAGAAATTAACAACAATAACAATAAGAAAGAAAGGAATAAGACGAACGTGATGAAGAGAGAGGGGACCGAGAAGTGTGCACGCAGTAAATTGAGGCAGCCATAGATCTCGATTGAACAAGATGTATGTAATTAATATAATTAATGCAACTTTCAAGTGTAGCGTGGATACGGAGCTTTAGCTTTAACAATTACTGCGGCGTAATGAAGACAAATGACCAGTGACAATATCTCTCCTCCGCTGACCTGCTTTCCTCTTCACAGCATCCCTAATGCTCTGTTATATCATAATCGCAGACGCAGGCATTTTGGGACGTAAAAACCTAGATCCGTGGCATCGATTAACATAACAAGAAAACGGGATAATCGATCGAGATTAATGAGTTTAGTGAAATCATGGTCTCGTCGGTGACGTTCGCTCAGTTTTTGCGTAAGTGGTTACAGAATATGCTCTTCTGCAAAATATGTTAAACGCTTTGCAATATTTCTGACTGTAAACGGATACAATATGAAGAATGGGAAAAAGTAAATTTAGAAAAATCAGGGTATTAGACAACGTGACAGGATCTGGAAAGAGAAAGTGCACGGTAAGTGAACGAAGCAGGTAAGTTACAATGTTTAGAATTTACCTTAAGTTAGAACAGAACAACAGAGGTACATATAAAAATCAGACTACAGGAAACAAGAACAGGTATTAGACAGGAATTCTAACGAGATTAATGAAACGATGGGGTACAAGAGAATGAATTAAGCTCCACTGAAGAGTAAAGATTTACGTGATATTGGCATGTTAGGAGAGCTGACTGTAGTAAATGGATAGTGAAAATTGCAGATTGGAATCCTATGAAAAGGAGAAGAAGAGGTAGACCTCAAAGGCATTGGAAAAAAGGAGATACACGTACTAATAATGATCTTGAAAAGTCGGTGTTTTGAAGTTACAATATCCCTCTCCAGAGAGAGATGGAAATTGGAGCTGAGTAGAGGAAAGCAGCGACAGCTGTAGATACTGAGTGCACGTTTATTGAATGTACATACTTTCCACGTTATTCTTCGAGCAAGACGCACATCGAGATATTTGGCGCGTGGTCTGACTGTTGTAATTGTTTTCCGTTCAATGTTACGGGAAATGGTAGTTTTCTCTTCTGGTAGTGATTATCGCATGTAAAGATTTGTCTGTCTACGTTTGTAACGCTGCCGTAGGAATTCTGACTGTATGTGGGTGTGGGGTATAGCTTATTGACATTCGAGATCGTCAGTACCTCGTTGGGCGCCATTCTCTTCTGGAACACTGCAAGCTGAAGTCCGTACAGATATTGCAGAAATTCATATAAAGTGTGATTAATATATTGATACTACACAATTTTACACATAAATATTTCTTATTAATTGCTCTTTTCACATATATGATAAATTATTTTTTCTAAGGTTGTAAGATAAATAAAAAAAAAAAATTGCTCTTTAAATAGAGTTTAGAGTTCTTTAGTATTATTAATTTGACAGATTATCAAACAAAATCAATTTCTTTACAAAAATACTGTTAAAAATTTAAATAAACAAGACAAATTAACCTTATTTTAATGCAACAATTAAATACGGTAATTTAAAACAAACAAAAGCGCGAAGGCAGGTATTTGCTACACGCTGGGGTTTAATATTCAAAAGTAATATTTTAACGTCTAAGTTTTTCTTATGAAACCACAAACGCTACCTACGACAGGAGCGATTACTTCCTGCAATTAACACTGACATTTCACAGAACGTAGGATATTTCGCAATTTGCCTTAACACTTTTACTTTTGATCTATACCAAGTAAAGTATTATTGAGAACAGCTTTCATTCCAAAGTAATCTGTTCCCGTTGAACCTCAAATATCTCGTCTTATTAAAGTATTCACAACAGCCTATAATACTTCTTCCCCTGCGGCGAAGTATTTTAAACGCGGTGTCAGGAATGCTGAAACAAACGATATTTTAATTTAAGGAACCTATTCCGATACTCAGCGTGAATGGATCAAAATTGTGTAGAAGTCAAACAAATGCTCTGTACCGCGTCCACTTCAGAGGTATCTTGACTTTTCCAATTTGAGGACCATCGACTTTCGTACGTGGTTAACCAACGAGAGGGAACGGCATGACTTTGGTATCGATGTAATTCTTCTCATAAAAGGTTATTCCATTAAAGGAAATCTGTCCCCGTCACAAACGGTAAGTCAGGTCAGGGAACGGTTTGTGAAGTCAAGGAAATTCACAAACGCCATTAGACGCCAACGTGCGCGTGCATTGTCGGCGGTCGCATTGAGACAAGTACACCACCGCACTGAGTCCCATTAATGGCGTCAATATTTGTCTGTATACCTTGGCGGCAGCGATTTTCAACCAGTGACTAGAAAACCTGGTACAATGATACAATAAGTACGTGGATATTGATTGTGTGGAAATGTACAATAGATATGTACGATACTTTCGTATGTAACAAAATATTATTCTCTATTTTCGTTTTTCCTTTGCAGCCAATCGAATCTTAAGTTTTGGATACTCTACGTATTATGCAATCAAGGTTACCCCCCTCCACTGTAAACACTCACTGACTTACGTTATACAGTATAAAAAGAAGGTTCAAAGTTTTCTATTAGCAAGAGAAGACTGATATTATTAGTCTGAATAGTAGGTTTCGTTCTCGAACATTATTTTGAGTTTAGTCTCGCTGTTTCAGGCAACTTGAGTCCATATTTACTTTTATTGTGAAAAGGTGCCCACACAAGATCTTAAAGGCACTAGTGTAACTAGGGAGCACAAGTGGGCTCTTGGCTTCCCAGAAATTTCAAGTATAATAAATAATTGAACAAAATTAAAATTTAAATTGTTAGATTAAAATTTGTCCAGTTAGGTATTTTTTAATGTGACCCTAGGCGTGGAATACGGTAACTTAACAAAACGAAGAACTTCACCAGAAAACTGATAAAAGAACTCGTTTTGTAAAGACAATTTTTGGATAGAAGTTGTTACGATTACTAGTTAAATTTTTTTACAGATACATAATGCTTTAAGATCAAAAACATCTGATTGTCTCTAACCAGACGGCTTCACTCTCAGAGCCTCGTCACCCGACACCATCCAGTAGTTATGAGTACAGTCCCGAACATAGCCAGGAGACGGCTTCACTCTCAGAGCCTCGTCACCCGACACCATCCAGTAGTTATGAGTACAGTCCCGAACATAGCCAGGAGACGGCTTCACTCTCAGAGCCTCGTCACCCGACACCATCCAGTAGTTATGAGTACAGTCCCGAACATAGCCAGGAGACGGCTTCACTCTCAGAGCCTCGTCACCCGACACCATCCAGTAGTTATGAGTACAGTCCCGAACATAGCCAGGAGACGGCTTCACTCTCAGAGCCTCGTCACCCGACACCATCCAGTAGTTATGAGTACAGTCCCGAACATAGCCAGGAGACGGCTTCACTCTCAGAGCCTCGTCACCCGACACCATCCAGTAGTTATGAGTACAGTCCCGAACATAGCCAGGAGACGGCTTCACTCTCAGAGCCTCGTCACCCGACACCATCCAGTAGTTATGAGTACAGTCCCGAACATAGCCAGGAGACGGCGGAACGTTTCACCGAAACAAGAACTCACCTTATACCAACTTTGTCACTACTTATTGCCACACTGCTTAATACTTTGTTCTTAACGAGGCCTTTCGGTGTCTCCACCATCTTCAGGTCTTAAACGACAAGATGGTGGAGGTCGTTCATCGGCCTGAAGGTGGTCGTTTAAGACCTGAAGATGGTGGAGACACCGAAAGGCCTCGTCAAGAACGAAGTATTTAGCAGCGTGGCAATAAGTAGTGACAAAGTTGGTGTTAAGATGGCTGCTAACATTGACGGCCGGTGTGTCCTGAGGAAGGGGAGGCTACGAGACAGTCAGTCAGCCAGTCATAGCACCCCCCCCCCCCGGACACACATTATGTCATTCTTAAGCATGGTAGAGCTATCTGATTTTAACAGCGTTTGAAAGCTGTGATGAATTTACTTGTACGCCTTCAGCAGACCATATAGTCTTGTTTGTGCTTAACAGTAAGCAGAGACAGCAGAATATCTTCGAATTTACCTCACTACCGCATAGCCATTTATGTTGGTTGTACAATGACGACTGGAAAGTTCTAGGTTTGTTTTTGTGCCTTTTAAGAAATACAAATTTTGTGGTAGATCGACCAGTATTTCATTTCTCTCCAGTCACCCAACAGGGAAAATTGTTTATTCAGTAGTGTTGTAATAACGCATTTGTTCGATTCTGCAATTCACTTTCATTTTCTTCTGCTAATTCCATTTTATCCTCGTAGCAGAGATCACAAACACTCCCCAAGAAGAGATAAACAATAAACATACACACACAAGGAGCACGAGAACGTAAAGACTGCGGAAAACTAATACAAACCACATTAATCGTGCTGAGAGGCTAATTCACTCGTTGCCTCCCAAGTACGGTTACAGATGCACTAGCCCCCCCCCCCCAACTGTCAGGCACGTAGCCATACGAGCACTACGGCGGCTACTTAGATCCCTTGCTCTGCTGCTATTCTTCGCTATTGATAACGCGTGATTAAAAAGGTTTTTTGTATTTAATCAGATAATTTAAAGCCAAATTGTGATTACAGTTTGATTACGGCTTCAGTTACAATAAAAAATAGAGCCTATTACTAGTTGTTTGTTTTTAATATTTTTCTAAATTTCACTGGGGAGGCTTAGCCTCCCTTGCCTCCCTCGACGAGCCGCCGCTGGCTGCTAATAAAACTAACAAAACTGGAACTTACCTTATAGCTGGCGGGAGAAACAGCGACAGTCACCAAACGTCATCGATCACCACTCGATAGAAATAAACAAAATAGAGTAACCTTGACTGCATAGTACCTATAACGCTCTGTGTATACTATACTCCAGTAAATTCACGGTCCCTTTTAACAGGTGGTGTTAATAACGAGCAAACATTTGTCACGCTGATTTTTATACAATATTACTGTTTTGTATAATATTCTCAAACTTATATTAACAAAGTTTGTAAATTGTAAACATTATTATTATTATTATTAGCGGGGGTCCTACAGTCTATGCCGCATCCCGCATTTCGATCGCCATTTCTCCCTATCTTTCCAGTCATCGTCTTCAGTAGCTCGATCTCTCATGCTTTTTCTAATTCCTGTTCTCCATTGTGTTGTCAGTCTTCCTTTTCTTCTCCTGTTTTGTTGTGTAAGTCAATGCTTTCTTTGGCCATCGCTTGTCCTCCATCCTCATTATGTGACCATACCATAGCAACTGTCTGGATTCTATTCTTACTGCTGTTGTAAATATGCGCCCTGTTTTCCTTCTTATATCTTCGTTTCTAACATGTTGCATTCTAGAAATATTACACCCACTCTTCTTAAAAAGTCCATTTCCACAGTTTCTATCATCTTTTTCTCGAAGTTGCCAGCATTCGCAGCCATAAGTTAAAATGGGCTCCACAGTAGTTGTGTACATTGTCAGTTTAGTTTGAAGTTTCATTTTGTTCGACCAAAGTAACGAGTTTAGCAAACGAATAGCCTTTTTTCCCTGTTGTGTCCTATTTTTTATGTCATTCTTTGTTGTTCTGTCTTCTGAAATAATGCTTCCGTAAAAAATTATACTAGTTAATTTAAATTTTCTTTTACGTAATTTTTTTAATTTTTAATGTTGAAATTTCAGGTATTTTATAGAACAACCACTGAATGTGCGCTATGATATAAAATAAAAAAGAGCTTTTTTTCTAATTTAATTTCTTGTTTGATTAATATGTTTTAGAATTAAAATTTTCATATAATAAGCGCCTAAATTAACAAGAAATTAAAAATAAAGTATTACAAAAAATGTAAACAAATAATGAATCTTCTAAGCACTATTAAAAATTTTAGCACAGTAGTAATAGTCAACAAATGATACACACCATTGCCACCTTGGATTATTAAAATACTGTCTTGTACATGGCATCACGTCTACAAACTGGTCGTCGTAGCGTGCATGTGAACTGGGCTTTGACACCACACTGTAAGCAATCCAATGACAAGAGACCTCACACATTTTACAGTGATAATTCACTGTGAACACATTTTACATTAGTCACTGACAACACAACTGGAATGGACTATAAAGGCCATTATCTATAAAATACGTCAGTAATGAGTTATTGACTTTAAGCCTATTAGAGAAATGGACTTTCTCCATCACTGCTTGTTCTACATAAAGCGACTTTTCGGCTACGCAACAAATCTGTAGTCGTCTTGAGGCAAAAACAAACACTAGAACACCAAAAATAAAAAATAAACAGAACTCTCCCTCACGACCGACAGAGAGTCAAAACATAATAAATATACAAAACAAAACAAAAATTAATATAAATAAGACTTACCAGCTATGGAATCTACAAGACACCACATACACAGAATACACAACACAAAATTCACATGAACCCGCACGCCTCAAGGTCAACTGCAAACTGCGACAGGCGGCACTACGTCACACCCCAACTGGAAGACACTCCTCCTCACCCCACAAATAAATCCCATTGCTTACTTGATTAATACAGTCACTATTAGTCGTTATGGCAGCAGCTTCCTTAAACGTACGTTCGAACCATTTGAAGAGTGTGCGGGAAAAACGATGAGGTCAATTTTTTGACTATTTTCAACTGACAGTGTCACTTGATGCATTAAATCCAATATTATTTTGTAGTATATTTGTTTTAGGGAATAACGGTAAGACTCCTGAGAAAATGAATAAAACAGATATAGGCTTTGCGCAAAGAATGATGAAGGTGATCGACTTTAGCGGGAGTAACGCTGAATCTGTAGTAACCAATTCCCCCCATGGCTGCTACAGCCATTTCCTACTATGTTTTCATGTCCATACTTGCTCTACTCTTGCCTTTGTTCTTCAATAATATTGTTTAGTTCTAAATCTATACGCGATCTAGACTGTTCCTACGTTTTAGCGCTGCCTTGTAATTTTATTATAATGAGTTGGTGCATTGTTTAGTTTTTCATGGGAGTGAACTCTTACTGTTTTAGTGTTTTTGTGATTATGTTTAACAATTAATTGAAATGGAGAGTCATGTGAGTGTAGTTTCTGAGCAAGGAAAGAGTTCAAAGAAAAGAAAGTGTTACGGACTCATAAGTGATGCATCAAAGAAAATGATGGCCCAAGCCCATGAAACAGGAGATAACTGTAAGTGTTCCAAACTCAAATGTTTTAGTAATATTACCCAATGTGAGAGATGGCAAATAATTTCACACTTTAACAATCTTCCTGATAGAGACACTCAAAATTTACATCTGAGTGGTTTGATTGAGAGCAGTCTAGTTAAGCAAAGATACAAAAGAAACGAAAATGAGGACTCAAGGCTGCATTCGTATTGTTATAAATATAAAGTAAGAGTAACTCGCAATGATCATTTGCACGAACAACAAGTTTGCTACAAAGCGTTTTTAGCCTTACATGGCATAACGGGTAGGCGACTTCAAACAATTCAAGAGCAACTCGCTCATCATGGTAAGGTGTTACCTGACCTACGAGGAAAACATTCAAATAGGCCACATGCATTGACTGATAATACAAAAAGTAAAATACACGAATATCTGCAATCTCTCAGGGGGAGGAAATCACATTATTCATTAGGAAAATCAGACAAAATTTACTTGCCAGAGGAGCTCAATGTAAAAAAACTACATGAACTTTACACGGAAAAAAATCCTGAAAATCCTGTATCTTACCATAGTTTTCTAAAAATATTTGAAAGCGAATATAACTTTGGATTTGGTTACCCACGTTCGGACACGTGCAGTAAGTGTGATGAATTTAAGGCAAAGAAACAAATTTTGAGTCTTGAGTTGTCAAAAACTTCAACTCCTGAGAAGTTACAAGAGTTAGGTAAACAACTCAAAACCTTGGAAACTGAACTCGAGTTTCATCAAAGAAAAGCTGCAACATTTTATGAGCGTAAGCGTTCTTGTCGCCAGTTATGCTCCAAAAAGGTAGATCATGAAGCCATTACAATGGACTATCAGAAAAATTTACCAGTACCGAATATTTCAACAAATGTAGTATATTACAAGCGCCAGCTCACTGTTCAATTGTTTAATATTCATGTTTTAAGTACTGGTGATTCATATTTCTTTAGTTATGACCAAACAGTTGCCAAAAAGGGTGCAAATGATGTTACTTCCATGCTTCATGAATATATATTAAACTTTTTGTCTCCTGAAGTAAAGTTCTTGTATGTATTCTGTGACTCTTGTGGAGGACAGAACAAGAACAACACGCTTATAAGATACCTGCACTATGTTGTGCATAAAATCAAACGTCTTTATTCCATCACTGTCACATTCCCCGAACGTGGACATTCCTACATGGAATGTGACAGAAATATGGCTCTTATTCCCAAGAGAAAGGCTGCTGAGTTGCCACAAGATTGGTATGAAGCCATAAGAGGTGCAAGAGCTAAACCGAGTCCATTCATGGTGATCGAGTGTGAACAATCAATGTTTAAAGACTGGACCAAATTTTTTAACACAGTTGGGTATTACAAGAAAAAACTACCTGTACCAATAAGGCCAATAAAGGAGCTGAAGATTGAAGAGATACATCCTAGAACAATATCTCTTCGCACTACTTACAATGGACATTGGCAATCAAGTGTTATTACTGAAAGAGAATCTTCACAAGGACTGCAGCCAGGAGAATTTTTCTACCCAGATGAAGCTTACCAAGGACGTATTCCAGTTCCACGTGCTAAATGGAAAGATTTACAGGTAACTTTAATATTGTTTTTAAAATATATTTGTAAAATGTTCTAGTAAGTCTTTGGGTGTTTGTTCACGCGCGTGTGTGTATGTGTGTGTGTCTGTGGTAAACTAGATACCCTGTCTTAAAAAAAGGAAGGTTTTGATGGGCGAGTTTTTTTCATTTTTATAAAAAATAAAAAACCAGCTTCTCTGGTTTCAGGATTTGACACCTTTTTTACAATCCGAAGAGGCAAAGGAGTTCTACCGGCAACTGCCACACACTGATGCTCCAGACGAAGACTAAGTAATTGGTCAAAGAAGATAGTTAATACATTCATACCTTTTTATGTAAAACATTGTATATCATGATTTATATAATATTGTTTTGTAAAATAAATGTTCTAAGTTCAAAACAATGGGTAGTTCGTGTTTGTTTAAGAAAATTTTGCAAACGCACAAAAATCTAAACTGTGCCAAATTTTGTTTAAATCATATTTAAACCAATAACACATTAATTAAATTGCTGCTTATTAGATAGAGCTGTCTAAAATCTTTCGCTATTTATGATAACAACACCTTATAGGCATTTTAAGGAAACACGATGACATAACGATCATCGTTGTTTCCTCAAATCACATACATTCACCGTTTTTCCCCAGAATAATGGTACATATATACACATTTTTTTTTATAACTACCTAATATAATAACAAATTGATTATTAAAACTTATAAAATGCATACACTAGAACCTACAACCTTGAAATAAAAAAAAATTTTTATAGTTATTGTGAAGGTTTTGAAACTATTTTGTTTTAAAGTTTAAATTTGCGTTTTCTCAGTTTCACGTTTTGAGCACCTTCATCGTTCTTCCCGCACACTCCTCATTTCGTTTCATTACAAATAACTCACTTCATCCCATAAGACTTTGTGCTGTGCCTCTCACACATGTTCAGTCAACCTTGATCGTGTTGTATTTCCCTTTCTCACATTTATTCTGTGTTCATTCACGCGGACCTGGAGAGGTCTACAAGTTTCGCCCACATATTCACAACCACATTCACACGGGATACTACAAACCACATTATTTTTGTATCAAACACAGGGTCAGTTGGTTTTCTACCGCATAATAATTTTCCTAACATATGACGGGAGTGAAATGCAGTACGCACCCCGAACTCAGTGGCTGTCCAATTTTTTTCTGATACACCTTTACGTAAGGAATAACTGTGTTCCCCCTTACTTCCGCCTTATGCTATTCCAACTTCTTGACGTCACGAATACATTTTTTCGAATAGCCATTAGCCTGAACATTTTTAAAAATAGTGTTAATTTTGAATTCCAAATTAATTTTAGAAGAACAAAGACTAATGGCTCGAGCATGTAAAGACCGAACGACTCACGTCTTTACATGATCAGGGAGGTTGGACAGCTTACGACTAATTGTCCCGTGTGGGTTGGTTTCCTGAATAGCGACGTGTTAATGTTGTCTGTGACCTCCGGACAACCAATACATCAAGGAATGGTATTGTTCTATCCTTTTCTATTTCAATAGTAAATTTTATGGTTTCTGCAAAATTTTATTTAATTGCTGCAAAATTGTCTTTAAAAGTTCCCTACCGTGTGGCCAAATCATAAAAGTGTCGTCGACATACTTAAACCACAGCTTAGATTTGTTGGCATATTTATTAAAAATTTTACTTTCAAACCATTCCATGCATATGGAGTGTATATGTAACCTCCCTGGCCAGTGCACGAGACAGAGATGAACACATCCATCGGTAAAAATCCTCCTTCTGGGTGAAGAAGCTATATTTAAACTGAAAATACCTCCAATTAACACAAACAGTTAATAATTCTAAAACATCGTTAACTGAAGGAGTAGTTCTACTGGCTAAGGTGTGATCATGTCCCAAAAGTGCTCGTACATTATGTAAAGGTTTATTAACCGAAACACTCTGAAAAAGGTTGGCTACATCAAAGCTAACCATTAAATCTAACTCCATTAATTACGTCCATATTCCGTAAGAAAATGGAAGTATGGTGATCGTGAAAAAATCGTATTTGAGATAAGGGCTGATTCTGATTGTAAACTTACTACCCTCAAAACATGAAGAAAAGTCATTTTCCGAAAAGTGTCTGTGTTTAGAATTTTTTCTATGGCGAACGATAACTGCCGCAATTCAAACAGATTCAAATAATGTTTTTTGTATATGTGCCTGAGTTGTAGAGGATTCAAGGCCTATTGATTTTGGGTGAAGATCTGTTAAGGGAAAGGGGTACTTTACCTGCAACATTTTATATTTTAACAAGAGTAAAGTAGTTAATTTTGATAATAAACTATATCCTGAAAAGAAGGTCTTAATAATTCACTGTAGAAAGGTAAATGAAATATCTATAAATTGAAAGGGTAGTTGAAGTGGGAGAGGGTAATTTTCTATAAATGAAAATGATAGTTGAAGGGGAGGGGATAATTTTGTATATATATTCTACGTTATCGACAACAAAGAAGTAGTTTGTTGCTAACATTCCTTCCCGGAATGTTAGCATTGGCCGTGGTCCAATGTTTTCTGCAAAACCAGACGTTCGGCAGTGCTATCGACTGCCATCATCAGTAAAAATGGAGTGCGCTAACGTGGATGGTATACGTTAGTGACCACAGTACTGTGGTTAAGACTGAAGAAAGAAGTAGAAAGAAGTAGTTTCTATGAAAATATTTCTTTTTTAAAATGATTTTAAATATAAATATTAGAACATGGAAGTAATGTATAGTTCTCCACATCAATATTTTTTTTCAGGATTCTGGTTAAATTAACAAAATGTGCAGAAATTTTAACGAACGTTTTCGATTTGCCACATAGAAGAGTTATGATAGGTAATAAATATTTAGATAGGTCATAGACAGGGCAGCTCACAATAGGCCTAAGAGAAACGCCAGTTTTATGAACTTTCGTTAGTCTGTATATGTGTGGTGGTTTAGAATAATGAGGAGTAAGTTTGGATCTAACCTGGACAGAAAGTTCACCTTTGTATTTAAACAAAGTCTTATAAACATTACGTTCTATACAGTCGAATCCTTCAATAAAGGCTGATATTCATCAGAATCTAAAGTCTCTCCCATATTTTAGTCATAATCTAAACTGTTCATTACTACAACGTCCCCATTGGTCCGCTTTGCTTTCTACGAGCTCTTTAAAACTACGCAGGTGTCTTACTGCATTAAGCTCATCTCTAGGTCAGGTTACGTTTAACGCTACGTTTCTTATCGATAGCAGTTTTGATTCGGCAACGGAGGTCACTTTTTTCTTCTTCGAATAATTTCTTGATGCCAGATTCAATAGACGAAATTAAGTCGAGGGCAGGGAACTTCCTATCTGGAAGAAATACAAACTCGAGTTCGGGCTTCCTATAGGGAGTGGTCTGAAAGATTAATAATAATATGTTTGTTTGTGTGAAAAGGTGGATCATTATCACGGTTTTGATCATGCAACATCTTATTAAGTTTCAGTTTATGTTTATAGCTGAGGAACAACATATAAGAATAGATGTGTAAGAATAAACTACAAAGTAGTGTAAAATACAATAAACGTTTTTTACCTGTGAGTGGCGGTTGAAAGATCTAACAACGGCCGGACTGACTCTGGGCTGTGTGGTTGTGCGTCGCAGAGACGTACCACATGCAATCCGAGTTTCGAGCTGCCTTCAAGAGCTCCTGTCTCAAGGCCCTGTCCAAGTAGGGCGTTTTCTCTGTAGCAGCCTTATCTCGGCTATTGTGCTAGCCTACACTAACGCAGTATACACCGAAGTCGTTAGGTCACACTTGTAAACTTATCGGGTTAGATCAGATAACTTAAAATAACACGAAGGTTGTAATTGTATTATAGAACACGCTATAAGACCGATTTGAAATCAACAGAGGAGTAAGACAGGGTGATACGCTGAACCCTCTTATTTAATCTTATGACACTCGACAATTTGAAAACATCAGCTTGAAGAAAGTGTTATTAATAAGAGAATCAGGTTAACGTCTATGCTGATAAGCTAGTTATATGGCAGAAGGAGAAACTGGCAATGTAGTAACTGAAATACGAGAGAAATCAAGCCCGAATTATTGGATGGTGGGTTCACAATTAATGAAAACAAAACAAAATAATTGTCAAAATAAGAAGTAGATAATGAAAACATTCATTTGGAATAGACTTCAGGCCTCATTGGTCTTCTCTTGTATAAGTTCCATTCTACATACAAAAATTCTTTAAAGAGAAAAACTAATGGCAAAATCGGAAAACGAAATAGATGCTTCTTTATTGACAAGCGACTATTAACATCTACAATATTAAGTCCCAATTGAACATTATAAACGTATATAATAACATTCGTTAAAAAAAAATTACGAAATATAACGTAACAAAATATATAAAATCATAACAATAAAACATTTAAAAAGAACTCACAACACCAGTTATAAGTTATAAGTTATAACTTAACAGTTGCAAAGCGTAAACTAATATAATAGGGAAGATAATTTAAACACCTTTAGATAACAAATAATGAGAAAAATATTTGGACCGGTCGAGAACAGGACGTTTCAGGACGGATTAGGAAAACCTCGAGTTAAGTGACTTAATAAATGGGAAAATAAGTTTACGTAACAAATTATTTAACATTGCCACTGGAAATACTAAAAAACTGCAGACTTTCCTCAGTAAACTTTAATCTATCTACTTCCCCAGAGTAACCAGCGTGTACCAATATTATCCGAACTGAAAAGAATTCTGGTGCCCTTGCCTCCTACTTAATGGAAAACATTTTACTCTATTACTTCCGCCACAACGGTTAGAGTTTGTAGCCAGAATGGTTTTGATTTATAAGTGGCTAAACGCTGTGGGCTCAACAAAGCGCTAGATTGTCACAAAGTCAAAATTTTCTACGTACTTCCGCTTCTGTGTCAGTTCACTTCCGATTTACTAAGAGTCATTGCTTTACTTTTAGCCGGAGAGTAGACGGAGTAGGAGCGCGTCGCTCGTACACAGAGAGAAAAAGTGAGCGAGTAAAACATAAGTTTGGGCAGAAACACAATTTATTTGATTTCATTCCTACTTTTTGTAAACACGAACTCCAAGTTGTTTAAATAACAAGGTCAAGACAATAAAAATTGGGACTTATTCATTGTTGTACTCATATTTGAATACAACCACCACCTACGCCACGCCACCTTTTAAAACTGAGGAATTATTAATTGATATAATTTTAACTAAAATAAAAATATTATATTATGTTTGTGATTTACGTAAATAATAATAATAACACGTTGTGTTAAAAGACGGCGTGTCTTTTATTTTATTTGTTTCTCACAGTGCTGACTAATTTGTAAAATTTTGTTATAAACAGGACAATGGTACGAGTAGTACGATATGTAAAACTTACAGGCTACATTTATTTCTCTAGAGAACGTTAAGTATATCGTGGTATGTTTTAAAGTTGTAAAATCAGTTACATGGATTATAATTGTCGTTTCTCCTACGTTACACTACATACAAAAATAACGGTATTACATACAGTGAAACAGAAACAATAACAATTTATAAAATAAATTCAATCTATACAATACATTCAACTCAGTGTATTAATACATCATAACACAATCCTAAAAATTGCTAAGCTTCGGACATTGCTTTAGAAAATGAAGCCCAAAGGTTTCTGCCTGACTAGGGATTCCATTAATAACAAAAAAAGAATACAGTTTCTTTACAATATTATAGTCTATATATTATCAAATATTATTTCTTCAGCAATAATGTATTTTTATTGTTTCAATTCACCTGACGTATGTTTTACTGAATTAAAACGTGCGTCGGGGTTAATCGAAACAATAAAAATACCGTTACGACGGTCTAACTGATCGCCATATGGTGCAGTGGAAAACAAAATACTAGACACCAATGAAGTCACTAATAACCAGCTTTAATTATCACAACTACAGTTTATAATCAATTTGTACAATAATCCGACTAAAATTTGTCCACACGCAATAATAGTGTCAACTAATAGAGTCTCGCAAAATCATTAAACCCATAACACTTCGCCACAATACTTCGAACCTCACTGGAATAAATTGCCACTAAAACTGAAAAAAACTAAGAGTCGCTGAATGCTTGTATTTATACCCCGCTGAGATTCCAGAATAGTCCATACTACGCGTCAACGCGACTAGAAAACACTAGAGCGTAATCGCTTGCAGCTTTGGACACAGTGTGACCGGACCGGTGAAGTCCGGATCAGTCTCGGCTACAGACGCGTGACAAGTGTCACGTACTAGTCCTTCATCTCAAAGTAGCAGCAATATGTACGCACACACACACATTATAGCCGGGCTCCGCTGGAATAGCCGAGAAACACGTAGAATGTTGTGTAATGGTGTTACAATACATTACAACTACTTGCAGGAGAAATTATATTTTATAATACATATATAATTTTATACAATACTGATCGAGTTACTTATATAGAAATGATGGAAGTTTCTTTAGAGTATACAGTTTGCGAGTTTGAGATACAAAACATGTAACATAAAACTTTCCATTACCGAGGCTATCACTGCCGGAGTTAGTATTATGAGAAGTAAAAACTACCGGGCTGTTGGGCCGTGTTCGATTGGTTAGAGGTTTGTCTAAACGTTTCCGCCACCCACTTGAAAAAACCGGCCTTCTTTAGTAGCAAAACGTTCGACAGAGGATGGCAGGCCAATCGTACCTCAAGAAAAGGTATAAGCAAAACAAACCGGCCTTCTTTAGTAGCAAAACGTTCGACAGAGGATGGCAGGCCAATCGTACCTCAAGCAAAGATATAAGCAAAACAAACCGGCCTTCTTTAGTAGCAAAACGTTCGACAGAGGACGGCAGGCCAATCGTACCTCAAGAAAAGGTATAAGCAAAACAAACCGGCCTTCTTTAGTAGCAAAACGTTCGATAGACGATGGCAGGCCTATCGTACCTCAAGCAAAGGTATAAGCAAAACAAACCGGCCTTCTTTAGTAGCAAAACGTTCGACAGAGGATGGCAGGCCAATCGTACCTCAAGCAAAGGTATAAGCAAAACAAACCGGCCTTCTTTAGTAGCAAAACGTTCGACAGAGGATGGCAGGCCAATCGTACCTCAAACAAAGGTATAAGCAAAACAAACCGGCCTTCTTTAGTAGCAAAACGTTCGACAGAGGATGGCAGGCCAATCGTACCTCAAGCAAAGGTATAAGCAAAACAAACCGGCCTTCTTTAGTAGCAAAACGTTCGACAGAGGACGGCAGGCCAATCGTACCTCAAGCAAAGGTATAAGCAAAACAAACCGGCCTTCTTTAGTAGCAAAACGTTCGACAGAGGATGGCAGGCCAATCGTACCTCAAGCAAAAGTATAAGCAAAACAAACCGGCCTTCTTTAGTAGCAAAACGTTCGACAGAGGATGGCAAGCCAATCGTACCTCAAGCAAAGGTATAAGCAAAACAAACCGGCCTTCTTTAGTAACAAAACGTTCGACAGAGGATGGCAGGCCAATCCTACCTCAAGCAAAGGTATAAGCAAAAAACTTTCCTTTACCAACACGATTTTATAACACATAAACTAATTTACAATTAGAAGTTTAATGAAGAAAGTTGTGTTAGTGTTTAAAATCACAAACAGAATTATCACTGTTGCACACCACTATAGCAAAATTATTCCGATTAGCGCTATCAAGCTTCACAGCTCATCGTCAGATCGGAATTAGACAAACAGACGTGAAACCAAACCCTTCACCCCCACCCCTCACTACTGTTCACACACAACAAGCTATAATTCAAATGTCCCTTCCCAACCTCCGCGCCCTGTCACCCTGTCACCCTGTCACCCCCGTCTGGTAAGTTACATATTTTTCTAGCATATTCCTTGTGTGTGTGTGTGTGTGTGTGAAGGGACATTTTAATTATAGCTTGTTGTGTGTGAACAGTGGCGGTGGGGGTGTGAAGTGTTTGGGTTCACGTCTGTTTGTTTAATTTCCATCTGACGATGAGCTGAGAAGCTTGAAAGCGCTAATCGGAATAATTTTTCTGTAGTGGTGTGCAACAGTGATAATTCTGTTTGTAATTTACAATTACATTTATACCATTCTAGACATTGCACAGATAAAAACAATGGCTATTTGAAAACTACAAGACTGCAATGATATTATTATATTTGAATGTTTAATAATCCTAGTTCACTACCTAAATCTAAAAGCCAATTTATTACATTAAAAAAAAAAAAAAAAAATTATTTAGGTGTTTAATTTATGTGCTGTGGGCGAGCCGGCACAGTGGTAGGGTCTCTGACTCATAATCAGAGCGTTGCTGTGCTCCCGATGAGGTGAGATCGAGTCAAGGTCACGGCTTGATTTGCTCGTCCACCCGCAAGTACGCGGACAAATAATACGTACGTCTTCTCTGGCATACCCGGGCCAGATAAGTAACAAGGGCACACAATATACTACACACATAAACAACACCCTAACACCCTTCCCCCCACCGCATGGCTTGCCACCCGGGCGTGGTTAAAAGGTTGGCTAATATCTCTCTGACTGGGGTGGGGCGTGAGTTCTAACACGGTCGGAGGGCGCAACAGGTCTATGACCTAATGCCTGAATTGGAGAAGAAGAAGAAAAAGAAGAATTTATGTGCTAAACGACTTTCATGTTAAGCAGTTGAACGATTAAAAAAAAAAAAAAAAAAAAACTTGAGTGAGATTTTTATCAGAAAGCAGGAAATATTTTTTCCCGTGAATATATTCAATCTTCCCCACAGTGCTTCTACCTCTGATATATACAGTATGTGACAGTGTGATACAAACCTTGAAAGCTTTATACAAACCTGCGTGTAAGAATCTTAAGAACAATGTTTTTAAAGTTAAAAAACATAATTGCGAATGACCTAACTGCCTTTTCCCCAAATCAGTCTTATAAATGATTTTTAAAATATCAATATATTTTTGAAATATAACTTTTTAATATATATGAAATTTTTCTGCTCTGGAGTTACGACAGTTTTGAGAAACTTGAAGTATTTTTTGTGTTTAAACAGTACGTAATGTAAAAAATAATTTAATCCGTTTTAAGTCTTCCCCATCGATTGAATATAACAAAATATATTTAAACTGACATACATCAGTATAATGTGAATTTAATTTTAACGCTAGTTGAACAAACAATGTAGCTATGACTTGTTTTGGCACAAGTAGATACAGAATATACAGAATAACGATGTTTTTGCAAAATATCCTTTTCTTTGATTCGCAAATTCACAGTGATATAAACAGTCGAAATAACAAATATTATTTACACATTAAAAACATTGTGACACTATTTCTCTTCAAACACAAACTGCCTTTATAAAGGGAATGCAAAACAACAATTTATAATGTTCATTTAATATTATAGCACATCTAGCCACAGCGACCACATTATATTGTTACGATGAAATAATTCTGTGCAGATTGAAAGAAGTTCATTAACCGCTTCCACAAGTTGACGAAGTCCTTCGTTTACACGCAGACTCATACGGTGTAGACGAACAGCGTATACCCGACTGGTTTATCTTTTTTATCTAGTATCACCTGCTTCAGTGGCAAGCAGAGGGAGAGTAGTATACGGCCTGATTATATTTATTTAGTATCACTTTTGTCACACTACAATACGCTGAGCAGATGGAAACAACTCGTTTCGTATGCGTACATATTTGCATTGAGTCATCAAAGCTCGCGGCGGTTGTTTATGGTGTATTAAAGAATTAACTTTAATGTTCTTTATGTTACGAGTGGCAGTGCGGGGGAGAGCCAGAACTCCCTCTTTCGTCATTCGCAGTCACCTCTCTGGGGTACTTCATCGCCGTCACCAACATCACTATCCACCAAACGGATTATGTATCACCTGTTCAGACTCTATAAAGATCGTATGTCCTGATTTCAATCCGTTTTGTACTTGACCGTCAGAAACTACTTTATCCTTGTGCTGTGCGAAATGTCATCTGTGTTGCTATGTTCTTATTTTGTGCTCGTCGATCAAGATGGTCAATCCATTTTCTTCCTTATTATTTTATTTCATCGTAGAAATGATATGTCCTCAATTTATAACAGAGATTTGATTTCTTCACTGTCATACGTCCCATGACTTATAACCTAGTGTGGCTTGCAAAACAATAATTTCATCGACTTGTATGCTGTATTAGTCCTTTTCACTTAATTCCCGTATTTCACTTAAAAAAACAAAGCAGGAATAGCCATTTTATAAAATTCTTCTTCTTCTTTTTCTTCACCTCTTCTTCAAGGATTAGGTTACATAAACCTGTTCCGGCACCCATCTCATCCTCGGACGATCCACATCTCTTCTACCAATGGCTTTATAGTTCAGTGCCGCTTTCGGCAGTCGATCCTCCGTCATCCTTTGCAGATAATCCCACCATTGTCTTCTGTATATTGAAATAATTTCATTTATGTCCTTTACTTTGAGTTTTACTCTGATATATTCATTCCTTATTCTATCTTGTAAGGTATAATTTGAAGTATTTCGAAGAAACTGCATTTCAGCACTCTGAATCCTGCTCTAACCCATCAGGCTCTAACCCAGCAATCAGCAACCCTGCGCCCGCGGTAATGTTTGACGCGCCCGCGAACCAATTTGTAATTTTGTTTTCTTTTGAACGAAGGAACGCGCCCGGATTGTACCTGTTTCGAAGTATTGTATTGTAAAATAGTACCAGCCGTTTACCGAACTGCGCTACGTCTTCCCCCAATACGACTGTCGAGCTTGTCGTCCAGACCCTGTAAAACCTTTCTCCCTAAAGGAGAAACTTGATTTTTTCAAGTTTTACATTTCTATGCACTTTATGTGTTAAGGTATGGGTAAAAATAATGAATAATTTAAGTACAGGAGCAAACACACGCTTTATTGAAGGAACAGTTTAGTAGCAAGTACACATAAAACGGACACACGAAATACACATTACAAGAGCACATTTAAAACTGAACCTGAACTTGTCGAGTGAATCTCTATTTATATAGAAAAACAGTTTCCAGATCTTTCCTTTTATTTAAAACTTCGGGAACATTACTTTTCTAGACTCTCACAATAAACGCGCATGTGTGCGGGTTGAGGCCCCGCCCAGGCAGCTGGACCTCCCACCGCACAATAAAAACTTTCACTTCTACAATGACAGGTATATTTACTTAAAATTGAATGTAGAGTTTTCCAGTATATTCTCAACACCCTCCCTAAAACTCTACATTCTCACAATCACATTAATTTAAAAAAAAAATTTTTACTCTTAAGTCCAAGTTTAGATCTTAAATAAACAAATTTTGGTTTTGACAAAGCTTTCGTAAGTATATCAGCGACTTGTTCATCACTTTTAACATAATGTACATCAATTTCTCCATTTTGAAAACAATCACGTACATAATTATATTTCACATCAATATGTTTTGTCCTTTGATGGAATTCAGGATTACTTATAAGTTTTAATGCACTCATATTATCTATATATAAATCATATTTATCAGTCTTACAATCGCATTCATTAAATAGCTTCTTTAACCACATTATTTCAGTTGTTGCTAATGCTGCACTTACAAATTCTGACTCGGTTGTTGATAATGATACAGATTGTTGCTTCTTACTTCGCTAAATAATTGCAGCATTTGGATACATACAAGCTACGCCAGAAGTTGATTTACGTGTAACTGTATCGCTAGCATAATCAGCATCACTATAAGCTTTAAAGTTGCCATCCTTACAATATAGTAATCCAAAATCAATCGTACCTTTTAGATAACGTAAAATTCGTTTAACAATTGACCAATGAGCTACACTTGGTTTGTCTAAAACTCTAGATACAACATTTACAGCAAAACTTATGTCCGGACGACTTACAATTTGCAAAAACATCAAATTGCCGACAGCTTCACGATAAGGTACATTACTTACAATAGTTTTTGATAAATATTCATCATGATTACAATCAATTGGCGTAGATAAAATATTAGCTTCTGACATATTAAACTTTTCTAAGATTTTGTTAATATAAGTACTTTGATGAATGAAAACAGACCCATCATTAATCTACAAATTTCCATTCCAAGGTAATTAGTAACTTCTTTAGTACTAGTAATTTTAAATTTTTTACTCAAATCATTCAACAATTTATCAATCAAACTTTCATTTGAAGCTGCAATAAGTCCATCATCAACATAAATTGATAACAAGATCTTATTATTATTTTTGTTATATATGTATAAACATGGGTCACCCGTACTTTGACAAAAATCTAAATTTACAAGAAAATTAGTGAAGTGCTCAGTCCAGCATCTTGGTGCTTGTTTTAAGCCGTATACACTTTTCATTAATTTACATAGGCGTGAGCTTCCATCATCAAAACCTTCAGGTTGTTTCATATATATATCTTCCTTTAAGTCACCGTATAAAAAAGCCGTTTTTATATCAAATTTACCGATATGTAAATTTGCACGAGCAGAAATACTAAGTATCAATCTTATTGTATCAAAGCGAACAACCGGACTAAAAGTTTCTTTATAATCTATATCTTACTGTTGCGAATAACCTTTAATAACCAACCGCGCTTTATAACGTTCTGTACCATCTGGATTGAGCTTCTTCACAAAAACCCAACGATTGTTAATCACCTTTTTATCTTTTGGCTTTTCCACTAATACCCATGTCTTATTTTCATACAAAGGGTTCATTTCGTCCTGCATTGCAGCTTGCCAACTATCTTTTTCTTTACTTGTAATTGCTTCGTTATAATTAGATGGTAAATTTTCAGCAATAAACGTGATCGGACATCCATAATATTCTGTAGGTTTTAATTTTGTTCTATCGCGCAATTGTCGTCCAGTTTGATTGTTATCGCTATTTGAAGATTGTAAAGGTTCTCTTTCTTCGAACTCATTTGATTCATTTTTCAGTAAAAGTTCATTATTTTTGGAGTTATAATTTCATTTTCTTCAGTTTCTATATTATTATTGTTCAAAGAATTCAAAATAATTGAATCAGCTAATACTCTTTCAGGTTTAAAAAGTACATCTCTACTTATAATGACATATCGCACTTCCGGAACATATACACGATAACCTTTACAATCCTCATGATATCCGACCAGATAACCCCTCATCGATTTTTTATCAAGTTTCTTACGCTTTTCTTTTGATATATGTACATAACACATGGTTCCAAATATTTTAAATCTATCAACAGTAGCTGTTTTTCCATTCCATAACTCATAAGGAGTTTTATTATTTTGTTTTGTTGGGCCTGTTCTATTAATTACATGTACAGCAGTATTCATTGCTTCTGCCCATAAGAATAGAGGTAAGTTTGAATTTGAATATAACATTGATCGAGCAGCCTCTACAATGATTCGGTTATCGCGCTCTGCAATTGAATTTTGTTCGGGCGTATATGGAACATTAATCGAATATTTTATACCTTTACTAAGTTATTTAAAAAAGAGATCACAGCTTTATTATCATATTCTTTACCACCATCAAAATGAATTTCTTTAATATTTGTTGCAAATTGATTCTCAACCCCGATACAAAATGATTTTAGTTTTTCTATTACTTCAGATTTTTCTCGAATAAAATGAATTTCTCTATAACTTGAAAAATCGTCTTTAAAAGAAACGAAATATAACTTTCTACCGAGAGACTCTACTTCCATAGGACCACAAACGTCAGTATAAATTATTTCGCTAGTTTTAGTGGCACGATCGATCTTTTTGTGAAAAGGCAATCTATGATTTTTGCCATAAGCGCAACCTTCACAAAAGAAATTTTCATTCGTAAATTTTATATTTAGATTTTTCAAAAAATTCTTCACATGTTTTACATTTTGATGGCAAAGTCTTTCGTGCCATAATTGTAAAACATTACCGTTGGCAATGCTCGATCTACTCTTTTGTTCTACCACGTTACATTCTTTTGGAATTAAAGTTTGAATGTCTAATTTTAGCAAACTACCAGGCTCATATTCGGAACCAGTTACAAGAATTTCATTACCATGCTTTAAAGTACATCTCGTAGCATTATGTGTTATTTCATAATCTATACCCCTTTTACCCGCATATTTAACAGAAAACAGATTATACATTGAATCAGGAACATATAATACATTATAGATAGTACCTTCTACTCGTTCACTATTTTTATAAGTTTCAAAGTCAATATTACCTTTACCATATGCAGACATTGTCATACCGTTGCCCATTCTTACACTGACTGGTGTTGTATATTCTTCGAACGTTGAAAACCATTCTCGATGCTTCGACATATGATCCGTCGCACCCGAATCCACAATCCAGAGATCATCCCGATTGCCACAGCTGCCTTTGTCACCTATTAGTGCTATCCTCGATGTTGATTTCTTCTGTCCAGAAGACGAGTTACTTCTTTTTTGATTATTCGACCATCTTCGCTGTCCATTACTCTTATTCATGAAGCAATTGTTACTTTTATGACCTTTTCTTTTGCACGTATAACACCTGAAGCAGTCCCTTTTTAAATGACCTTGTCTTCCACAATTATAACACTGCTCTTGTTTCAAATCATTCTTCTCATATTTATAAGAGTCATTCTTCTGTTCCTTATGACCGATTTTCAGATTAGCTAGCAACGCTGTCGTCTCTTCGTGTACTTCCTTTTGCTCTTGTAATCTAAATTCTTTTGCCATCAAGCGCTCAGTCAAATTTTCGAGATTCTTCTTATCGTCAGATACCGAATCCCAAGCACTGTGAAAATGATTAAACTTTTGTGGCAAAGATGTTAAAACACGAATCATCACCATAGTCTTTTCAATTTTCCCCCCGAGATTTTTCATTTTTCTAGCCAACTGTTCTATTTTTGAAATATTATACGTAACACTTTCACTCTCTGTCCACTTAAACTCAAAAAATTGTTTTTGAATCATCGACAGATTTTCATCAGATTTTAGATCATATGCTGTATTCAATTTGTCCCACATCTCCTTGGCAGTAGAACAACCCATTATAAGTTCGAGAGGCTTTCTCTCCACTGTTGTAACAATTAACTTTCTGGCAATTTTGTCCGCCTTCTTGAACTTTTACAACAACGCGTCACGATCTTCTGCACCTGCAGCTGGCTCGGCTAATCTTCCTTCGCAAACATCCAGCACATCATCACCCTCTTCCATCAATGTGCGTACTACGAAGCGCCATTGATGCCAATTATCTTTGTCTCGAAGTTTTTCAATTTTTATATTCGGTTCCATTTTTGCACAAATATTTTATACTTACACTCCAATTACACACTGCACTCCGATTTTAAAATGCCACTGGGCCCATAACCTGTTAAGGTATGGGTAAAAATAATGAATAATTTAAGTACAGGAGCAAACACACGCTTTATTGAAGGAACAGTTTAGTAGCAAGTATACATAAAACGGACACACGAAATGCACATTACAAGAGCACATTTAAAACTGAACCTGAACTTGTCGAGTGCATCTCTATTTATATAGAAAAACAGCTTCCAGATCTTTCCTTTTATTTAAAACTTCGAGAACATTACTTTTCTAGACTCTCACAGTAAACGCGCATGTGTGCGGGTTGAGGCCCCGCCCAGGTAGCTGGACCTCCCACCGCACAATACAAACTTTCACTTCTACAATGACAGGTATACTTACTTAAAATTGAATGTAGAGTTTTCCAGTATATTCTCAACATTATGAAAACAATTAGTGTTATTGTGGCAAGTTGTTTTTTTTTAAGTTTTGTTAGTTTTAACGTGCGTGTGCATGATGAAAAATTGTTGATGACCTACTTCTAACGTGAAAAATTTTCACAAATTTATATGAAAAATACTGCAAATATTTTTTGTTATTCGGTGTTCCACGTCGCTAAATATAAGTGCAAAGGTATTATAAAGCGTTTGTTAATGTTTGGTTTGCAACGTCCGGCTATTGAACTCCGCACCTTTCTATTTTCAATTGATGGGGTGGGAAGGGGTGCACCCATCGAACTGGTCCTCGGTTATATATGCGACCCTACAAATTAAAAGGTTGCCTATGACTGATCTAACCTATATCATGGAATTAAGACGTCTATGAACTTATACTATGTGAAGAGGTATCAATCAAAAACAATTCTAAAGAAGGAATACTATTTGTATTGAAGGTTAGCTCAAAGTTCAGACCCGCTTATAAAAACAATAAAATATAATTCATATTTATTTTATTATCGTCATATAAAGAACAGTAACATTGTTTCCATCGTACTCGTGCACGCGCGCACGTTGTGGGTGGAGTGCTACAACTACGTAAGCGACGCTACATAATGGGGGTAGTGACTACACACATGCGTACAGTTTACAGCCTGCGGGGTACTGTCGTGGTGCCCTGTTGTTTGTAATCTACAAACGCAATACACAATTAAATCCTGTGCGCGCGTGTGTGTGTGTGTGTGTGTACGTGTGTGTGTCGAAAATGGAATTTTTATGTTTCTGCGGATGACGTTTTGTAAATTGCGTCCTACCAACAACGGGTGTTGGTTGGAGTTAACCGACCCAGGAATTAATTAGTTTCAAACCGAACCAATTTGCGCGCGCGCGTGAAATGGAGCGTATAGGGACGGACGAGAGGGTTTAATTTATACATCCAGTTGAGGTTGTCTGATAAATTGTATAGAAACGGTATTAGATGGCGTTTTATTTTGATAGGACCAGCAGTTAATTGGTATTAACTGCACTGAACGACAGCAGTAAACGCAGTGCGCGGATCCAATCCGAGTTGAACATCTGTTGTGTGTCCATTAGCACAATTTTGGTCGCTTTAACTGTGTTTCTTTTAGAAGTTTACTTTCTTTTTGTGCCATGTGTCTAAAATTTTTGTAGTTAAAAAGCATTTGTGTTCTTCTTTATTCACGTACTTATTTACTGACTACTACTGGTTACTTCTTACGTACATTTCGTATGGACTATTAGTTGTTGGAACATCAATATTTTTTTTAAACCGCACCATAATTTATCTGTTAATTTATTTGAAATCTAGTTGTAATATGGATGTAGTGTTCTAATCTAGTTGTGTTGTATCTCCAGACACTATTCAATATACGCCTAGATTTTACATCTATACCAGCATAGCATACTATTCAAACAGCCTAATTGTAAATCTGAAATTATCTGATAATTAGTGCAATGTTGTAGTCCTGAGAGTGACCATTTTTGTAAACAACCAATGAAAATACGCAAGTATAACTCGTATATTTTTGCTTTACCGTGTCCAAATTCATTTTTACCGTTTGTATGTTGTACTATCATTAAAATACTTTGTGGCCAGAAAGCCCAGACTAAATCTGGTACGTTCCGATTACGGACTCTAATAAAAAATGGTGGGCAACACTATGCTTTATCATATGGTGGGCAACACTATGCTTTATCATATGGTGGGCAAAACTTTTATACTTTATCCTAGTATATTGTTACGACGGTCGACTTGATCGTCGTAAGGTACAGTGGAAAACAAAATAAGTACAAGACACCAATTAAGTCACTAAGCGCCAGCTTTAATTTTTTACAGTTAAACAGTTCTTAATTAATAACACAGTCTACTATAACAAATCAAATAAAAATTGTTCATACGCAATAAAATGTCACTAATATTAAACACAGTTGTATTACAATTATACCGCCCGATTATAAAACACAACACTTCACTAATAACTACTTGAACGTACACAGTAATCTCGCCCGATAATAACTCGAACCGCTCTGTAAATATATCGCCACTATACTGAACTGAGCGTCCCTGAGTAATTGTATTTATAGCCGCCGAAAATCTAGACGATTCCACATACTACGTATTACCTTTAAACTACGACGTAATTGCTTGCGGCCGTGACACAGTGTGAGCGAACTGCAAAACAAACTTTGAATTCGTATAAAAACTGTCTGAGTTCTTTTACCTCACCACTTGATAGGTCGTTAGAAGATCTGTTCAATAATTCTTGCAGTTCCTCTGGTAATTTGGAATTACCCGAAGCACTGGATCTTCATTGCGTTATTCCGGCTACCCAAGCTACAGGAGTCAATTTGCCTAGGAGCATATTGGTTTGTAAAGTGATAGTATGATCCAAAATATTCGCCACTCTAATAGGTACATTTCCGGTTTCGTCAGATTTTACTAAACTTCTGGCAATTAGTATGCCCGGTGTGCTGACTACCTGAAGTTCGAACATAGAGCACTGGTTGCCCCTAGTATCTACCTTGGTTCTAACCATGATGATCTTTTCGGAGTTTGCCGGAACAGTTATGGCCACTTGGTTTATGACGTCCATCGATGTATCTGTTGTAGTCATTGTGAAGAGCATTACCTATTCTCCTCCGATTCTCAAGAGATTGTTTTTGAAGTCGACTATAAATCCGTATGCGTTCATAACGTCCACACCAAGAATTGGTTCATCCACAATGTCTGCAACAAGTACTTGATGATTAAACTCAAGTCGATCGAGGCGTAGGTGTATCTCCACTTTTCCAAACACTTTTACAGGCCGTCCAGTAACTGTTCGCAAGCTGCAAGAACACCAGATTGGTTTGAGATCTTTCACCATGTCGGGCCGCACAATGGAAACTGTTGCACCTGTGTCAACTGTAATCGAGGTTGGCCTTTCTTGAACGAATCCGGTAACCACCAAGCTCCCGCTGTTTTTCTGAAGTGTAGAAATTGCGTATTGTCTAGGAGCTTCGTTCCTCCAGTTAGTCAGCACACGCCCCGTTGTACCGACTATTGCTCATTTCCCTACTGAATTCTAACCCGACAATCTCGTTGTAGATTTCCAGGTTTCTCATATCTATAACACTTCGGTCTTCCATCCTTTCTTATTTTATTCTGTGGCGCCGACCGTCGAGTCTCTGTTCCTTGTTCTTCTTCCTCATAGTCTGTGCCGTCGCGATCTTTTAGCGCACGCACTTTATGACTTGTCCAACCAGACGCTGATTTGGCGGCCTCAAATTGCAAAGCATGTACCAGGGCGTTCGCACTGTTCTGGTGTCTTGCCATTCGTAACACTTGCTGTAGTTCGTTATCTCGGACACCGGCAGTAAATGTCTTCATCGCAAAACTCGTTCAAAAATCTTCTGGCGCTTCAGGATAGGCCAGTCTAATTAGTCTGTCGATACTTGCTGCAAACTCCTGAAGGCTCTCCCCGCATGCTGTCGCCTTGCTCTCAACTGGGTACAGTACACATCTCGCAAATATTTGTCACCATACAGTAATTCCAGAGCTTTTATCAATTCGGCATAGGTGTATTGGCTGTCAGGTGGCACTTTTTGTAGTAATTCTGCCGCAGGTCCTTTTAATGCTAGAACGAGTGAAACAGCCTAGGCTTTCTCTGTCCAATTATTTGCTCATGCAGCAGCTTCAAATTGGCGGAGGTACGTTGCCCAGTGACTGCTTCCGTCAAAGGTTGGAGCTTTGACATGAACTGTCCCTACTGCAGGCAAAGTGACTTTCTCTATTAACTTATTTTCTGTGTCTTTTTCTGTCTTTGTCATTGGTACAGTCTGTTCACAAAGTTGTTTTGGTTGTATCTTCAGGCACTGCTCAACTTCAATTTTAATCTGCTGTCTTATCTTTGCCATTGAGTTTTCTACTGCAGATATCTTTGTTGACATAGTTTCTTCCACAGTCAAGACAGATTTTTCTACTTCAGCTATTTTTAATGTCACTGATTCTTGTACCTCCGATATTTTAGTAACTTGTTTATTAGGCTCACCTCGTAGGAGACCCAACTCTGCAGGTGTTTGTTCTTGTGTCTGCTTTTGCTCCTGTATTATCTCTTTGATGTCTTCTGTTTCACGCTTCCGTTCCTCTGCTTCCTGCTTACGTTCTTCTTTTTGTCGTCCTTCAGATTCTAAAATCAGTACTTTTTATGTCTTTCTTCTGTTTCCAGCATTAGTGCTTTCTGACGTTCCTCAGCCTCTTCTCTTTCCTGCCTACGTTTTTCATCCTGTCGTTTTTCTGCCTGTTCCGCCTCTTGCCTGCGTTTCTCATCCTGTCGTTTCTCCGTCTGTAACAGCAGCGCCTGTAAATTTTCCATCATCTGACTGGCATCCATTGTTTACCGATTAATCACGAATTAAACTCGTCTTGTACAAAGTGTCCACTGTTTTCACTGTTAACCGTTCTATCCCACTTCTGACACCACTGTTACGGCGGTCTACTTGATCGTCGTAGGTACAGTGGAAAACAAAATAAGTACAAGACACCAATTAAGTCACTAATCACCAGCTTTAATTTTTTACAGTTAAACAGTTCGTCATTAACAACACAGTCTACTACAACAAATCAAATAAAAATTGTTCACACGCAATAAAATGTCACTAATATTAAACACAGTTGCATTGCAATTATACCGCCCGATTATAAAACACAACACTTCACTAATAACTACTTGAACGTACACAGTAATCTCCCCCGATAATAACTCGAACCGCTCTGTAAATATATCGCCACTATGCTGAACTGAGCGTCCCTGAGTAATTGTATTTATAGCCGCCGAAAATCTAGACGATTCCACATAGGCTACTATGAATTACCTTTAAACTACGACGTAATTGCTTGCGCCCTTGACACAGTGAGAGCGGTTGCGTGAATTCTCGCACCGTCTAGCAAATGCGTCTACAAGCACGTACGCCATACACGTTACATTCCGGACCCTTCTGGAACATTCGATAAACACGTAGATTGTTCTGTGATGTCGTAACAATATTATCATCCTAGTTTTATTCTTTATCCTAGTACGTTATCTTACTTTTTACTATTTTAAATGTAATTTGAAAAATTATTAATAAAATTTACTAGAAACGGATTATTTTACCAATTTTCTTATCCACAGAACGTTCTTGTTATATATTTGTATTGTTTTTTGCAGTGGTTTTGAACAATTATATATTCATTGTAGAAATAATTGTTTTAATTCCAGAAAAGCATCACTGAGTAATAAAGGGCCTTACATAAATAACCGATTCCTTATCTACTAATGCTTATTTCAATATCACAGCTAACATTTGAACAGGTTGAATACAATTTCAGCGTGGAGTCGCAACATCGCAACAATTTGTTAGCGACTGTTTTGATTGACTACAACCGTTACTGAACAAAACTGAGAACACAGTGTGACTGAACTGCACAATGCAACAACAATAAACCGTGCCGTCTGAAAGCGTCGTGCTATTGGCAAAAATCCGTAGGCCTACGGTTTTCCCCATACGGACGAAACTTTTGTGTGTAAAAGTAGTCTTAAAAGTGTATTTTTTTGCGCTTTCGTCGTCATATGTCTTTAATTTTATAGATAAAATGTATTATATGTTCTTCTTTATTCAAATAAATACTTACTGGTAATTGTTACTGGTACTGCTTATATACATTTCAGAAGAACTATTGGTTGTCTTACATCCGAACGTCAAACCCGAACGTCAGTAATTCGAATAGCTTCAATTTTTTTTAATCCGCAACGTAATTTATGATTTGTTTGACATTTGAGCATTTTTGTAATACGTGTTGTAATCTACCTATTAAATATACATTTTGATTTACTTTATTTACAAGTAGCCTATACTACCATACTCTTCAAATAGTATAATTGCAAATTTGAAAGTATCTGAAAATTACTGCAATGTGATTGCATGTTGGAGTCCTGGGGTTGAACTTTTCTGAAACCAACTAATGAAAATACATTTGGTAACCATAACTCGAACAGTTTTGTTATACAAGACGCAAATTCATTTTTGTCATTTATATGATATACTGTTACTATAATACTTTGTCGTCAGAAACCCGAACATATCGAAACTATCTCTGATTCTAATATCTTGGTTTGCATTATAGACCCTGTATTGTACACAGAAAACCTAATAGTACCAACAACCTTCCCATGACAAAATGCGTTACTATATATACTTATAAAGAATACTATTTAAGCTCTCAATTTCACAATCTGAACTTAAATAAACCGGACTCTCCTAACAGGATCACATATAGAATACTTTGTGACCAGAGATTGACTAACATGTTGGTTGACTAGGGTATTTTACTGTTGGGAATGATCTGACAGGTTGTTTAGGAAAAGTAAAGGTTTGGTTTAACTTGTTTCCTTAAACTTAGGCTGTAATATTTAACAAAATCTGCTACTAATGCATTAAAGTCTTTAAAAACGTTTATATACAATCCGTTATGATACAAAATTTTATTAGTACAAAATAGTGCCCGCGTTAGACCGTTGAATACAAATACAAATTATTAATTTTTAAAATTCCTTAAAAGTACAAGTCCTGATTAGTTTTTTGATTAGTTTTTCAAATTCATTCTTACTACAGTACCAAGTAAAAAATAAACAATACAAAACGCAAAATATGAAAACATCATGACCTGACAAGTTAATTGTTAAACGTATTGAATTTATGAAATAGAAAGTTACATAAATTTCCTTACGCGTTTAGTCGACTCTCATTTGAAAACATATTTTATGTTCATATTATTTATTCTCTACTTACAAATTAAAAAGTTACTTGAAAGTGTTAATTTGAGAGTATGTGCTAATAATTTAGGCGCTTCTCTGTTTGTGAAGAGGATGGCGATGGAAATTCCTCCAGAGGCCTCTAGAGAAGGGAATGTAGGCTGATGTCAGCTGGAAGATATCCTAACTGGGAGCCGCTTGCTCACTCTGCACCTCGGATACAAAAATCTTGAAAGTCCAGGGAAGCAGAAACCGAGAAGAAACTCAGGCAGCTACACTTTTTTAAAAATCTCGTTCTACTCGAAAATGTTAATGATCTACTTGAAATCTGTGGAAGATCTCGGGGGCTTCATAAATAATTTAATTAATCTTTCTTTATACGGCCAGCCTGAATGCCGCGAAAATTCCTCATTTGACTGACCGCAAATGATGGAAAAACTAGACACATACATACGAAGGAAACTCACAGGGGTACAGATATGGTAAACCCCATTATATACGTTGTTATCGTACACATATTATAAACGCATTATATTGTGTTATTGTAATACCGAATGTTCTAAAATCGTAATAAGTTGACAATTTGAATTACTCTTAATCCAAATTACTTTGGCTTTGAAATTTTTGCGACCACATAAAACATGTTTATGTAATAAAAATAACTATTGTTACGTAATGCAGAAAAAGTGTTAAATTCTTGCTTTAAAAGGGCCTGCCGCAGAACTAATACAGAAAGTGCCTTCTGACAGTCAGAACGTCTATGCAAAATTAACTAAAGCTCTGGAATTACGGTACGGTGACCACCATTTGTGCGAAGTGTACCGTGAGCAACTTAAAGCGAGGCGACAGCGTTCAGGGGAGAGCCTTCAAGAGTTTGAAGCGAATGTCGACCGACTAACGAGATTGGCTTATCCCGAAGAATCGGAGGACTTCCGGAAGTGGATTTCTCTCATTATGTTTATTGACGGTATCAGAGATAGCCAATTACAACAAATGTTAAGACTGGGACGGCATGATAATAAATCAGACGCTCTTGTTCATGCTGTCCGTTTTGAAGCTGCCAAGTCGGCGACCTACATTAATCAAAGTATGCCATCACGTTGTAGCCAAACGGATCCAGCATCACAGTATCGTCATAACGGACAGAATAAAGAGGCAATTCAAGAACAACAGTTTAAGAAGTCAGCAGCGCCACAACGATCTTTCGAACCAAAGGATAAAGACAGAAGACCGAAGTGTTACAACTGTGGGAAACGTGGTCATCTACAGGTAGACTGTTGGAAGAAGAAAATACCGAGAGAAGAGACTGATCGCACCAATTGGAGAAGTAAAGCCCCAGAACAGCACACAGTTTCCACGCTACATAAGATTAGTGGAAACCTGATCGTTAATGGATTTGCGGAAGGTAAGCAAACATCATTTACAGTTGACACGGAGGCTACAGTGTCTATTGTACGCCCTGACTTAATCAGCAACCGAAGGCCTCAAATTAGCTCTTTTACAATGCAGACTGCGACTGGAAGTCCCGTCAATGTGTTAGGAAAGATGGACGTACGTGTGTGCCTGTGTCTTCTCGAGTTTAGCCACCAAATGCTCGTTGCAGACATTGTCGATGAAGTGATTCTTGGCGCGGACATTATGAATGCCTATGGATTCGTTATGGACTTGAGAGAGAATGTCCTGAAGGTTGGCCAAGAGAAGATAAAGCTTTGCATAGCTAAAATGACAAAGTCTACCAACCATTCGATTAAGCAAGTGGCATTGGCAGAAGGGAAGTCAACAGGTCTGGTCAAGAGGAAGCTTTCCTATTCCAGGCGAAAATGGAAGAAGAACTAGCAGAGGAAGTACAAATACGTGAAACAGCAAAAGAAGTGACTGGACAGCCAACTATGGGTGTCAAGGAAAACCCCTTGTTTGTTCGTAAATTAATAGAAGCGCCCCGGGGGAAAAGTTGCTGAAGATGAAGTTACGCAAGATTTCGTTGACGAGAACCAAACAGACTTGGATCAGCCAGTGGAGTTTAGGTCAGCAATACACGACGCAACGGGAGTGATTCCACCAAAACTAGCGGTTGCGCGGAAGACTCGTATTCCTGGGAACTTGATGTTCGGATCACACGAGACCGAATTCGAAGGACGGGAGAATTATCTTTCACAAGGACGTCCACCTAGATCGCCTGACCAAGTATTACTTCAGAGACGGTTTGCCAGTTCGGGACGATCAGGCTTAGGGAGGGGACAGTGTTACGTAATGCAGAAAAAGTGTTATGTCATTACGGAACGTTCTGGTACATTGGAGAACGATCCCGCAGCTGTAATGCATACGTGACATTTGACATGTGAGACAGTGTTACGTAATGCGGCACGTCTCGTGCGTTCTGGAAGCATCTCAATTAGCCCAGCGGTGCGTGTTTCTGCGAAGGTCGCGCTGAAGTGTCCTCTAGAATTTTCGATGGCTTGTTAAGGACGCATGTTATGGAACACAGTAGACTATATATAGCCCATACCTGCTGCTTACTTTTCAGTTATTGTCCGGCGATATTACTGTGCGCGTTCAAGTGGTTTTTAGTGAAGTGTTGTGTTTTATAATCGGGCGGTATATTGTAATACAATTGTGTTTTAATATTAGTTGACATTTTATTGCGTGTGAACAATTTTTATTTGATTTGTGTAAGAGACAGTGTTGTTAATTACGAACTGTTTAACTGTGTAATTAAAGCTGGTGATTAGTGACTTAATTGGTGTCTTGTACTTATTTTGTTTTCCACTGTACCTACGAGAATCAAGTAGACCGTCGTTATACTATTTAGGTGCAGTGGAGTAGCACTAACACAATTGTTCATGAATACAAAGATAGTACCATTTCAATCTGAATAAAATCTTTTATTAACTAAAGTAAACAACGGGTTAATATTATAAAATAATAATGAAAATCATGACTAACCGACAGCATTATAAGCTATCTTATGTGACACAGATCACACAAGATGGATCAATGGAACTGCTTCGATTTGAAAATAAATTATAATAATTGACTGCATTATTATTATTATCAAATTAATAAAACGTGAGGCAGTGTTAACTGCAATAAAATTGTCATTATCACTGTAATCATCTCCAAGGCTTTTACGTCGTTTTCGGAGTTATGGCCTCTCTTTTAGGCATTTCTGACAATTCTTTTAAACACGTCCAGGTCTTTTAAACACCTCAGCGATAGTGTCGAACCATTTCACTCCTACTAATCGCACTTATCTACTTCTTGGCCTCTTCCATCACCTCTACCCCTAATCTCCTATTCCTCGTCTTACCCCTCCTGAGGGCCTCTCAAATTCCAAATTTTTTAATATTATGATCTACTTGTTCAATTTCTGTTCTTAGGGTGTATAATTTCTCACAGTTTGTCGCGGTTCTAATATTCTAAGCGATTTGAATTTCATAAATTTTCTATATCGTCAGTAGTGGGAAAGTGGGGCTCCGGGAACACTTCCGGGTTCTGGTTCATGACGTCACAGAGGATCTAGTCGCTGGTGTCCGAGTCTAAAACACTGACGTCACTGATTTATAAAGCTGCGCGCGCGCGTGTTTATGACGTCACTGCCCATGACGACTCAGAGGGCGTGGTGTCCGAAATTTGGTACCCCAAATGTTTAAAACAACGGATGGGGTACCCGAAATTTGAGGTGTCCGAAATTTGTTACCCGGAATGTTTAAAACAACGAATGGGGGTACCCGAAATTTGAAAGGTGGGTACTCCCAGGACATGTCATGACGCATGTGTTCGACTACTGCATGTATAAAACACTGGGTATGACGAAACAGGAGGCGAGGCAGCTAGTTTCTGTTCTGTGTAAAACAATGGGTATATGTTATGTCATTGGTGTTTTATGGTGTCAGTGGCTTATGACGTTACAGATTAATGAAGGAAGCGAAGCTGTGAAGTTGGATCAATCTGTATATGTATATGGTATGTCATTGGTTTATGACGAGACGGAACATATGTTCTTCCTAGTTGTTATCTCATTATTCATCATGCCTCTGATGTTACAGTTCTTGGATATTAATTTGTACGTAAAATAGATACAATAATTGTTCTGCAAATTAAATATATTTAAACAGCGTTTATCACGTCTAATAATTTTCTTGCATACTTAACTATTTACGTGTAAAAGTATGCTATTTCTGCAAACAATGTCCTGAGTTGACCGGACAGTGACGGTTCTGCAAGAGCGATGTACTATGTTGACCGCAAAATATAAAAATTACTTGTTAGAGCGATGTACTATGTTGACCGCAAAATATAAAAATTACTTGTAGCTCCAAGTACTATATAACCAGCTGCAAAACTGGTACTCTCTACAGCTATGGTTAATGTAGGCGAATATGATGATACTGCGTTGATATACATTATTTAAAACACTTTTCAGGTTGTATAATCATTATTATATTTCAGAACTTTGTGTGTAACTTGACTTTGTATGTATATTTTATAGTATGTAAATACACTTTTTCAGGTTTTATATATATTTATATGTTATCTTTATTTGATGAAACGTACAAATATATTTCCAATTTGCACTCTATTCACGTGAGTGTGTGGTTTGTTGACGTTGTACTGCCTCAGGGCTTCTGCAGCAGTTGACCGGTTTTAGTTGTTTCTAAGAACTCTGTACGGCGTGAATCTAAACCTCGTGTTATTTGTTTTGTAAATTAATGTCTGTGTCTACCACTGGTAGTTAGTTCGTGTGTGTTGTAATACAGTGTGAATCTAATATATGTTTTGTAAATTAAATGTTATATTTCATTAGAATTTATCTGTGTCTAATACATACCACTGTATTAGACTCAGTATTAAAAAATAATATTTCAGAACTTGTGTGTGTAAGAAACCTAACGTGATAAGTAGATTTTGTGTGTATATTTTATAGTATGTAAATACACCTTTTCAGGTTTCGTTTATAGTCATGTTATATTGTTTATCTTTATTTGACGGGGGTTATTTTTCTGTAATCAATTTCTATTTTATGTTATAATTTATTGTTATGAATTTTGAAATATTATGCTGAAAATGTGTGTTGATACAATCTGATCATTTTGTACGCTACTTCCGCGTGCATTGTGTGTGTGTGTGTGTGTGTGTGTGTGTGTGTGTGTGTGTGCAGCCAGACCTTGCCTTGAACTGCCGCGGGCTACCTGCAAGCGGTCCGTCGCTAGCAGTTCGCTTTACGACGCGGTGCAGCGTTATGTAAATTAATGTTATATATCTGTGTTTAATAACAGAACCACTGTTATTTAGTTCATTACTGTGATACCATTGTGAATCTAACCTGTTATACGTTTTTTATAACGGAAAATTTGATCAATTGATAATTTTACTAAATAAACTATGCTGAAAGCAAGGTAAGGGTGTGTTTTAGAAAGCGGGGAGGTATTGAGACGCCAGAACCGTAAGGCGGCAATAGTTGAAAGAAAACTAACTTTTAAACAGTCTGTAGAGTAAAGCGGTAAGTTAATAACGCCGGCGCTGGGGCTGACGAAAATAATAATAATGAATGTACTTTTATGTTGTCACGTTTTGGGACACCACTGTCATAAAATGTATTATTTGCTCAGATAGTAAGGGTGTTTGCCAAACGTTGTAAACTTAAGTGCATATAACAATAGGTACCGTTAGACGAGAGAGAGCGTTGTGTGACAGAGATAACGATAGACGCTAGTTTTTTAAGCACGTGGAACACGGAAAAACGTTGGGCGAATCAGAAAAAGTGTCATGTGTTGCGCGGGAGGTTTTGGTTAAGCAGATTGGGCGAATTTGTATTTAGCGGTAGTTTAAACCTATAGGAACGTTTTGCTGTAGATCGTAGGTAAGGGAGACTCGAGGCAAGTATATATTATGAACTTAGAGAGAAATAAAGTTAGTCTTCTTTATATCGGCGGAATTATACGAAGAGACTCGCGTTCGTTGTTTTGCGTCAATTATATACATTTTAATAAGTACAGTAAAGAATAAGTAAATTCGCAGAAGTAACAGAGTACGGGAACGTGATAATTACTAATACTAAAATTATAAAGTTTCATAAATCGTAATAAGTCAAAGAGTGGATGATCAGAGTTATAATAAACAAGAAGAAGTAATAATACATATGAAGTTCTATTAATTCAATACATTGTAGTAAATCGCGGAAAAAGGCGAATGAGTTCGGAGTAAAGTTACGACGGTGTGAAATAGTCGAGCCACACGCGACGCGAACTGAGTTAAATGCACTTAAGGTCAATTCAGTAATCTTTGTGTCCAGAGTGTATAATTATACGACATAGTTATAGGTATAATCCATATGTTAGTGTAGTGCACCTGTGATAAAGTGAATTGTGCAGTTTTAACCAGGATTAACACACGACGACGGCTGCTGACGACTCACCGATCTACAACAGCTTCAGGACCACGCACTTTGGAAGGAATCTTACGCAAGTAACGAATAATGAACATTTAATTCTATGTTGTTGATAAATATTTTTGTTGTATTCAATATAGTGACTCAATCTGTCAGAAAAGGACTCACAGCTATTTAATAATATTCAATTTGTAAGATAAAACGATTCAAGTCATATAAAGAAATTTTGTAAGTATAAATGCAAATTGTTCATTAAAAGTTGATTAACATACTTTAATTTGTGTTTATTATTACTGGCGCCCTGAGGTATAATCAAGAGTCGGTACACTGGAATAAGTACTATAGACTGTTATATAAATTATTAATATCATATTTGATCAAGGTAGTTTGTAATCTTATTTCTCACATGCTCGTAGGCCAACATAATTTTCAAATAAATAATTTAACTCTTTTACAAAGGCCTATCTAGAAGTGTATTACATTTTATTTTAGTGAATCAGTGTAATATTTCATGCTTTATAGAATTTGTATATGTGTTCCTATATAGATAAGTATGTACACACCGAAGGTTTATTTTTCTACGAATCTAACCCCTTATAGGTTTTTTTGGGGAATCAGTGACATATTTCAGGCGTTATTGAATTTGACTGTGTTCCTATATAGATAAGTATGTATATTTAAATATACACCAATGGTTTACTTTTCCGTGATTGTAACACTATGAATCTAACCCGCTATGTGTAATATTTCATGCGTTATAGAATTTGTCTGTGTGTTCCTATATAGATAAGTATGTATATTACTAATTGATTTGTATTTTAAGTGTATACCAAAGATTTCTATTAAATTATTTTTTAACTTTTAATAATTCAAAACATACAGCAAACATAATCAGAAAAGTAACACACACTATATTTATTCATTCATGTATACATTACATAAAATTCACAATAATACAATTTATTTATACTTATTCACAATAACACAACTTATTTATAATTTACGTTTACTGTTACAGTTACACGTTACAATTAAAGTTTACAATTACTCAAATTTAAACATAATATAACACCTATGCATTACCATTTTATTGATATAAAAATTATTTTTAACTTTTAATAATTCAAATAATACAGCACTCATAATCAGAAACATAACACACTATACTTATTCATTCATGTATACATTACATAAAATTCATAATAATACAATGTATTTATACAATACTTACATAAAATTCACAATAACACAATTTATTTATAATTTAAGTATAGGCCCTACTGTTAGAGTTACACGTTAAAATTAAAGTTTCCAATTACTCATATTTAAACATAATATATTACCACACAATTCTATTTATACATCAAGGTGTTACAAATAAAACTTAAAAGTTCATAAATAATTACAGTACATATTATATATCTATTATTCAAGGTTTAAAAAACAATAATTACCAGAACACCAACACACCCTACAACACTTCTTACTACCCCACTTTATCTTATAACATTCCTCATTATAAAATTTTGGTGTAGGCCTACAGATTGATGAATAACGGTTACAATCGTGTTTCATATAATACATATTTCCAAACCACTTTTGTCTATATAATACATGTCTATTGTAATGAATGTATTTTATATGGTGGTATTTGCAGTATGTAATTGGAATTTCTATTAAGAACGGAAACAATGTGTAAAATTGTTTATTGAAGAATTCATTAAAAGCTTTTCTCATGTTCACGATATTTTTAGTAAACTTCATACATTTCCAACGATTCAGTTTATAATGATTGTTTAACGGAACCTCAAACTGTTCATAGTTAACATGTGAATGTAATTTAATTAAATCACATTGACAATAAAGTCTTTTACTTTTAGGGGTATATCCCAATTCTCTACTCAGAACTTTTAGAGTAACGTTACATCCAACATATTCTCTTCTCTTGTTTCTTTTTCTGAAAAAGAAAAAATTAAAATTAAATTGTTATATATATATATATAACGTAAACAATAGTTGCAGTACACCGATGCGGCGTCACATTTTGTTAATGTCGAAAGTACACGTGAAAGGTTTCTTATCAGACAATAGTGGGTAGAGTTATCGGCGTCGGACAATAAAAGAAGATTCACGTGATTGTTTCTACCGCGATGTTCAGGGGTATACGTATCTCGTTTTCGTATCCAAATACGTTGACCGATATGTTTTCATTTAGTTTCTCGAACCGCGTATTCTTATTTACTTCCACTGGGTACGTAATACCGTTCATGTTCCGTTCGTTCTCGTACGGTACGTAATGGCTGACGCGATGAGGGTTACTGGCGATCGGGTGTATAGCGGCCAGCACGGACCACAAAGAACACTTTTCGTCGTATCTATTTTTTACATTTACAATTCCTTGAGTTCTAAGTACGTAATTTCAAAGGCATCGGTAGAAAACTCGATGCTACAAGCGGATTATATTTTGTTACATTTAATTCCAGCGTCTCGACACCGTTCTGCACCCAACCGCTACCGTTACGTGTAACATTTTCAACGCTCTCGATTATTTTCTCACAGTTTGTAGAATACTGTTCACCGATGTCGTCAACAATCGATTTTCGTTCTGTTCGAGATCTAAATACTGCCGTGCAAGAAACGCTTTCACTTTCAATAAACTTTCTGAAAGAAATGCGTGCGGCCAAATACCATTTAATGTTGTTATTTAACGGTGGCTCGAGGCGACCGGACGTTACATTTGATTTGAAGTAGACGGGGCGGGGTGCGGAGCGACTGGTTTAGGCTGTGCTGGTGAGACTCCACGTTGATTTTTGCGGGGAAGGGGGGCTAGGTTGTTGCATTCGTAGCCGGTGACCGTGACCGTTGTGTCGTCGTCCGGTTCGTGACCGATGGGCTCGATGCGGTGCGGGGTGGTGTTTGCCGGTGATGATGTGGTTGGAGGTGCGGGGTAGAGGGGCTAGGTTGTTGCCGGCGTCCGTGACCGTGGTGTCGTCGTCCGGTCTTGACCGAAGGAGATGACGCTTTGGAAGGAAGGAACGTGGTCGGGGGAAACGGAATAAATACGTCAGTGTTTCCCTGTGCAGCCATCAGTACTCGCCATGGAAGGAGTCGTCGCCAACGCCAAAGCAGTTGAAAAATTTTTACTCAAAAGGGACTTATTCAGTCTCTCGTTAGATGTAAAATATCACATCGTGCGGATGAAATTCGTCAATACAAAATTCGGAGAGTCCGTAGTGGTGGACCTTGAAGACACCGGACCCTGTTCCCAGCCGGAGGAAAAACTATTTTACGTATACCTCCCGAAAAGATGGAGCAATGTGTTCACGGAGGACCAACTGAAAGCGGTGAGGCCTTGCGTGCTGTCTTTGCGTGTAACCTCGCACGCTCCGCTGGCAAACGAAAAAGTGAGCGTCCAGTTGAACATCGATTACGTGAGTATGTTTCTCGTATACACACACACACACACACACACACACACACACACACACACACACACACACACACACACACACACACACACACACACACACACACACACACACACACACACACATTCGATCACTTTCTGCTATAGTCCGTTTCTTGATGTATATAATACATTAAATATTTATAATGAATTTACCTCAAGATAGTTTTTTCCTTATTAGGAACATGTTTCGGGTACCATCTTGTACCCATCCTCAGCCTTCCGGTTTTTGTGTCTGGTGAAGTACATATGTGTTGGTTGACTATTATTATTGTGGCTTCCTGTTGGCTTCTGGTACTTCAAATTGGTTTTATTGTGTGTGATTGTGGTGAATGTGTTAGTTTTTTGTATATTTTCGATGTTGAGTCCTTTGAATATTGTGTCATGTTTTGTATTGATTTGTATTTGTTCAGGTATTAGTTTGTTTTGTGTTTTATATTTGTAAATTTTCCCAAATGTTAGTTATGGTGCCTTTGTGTGGTATATGTTTTATTAGTGTCACATTGGTTATGTTGGGAATTCATGTCCTGTGTTTATTGCATGTGTGGCTAAATTGGATTTATATATTTCTGATTTTTTTGTATGCGTTTAGGTGTTAAAAATAACGTTTTTTCAGCTTTTTTTGTTTGTCCTATGTAACATTTATTGCAATCTTGGCATTCAATTTTGTATATACCGTTAGTTGTTGTATTACCTTTCTTGTGTGGGCTATTTAGTTTTTGTAAATTATTTTCATTAGTTTTGTATGCTATTTTTATATCTGTGTTTTTAAATAGTTTTGTTAGTTTTGTCATTGTATTATTTATGTATGTGAATGTGGCCCATTTGTTGTTGTTGTTATTATTTATGTGTTGTTCATTTTGATTAATTCTTAATTGTTCAGTTTTTATTTTATATTTTATTCTACTTTCTATTTTGTTTACAGTATTTTTATTGTATCAATTTTCATAACCAATTTGGTATATTATATTTCTTTCTTTGTCAGTTTCTTGTTTGTTTAGGGGAATTTTGTACATTCTGTTAAATAGCGAATAGAATGCTGCCATTTTATGTTGTGGTGGGTGGTCAGAATGGTTAGATATAATGATGTTGGTAGAAGTTGGTTTCCTATATAGGCCTATTGCAAATTGTATGTGGTTGTTGTTTCTTGTGATGATTATGTCTAAATAGATGATTTTGTTATGTTTTTCTTTTTCTTCTGTGAATTGTATTTTAGGATGTATGTTATTGATTTGTTTCAGTATGTTCTCTGCATTTGTGTTTTTGTTATTTGATACATATATGCAATTTTAGCAGGGGATTAGGGACGCATCAATAGAATCAATCCCAAATTCTATTAAAATTTTGATATGATTCTATCGGGGGACGATATCACGGAAAATTGCATTCTCAACAATTTTACGGGGACAAAGTCATATGGTACACAGGGAGAAACATAAATTTATAGAAAGCGGTGGTTTTCTTTAGAAGTAAGAAAACATTAAAATATGTAGTAAAGAGCGATAGAAATTCAAAAGACGACTCTGCGTTGACGCCAGTACGTCGGCTAAAAAGTTACAAATTGTCACGGGCGGGTCGGACCGTCATAAAACTGTATTGTTTGCTAGGGTGTAAGAAACATTTACTAAGGTTGTAAAAGTTACGTGCATCTAACAAAAGGAGCTATATTTTAGAAAGAGAACGTATGAGTGAGATGGTAGGTGACGCGAAGTTTTCGTACCACGTGTTCACGCGCATTTTGTGGACGAATAACGGATAGCGTCATTTTTTACGCGGGTTGGTTCGTTAAACAGATTGGGTAGTTTTGAATTTAGCGGTAAGTCAGACCAATAGGCGTGTAGTTTGTCGATATTGAGTGAGGGTAGTTTGTAGCGAAGTATAAAAATACGGAGTGTAAGAAGTTAAGTCAGTCAACGGAGAGATTACAGATATTAGACTCGTAATATTTATTTTAATCTACGGGAAAATTACAACACTAAGAATCACATTAGTTGCAATAATAATTTCTCAGTAATTTTATTAAATATATTTCAATCTCCACGTAAGTCAATCACGGTAACGCGATAGTAATCTGTGCGGAAGTTAGCATCGTAAACACTTAATAAACGTTCATAAGAAGATCAACGTAAAACCGAGTAACATATCTAAGTTTAATTAATACAACAACCGTTTAAAAAGTCGAGTTACATAGCGATTTAAATGTATGAAACGTCATGGTGCGGGACGGTCGATCAATAAGCAGTTATTAATCTGGTGTTAGACGCACTTAGCTTTGTTAATGAAATACTGTGTTTTTCTACAAGTGTATTAGTATACAGCACCTGTGTAATTATCACTAAGCAAGTTGAGTGAATGGTGTAATACTTGTGAAACCAGTGTAATTAGTGCGACCTGACAAGGATAATTATTCAACGGATAACTTCTGATCACCAGCCTGGAAACCACATCGCAGAGGACATCGCATCGCAGAGTAATTCAACAGACACGTAATTAACAACAATGAACAATCATTTTATATTGCTTATTAATATCAAATATATGTCAATCTTGTTTTGGTGACTCAATCAGTCTAAGAATCCATTGCTAAGAAATAAACACTAATAAATTTGATAGTAAATGAATAAAGTACTGAATGATAAATTTGTAATATTTGAATACAACTGGTATTAAAAAATTTAATTAATAACAACTAAATTGTGTTTATTTATTACTGGCGCCCTGGGATAATTCTAAAGAGTCGGTACACGAAAGTAAGTGTGATATCTTATTGTTAAAATTTGATAAATGATAAATATTAATTTTGTCATTGAATAATTTAATTTGATAAACTCTTACTTTATACATGCTCGTAGGCCAAGTAGTATACAAAGTAGTAACAAAATAGTAGTGATATATGGCCTATATTTAAAAGTGTATTACATTCTGTCGCCCGAAACGTGGGACTATTGAGTCACTAATAGAATAGTAAAATAAGAATAAAATAGAATTAAGAATAACAATAATATAAGATATAGTTGTATGATTACGCGGAGTAAGAGTAGGAAAAACATTAACACACAGAACAACACGCACGGAGAAAACAATAACATGAATACAGAAACAACATCCCACGGTAACGAAATGGACTTCGATATAAACAATCAGCTAGGAGATTCGCAGACGATCGCACACATTTCAATGGGGAATGAAGAGTCAGGGACGCGGGGACTGAACGAAGAAAATGCAGAAACACAACATATTACACAAGAAACACTAGTAGAGGTTAGAGAGAGACCAGTATATCAGACATTACCAGAGAAAAACAAAGACACCGATATATGTACAATACTCCAACAACTAGTACAACAAACACAACGAATTGAACAACAATCGAAAGAAACAAAAGAACAACTATTACAACAAACACAACGAATTGAACAACAATCGAAAGAAACAAAAGAACAAATAAAAGAACTGGCGGAAAAAACAACACAACAGCTAACACAACAAGCGACACAACACAAACAACAAATGCAACGATTATCAGAGCAGATACACAAACAAAATATGGAACTAAGAAACGAAGTATTCACGCAACTCAATCAAGAAAGACCAAATAACCAAAAAGTTCTCCAGGAGTTTAGAGTAGATATTGATAATAAGATCGAAGAAAATTTTGATATGATTAGTACCGAAATTAGTGCCAATACAAAACAACAAATTAAAGAACTTGACGAAAAATACAATAATAATTTTGAAATAATTATTGAAACAGTAAGTGTAAACAATCAAAGATGTGCAGATAACACGGCAGCTATAAATGAAATAAAGGTCGAAAAACTGAAAGAGTTGGAAACTAAAATCAACAGCAAGTCTGACGAGACACACCTTAAATTACAACAAATACAACAGGAAGTACGAACTAAACTAGCGTCAATAAGCAATACACCATGTAATCGGAGCATGACAAACGAACAGGTAAAGGACATAAAATATAATGGCACGGGTGATTTCCCGATGGAATTTATTAAAGAATTGAATGAAATATTCAGAGAACATTATCAAGATGCTGGAAACATCAAGTGGATAGCAAGACATCTTGAAGGAGAGGCAGCAGTGTGGTGGAGGTTAGTAAAAGATAACATTAACAATTTTGTGGACTTCACTGACGCATTTATAAGTAAATATTGGAATGACGTCATTCAAGAGAGAGTACGCAATGAACTGGAATTCGGAAGGTATCACGCCGAGAATGGGATGAACATGATCCAATACTTAGAGCGTAAACTGTTAGAAAACCGACAATTAATTCCGCCAATACCTGATAAGTATTTAATTAGAAAAATTACTAAACATTATCCGCATGAAATAAGAGTTGCGATAATTACTCGTGGTGTAGTGACAATCAATGAATTCGAGCAGGTCTTGTTAGAATTTATGAATCTGAGATGTGACACCAGAGAGGCGAGCCGAGGGTACTATGACGGACGGCGAGATCGTAAATCATGGACGAGGGGTGAAGAGGAGAGAGAGCGACCAGCTGAGCACGGGCGCGCAAATGAAAGTGAAAGTAGGCCAGTTACTTCACACTACCCCAAACGAACAAACAAGTTTAAAAATGAGAACGAACCTATTCCATCGACCAGCGGTGCGAACGATAACAAAGTTAATACCGTTATGCCAAAAAACTAGCTAAGTTCTGTAAATATGAAGTAGACTTAAGTAATATTAGTAAATATATTAACACTACTTTTCTAGATTTAAGAGATGATTTAATGGATAATGATGATGTCAACATAATATGTAAAGTTAATAAATGTCCGGAAGTAAGTGTCTCGTTGAACGGAGTGTCTACATGCGCCTTATTGGACACCGGGAGCCAATTAAACGCTGTCTCAGAACAGTGGTTTAAAGACAATAAAAAGGAATTGGGTGATCTAGAAATGTTAAAATTGTCGAATACCGTAATACCGTATACCTCCGTGGCGGAGGTGCAACCGGCAATAAGTCAAAAAGAGTTACACAACAAATCCTATTAACTGTCCAAATCGAAAGTTTAAGAGTCGATAGTGTCTTCGTAGTTGTCCCAGAATTAATAAAAGATTGTATCTTAGGCATAGGGTTATTGGAAGAAAATGGGTGTGTGATCGACCTGAACAACAAACGATTAATCATTCAGGGAGACAAAAACCAGGAAGGAACTACAGCGGAGATACTACGAGTAGAACTCGCATCTGCCGATGAAGAGATCGAAGAATTGATTGGACAGAAGGTACAAACTATCACAGAAATAACCGAAGCTGAACGGAGCGAGCTAAAGCATATTTTGATGGATAATAAAATGGTATTCCGGGATACGCCAGGTAGGATTAACTCGTATCAACATAAATTCGAAGTCACCGATCGGACACCCTACTGTCAGAAAGGTTGGCCGATTCCGATGAGATACAAGGAAGCAGTGAAGGCAGAAATCCAGAAAATGGAGGCGCATGGTGTTATTGAAAGGGCCCAGAGTCCATACGTCAACCCTATGGTTACTGTCGTAAAGAAAGACCAGACGGTTAGATTATGTTTGGACGCCCGTAAGCTGAATTCAGTAACAGTTCCAGACCATGAGGGAGCCATTCCAATTAACGAGATACTGGGAAAATGTGGTAACATTAAAGTCATGTCCACAATTGACCTCCGTAGCTCATTTTGGCAAATCCCATTGCATCAGGAATGTAGAGATTTTACTGGGTTTTTGTACGAAGGCAAGTGCTATCGGTACACAGTGACGCCGTTCGGATTGAAGACTAGCCTAGCAAGTTTAACACGTGGTTTGGACCGAGTATTGTCGGAAGAAGTGAAGGCATTTACGATCTTATATGTAGATGACTGCTTATGTATCTCGGATAGCGTGGAAGAGCACCTACGGCACTTAAAATTATTATTACGTGACATCAAACAAGCTAATTTAACTGTCAACTTTAAAAAATCGAAGCTGTTTCGTAAAGAGATTGATTACCTGGGATATCGCTTAACAACAGAGGGTATTACCGCCGCACCGGATAAGATTAGAGCCATTCAGGAATTTCGGAAGCCAAAGAATCAAAAACAACTTAAAGGATTTCTGGGCTTAACCAATTTTTACAACCGATTCACCAATAAATACGCCGAAGCGACGCAACCGTTGTTAAACTTATTAAAAAAGAATACCACGTTTAAATGGACAAAGGAAATGGATCAGCATTTTGAGAGAGTCAAGGAATTATTCATCGAATCAGTGGTTCTTAAGCATCCTGACCCCAACAAGCGTTTCTACCTACAGACGGATGCGAGTCGTTATGCGCTGGGAGGCCAGCTTTACCAGCTAGACGAGAATAACGACATTGGAGTAGTCGCATACACAAGCCGCGTGGTACGGGGAGCTGAGCGTAATTACTTCACCACAGAATTAGAGCTACTGAGTGTTGTATACTGTTTGCAAAAATTTAGGACCTACGTACTGGGTAAGCCTTTTACAATCATTCCTGACAACAAGGCGTTAATATTCATAAAAAAGTGCCACCTAAATAATTCCCGCATAACGCGATGGATTCTCGCTATACAAGGTATGATTTCGACATCATTCACTGCAAAGGGCGAGATAACATCGTGGCGGACATCCTGAGCAGGCATCCTGAAGACATGGACGAGGAACAACCAATCGATCGAACCGAGGAGTTAGAGATCAATCTTATCAACATCCGCATCAGTAAGGAGGCTAAGGAGCAGCTCAAGAATATAAGAAGTTATCAACTAGCCGACATGAAATTGAAGCAAATTATCGACGTAATACGAGCCAATAAACAACATAAACTTGCCCAAAAACACAGTTGGCACAATGACAAATTATACCAAAGCGAAAAAGGGGTATGGAAACTTATGTTGACCAATGAACTTTGCCACAATATGATTGCTGAACTACATCAGGCATACAGTCATGTGGGAAATCGTCGTACATATCAACTGTTCAAAGAAAATTTCACGGGGAACTCAGTTAATAAGATTACCAAATTAATTACGAAAACTTGTCAAACATGCCAGAAAAGCAAGGACCATTTTAAACGAATGGTAGGCGAAACGCAGCCTGTCATACCCCAAAACAAGAGTGAACTAGTTAGTATTGACTACTATGGACCATTACCGGTATCCACGGGCAAGGTCAGGTACATACTCACTGTGATTGACAACTTCACCAAATATGTAAAATTATATAAATTAAGGCAAGCCACCACGACCGCCACTATAAATAAAATTAAATTGTATTGTGAAGAAATGGGAAGGCCATCAGCAATGCTGACTGACAACGGTACCCAGTTCACCAGTCAACGATGGTTCACAGCATTGACGGAGATGGGTATTAAACCAAAATATACCGCTGTCCGCAATCCGTGCACTAATTTGGCCGAAAGGATCAATAGACAATTAGGCAACATGTTTAGGGCATTGACATCCGAAAGACACACAAAGTGGGCACAATTTCTTAATCTAGTTGAAGCATGTATAAATCAAACATACCATGAGACAATTGAAACCACCCCGTACGAGGCACAGTGGGGAAGAAAACCGGAGCGGGACTGGACCAAATATCTTGACAAGGAAATGATGCCGACAAGCCAACCAATTACTTATCATAATATTTACTTACGCATAAAAGAAAAGGGAGAAAAAAGGATAAATCGAATCAACGCTGCTCATCAGATTTCAAAATTCCAAATAGGAGATAAGGTGTTGCTACGCGCGTATCCAATCTCAGATATTAACAAGAAGATAATAGGGAAATTTTGCAATTTATTTGAATGACCATATAATATAACAAAGGAACTCGGAACAGCAACCTACCAGCTAGAAGACGCACGACGACCAGGATGTATCAGAGGAAATTTTAATATACGACAATTAAAACCGTATTATGAGCAAAGACCCATTACTACACACATTAACACTGATACTACATAGATACTAAACAGATTGTAATAGCACACAACGTCTACATATGTAATAATTGTAAGATTCGAATACTGGTGTAATAAATAAGATAATCATTGTTAATTATTAAATTGTATAAGGATTCCAAAAGCTATTAGCGTAGTTATTATGAATGTACTACATTGTAAGAGTAAGTTAAGGGAAGTAGAACGTAAACAGATGTTAGGGCAAAATGTCATTGTAACATGTGTTGAGATGAAAGGGAGAGCAAAGCAGAATATTTTAAAAGTAGTCGTTTGACTAGTTTGTCAAGGGTGGGACGGAGAGTCTGTTTGTAAACAAACCTTGAAATACCGTTGACACTTAGGATATAACAACAGATCGTAAACTAACAACCATGTTGTGTTAAATAAATTAAAAGTAATTAATATAATGTGATGTATAAACAAATCTAGATTATAGCAAGGGTTAAACAAATTATTGTTAGTAATATAAAATTTTAGCAGGGGATTAGGGACGCATCAATAGAATCAATCCCAAATTCTATTAAAATTTTGATATGATTCTATCGGGGGACGATATCACGGAAAATTGCATTCTCAACAATTTTACGGGGACAAAATCATATGGTACACAGGGAGAAATATAAATTTATAGAAAGCGGTGGTTTTCTTTAGAAGTAAGAAAACATTAAAATATGTAGTAAAGAGCGATAGAAATTCAAAAGACGACTCTGCGTTGACGCCAGTACGTCGGCTAAAAAGTTACAAATTGTCACGGGCGGGTCGGACCGTCATAAAACTGTATTGTTTGCTAGGGTGTAAGAAACATTTACTAAGGTTGTAAAAGTTACGTGCATCTAACAAAAGGAGCTATATTTTAGAAAGAGAACGTATGAGTGAGATGGTAGGTGACGCGAAGTTTTCGTACCACGTGTTCACGCGCATTTTGTGGACGAATAACGGATAGCGTCATTTTTTACGCGGGTTGGTTCGTTAAACAGATTGGGTAGTTTTGAATTTAGCGGTAAGTCAGACCAATAGGCGTGTAGTTTGTCGATATTGAGTGAGGGTAGTTTGTAGCGAAGTATAAAAATACGGAGTGTAAGAAGTTAAGTCAGTCAACGGAGAGATTACAGATATTAGACTCGTAATATTTATTTTAATCTACGGGAAAATTACAACACTAAGAATCACATTAGTTGCAATAATAATTTCTCAGTAATTTTATTAAATATATTTCAATCTCCACGTAAGTCAATCACGGTAACGCGATAGTAATCTGTGCGGAAGTTAGCATCGTAAACACTTAATAAACGTTCATAAGAAGATCAACGTAAAACCGAGTAACATATCTAAGTTTAATTAATACAACAACCGTTTAAAAAGTCGAGTTACATAGCGATTTAAATGTATGAAACGTCATGGTGCGGGACGGTCGATCAATAAGCAGTTATTAATCTGGTGTTAGACGCACTTAGCTTTGTTAATGAAATACTGTGTTTTTCTACAAGTGTATTAGTATACAGCACCTGTGTAATTATCACTAAGCAAGTTGAGTGAATGGTGTAATACTTGTGAAACCAGTGTAATTAGTGCGACCTGACAAGGATAATTAATCAACGGATAACTTCTGATCACCAGCCTGGAAACCACATCGCAGAGGACATCGCATCGCAGAGTAATTCAACAGACACGTAATTAACAACAATGAACAATCATTTTATATTGCTTATTAATATCAAATATATGTCAATCTTGTTTTGGTGACTCAATCAGTCTAAGAATCCATTGCTAAGAAATAAACACTAATAAATTTGATAGTAAATGAATAAAGTACTGAATGATAAATTTGTAATATTTGAATACAACTGGTATTAAAAAATTTAATTAATAACAACTAAATTGTGTTTATTTATTACTGGCGCCCTGCGATAATTCTAAAGAGTCGGTACACGAAAGTAAGTGTGATATCTTATTGTTAAAATTTGATAAATGATAAATATTAATTTTGTCATTGAATAATTTAATTTGATAAACTCTTACTTTATACATGCTCGTAGGCCAAGTAGTATGCAAAGTAGTAACAAAATAGTAGTGATATATGGCCTATATTTAAAAGTGTATTACAACCACTTTGATCTCCATACGGACGTGTACAGGTTCTTGTACACGTTGGTAATGGAAAAAAACGGTTAAAAAGTATATATACATTGATTTTATTCTATAGTTACAGAGAGATGAACAGATGCGTTGAGGCGAATTGTTTGTGCGAGTGTGATGGTGAGATATGTTTACACCACCATATAATAGACATTGTGATGTAGTAAGTGAGTGTGAATTTAATAGAGTATGGATGTGGGGAGGAAGAGAGAGAGAGAAGAAAACCTGAATGTAATCACGAACTGTTTGTTTTATATATCAAATTTTATTTTAATTTTTTCAGAAAAAGAAACAAGACAAGGGAATATGTTGGATGTAACGTTACTCTAAAAGTTCTGAGTAGATAATTGGGATATAGTCCAAAAGTAAAAGACTTTATTGTCAATGTGATGTAATTAAATTACATTCACATGTTAACTATGAACAGTTTGTGATTCCGTTAAATGATCATTATAAACTGAATCGTTGGAAATGTACGGAGTTTACTAAAACTGTCGAGAAAATGAAGAGTGCTTTTAACGAATTCATCAATAAACAGTTTTACACATTGTTTCCGTTCTTAATAGAAATTCCAATAACATACTGCAAATACCACAATATAAAATACCTTCATTACAGTACAAGTGTATTATCCAGACAAAAGTGGTTCGGAAAGATGTATTATTTGAAACGATTTTACTAATTACATACCAAACTGGACACCAAAATTTTATAATGAGACATGTTATAAGAAAACGAGGTGTTGGTGGGGTACTATGAATAGTGGCAGGATCTGTTGGTGTTCTGCTAATTATTGTTTTTTTAAACCACGAATAACGGATAAATAAAATGTATTGTAATTTTTTTCTAGTGAACATTTAAGTTTTATTTGCAGCACCTTGTTTGTCGTACACCTCCGTATAATAGTCATTGCGATGTAGTAAGTGAGTGTGAATGTAATAGAGTATGAGTATGGGGAGGGGGGAGAGAGAAGAACAAAACCAGAATGTAATCATGAACTGCTTCATACACACACACACACACTATATATATATATATATATATTGTAGCGTGACAGAAAATCCACTACTTATTAATTCATATAAAATAATAAAAATTAATTACACCACATATGTTAATATAAAATCGAATGAAATTGAATGAAATCAAAGGAATAAACAACAATAAAATAAAAATTCTCATTACATTATATAAAAACTACTGTTAAAAATCAAAGAAATTATTGAAAGCAACTCATATTATAAAATCAGGAATTTACCCAGGAAGCTAGGAGCAGTAAACAAATTAGATAACACAATATCAAGAAGAGAGAATCAGTTTGAGAGTGGTGAAACACCAAAATACCCCAAAGACAAGAAGAAGGAAGAATAAAATTTGTGATCAGGAAGTAAACAATACCCTGAAACCTTTAGCGAAGAGCAAAGTCAGTATCAGTAAATAACTTCGATACTCCAAACTAAACATCAGTCGAGATAACACGAAGTACCTTGGTTTACCCAACAGTGAAGAATGAAGACAAGAAGAAAGAAGAAGGAAGACCAGAAGAAAGACAAGAGTGAAGACAAGAAAGAAGATAAGAAGAAAGACAAGAAAGAAGACAAGAAGAGAGGAAGAAATAGTATGAAAGAAACACCGTTATAAAACCTATTATTAAATACCATCAACCCCAAACCCATAGAGACAATTAAAAAGAAAGTATAACATCCCAAAATCCTATAAAAATGTAATTATTAAGAAATCAAAAGTGTTGTCTAGTATAATAAGAAGTGAACCAACTAAAGCTATTGTGTGATAAAGGAAATAAACAAGTCTTAACAGTCCATGATTACTGAAGGTCTGGTCTGAGATAATAAGACTCAAAATATCAGAACCACCAGTGAAAGTGAACTTGTGCAAGTGTTTTTGGAAATTCAATAAACTTAAAGTTGGTGATACTATGACTTATCAATATGCTATATAACAACTTTTATATTCAATAATACACATCATCATAAAATAATAAAATGGAAGATTTCCAATATTTTATTATTTTAATGTAACTCTGTTATTACAAGACATTTGTAAAAATGATAATAACTAGAGTATGGGTGGACATGTTTACTGATGAAGGGGATAATAGATAATAATGGTTTAGACCAGAAAGGACTGGCATTAATTTATGTTCATAGGTTTAAATTGTTTAAAATGGCTATTTGTTCACAGCCATGAACTCAATAGGTTTATAAGAATTTTTAGTAAATAAGATTTATATGTGATTAAAATGAATTATGTTTGCCAAATAACAGCATGCATACCATTAATAATGTTTCAGTAGGTATGCTGTATTAATTCAAAAAGAATTAAATGTATGTTTTCAAACCATGTCAGCAATATGTTCAATCTTAGAATGCTGAATGATGTTCATTATTATTTTTTATATAACAGTAGTATTAATCAAATACTACACCTCACAATGGGTTTGTAAAACGTTTTATTTTCATGTAATAATAACTATGTAAAGTCAGAGGAGGAGTAGGATTAAATTTATTTGAGAAAGACAGAAATGTAAAATTCTAAACTCTAGGCCATGTGGTGAATTCACAGAAGCCATATAAACCAGTTAATTCACTTATAATTCCTGTAAACTGGCAAGATTTAGGTAAGGTAAACCAGTTAACCACTACTGTGAATGATCCTATGAGTTAAAGTGATAATAAGGAAATATACCTTAAAATATTGTAAATTTTCAAAATATATAAATTAATTAATTTTAAAGAGCAATGTCAAATTCAGGGATTAACATAAAAAACCAGTTCAAAGGTTCAATTTATATGTATTTAAGGAAAGGAAGAGAAATATGACTAATTAAAGTTTATTATAATAGCATTAATAACAATTAAAATGGCAGAAAAATTTATATGAAGGCGGAAACCAATTTTTCAGCCTAGATTTCCAAAAAGAGAGAAATTTGGTAATTTCCACAAAATGTCAACAGATATGGACTATAATATATCAATTTAAAAGGAATGAGAGGATTAAACCAATGATAAGGTTCATAATTCATGAAGGTGACGAATAAAATAAATAAATTCCATATATAATGTAATTTTGTATCATGTGTATGGGAAATCAAAATATTTTAACAATACTTTTTCAAAGATTAACTGGGCCAGATTTTGACTAACATGAAGGAAGTTAGTTTAGTCTTTTGTTGAATATCAAGCTGAATAGTTGTGTGATATAACGTTCCTTAAAACCGTGTAGAAAATGGTACTACGGTTACCTACTAATATCAGTGAAGCGAGAGTTAAATAAATTAAACACTTTTCTAACTAAAACTACAGAAACTTTAGCGACAATAGTGAAAACTAACACCAAACTTCATTATACTAGTGATTTAAAACAGTAAAACAATATATTTGTGATAATTAACGCTACAACTCATAACCACCTTTTGAATAGTTAACCCACAGAAGTGAACACAAATCAAATAACATAATTAACACAAGTATACACGGAACACTTATTCAGAACACACCAAACAACCTATTAGACAGATTACACCAGTGCGGGGACATTTTAAACATTTATGAAGGTAATTTTGCTGTGAGATTTTAACACGACGACTTTCCCAATAACCTCGCCATATCTAGGAGCGGCCATCTTTGAAAAATACGAATCTCTGCCTTCCGCATCGAGTGACGTCAGCAGCTACATATGGTTTGATGATTCAACTTTCTTAAACATTATATCAGAATTATTTAAATATTGTTAAATATTAATTATTGAAATTACTTTAATTGTTAATGTTATACTTTCTCGTTGACCCTTCTCTGACTATTAATATAATCGCTCCAAGAACCTTTTTTATATAATACTTGTAATAATTTTTTCCACTGTATGAACGAATCGATTATTCCCTGAGACGGAGTCGATCATTGCTCCCAATCGATTAAAAATCGATTATTTATTAAATTTGTTAATAAATCCATTTATTTCAATTGTTTGTACCTATTATTATTTCACATGCTAATTTAAGGTTTATTTATTAATGCAACGAGACTTCAAGAAGAAGAAAATATTAATTAACAGTGTGATATTGGACCAGCACTAAACATCATAAATCGATTGCTTACCGGAGTTAATCTGATTAACTCCAGACTTGGTTCAGATCTTCCAGAAGTGCTCAATAATGAATAAATACCTTCTTAATTATTAAAATTTTTAACAGAACATTAAAACAGGATTATTTCACAATTACAGACATTGATTAAAACATAAACAAATTTTTTTTCTTTTTTAAAAATAATTTTGTTTGAAATAAAATTTTTTCTCTATTATCTTTTTTTGTAAAGACCGCATACAGGAATTCCTTACAAAGTGGCATCCAACTTAGAGGGCTTGATAAGATAAGCCTGGCAGCGATTAATTGATAGAGACAGAAGAAAAATCCAAAGACGAGCTACTTCGAAAAAGAGGGCGGCAGAGGCCGAAAAAGAAGTTGACATGGGGGATAAGGAGGCAACACCCGTTGAGGAGCCGGAAGTGGTATTACCCCCACTGGAAGATAAACAAACCGCACCAACAGAGGAACAACCTGAATTACCAACTCAAACAGGGGACGGCAATGTCCCAGAGAAGGAGAAGGAGAAATCCGATACTAATGGAATTCAAAAATGGATAGGATGATGGAAATGTTCCTAAAAATGAGTCAGCAAATGGAATAAAATAGTCAAAAGATGGAGAAGAAAATGGATTTCACTAAGGAAGATGTGAATGGAATAAACAAAAACATAGAGGAATTGAAGGAGGACAACCGATCCACAAAGGAAGAATTGGGCCGTAAGATAGAGAATACTAATAAGAGGATCGAAGAAACCAGTAAGAAGATGGAAAGGAAAATGGAAGAAAATAATAAGAATATGAAGGAAGAATTGAGGGAAAATAATAGGAATTTGGAGGAGAAAATGGAAGAAACCAGTAGGAAAATAGAAAATGACAACCAACAATTAAGGGAAGAATTGAGAGAGGACAATCAACTGCTGAGAGAAGAATTAAGGGAAGTTAACCAAGAGAACATGAATAAGTTAGACGAGAGGATTGAGTTAGCTAAAGAGGAGTTGAATAAAAAGATAACAGAGACGAAGAAATCCATCGTGAAGAAGTTAGAACAGGAAGTCGTGGTTGTTAACCAGCAGATCAGGGAAGTAGACGAAAGATGTCGTCAGACCGAAAACGAAGTGCTGGAAGTCCGGGAGGTAATACATAAAGAGATTACACATGTCAAGGAACAACAGGAAACGAAACTGGAAGAAAACAAGAAATTTGCCCTGGAAGAAATCAATAAAGTGCGGACACATGTAACCGAAAGATGCGACGGCGTGGAAGCCGCTATGACGAACATCACCGGACAAGTGCGTCAGAGCCAGGAGGAGATAGAATTGATAAGGAACAGACCAACTGGTTACAATCATTTCCCAATGTCAGAAAACAGAGAATGGCTTAATTTCCGGCAGTATAAACGGAAGCCCATGGAGTTCTTAGCACGCATAGAGGAGTACCTAGAAAAACATAGAGGGAACCGGTGGGTCCAGAACAGGGAAATCCTAGACGAGTCGTTTCGGGAGGTGAATGACCATTGGTGGATGGCCAACCGGAGCGACATCGAAAGTTATCAGCAATTTAAGAGCCTATTCAAGGCGAAGTACTGGTCGGAGACGACTCAAAACTTGATAAGAGATAATATATGCCACGGCCACTACAAACCACAAGTCGGTAGTTCGATGACAGCATATTTTCTCGGCAAGGTATGTATGGCCAAGCATTTAGAACCGGCCATACCTGAGGAGTGCCTAATAAATAAGTTGTCATATCATTATGACGAAGAAGTAATTCGTGCGAGGAGAGGCAGCCAAATAAAAACAATCCAGGCAATGACAGAACTCCTCGAAAACTATGAAAATGAAGACTACTACCGACAGAGCCGGAGAAGAAATGATGGGCCCGAACCAAGGACGTATCCGAACAACAACCAGGGTACGAACAACACCAACACTGGGTACCAAGGAGGCCGGGCATACCCGCAGAATAATAATTTTAACAATAATAATAACTTTATCACTACTAATCAAAATAATAACAATAATACAGGTCCAAACCATGTGAACCCGAGTCGACCCTCTAATGGTTATCAGGGTAACAGAAATCCCTACCCTCATAACCAAAATAGTCAGAGAAGCCCCAATTATGGTAATGATCGTTACCATAATAATAATAATCGTGCGGGTCCCCCGCCAACGAGTGAATTTCATACGAGCCACAAATGATCGACAGCGAAGATACAACAACAATCGAAGAAACAGCTACCGTGGATATGAAGACAGGCGGAGGAGCCTAGAACGGGACCAACCAAGGTACTATCCGACGAGAAGGAGTACTAGTTTAGACGATGCTGAACGGAGGTCTAACCACGAACGACCGGAAGACCATAGGACAGATTGACAGGGGCCCACTCTAAGCATCCCAAATGACGCTTCAACTAGTATGGCACAAAGGAACAATGATGCCGAGCCTTTAAACGGACACAGGCAGTAATAAATCGCCAGAACCCGTTACTGCTCCTAAATACTGGGTATAATAATAATAATGAGTGTAATCGTATATATAATAATAATCGTATCACAGTCATCGGGTGCAACTACCTAAAGGACATCCGACATGAGTTATTGGAAGAGGATAACAGTAATCCCACCAATAACTTTAATAACGAAATAATACATGTCAACGCAGAGGAGAAGGCATCCCAGCCAAGTTGATGATCGATACTGGTTCGAACGTATCAATCATAAGTACGACGGAGTTGGAGAGGATACAGCAAGAGTGCGGGAGAACTTTACCAACGTTGCCGTTGAATAATATTATTTTGTTGGGCGCAACCGACCAACAAAATAAAATAATACGTAGGCAAGTCTCCGCCAGTGTGATGAGCTGTGGTATAGCAATTGATATGGAATTCTTGGTGGCGAGCGGGCTGCCGTTTAACATACTGGTCGGGTGTGATGTGCTCAGGAGGAATTCCGCCATCATTGATCTGAGAACTGAGAAATTGTCGCTGTTTTCCAACGGACATACTTGGACGGCGAACTTGGTGGGAAGTTATTCCCGATAGTATCCACCAGCAAATCCGCAAAATTAACTACATCCATCCAACATCTATAATTGAACAAAGAATAGACGACACCTCCAATGAAAATTTATGGTCACAAAAAATCCAAGAGATCAGGGATTTCCGGAGCGGTATCACTGGCGAAAGATTAACCTTAAACCAAGCGAACAAATTAATCAACATCTATGACAAATATAAATCAGTCTTTTCTGATGAGCCCGGTAAAGTGAAAAACTTCCAGTGTACTCTACAGTTCCGAGACACAGTGGACTTTAACCGGAAGTCTTACCCCATCGCGCAATCACGAAAGCAAGCAGTAAGAGCTGAAATAGAACAAATGATTAACCGTGACATTATAGAGAGTAGCCATTCCCCAGATACAAGTCCTATCGTGGCTATTCCTAAGAAAAACGGACAAGTCCGTTTGTGTTTAGATGCGCGTGAAATAAATAAAATGATCATAAATGACAGGACTTCGCCCGGTGAGATTGAGGAGATTTTAAAACGGTTCCACGGCACCAAGTACTTTAGTACCTGGGATACGGTGTGCGGGTACTGGCAGGTGGAATTCCATCCACAGAGTCGCCAGTATCTGGCCTTTATATTCGAAGGGCGGAACTACCAGTTTAAGAGGTTGCCCTTCGGACTGGTAAACTCAGTCGCAGTCTTTGTGCACTGCATGGACCAGATACTTGGCCAAGAAGCACTACAGTTCACCACCGTATACGTCGATGACTTGCTAGTGTCCTCAGAAACTTGGGAGGAACACTGCTACCGTGTGGAACACGTATTACAGAAGCTAGCAGCAAATAATATTACGCTGAAATTAGCAAAATCTCATTTTATCGCTAAGGAAATACAATTCTTGGGTTTCATCTTGAATGATCAGGGAATTTCACCGTCGGCTGAAAAGGTCGAAGCGATTCAGAACTTTCCTACACCTAAGAATCGAAGGCAGTTACAGTCGTTCCTGGGACTCTGTAATTACTACCGCAAGTTCCAGGAAAAGTACTCAGAACTGACTGCCAGATTTCAGCCGCAACTGTCATCCAAAAATAAATGGATCTGGGGTAATGAACAACACAATATATTATCATTAATAAAACAAAAATTCCTTGAACCCATCATACTTCGCCATCCAGATTTTAGCAAACCTTTCTTTCTTAATTGCGATGCAAGTGACATCAGCCTCGGCACTACCTTATATCAAGAGGATGAGGAGGGCGAACATCTTGTGATCTGCTTTGCCAGTAGAGCATTGAATCAATGTGAGAAGAACTACCACGTTACAGAAAAGGAATTATTGGGTGTCGTGTTCGCGTGTGGAAAGTTCCGCACTTATATTCTTGGTTATTCCGTTACCGCCCGGACAGACCATAAGTCTATATCGTTCCTTAAGAGATGTAAGTTAAGCCATGGAAGGTTAACACGGTGGATACTATTACTGCAAGAATATGACCTTAAGTGGGAGTATATCCCCGGAAAGAAGAATGTCGTCGCGGACGTATTGTCTAGAGTAGACATTGATAAACAGACGTTCGAGGGGGAGAAGGAGAGTATTCTTAAAGTATACCATATTCTAAGCAGCAGCGCCGGTCTACAATCAATTTTGGAACACCTGAGCACACACCAACAAGCTGACCCGAAATTAATCTCTATTATAACCAGATTGGAAGCCGGGGAAGAGACGGTCTCTCAATATTATAAAATCCATAACGGAATCCTGTTTTCACGACCATCTTTATATAAGGAGGAATGGAAGGTTATTATTCCAACCCATATCGAAAAGGAGATAGTGTTTAATTATCATGTTCGATATGGGCATATGGGCGCCTTAAAGGTAGTAAAAGCCCTGGAAGAGAGCTGCCATATCAAAGACATAAATCGGAAGGTACGAAAGTACATAAGAAACTGCCGCATTTGCCAACTCGTAAAAACCAACAACGAGAAAAGAGAAGGGCAAATGATTCCGATAACCTCTCAATTGAAACTTGAGAAAGTATTCCTGGATATCTGTGGGCCATTTCCCCGCAGTGGGGGCCGCCACAGATACAAATATCTCGTCATCGTAATGGACCATTATACCAAGTTCGTAAAGCTATACCCAGCGAATCGAGCGACAACAAATAAAGTTCTCGACATCCTGACCAACCAGTACTTCCCAACCGTCGGAAAACCAGTGTCGATCATAACCGACCACGGAACACAATTCAAGGGGAGGAAATGGCGGGATACACTACTGTCAATGGGGGTTCATACCTATAGGACTTCGGTATACCACCCGAGCAGTAACCCGGCCGAAAGAGTCTTGCGAGAGGTGGGGCGCCTATTAAGAACGTATTGCCACGATCAGCAGAGGAGGTGGCAAGAATACTTGGAGGCCACTGAAGAATTCCTCAACCTGGCATACCATCCAGCCATAGGAATAACCCCATACTCCGCCATGTACGAAAGACAACCCCCAAGGGAGATCGAGGAAATATTGGCGTTCCCCAGAGAGCATAAGTATATATTTAATAAAGTTCAATTTCATAATAAGGTGGCCGAAGATCAGGAGAAACGGCGGAATAAATACAATAAAAGCATGGGTAAGATTATTACTTATACCGTTGGAGAGAAGGTGTTGTTGAAGAATAGGGAATTACCCAGTTCCTTAGAAGGGATAACAAAAAAGTTATTGCTTCTGTACACTGGTCCCTATATTGTCTCTAAGAACAATAACAACAACACGTACGAAATTAAGGAGATGGGTTCTAATAAAGTTAAGGGTGTCTTTAACCAGGCATCCATAAAGAAATTTTATGAATAATAACCCTCAAAATTCTAAAAATAATGTAATACCAAATTACATACAATTATTTAAAAGAAACATTTTGGAAAGAGAAGAAAAAGAATTTAGAAATCAACTAAATTCTAAAAATAATGTAATACCAAACCCTCAAAATTCTAAAAATAATGTAATACCAAATTACATACAATTATTTAAAAGAAACATTTTGGAAAGAGAAGAAAAAGAATTTAGAAACCCTCAAAATTCTAAAAATAATGTAATACCAAATTACATACAATCATTTAAAAGAAACATTTTGGAAAGAGAAGAAAAAGAATTTAGAAACCCTCAAAATTCTAAAAATAATGTAATACCAAATTACATACAATTATTTAAAAGAAACATTTTGTAAAGAGAAGGAAAGGAATTTAGAAACCCTCAAAATTCTAAAAATAATGTAATACCACATTACATACTAAAAATTTGAAAAAACCATTTGGGAAGAAGAAGATAAAAAGAGTTTAAACACCCTCAGAATTCTAAAAATAATATAATACCAAATTACATACAATTATTTAAAAGAAACATTTTGGAAAGAGAAGAAAAAGAATTTAAAAACCCTCAAAATTCTAAAAATAATGTAATACCAAATTACATACAATTATTTAAAAGAAACATTTTGGAAAGAGAAGAAAAAGAATTTAGAAATCAACTAAATTCAAAAATAAGGTAATACCACATTACATACAATTATTTTAAGAAAAACTATTTGGAAAGATATAAGAAGAAGAATTTGGACTTAATAATCCAAATTCCAAAACAATTGTAAGATCACCTTACATACCAAGCATTTGAAGAAAACTTTATAGAAGGATAAAAGGAATAGAATGAAATAATTCAAATAAATTCCGAACACGTGTAAGATCACCTTACTAACTAAAAATTTGAAAAACTTTATGACAAGAATATAAAAGAAGAATTTTGACTCATCCAAATTTTAAAACAATGTAAGACCACATTACTAACCAAGTATTTGAGAAAAACCATTTTGCAGAAATATAAAAAGAATTTTGAATTGAAAACAACTAAATTTAAAAAGAAAGCAAGCCCACCTTACATACAAATTATTTGAGAAAACTTTATGGAATAATATAAGAAGAATGAATTTTGAATTGTGTACAAATCAAGTTTCCAAACCAAGAGTAAGTACAACTTACCGACCAATTATTAATAAAACACTTGGGTGAAATAAACAGAAAAGATTTAATACCATATTTATGGTAAGCATAAAATATATTTATCATGTTTATAAAGGATCGTAATGGGGTGAATAAAGGAAACAGACTTTAGAATTAAAACAAATAATTCTGGAGAAATATGATCATGTCTAATTTCAAAATAAAGTGTGAAAAACTTTCCATAAAGGGATACGAAAGGAAATAAACCGTGTGATACGATTGAGTGATTGAATATAATAAAATACAAAAACTTATGTGGAATTATGAGATAATAAAACTTTGAAGTGGTATGAGGAGAAATTATGACCTCATTATAAAATTAATCAAAAACATTCTTTGGAAAGGATAATAACCATGACAGGAATAATGTGAGAATAATATCAAAGATATATGTAATTAAACGAATTAATATAAAATGATTTATGAATTAAATGTCAATTGTGATAATGACAGTTATAAAAAGTTCTAGAAAATAGAACAAGTGGAAATAATAAAAACAGAGCAATAAAATAAAAATGTCATAAAGATATGCTACTATAAACAATGCAGATTATCATAAAAAAACCAGAAGGTAATAAAGAATTTATAACCAAAAGCTTTATATGATAAGGAAAGGTGAAGAATGTAATAATAGAAGAGCTTCCTACCATAATATCAAATGAATGAAACATCAAGTTAAAGAGTCAGAAGAACAACTGAGATAGGAATATTAAAATCTCTGAGAAATATAATAAGTAATAAGTGAAGTATCCCAAAGATATTTTTTTTTTAAATAGTAACAAATGTGTACTATTCTGAATAATTTTTTAATCTGTCTGTAGATAATTCCAGCAGTATTAATATGTTTTTTGAGCAGAGATGATTTGCCTCTGTACTCAAATATGTGTGAAGTATTGGACAGCAGAGGAAGTAGCGTACAGTGCCTCTCTGAACTGAACCAGCTCACAAAGTAGGGAACGATAGGGAGGAAATATCCCAAGGAGAAAATACTAAGAAGAAATATGAAAATGAAATAATAAATATGAAACTCAGATGACTATTACTATCAAGGAAGATCAAGTGAGAATGAGAAGGATATAAACTCAAATATAAATAGGAGAATTTTTAAAATGGAAGGAAGTCAAGAATAATAACAAAACTACAATAATTATCATAAGCAATTGTTTCAGACAAAGCAAGTATAGTCTGAAAAAATCACTTCTGGAGAAGGGCATTCTGTAGCGTGACAGAAAATCCACTACTTATTAATTCATATAAAATAATAAAAATTAATTACACCTCATATGTTAATATAAAATCGAATGAAATTGAATGAAATCAAAGAAATAAACAACAATAAAATAAAAATTCTCATTACATTATATAAAAACCACTGTTAAAAATCAAAGAAATTATTGAAAGCAACTCATATTATAAAATCAGGAATTTACCCAGGAAGCTAGGAGCAGTAAACAAATTAGATAACACAATATCAAGAAGAGAGAATCAGTTTGAGAGTGGTGAAACACCAAAATACCCCAAAGACAAGAAGAAGGAAGAATAAAATTTGTGATCAGGAAGTAAACAATACCCTGAAACCTTTAGCGAAGAGCAAAGTCAGTATCAGTAAATAACTTCGATACTCCAAACTAAACATCAGTCGAGATAACACGAAGTACCTTGGTTTACCCAGCAGTGAAGAATGAAGACAAGAAGAAAGAAGAAGGAAGACCAGAAGAAAGACAAGAGTGAAGACAAGAAAGAAGATAAGAAGAAAGACAAGAAAGAAGACAAGAAGAGAGGAAGAAATAGTATGAAAGAAACACCGTTATAAAACCTATTATTAAATACCATCAACCCCAAACCCATAGAGACAATTAAAAAGAAAGTATAACATCCCAAAATCCTATAAAAATGTAATTATTAAGAAATCAAAAGTGTTGTCTAGTATAATAAGAAGTGAACCAACTAAAGCTATTGTGTGATAAAGGAAATAAACAAGTCTTAACAGTCCATGATTACTGAAGGTCTGGTCTGAGATAATAAGACTCAAAATATCAGAACCACCAGTGAAAGTGAACTTGTGCAAGTGTTTTTGGAAATTCAATAAACTTAAAGTTGGTGATACTATGACTTATCAATATGCTATATAACAACTTTTATATTCAATAATACACATCATCATAAAATAATAAAATGGAAGATTTCCAATATTTTATTATTTTAATGTAACTCTGTTATTACAAGACATTTGTAAAAATGATAATAACTAGAGTATGGGTGGACATGTTTACTGATGAAGGGGATAATAGATAATAATGGTTTAGACCAGAAAGGACTGGCATTAATTTATGTTCATAGGTTTAAATTGTTTAAAATGGCTATTTGTTCACAGCCATGAACTCAATAGGTTTATAAGAATTTTTAGTAAATAAGATTTATATGTGCTTAAAATGAATTATGTTTGCCAAATAACAGCATGCATACCATTAATAATGTTTCAGTAGGTATGCTGTATTAATTCAAAAAGAATTAAATGTATGTTTTCAAACCATGTCAGCAATATGTTCAATCTTAGAATGCTGAATGATGTTCATTATTATTTTTTATATAACAGTAGTATTAATCAAATACTACACCTCACAATGGGTTTGTAAAACGTTTTATTTTCATGTAATAATAACTATGTAAAGTCAGAGGAGGAGTAGGATTAAATTTATTTGAGAAAGACAGAAATGTAAAATTCTAAACTCTAGGCCATGTGGTGAATTCACAGAAGCCATATAAACCAGTTAATTCACTTATAATTCCTGTAAACTGGCAAGATTTAGGTAAGGTAAATCAGTTAACCACTACTGTGAATGATCCTATGAGTTAAAGTGATAATAAGGAAATATACCTTAAAATATTGTAAATTTTCAAAATATATAAATTAATTAATTTTAAAGAGCAATGTCAAATTCAGAGATTAACATAAAAAACCAGTTCAAAGGTTCAATTTATATGTATTTAAGGAAAGGAAGAGAAATATGACTAATTAAAATTTATTATAATAGCATTAATAACAATTAAAATGGCAGAAAAATTTATATGAAGGCGGAAACCAATTTTTCAGCCTAGATTTCCAAAAAGAGAGAAATTTGGTAATTTCCACAAAATGTCAACAGATATGGACTATAATATATCAATTTAAAAGGAATGAGATGATTAAACCAATGATAAGGTTCATAATTCATGAAGGTGACGAATAAAATAAATAAATTCCATATATAATGTAATTTTGTATCATGTGTATGGGAAATCAAAATATTTTAACAATACTTTTTCAAAGATTAACTGGGCCAGATTTTGACTAACATGAAGGAAGTTAGTTTAGTCTTTTGTTGAATATCAAGCTGAATAGTTGTGTGATATAACGTTCCTTAAAACCGTGTAGAAAATGGTACTACGGTTACCTACTAATATCAGTGAAGCGAGAGTTAAATAAATTAAACACTTTTCTAACTAAAACTACAGAAACTTTAGCGACAATAGTGAAAACTAACACCAAACTTCATTATACTAGTGATTTAAAACAGTAAAACAATATATTTGTGATAATTAACGCTACAACTCATAACCACCTTTTGAATAGTTAACCCACAGAAGTGAACACAAATCAAATAACATAATTAACACAAGTATACACGGAACACTTATTCAGAACACACCAAACAACCTATTAGACAGATTACACCAGTGCGGGGACATTTTAAACATTTATGAAGGTAATTTTGCTGTGAGATTTTAACACGACGACTTTCCCAATAACCTCGCCATATCTAGGAGCGGCCATCTTTGAAAAATACGAATCTCTGCCTTCCGCATCGAGTGACGTCAGCAGCTACATATGGTTTGATGATTCAACTTTCTTAAACATTATATCAGAATTATTTAAATATTGTTAAATATTAATTATTGAAATTACTTTAATTGTTAATGTTATACTTTCTCGTTGACCCTTCTCTGACTATTAATATAATCGCTCCAAGAACCTTTTTTATATAATACTTGTAATAATTTTTTCCACTGTATGAACGAATCGATTATTCCCTGAGACGGAGTCGATCATTGCTCCCAATCGATTAAAAATCGATTATTTATTAAATTTGTTAATAAATCCATTTATTTCAATTGTTTGTACCTATTATTATTTCACATGCTAATTTAAGGTTTATTTATTAATGCAACGAGACTTCAAGAAGAAGAAAATATTAATTAACAGTGTGATATTGGACCAGCACTAAACATCATAAATCGATTGCTGACCGGAGTTAATCTGATTAACTCCAGACTTGGTTCAGATCTTCCAGAAGTGCTCAATAATGAATAAATACCTTCTTAATTATTAAAATTTTTAACAGAACATTAAAACAGGATTATTTCACAATTACAGACATTGATTAAAACATAAACAAATTTTTTTCTTTTTTAAAAATAATTTTTTTTTAATTACAATTTTTTCTCTATTATCTTTTTTTGTAAAGACCGCATACAGGGTTTCCTTACAATATACACTGTTACCACAACATAAAGACACAATTATCGATAGAATATGTAGGGAAGTCGCCGCGTTAAATAACAACATTAAATGGTATTTGGCCGCACGCATCTCTTTCAGAAAGTTTATTGAAAGTGAAAGCGTTTCTTGCACGGCAGTATTTAGATCTCGAACAGAATGAAAGTCGGTTGTTGACGACATCGATGAACAGTATTCTACAAGCTGTGAGAAAATAATCCAGAGCGTTGAAAATTTTACACGTAACGGTAGCGGTTGGGTGCAGAACGGTGTCGAGACGCTGGAATTAAATGTAACAAAATATAATGCGCTTGTAGCATCGAGTTTTCTACCGATCCCTTTGAAATTACGTACTTAGAACTCAAGGAATTGTAAATGTAAAAAATAGATACGACGAAAAGTGTTCCTTGTGGTCCGTGCTGGCCTCTATACACCCGATCGCCAGTAACCCTCATCGCGTCATCCATTACGTACCGTACGAGAACGAACGGAACATGAACGGTATTACGTACCCAGTGGAAGTAAATAAGATTACGCGGTTCGAGAAACTAAATGAAAACATATCGGTCAACGTATTTGGATACGAAAACGAGATACGTATACCCCTGAACATCGCGGTAGAAACAATCACGTGAATCTTCTTTTAATGTCCGACGCCGATAACTCTACCCACTATTGTCTGATAAGAAACCTTTCACGTGTACTTTCGACATTAACAAAATGTGACGCCGCATCGGTGTACTGCAACTATTGTTTACGTTATATATATATATAACAATTTAATTTTAATTTTTTCTTTTTCAGAAAAAGAAACAAGAGAAGAGAATATGTTGGATGTAACGTTACTCTAAAAATTCTGAGTAGAGAATTGGGATATACCCCTAAAAGTAAAAGACTTTATTGTCAATGTGATTTAATTAAATTACATTCACATGTTAACTATGAACAGTTTGAGGTTCCGTTAAACAATCATTATAAACTGAATCGTTGGAAATGTATGAAGTTTACTAAAAATATCGTGAACATGAGAAAAGCTTTTAATGAATTCTTCAATAAACAATTTTACACATTGTTTCCGTTCTTAATAGAAATTCCAATTACATACTGCAAATACCACAATATAAAATACATTCATTACAATAGACATGTATGATATAGACAAAAGTGGTTTGGAAATATGTATTATATGAAACACGATTTTAACCGTTATTCATCAATCTGTAGGCCTACATCAAAATTTTATAATGAGGAATGTTATAAGATAAAGTGGGGTAGTAAGAAGTGTTGTAGGGTGTGTTGGTGTTCTGGTAATTATTGTTTTTTTAAACCATGAATAACAGATATATAATATGTACTGTAATTATTTATGAACTTTTAAGTTTTATTTGTAACACCTTGATGTATAAATAGAATTGTGTGGTAATATATTATGTTCAAATATGAGTAATTGGAAACTTTAATTTTAACGTGTAACTCTAACAGTAGGGCCTATACTTAAATTATAAATAAATTGTGTTATTGTGAATTTTATGTAAGTATTGTATAAATAAACTGTATTATTATGAATTTTATGTAATGTATACATGAATGAATAAGTATAGTGTGTTATGTTTCTGATTATGAGTGCGTATTTTTTGAATTATTAAAAGTTAAAAATAATTTTTATATCAATAAAATGGTAATGCATAGGTGTTATATTATGTTTAAATTTGAGTAATTGTAAATTTTAATTGTAACGTGTAACTGTAACAGTAAACGTAAATTATAAATAAATTGTGTTATTGTGAATTTTATGTAATGTATACATGAATGAATAAATATAGTGTGTTATGTTTCTGATTATGAGTGCTGTATTTTTTGAATTATTAAAAGTTAAAAATAATTTTTATATCAATAAAATGGTAATGCATAGGTGTTATATTATGTTTAAATTTGAGTAATTGTAAATTTTAATTGTAACGTGTAACTGTAACAGTAAACGTAAATTATAAATAAATTGTGTTATTGTGAATTTTATGTAATGTATACATGAATGAATAAATATAGTGTGTGCTACTTTTCTGATTATGTTTGCTGTATGTTTTGAATAAAGAAAAGTTAAAAAATAATTTAATAGAAACCTTTGGTGTACACTTAAAATACAAATCAATTAGTAATAGGCCCTATACATACTTATCTATATAGGAACACAGAGACAAATTCTATAATGCATGAAATATTACACATAGCGGGTTAGATTCATAGTGTTACAATCACGGAAAAGTAAACCATTGGTGTTTACTTAAATATACATATTTATCTGTATAGGAACACAGTCAAATTCAATAACGCCTGAAATATGTCACTGATTCCCCAAAAAAAACCTATAAGGTGTTAGATTCGTAGAAAAATAAACCTTCTGTGTATACATAAATATACATATAGGAACACAATGGATAACACATATAAATATAGGAACATATATAAATATAAATAACACACAATAGGAACACATATAAATATACATAAATATCTATATAGGAGCACATAGACAATTTCTATAAAGCAAGAAATATTACACTGATTCACTAAAAAAAAAAGTATAACAGGTTAGATTCACAGTGGTATCACAGTAATGAACTAACTAACAGTGGTTCTGTTATTAAACACAGATATATAACATTAATTTACATAACGCTGCACCGCGTCGTAAAGCGAACTGCTAGCGCGGACCGCTTGCAGGTACCCCGCGGCAGTTCAAGGCAAGGTCTGGCTGCGCGCGCGCGCGCGCGCGCACACACACACACACACACACACACACACACACACACACAATGCACGCGGAAGCAGCGTACAAAATGATCAGATTATGTCAACACACATTTTCAGCATAATATTTCAAAATTCATAACAATAAATTATAACATAAAATAGAAATTGATTACAGAAAAATAACCCCCGTCAAATAAAGATAAACAATATAACATGACTATAAACGAAACCTGAAAAGGTGTATTTACATACTATAAAATATACACACAAAATCTACTTATCATGTTAGGTTTCTTACACACACAAGTTCTGAAATATTATTTTTTAATACTGAGTCTAATATAGTGGTATGTATTAGGCACAGATAAATTCTAATGAAATATAACATTTAATTTACAAAACATATATTAGATTCACACTGTATTACAACACACACGAACTAACTACCAGTGGTAGACACAGACATTAATTTACAAAACAAATAACACGAGGTTTAGATTCACGCCGTACAGAGTTCTTAGAAACAACTAAAACCGGTCAACTGCTGCAGAAGCCCTGAGGCAGTACAACGTCAACATACCACACACTCACGTGAATAGAGTGCAAATTGGAAATATATTTGTACGTTTCATCAAATAAAGATAACATATAAATATATACAAAACCTGAAAAAGTGTATTTACATACTATAAAATATACATACAAAGTCAAGTTACACAGAAAGTTCTGAAATATAATAATGATTATACAACCTGAAAAGTGTTTTAAATAATGTATATCAACACAGTGTGCCGGCCCGATTCCGGCCGTCGAAAATTGTGGAATATTTAATGGTAATATAACGCGAGAGCAAAGGGGCGGGTGTACTGAACTTTGCACGAAACTGTTAAGGCTGCGCGCGCAACCGTAGGAAGGGTCGGCTTGGTCAGTCTGTAGCAGCTGTATTCAATTCACCGTCCCGCTCCGAGAAACATCGACTCTGGTCTCCGAATAGTTTACTGCGTAGTTTTTCTTCAACTATTATGGCTGGCTGAAACTTACGAGACTCCCGGGTTCTCGATTAAGTCGGAGATTTGGCCTTGCTGATTGACTTCCATCCGCATCAGCCATGGACCATTAGAAACGATCCTGTTCGGAGAAGGAGTCGGTGACCAGATCAAGATGTAACACTGAGTCAGCACAATTAAGGTGATATGCACTCTTTTATTTTCCTTTTGGGGCCGGGCCGGCAGTGCACCTGTTTTACCGTAAAAATCTTTTGAATCCATGTGCCCACGTGGCCAGACAGTCTGCTATAAAGGGGGTCAGCTGAACATCATTCTGAACATTATGAGTTAATTTCAAGGAACACTTTAATAACTGAATTACCTAACACTAAGTACAATGCTTGTAATTGTGTGCTGCACTGGGGGAGCGTGCCAGAGATATTTGTACACTTAGACATTTTCACAGATTGCATATAGTCATCATCTTACTCTTTACAAAATTTATATGACATGTTAGGAATTCTGTTCCGGCTGGAACAGAATGGAGTAAATATTAAATTCACCTTGGGTTTAACATTTAAGGGCTGGGGTGTTTTTTTTGTTTTCTTTTGGCTGTTTTCTGGGGTATAAAAAGGGACATAGTTTTTGCCTGGCACATGTTGGTGCAGTTTGGGGCAGGTATGATTCCTGTCAAACTTGGTTAAGCGCATGCTGGCGCGCTCCCACCGTTGCTAGGGCACAAACGTTCTTATTGTAATTTCATTTTGTATATATTTATATAGCCAGTCGGGTTTTAATAGAAAAGAATTTGCACATTTTTTCTGGGCATATACTAATTGATTTTGTACCTTACAAAAGTCTATACTGAATGTTTTTCTTTTACTTGTAAAACATATATTGAATAACTTTTTCACTTGTAGCATCTACTGATTAATTTTTTTTAACTGTAGAACATATACTGATTAATTTTTTTTACCTGTAAAACATATACTGTTTAATTAAAAAAAAAAAATTGTAAAGCATCGACTGATTAATTTTCCTACTGGTAAAGTATATACTGATTAATTGAATCCTTCTGAATTTGTAAAACAAATTAACATTTTAGAACCGTATAACAATTGCTTAAAATCAGGTGATGTAGTTTCTTTAAATTTTTATTTAATGCTGTTGAATTAACTTAAAGTTTCATATGCTCATGATGGGTCATTTATCAGTGGAATTCTATACATATGGGCGGTCCGGTCTTGCTTATGGATTATGAGTTTTCGCTTTTAGGTAGTTCAATAGAAACGGGTTGCTGATAGGCAATCATTTATCACTGCTGGTTTCTGGGCATGGTATTAACACTGCCTGGAAAGCAGGTGCATTCCAGGGGCATTCGTGTTTAGAATATTGGTGTATAATTGTGAGTATATGTGCCTTATGTTTCTCTTCGTGTTGTTATGTTTTGTCTATGTTAATCTAGTCACAAAATGGGGGGGAGAATTATATATTTACTGAACATTATCCTATACACATATATATATATATATATATATATATAAATACTTGTTACTGATATACAGACCGTGTCTTTTCACACTATTACAACGTGGGGATTATTTATTTATGATATATTTGTGATTTATTTGTGATAATTATGTGATAAAGTTTCATCTGCATGTAGCGAATGATGGGATACAATAAAAATTGTTATTGGTACATTACAGCCGAGTTTCATTGCAAGTCCCATCATACTGGACCCAGCACAATTTTGGCTTCTCTAGGCTCCGGCCTAGTTCTAATTGACTTGTGGCTTCTCTTTCAAAAAAAAAAATTAAATAAAAGAAGTTTGTTTTATACATATAAAAGACATAAAAGGAAAGAGGGGTTACAAATGGTAGCAGAGCGTGGTTTATAAAGTCTGATACTGAAAATGGTAGCAGTGAGCGTGGTTAATTCTAGGGTTGAACCCTTGGGTCCTGGTGTGTGACGGGGCTTGGAAACTCGGAAATATTAAGGCGATTGTTGTGACATTGTTTTCTTAGGTATATGCCCGTGTAGGCTAGTTGTAGGTTGTATAACTTGTGAGTCGGGTCGCACCACTGAGGCGGTTATTTGTGTTTGAAAAATGTGATGGGTTGTACTGCCGGGGAGTCTCAAGGGTGGCCTGGATGATGGAATGTTGATTCAGGGTCGGAGTTTAGCGTGTGACTTTAGCGAGATGCGGTATGGCCCGATCGGAAGTCGGTACCGTCACCGACTAAATTACCGAATTATGAATTTGATTGTTAGTTGTTTTTTTTTGTGAGTTATGTGTTGGTACGACGTGTGTGTCGAATTGATGTTTGATGTTATGTGTGTTCAGTATTGTTGGTTGTCACTTGTCTCCTTCTGAAGTGGGAGTGAATGGTTCAGAATAGGCCAGGTCTCCGCAGCGCTAGAGAACCCGGGGGTCCACTTGATGGAAGATAGAGTACTCAAGTTTTTCAGTTTTTGTAAGTCATGTTTGGTGTTAGGTTGTTCGTAGGAATTGATGTTTTATGATTGTTTATTTTGAATTGTGCGATTCTGGCGGCGGTATGCTATCAGAAATTGCCCCACCCTCTTTCAGGCGTTCTCCAGAAATTTCCGGTGGTGAATGGATTTGATGAGGACCAGCTGCTGGTTTTCTTGGACCTGGTCCTGCAGGTGGCAGATTTCCCTGGGGTGTCCGATGGGGAGGTCCTGTCTCTTATATACCCGTATTGCCGGGGTACGTTGGCTGAGCTGGTCACCAAAACTCTGCGTCGGGGTGACAGTGTTGATGCTTTCCATGGGGAGGTGTTGAACTTCTTCCTACCCATTCGACGACGTGCTCAGCTTAAGTTTGAAAAATTCTATCGCCTACAAGCCAACGGAGAGGCGTTAGGGGACTTCGTGCACGATATACGGAAAGCTGCCCGGGTGTTAAGGTTGGGGTTGCCTGAGACAGAAGTGGTACAAGCGATTCTGGAAGGACTGACTCCCCAAGAGAGATCTCGGTTGGTATTCGCGGACCGTCCACGTTGTTTTGCGGACCTTGAACGGCTGTGTGTGGTATCAAGAACGGTCCAGGATGTTGACGAGTCCCGGGGAAGAGATGCTACAGATGTCCAATACTCCAGCGGTTCATCAGGAAGAGCCAAAAAGGACAAACATGGTGGTTGGAGGAGAACGCAAGAGACTGTCAGAAAGCCTGAATATTCCGGAAGTAATGGAGGCTACAAGGGGGTGGCAAGTGTGAAGACGGTAACAACAGCTACAGCACAGTAAACAAATAAGGGTGAAATTAACAGGGAAAGAAGAAATTATGTTAGGGAACAAACATCGGCAAGTAGGGAGCCTGTAGTTAGGCGTTATTCTTATTTGCAGAAAAGTGAGAGTTTGAAGGTTCCAGATGAAGCGCCAGTGCCTGATAGAGTAATGAATGAAGAAGGTGAAGCGGAAGTAGAAGAGCGGAATTACGTCATGGGATCAATACAAGACGACAAGAAAACATCGGTTGATACTGAATTACCGGACTCAAAGAGGACGTGATGGTTGAATCCAGAGGCCGCAGAATTTGTTCCGGTATTTCCATCTCGGTTCGTGAGGGATCCAGAGCCTGTAACATCATCATCGCCTGCGCCGGGATATGAGAAGTCATTGGATGGTGTAGCTTTACCATCGCCAGTAGAAATTAATCTAGTCATTGCACATGAACCTGGACAGCTGGATTCCAGGGTGGAAAATGTTGAGGACGTTGTAGTTGCTGAGAGTGGTCAAGGAGTGGAATCGACAGAAGAGGCAGAAGAGCGGTCTGCGGATGCTGCACAGGGAAGTATAGTTATAGGTGTTAGGGAGACTGAAGAGTCTGAAGTTGCAGATGGACACAGGGATGTCCGGGCTGCGAGTGTTTCTGAGGTTGTGGATGGACAAGGGGATGTTCATGCCGCAAGTGTAGTAGAAGTAGATGAGGTAGAAGTTGAGGAGAAATTTGATGGCAGCGTTGTAGAGTTTGTGAGTGAGAATGATGTAGTGTGTGAAGATGTGCAGACGCCTTCTGTAAGTAGTGTTGAGGATTCGGAGGAACGGAAAGAAGTTTCAGGTGGACCAGGTGAGCAACTAGAGGAGGACGAGGATGTGGAGTGTTCAGATGGTGGTAGTGGAAGTGATGGCGATGACGTTGGTGATGAACGTGTTGATGAAAATGAGATCGGAGAAGAGGTTAGTCAAGAAGTTCGTGAAGGAGCTGGCGATGCGTGTGATGAAGAAATTGGTGAAGAGCTGAGGGAAGAGGAGGTTGAAGATGGATCAGAGGAGCAACGGGAAGATGCTGAGGAGGTGCAGGGTCAGGAGGTTGATTTGGATTATGTGGACGAAGAAGGGGAAATTGTAGAAAAGAAAGAAGTAGAAAAGGAAAAAATTGTAGCAGAGGAGTTGGGTGATGAGCATAATCCAAAGCGGAGTCAAAGTAGTGAGGTAAGTTGCTTTGATTCGGATTCCGAAGAAACCAGTCAGTACAGCTCAGCGCGAGATAGTTCCTCCGATAGTGGAGTCCGAAAGGAACGAGTACCTAAAGTCCATCACAGAAAGGTAAGAAGAAGAGGTTAACGGGTAGCGGGTAGATGTTCCCCACACTCCCAGTGGTGTTCATCTATTTCAGGGTTGCGCCCCTGACCACGCGAGCCTTGGTTTCCTCCATTCATCCTTATTTCCGGAGGGAGCCATGTCCTTACCCTTACTCCTAGCTATTGACCCTTTAATGATCCTTGCCCCATTTCATCTTCCCAATTTTCCTACCCCTCCCCTTAGTAAAAAAAAAAAAAAAAACCTATCAATAAGGAGAGAGACTTGCCGAGAGTGCACATTTAGATTGTGGTCCTGGATTATCATTTGGATGTGGAAGGTTATCATGGAGAACGTTAGGAGTTAGAGAGTGTTCCCTCAGAGTATCGTGGTCTTGGAGATTGTAAGTTCCCCTGTTTTGGTTATGATAGAGAGTGATAATGTGCTGTTGTTTCCTTGTTCATAGTGGGTTGATTTCTATTTTTGTTTAGTGTAGAGGTCGAGCCATGCCGCATTCTCCGGTTGTTTCCCGGGTGTTTTTGTTTAGAGAGAGAATGGTGTTTATTTTGCATCGACGTCGGTGGAGTAGTAAAACCCCCCTTGCTAGTCATGGTGTTTTTGGTGAAGTAAGAGAGAGATTGATGTTCGTGTGCCCTTGGTGCGGTCCTCTCTGTCTGGCTGAGCGGGGCCGTCCGCCCTTGTGTAGGGAAGTGGGCCAGCCATATGGCAAGGATGGAGATGCCTTGTGGGTGCATGTGGCTGGTCGGTCCAAGAGATGGACGAGGAGTAGTGCGGTCACTCACTTACCAAGGTGGGAGATACCTTGTTTGGTCTTAGGACGAGTATGTGAGTGGGACCGGCGGAAGGAGGTGATGATCACCGGAGAGGGTGACGTGATGGGGCGGTCCCGTGGGGTTGGTATAGCGGAGAGGGTCGCATGGGGATGTCTGTTCTCCTGAGAGCAAGGGCCGCCGGGCCACCATATCCACGAAGTCCACCAGCTTGTTTTGGGAAGTGGGGTACACTGCAGGGTACTCTCCCGAGTTTTAGAGTGGGGCAACCGGGTTGCCCTTTCGGGGTGGGGGTGTGCCGGCCCGATTCCGGCCGTCGAAAATTGTGGAATATTTAATGGTAATATAACGCGAGAGCAAAGGGGCGGGTGTACTGAACTTTGTACGAAAATGTTAAGGCTGCGCGCGCAACCGTAGGAAGGGTCGGCTTGGTCAGTCTGTAACAGCTGTATTCAATTCACCGTCCCGCTCCGAGAAACATCGACTCTGGTCTCCGAATAGTTTACTGCGTAGTTTTTCTTCAACTATTATGGCTGGCTGAAACTTACGAGACTCCCGGGTTCTCGATTAAGTCGGAGATTTGGCCTTGCTGATTGACTTCCATCCGCATCAGCCATGGACCATTAGAAACGATCCTGTTCGGAGAAGGAGTCGGTGACCAGATCAAGATGTAACACTGAGTCAGCACAATTAAGGTGATATGCACTCTTTTATTTTCCTTTTGGGGCCGGGCCGGCAGTGCACCTGTTTTACCGTAAAAATCTTTTGAATCCATGTGCCCACGTGGCCAGACAGTCTGCTATAAAGGGGGTCAGCTGAACATCATTCTGAACATTATGAGTTAATTTCAAGGAACACTTTAATAACTGAATTACCTAACACTAAGTACAATGCTTGTAATTGTGTGCTGCACTGGGGGAGCGTGCCAGAGATATTTGTACACTTAGACATTTTCACAGATTGCATATAGTCATCATCTTACTCTTTACAAAATTTATATGACATGTTAGGAATTCTGTTCCGGCTGGAACAGAATGGAGTAAATATTAAATTCACCTTGGGTTTAACATTTAAGGGCTGGGGTGTTTTTTTTGTTTTCTTTTGGCTGTTTTCTGGGGTATAAAAAGGGACATAGTTTTTGCCTGGCACATGTTGGTGCAGTTTGGGGCAGGTATGATTCCTGTCAAACTTGGTTAAGCGCATGCTGGCGCGCTCCCACCGTTGCTAGGGCACAAACGTTCTTATTGTAATTTCATTTTGTATATATTTATATAGCCAGTCGGGTTTTAATAGAAAAGAATTTGCACATTTTTTCTGGGCATATACTAATTGATTTTGTACCTTACAAAAGTCTATACTGATTGTTTTTCTTTTACTTGTAAAACATATATTGTAACGAATGAGTTTGATGTGATCAATAAAGTTTATCGTAGGTTTCGGGGTTTGACTAAACTCCACGTTGTATTCGTCAATTTGTAACCAAATTATTCGTTACGTACAATGTTATTAGGAATAGGTTACTTGTATTTTAAATGTTATGTTGTGTGCACTTAAATTGCTTACACCGCCCGTTGGAAGTGTTAATTTGTAACAAATAAATAATGTAGCGACTAACTCGCACTGGAGTCGTCAATTTGTAATTATTAATATGTTATGTTGAACGGCGAATGGTTTTGTAATTTGCCGCTTGCTCCCACTATGCCGCTCGTTTCCGTGACGTCACTCAACGTTGCCAACTATCGTGGAGTCCGCTGTAATCTGTGAATTTATTTCCTAAATGGAACAGCAATAATAACGACACAAATATAACATCAAACATATATCCTTATAGGAATCCTTTATTCAAAAAAGCACAGGTTAATTGTTTCTTAAATTTGATTATGACAATCACAATTGTGGCGCAAATTATACGTCTTCTTTTTACCAGTTGGTAGTAGTAAATATTCAGTATTCTGTCTGATCAAAAGAATGCTTGGTTAATGTTTCTATTAAAAATAAAGTATCTCAGGGCGTATATGGTTCGGGGATGACATTTAAACAAAATATTATTCTATAAATCAAAATACAAGTTTTACAATTAAAGGATATTACAAGGTTAGAGTGTAACGTGGACACAGGCAGTCGTATAGTGATTACTAGTTATGAAAGGTTATGTCCAGTTTAGGTGTTTAATAATTATTATGCAAATCAAAGGTTCTTGTGGTGTTTGAAAAGGTGTCAATCTCAAATCGTGTTATTAGTGAGTGTTCTTAGTGTTGGTGTGATATGGTGTCTGTAGTTTTAGTTGATTAGTATTTAAAAAGTCGTGTATACAAATGTGGGTGTTGATGCACAATATAATAAGATGTCAAAATCACCAAATCCTCTTCTTTGTATGGTTCTTGTCGAATACAGGGCCCTCGTCCACTTCAGATCTTCTCCCTGGTCCTTGTGTCTTCTATTTCATATAATGGTTGTTCTTCTCTTGGTGTAAAAAGTTCGTGTTATGTACCTCTAACTGTATTAATATGTTTGTATCGTTTTTTCACAGTTTATTTTATATTATGTAGGACGTTTTACAAACGCGTCTATCCGCTAAGATCGTTGTCAAAGAAGTATCATTTTATTTATCCGAAATTTCTGGTTGCTAAGGGTAAACTTGGAATCTGGTTGGTTGATTCGGATATACATTGTCATATACTTTCATTATTTCAAAATCTAAATCTGTTCAAAACCTTTAAATTAATATAACTTTTCTGTACTGATTGGGAATTTAAAACCAATATGAGCATTATTTTGATCTTTACATTTGTGACATTTAGACACTAAACATGCCTACTTTTACTTAAGAACTACAGATGTTACAATTTTGTTATTTGAAATTTTCTTAAATCACTTGAGATGTATTATTTTGTTTCTATATTCGTTGTGTACACTATTACCTATAAATCTATTTATCCTTCCGCATTTGTTTTACAAAATCCCTAACATTATTATCTGAAAATTACAAAAGTTGGTTTTACCTGGCCTATGTACTGGTGTTATTTTCATCACCATGTTTAAAACCTTTAACAGTTAAATTATCTTTTAACAATCATAAAAACTGTTTAACACATAACATTATTTTAACAAAACAAAAGATATACTATTCTATTAGTTTAAATTCATGCCCACATGGCTATGATTTTACTGAACCTTTGCACAAATAAACTGTTTTTTTACTCAAACTGTACAATTGTTTGACACTTAGCAATAACATCTTTTTACAGTCTATTTTGCCTTTTCAATCAATTTATCACTGTTTAACACCAGTTCTATGGTTATATTTGTTAACATAAAAAAATGAAATTAATATCATTTAATTGATATTCTTTTAAAATAACTGTTTCACCTGCTACATACAAAAAACAACACAAATACCATGGTAATAAAAAAATGTGCTAAAACATAATAACATGCACATTTTTTTATAAAATAAATTCTGCACTAATTAATTAGTCTTTTGTCAGTTAATTCATTAATTACTCTGACACTGTCTATGTTATGCTTCACATTACTTGTCACTATGTTTGTCGTTTACCCTATTCACTTAACACTTAATAGGTTGTATTTATAAACATACTTATTGGGTTTTATAGGGTTTTACATTTTATTGTCATTAAAATAACTTTACTCTTGTTATAAAAATGTTATTGTGGACAAGTTATTATTTGTTGTTTTCTGGACAATCTTATGAACACTATTTGTTACAATTAGTTGTATGGTTCATGTATTTATAATAAGGTGTGTTATAATTTCATTACATCAATTAACTTAATCATTTACTAATATTTCTTTTACATAATATTACATGTTTGGGCCTATTATCCCTCAATTTGTATTTTGATTATCTTGATATTATGATACTTTGAATGAAACCATTTGTTTCTTTATAGTACTGGTTCATAAGCTGTCTGTCTTTATAATTCTTTATTTGGTCATTATTGAAAGTTCATGTCATAATTGGGGTTGAAAGTATTTTGCCTCACTTTGCCTAAATCATTAATTTGGGTACGGTCAGTTGTCTTACTAGTCAGTCTAAAATGGTTAGTCGTTCCTCTTCACTATCATCTTGGAAGATAATGTTCTCCTTGTTAGCTTCTTAACTAAAGTCTTCATTAAATCAGGTACGATATTAAGTTGTTCCAAATGTAATGTTACAATATTGATTAACATTTTCACTTGTAGCATCTACTGATTAATTTTTTTTAACTGTAGAACATATACTGATTATTTTTTTTACCTGTAAAACATATACTGTTTAATTTAAAAAAAAAAAAAAATTGTAAAGCATCGACTGATTAATTTTCCTACTGGTAAAGTATATACTGATTAATTGAATCCTTCTGAATTTGTAAAACAAATTAACATTTTAGAACCGTATAACAATTGCTTAAAATCAGGTGATGTAGTTTCTTTAAATTTTTATTTAATGCTGTTGAAGGAACTTAAAGTTTCATATGCTCATGATGGGTCATTTATCAGTGGAATTCTATACATATGGGCGGTCCGGTCTTGCTTATGGGTTATGAGTGATTATCATCCTTTCTGGTGTTTTCGCTTTTAGGTAGTTCAATAGAAACGGGTTGCTGGTAGGCAATCATTTATCACTGCTGGTTTCTGGGCATGGTAGTAACACTGCCTGCAAAGCAGGTGCATTCCAGGGGCATTCGTGTTTAGAATATTGGTGTATAATTGTGAGTATATGTGCCTTATGTTTCTCTTCGTGTTGTTATGTTTTGTCTATGTTAAGCTAGTCACAAAATGGGGGGGAGAATTATATATTTACTGAACATTATCCTATACACACACACACACATATATATATATATATATAAATACTTGTTACTGATATACAGACCGTGTCTTTTCACACTATTACAACATGGGGATTACTTATTTATGATATATTTGTGATAATTATGTGATAAAGTTTCATCTGCATGTAGCGACTGATGGGATACAATAAAAATTGTTATTGTTACATTACAGCCGAGTTTCATTGCAAGTCCCGTCATACTGGACCCAGCACAATTTTGGCTTCTCTAGGCTCCGGCCTAGTTCTAATTGACTTGTGGCTTCTCTTTCAAAAAAAAAAAAAAATAAATAAAAGAAGTTTGTTTTATACATATAAAAGACATAAAAGGAAAGAGGGGTTACAACAGTATCATCATATTCGCCTACCTTAACCATACGTGACTGCCTAGATGCTGTAGAGAGTACCAGTTTTGAAGCTGGTTATATAGTACTTGGAGCTACAAGTAATTTTTATATTTTGCGGTCAACTTAGTACGTCGCTCTTGCAGAACCGTCACTGTCCGGTGAACACAGGACATTGCTTGCAGAAACAGCATACTTTTACACGTAAATAGTTAAGTATGCAAGAAAATTATTAGACGTGATAAACACTGTTTAAATATATTTAATTTGCAGAACAATTATTGTATCTATTTTACGTACAAATTAATATCCAAGAACTGTAACATCAGAGGCATGATGAATAATGAGATAACAACTAGGAAGAACATATGTTCCGTCTCGACATAAACCAATGACATACCATATACATATACAGATTGATCCAACTTCACAGCTTCGCTTCCTTCATTAATCTGTAACGTCATAAGCCACTGACACCATAAAACACCAATGACATAACATATACCCATTGTTTTACACAGAACAGAAACTAGCTGCCTCGCCTCCTGTTTCGTCATACCCAGTGTTTTATACATGCAGCAGTCGAACACATGCGTCATGACATGTCCTGGGCGTACCCACCTTTCAAATTTCGGGTACCCCCATCTGTTGTTTTAAACATTTCGGGTACCAAATTTCGGACACCACGCTCTCTGAGTCGTCATGGACAGTGACGTCATAAACACACACACACGCGCGCACGCAGCTTTATAAAACAGTGACGTCAGTGTTTTAGACTCGGACACCAGCGACTAAATCCTCTGTGAGGTCATGAACCAGTACCCGGAAGTGTTCCCGTACCCCCACTTTCCCACTACTGTCGTCACAATTCAATGCAAAATTTTTGGGAAAAGTCCATGAGATGCACTCAATTATCCCCGAAAATTCGTAGATGATTTACAGTTTAATAAAGCCAAATACTATAATTTCTAACAAAGGTAGGTATTTTTTTTAAATTCTTAAGGGGAAATGGATATTCTTATCTGCAGGCTGTATTATGAAATAACAAAATTCACAAGAAGCAAAACCATCACACATAAAGTTATTGTTTACGACTTATACTGTTATTATTCCAATATCTTTTAAAATCTTACGCTATAGTCACGTTTATATTCTCCACAATCTCAGATCTATAAAAACGATTGTCGTTTATACCCAATGAAGGTGGATTATTGGCGAGATCAGGTGGAATTTCAAGGACAGAGCACCGAACAAGCCAAGAAGTCAGCGACATAATGGAGGTAAGCCTATATGAGAATATGCTAGACAAAGTTGGCCACATTATGTGGTATACCTATCTCCAGAGGATGGATAGTCAATGATGGTCAAAAAGAGCCTGGGAATGGATACCGGATGGAATGGAATAAGCGAGAGAGGACAGCCAAGAAGATCGTGAAATGGTGGTGTCCAAGAAACTCTGACAAACAAAAAGAGCTACAGGAGTATGATTGGAATGACGGTATAATGGCGCAAAGGGAACAAGAAGGGAATTGGGCTGTTTAAGCCCCTAGCTCACACACACACGCACACACGCGCGCGTGTATTCATCTGTAGATATGCCAAAGGCCTTTAAATCCTGCTGGCTACAAAAATCGTGAGACACTAACGCTTGCTATGCATTATTTGTTACCAAAATGTAACAGCTAATGTGTGGTCGCCCCAACTGCAAGTGGATTGTTTTATCCGCCTGTATCAGCAGATAATTAAAATAATCAGCCTAATTTATTGGTGCGAAATTAATATGGTATCCACAAGTTCATCGTGTGGCTCAATTTAAATGGAAATCTAATTTCTGAAGGGCCAATGTGGCAGTTATGGCATGCCATGGCAGCCAATCTGACATGCACGCGCTCATTTATTGGGAAAACTATACCATCCAATAGAGAGTGTTATTCTGTGTAACCGGATTAATTAACTGGTAATTGGTGAGTCAATTTATATACTATAATTAGGTCCAGTTAATGTAATTCATCGAACTGTGTCTGTCATAAATAAACGTAGCCATATGGAAACGTCCGCTCTCAAATCCTGTATATTTTTACAGAAAAGCAATTAGTAAGTTGTCAATTGTTATGGTAACTAGGAACACATTATAAAACGTGCTGGAGTCTGTGTCTCAGGTATGTCTACCACCAGCAACGAAGATTTCAGCTTTTACGTTGTACTGAGATTGTTATAATGTTTGCCATCCGGTGACAAACTTTATCAAAAGTTTATCATTTTCAAGTGGAAAATTATTCTAAAGGTAAGAAGTGATTTGAAGAAAAGTTGTAAAAGATGTGCTGACAAATATGTTTTTCTTTCTCACTACTTTCAGGAATGTTCTTTTCTCTTGTGCCTTTCACCCTTCTAAAAGTCAAATTAGTATTCCCTCATATTAACCCTAAACGTTTTTCTCTATAAATACAGATGGCTCGCGCACGTGGTGAAAATGGGGTTAAGTGACGTGGGAAACAAAAGAAAGCGTGGACGACAGAAGAAAGCATGGAATATGGCCAAGGAAATGAGGTGATAAGGAAGGATACAGAAGAACCATCGCCTCGTCACCTGTAAAAGTCTAAGTTAGAAATCAACTTTACTCAGCTAGGATATGCTCAGAGATAAGGAAATTCTGAATTAATTGTGTTCTTCTTCGGTATAATAATGATTTAAGGCTTAACCTCAGGTATGTGCTACCGCCGACCATGAAAACATCAGCTTACACGTCGGGCTGAAATTAAGAAATCAGTTTTAAATTGTAATAATTAACGCATCACGAGTCTCTCTCTCTCTCTCTCTCTCTCTTTCTCCCCCTCACACACACACATACACACACAAACACAAACACACAGAATTATACGCTTTGTGATAATTGGACAACAGAAACCAGTAGACTGCCATTACTTCGAATGTGTTATTAGAGTTACTTGACACACAAGTAATAACATAGCGAAGGAAAACTGATAAGCGTTATCTAGTGTCCTTAGCGAAATGAACTACGTTTTCTGGACGGCATTTAAGACTGCCTTCCTCTCTGTCCATCGTTAATCACTGCTATGATATCAAGAGGTCATCTTTCAACACGGTGCATGTATGATGAAGCATTCTTACCAAATTGAACTGAACCCTGAAAGAGAGTCATATTTAAATTTGCATAATTAATACGTATTATATGATCTAGAAAACGGAGTTTTTGGGACGAGAAGCTGTCTTGTTGAGAACTGCGCTCAATGGCTAAGTCTTCGAATAACAAGTTAGTCTCGGTTTCCGTAAAAACTACAACAGGGGTTTCTCCACGTACAAGGCCCTTCATTTATTAGGAGTTTTCAGGAAGTGGGGGAGACGTAAATATCCATTAATTATCGACAAAAACCACTCGATAAATGTCATAAATATAAATTTCTGATGAAACAGATTACTAAAAGTTTTAGAGCTCTGGAAGACAAGTTTAACAAATGATAGGATATAAACTTCTCGGGCTACTGTGCCGTGCTCCAGGGTCTCCGTGGCGGGTACCAGACTCTTCGACCCGCTTCGCTTGGGTAGTCTCGAAGAAACAACAGAGTAGGAGTTCATAAGAGGAGTTAAGATTTTTACCGGCCATAGATGGTACAATTTGCGCGACCCATTAAAAAATGATGGTATCCGGAAGGATTTAAATATTTTCTTTTTAAAGGAAAAAAAATGAATGTTATACAGATTCAATTATTGGTGTAGGCGTTTGTATGGCACAGGTAATGAAAGATTGGCTCGTGCTGTCAGAGAATGTACCACCACTGGATAAAAGTACATTGATCGCCCATTTAAGAGATTATTTCCAAACCAGTCAGGCTTGCCTATCCTGTAAAGTGTAGAAGAAGGATAAGAAAACAAAGAAGAAGACTTTAATGTCTTCTTCTTTACTGGATGGTTTTATTTTTCTCGGCCTGTCTTCTGTCGCGGTCTCCATTTTTCTGTACATCTGTCTTCATCTGTCTATTGTTCCTTTCGTTTCCTTATGTGATCAGCATTTCTTCTTCCTCATCCTTTCTTCTCTTCTACCTTCCCCTCAATGATCCTTAGCTGCAGACAGCTTCTATGCAATATATGTCCCGGCAAATATGTTTTTCTCTTTCTCCCTACTTTCAGAAATTTTGTTTTCTCTTGTGCCTTTCACCTTTCTAAAGTCAAATTAGTATTCTCTTATATTAACCCTAAACTTTTTTCTCTATAAGTACAGATGGCTCGTCCACGTGATGGAAACGTTTTTCTCTGTTCTTCTTAGCACCAAACTTCTGACAACCTTTGTAATGTGACTGTTACAATTATTTATCCCATAGTCTTAACATTCTTTATAACTCTATTCCTTTGGTAAGGGAAGTAGAATAGTCTTCAGTAAATGTTCAAGTAAAATACCCATGTTGCAGTGGCCGCTGGTGCTTAGATTGCACGGTTGTACAACCACCAATAATTCCCGAATTGTATTTTAAATTATAGAATTACGAGTAAAACAATAACTAATAATAGTGTTTTGAAGCTAAATCATCGTAATTAATCATTTGCCGATTGAAAAGCGCAGAGGAATACTAAAATCGTACACGCTCTTGCCGCGGTGTATGCACCACTTGTGACGCGCTTTCTATACGGGGAAACACAATGGAGTAGTGGTCTGGCTGGCTAGGCTCGGTTGTTCCCATTACAGCGGTATAGGCTCGCTTGGTGTGATTAGGGACTGCGACCCCGCTTGTACGTCATGGCGCCACCAGTATGTTTGTTGGTAAATAACACGTGGTGCGCCAGTTTGGAATTTGTAAGTTCGTTGTTAGTGTCAATCCAATTCATCGTCAAATGTAAATAGTAGTACATATAAAGGTAAGGTGTCATAGTGTAACATATTAATTATATTTAACTGGTAGTACGCCATGAATTCTGTCGAAAAACTTAACGAAAACGGCATTCAGTTTAGGTCCCATTGAGGAAAAAATATAAATTAAGAGAGTAGGTAGGCCTACGTAGCATGTAGCATCATAGTAGCGGGGCGTCTTTGCATCCGGTGCATGACTGCAGTATCTGGGTCGAGCCCAATGGCTGCCTGTGGATACACGTAGTTCTGGTTCATTGGACAGGTGCCTAAAAACAGGAATGGACAACCGCCAACCAGTTAACTGAGAAGGCGGGGGAGAAACGTTTTCAATTTTTATTTATTTTAAAAATTTCAGCAATCAGTGGGCACTGCCGCAAGGACGGGTTCAGGTGACAGATGTCGCCCGTTCCCAGTCCCGCATGCAGACGCCGTGAGGCGTCGGTCGCTCCCCGCGAGGCAGGGAGCCTCCGTGCCAGTGATAGCGCGTAGCAGCGGCATTCAGCGCGGTCGGCATACTAGGAAGGGAGGAAGGAAGCAGCTTTGCAGGTAAATTCTGGGGCATGGGCAGATGGTGAATATGCAAATTTAGGTTTAAGTAATTTTACTTAAAGTTATGGCGGGTCATCGAGAATCGCCCGAGGGCGTTTGACACGGACAGGGGGAGGTGGTTGCGTGGTGCTGATGGTCCTGAGGTAAGGGAAGGAAGAGGTCTCAGCTGTGGCAAAGAGAGTCGCAGCTAATGACCAGACAAAGGCTGAGAGAGTAGGAACTCGCAGACCTCCTCGAATTACACTGTTTCTAACAAACCAAGGAGATCCCAACAAGGAACGGAGGGTTCTGGATTGGAAACTTTCCAGCCTACGCCTGTTGGTGGCGGAGACAAGTGACCACCATACAGGTGCCGCATAGGTCAATACAGACCGGAGAAACAACAGATAGAGGGTAACTTTCGTGCGCAGCGCCAGGGGGCTGCGGCACGCGAGGTATGGGTAAAGTTTGGCTCGGACGCCGCGAGCCTTGGCAAGGGTGTCCGTCACGTGGTCGTTGAAGCAAAGGCGACGATCTAGCCGAACGCCTAGATACTTCACCGACTCTTTGTAGGCGATAGGCCTCCCTTCCAGGGAGAGGGGCTGGCATCGGGAGATGGACTTACGAGTGAAACAGATCGCCTCGGATTTCTCCGTATTGATCGTCACCCGCCATTTCCGTAGCCAGTCCGGAAGCTGGTCCAACTGACGCTGCAGCTGTGTACTCGCAAAACGCGGGGACACAGAGCTGTAATGATACATTGCATCGTCAGCGAACAAAGACAACGTGACTCCGGGCAAAACAGGCAGGTCGTTCGTGTACACGAGGTACAGAACGGGGCCGAGGACAGATCCCTGAGGTACGCCGGCGGCGACGGGACGAACTGCAGAGCAGGTTCCGTCGACGCTCACCCTGAAGGTTCGGTCGCTGAGATACGACCGGAGGAAAAACACTATGGACGATGGTAACGGGGAGTTGGCAAGTTTGAAGAGAAGACCTTCGTGCCAGACTTTATCGAAGGCCTTGCTCACGTCCAGCAGTGCGGCGGCCGTAGCCGCTCGCCTGTTGGTGGCGTCAGAGAGTTGTGTTACCACGCGGACTAGTTGAAGCGTGGTCGAGTGCTCTCTGCGAAACCCGAACTGTTCGTTGCGGATAAAATTATCCAACAACGGCGAGATGTGGGCCAGCAGGAGCCGCTCGAACACCTTCGAGATAACTGGCAAGAGAGATATTGGCCGATAGCTTGCAGGAAGCATGCGCGGCTTGCGGGGTTTTGGAATCATAACGATGTTGGCTGTTTTCCACAGGCGGGGAAAGTACTGTAGCCGGAGACAAGAGTTGAACAGCTCGAGCACGAGGTCAACGCCTGAGGCCGGGAGATATTGTAATGCAGCGGCCCCGATCCGGTCAGGACCGGGGGCGCGACGGCGGTTTAGTCGGCAGACAGACGAAACGAGTTAGTCTCTGTCGAACGGGAGGTCGGGGCCAGCGGGAGGGTGAGAAAAATAACCAGATAGGAAGTCCCGGACTTCTGCCGAGTGGGCAGGGTCCGAAACGCCTCGATGAACGGTAAATTGCGACTCCATGCAGTCGGCGAAGACCTCAGCCTTGCCTTCCGATGAAGACACAATCCCGTTCGGGGTTTCCAGCGGGTTGCGAGTTCTCTTCTCGCGGGTCAGTCTACTCACCGCTCTCCAGACGGAGGCGTGGTCGACTTCAAGAGACTCAAGGTATGAGTCCCATCGATCAGAGTTTACGTCCCGCAGTAGCTGCTGAACGTAAAGGGACTGTTGTTGAAATCGTCGCTTAACGACTGGGTCACGGGTCCTTTGCCATCTGCGGCGGAGCTGGCGCCGTAGCCAGATGGCATGGAGTACTTCCGCAGGTAAGGCCGATTTACGATGATTCACCTCGAGTGCGTAGGTGTGTCGATCCATGACACCTTGGACTAATTCCTGAAGATTTGTGGCGCGGAGATCCAGATCGTCACGAGTGACGATTGGGTCCGCCGGGAGAGATGGTAACCTTCGAGAGAGCTCATCATGATAGGATCGCCAGTTGACTCTCCTAACAATCTGAGCGGGAAGTCGGGGTGACGCCGACAGCTCTCGAACAGTTATAACAAGTGGATTGTGATCGGACGAAAGGTCCGACACAGACGAGGCCTCGATGTTGCGGGCAACGTTCTTGACAACTACTATGTCAAGAACGTCCGGCCGGTGGCCGTGAAAGGGGAAGTAGGTAGGGTCTTCAGGGCCGATGACATTAAGTGCCGGGTCACCAGAGACGAACCGGAACAGAGAATTTCCATAAGCGTTGACAACGCGGCTGTTCCATGAAGGGTGTTTGGCGTTTAAGTCGCCGGCTACAATGGTTGAGAGGGGGTGGTCGAGGAGGGCGTCCCACTCCTCGGGCGGTGGCGGAGTCCGCCGGCCAGGCCGGAGGTACTCAGAAACAACGCGCAGCTCCGATCCGCCGGCGTCGACCGCCACCGCGCAGCCTTCAATAATAGATGTATCTAGAGGAGGCAAAAGCCTGTGGGATATCCGCCTGTGGACTAAGACAGCTGTGCCCCCCGAGGGGGGACAGCTAGGCCGTAGGGGACGATCCTGACGATAACAGGCGTAGGCAGGAAGGGAAAACGAGTGGTAATGAGCCAGCTGAGTCTCGGAAAGAAGTATGATATCAACATCATACTCCGTCACGAAAGTCATCAGTTCAGATCGTCTGGGGAGTAGCCCGAAGGCGTTCCACGCAACGGTCCTCAGGCTATTAGCCATTCAGGGGAAGTAGAGGAAAGAGGGCAGCTAATGATTGGAAGACCAGGGCAAGCACTGTGGTAGTGTCGCGAGCAGTCCTGATAGACGCAACAAGATTATCTGCCCAGGCAGTCAGGGGATCCGCCGAAGCCCGAGAAGATTCCCGGGACTCCGGAGGACAAGCCTGACTGGCCTCGACAGGGTTAGCAGATGGCGCTGGGCTGTCGGACTGAGTAGTAGACTGCTCGCTGGGAGGTTGAGGACGATGACTGGGGGCGGGTCGAGCCCGCGGAGAGGGTACAGGTGGAACCTGTGATGATGTAGGTCGGCCGGCGGAGATCCGGCGACGACGAGAGCGCTTGGATTTGCCCGATCGGGCTGGAGGTGGGACTGATTTAGCGGCCATGGCCGCGTAGGAAGGTGCGGGCGCTCCGGCAGGCGCCGGGGTTGAGGCCGCTGCAGGCGGCGCCGAAGCGACGACTGCAGGCGAGACAGCGGCACCGGAAGCAACCGAAGTTGCTGCCGGGACCTTGGCAGATGAACCAGTGAGAGGTGGGAAAGCCTCTCGCCGGTTAGGGCCAGGACCAGCTACACGGCCAGCCTGCGCGCCAGGGCGCACAGGAGGTCGCTGCGGTTTCATGGCGGCGATAAAATTAGGGCAGCCTCGGTAATTAGCCGGGTGGGCTCCTTTGCATTTGCAGCATATAGCTGTGAACCCCGTCAATGGCTTATCACAGCCACGATGAGGTTCAGTACAACGCACGCAACGCGGGGACTGATGACAGAAAAGACTGCTGTGGCCGAACCTCTGGCAGTTGAAACACTGCGAGGGGCCGGGCCGCGGGTCAAATGTCCGGCTTGGACCCGTAGGTGCAGAAGATTCTGGAGACTATAAATCTCCTCAAAAGGGCCTACTTTTAGAAGTTTGACCAGAAAGCTGTTAACGGGTCGGCGGTCATCACCTTTGCCAACATGCAGGACGCTTACCGCCGTCGGCGCATAGCCGAGCGCAACAAGTTCCTGCCTGATGGCATCAGTTTCAGTAAAGGAAGGTATTCCCGACAGAACGATCTTGATTTCTCGCTCTGACGGGAGGGCAAAAGTATGAAAGGAGATGTTGCGCTCAGTCAGGAATGCCTGAACAGTGCGGAATTCGGGGATCGTAGCGGTCGCCAGCTTTAGCGAGGCGCCTTGGCACCTCGCCTCGACCTTGACCGAAGGGAGAGCTAGGGATATGGGTCGAAGCAATTGTGTATAATTCCTATTGTCAGGAATTACAATGGGTGGAATGCGTGGGGTCCAGAGTCCAGAGTCCAGAGTTGAACGGAGCAGCAGCTAGTCGTGCTCCGGTGGTCGCAGTGTCCGGGTGATACCCGATGACTGCATGTTGCCTTGCTGTTACCTTGACTAGCGATCTCGCGCTTTGAAAGGAATGGGACCTCCATCAATTTTATTTTGGAGGGACACGATGTTACGATTTTACTTGGACCCTGGGACCTCGAAGAGACCCGTGACGGCAGAATGGGGGAGACCTCGAAGACCCTTCGCGTGAGAAGCAGGAATGACCCTCCCACAACGGGTAGGGCGCCCCTAGCCGCTCAGGAAAAGTCGCCGAGGGCTGCCAGGCGGCAATGTCGGCGCACGGGAGAGAGCGTAGGAGGAGGCAGCGTCCACCAGAGGTGGCACTAGGCACACCTAGGGCGAGCGCAGACCCCCCTCTAGTCTGTCGCCGAGCGCCAGCACGGACAAGAGAAAGAAGGAAGGAGGAGGAGCGTGAAAATACTCAAGGTCGGGGGGATGGGGCAGATGTTCTGTAAGTGCTTATGGGGGGTCGTCGAGCAACGCTCGGGGGCGTTTGTGTCGTCTAGGTGGTGGGCCGACATCTGTGCTTAGTCGACGGATGTGAGGATGGGTCGAGACATAGGCTCGGGAGAATAGTTTGAGGGCTAGGGACCGAACGAATTCGGTAAGTGAAGGAACCTTCAACCCTCGCCTGATGGCATCATTGCTGACAAACCAGGGAGAGTTGGAGATGTAGCGGAGGGTTCGGGATTGGAAAGCTTCCAAACGGGCGACAACGGATGGGCTGAGTAGTACCCAAAAGGCGGGGGCTGCGTAAGTCAGGATTGCCCTAAGAAAGAGCAAGTAGATGGTGAGTTTAGTGCGCACAGGCACTGAACCCCGATGAGAGAGAAAGGGAAATAGTTTGGCTCTGACGCCTCTGGCGCGCTGGAGACTCAGAGAGACATGAGGTGCAAAGCTTAGGCGTCGGTCAAGAGTGACGCCCAAGTACTTTACAGTACGTTTCCACTCGATTGGGCTCCCTTCAAGGGAGAGGGACTGGCAGCGGGAAGTTAATTTACGAGAAAAGGCGATCGCCTCGGATTTCTCCGCATTGACCGCCATCCTCCACTTCCTTAGCCAGTCCGGAAGTACGGCGAGCTGACGTTGCACCAGGCCAGCTGCGAAATCAAGACTCGCTGAGCTGGCGTGGTACATAGCGTCATCCGCATAGAGCGAGAGAGTGACTCCAGGCTGAACAGGCAGGTCGTTCGTGTACACGAGGTACAGAACGGGGCCAAGGACAGATCCCTGAGGTACGCCTGCGGCGACTGGTCGGACGGATGAGTACGACCCTTCGACGCATACCCTAAAGATACGATCGCACAAGTACGATCGGAGAAAATGAACGAATGAGGCAGGGAGGGGGGAGTGGGCCAGTTTGTAGAGAAGGCCTTCGTGCCAGACTCGATCGAAGGCCTTACTCACGTCGAGCAATACAGCGACGGAGGACAGATGCTTGTTGTAGGCGTCCGTCAAATGGGTAACAACCCGGACGAGTTGAAGGGTCGTCGAGTGTTCCCTGCGAAAGCCGAACTGCTCCTGCCGAATGAAACCATCCAGCAGAGGCGCGTACCGACCGTGCAGGAGGCGCTCGAGTACCTTCGATATGACTGGCAACAGTGAGATGGGTCGATGGTTTGAGGGGTCAATACGCAGCTTGCGAGGCTTGGGGATCATGATGATTTTAGCACGCTTCCACAGGCTGGGGAAGTAATGAAGCCGGAGACATCCATTGAACAGCTCGTGGACCAAGTTGATGAGGCTAGGGGGAGCGTGTTGTAGCGCCGCCGCTCCGATACGATCATCGCCGGGCGCCTTCTTAGGGCGAAGTCGACCAATAGCCGAGACAACATCGGCCCGGTCGAACGGGTCAGGGATGTCAGCTGGAGGGCGGGAAAAATATCCAGATAGGAAGTCTGCGACCTCGGCCGAGTGGACGGGGTCGCAGACGCCTCCGTGGACGGTGAATTGCTTCTCCATGGTTGCGGCAAAGACTTCAGCTTTGCCGGCCGCGGAGTACACAATGCCGTCCGGTGATCTGAGGGGATGGCGGGTCCTTTTGTCGCCATTAAGTCGACTCGCAGCCTGCCAGACAGACTCGGGCCGGACTTCAAGAGACTCGAGGTACGAGTCCCAACGATGTGCAGTGGCATCAAGCAGAAGCTGCTTGACAAGGTCAGATTGGGCGTTGAGCCTGCGTTTGATAGCAGGATCCCGGGTTTGTTGCCATCTCCGGCGGAGTTGGCGCCGAGTTTGGATGGCGAGGAGCACCTCTTCAGGTAATTGAGACCGGCGATTTGTCTCTGGGACAAGATAGGTGTGTGTGTCCATAGCGGACGTAACGACTTCTTGAAGATAGTCGGCCATACGGTCCGCATCAGCCGTAGAGGCGATGGGGGCCGGGGGGTCAGATGGCACTGTTCGTTGGAGTTCGTCATGATAGGAGCGCCAGTTGACTCTCCGTGGACGAGAGGGGGGTTGGAGAGGTGTGTCCAACAGGGGACGAACAGTGATAAGTACCGGGTCGTGGTCGGACGAGAGGTCCGATACAGCACTGACAGTGATAGGAATGGCCAGGTCCTTGACAATGACAATGTCAAGGACATCCGGAAGGCCCCTAGTGGGCACGTGGGTCGGTGAGTCAGGACCAATGACTGAGACCTGCAGATGACGCTGAACGTAGCTGTAGAGCGAGCGGCCACGCGGGTTCGTGACACGGCTGTTCCAAGAGGGATGCTTGGAGTTGAAGTCTCCGGCAGCTATAGTAGGTAGTTCGTGGTCGAGGAGGGCGTCCCACTCCGCAGGCGGCGGAGGCCCTCCGGGCCCGGGAGGAAGGTACGCCGAAATTAGGCGAACCTCCCGGTCCCCGATCCAGAGGGCCACCGCCGTCGTCTCCAAATACCTAGTATCTGGAGGGGGTAAGAGACGATGGGCAATGCGCCTGTGGACGAGAATAGCAGTACCCCCGCGAATGCGTGGGGAAGACACAGTTTGGGTATTAGCTGGATACTCACGTTGCACGCGCTGAGTGCCGCTGTTACCATGATTAGACGGCAGATGTGCAGCTGAGGCGGGCGGCGGAGTTTGGTCATAATCACCCTGCGATTGGAAGGAGCAACATCTCTCTTGAGCTCTCTCTTGATGGGAAATTCTTCACATTCTGTGCGTTCTCAGTCTCCGGTTATACCGTGACTTAAACAGTGCGTCCAGTTCAATTTTTACCAGTGTTTGTGCAAGTTTTTAAACAGCTACTCAAGAATCAGTGCAGTGCAGTGTAGTGTTCAGTGCAGTGTTGTGTTTCTTGTGTCGTGCAGTGTTTCGTGTGTGTTCCGCTGCTGCCTGGAGCTTGTTGGTAAGTGAGCGACTTTTGTATCTTTGCTTACCGTAGTGCTTGGTCTAGTCCTTAGTTCCGTTCCGCCTAAGGCGTAGGCTTCGCCTCGCCGATGGCTGCCCGCAACCAATCTCCCGTCGGCCCTTCTCAGGGCCAACCTGCCTCCGTCGGTCCTTCTCAGGATCTCGCAATCCCTGCCCGCGCTCTGTCGCAACCCCTTCCGGATGGCCCTTCTCAGGACCACCCTACACCTACCTCGTCGGGGGAAACTCACGACGCGGACTCGGCCATGGATACCGATGGTGCATGGCAGTCTGTCAGCCGGAAACGGCGTGTCAGTGCCACCTCCACGGAATCCGGTCGGACTTCGCGTCGAGGCTCAACCGCGGGGCAATCTGCCATGGCCTCCCAACAACAACCTGACCAGCACCTGCGTATCCCGCCTCTGATTTTCGCCCGGCCTTCGGATTGGGCGAATTTCATGCGGCGTCTACACCGTTGCACTCCCTCTGGCACCTTGACTGCTTCGGCTCAAGGTGACAACTCCATCCGCCTTAACCCCACGACCGTGGAGAGCTTTCGTGTAGCGCAGAAGTTCCTCACGGACGCGGGGATCCCGTACCACACCTTTGCCTTGCCGGAGGAGAAGGAACTCAAGGTACAAGTTATTGGTATCCCTGCAGGTACCTCGCCCGAGCTCATTTCCAATGAACTCACCAGTTTGGGCTTTAGAGTTCACAATGTAACGCCTCTCTTCTCCCCCGGCAGGAAACTAGCGCGCAATGCGTTCCTGGTAAAAATCCGAAAGGTGGGTGATTACCAGGCCATATACGACATCAACATGTTATTCTACTTGAAAGTTAGGGCAGAAGCGTTCGATGCCCAAGCCGGACCGAAGCAGTGTTACAACTGCCAGAGGTACGGACATTCATCGGCATTTTGCCACCACCCCACCCGCTGTTTGCGCTGTGGCGATAGCCATCGGAAGGACACTTGTCCTCTCGCTCGTGCTGCCGCCACTTGCGCCAACTGCGGGGAACCTCACCCGGCATCATCGAAGTCATGTCGATTCTATGCTGCGGCTTTGAAGAAACTTTCAAAGTCCTCGCAGCAGCGCGCTACTGCGCCTCCCGCTAGGCCCCAAACATCAAGGCCTGCCGCCTCGGCGGCACCTACTCCCGCTGCGGCACCGGCACTTGCGCCTGCCCCAGCTCGTCCGGCGTCTACCGGGGCGCCCAGCTATGCGGCTGCAGCTGCCTCTCAGCCTGCCGCACAGCCCGCGGCCCAGCAGCCAACACCTGCTGCGCCGTCTAAGAAAAAGACGAAACCATCGCCCCCCGCTTCCTCGCAGCACACGCCCGCTGCACCTCAGCCACCATCTGCTCCAGATGTCCGAAATCCTAGGCAGCCGAAACAAAAGGCCCCCGCCCAGAATGGCATCATGTTCCTGCACCCGGCGCCCAAGCCTCAGGCGGCACCGGCGTCGGCCGCGTCTTCGGACGCGACTTTCGCCGACCGCGTGCGTGCTTGGATCAACGCCTTGATCCCGCAAGTTCTTGCTGCCAAGGATGTCCAGTCCTTACTTGTTATCGTCCTCACCTCCGTGACCTCACTTATCCCTCTCGATGGCTAGGCCCTTTCGGCTGGTGGCTTGGAACGCATGTGGCGTTCTATCTCGCCGTGCCGAATTGGCCGCCTTCGTCACCGAATATGACATAGACGTCATACTCCTTAGTGAAACCCACTTAACTCCCGCTCACTCGTTCCAGCTTCCGGCGTACGCGACGTACCGCACAGACCGGCCTGGCCAGAACCGGCGTGCCGCATCTGGCGGCACTGCCATTCTGGTTCACAGGCGCATCGCCCACCGCCCCCTGCCGCCTCCGGCGACTCGTCGCTTGGAGGCGACGGCGGTTGCTCTCTGCATCGGGGATCGGGAGGTTCGACTGGTTTCAGTCTACCTCCCCCCTCGAGGTGGACCACCGCCCGACGAGGATAAATGGGACGCTCTCTTAGCAGACCCTCTACCAACCATCGCAGCCGGAGACTTTAATAGTAAGCATCCCCTGTGGAACAGCCGTGTCTCGAACCCATACGGCCGCTCTCTGTACCAATACGTTCAACGTCATCCTCATGTGAACGCTCTTGGTCCTAGATCACCGACCTATATCCCCAATCAACGGGGACCTCCAGACGTCCTTGACATTGCTGTTGTCAAAGACTTGGCCTACCCTATCGCTATAGAAGCCGTGTCAGACCTCTCGTCTGATCACGACCCGGTAATACTCACTGTTCGGCCCACGCTGGACACACCTCTCCAGCCTCCCCATCGTTTAACGAGAGTCAACTGGCGATCGTTCCACGATGAACTGGGTCGAACAGTACCATCTGACCCCCAGGTCGACATCTCCAGCCCGGATGATGTAGACCGCTTGGCCGACTATCTTCAAGAAGTCGTCACGTCCGCCATGGACAAACACACCTATGACGTCCCTGCGCCCAACAGACGGTCGCAGTTACCTGAAGAGGTGATTCTGGCCATCCGCAAACGGCGCCAGCTCCGCCGGAGGTGGCAACAAACCCGGGACCCTGCCGTAAAACGCAGGCTGAACGCCCAATCAGACCTTGTCAAGCAGCTTCTGCTTGATGCCACTGCTCATCGATGGGACTCATATCTTGAGTCTCTGGAAGTCACGCCCCAGTCCGTTTTTCGGGCTGCGAGCCGACTCACTGGCGAGAAAAGGACCCGCTACCCCCTACGATCACCGAACGGGATTGTGTACTCCGCGGCCGACAAAGCAGAAGTCTTTGCCGATACCATGGAGGAACAATTTACCGTTCACAGAGGCGTCTGCGACCCCGGCCACTCGGCAGCGGTCGCGGACTTCCTATCTAGCTATTTTTCCCGCCCTCCCGCAGACCCAATCGACCCGTTCGACGAGGCTGAAGTGGAAACGGCCATTAGTCGACTGCGCCTCAAGCGGGCGCCCGGCGAGGACCGTATTGGTGCAGCGGCCCTACTCAACGCCCCAGCAAGTCTCGTTCCACTCATACACGTGCTGTTCAATGGTTGTCTCCGGCTCCATTACTATCCCAGCCCATGGAAACGAGCCAAAGTCATCATGTTACCGAAGGCTCGCAAGCTGCGTACACTCCCGGAGAATCATCGACCAATCTCTCTTTTGCCAGTCTTATCGAAGGTGTTCGAGCGCCTCCTGCATCGCCGGATTACTCCCCTGCTGGATAATTTCATCCGGCAGGAACAGTTCGGCTTTCGCAGGCAGCATTCGACCACTCTTCAACTTGTCCGAGTTGTCACGCAACTCACTGACGCCATCAACAGGAACCATCAAACTGTCGCCGTCCTTCTGGACGTGAGTAAGGCCTTCGACAAAGTCTGGCACGAAGGCCTTCTCTATAAACTAGCCACCTCCCCTCTCCCTGCCTCATTTGTACATCTGATGCGGTCGTATCTCTGCGACCGCAAATTTAGGATCTGCGTCAACGGGACGTACTCTTCTGTCCGCCCCGTCGCCGCTGGCGTTCCTCAAGGATCTGTCCTCGGCCCCGTTCTGTACCTTGTGTACACGAACGACCTGCCAGTTTTGCCTGGAGTCACGCTCTCTCTCTATGCGGACGATGCGATGTACCACACCAGTTCTGCAAACCTTCATTTTGCGACTGACGTGGTGCAGCGCCAGCTCGCATTACTTCCGGCCTGGCTAAGGAAATGGCGGGTGGCGATCAATACGGAGAAATCCGAGGCGATTGCCTTCTCCCGTCAGCTCACTTCCCGATGCCAGACCCTCTCCCTTGATGGGAGCCCAATCGCTGGCAACGTACTGTGAAGTACTTGGGCGTCACTCTTGATCGACGCCTAAGCTTCAGAGCTCACGTATCCACAGTGCTCCAGCGCGCCCGAGGCGTCAAAGCCAAACTCTACCCATTCTTATCGCCTCGAGGGCCACTGCCTGTGCGCACGAAGCTCTCGATTTATCTGCTCTTTTTACGAGCCGTCCTTATGTACGCAGCGCCTGCATTTTGGAGCCAACTCGCCCCCGACGTCGTTAAACGCATGGAAGCCTTCCAAGCCCTTACCCTTCGCCTTATCTCCGGCTCTCCCTGGTATGTAAAAAATGATACTATCAGGCGAGGGCTGAAGATTCCGTCGCTCGATGGATTTGCGCGAACTCTTACGTTCAACCTCTTCCATCGAGCATCCATTTCAGACTTTCCACACCTCCAACATCTCGATAACGATGATGGACCACCACCAGTCAAACGCCGCCGCCCTCGAGCTTTGCTCGACGACCCACCGTAATTTTAAAATAAATTGCCCTCTCACCATCTGCCCACGCGCCGACCAATCGGATCTCACCACCTTCCTTCCATTCAAATCCGGTCCGTTGTAGGCCGACAGATTGGTCGGGCGTTGTGCCGGCTTTAGGTGAGCCTAGCGCCACCTTCAGTCGGCAACTTCGCCCCTCCAATCTCTCACCTGCCTCGGCATCGCCATAAGGCAGTCTACCGGACTCTTACCGGGCTGGCGGAAGTGTATCGACCCGTTGTGGGCGAACAAATCCCGCCAATCCGTGCTAGGCGTTCGCGTAGGCCTCCCTCTCAGGCCATTGGTGGATCGCGTCAGCGGTTCAGCCAATCACAGCCCGTCTCCTTCACCTCCGCCAAAATAAAAAAGGGGGTACCTATCCTCGCTGCGACAAGTCTCGCTCCAAGCACTACACAAGCAACAGGCAGTCATCGGGCTTGCCCGGACGCTGCCGTCACTGGGGCACGCACTGTGCTGTGCCCTACATACATCGTGACATCGTGGAGTTTGGGCCAGTTTTCGCTTGCGTTTGGCAGATTTGCCCTCCACAAGCGAGAACTGTCCGTCCCCCGACCCAACACTGCTCATATCGACCGCACTATTATCACTTTCACTATCACTTTCACTGTCGTGAGGAAGTGGAGTAGAACGGAACCCGGTTGAGCATGTTTCCATTAAGGAGACAAGCGGCGCCGGTAGAGGATTCGGGGGCGTATTCGACGCCATTTCGGACAAGCCGAAATGAACGTCTACGCTAGTCTAGGATAGAGGGATCACCAGACACTGAAAACTATCCACAGGCAACAATAGAACACGACACAGACCGCACAGCACACGGAAACAAAAACACTCCCGCACAGATTAAATAAAACTGATTTGCGCTGAACTGTTGGTGGTACTTGAAGTGTTGATGATGCTGAATATGATGGTGATGATTAGAATGATGAAGAATCAGGATTTACGCACAATTTGGCAAAATTTTGCAGAGCAAAAACTGTCACAGCCTACCCGGGCAAATGCTCTAGGTAGACCCCCCGCTGGGTAGGCCTACACCAGACCTTTCAAATTTTAATCAAAGTGTAAAATCAGGTAACAGAATATTTAATCGTAAATTTTAAAAAGATTCATAAAATAAATATTCGTGGTTACGTGGGTGTGACACTAAAATTGCAGTATTTTGCTGTCCTTGTGTATTGTTTGGAGGGGAGGAGACTTGGACATTTTCTGTTCAGAGAATAAAACAACTTTATTCCATCCAACCCATCTGCAACCCCCAGCCGCCACTGCCATGTTCTAGATATTATTAACTATGGCCAGTCTTGACATGCATCAGTTCTTAAAGCTGTCAACGCCCCCGATGCTATTCTATCACAGCCTATGGCTTCCTCTTCCTAAGATCCTGAGTTGTCTTCTCCACTTCCTCTCTTAATATCTTTGGCCCTCGGTCCTCTTCATCTTACTCCAGTCGTCTATCAGTTCTCTATCTCTTCACATTTTCCGTTCATCCAGTCCTCTCTAGCCTCATCATTTAACCTCCTCAGTTCGTTATTCAGTTTTATGTTCTTTCTTTCCCTTCTTCTGAAGAGCCGTTTTCCAGTTCTTACGCTCATCCATTCCATCTAACACATTATTTGTTATTTGTTAATCCCTCCTTCTATCCCTTTTCTCTTTCACATCTCCTACGTTCTCTTCTAAGACCTTTAACTTTAAATTGCTTATAGTATTCCGTTTTTCTGATGTGTCTAAACTCTGCCTTAAATTTTCCAAGTTTTCTTCAATGTTTTTAGTATAGGCTTTCAAACCAACACTTTTTTGAATTACTGCATCCCAGTTTCATATCAATTTTTTCTTTAATTTGTTTAATTTGTTTAACCTTCTCCTTTTATCAGTCACTAATAAGTTGCAATCGTTATCAGCGTCTGCTTCTGGGAAAATTTTTGTCATTGTTTGTCACGTTTTCTTTTATCACTATTTTTATAATCTGTCCTCTACAAAATGCAAACTTTAACCCCCCTTATATTCAATGACTTCTTTTTAACTTGGCAAAAATTTAAGTTCGAGTTAAAGATTTATCACTACAATTATCAAGACAAATAACAGTATACTGAAAATATTCCGACGTAATAATAATAAAAAAAATAATAATAATTATCATAGTAATCATAATAATACCACAACATTAGAGAGGAAAACGGGTGTACATAAATTGTTGTGGGATGATTGCAATTGTTTTTATATCGGTCAAACTGGGAGGGGTTTCCTGAAGAGATTTAACAAACACCGAAACATAATTTTGAAAATTCAAACCTCTCTAAATAACATAAAATCTAACTACGCACGACATTTAATTTCAAGCAATGATTTAATTTCACATCTAATTCAAAACCGTTACATATTTGAAATAAAGGCCAATGCATGAAAGCTTTGGAGGAGTTCGAAATTTACAAAGCTTAACATAACCATACAATTTACAAAACTTTAGAATAACATACACAGTTGGTATTTCATATTGAATGATCGTTTGAACTTTAAATCGAACCCGCTGTACGATACAGACTTGAACTTGCACAAACATTCATAGATAACTTCAGTATCCGGTCGGCCTCCAAAGGGTGCGCACCCATAGGAACGTATGTGAGTATAAAATGTTTGTGATTTGATTTTAACAATTAACGACCTCGACTGAGTGATTTATATCTGAAGATGGAACATATGTTCCGAACGCGTTACTTTTTTAACTCAAAAACAAAGTCACACGACGGATCTTGGGTGATTCTATTAATTTATAAATAAAAAGTGACATGGATACCAGTAACAGTATGTATGTCAAATATTAACATTGAATAGTTTTAAAAATCTAGCGCTACCGATATAAACGTACGTCGCTTATATGAAAAGCATGTATGTCATTTCCTCACCACAAGCGCATATCGCTATGCAGATAAAATACCGAAAATTGGCGTTACAGGCGTTGCATTCAGTACCATTATACAGGAATAATTAAACTTCAATTTTATCACTTTCGACGCAATATTGTTTTCTCTCACTATTAACAGAGTGACGCTGGTCATATTGTCATGGTACATTATTGCGAAATAAAAATTGATCACTTTCGAAATAACCTACATACCTATTCTATGCCACATGCGATATATGTTCCAATGAATACCTCTGAAATTAAGCTGAAAATCCATTGAGTTCAATACAATGAGAATTGGTCAAATTTATTATCATCGCGTGGACGTGAAAAAGCAATGAATAGCTCGTATCGTCTTATCTCCTCTATTAAAACAGAATTTTTAATAACAGAAAGTTAATATAGAAGTAAATTAATTGTGTCCGTCCATTTACCGATACAATAAACGGACCAGAAAGAAACCTGGTTTTCAGTTTTAACTTCTGTTTGCAGTTTTTGCGTTTTCCTGGTAAGGATATTACGTGCAACGAACCTCAGCGCTCGTGCATAAATTAAATGAACATTCGTTCGGAGTTAAGGCAACGTCCTCTGTAAACATAATCATATACAACGCCAAGAAATTAGACGTACCGTAGACAGACAGTCATCATCATCATCTTTTAATTGAACCACAAATGGTTTGTTTTAATCCAAAGCAGACAGGTTAGAGCTGGAATCTCCAACATTTCTTCGAACGCCCCACACCTCTCCTCCTTTCGGCACATAATTCCATAGTTGTTTTGGGATGCGGCAGTCACCATTCGGTTAAGATATTCCAACCATTTTAGCCGATACTGGGTAATCTTGCTTGCGACAGTGTAGTAATTAATATGTCCCCTGAATATGTTAATAGCATATCGCAGGATAAGACGATATTCTCTTTGGGCTTAACGTCCCATAAACTGGCTCTCTTACCAAACTAAAGGGACCAGTTTTCCCTGTACGCAGTATTACAAAGACTAAATCCGCTTAGATTCACGCCTGTAACATACCAAAGATAAGCCGGTCCAGGATCATTTCCCTTACGCCTTAACTTGGTACTGGTGGCTACTGTTACCCTCAACGAGGAATATTTATCGACCTTCCGTACTGTTCTGCATCAACAGGGTCACCTCTTGTAGGAAGTCCCACTTCACCACGTAGTACGGTCTTGACTAGAGAGTGCTGAGGGCCCTTTGGGAGCTAACGTCATTTCATCCGACCCTGGGAATTTGTGAGGACCAGTGCATACTCCTCAATGATACTTGAGGTACAATGATACTATTCTCCAAATTCCCTCGACCCCTAGACAGATAGTCTACACCTAATCTATTCTCAGCTATTTTGGCGCACATCTTCAGGCAATTAAAATAAAAAAAGCAGGTATGTAAAATTTTTGAAAACTAAAATAGAAAAATAGTTGTTACATATATTTTCTTCTTCTGGTTTTTCTCCTTTTATGCAGACCCAGGGTCTGTCTTCACCAAAACGTTTCACCACCTTCTTTTAGGACATCATCTACTCCTCTTTCCAGTAAGTATATTCTTCACAACTATTTTAACTACCATGGGCGTGCAACGCTTCTCTCCTTTAACAATCACTTACTCTCTGGACGCAGCATCTCTCCTTATCAAGTAGCGTCAGGTTCAGTGAGTATACTGTACTTCTCACGACCTACATCTAGGTCGCTTCCAATATTTGTATTGTTTATACAGTGAGATTCAGCTTCCTTCCTCCATCCTCATTATGTGATCAAACCATACAGTGTTCTTTTCTCTATGGATTTTTTACGGTTATGGTTTTCAAAAAGAATGACCCAAATTTAAATAGTTATATTTATGGAACCACGGACATCCCGTGAATAATGGTGTGTTGCTCGAATAAGCGTGCCTACAGTTTTAGGGAATCGCCGCTAGATGCCACTCCGCTGGTTGAACCTGTCCATAAACTCAGTCTGTTGCAAGATGGCGACCGCTCATCAAAAGGCGTTTACGTTCTGCAGTTTAGCAAGACTGAGTCCGTGATTACAGTCCAGCGGGCTTTTTGTAAGCGTTTTGGGATTGATCCGCCTTTGGCAAAGAACATTCGTCGTTGGTACCGCCAGTTTGAAGAAACAGGTGTTTGTACAAGGGTAAGATTTCAGGTCGACCTCGCACTTCTGATGAAAATGTGCAAAGAATTCAACAAGCGTTTGAGCGAAAACCAAGAAAGTCTACTCGCTGTGCCAGAAGAGAACCTACAAATCCTCATACTACTGTCTGGCGTGTGGTAAGGCGACGTTTGGTGTATAAACCCTACCGATTACAACTCCAAGCTCTTTGTGTTCGTGACAAAAGGAAACGTGTGGAGTTTTGCAATGATCTCTTAACGGACATGGAAGACGACAGGTTTTTACCGCGGTTGATTTTTAGTGATAAAGCTACGTTTCGTATTAGTGGTCAAGTTAACCGTCATAACGTGCGCATATGGGGAATCCAGGATCCTCATGAAATCGTAGAGCATGAGCGAGATTCACCAAAAGTGAACGTTTTTTTGTGCAATTTCTCAAACAAGGATTTGTATCCATTCTTTTTTAAGGAAACACAGTAACGGGACTGAGTTATCTTGAAACGCTGCAGATCTGGCTTTTTCTACAACTTCATGAGGACCCTGATGATTTCATATTCCAACAAGATGGAGCCCCGCCACACGGCAATTCCTGAATGACACACTACCTCAGCGCTGGATAGGGCGCACGGGACCCCGAGACACTGCCCTACACTCCATGCGACTTCTTCTTGTGGGGATAAGTGAAAGACCGTGTTTTGTTCCACCATTAGTTCGTGACCTAGACGAGCTCAAAAACAGGATATCAGCAGCAGTAACTTCAGTCGAAGATGTTACCTTGCGAAAAGTGTGGGATGAATTTAGCTATCGTCTTGATATTATCCGTGCGGCCGGTGGAGGACACATAGAGCATTTGTAATAACGTTGCTGAAACTTTATGATTTTGTGAGTATTGTGTACTTTGCTCCATTATTGTGTCGTGTTTTCGTCAATAAATATAACTATTTAAAATTGGGTCATTCTTTATGAAAATTTCCTAACTCGTTTTCTCGCAGTTTTCCAGTTTCCCTTTTCAAAATTTTCATTTCACTGTTTGGACTCTCTTTTTATGGTTCTCTAACAGGGTGACACTATTCGTGATCTACAGTAGATGGGGTAGAAAAACTGTCTTGTATACTCTTAGCTTGGCTCGTCCGTGATATCTTTCTTACCCACAATAACAATAGTACGGCATACACAAGAGGCTACAACTGTACAACTGGCAAATTCCCTACTACCGCTAACAACACTTACAGGAATAAACTAGCCCAGGTCCAAAGACAAAATGTGCTCTTCGAGTTGAATCGGCCTACCGCACGGTTTCTGAGCCGGCTGTCTTGGTCGTTGGCGGAGTGATGCCGATTGACCTTCTCGCCAAGGAACGTAAGATCGTCTTTCAGAAGTAGAAGGAGGAAGGTGGTGAAGCTGTCAGAGAGCTTGGGAGCAAGAAGAAGGCTTATCAAGCAGGTTCAGCCGTGGCGGAGAGGAAGCTTGGTGAGATCGACTATTACCTCACCCAGTTTCTGACTGGACACGGGTATTTTCGATCTTACCTGAAGAAAGTTGGTAAGGCCGAGTCACCAGAGTGCCTGTACTGCCCGGGAGCTGCGGACGAAACCAGCCACACATTCTTCGCCTGCGACAGATGAGAGCAACATAGAAGATCGTTGCAAGATGATATTACGCAGAATAGCTCCTCGCATAACATCGTTGAAGCGAGGACACCTGGAACTGTGTAGCACGCTTCGCAGAAGAGTTTCTTCGGGCGAAGAAGATGGATCTGGAAAATACAACCTATAGAAGGCTAACAAGTCAGATGTGAGCCCTAGGACTGAAGAACAATAGGCCTGGCCCGAAGTAGTGTGTCAAACAGTTCCAGGTTAGTGTACCAGAAGAGTAAAGGGAGGTGGGTTTTTAGTGGGTCGGGTATAATACTCAAACACACAGACCCCGGAAGGACATTTGTAGATCAAACCACTGCCCTCGTTAAAAAAGAAAACTACAGCTAACATCCCCATCCTTATCGTCACTAACATAAGCAGTTTATCGAGTGGCACTACATTTTGTATACTGTTTACTCAAATACAGACAATTTCAACACCTACTCGCTGTTGTGACGGACATTCTCGAATTAGGTTGGTAGTTGTATTACACCAATGGTTTACTGAATGAACTTTGTTTACTGTCGATCGCCGATTCATGTCGATTTTTATTGTTTATGTAAAAATTAATCCGGTTTTACTTTTGGTCATATAATAATTAATGTGGACGCCTTCGAAACATACAGTTAACATATCGGTAACCAGTCGCTCTCAGCTAATGGCTCTCAGTGGGCATGTGGTTTTGGTGTCACGTTTGCAGAATGATTTCATCATATTTCGATTTTACACTACCCTCTGCAATCAGTAAAACAATTCGATTGAAAGCAATTAATAAATATCTTTCCTGATTGTGAAAATTACTGTTGTTCGTCAGTCATGCAATTGAAGAGCTCTCCGAATAACGTTCTATGTAACGAAAAAACAAATTTACAGTATTGAAAAAACATTTATTACAAAAATATTTACTTATTAATATAGATACATGCATGTTATAGTAAAATAATAAGAGTAATTTTTTTTTTTAATCTTAAAATAATATCAATATTATTGAAATAAAATGGACATAGTGCATGATTGCATTACTGAATGGAATAATAAAAGAAAAAAGTATAAAATAAAAAATTAAAAATAAAAGATAAAAAATAAAAGAAAATGTGACTTTGACTTAAATAAAATGTATACTACATTAAAAAAAAATTATTATTGATTAAAAATTACATGATTAAATATTACATTGATTGATTGATTAAATATTACAATTCTTCAGATGTTCGGGATGTCTGCTGCGATTAATTACTTAACTTTACAGGTATTTCTGCATAAAATACATATTTTATGATACATATTTTTCAACATATGGTACTTTCTAGTGCGGAAAATTCTTTAAATTATGTTTGTTGTATCTCTGTGATTTCAAATGGTTTATTTAAGTTAGCCTCACTAATAACGTACTTACATTCCTCCAGGACCATTGTAGACTTTACCTTTTCCTCCTTTCTATTAATGTAAAATCGCGGTCACGTGGAGAAAAGCTGTTACCGGAACAAAGTAATTTCTATTCAACCTTTGTAAAAAACCGTACCCTAACAAAAAAATCGTAACAAAGCAAGAAGTTTCCAGTTTTTATTATTTATCACACAGACAGGTCGGACTAAACAACTAAGGTTCTTTCTTCGCTATCAGACAGTTTCTTTTAATGATCTGCTACATAATGCAACACACAAGACGTAATTTGTGCAGAACCTCTCCTAGCCACTCATTCATGCCAGAAATGCATTGCCATATTGTGTATGGCTAAATTATAACAAGGTAGTTGAGATGATAAAAAAAAAATAGTCAAATGCTTTAGACTTGGAGAAAACAGAACCTCTTGAAAGTATTTGCACAAAACGATCTAATTAGCATTTTTTTGGCATTTTCTATATCTATTTTAAAAATTTTGTAAGCTTGATCAGCTTTTTGCATAGTGTATGTAACTCACTTGTTGTATCTTAAAACATTCAATTTCTGTGACTTCAGCTTTTAATTGAATTTACAGTACCTACACGTATCATAAGAGGCTCATCAAAATTTCGATTGAATTCCGATCTAAATATATTTTCACAAATATTTTTCTACAACACTGTATCAGAGTATTTTTTTAAATAATCTAAACATTTTTGAAACAGATGAATCTGGATTTAGATAATTTGAAGATGTTTTATCACAACTGTAGTGGTTTGGTTGGTTGGGTTGGGAAGTTTTTAATATGCTCTTTAATGACATCTTTTATATCACGGAAGTAGAATGAGGCCTGTCTCTGTGTAAACTTCTTCCTTCATTTAAAGTCTGAGATGCTTTAATTTTTCCTTATAAAACGTGTACTCTTCTGGCACATGTCTGATACTCATCACAGAACCTTTGAGACAGACGTGTTCTAATTTTCATTAATTTTGATAAAATAATAAAACAAGACGAGCTATTATCTTTACCTTGATTTCTTCTCTATTGTTCACCTATTTTCAGACGGTTGCTAAGAAAATTTAACTGTCCATTACAGTCATTTTGGTGAAATGATTGAAATTGAAATGCTTCATTTTTCATGTCTATATTTAAAAGACCATTTTTTTTTTTTTTGAACAGATCTTTGCATTGCAGACACGATCCTGAAAACAAAAAAATTGTATTACAATTTGAAACTTTAAATAAATTATGTACATTAATAAACTTTTTATGTAAATACAAATACATTAAGACATTTTCATACATTAATACAAATAAAACTACGTAACATAGGAATAACCTAAAAGTAAAAGTGTTAATTAGCACAAATAACATTACTGCACCTACCTGTTTTGATGCTATTTTTGCTCCTGTTTCTTTTCCCTTTCTGCTTGTGTTTGCTTGGCAATTATTTTTGAACTTTTTTTTTGTTTTTACGCCTTGCAATTCAAGAAGCAACAAAGTCACGAATGAGAGAGACTACGGACTTAATGGGTGACTTCAAGCCACAAGCTAATCATCTATATAAAACTAGATAGTGTCTATTGCACGGGATGGGTACGGAACGTTTGCCAAAACAGATCCTGCACTAGACATCTAGAAGGAGAAGGAGACGAAGAAGATCCAAAAGGAGTTGGAGGAATGAAATTAAAGCGGAAATAGAAGAAAGAGGATTAGATGAAAACTGGATAGAAGTTGCTGGAGTTCAGGAATCGGAAGGTTAGAAGCTCAAGATAAAGCTGGAAATCAACACACAAAGGATCTTTTTGGTATACAGTCTATAAACATAATCTCTTAGAGGTACGTAAGCAAAGTGGATTATATTTTTCAACAAAATTTAGATGATGGTATTTAAAAATGTATACAGGTCGATATTTACATGCTATTGATGGGAGTTTCCGAAGTTTTCAAGAAGTATTAAGAGCAGAACGCGTGTACTTAAGATGAAATATTTCCGTAGAGTGGAAGGGGCGTCTTCTGGGGTACAGTTGACTAACAGCAAAGTAAGAGGAGACTAGACCTATAATATAATACACCAAAGCTGAGAACCGGTGGAGACATGAAATGAATTACCAAAAAGATAACGGTGAATAAGATACAGAGAAGCGGAACAAAGAAAAGCGAGATAGAGGAAGACTTATACAGAGTTGGGATACATGTGTGTGTGTGTGCGCGCGCGCGCGCGCGTTTGCATTGCATGTGTAACCAATGAAGCAGCGGGGGAATAATTCAATGATTTGGAATTCAGTAGTATGTACACAGCACAAAATATTTTTCGTTACTGTCAATAGGTACATTCATATTATAAAATAAAATAATTCTGAAAGTCTGGTAACATTATTACAACTCAGATATTTCACTGGCATATTTATAAATGAAAAACGTACATTAATTCCACGCCACTCGATACTGTTATGGAAATAAAATATTGTAATATATAGACAAGCTGCAGTATGTACTGGCGTTCAGAATTAAATTAAAATGTTGTCACTTCCAGTGAAATAGTAACGAAAATAGGAAAGTGTAGTTTGTCGCACATATAGCGGTATGTCCGCTTTAAAAATTATTCAGTTTTCAAATACATAGCTTTTCTATAGGCCTACATGACTGCTGCAATTAATATGTTTTTGACTTACACTAAAGAGACAACGAATTTTATTCGATCGAAATCGTTAAAATTAGTTATTGCACGTCAGTACGATTTAACAAAGCGAGGTATAAAAAGTAATTGACGACGGCTCATCTCGAGTTACGTTGTATTAAAATCGATTTGTTAGAAAATCTGTTCAATAAAAAAACTCAACTCTGAATTTTCATTTACCGACACTATAAATTCTGTCTGATAGATTTTGGTTCATAGAACTCCCTCTTCAAATCCAACGGGTTTAATATAATCGAAATCGATAATATTAGTCACTGTACGTAACATACGACTTGCCTACAACGTTTGTATACTCTTAAATGTACGTTATAAACGCGTCCCGTTGAGATAAAATATTTTTAGTTTGGCGATACACTAAAAGAACGTTGAATCAGGATACTTAACATCCAATGAGGTAGGCAAAACCCACATAATCCGCTCGTTATTCAGCCGCTGAATGAAAGATTTTCAGCTGGCACACAAAGACTATACATGCACGCTAGATACCTCCTGCTGTAGCTCAAATTGTAAGAGTATGGGACACTTGAATCACCCGCCTACAATACACAGTTACAAACAACGCAAGCACGCTTTTCGCACATCTTGTTTTTCTCTCTACTAAACATGGGAGACGATGCTAATATTAACTGTAATCACAAACATTGTAATCCTCTTAATAAGTCTTACAGTGAAACGTTATACAAGAATAGAGTCCAATACACACACGTTCTTTCCCTTGGAAATGTGTGGCACGCGTGACCCACGCTGTAGTAGAACAGGGAAGAATTCGCCTCCCTCTTTCATTTGAAGCGACGTGTGGTAAAGTCACACGCGCCATAAGTTGCTCTGTGTTGCTTGCTCAAGATGACCAGTGCTCACGTTTAGGCAAGTGAGCAAAGAGTTCCTTACAGAATTCATCGAAATTTATCGTGCGCAAAACAGTACAAACAAAACAGTAAATCATAATAAAATACCTGAATGCCAGTAGTAGTACATTCAAGTTACAGACAATTTTTTTTTTTAATATGTCTACATTTATAATATAGACATTCTTATTATAATATATGTTATTTGTAATATTTTTGTGTATTTATGTCGACATTCTTCTTCTTCTATGGCATCACAGTTCGAAGTCGAACCTTAGCCTCCATAATCATCCGCCTCCAGTTTTCCCTGTCCTTGGCGATCGATATCCATCGTTTTATTTTAAGGAAATTATCAGCATCCCTCGCCACTGCATCAATCCAGCGTGCCTTGGGTCTTCCGACAGGCCTTCTACCCTCGATCTGACTAACCAGTACCTTTCTAGGTATTCGGTTGTCTTCCATCCTAATGATGTGTCCTGCCCATTGCAATCTATGCAGTCGGATGGTGGTGGCCAGATCATTGTCTTTATACAGCTTGTGGAGTTCCTCATTGTGACGCATTCTCCATATCCCGTTTACTTGGATTGGTCTATATATTCTCCTCAAAATTCTCCTTTCAAAAGTATTGACTATGTTAGCGGCTTGTTTGTTCAGAGTCCAAGTCTCGCTGCCATATGAAAAAATTATGTCGACATTATTTACACTTAACGTCTGAGAAAAATAATAGAGTAGTCAATATTACGTTCTGGTCCCTACAGAGTGTCCTTTTTCTGTAATATAACAAAGGAACTAGGACCTGGTCTATGTCCCCTGCTAATTTCCTTCGATAAATCTACAGGAAACCTGAAGAAAATCTACAGGTCTATGTTTCTGTAATATGTTTAGTAAATGTAATCCGTACTATCTGATGATGTATTTTTTTCATCATTTGTCATATTTCCTTGATATTCTGGGAGGAGGAGTCAGTACCAAGTTAACAAAAAAGTGTATGAATGGTTAATACTAAAAAAAAATTACAAAAAACTATTTAAAGTGTGTTTTTATTACCTTAAAAGAATTTTAAAGACAACTGCAAACAATTTTAATCAACAAATATTTCTTAAACATACATAAAATACATGGTGAATGAATGATACCTTATATGCTTGGTATAATTTTAAAATAGAGAAATTAAATTTTTTTTAATTCATTTGAAAATAAATAGTAAGTAATTATATGGAGTGAAAATAATCTAGTTAAAATAATTGTAGATTTTATGAGGCAGTCTATTAAAAAATGTAAATAGATGCATAAATATAAATTAAGAAAAACGATAAAAATATCATACAATTTATATAAAAATAATATGAAAATGTAATTTTTCATAATGGGAGAATTCAGCAACTTGCCAAGTACTCACGGCTGTACACAGGAGACGCCAAGGGATAACGCGTGGAGCGCTGAAAAAATTTGTAGATGACAAAGCATCACGACAAGCGCCACGACAGATGACACGCCAAATGACAGATTTGTAGATGACAAAGCATCACGACAACGCGCCACGACTAATGACACGCCAAACGACAGATTTGTAGATGACAAAGCATCACGACAACGCGCCACGACAAATGACACGCCAAATGAGAGATTTCGTCCATACAGACATGTTTTTCTCTTGGAAACCAATCGCCCCGCGCTATCATCTGCAAAAAATTTTCACGTCTATTTACCGTGTGTGTGGACACGCGCCGAACGTACCATCCCGACACACCACGATTTTACACAGGAAAGAACGTTAATGACACGACGGGATGAGACGGTTGCAGTTGAATAGCCCTACTAATTGCGGCAACACAGCTACGAGTACAAGTGCACTCAGTGTTTCATTTTATTAATTGGACAATCTGCTAGGCGTAGACATTTGACGCTAAAGTTCTTAGTATTACACCAAAAATCTTCCGAATGTGAAGCTTCTCGCCGAGACAGTTATAAACATCAAGAATCTACAACAGATGGAACAATTGGGTAATAGTACAGGCCTACAAACAAACAGTATAAAAAAGACCAACTTATATCAACATATTTGGAACAGCATTGATTTCTGACGACATCAACACCCTCATTCGGCCAGTCATGTTGAAAGATATTTGGCGGCACGTATAACAAGTTAATCTTATTTTGAAATTGCGTAGTTTAAAAAACATAAACAAAACTCTCTTTTAGTAATGTCAACACGTTAACAGCAAAGTAAATATTAGATATCCTGTACTATGTAACATCGTCGTCGGTTACATTGCGATCGAAATGTTTCATTAACAGATACCACATTTGCTACTTTAATGATGACTTATATAAAACTATTTTTCAGCTAAATGATGACGAAAGCATGTTTTCAAGCCTCCAATTATAAACCAGGAACAGCCTTTGGATACAAAATAATGACCTAACGAGAACATAAGAATACCATCTTCATTATCGTTTAATACCATTAATTTCTGGAAAATAAAATTAGGAGTTTTAGCAAAGAAGTTTTTACCTTAAAAAATTGTCAATAAATAGAAAATGGAAAATCTTCATGCTCTGTTTATGATAACGTAATGATCGTAATCTATTCATAATTCCCTGATATAAGACACTTCAGAAATAAAAAGGATTTCAAATAAATCATGAACACAAACCATTTAAGTAACTACTCTGGATCGAAGTTCTAAGTATACTGTTAACTGAATATCTGCTGTTTACACAATGAAGTTTAACTGGATAGCAAAACATATTAAAACTTTTTCCTCTATAATGTACCTGTGTGGTTTATTCTTTATTTGAAATTTATAATCTTCGTTTTGTTACAAACAGTGATTTTTAACTTAAGTATCTGAAGTAGAGATTATTTACCGTAAAGGCTGTTGGCAGATTTCATTTATTTAAAACTATTATTGCATGTGCTTGCAAATTGAATACATCGTAAGAAAAACTTATAAAACTGCGTGCTCAGAACTGTGTTATTACCAGACAAGCATCTTTGTTATTGAAGTTCTGTTTTGGAAGTCGTAGAAAAAATCAAAGACGAATATTTGAATGTATATATGTGCACTCATGTGGACACACGTTTAAACTACACTAGTACGTCTTTTAAAGCAAAATAGGTTTTTATAATTGATAAACGGGAATAGCATAACGATGGTAATAATTGTTCTTTTATATTAAGTGCGTATGACAAGCATCTCTAATTTGATGCAAGAAATGAGGTAACATTAACGTCTTGTCACCATAAGGTCAGCCTAACCTGTATACATTAAAGTAATGATCGGAATGTATGAAATGCTTAAAATAACAAGTGGCTTTTGTGTGTGGAGGGGGCTGTAAAACGCAAGTTCTGATAACCCATACGATAACAGCAAAACAATATTGTAGTTGAGAAGTTAATATTCTTATAACAACTACAATGTTTCAGCCTTAATTTAAAAACTAAAAATTATAGTTATTACATAACTATAAGCAGACATAATAATTGGTTTGATCAGTGGTTTTCACCCGGTGCGCTGCGGCGCCCAGAGGTGCTGTGAAATGTAATTTATTTACTCAGCTCCTGAGCACCTCAAAAGAAACATCTTTTGACAATGAATGATGGCATTTGATTTCGTCTTCAAACGTCACTACAGTTTCTACGAGCTATCTCACAGGGGAGCCACCGAATGAATGTTGTTGGTCAGGGGAACCAGGAGGTCAAATAGGTTGAAAACGACAGAATTTGATCATTAAACCATGGACTGTCTGCAGAAATGTCTGACTCATATTGTCTAGTCTACGGTGTTATTATGCTAATTACTATGTGAATTAATTAGTTAGATCAATTATCAATTTTAATTACCAATTAGCATAATAGACAAGAGATTCTTTAGTAAATTAATCATATTCTTTTTGTTACACCTGAAAATTACACAATTATAAATATTCGTGTGATTGTGTTCTAAGTAAAACTTTAACATGCGGGTTTCAGTAATAATGAACGCATTTGTTTAAATGTACTTAAATGACTAATTTATTATTCATTAAGTCAATTTATATTCATACACATAAAAAGTTTGCTGTACCTGTAAATACATCAAATAACACATATATATCATTAAACAAGTTCTAGCTTATACGATAGCTGAAAAAGACATACATACATAAATCATGATATACAATAAATTCAAATCATAATTAATTAATGCGTTCATTAATTCCAGATAGTTTTGCTTACTTGTTCATTATTTATAACTTTAAATTTATTCTTTTATCAAATTTATTTAAAACTCCCAGGGTGGGGATTCTTTGAAAGAGTCAGGACAGTAGTATTTACTAAATTGATAGATTAATAATTGTTACTTGAGATAAGAATATCCACTCATGGTCCAGCGATGATTGGCCTCTTTGTTGTGGTGAAGTCTGAAGAACACATCTTGTTGAATAAAGTTGAATGCACTGTCACTTGACACACGTGAACTCGCGTCATTTATAGAGTAGTGTAGATGCGATATTGCTTTCAATGTCAGTTTGTGTAGATCAGTTCGCTTTATAATGTGTGATCATTATAAAATGAGTGGTGTATGTTCATGCTCGCAAAGTCATTGTCGATGTCCGTTCATCACAGAAATTCACTTCACTTTGTGTTGATGTATATGCGTTTATACTACTTGGTTGATTATAGTTCGTTCAAGTATTTAAATGTTCTGTTACATTTAATGTAATTCATTAACACTGGCTAAATGTAATTCTATCTAAGTTGTACAGTACACCAATAATGTTTCGTGTATGTGCCGAGATTACATGATAGTTTGTTTGAGTCGCTCGAATTGTTCACTCAGAAATTCCTAATAATATTAATGCTTAACTAAGTTCGTTAATTCTCACATTTTATACTGTTGTGTTCGAGTTGCACTCTGAATCTTACAGTTTGAAATTACTAAGTCCGAATATTATAACACTGAGTTTTCACTAAGACTGATAAATTTTATAAGGCTGAGCACAATAATACCGAGTCAAAATATATAGTTGTCTTGATTATTCATCTCTTCTTTCACAGCACTAACACTTATCTAAAAATGAAACTTTTTCTTGTGAACTTACTGTTTATTCTCTTCTCGTCGAACGCGTTTCGGCGTACGTATTCGCCTTCTTCAGCTTAGAGACAGACTGCCATCATTTGGTATGGTATTGGTATTGGTATACAGAACAACCAATACCATCAAAAACACATCAATAATACAAACACAGACATAGACAAATATAACAAAAACAGGTGTTTACAAATTAAATTGTAATGACTGCAATAGTTTCTACATAGGCCAGACGGGAAGATCTTTTTCATCCCGTTATTCTGAACACTTAAAAGCTTTAACCAACAACAATATACACTCCGCATTTGCCACACACATACACACAGAAAACCACAGTTACACCAACATAGACACTAATCTTGAAATTTTACATTACTTACCCAAAGGTCGAAAACTCAACACAACTGAACAATACGAAATATATAAACACCACACAACACAACCAAACAACATACTTAACGATCAATTACAATATAAATCACATACAATTTTTGACACAATTATACAAAAAACAAACATTAAGTTGAATCCCCGCGCCAATCCTCTTCCTCCACGCACCACCCCCACTACACCTTCCACACAACAACCGTTACCAAATGATGGCAGTCTATCTCTAAGCTGAAGAAGGCGAATACGTACGCCGAAACGCGTTCGACGAGAAGAGAATAAACAGTAAGTTCACAAAAAAAAGTTTCATTTTTTGATAAGAGTCAAAATATATGTTCAAAAAATGTAATAAGACAGCCTCTCCTCCGTGTTAGACAGTTAGTTTTATCAACTTGTCCCTACTCAAATTTTGTCTTGGGCGTGTCCACGCCTTTTCTTACTTGTGATAGGTCAGCTCAATATTTTCTTAGAATATTTTGTCCCACTTCTTCAGGATCTTTGGTTTCTGTTCGATGATTCGCTTTGACTCCCGGTTACCATAGAAACTCTCCTCTCCACCGATGTCTTCGCAAGACGTTGTACTCTGATAGGTTGTCAGACATCCCCAGATTTTTTCGTTCGGACGTTATTCCTTTTCGCAGAATTTCTGGTCATTGCGCGCCTGTCAATCACCCTTTTGTGTGGGACATACACAATGTTGTTCTGACTTCCCTCATCTGTTTCCTTGGTCATCTTGAGGTATTGTTCTATCTTACACCCCTTTATTAATAATTTCTGACATGCGTTGGCTGGTGAAGCCACCCCGACTTTCTAACCGTAAATTGTGTCTGTCACGTAAACGTCACCTCCAGCTGTGCAGCTTCCTTGAGTCTTTTCAACTAGTTATTTCTTTCATTGTCTCTGTAAAATGCAGCACACTCAACTCTTTTGTGACCTCCTGTCGTTTTTGCAGTACCATCGTATTCTGACGCATCCCGAGCGGACGTTCGCCTTATTTCTCCGTACACGTGTGAGTGCCCTAGCCTGCTTTGTGTAGTTTGTTGTGGGGTAATACTTTTTAGCTAAGCTTCTCCTGTCATCTCGAACTTTCATATCTATTGTTGCATTGAGTCTAACATCTTTCTGTTGTCTGCTAGCGACGTTGTTTTGACATCTTCACATTAAGCCTTGTTTATTGCTTTAACTTGAAGTCGTTGACACAACTGCGCGTGAACAAAATCGGTCGAGAAAAAATTTGAAATTTTTAAATTTTTCGCTCGCTATATGTCATAATAATAAAATCTTTGTATAACCTAAAGGCAGTGTGAAAAACAAATGATACATACGCAACATTGTGTCTCTTAAAGGAATGTAATAATGAGACACTCTAATGCAAGAATATTGTTTAATATAACTGAAATTTTAACTCTTTCAAGTAGAAAAATGCTGACGATTTAAAGAAGACACGTACAAATGTCCAAGATTACGTGCTTCCATCGCTGAATTGAAATAAAATATCATTCAATCTGGCTACTGAACGAAAGCCTTATGGCACTTAATATGTAACAAGTCTGGTTACAACCTTTGTATTACAGAATTAATAACTTTAATATCTCATATGCAAATAGGTGTTCTACGGTTACATCTATGCTCCATATTTTTCGTACATTCACTGCTGTTACATTTTAATAATTTCTACTGTTCTAATATTTATCAACAAGATTTATTATACATGGAATGTACTAGCGGTTGGCTAATAAGTCTACGTATCGCGTGTTGTATTTCCGGGCAGTATTGTAATATCAAGTTGCGTTTTTTTTCAGTCCCCAAGTCGAATCACCCTGGAAACGAGTAGACCTACACAGGACAACACTTTGAGAGATTGGTGAAGGTTAATGCTGCTTATCCGAAGGTAACCTGGGCTTAAAGCAAAGATGTAAGGTTTGTACCGATATCCACCCCTCGATATCTACATACTGTTCCTTTTGTCTGCGATCCTGTAAGACACCTAAACAGTCCGCTAAAACTACGTCTAGTATTAAAAAGAAGTGTGAGTTCAATCAGTATGAAAAAACAACAAGTATATCAGTCAACTTTTTTTACAAAAAATAAGGGTTAAATTTTTTTTTACTCTTACTCGCTGACACTTTTCATTGGGCAAAAAATAAAAAAATTCCTGGCTTGTTACTTTATTTGAATTACACGTCTAATTTATTGTTTCAAGTTTCTCAAAAATTTAACTTATAAGTGAGTAAAAATTTAATATAATTGAGTGAACTTTGTATTGTGTTGTTGTGTAAACCGTTGTATTCTATAAAAATTTCTCATTAAATCTATGGTGTGGCACATGTAATTTACCATGTGATATAATAAAAAACAAGAGAGAAAAGAAAACAATTTTCATAACGCAATGCTGGCGTTACACATTGTATTCTCATCTTTTGAATACAGCTACTCAAGGACGAGCACTTGGTTGAATCTTATTTGTATGTGCCGTACTACTCAAGCTACTGGTGTACTTTACTATTGACAAGCAGTATCCATATACAACAAAGAAATGTATTATTATTATTATTATTATTATTTGGTATTCGATTGATTAGGCCTAAGTGAATTACAAAGAGCGAAAAGGAAAAAGAAGAAGAAGAAATGTTGCTAGGATACACATTTCCCTCCATACAACACAATACCTCCTAGTTTGTTTGTTTAAATACGTTTCCTGGATGTTTTAACATTCTTCCTTTTTTAAAAAATATCTGTTGACCTTAATAACCTGTTCGTTATTAAGAAAATTTATCGACTGTTTAAAATGGCTTTCTGTATCTACTCATTACGTCTTACTAGAGACTTTTTCTAAACATGAGTCTCTGTGAGAAATGCTCACATTTATTAAAAATTCTCATTCGTCATATTCATATGGCGGAAAATTGTCATAATAAACACGAAATATCCCCCCCGTACAGTAGCTAATAATAACATAGTTGATATAATGATCGACAGATAACTATTATTTGTTATGCAAAAAATAGATAGGCGGGCAGAGTTTGCGACCAGGCGGTACAGCAGAGCGTAGAAATGTGATTGTGATTGTAACTGGTAAAAGCGACCAGAGCTCGCGTAAATAACATTATCCGGACATAATTATACTGAATATATTACAGGATAAATTGGCTCGCCAATTACCCGTTACTCAATCCAACTACACTAAATAACCCCTCACTACCGGGCGGACATAGTTTCGTAACACATGCTCGCTCTCGTGTTTTAGAAATTAAATTTCCATTTGAATTGAGTCGTACGAGATCTTTGTGATTTAGCATGGGCCTATTTGTTCCGCAACAACCAGTGAATTGATTATTCTTATTATATTTTAACCACTGGATATATTACATTTAATAGACAGTTCACATGAAATTGGGTTTGACACATGACATGTCGATGTATCTGTTAACAACTAACGAAAGCTGCTAGTCAATTTCTAGTAACTTTCTTTAGTAAGCAACAGCGATGCCCACTAGTAAAATAACTAGAGATGCACTTGAATGTTCGATGATATTGAATAATAATAATATTAGTAAATAGTAAATTCTGATTCCAAGTAGGCCTAAATGGGATATGGAGAATGCGCCAGAAAAAAGATCTATACAAGCTGTATAAAGACAATGATCTGGCCACCACCATCCGACTGCATAGATTGCAATGGGCAGGACACACCATTCGGATGGAAGGCAACCGAATACCTAGGAAGGTACTGTTTAGTCAAATCGAGGGTAGAAGGCCTGTCGGAAGACCCAAGACACGCTGGATTGACGCAGTGGCGAGGGATGCTGATAATTTCCTTAAAATAAAACGATGGATATCGATCGCCAAGGACAGGGAAAACTGGAGGCGGATGATTATGGAGGCTAAGGTTCGACTTCGAACTGTGACGCCATAGAAGAAGAAGAAGAAGAAGAAGAAGAAGAAGAAGAAGAAGAAGAAGAAGAAGAAGAAGAAGAAGAAATTCTGATAAAAATAAAGTTTTTCAGAAACCACAATAACCAGATAAACTAACGCTGGAACTGTTTACCAAAAATAATGGAAACACCAGTTTTTTTATAACAAAAACGTGTATACAATGAGAGTCAGAATATAGCCACAACACTAAGAAATTCATCCTTACACACAATTTATTTGTACAGAAAGTCCATACGGTCTTTTTTAAATGATGACTGTAATAGAATTATAACTCCATTCAAACGGATTGATTCTTACAATTACGCAAAACATAAAACTTTTAATTAATAAACAAACCGTATCGTAGTAGTCAGTAGCGAGTTGCACTTTTTGATTTGTAAACTAATGAAAAGCAATTCACCCACCCCCGCTCCTCAACTTCAAAGTGACTAAACTCCACCCACGACGAGCATAGCCTAGCATACCCTCTTGTATATAGCCTACATTTTTACACAGTACGTTTGAATATACGTTTTCTTTTTCCAGTTGGCTGAACGCTGAACTGTTTTCCATTCCAATATATTTTAAATCATGTAATTAAAAATTAACAAGATTATGAAAATAAAATAAACTAGTTACTTTATGGTTTTAAATTATAAAGTATGGTAAACGATAACACTATATCGTAGCCTATGAGACACCATATATATCACCATAAGGGAATAACGAAATTTGGTACCATATAGTAACTACGTGGGTGTACGCTTGCAACAGAATCATACGGAGCGGTAGGAGCAGATTGCAACAGAATCATACGGAGCGGTAGGAGCAGATTTCGCAAAAAAAAAAAGTTTAGAGATTAACACAACGCTTATCCTTTATAGTATAGGGAACACGCTACTACTGCTGCAGTGTATTGAGCCACTCAGCCGCCACTACAGGGACCTGGGCTTCCTTCTCTACTAAGATATTCGACACTATACTATGCTAGGCACTAGCTACGCAGCACAGTCAGGCAACGTATATGGGCGAGTGGTATTCACGGTCATCTTTGCTTTTTAAACATCCTCCATCAACCATTGACTATTATTCCGTTTAGACAGAAAGCTTTTAGGATTTAACACCGATGCACTGATGTAGAAAAGTTGATGGACTTAACAAAGAATAGTTTTCTTTTACCAACGATTTTTAAATTGTAAGCGAGGTTTACAATCTATCAAGGTGTAGGTAGATATCTTAGGTAGGTGCAGGCAGACAATCTACCTAGTTATCTATCTCTACCTCGTCATTCACTGCTGGTCGTTCGCGTAGTATGCATCAGTGACAACAAACACGAATTGATAATGCAATGGTATCCTGTACTGACACGCCAATGGTAATGATGTGCATCATGTATACAGCTGGAATGCACATTATCTACACTCCATGAGATACATTCTGCGAAAAACCGAATGGCATAACCCTCAGGTGCCCACGATATGGACTTCCCACTTTGTTGAGTAGCCCGTGAAACTATTAGGTCTACATTAGTGCTCGTGAATTTTCGAGAGCGTTACGTAATTTCCGTAACAATATATTATAATTCTGCGAACGACAACATCTATTCTAGATTACTTGCCTATCCATTTCTTTATTCTGTCTTGCTTTTCCTTCCTAGCATATAGCCCAGTCCCCAGAGACCAAAACTTCTTGTTTAGTTCAAATTAAAACTAAACATTATATATCCTTTTATGTAAATTAAGTAATATTGTGGACAGTAATGTGGTAATTTTCGCATTCATAGGTTGGCTAATCTGTACTTTCTGAAATTGCGCTTATCATGTTTATACAACGACACAGTTCAACGAGCGTCGGCGGGCGGCAGACGTCAGAACGTTTGCTTGCTTGTTCTGTCATTCATCATTTTTTCTTGTCGTCAGACAATCTATGTAGGCTTTAGGCCACAACATTATATTGCATACTTGCAATACATTAGCAATACATTGCTAATTCTCGGTTTAATGTAGTTTGAGTGTCGCACATTTGCGCCTCATCTGCCATGTAGCTTTCTTATACGACTCGGTTCATTCAAAATTAAAATGACATCAGACATAGCCAACCTTAGCACTCTGATTTAAGTGTACAACAAAACTTAATAAATGTATTAAATACAGTCCACTATCGTCATTATTCTGCATCCTGGCAATAGCACCACAAGGCATCATTCTTCCTAACAGTTAAAGGTCCTACGGGACGAAACATAACATTTTTTGGTACACACGTGCCGGAACTAACATTTTTGGTCCTCCGGGCCGGATTCGTCATTCATTTTTCTGCAACTTATTACAGCGGTTTTCACCATTTTTTCTGCCCCAATTTCTGGCCATCACGGGCGATTCAGCATATTCGCTGATCCGACCGTGTCGGGACTTAGTCAGCATTTCTTTCGTCGCCATTGAGCCTCGTGACGACACCACTGCAAGGCCATCCATGTGCTAGCGTCTACACACCAGATTAAGCAGTCATCTCTCCAGTCCGTGTGTTTGCCATCTACTCCACGGCTTCGACGCTCCAGGACATCGCATACCAGGTACGACGTCATTAACATCTTTAACAGGTGCGTACAATGGCTGAAGAAGGCCTCAAAGTGTTGGTCAGAAAGAGAGGCGGCTTAAAGTCTGTCATAGTGCGAATTAATTCGGCTATAATTAACTTTGATAAAAACACTAATACAAAACATTTGTTAACGGTTAGACTCGAAAGTCTAAAAAGTTTGGCAACAAAATACGATGAGGTACAGTCCGAAATTGAACTCATTTCTAAAGACATAAACGCTGCTCAAGAAGACCGAGTTGAGGTTGAAGAGCTGTTATATTCAACAGAGGCCAATATCTTGCAATTAATAGAAACCTTCAACGTTCAGACTGTATCTCCCGTATTAACAAGCAATATGCAATTAAAACCTATAAGTTTGCCCTGCTTCACAGGCAATATCTTAGAATGGCAGCACTTCTATTCAATATTTCTGGACTTGGTGCACGCCAGATCTGATTTAACGTCAGTGCAGAAATTACATTATTTGTACTCATCTCTTAAAAATGAGCCGCTAGATCTAATTAAGGCATTACCTATTTGTAATGAGAACTATTCGATAGCGTTGAGTTTGCTGTCCGCTAGATATGACAATAAATTCATTCTAGCGAAGTATTATATTCAAAATTTGCTTGAGGTAAAGTCAACAATTAAGGACTCTGTCCAAAGTTTGGCAGAATTCATAAATACAATAACGTCTTCAGTTAATTCGCTGGCAGCCATGCAACTGTCAGTGGATTCATTTGAGCTTATTACTGTACAATTATTGTCAGCAAAACTGGACCATACCACGTTTAAATTATGGATGGAGTCTATAGACCCCGATAATCTTCCTAACTTTCAAAGCTTCACTCAGTTTTTAAACGCACGTAGACAGTTGCTAGAAAATACATTGCCTATCGATGCCGGACAGCAGCTCAACAAGCTAACTTTAGGATTCAATAATAAATCTGACAAACATAAATCACGAAACTCTGCTGGCAGCACTGCATTTAAAAGTTATCACTCAGCTTCAAATAATTATTTATGCCCATGCTGCAAATCTAGTCATCCAATTTACATGTGTGACAAATTTTGTGCATTAAGCACATCAGAACGAGGGCAATTTATATTAAATCATAAATGCTGTACCAATTGTTTAAGACCAGATCATTTTTCATCTAATTGTAAGGTCAAACAATCATGTAAGATCTGTTCAAAACGACACCATACGTTGCTGCACATAAATAATGTGTCAAAATCAGGTTCTGCCAGCAGCAGCAACTATTGTTCACTTAAATTACAGTCTACAAACAATGTTCTCTTATCGACAGCACTTGTGTTTGTCATCGACCGGGCTGGTAACAGACAACCTGTAAGAGTTCTATTGGATGCTGGGTCTCAAGTAAATTTTTGTACGGAATCATTTGCTAAGAAATTACGGCTTAACTTGACTAAATCTAACATACCGATTACAGGTATTAATAATGCCGCGTGTTGTGCCACTAACTTGGCGTCTATACGCATTATTTCTCGCTATCAAGGATTTAGCTTCCAAGCAACATGCGCGGTCTTATCTGCATTAACCCATAAACTGCCAGCACAATCTTTCGACATAAATCAGTTTAACGTCCCAGATAACGTTTTTCTCGCCGATCCACATTTCAACATATCAGCTGACATTGACATACTTTTAGGAGCGCAATTTTATTTAGATTTAATTTTAGCTAACAAATATGTACGCGGTTCTCACTTTCCTATTATACAGGAAACAAAGTTAGGCTACATTCTAGCAGGCAATCTGCCCAAACACTGCCGTTATAAGGGTCCTGCTGTTTCGTTCTTGGCTAGGAACAACGACAGTCAAATTTTGGTGTCTCTCGAGAAATTTTGGGAGACCGAAACTATCCCTGATAATGCACCCATTAGTAACGATACAGTTTGTGAGGAGCATTTTGTTAAGTCCACTCATCGCAATGATGAGGGTAGGTTCGTTGTTTCGCTACCATTTAAGTCTGACAATCCCCAGTTGGGTGAGTCCTATGCTAGCGCTGAAGCGAGATTCTTGAGTTTAGAACGCCGGTTCATGCGTGATTCTAAGCTTGCGCGCGAATACGCAAACTTTATTCAGGAGTATAAGGATCTTGGCCACATGACGCTTCTCGACGATTGTTCTATCAATTCCGGGGTTTCAAATACCTACTATCTACCTCACCATGCCGTCTTTAAACATTCTAGTTCTACGACAAAACTTCGCGTCGTTTTTGACGGCTCGTCCAAAACTACCAATGGCTTTTCTCTCAATGATATTTTGTTGGTAGGCCCAAACGTCCAACAAGACCTTTTTTCTATTCTTTTGCGATTTCGTATGCACAACTATGTTCTCATCGCCGACATCGAGAAGATGTATCGACAAATTCTGGTATCTGATAAGGATTGTCATTATCAACGTATTCTGTGGCGTAACTCTCCACTCGAACAGTTTAAACATTTTGTATTGCGAACTGTAACATACGGTACTGCTAGTGCTTCGTTTTTGGCTACTCGCTGTCTTAACCAGATTGGTAAGGATCATGAAGCTTTTTTTCCTGACGCTGCGTCAGCTATAATTAATGATTTCTATGTCGACGATTTGTTAACCGGTGCAGACACCATTTCTGATCTGACCAAGCTGAAAGCTGACTTAGGTACGTTGTTGAGTCAATACGGCCTCACTCTGCATAAATGGGCATCAAATGAACCCAATGTGGTCGCAGATCATAATAATTTATCACTCCCCTTAAACAAACAAGGTAATGTATGTATGTTGGGCATTCTTTGGAATAACTCTACAGATTCATTTTTGTTTGACATCAAATCATTCCCAGTTGAATCAAGCATCTCTAAGAGGAAAATCCTATCGATTATCGCGGGCATATACGACCCACTCGGACTCGTCGGTCCCATTGTTTTCCTTTACAAACAGTTTATGCAGCAACTCTGGCTGTGCAATCTTGGTTGGGATGAGCCAATCTCCGGGCAATTACACTTGCATTGGCATTCATTGTGCGATAAATTATGTCTGATCGGTAAAATTATTGTCCCACGTTCTATTCGCTGCAAGTCTAAGGTGAAGATAGTTGAATTACATGGATTTGCGGATGCTTCTGAAAGGGGCTATGGATGTTGTGTTTACATTAGTCATTTATCAAGATTCATCGGCCTCTTGTCACCTTCTGTGTTCCAAATCTCGCGTGGCCCCCCTACGACATGTGTCATTACCCCGCATTGAGCTCTGCGCTTGCTTGTTGTTATCGCGACTCTTATTCAAGGTCATCCCTGCTCTTCATTCCCTTATCAATAGTGTTCACCTGAATTCTGACTCCATGGTGTCCCTTTACTGGATTCATGCCCAGTCTTCCAGGTGGAAGACCTACGTCGCTAATCGTGTTGCCGAGATTCAGCGTCTTACTGAAGCCTACACATGGCATCACATCAATTCACAACATAATCCTGCTGACATTATTTCTAGGGGATGTCACCCCGACGTTTTGTGCGATTGTTCGCTTTGGTGGCATGGTCCCGCTTGTTTGTCTCAATCTTCCGAGTCCAATCTTTTTCCACCCTTTTTACCTTCTAATCTGTCGTCTCCTGAATTCACTGCGGAGGAGAAACAAACCCCCAAACTTTCTCTAATATCTACCCTATCTATTGATCTTTCAAAGGATGTTTCTTCGTTGCACCGTCTGACTCGCGTATACGCTTATTGCTTTCGATTCATCAAAAATATTAGACTCTCCAGGACTGAGAAAATTTCGGGCGCTCTTACCCCCGTTGAAATTCATTCCACTCTTAATTTTTTCATAAAGCAATCCCAGTCGATCCACTTCGCTGCTGAGCTTAATTGTCTTCGTAATGGGTCTTCTGTTTCTATCAGGAGTAAGTTGTCTTCTCTGGACCCGTTTCTTGATGAGTCTGGCGTCATACGCGTCGGCGGACGCTTACAGCAGTCGCAACTACCTTATGACAATAAGCATCCTATTGTCTTGCATCCATCGGCTCATATCACTCACCTCATTATTGAACGCGAACACATTCGTCTACTCCACGCTGGTGCTCAACTCGTGCATCATTCACTTCGTCAACGTTGGTGGATCATTAACGCCAAGATAGTCATTTGCTCCATCATTCGTAGATGCGTCAAGTGTCTCAGGTTTAGTGCCAAACATCAGGTTCAAAGGCTTGGTATTTTGCCATCTCCTAGAGTCACTCCTTCGCGGCCGTTTCTATTCTGCGCAGTTGATTATGGTGGTCCCTTCATGATTCGTCATGGCTGGCAGAAATCTAGGACTCTGTCAAAATCCTATGTGTCTTTGTTCATTTGCTTAGCGACCAGGGCCATTCATTTGGAATTGGTTTCCGACCTTACGGCCAACGCGTTTATAGCTGCCTTATGTCGTTTCATGGCCCGTAGGGGCATACCCAGCCAGTTATATTCTGATAATGGCACGAACTTTAGGAAGGCCAGCAATGTTTTGCATGACCTTTACAATCTTTGGCATAATAAGGATGCCACCTCATCAATCCAATCCTTTACGACCTCGCATGGTATTACATGGTCATTTATTCCGCCCTCGTCACCTCATTTTGGTGGTCTTTGGGAGAGCGGTATAAAGAGTTTAAAGTATCATTTGCGCCGCGTGGTCGGCAAGTCTATACTCACCTTCGAGGAGTTTACGACTGTTTTGTCTCAGATAGAGGCATGTCAAAACTCACGTCCATTATTTGCCGTTTCATCGGATGTAAATGATCCGGTGCCACTTACACCTGGCCATTTTTTAATTTGCGCACCATTAACGGCGATTCCTGATCCCTGCGAGGGACGAACAGTAAAAAGAGTTTATTTTCCTTTGTATATACTTGTCAAACACACATAAATCAGATGTTCTAAGAAGATTTTGTTAGTTATAAGCACCTTTGTTTTTCGCATAAGCTTTAGTTTGTATATTTTTGATTCAGAAACTGTTTGTTTTACTCAAGCAAGTGTCAGTTTATTTAATATGCAAGGCTTTAATTATTTTTTGTATTTTCGTGTATGCAACATTTGATTTATGCCTCATGTCTTTGCTTACTATTGTTTTTATGTAAAAATTTTGTTATAATATTCGCATGGTCTGCAGCTATACAAACCATGTATGCATTTTCTTGCACATTTTGTCAATATGTGTGATATTTTATTACTCTATGAATTTATTTCTCGCAATTGTTCAACACATGTATTACATTTTGTACAACCACATTTGTTGTACTTGTCACTTATGCTATTGTGCCTTGTATTCATGTATTTGTAATTATCTAAACCGATTTCTATTGTATTTATTATGTATAACTTGTATCTATGTAAAACGCATTGTTTTACCCGCATCTACTGTCTATAACCATACGCCACGCCTATATTTTTATATTTATATTTTGTATTTTGTGATCACGTATTGCACAATTATTATTCATGTTTTTTAATTATGACATACATGTCATTACACTTGTGCTTGCAATCATTCAACAATGTATAATTTGTTTTCACATAACAATTTATTGTACATTCCTGAAACTTTAGGTATAGCATGCATCGTTCAACTATAAGGCGTCATGCTAAATTTATGTCTTTACATGTATAATTTTATAATAATTTTGTCTGTTCATTTTACATTCAATACTATTGTATAGGTCAACTGGCCTTGACTGGTTCAAGCTAACCATTATGACTTGCATAAACATTACAATTTGTATCGGGCCCATCATGTGATGAGTCACCGATTATTCATTATTAAACATTGTCAAACTATGTATTTTTCATGTTTTATATTGTTATATTGTATACATACAATATATATTGGCAATACATTGCTAATTTTTGCATTTATACTCATGTATAAATCAGGTTGCAAGCCGACCTTGGCCTGCTCAACTCTTATCATCACTCAAGTTTATCTCTAAACAGTTAATGTCATAACTGTTATCTAACATTTCAATCTCAAGGTTCAATACAATTTATTGAGGTTGACTTCTATTATTAAGAACACACTGTGTTTTCGTACAATAAGTTATTAAAATGTATTAAAAAATCTTTTGATTTTTTGCGGGCAGTTATGGACAGTAATGTGGTAATTTTCGCATTCATAGGTTGGCTAATCTGTACTTTCTGAAATTGCGCTTATCATGTTTATACAACGACACAGTTCAACGAGCGTCGGCGGGCGGCAGACGTCAGAACGTTTGCTTGCTTGTTCTGTCATTCATCATTTTTTCTTGTCGTCAGACAATCTATGTAGGCTTTAGGCCACAACATTATATTGCATACTTGCAATACATTAGCAATACATTGCTAATTCTCGGTTTAATGTAGTTTGAGTGTCGCACATTTGCGCCTCATCTGCCATGTAGCTTTCTTATACGACTCGGTTCATTCAAAATTAAAATGACATCAGACATAGCCAACCTTAGCACTCTGATTTAAGTGTACAACAAAACTTAATAAATGTATTAAATACAGTCCACTATCGTCATTATTCTGCATCCTGGCAATAGCACCACAAGGCATCATTCTTCCTAACAGTTAAAGGTCCTACGGGACGAAACATAACATTTTTTGGTACACACGTGCCGGAACTAACATATTGTATGTTATTAATTATTGTTTTACAAAAATGCATTTGCACAGAGGGAGAAAATTGTTTTTCATGCTTTGAAAGGGAGTGAAGTCGAGTTTAATGATTTTGAAAATAATAAATTTAAAAAATTTTAAAAACGCTTTTACAGTTTGTACAATAATTATAATCTTTTTACTGAATTTAATCGGTATTACAATCTACCCAGAAAGGGTAATCAGTAATACTAATAATCGATTGAAAAATGACAATTATACTTAATTTCTTTTATTTTCATATTTGTATAACAAAAATTGACCGACTTATGATAACTCAAAGACTGTCCATTCATTTCGCTACTAAAAGAGCTCGACTTGGAAGACAGGGTTTTACAAATTTCTCAAAAACTACTCAATTCAGTGAAAGGGTTTTCAAATTTGTCTTGAATTTGATTTTTAGTTTCACAATCTTCACGATAATAACGTAATTATAGCGGGTTACAGTTTCATGTCTGTGTGCGGGTTAGTGACCGTGAGTGTCTTAATTATATAATAGGCTATAATTATAAAGATAAATTTATTGTATGTAGGCTTATAGCAACTTTTAAGATGTCCATAGTTGGACAACTGTGTTGTTTATCAAAGAGGCAAAATATGTAGTTTTAAAATAAGTGTACATTAAATTGCCTGGTATTGGATAGGGTCCAGTAGAGGTAGGCTGATATACCTATAACAGGTATTTTTGAACAATATTTTTGTGGAACGGATATAACAGTGACTGAAAAATACCTGTTCCGATTCAACGATAATTGAAAACTGAAAAGGAGAAATACCCGTTCCGATTACACGCGGCCTCCCGGTTTTAGCAGCGAGACCCCCCTCCTCTCTAAGAAAATAACGAATAAACAAGTAAACGGATACTACGAGTATTACGAGTACAAAGCCACTTTTTTTGCTGAATACTGCATTCTGCGCATGTGCAGATTGCCATACAAGTACGAAACTAAGCAAAACAGCGAGGTTCAGAATATCTCTATGCCAAAGAGACGAAACTGTTTTTAATAAATGAAAAAATTCATACTGATGTTACATTTACTCTGTGTGTTATGCAGATATATAATACAGATTATAATATTACACTAGTCACCAACTTGGTAAATTTTGAAACAGCGAATTATATTGTGTTATAACCAACAAAGTGCCTGATAGGCTACTTTTTGTTAATGTGATTTCGGAGATGATTTTAACTTCATTGCACATCTCGCATAAATTTTTTTGACATTCTTTGTTGTGCTATTACGTGCACTCTAAATTTCATTGCCTGAGTTTCGCAACTGATTTGTCTAATCAAAATGGAATCAATAATTTAAAATTAAATCTATATCAGTTTGTTTACTCCTAGTGAAAACTTAAATTAGTATTCCCAAAGGGAGATAGGCCTATAAATACTTTTGTTTCTTATTTTCTTTTAAACAGTAACAGTGTTTTCTTTTAATAAAGTCACAGTGTAAAGTAACACTGTTAGTACTTATTGTTTCAATTTATTTCTTCTAACAAATTATATAATGGAGATATATGTATAATACGTATATAATAACAGGTATTTGTACGTGTTATTTTTTTGGAACGGTTTCGTTTGTACCTGTTATTTTTAAATACTAGTTTAGCACACTTCTATGGTCCAGTTGAAATGTAGGTCTACTAGTATTGACTAAGTAATGACTCCAGGGTAAACTTTGTACCGTAACGAATCTCGTAGTTGGGCGGGAACCCAATAGAATAAAATTTAAAGATCTGAAACCTACGATTCCCTGTGGTTGGAGGGACGAACTACGTAGTGAAGATACAGGAGGTTTTAGGGTAGAAGAAAAATATTGATGGTTCAAGGAGGACATGCTAATAACGACGTACCAGAATGGAAGACAGTAAAACGACCTTGACTAAACCATCTCGCTAATTAATTTCACGTCCGTTCACGGTAATATACAGTAGACACTAAGCGCAGATGTAAAGTAATTAAAAAACGAGACAAGACCGAATGTCAGAATATTTTTCATTTTCTGAAATTATTTACTTACTTCGAAGGAATGCATTTTAATTAAAATATTCTGTACAGTATAAACGTAGTCTTTACTCAGGAAAACTAGAAAGATATTTGACTTCACGTAGCATAGATCTAAGAAATGTAATAAAATTAAAATAAAATAGTGATGGGATTTTAGTGTTTAATTAGATTTCAGAGCAGTAAAGATACATTTATAACAATGAAATATTTTTATGATTATTTTTTTCACCTTTCAAAAGGTGAAGAAGCTTACTGACTTTCAAAATAAAATTATAACTTCAGATAGGTCTCTATGAACAATACCAAATTACATAATATAAAAAAAATAAGTGTAGTGGTACGTGGAAAAAATTAAAACTGACCCATGAGGCATTAAAATTCAATTTATGGTATCGTTGTACTTTTGTTAGTGTGGTTGCTAAGCGGGGAATTTGCTGTTTTTGCATCTCATATTTTGACCGTTAAATAATTGGTTTATGTATAACCAAGGCTAACGAAGGGTTGCAACCTAGGTTTTGGTTAATATCCGTCGACTAACACAGTCGCTATGAAGGTTAAAAAGGGTTCCTTTAGTTCATTTATCCCACAAAAGATTTAATTAGTTCGTTTATTCTATAAAAACAGGTTTGTTACTTTGCCTGCTACATGAATAGCACAAATTATGACCCTAACCTAGCCTAACCTAACCTAACCACCTAACCTAAGCATCTGAAATTTGGACGCTGAGGAAATCTGATCACAAAGATCGATACCTTTGAATGTGTATCTACAGAAATAATCTCATAGAGTCACGGGTGGACTTACAGCGAATACTTCTATATTAAACAAACTACAGATAACAAAGAGTTATTAAAATAGATTGATAAGGCATACCTAAACAATTTTGGACCATACATGAATGACAAGTGAAATGAGGGGGGTGGGTATATCTAAGAGAAGAAGCAACGGGACGTTCCCTGTACAGTTTAAAAGAAATATGGTTGCTTTATAATTGGAGGGTTCTAGGAAGAATTTTTAAGCCGTTTGTAAACATGATGGACTACAGTCACTCTGTCTTTCATGTCACGACGCTAAAAGGACAAAGAAGAAGTATAGAAATTTTTCTATAGATTCTATTAAATTGCGAATGTTCTACAGAAACATTTTAGTTAATTAGTGCGGCTATTGGTTACCTTTGCAATCAAAATATTATATATCAATGTTATTAAACCGCATAACCGAAACGGTTAATTTATAACAAAAGTCGTAAGGTTTTTTAATCAACAAATAGGACAACTTCTCGACTTAGAAGTACCTCTTATAGCTTCGTGGACTGTATTTCTGATATAAAAAAATTGTTTCATAATATGTGACATTACTATTTTAACTTTATTGTTTGAGTATACCCTTTCTAGTATAAATGTATGTATGTGCCATATTCAGATTAAAGTTACTTATTCACCTCATTATCACTAAGTAACCAAAATGCGCTTGCAGCGTCACAGGCAGCCAAGTGTGCTGTATAATAGCCAGCTGAACAAGCGGGAACCAGTAGAGCAAATGAGACGAATGGTGCCACTCATTTTGTGTAAAAAAAAAAATATTTCAGTTTTACCAAGTACACAAGTCAATTTGAGACATGCATAATGGTTCCACAAACGTGAACTACAGTAAAAACAAAATAAATCCTTTTAAAAGCCTGATTAAACTGTTTAAGGGTGGCAGAAATGTATGATTTTCCTGCTACTAAGTGTTTTTTATTTATTTTGAAAATAAAATAAGTTTTTACGAAATTAGCATTAAAAAAGTATAAGTGTTAAGAACAAATTTTGTATGATCAAATTATTGTGTGATCAGGTCAGTACTGTAACTGATTAACACAAAAGTAATCGTACACTTAAGAATCTGTGTGCGGAGAAACAAAATAGAGAAATGTAGCGTTACAGACAACATTCGGTCTAGCTTTATACCCTTTTTGGGGACTACGATGGGCACTGACAACGTGTAACAAAGGTTCGTACAAGTAGTAAGTTACCTGTCCACACTGTAACAGAATTGAAGCGAAAACTCTACAGTTTGGAATCTAATAATCCAGGTAAGATTATATAATATATAAGGGACAAAAAATGTATAGACAAAGGCTAAAAATAAATCTTAATACTCACGAGCAAGGGGTAAAGCAAATGACCTATGTTCGTCATACGCCACGAAAATTGACTACAGCTGGAAGCCGCAAACGTTACGCTCAACGACCACGCGAAACAGTAAGAAAGAAAACTGCAAACTGAATCCCTATCCCGACGGCAAAGTTTCTATTGCCTACGTATCTTTAGACATGTAACACAATATGCGTCTCTTTATAAGTTAATCAATTACGTCTAATCCTTACATAGTCTGATGGAAGTTCCAATTTTATAATGTAAAAATGCAATTAAGTATAATAACAGCGGCAACAACAACATCATCATCATCATAGGTTTATCTGCTGTATAGCAGGTTTTCTTTATGAACTCCTCCACTGTTCTCTGTCCTCTGCCAGCCTTTTCGTGGTAATGTAGTTTTCTACCTTTATGTTGTCCATTAACTGTCATCTCTTTCTTCCTCTTCCTCTTTTTCCACTAACCATGCCTTCTAGACTGTCTTTTATAATAGAATATTTCTTCTTAAACAGTGTCCTATCCAGTTCTTCTTTCTTTTCCTTATTGTTTTTAATATTTCTCTTTTCTCTCCCACTCTTCTTAATACTTCCTCATTCCGTACTCCGTCTTCCCATTTAACTCCTTCCATTCTTCTCCACATCCACATTTCAAAAGCTTCAATCCTTTTTTCATCTTCCTTCCTTAAAGATGAAAAAATATTTTTTTTCATTTTTTTTTTAGGCAACAACACAAAAACTAAAATATTTTAATCATAATATTGGCATTTTAATCGTAATATTGCTTTCTCAATTAGTCAAACTTCATCGTCTACACTGAATTCCAATAAGTATTCAGAATTTTTATTCGTTCTTTACTTTTTCTAAGCGTATCGCTTCAAAATATTTTGAATTTTCTGACTTAGTACTATTTTGTTGTTGTCTTCTTTTATATAATATTTAATGACAAGCATTCTGCTGCAAAGTATTTTTAATTACGTACGACAAACTAATAATTTCATAAATCTCCATCTAGCGTTTCGTTTTTTGAATTTTCCCCTACTCCCTTATTTGCCGGCGGTCCTTTCACGTTCCCCCCACCCCAGCAAGGATGGTGAGCCACGAAAATAGTATTTGACATACTTTCTTTGAGAGAGACGAATCACAGAGGCCTTGTATATTGGAAATCCGCAACCTAACCATAACTTAAAACAAACATCTTAGAAGACACGCCACTTCTTTCGAATGACGAGAAAACACTTTCGCTTATTCTAGAACATCCTGCATCGGAACATGCATTATGCTTACAGAACACCGCAAAAACTGGCACAGACTTTACAAAGCTCCAGAGACTTCTGATCAAAGTATTTGCCGGTCACAAACAGTCACTTACAACAAAGGTATACGCGTAAGTGGTGAAGGCAAGGCCACGCTAATAACTTAAATATTTGTTATGCTGCGCTATGTTTTGTCAGTTTGTTTTGAAAGTAACTGTTAACCTAAGATAAACTTTGGTTGCTATTTGCCTCCCGTTTTAAACCAAATACAACTTACACCACACTCCACTTCTTTCCACTGACGAGACACACTTTCACTTCTTCAAGAACCGCCTGAATCGGAAAACCTCCTTTATCACGATTTCAGAAAACCACAAACACTGACACAGAATTGAAAAAATTCCAGTAATTTCTGACGGTACTGCTAATCACAAAAAATCTGAAGTACCGCTTTGTACAACAAAGGTGTAAGCTGTAAAGGATAGTCCACGCTAAAAGCTAAAATATTTGCTATGCTGCACTAGATTTTGTCAGCTTGTTTTACACTCATTGTTAACCTAAGCTAAGATTGCTTGCTGTTTTCCCTTCCGAATTAAGTAGTGTTTGTGGTATGTTCCAATGAAATCTTGTTTTGAGTTCACCTAACAATACTGAGGGAAACGAACTATAGTTTAATGAAGAAAGTTGTGTTAGTGGTTATAAACATAAACAGAATTATCACTGTTGCACACCACTATAGAAAAATTATTCCGATAAGCGCTTTCAAGCTTCTCAGCTCATCGTCAGATCGGAATTATAGTTATAGTTATAATAACTATAACACCAACATAGTGGATAAAGTTATGAAAAGTTTAATATACAAAAAGCTAAAATAGAACCAGAACAAAAGAATTATGGAGGGTCATTAACATACATAGGATCACATACTAGAAAAATTATAAAATGTTTTAATAAATACGGAGTAGGTATAGCTATTACAAAATGTGAAACGGTATTTGATAAGATAAGGAATAAAAATATAGAAAAAATCCCAGTATTACAGAGAAGCGGAATTTATAAATTAAAATGTAAAGACTGCAACAAAGTGTACCTAGGTGAGACAGGACGGAAATTCGTATGCAGGTTGTCTGACCACAAACGTGGAGAAGGTAAGAGAACAACGAATTCGTTATTCGTTTCATAGAAGAGAACCATAAGTTTGTTAATCCTTTGGAAGACTATGAAATTGCAAAAGTAGTAAATAACACAGTTGAAAGGAAGCTTAGGGAGGAGTTAGAAATATTGAAAGAAAGAGAAAAAGGGTTAGACAATTTAATGAATAATAAAACTAAATTTGATAATGAAGATATATTTTATAATATAATTAAAAAGTAAAAGATAGAGGACGGATAGATAAGATTAAAAATTAAATTGCATAGGACTAATTAAATGTTTTTAAAATAAGGGTGAGTGACCGCGCCCACAAATGTGAATGAGAAAGGCGGTACAGCGTTAGGTTTAAAAGGAATGCGCGCGCGCGCGCGCGCACACACACACACAGACACACACACACACACAAGGAATGTGCTAGAAAAATATGTAACTGTTCAGCCGGGGGTGACAGGGGTCGGAAGTTGGGAAGGGACATTTGAATTATAGCTTGTTGTGTGTGGTCAGTCGGGGAGGGGGTGGAGGTGTGAAGGGTTTGGGTTACATCTGCTGGTTAATTCCGATCTGACGATGAGCTGAGATGCTTGAAAGCGCTAATAGGAATAATTTTTCTATAGTGGTGTGGAACAGTGATAATTTGTTTGCGAACTATAGTTGTTAGCACCCGTAATGGAAGAGAAAGAAAACGAAGGCAGGAAAGAACGATTGTATGTCCACGAAGTAAACCTGCAACGACAAATATTCTGCTAATTCCGCCACATAGTTCAGCGTGACTTTGAAGCAGATGAGGTCAAATTTATAACACAACAAACTTCAGTCCAACAATCAGGTATCCAGTACTGTTTCTGATCTTCGTGTATCCTAGAATGGATTATACACATGCGTGACATAAGACAGCACTGGTCGAGGAAGGTGACGGAATGATTTGCCGACCAACCAACAATTTGCAAACACAGCGCGACGTAGCAAGGCACAGACCAAACGCCATTTGCTTAGCCTTTTGTGTGAAGCAACGCAATTAAATGTGCTGTTAACTATTTTTATAAAAATTTTACATAGAAAATCTTAGCTAAGCTTAACTGGCCTTAAGCCGTAAGTGGTGTGAACTGGTCTTAATTCTTAGCAACAATATGTTTGTAGGTCATCAAACAAGATGTTTGATGTTTGTGTTTGCGGTGGTAAAAAATCCGCATAATCTAAAGTCGCGGGATAATACAAACAAATTTAAATGAATTATTAGATAAAAATGTTATATTATATTCGTCACGTGTGTATCAGAAAACATAACTAATCCGCAACAATTTTTGCGTTTGTACAAATCAATTCATTAACAGATAATGCTGTATGTTAAACAAACGTTTCCGTTGAATACATGGTACGCGTGTATATCTAAACAGCATACATCTTAAGGAACAATTATGTTGACAGCATTGTTAATGCAAGGCAATGTTGAAAACTCAAGTGACGTTGAGAAAAAGCTTTATTGTTACCAACATCATACGTATAATAACCCTTCTGTCAAGAAGAATACTTTCACATTTTGGGCTGCATACTTTTCGAACATCCCGTAGAAGCCGACAACAGGTGACTTTCACTGCACGATCTGTGAGGCCTGGACGTGCTCACGAGTAGATAACTAAGCAAGACTAGACTTCGTTTCACTGGTGATTCACATCGTGTTCCAGAGTTTCCTTCTCAATACCAGTATAAATAAGTAACGCAGTATAAATAGACAATATAAGTAAGCAACGTCACACGTCTCCACAGTTACAGAGTTACAGATACAAACACGCTCACATGTAGGCAATCAAGAGTCAGTGGTAAGCACGGTTAGTTAGTTTATGTTCTTTGGTCTTCAACCGGTAATATATTTTAAAAATAATTTAGTGTGTGTAATACGTAGTGCGAAAAGTGACTTTCTAACAGCATCTAACGTGCATTTATATCTCAACGCACAGTGGACAATCCACAGTTTCATAACGAGCGAACAGACGTTGGGATCAGGACGAGTGAACGTCGTGTCCACCACTTTACGACGCGAGAAGCAGGACAGAAGATTCGCGGTCGCCTCAAGTAGAGAACTGCTTCGTACAATAAAACTGAATGACAAACTGCATGCGGAAGTCGTACTACGTGTTGACTTCCACATTGTCCCGCCCTAACTGATTTACGACCCCGGCTGACCTCTTCGTCTGACTGTGCTACTTTGTTTCCCTCGCTCTAAAACCACTTATTATTTTTCATTACAAACGAAACAATACCCTTTGTTCGCCCCACCGCAAAGTGCACTCTTTACAACAAACATATGTTACCGCTATATTCTAAAATACTTATTTTTACTGCTTTCATATCTCTCTAGTAATATGTAATTATTTATTCGCTAATTTAGTCTAAAACTTACAGACAGAGGAATCGGCACGAAAGTTTGCAGCTGTTTTCACTGCCACAAAATTCAATATGTGTCATATTAGTGATGGAGGCTACTCAAAAAACTCAGTCCCCCTTTACCATTCCTGAAGTAAACAAAGCTGCGTTCTTTAGTGTTGTGCGTTGTGAAATGAATATCTGTTCATGTTATTACATCTTCCAAATAATTTCTGTCAGTTAATGTTTTCTATATAAGAATAAATTTCTATAGGAAAACAATAATAATAATAATAATAATAAATATGTATATTAATAGTAATTTATAATATAATTTTACTTAAATAGTAACGCTAGTATAACTGAATACATTAGCATCATAATTTTCCTGATATTACAGAAGGAATCCGTCGAGAAACTTCCCACTTCTGCGAAGCCTGAAGTTAACTGAATACGTACGAATCTTCGTCCAGCTAAGAACTGCGAACTTTTACGCCATTTCCTCTTCACATGAAGTAATAAGTAAGTTTGCTGAAATAATTGTCGTGAGAAATGTCATCCAAAACTCTGTTAAACACATGAATCGGCGAGGTAGCTTTAATTTTCTTGGTCTGCAGACCGCAGAAGATCAGAGGGCCAGTGTCTTCTCATTCCTTTTATTAAGTTTGACGCAATGCTCATTCTGCATCAAATAAATAATTATACGTTTTTGACTATTTTTCTCCCCCCTACAAGTTACTCTAGGTTCAGCATCTTTATACCTCAGTGACAAAAAATAATCGAAAAATGCTTATCATATCAACATTTTAACCTTTATACTAATGTCATATGCGTCTAAAATGAAAGTAAGCTTTCCTGTAAAAATTTAGATTAGAGATTTAGCACACATATATCGTAGTGTGCATATTTATTTTCTTCTAAGACCTGTATTAATTACAGTTTTTTTAAGTTCTCCAAATATTTTATATACAGAAAAAAACATTTGTTGTAACCATACTGTGCCGTAACTATGACAGTCGTTACGGCAACTTACGAATTTGTGTAAGTCGAATCTGGGCTATAGATGCTTTCATCTATGTAGTGCGTGATATTGGACGCTTACGCTATCTATGAGAGACTTTGGACAGCTTGACTTTTCGTTCCCGCGGCGTGGAGCGGTGTTTGTCGTTGATAGGACGGGAGGCGTGTTGTAGACTCGGGGGTCAGCTGTTCATGCCGCGAGCTGTCTTATAGGTCAGCGTTTGGAAAAGTATTGTTGTTTTTTTTTTTAATGCCGGGGTTTTTTTAAATTGATTATGGAAGGCTAAGTAAAAAGTGTGCCAAGGGGTCTCTGGCCTGGCAGCCGTGATCCTGTGGAGGCCAAGATGTGCTGTGTAAGTAGATTGAGGAACTCCGAATGAGCAAGTGCTCGTGCAAAATCGGACAGGTATGCAAAAATGAAAATTATTAAATTTTTCCTAGGATGTGCGTTTGCACTACTTGTGTTTCGGGTCAAGTGTGGGCCTGGCTAGTTCTTAAAAAAAAAAAAAAAAAAAAAAACAGTTGCTTTAATTCTGGATGTGTTTTTTTTACTTCACTGAATACCTGGAATATTCAGGTTACTGTAGTCATTGCAAATTCTTTCCTGAACGCAAGTTTTTTTTTAAAAAGAAAAGGTGTGTTGAACTTGTCTGGCTTCTATATTTCTGTTAAATGTGGAGGTCAGCTTCTCATGCTGCTAGTAGTGACAGTAATAACTTATGTGCAAAACCTTTTTTTTACTCACCAAAAAAAAAGAAAAATAACAAAAAAAGAAACAAAAAAAAACTTAAAAAAATGTGTTAGGACCCGGCCTGTGTGCCCATGTGCCTAGTGAAGTGAAATCTAGCTCGAGTTCCTTAATCTCTCTCAGTATTATTCAGTGTTGTTCATATAAATGTCTTGTGTTTGAATTGTGAAAAGCATGTAATGTCCAGTATACATTTTGTCTATAATCTGTGTTGAACTTATATTGTGTCTGCCTTTTATTGGAACGTATAAATTTGTTTATGAAAAGAGCTGCAGGTCACATACAATTGCCATAATATGTACTAGAACTGTAATTCAGAAGTATTCATCATGTTAATAGAAATGACTGAACTTTTGTACAAGATAAAATTTCCCCTTTGGGATTTAGTATTTATTTGAATTCTCTATCAATGTACAGTCACTGTTAAAATTCTTTTGTATATGTATATACTCATAATTCTAATAGAACGTAATAACGTTGGTTCAGTCAAGCATGTTGAATGACTATACTTAATCGTTGAGTGATGAGTATGTATAAATAGCGTTATGCATCTAGTCCTCCGGATACACATGGGTGTATGCACAAAACATTTTTACATTTTTGAGAGATATATACCTGATTATTTGATAGTTTTTTTTAATAAGGGTGTGCACTCTGAAATCAGCAAGCCATTGTGCTACACAAGTTTATACAAGTTTAAGGAAAATTGAGCACACACACTTGTGAATTCCACACAAAGTATATAATTACCTACCTTATGTTTACATTATACTTTACTAATTATATGATTCTCCTTCCTAGCTTGATTGAGATTTCAGAGGGCGCATGTTGTTGTGTAATATAATTGTTTTAAATTGTTGTGGCTGTAATAATTGTTGTAGGATAAAATTGTTCGTTAAATGGTTTATAAAATTGTTTATATTATTAAAAGTGTTTATAGTACAACCAGAGGGGGACTGAAAAAGAAAAAAAAGACTTATTGTTATTAAATGTATTATATTTCGAAAACCTCTGGATTTACTCTTTGTATTTATTAATTTTAATATAATTATTTCCAAATAGGGAAATTCTATTTGGTGAAGGTTAAAAATGTACTGTCGAGGCTTGTTGCATGTCATGGTTATTTTGAATACCATGTAATATATTTTAAATATTTTACATATTTTATATATTTCTAATAGAATACTTTCACAGCCTGGATACTATGAAATCTCTCATTGTAAGAAAAACAAAATTTTATAGAATCAATAAATTTGTTATTTGCGGAATTTGAGAATTGAGGTCACCTCATTGGTCCAATTACCTAATGGTTTCCCAGCATGTGGCCATTCTTCCACTAGAAGGCCTCTCCTGGTTCAAGTGAACAAGTGAGCCTGTCATCCAGGTAAGTTGTAGATTTTTTATATTTTTTTTTAGGATGTCAAACTTGAAAAATGTGTTAAATTCGGAAAGTAGAAAATTTTGTTGTGATGTCATTGGTGATGAGCGGCTCAATACTATATTTAAGTGTAAAGATGAAACTTTTAACTTTTACCTGAGAAGATTTGGTCTAGATTTGGTGTAAAGGCTGTAAGATTTGATATTTAATCAGAAACCTGGACAAAATTAACACCCACACTATCCTTTACAGTAAGACAACACAAAAAAATGTATACAACTTAAGTAAAGTCCAGTGGTAAATTTATTTTCAAGAATTGAATTTACATTTTACCTTCCAGAAATCGGATGCGGCCGCTTGTACGCCACTATCAAGAATGCCGTATAGTGAGAAATTGTGAGTATTGGAGTGGACTAAGACGGTTCATTTGTCTCATTTTACCTTAGTGAAGAGAGAAGGCGTATGACCTTAATGACCAGTGTAAAGGTGTATGTCTTATCACTAGCGTTTACATTAGATCGTTGCCCCGTCCAGTTGAATAATGGACCTGTATTCGGTAGACCTGTAACGTTGGTAGTCGAGTGCCGCTTATTTTTATGATTATAATGGATAATATTGAAAGGTAATATACACTGTAACATACTTAAAGTGGAATGTAAATGAAACACAACATTATTACACATTATCATAACATATGTTGTGTTATAATGAATAATATCACAATCCTATATAACTATAATAAGCCTAATATAACTGTAGTTAATAATCAACACTGTTACGACGGTCTACTGATTGTCGTATGGTACAGTGGAAAACAAAATACAAGACACCAATTAAGTCACTAATAACCGGTTTTAATTATTACAATTAACAGTTTATAATCAACCAGTTACCCAACAAGATTATATTCGTACGATAATTCAAGTTAATCTGTCCATACAAATAATAATATCAACTACAAAGCATTCTGCACTATAATCACTTTTCACTAATACACCACCTGAGACGCACTGTGTAAATCGCCCGACATAAACTGAAAACTAAGCGGCAGGTATGGGCTATTTATAGTTTGCAGGGTTCCATAATCCTTAACAAACACTTCAAAATTCTAGAGGATGCTTCAGCGCGGCCTTGGCAGAAACATACACCGGCAGGGCTAGTCGAGAAGCTTGTAGAACGACACCATCGAACACACGAGAACGTTTCGCATTACGTAACACTGCCTCGATTGTTGCCGCAGGTAAAGTGTCACGTACGCACACAAACATTACAGCTGGTCTCTGCTGGGATAGCCGAGAAACGTGTAGAACGTTGTGTAATGGCATAACAATACTATGAATAATGTCAATACAAATTGTGACAGGGCAGCTGAATTCTGTGTTTTGGAAATGGAAAGAACTAACATTCTATTCTGTAATGGCATAACAATACTATGAATAATGTCAATACAAATTGTGACAGGGCAGCTGAATTCTGTGTTTTGGAAATGGAAAGAACTAACATTCTATTCTGTAATGGCATAACAATACTATGAATAATGTCAATACAAATTGTGACAGGGCAGCTGAATTCTGTGTTTTGGAAATGGAAAGAACTAACATTCTATTCTGTAATGGCATAACAATACTATGAATAATGTCAATACAAATTGTGACAGGGCAGCTGAATTCTGTGTTTTGGAAATGGAAAGAACTAACATTCTATTCTGTAATGGCATAACAATACTATGAATAATGTCAATACAAATTGTGACAGGGCAGCTGAATTCTGTGCTTTGGAAATGGAAAGAACTAACATTCTATTCTGTAATGGCATAACAATACTATGAATAATGTCAATACAAATTGTGACAGGGCAGCTGAATTCTGTGTTTTGGAAATGGAAAGAACTAACATTCTATTCTGTAATGGCATAACAATACTATGAATAATGTCAATACAAATTGTGACAGGGCAGCTGAATTCTGTGCTTTGGAAATGGAAAGAACTAACATTCTATTCTGTAATGGCATAACAATACTATGAATAATGTCAATACAAATTGTGACAGGGCAGCTGAATTCTGTGTTTTGGAAATGGAAAGAACTAACATTCTATTCTGTAATGGCATAACAATACTATGAATAATGTCAATACAAATTGTGACAGGGCAGCTGAATTCTGTGTTTTGGAAATGGAAAGAACTAACATTCTATTCTGTAATGGCATAACAATACTATGAATAATGTCAATACAAATTGTGACAGGGCAGCTGAATTCTGTGTTTTGGAAATGGAAAGAACTAACATTCTATTCTGTAATGGCATAACAATACTATGAATAATGTCAATACAAATTGTGACAGGGCAGCTGAATTCTGTGTTTTGGAAATGGAAAGAACTAACATTCTATTCTGTAATGGCATAACAATACTATGAATAATGTCAATACAAATTGTGACAGGGCAGCTGAATTCTGTGCTTTGGAAATGGAAAGAACTAACATTCTATTCTGTAATGGCATAACAATACTATGAATAATGTCAATTAAAATTGTGACAGGGCAGCTGAATTCTGTGTTTTGGAAATGGAAAGAACTAACATTCTATTCTGTAATGGCATAACAATACTATGAATAATGTCAATACAAATTGTGACAGGGCAGCTGAATTCTGTGTTTTGGAAATGGAAAGAACTAACATTCTATTCTGTAATGGCATAACAATACTATGAATAATGTCAATACAAATTGTGACAGGGCAGCTGAATTCTGTGCTTTGGAAATGGAAAGAACTAACATTCTATTCTGTAATGGCATAACAATACTATGAATAATGTCAATACAAATTGTGACAGGGCAGCTGAATTCTGTGTTTTGGAAATGGAAAGAACTAACATTCTATTCTGTAATGGAATAACAATACTATGAATAATGTCAATACAAATTGTGACAGGGCAGCTGAATTCTGTGTTTTGGAAATGGAAAGAACTAACATTCTATTCTGTAATGGCATAACAATACTATGAATAATGTCAATACAAATTGTGACAGGGCAGCTGAATTCTGTGTTTTGGAAATGGAAAGAACTAACATTCTATTCTGTAATGGCATAACAATACTATGAATAATGTCAATACAAATTGTGACAGGGCAGCTGAATTCTGTGTTTTGGAAATGGAAAGAACTAACATTCTATTCTGTAATGGCATAACAATACTATGAATAATGTCAATACAAATTGTGACAGGGCAGCTGAATTCTGTGCTTTGGAAATGGAAAGAACTAACATTCTATTCTGTAATGGCATAACAATACTATGAATAATGTCAATACAAATTGTGACAGGGCAGCTGAATTCTGTGTTTTGGAAATGGAAAGAACTAACATTCTATTCTGTAATGGCATAACAATACTATGAATAATGTGAATACAAATTGTGACAGGGCAGCTGAATTCTGTGTTTTGGAAATGGAAAGAACTAACATTCTATTCTGTAATGGCATAACAATACTATGAATAATGTCAATACAAATTGTGACAGGGCAGCTGAATTCTGTGTTTTGCAAATGGAAAGAACTAACATTCTATTCTGTAATGGCATAACAATACTATGAATAATGTCAATACAAATTGTGACAGGGCAGCTGAATTCTGTGTTTTGGAAATGGAAAGAACTAACATTCTATTCTGTAATGGCATAACAATACTATGAATAATGTCAATACAAATTGTGACAGGGCAGCTGAATTCTGTGCTTTGGAAATGGAAAGAACTAACATTCTATTCTGTAATGGCATAACAATACTATGAATAATGTCAATACAAATTGTGACAGGGCAGCTGAATTCTGTGCTTTGGAAATGGAAAGAACTAACATTCTATTCTGTAATGGCATAACAATACTATGAATAATGTCAATACAAATTGTGACAGGGCAGCTGAATTCTGTGCTTTGGAAATGGAAAGAACTAACATTCTATTCTGTAATGGCATAACAATACTATGAATAATGTCAATACAAATTGTGACAGGGCAGCTGAATTCTGTGCTTTGGAAATGGAAAGAACTAACATTCTATTCTGTAATGGCATAACAATACTATGAATAATGTCAATACAAATTGTGACAGGGCAGCTGAATTCTGTGCTTTGGAAATGGAAAGAACTAACATTCTATTCTGTAATGGCATAACAATACTATGAATAATGTCAATACAAATTGTGACAGGGCAGCTGAATTCTGTGCTTTGGAAATGGAAAGAACTAACATTCTATTCTGTAATGGCATAACAATACTATGAATAATGTCAATACAAATTGTGACAGGGCAGCTGAATTCTGTGCTTTGGAAATGGAAAGAACTAACATTCTATTCTGTAATGGCATAACAATACTATGAATAATGTCAATACAAATTGTGACAGGGCAGCTGAATTCTGTGCTTTGGAAATGGAAAGAACTAACATTCTATTCTGTAATGGCATAACAATACTATGAATAATGTCAATACAAATTGTGACAGGGCAGCTGAATTCTGTGCTTTGGAAATGGAAAGAACTAACATTCTATTCTGTAATGGCATAACAATACTATGAATAATGTCAATACAAATTGTGACAGGGCAGCTGAATTCTGTGCTTTGGAAATGGAAAGAACTAACATTCTATTCTGTAATGGCATAACAATACTATGAATAATGTCAATACAAATTGTGACAGGGCAGCTGAATTCTGTGCTTTGGAAATGGAAAGAACTAACATTCTATTCTGTAATGGCATAACAATACTATGAATAATGTCAATACAAATTGTGACAGGGCAGCTGAATTCTGTGCTTTGGAAATGGAAAGAACTAACATTCTATTCTGTAATGGCATAACAATACTATGAATAATGTCAATACAAATTGTGACAGGGCAGCTGAATTCTGTGCTTTGGAAATGGAAAGAACTAACATTCTATTCTGTAATGGCATAACAATACTATGAATAATGTCAATACAAATTGTGACAGGGCAGCTGAATTCTGTGTTTTGGAAATGGAAAGAACTAACATTCTATTCTGTAATGGCATAACAATACTATGAATAATGTCAATACAAATTGTGACAGGGCAGCTGAATTCTGTGTTTTGGAAATGGAAAGAACTAACATTCTATTCTGTAATGGCATAACAATACTATGAATAATGTCAATACAAATTGTGACAGGGCAGCTGAATTCTGTGTTTTGCAAATGGAAAGAACTAACATTCTATTCTGTAATGGCATAACAATACTATGAATAATGTCAATACAAATTGTGACAGGGCAGCTGAATTCTGTGTTTTGGAAATGGAAAGAACTAACATTCTATTCTGTAATGGCATAACAATACTATGAATAATGTCAATACAAATTGTGACAGGGCAGCTGAATTCTGTGCTTTGGAAATGGAAAGAACTAACATTCTATTCTGTAATGGCATAACAATACTATGAATAATGTCAATACAAATTGTGACAGGGCAGCTGAATTCTGTGTTTTGGAAATGGAAAGAACTAACATTCTATTCTGTAATGGCATAACAATACTATGAATAATGTCAATGCAAATTGTGACAGGGCAGCTGAATTCTGTGTTTTGGAAATGGAAAGAACTAACATTCTATTCTGTAATGGCATAACAATACTATGAATAATGTCAATACAAATTGTGACAGGGCAGCTGAATTCTGTGTTTTGGAAATGGAAAGAACTAACATTCTATTCTGTAATGGCATAACAATACTATGAATAATGTCAATACAAATTGTGACAGGGAAGCTGAATTCTGTGTTTTGGAAATGGAAAGAACTAACATTCTATTCTGTAATGGCATAACAATACTATGAATAATGTCATTACAAATTGTGACAGGGCAGCTGAATTCTGTGTTTTGGAAATGGAAAGAACTAACATTCTATTCTGTAATGGCATAACAATACTATGAATAATGTCAATACAAATTGTGACAGGGCAGCTGAATTCTGTGCTTTGGAAATGGAAAGAACTAACATTCTATTCTGTAATGGCATAACAATACTATGAATAATGTCAATACAAATTGTGACAGGGCAGCTGAATTCTGTGCTTTGGAAATGGAAAGAACTAACATTCTATTCTGTAATGGCATAACAATACTATGAATAATGTCAATACAAATTGTGACAGGGCAGCTGAATTCTGTGCTTTGGAAATGGAAAGAACTGACATTCTATTCTGTAATGGCATAACAATACTATGAATAATGTCAATACAAATTGTGACAGGGCAGCTGAATTCTGTGTTTTGGAAATGGAAAGAACTAACATTCTATTCTGTAATGGCATAACAATACTATGAATAATGTCAATACAAATTGTGACAGGGCAGCTGAATTCTGTGTTTTGGAAATGGAAAGAACTAACATTCTATTCTGTAATGGCATAACAATACTATGAATAATGTCAATACAAATTGTGACAGGGCAGCTGAATTCTGTGTTTTGGAAATGGAAAGAACTAACATTCTATTCTGTAATGGCATAACAATACTATGAATAATGTCAATACAAATTGTGACAGGGCAGCTGAATTCTGTGTTTTGGAAATGGAAAGAACTAACATTCTATTCTGTAATGGCATAACAATACTATGAATAATGTCAATACAAATTGTGACAGGGCAGCTGAATTCTGTGTTTTGGAAATGGAAAGAACTAACATTCTATTCTGTAATGGCATAACAATACTATGAATAATGTCAATACAAATTGTGACAGGGCAGCTGAATTCTGTGCTTTGGAAATGGAAAGAACTAACATTCTATTCTGTAATGGCATAACAATACTATGAATAATGTCAATACAAATTGTGACAGGGCAGCTGAATTCTGTGCTTTGGAAATGGAAAGAACTAACATTCTATTCTGTAATGGCATAACAATACTATGAATAATGTCAATACAAATTGTGACAGGGCAGCTGAATTCTGTGTTTTGGAAATGGAAAGAACTAACATTCTATTCTGTAATGGCATAACAATACTATGAATAATGTCAATACAAATTGTGACAGGGCAGCTGAATTCTGTGTTTTGGAAATGGAAAGAACTAACATTCTATTCTGTAATGGCATAACAATACTATGAATAATGTCAATACAAATTGTGACAGGGCAGCTGAATTCTGTGTTTTGGAAATGGAAAGAACTAACATTCTATTCTGTAATGGCATAACAATACTATGAATAATGTCAATACAAATTGTGACAGGGCAGCTGAATTCTGTGTTTTGGAAATGGAAAGAACTAACATTCTATTCTGTAATGGCATAACAATACTATGAATAATGTCAATACAAATTGTGACAGGGCAGCTGAATTCTGTGTTTTGGAAATGGAAAGAACTAACATTCTATTCTGTAATGGCATAACAATACTATGAATAATGTCAATACAAATTGTGACAGGGTAGCTGAATTCTGTGTTTTGGAAATGGAAAGAACTAACATTCTATTCTGTAATGGCATAACAATACTATGAATAATGTCAATACAAATTGTGACAGGGCAGCTGAATTCTGTGCTTTGGAAATGGAAAGAACTAACATTCTATTCTGTAATGGCATAACAATACTATGAATAATGTCAATACAAATTGTGACAGGGCAGCTGAATTCTGTGTTTTGGAAATGGAAAGAACTAACATTCTATTCTGTAATGGCATAACAATACTATGAATAATGTCAATACAAATTGTGACAGGGCAGCTGAATTCTGTGCTTTGGAAATGGAAAGAACTAACATTCTATTCTGTAATGGCATAACAATACTATGAATAATGTCAATACAAATTGTTACAGGGCAGCTGAATTCTGTGTTTTGGAAATGGAAAGAACTAACATTCTATTCTGTAATGGCATAACAATACTATGAATAATGTCAATACAAATTGTGACAGGGCAGCTGAATTCTGTGTTTTGGAAATGGAAAGAACTAACATTCTATTCTGTAATGGCATAACAATACTATGAATAATGTCAATACAAATTGTGACAGGGCAGCTGAATTCTGTGTTTTGGAAATGGAAAGAACTAACATTCTATTCTGTAATGGCATAACAATACTATGAATAATGTCAATACAAATTGTGACAGGGCAGCTGAATTCTGTGTTTTGGAAATGGAAAGAACTAACATTCTATTCTATAATGGCATAACAATACTATGAATAATGTCAATACAAATTGTGACAGGGCAGCTGAATTCTGTGCTTTGGAAATGGAAAGAACTAACATTCTATTCTGTAATGGCATAACAATACTATGAATAATGTCAATACAAATTGTGACAGGGCAGCTGAATTCTGTGCTTTGGAAATGGAAAGAACTAACATTCTATTCTGTAATGGCATAACAATACTATTAATAATGTCAATACAAATTGTGACAGGGCAGCTGAATTCTGTGCTTTGGAAATGGAAAGAACTAACATTCTATTCTGTAATGGCATAACAATACTATGAATAATGTCAATACAAATTGTGACAGGGCAGCTGAATTCTGTGCTTTGGAAATGGAAAGAACTAACATTCTATTCTGTAATGGCATAACAATACTATGAATAATGTCAATACAAATTGTGACAGGGCAGCTGAATTCTGTGCTTTGGAAATGGAAAGAACTAACATTCTATTCTGTAATGGCATAACAATACTATGAATAATGTCAATACAAATTGTGACAGGGCAGCTGAATTCTGTGCTTTGGAAATGGAAAGAACTCACATTCTATTCTGTAATGGCATAACAATACTATGAATAATGTCAATACAAATTGTGACAGGGCAGCTGAATTCTGTGTTTTGGAAATGGAAAGAACTAACATTCTATTCTGTAATGGCATAACAATACTATGAATAATGTCAATACAAATTGTGACAGGGCAGCTGAATTCTGTGTTTTGGAAATGGAAAGAACTAACATTCTATTCTGTAATGGCATAACAATACTATGAATAATGTCAATACAAATTGTGACAGGGCAGCTGAATTCTGTGTTTTGGAAATGGAAAGAACTAACATTCTATTCTGTAATGGCATAACAATACTATGAATAATGTTAATACAAATTGTGACAGGGCAGCTGAATTCTGTGTTTTGGAAATGGAAAGAACTAACATTCTATTCTGTAATGGCATAACAATACTATGAATAATGTCAATACAAATTGTGACAGGGCAGCTGAATTCTGTGCTTTGGAAATGGAAAGAACTAACATTCTATTCTGTAATGGCATAACAATACTATGAATAATGTCAATACAAATTGTGACAGGGCAGCTGAATTCTGTGCTTTGGAAATGGAAAGAACTAACATTCTATTCTGTAATGGCATAACAATACTATGAATAATGTCAATACAAATTGTGACAGGGCAGCTGAATTCTGTGCTTTGGAAATGGAAAGAACTAACATTCTATTCTGTAATGGCATAACAATACTATGAATAATGTCAATACAAATTGTGACAGGGCAGCTGAATTCTGTGCTTTGGAAATGGAAAGAACTATCATTCTATTCTGTAATGGCATAACAATACTATGAATAATGTCAATACAAATTGTGACAGGGCAGCTGAATTCTGTGCTTTGGAAATGGAAAGAACTAACATTCTATTCTGTAATGGCATAACAATACTATGAATAATGTCAATACAAATTGTGACAGGGCAGCTGAATTCTGTGCTTTGGAAATGGAAAGAACTAACATTCTATTCTGTAATGGCATAACAATACTATGAATAATGTCAATACAAATTGTGACAGGGCAGCTGAATTCTGTGCTTTGGAAATGGAAAGAACTAACATTCTATTCTGTAATGGCATAACAATACTATGAATAATGTCAATACAAATTGTGACAGGGCAGCTGAATTCTGTGCTTTGGAAATGGAAAGAACTAACATTCTATTCTGTAATGGCATAACAATACTATGAATAATGTCAATACAAATTGTGACAGGGCAGCTGAATTCTGTGCTTTGGAAATGGAAAGAACTAACATTCTATTCTGTAATGGCATAACAATACTATGAATAATGTCAATACAAATTGTGACAGGGCAGCTGAATTCTGTGCTTTGGAAATGGAAAGAACTAACATTCTATTCTGTAATGGCATAACAATACTATGAATAATGTCAATACAAATTGTGACAGGGCAGCTGAATTCTGTGCTTTGGAAATGGAAAGAACTAACATTCTATTCTGTAATGGCATAACAATACTATGAATAATGTCAATACAAATTGTGACAGGGCAGCTGAATTCTGTGTTTTGGAAATGGAAAGAACTAACATTCTATTCTGTAATGGCATAACAATACTATGAATAATGTCAATACAAATTGTGACAGGGCAGCTGAATTCTGTGTTTTGGAAATGGAAAGAACTAACATTCTATTCTGTAATGGCATAACAATACTATGAATAATGTCAATACAAATTATGACAGGGCACCTGAATTCTGTGTTTTGGAAATGGTAAGAACTAACATTCTATTCTGTAATGGCATAACAATACTATGAATAATGTCAATACAAATTGTGACAGGGCAGCTGAATTCTGTGCTTTGGAAATGGAAAGAACTAACATTCTATTCTGTAATGGCATAACAATACTATGAATAATGTCAATACAAATTGTGACAGGGCAGCTGAATTCTGTGTTTTGGAAATGGAAAGAACTAACATTCTATTCTGTAATGGCATAACAATACTATGAATAATGTCAATACAAATTGTGACAGGGCAGCTGAATTCTGTGTTTTGGAAATGGAAAGAACTAACATTCTATTCTGTAATGGCATAACAATACTATGAATAATGTCAATACAAATTGTGACAGGGCAGCTGAATTCTGTGTTTTGGAAATGGAAAGAACTAACATTCTATTCTGTAATGGCATAACAATACTATGAATAATGTCAATACAAATTGTGACAGGGCAGCTGAATTCTGTGCTTTGGAAATGGAAAGAACTAACATTCTATTCTGTAATGGCATAACAATACTATGAATAATGTCAATACAAATTGTGACAGGGCAGCTGAATTCTGTGTTTTGGAAATGGAAAGAACTAACATTCTATTCTGTAATGGCATAACAATACTATGAATAATGTCAATACAAATTGTGACAGGGCAGCTGAATTCTGTGTTTTGGAAATGGAAAGAACTAACATTCTATTCTGTAATGGCATAACAATACTATGAATAATGTCAATACAAATTGTGACAGGGCAGCTGAATTCTGTGCTTTGGAAATGGAAAGAACTAACATTCTATTCTGTAATGGCATAACAATACTATGAATAATGTCAATACAAATTGTGACAGGGCAGCTGAATTCTGTGCTTTGGAAATGGAAAGAACTAACATTCTATTCTGTAATGGCATAACAATACTATGAATAATGTGAATACAAATTGTGACAGGGCAGCTGAATTCTGTGTTTTGGAAATGGAAAGAACTAACATTCTATTCTGTAATGGCATAACAATACTATGAATAATGTGAATACAAATTGTGACAGGGCAGCTGAATTCTGTGTTTTGGAAATGGAAAGAACTAACATTCTATTCTGTAATGGCATAACAATACTATGAATAATGTCAATACAAATTGTGACAGGGCAGCTGAATTCTGTGCTTTGGAAATGGAAAGAACTAACATTCTATTCTGTAATGGCATAACAATACTATGAATAATGTCAATAAAAATTGTGACAGGGCAGCTGAATTCTGTGCTTTGGAAATGGAAAGAACTAACATTCTATTCTGTAATGGCATAACAATACTATGAATAATGTCAATACAAATTGTGACAGGGCAGCTGAATTCTGTGTTTTGGAAATGGAAAGAACTAACATTCTATTCTGTAATGGCATAACAATACTATGAATAATGTCAATACAAATTGTGACAGGGCAGCTGAATTCTGTGTTTTGGAAATGGAAAGAACTAACATTCTATTCTGTAATGGCATAACAATACTATGAATAATGTCAATACAAATTGTGACAGGGCAGCTGAATTCTGTGTTTTGGAAATGGAAAGAACTAACATTCTATTCTGTAATGGCATAACAATACTATGAATAATGTCAATACAAATTGTGACAGGGCAGCTGAATTCTGTGTTTTGGAAATGGAAAGAACTAACATTCTATTCTGTAATGGCATAACAATACTATGAATAATGTCAATAAAAATTGTGACAGGGCAGCTGAATTCTGTGTTTTGGAAATGGAAAGAACTAACATTCTATTCTGTAATGGCATAACAATACTATGAATAATGTCAATACAAATTGTGACAGGGCAGCTGAATTCTGTGTTTTGGAAATGGAAAGAACTAACATTCTATTCTGTAATGGCATAACAATACTATGAATAATGTCAATACAAATTGTGACAGGGCAGCTGAATTCTGTGTTTTGGAAATGGAAAGAACTAACAAAACAATGGCGATAACTTACTATGATATCTTAGAACGCATAGTCACCTATAGATGTGAAGATACGTACATCTTAAAAGTATCAGTAACTGTAACGCTAAAGCCAATTGATTAATCACGTCAACAATAAGTTACCATAAGCTGCCAAAAAGACCAATAAGTCTTATTGTATATCTCGGTTCAGCAAACTTAGAAATTAAGTAGGGGTTTTTTTAAAATGAATTTTTATAGTTTTGTATTAATTTTATTTTATAATTTATTGTTGTTTGGGATATTTATTTTTCGACGATTTTTGTTGTAAATTATCTTGTTAAACCTCCTTCGAAGATTGTTTTATATTTTCTGTGTAGATTTTTTATATATGTGTGTAGAATTTTTTCGATGGCGACCGATAACTGCCGCAAATTCAGACAGAATCAAATAATTTTTTCCAAATGTGTTCGAATGTAGAGGACTCAAGGCCTATTGATTTTGGTGAAGATCGGTTAAGGGGAAGGGATAGATTATCTGCAACGTTTTACGTTTTAACAAGAGTAAAGTACTTGATTTAGATAAATAAAGTATCCTGAAGAGTAGGTCATAATAATCCACTGTAGAAAGGTAGATGAAATATCTATAAATGAAAAGGGTAGTTGAATGGGGAGGGGATAATTTTTTATATGTGTTCTACCTTATCGGCAACAAAGAAGTAGTTTCTATGGAAATATTTCATTTCAATTTGTCAAACATAAAACTCGATTTACAAGGAACACACCTAACTTGTTAGAAATTATCGAACCGTATTCAAGTAAATTATTTTAAATATAAATCTTAAAACATGGAAGTCATGTATGGTTCTCCATACCGATATTACATATTGTTATCAGTTATGTTTGTTTGTGGAATATACTGTTATAGGTATACGTCTATAGATCCCTGTGAAAATACACATAAATTTAAAAGTTTCCACTACACACTACATTGTCATTTACTCATTATGGTTATAAATGTAACCAATAAAACAACGTAGCAGTCGACATTTCCTGCGTTTATTGTATTCATAATAATAAAAATGTAATAATATTTGTCTGCTTTACAATTGTCCCTCCTCCTCTTCCTGGAGTCGTCAGTATTTCGACTGGTTTGTACCCTCCCCGCATATTACCCGTGGTGCGTGTGTTTGGTGTGACAGATTCTGTCACAGGGATGTTGGACCTACAGTTTAAGGCCGGATCCGAATGGCATTGTTGGGCTGATACTAGGCAGGATACCAATGGCATTGTTGTGGAGGGCTGATACTCGGCAGGATACCAATGGCATTGTTTGGGAGGGCTGATACTAGGCAGGATATCAATGGCATTGTTGGGGAGGGCTGATACTAGGCAGGGTACATCTCGCTGGTATATTGTAGTAGTAAAATAACAATTACAACTGTTATTTTACTAATAAAAGATAATATAATGTAATAGGGAATTTCGTGTTTTTTCAGATAACTGGAAAACTATCAAATATTGAAATTTATCTAACAATAAATATGTATTTCTTTTAAATTGTGCCTTCTTATTTAATAATAGTTTGAAAGTATTACATCAAGTTATTGTAACATACAAAGGCGACCACAGATTACTTGTTAGTGGTCGAAATGTTGTATTTAAAAAATTTTGAGAATTTAACAAAACGTTTAACGGAAGAATCCGTGGAAACTCTTCAGATAGGCCTAATGACTACATACCTTCCAAAATTACTCTTAGGAAACTTTCTCTTATTCTACGTGTAAAAAGTAACGAAAAATTCTAAACAAATTTTTTAAATAACACTTAACCGGAAAACAATTTTGGTGTACATACGTTGGATTTATGCGTTAGTTTTTGGTGTTTGTCTAAACTGGAGTGTTCAGACTTTTGCAACGGACGGTAAGCGCTAACCCGTACTAACTAATCGCCAGACATGAAACGCGAAATTACCTTAGTCTGACTAGTGACAGTCAAGCAATGCATTTGTCGGATAGGCTTATTCATTCACATTTTATACATGCGAGAACCGCTTCTCTAATTCACATAATTCACATGCTGACATTAATCATAAAAGTTCGCAGGGACTTGTATTATCAGTTCAGAAAACTTCGATACGGATCGAACACGCGACGCCAGCGTATCGACCTGCTCTATGTATTTGTTAACTCTATAAATGTCAGTAAAGATAAAATTTACGTCCAGTTGGTTACACTATTTTTCAGTGGCGAAAGCATGGTAAATCAAAATCAAGAGAGCTGTGTCGGTTTCAAGGGTCACGCAGCTGATACATTGTTACGTATATCAAGCTGTACAAAGCTGTGACGACAGCAAATTTTATGTACGTAGAAACTTACACGAAAAAAAAAATTAAGTGTGTACGTCCGCAGTGCAGATTACGTCTGACATTTTAAACACTCTGACAAACGAAACAAAATTTAAAAACAATTCAGTGGCATATCTAGAATATCGTCGGGGGGGGGGATTCCGATTGAGTCGGCTTCATACAAAAAAAAAAAACAAAGTCAAGACTAATCAATATTACTATCTTCAAACTTGTTGAAAAACGTGCGATAACATCCTGAAATTAATCTCATTAAAGTAAACGGTAATAACACAATAAAAATACGCGTTATGGAAACACTGTTTAGAAGATACCTATTGACTGAATTGATTTTCATGATATGATGCTGTGCAATATACCTTTTGATATATTCAACAATATTACCATATTAGCGTAGACATTGAAAAAGTAATAAATTGGCTTAAAAATTAAGAGATTAACAAAATTCGACATATTTTTTCGACCTTCGGAGGTGATACTGTTCGTTCCCCTCCGTAAATATCCCCTGAAACAATTCGTTTATTTATTTCTACAGATCACTAGCAGACGGTTTCGTGACGGTTACGTATAAATACGTAATAAAAGCATACATCTTAAATAAAACTAACGTACAAACACCAATTACAAATAAAACCTCTGGCCAGTTTACAATCTGTCCGATTATTCCACAACTACAAATTTCGTGTTGCAAACAAAGAAAATAAGTCCCGATTGGTTACAGAACGTGTTTTTATCCTTTGGATACAAGGGTTTTCTTTCTGCGCCGTCCCCGAAACTACTTTACTACACTGTAAAGTTGCAGTGTAGTCAACTATTAAATTTAACAACCAACATTAAATTTAATGCAACAAACTAAGTTGAAGATAGAGTTATATCGACACAATTCTTGCCAGATCTGAAACTCATGAATTAACAAATCTGCCAATAGTTTAAACGAAGTTTATCCCACTTCTTAAAAAAAGTGAAACTTTTGTGTCCGTTTCGTCTATTGTTCCCAAACTATATTTTTCGAAATTGTTTTGTTCCCGTGTGTTACGATATTCTAATGTAATAGATAAGCTAGTAGGTAGGCAGGTAGGACCATCTACTTGCTCTTTCTCAGAGCAATCCTAACATATGCAGCCTCCGCCTTTTGGGCATTACTCAGCCTAACCGTTGTCGCCCGTTTGGAAACCTTCCAATCCCAGACCCTCCGCTACATCTCCAACTCTCCCTGATTTGTCAGAAATGATGCTATCAGGCGACAGTTGAAGGTTCCTTTTCTCGCCGAATTCGTTCGGACCCTAGTCTTCAACCAATTTGTCCGAGCCTCTGTCTCCACCCATCCTCACATCCGTCGTCTCAGTACAGCCGTTGGCCCATCACCCAGACGCCATAAACGCCCCCGAGCACTGCTCGATGACCCCCCGTAAGCCATCTGCCCCATCCCACCGACCTTGAGAAATTGTTTCCCTCCCACTCCTTCCTTCTGCATCTTGTCCGTGCCAGCGCTCGGTGACAGACTGAGGGGTGCTGCGCTTGCCTTAGGTTTGCTTAGTGCCTCCTCTGGTGGGCGCTTCCTCCTTCTCTGTTCTCTCTCGTGCCTCTACTTTGTCACTTGGAAGCCCTCAGCGACTTTTCCTGAGCGGTTAGATGCGCCCTACCCGTTGTGGGCTGGCAATTCCTTCCTCTCAATCGAAAGGTCTCTGAGGTCTCCCCCCATTCTGTCGTCGCGGGTCTTTTCGAGGTCCGAGGGTCCAAATAAATTGACATCATCCTGTCCCTCCAAAAATAAATAACACGACAGGGGGTTGCGCGGGTCGCGAGTAGTGCAGTGTCCGGAGTCTCAGAAAGGACTCCTGCCACTGGGTCTATTTGAGTTCTTTATATATCTTTTAGCTAATTATGGAGGGGTCTGATGCGACCTGCGATTGGTGGATTATACGAACAAAAGACGAGAAGAGTACCTCCGGGGGACTTTACACGCCAGCTTCAGTCCCCGGTCGAGTATGCGCTGGAGCGTGATTCTATGACCACGAGCCAGGTATCCCCAAACAGGACAGGCGTAGGTAATCACGGGCAATACGTACGAGTTCACTATGAGCTTACCTAGTCGGGTGGTTATTGCCGGATTAGATAGCACGGGCCAGAGTCTACTGAGTTGCGCCGAAGCGCGTTGACGGATGTATTGAGTATGGGTTCGCCAGGTGAGTCGGGAGTCCACGTGGAGCCCGAGGTGCTTGACGCTGTTGGTCCAGGGTACCTCGACGGGGCCTACTTTAAGCGGCCGAGGCCGCTTGCGTTTGCGCGAGAATATTACCGCGGCGCTCTTGTCGTCTTTTGAGGAGAGGACTCGGTGTTCGCTCTTTTGATGACACCGTGAGACGCCTGGCGCATAGATTCTATGTTCGTTCCGACAGAGTGACCCACAATTCTCTCATTGCCGGACTTGGTAAATACACCCCGCGACCAGGTGAGTCCTGGAAGCGACCTCGTTTATTAGTTCCGGTGGTATAATCCACCAATCGCAGGTCGCTTCAGACCCCCCATAAATAGATAAAATTATATAAAAAGAACTCAATCTGACCCAGTGGCAGGAGTCTTATCTGAGACTCGGGACACTGCACTACTCGCGACCGCGCAACCCCCAGTCGTGTCCCGGACACTGCGGCCACCGGAGCACGTCAAGCTGCTGTTCCCCACACCTGGACCTGGACCTGGAGGTAGTAGGTGTAGAGAGAGAGAGAGAGAGAGAGAGAGAGAGAGAGAGAGAGAGAGAGAGAGAGAGAGAGAGAGAGAGAGAGAGTGATGAGGGGAGGGAAACAGACAGACAGAAGATCTCCGGTCAGTTTCCCGCGTGTAAATTAGTGTGTACTACGTATTGTACGTGTGAACAAATCCGAAGTTCCTATGCTGGAGATAATTACACCAGATGACTTTCATTTGAACAGAAGTTGACTAAATAAACACGCGTGTCGTATTTAATCAAATAAGAATAAAACTGTTACAAAATATTAAAGGTAAAAATTGCAATAGAGTAATCAAAAATCAAATCATTCAGTACCGGCGCAAAGCGTAAGTATAGCAAAATTGAAAGTTAAGGGTATGGGAATGCTTATGGTCAGAAGGGAATGGTGATGTAGTGGGAGTCGCTTTGAGATGCGAGAAGAGAATTGTTGTTATGAGCGTCGGTGCTGCCAACGTAGGAATATTATTTCGAATAGTAACCAAAACTCGCGTGCAAGGTTTGCTAGTAATCTGTGTTTCGCTTACCGCGGATGTCTCACTCACTCCCTCTCCTTCTCTCTCTCTCTCTCCCACTCTCTCCTTCCCCCCCCCCCCCCCCCTCTCTCTCTCTCTCTCTCTCTCTCTCTCTCTCTCTCTCTCTCTCTCTGTTGCATATCAAATGTTGTATAAACCTATCTCGTTTTATTTAGTTCTGAAATTGTCTACTGTTTGAGACGTATTACCAGGTCTTATCGGAGTAGAATGGAATTTCCAAACTATGCACTTGTGCACTTCCACTCCTTAATTACACTCGACTATGTCTGCAGTTTATCATAAAAGGCCGACTTCTTCGTACCGGTATTAGCTTACTTGCGAAAATCTTTTAATCCTAGACAACAAAAATTTGTTTCAAGCAGAACGAAAAATCATGTTATTTTAAAACAGTATTTTAGGTAAATAATATCTTTTAAGAACATCGTTTAGCCCCCACAAATGTTACAACCCGTAAAAGTAACAGATAAACGACAGAGAGATCATTTTTGTTTTATCAGCTGGGAAAACAACCTTTTATTGTAAATAAAGCAAAAAGTTATAACATGCGATAATCAAAATCGTAATAATTTCTTTCACATTCATATTCTACTTCATTTTATTACTTAAAACAAAAACGCGCGCTCACACACACACACATACCTTTTATATAATAATAAAACTAATATGCTACTATTATTTCTGCACTGTTTGTTTTATACTTATTTATTTTTATTGTAAAGATAAGTAAGACGTTAATAAAAAACCTTCAGGCTCGCTCAAGTAGGCTATGTGCTAAAGGTAGCATGAATAGTTCCGTTTAAACGATTAAAATGAACTGTAAAAGAACGACATAATTCATAATAAACTGACGTAATAATATATAGAATGAGGTAGTACGTAACACAGTAATTAACAACGTAACTAAAACATGACAAGCATGTTGGCAACACCATCGCTTGCAGAGCAGCTGATTCTCCATTATCCTTCCGCCATTCACAATTTCAAAGTGGACTCATCCATGAAGAAACTGTTTCTGCGCATATGCCTTTACCTTTCAATTTTGCTATAGTTGTTTATGAAGGACGACGTTGATTATCTTCAACCATTATTTATATGTATTATATAAATAACTTTATTTGATGACGTTCATTAATTCTTAGACCAAATTCTCGAAAGTAGCAGGAACTTTTAAAATAAGAAATAATAAATAACGTCAACTAAAATTAATTCAAATTGTAAAGACGGCTGTCGCGACTTCTATGGTGTTAATGGTGGCGATGATGATGACGAAAATAAACAAATTGTAGTCTGGTAAGTTCAGCTAATAACTAAACGCATGTTACAATAGCAAAAAATCCTAAAATCTTATATAATAATAATTCTCATAATTATATACATAATAATAGTACCATAGGGAGAAACAGTATAAATAAAGTCAATAAAAGTTGGAGAACAGTACAGAACACGCCACAATAATGACCTTTACACACGTGTTGAGAAAATCACAGACGTGATTAGAAAAAGAAGAATTACTTTCTACGGACATGTTTAAAGAATGAATCCTAACAGACTAAAAGGGAAGCTTTTTAACTATTTCAGAAAGCTCGAAATGTCCAGTACGTGGTTCAAGGAAACAGAAAAAGACATAGAGCTCCAGATTACTCAAAAAGACATTTAAGAATGCTTGCCACTCAAAATAAATTAAAAAATGGTTAAGGTTTTCAAAAAAAAACCCAAGAAGAGGACAGGTGCTAACTGGACAAAGGAGGGAGAGACATCGATCAAGAATGAAGGAGATATGGGAGACGATGAAGAGAGAGGAGAAGAAGGGAGGAACCAGTTGATCCAAACGTAGTCCACAGTGGCTGAAACGAAAAAAATAGTACGATAGGCTGACCGAAGCGCAGATGGAAGGGTGCTATTGGAAAAGAATATTAAAGGGCCACAATAAACTCATCTACACTGGAAGTTAGAAGAAGCAGAAGAAGAAAGAGGAGGAGGAGATGAATAAGGAATAAGTTGAAAACAGTATATGACAGTCCTACCAAGCTGAAAATTATGACATAATGAGTCATTCCAATAGTTGAAATGGAATCACTCAATAGAAAAAGTTAAAAATCCTGCAAATAAAATCAGGTGAGTTTAAGATAGAGCAAGAAATTAGACAAATAAATGGGCTGGCCTCCTTACGCTTTAATATAGTGTTACAACTGAAGACCACAGCTTAGGGCAACCCATGGATATAGTTACTTTGAAGGCATTAGTTAGTGTTAATGTCTATAACACATAAACGTACAGTTCAAATCAGTGGTAGATTTTAATATATTTTTGATGCTAATATTTTAAAGACAATGATATTTTTAAAAAATGACAATGTTTATTGAAAAAATCATTATTTTCAATTTTGTTTTAAAATTCATTTAGAATTCTAATGTTACATTACAAACGTCATAGTACAAAAATTAAAAATGTGTACTAATAATAAATAATAGTACAAATATAATAAAATAATAATATACTAATAACAGTAAAAACTAAATAAATAAAGTAAATTAATATAAACTATAATGATGTTATTAAAGTGAATAGAGTGAGCGAGTGAAAATGAGAGGGGGGAAGAGAAGTCTGATAAATGTAGGTCTACACGCAGTAAATTGAAGCCGCCATAGACCTCGATTGTACAAGATGTATGTAATTAGGCCTAGTATAATTAATGCAACTTTCAAGTGTAGCGTGGATAGGGAGCTTTAGCTTTAACAATTACTGCGGCGTAATGAAGACAAATGGCCAGTGACAATATCTCTCTCCTCCGCTGACCTGTTTTCCTCTTCACAGCATCCCTAATAATGCTCTGTTATATCATAATCGCAGACAAAGGCATGTCGGGATGCGACAAACGTGACCCGTGGCATCGATTCACATCACAAGAACACGAGGTAATCGATCGTTCGTTGTCCACAAAATCAAGATTAATGTTGTCGTTGATGTCCGGTTAGTTTTTGCATGAATGGTTAATAGTAAGCCTTTGTTCAACACACACAAGCGCGCATGATATTCGTTGAGTGCTTAGAAAATTTCCGTCTTGCAAACGGATGTGGTGTGGAGAGCGGGTTGTAATAAATTTTGAAGAATCAGAATATTTGATATGGAGAAAGATGTAAGAAATATTGTAATAGAAAATGGATGACAAAGAGAAAGAACATATAAGTATTTAGGATTGATATTAATCAGAAACTTACGAGAGAAGAGTAGCTCAAGAATAGACTAAAGCAAACAACGCTACCTAATAGACAGCTCCACCCATTACTTTGGGGTAGATATAAAATCCGAAAAATAAAAATAATAATATATAAAACTATTTTCGACAGCATAAAAACCAATGGACTATACGGAAAAGAGTCTAATAAAGTGTAATAAGCAAAAAGGACATAAACAAAACAATGCAATAAAAATGGATTATCGGAGTAGTTGTAGACTACAATGTAAGACAGGAATTCTAACGACGAGATTAAGAAAAGAAAGAAAATTCACGAAGCTTCACTGAAGAGAAAATATTCATGTGGTATGGGCAAGTTATAAGAGCTGACTGTAGAAAGTTGCAGATCAGAGCCGAATGCGAAGAAGAAGTAGATGTACTGGAAAAATTAAGTAGATGAGGCGATGAAGTTGAAGAATGAGAAACCAAAAAGGAATGGAGACTGTGCCTGGGAGAAGTAAAGCGGCGACGACTGTAAGTGGGTATATTTCTATGGGGGCACATTGTTTTCTTTAGTATGAGTTTAAATTTTTCAGATGTTCTAATCTGATTATTTTAAATTATTTAATTTATCATTTTATTATCAGTCGCCTAATTAAAGTATTTATTTTTTATTTTAATTATAGGCTACTGCATTTTAATATGCTGTTATTAATTGAAAGTATAATTTTTTACAAACAGAATTATCACTGTTGCACACCACTATAGAAAAATTATTCCGATTAACGCTTTCAAGCTTCTCAGCTCATCGTCAGATCGGAATTCCGATCTGACGATGAGCTGAGAAGCTTAGAAGCGCTAATCGGAATAATTGTTCTATAGTGGTGTGCAACAGTGATAATTCTGTTTGTGATTATAACCACTAACACAACTTTCTTCATTAAACTTCTAATTTTTTAATAGGCTAGACAGTAATCTGACGATATTCTATATGTTGTATACTCAGTTATAAGCAGGGGCAGAGTTTAAAATTTAATTTTTTTCTGTTCTTTTTGTATAATTAGAGGGTATTTTATTCTTTTCCAAATTTAAAGTAATTATCTCATTCACGATATTTTTTCCACTATGCAGCTTTAAATTTGTTATATGTAACGTAGTGCTTGGACGTAAGTTGAATAATATTAAATCCCATGACCTAATTGGGTATGTAAATCTGTTAAGAGGTAGGCTTAAGGACAACACATGGGCACACACGAACGTAACGTTGAAATATGTTTTAGAGGGAGAAAAAACAAATACAAACAACAAATCGCTACAAGACAAGTCACACGTGTTTGTGTAGTACGTTATTAAGTAAACGTTGTGCTGTGAAGGGAAAAGGTATATACACTGAGAGGTTATTGGAATGCAACAGTAAGAATACGACAATATGAAACAAACGAAAGAGAGAAGGCAAGGATTCGCTACACGCGGGCTTTCATTGTTGCAAAATGCACTTCAACTGTGATACTGTTGCTCTATTTGGGCGCCGTGAGTTATAAGACCTGCACCCATACCCATAAGACCGTATAATACGGAAAACACTGTTCAAATAACGCGTTATTTTGTATTATATACAAGTAGTTTTGTTATGAAAGCAATACAAAATGTAAAAAACTGTTTTTAAAACTAAAAATCTTAACGCCATGTCTTCGTAAAAGTGCAGCGCCACAGCAACTAAGATAATTGTGGGGGGGGGGCATTACTTACAATCATGAAAACAAAATTATTGAAAATTAATTATTATTAAACTGTATGGAGAATAGAAAAAAATGTTGTTATTAGGATTTCAAATTTGGCCGTATTAACAGAGTCGCGTGCTGAATTTTCAAGCAGCTTTGAAAACTAAGCGTTTAGATAAAAATTTCGTGTCAATATGTCTCGTGAATCGCAGCCAAAACAGTTAAAAATTTAGTGGTTTATGAGTTTTCTTGTGTTTTCGTCAATAATTGTAATGTAAAAATGCAAAATTTTAAAGTGACAGATTAAAGATCAACCTTTTTATCACAAAGGATTTGGAACACTTACCTGGTTCGTTGTATTAAATAATGTTTTATATAATTAATAATAATACAACTTTTTACAAGATTTAACATTCATGTTTCGTATGGTATCCAAGTCACTTTTATGTAATAATACGTGATTACCTGTATGCGGTCCGCCGTGTGACTTCTCAAATTTGGTTACGTTACGCGTTTCAAGGCGTATGCCTCATCATCAGACGATTAAAAACCAAAAACACACATATCACACAAAACTGCGTTTGTCAAAAAATAAAATTGCAGAAACAAGCATATTATGTGCACGTGATGTAGGGTGCGCACCCGTTCAAGTGTTGTCTGCTACTGATTGGAATTCGTTGAGCAGTCTCAAAGCAGTATCATACAGGCGGTTAGATACAAAGTTCAATTGTTCATTCAGAACACAATCACGACTGCTATAATTACTATATGCATTATAAATTTCCAGCTCCTCCAAGGCATTCATAAAACGGTCCTTGTTGCATATATGCAAAGGCATTAGATTGGACTTAAAATCTGTATAATTGTGATTGTGTTGGGTCAGATGACGAGTGTAATTAGATTTTATATCATTGTAATTAAGTGTCTTTTTTGGTAAGTGTTCACGGAAGCGTTTGTAAAAACCTCTTCCGGTCTGACCTATATAGAAGCTGTTACAATCATTGCAAACCAGTTTATAAATGCCTGTTTTTTCTTCAATAGGTAAGGGCAGTTTAGGTCTAAGTATATTAATTAGTTTATTATTGGTTCTAAAAGACATAGTATAACCAATATTGTTCATCACTGAAGATAAAATTTTTGGCATGATGTATGTGTATTTCGCAGATATAAATTTTTTCGGTGTTTTATTAAGTGGACGGGGCTTAAGTTGAATGTTATTATGCTTCTTTAGCAATTTGTCAATGATGTGACTACTGTAACCATTGGAAACTGCAATAAATCTTATTGTATTTAGCTCAGTCTGGAAATCATTATTGTCAAGGGGGACTGTCAACAATCTAATAATTCTTTTGTTCTGGTTCTATTTTAGCTTTTTGTATGTTGACCCTTTTCATAACTTTATCCACTATGTTGGTGCTATAATTATTATTCCTTACAATTCCCTTTATCGTTTTTAACTCCCTATCTTTTGATTCGGTCTCTTTTAAACACTTCTGAGCTCTGTAACAAAAGGAATTGATTGCCGCCATTTTGTATCTGTATGGGTGGTAAGACTCTCTTGGTATAATTATATCAGAATACGACTCTTTCCTAAATATCCCAAACTGTAGTTTCTCATTATCTTTAATTTCTATGTTTAAATCTAAGTAATTTATTTGCTTACCTCCTATCTCTTCCTTAAATTGTAAGTTTTTATCCTTATTATTTACCTCCTTTATAAACTCATGCACTTCTTCTATGCTTCCTTCCCAAATTACTAATACATCATCAACGTATCTAGACCATAATTTTATATTGTCTTTATACTTAGTGGAAGTTATTAATTGCTTTTCAAAATCATTCATGTATATTTCAGCAAGAATAGGGGATAATGAAGACCCCATAGGTAAATCTTTTTTCTGTATATAAAACTTGTTATTAAACCTAAAATAGTTCTGATTTACACATTCTTTAATTACTTTCATCAACTGCTTTTTATACCTGTATTCTCCCATATTATTATCGTTTATTAACTTAATAACTTTATTTACTGTGATATTAGTAAACATGTCCTTAACATCCAGTGATATCAATTTTGTATTTACATTAATGCTAATATTTTCTAATTTTTCTATCAATTTTATATTATTCTCTATGTTGTATTTTGTCCCAAATTAACATTAATCCCATTGTTAAAAACGATAAAGGGAATTGTAAGGAATAATAATTATAGCACCAACATAGTGGATAAAGTTATGAAAAGGGTCAACATACAGAAAGCTAAAATAGAACCAGAACAAAAGAATTATGCAGGGTCATTGACATACATAGGTTCACATACTAGAAAAATTATAAAATGTTTTAATAAATATGGAGTAGATATAGCTATTAAAAAATGTGAAACGGTATTTGATAAGATAAGGAATAAGAATATAGAAAAAATTCCAGTATTACAGAAAAGCGGAATTTATAAATTAAAATGTAAAGACTGCAACAAAGTGTACCTAGGGGAGACAGGACGAAAATTCGTATGCAGGTTGTCTGACCACAAACGTGGAGAAGGTAATAGAACAACCAATTCGTTATATGCAAGACATTTCATAGAAGACAACCACAAGTTTGTTAATCCTTTGGAAGAATACGAAATTGTAAAAGTAGTAAATAACACAGTTGAAAGGAAGCTTAGAGAGGAGTTAGAAATATTGAAAGAAAGAGAAAAAGGGTTAGACAATTTAATTAATATTAAAATTAAATTTGATAAAGAAGAAATATTTTATAACATGATTAAGAAGTAAATGAGAGAGGGCAGATAGATAAGATTAAGAATTATATTTCATAGTACTAATTGGTTGTTTTAAAATAAGGGTGTGTGACTGACCCACGTGTGTGGAGAGGAAGAGGGTGGTTTAAAAGGATGCACACACACACACACACACACACACACACACACACACACACACACACACACACACACACACACAGACACACACACACACACACACACACACACTGAAACACAAGGAATTTACTAGAAAAATATGTAACTGTACAGATGGTGAGACAGAGTTTAGGGGGTGGGGAAGGGTCATTAATTTTTAGTTTGTTGTGGGTGAGCAGGGTGGGGGAGAGGGGTGAAGGGTTGGGTTTTACATATTTTCTGTCTATTCCTGATCTGACGATGAGCTGTGAAGCTTGAAAGCGCTAATCGGAATAATTTTTATTAGTGGTGTGCAATATTGATCATTCTGATTGTAATGTGAATTTGTTCTGGTATTAATTTATTACTTGTTTTATGTTTAAATATTTCTAAATTATATTGAATAATGTTTTATTTCAAAAAATTTTCTTGGGAATTAAGTGATTGCTTAAACTCGTTTTCTGACGATGACAATCCGCGTACGATAATGTCTGGTCGGGCATGACAACGGCGGCACGCGTCCACCTCTCAGTAAAATCGTAGACCGATTGTTCATTAAAACGGTTATGTTTTTGGTTGCGAAAGAACAGTCGCAGTACTCCACAGTTCGAATACCTACGCTTGCAACTGAGCTGTGAGTGTGAGCTGAGCTTAATCATTTACGTACCGTACAACGTTCGCAATGTTGATTTCAATCACTTCACGTTACAGTGCTCCTTCCGTGTCTCCATTGTGTTAAATACAGCAGCGAGATGCAAGGCGAAACAATGGAAGACGTTGCATTGAATAAAATCTGCAGCCATTTCCTTGTCGCAATAGTGGTCGTTAATTGCCTTTACGTTAACTAGAGGGTGAGCGTCTGTTGTTCGCAATGAAATCACAATTGTTAAGCGTTTTGTTCGTCAAATGACATCTTTTGTTTTCTTTATTTCTGTTTTTACAAGTAACAGTGTAACAGCGTTTTGTCAGATATTTTTGAAATGCCAGTTGTGAACAAGAATTCTTGTTTGCACATTTTTAATTAAAATATACAATCGTTATATGCTTTACAAATTAATTATAATTTTCTATTTGCACTGGTCTAATTATAAAAGCAGTACCTATTGTTTCTGCTTCTGTTCTTTCTTTCTGTAGTATCGCTGTTAACTGAGCAACACAAGTCGAAATGTGTGCTATGCATAATGTCGTGGGTAATCAATTTGACAATTTTTGTTTTAGCTCTTTGACTATTTGACACGTCAATTTATACCAGTCCCTCTAGCATTGTTTCCACAAAAACTTATCAAGGAGCGCTGACTTTAGTATCACAGAAACCTAGATCCGAATACAATAAACACTTTTTAACTAAAGTGTCACCTTTACGGATACATAATGTAACAGTTTCTTAATAATTAGAACAATTATTGGATTGTAAGTTTAAACCATTAGCCTCAATCTATCCCTTCTTTCTATACCAGTAAGCCTTAATTTGAGATACAGTATCAGTCTCTTCTCGATTATCCGCGAGAGGATTTCTTCACTTTGACGTCCTGCTGATTAATTCATGTCCTACAGTAGGACCAATTTTTACTGGTAGTGGATAACAAAGCCGTCAGTATAGTACAGTATCGTTGGCTTATACTGTACTTTGTGAGTAACAATTAGCATTCCACATCCTATGTTGTAAACTATAATGTACGTCTTGCTATAGTTTGTTCTCTGTTGTTTCGCATACACACTTTTCCTTGTAGATGACATTCTCATCAAAAAAATCTCGTCTGATATTCACTCCCCACCGCGTCGATTAGTTTCTTAGAACTCGTTGTACCGAAACGTAATTTTTAAGTTGTTAGTTTATTCCATTGCGATATTCCCTTCAAGTAAAAGTTTATTTAACAGTTTTCGTACTGTAACATTTTTTGTTTTGTTAATTTTGTTTACAATAGCGTAGTTTAACGAAGTCTGCGGTCGAATTTTTTGTTGTCGTTTTGCCACTCTCACAGTTTGTAACTGTTCCGGAGAGACATATTTTCGTTTGTACAGAGACGGAATCGTAATAATACCGTGAAGAGAATGAGCGACTAATGGTGAGGTACTGAAGAGAGTGGGTGGTAGAAGGATTCTGTTTAGAACCAATGAGGAAAAACAAGCAAAATGGTTAGTCACCTACTACGCCATTCAAAATGGTTCACCGCTGTGATGGAGAGAATGACTGATAGGCGTAGTGGAAGAGAAAGGTTCAGACAGGAGTATACGGACGAGATGTAAGTGATTAAGTATGTAGTGATTAAGAGACTGTCTTCGGGAAAGAAGATATTGGAAACCCACCAACCTCTGGGTTAAAAAGAAGAAGGAGAAGAAGAAGAAGAAGAAGAAAAAGAAGAAGGAGAAGGAGAAGGAGAAGGAGAAGGAGAAGGAGAAGGAGAAGGAGAAGGAGAAGGAGAAGGAGAAGGAGAAGGAGAAGGAGAAGGAGAAGAAGAAGAAGAAGAAGAAGAAGAAGAAGAAGAAGAAGAAGAAGAAGAAGAAGAAGAAGAAGAAGAAGAAGAAGAAGAAGAAGGAACGTAACTTTCATACTACAAATGGAAAGCTTTCTCATGTACACAGCATAGGCTATATAGTATGTGGGAATTTTGACAAATTTTTATATTACAAAAATTTATTCAACAGAAGTCTGATAATTCTTTTATAAAAAAATATAAAAGCGAAGCCACTTATTATTCGACAGAAATAAGAAAAAGTTAACCCTTAGATGAAATAAACCAATTTACCAATTGGTCCAATTTACCAATTTACCACTAACCCAATTTTATTTTGCTATATACATTTAACTACTTCACTATGGAATAGGCCTAAAGTTCACTGAACTTAGAAAAATAAAATGAGACAACAAAGTGGGCCTATGAGTTCTGTTTTCTAACGGTGGTTAGACGATACCGCGGAATGAGAAGAAAATGTCGGTGCCTAATGCCAACACTGAAGTAAGATTAATGGAAAATTACAACTACAATTTCTGTCTTACTTCTTTTTACGTCAGCTTAAACTAGAACAATAAACGATGAGAGAGAACAATAACACTCCAATACTTGTTCTAATTATTTGAAGAAGCTATTGCATTATGTATCCGTAAAGGTAACACTTTGGTTAACAAGTGTTTATTGTATTCGGATCTAGGTTTCTTTGATTCTAAGGTCAGCGCTCCTTGATATGTTTTTGTGGAAATAATGCTAGAGGAACTGTATACATTGTCAAATAGTCAAATAGCTACAACAAAAATTGCCAACTTGATTATCCATAAAATTATGCATAGTACACATTCGACTCGTGTTGGTCAGACAACAGCGATACTACAGGAAGAAAGAACAGAAGCAGAAACAATAGGTACTGCTTTTATAATTAGACCAGTGCAAATAGAAAATTATAATTAATTTGTAAAGCATATAACGATTGTATATTTTAATAAAAAACGTGCAAACAAGAATTCTTGTTCACAACAGGCATTTTAAAAATATCTGACAAAACGCTGTTACACTGTTACTTGTAAAAACAGAAACAAAGAAAATAAAAGATGTCATTTGAACGAACAAAACGCTTAACAATTGTGATTTCATTGCGAACAACAGACGCCTACCCTCTAGTTAACGTAAAGGCAATTAACGACCACTATAGCGACAAGGAAATGGCTGCAGATTTTATTCAATGCAACGTCTTCCATTGTTTCGCCTTGCATCTCGCTGCTGTATTTAACACAATGGAGACACGGAAGGAGCACTGTAACGTGAAGTGATTGAAATAAGCATTGCGAACGTTGTACGGTACGTAAATGATTAAGCTCAGCTCACACTCACAGCTCAGTTGCAAGCGTAGGTATTCGAACTGCGGAGTACTGCGACTGTTCTTTCGCAACCAAAAACATAACCGTTTTAATGAACAATGGGTCTACGATGTTACTGAGAGGTGGACGCGTGCCGCCGTTGTCATGCCCGACCAGACATTATCGTACGCGGTTTGTCATCGTCAGAAAACGAGGTTTAAGCAATAACTTAATTCCCAAGAAAATTTTTTGAAATAAAACATTGTTCAATACAACGAACCAGGTAAGTGTTTCAAATCCTTTGTGTTAGAAAGGTTGATATTTTCATTAAAAAATTCGCACTTTTACATTACAATTGTTGACGAAAATACAGGAAACTCATATACCACTAACGTTTTAACGATTTTGGATGCCATTGACGAGATATAGGCCTAATGACACGAAATTTTTATCTAAATGTTAGTTTAATTTTTATTTTAATTCCGGTAAATTTTTACATAATCCAACGAAAAATCTCATTTAAGGCGATCACATAGCTTACGTAAATAACTTTAAAAAAGTTGTGAAAAACGTAACAAAATTTTAAATCAAAAAACATAAAAACGGAAAAGTAAAATCCGTTTTTATTTATACTGATTAAGTCCTGTTTTTCCTTGTCTCTCTGTCTGTCTGTCTGTCTGTCTGTCTGTCTGTCTCTCTCTCTCTCTCTCTCTCTCTCTCTCTCTCCCCTCTCTCCCTCCCTCCCTCCCTCCCACCCTCACCCTCACCTTCTCTTCTTTCTACCAACCTATCTTTTGGTCTATCAGTTTACACATTTAAATACTTATGTAACTAATCGTCTATTATAAAGATGCCTCTTCTCGGCATTATACGATCTAAACATTCTGTTTTATTTTATCAATATTTTCAGTAAATTCCAAAAATTTTAACTCTAATTACGTTAAAACTGACTATAATAGACACAGCAAAGATAATTTCTGAGTAACTAATAAGGAACAGACAATAGTATAAGACAGATTACTAAAAAGTATGCTTTCCTCAAGCATTTAACTCCCGTACACAAAAAAAAACTGTTTAAAAATGATTACAAATGGAGATATTATAAAACTTAACTGGTTGGTTCAGATATCTTTGAATAAAATGAAAGCTGTAATTCGTATATAAAACAAGCTAACAGACCGATTTTAAATCAGCAAATTTTAAATACTTAATTTATTATTATGCTCACAATTGGAAAGTAAGCGTCATAAAATAATAGTAATCAGAGTGGTGCTTAGACCTAATACTTTAGATGTTAATAATGGTTTGTTTATACTGTAATATTATTTGTATTTAGAACAGAACCTACGTAAGAGACGTTTAGCAAAATTGAGACAAGTCGCATTCTGAATTAAAAATGTACAGAATTCTCGTAACATCAGCTGTAACTGTAAGCGAGGATTATACAAAAGAGACATAAGTTATAAACTTTTAAACGGAAATTATTGAGAAAGATATTGACACATGTCCGACAACAGGATGTTTCGCAAAGGATTAAGAAAACCTCGAGTTAAATGCCTTAAAAACATGAGAAAATTTTTTATGTAAAAATTATAACATCAGGACGAGAAATCGAAATTTACATATTTTTTTCAGTAAACTCTATCTGTTCTCTTACTCTGGGCAACATTCGTGTTCAGGCACTAAATGACTAAAAAGAATTCTGGTGCCTTTGCTTCCTTGCCTCCTTTGAATGGAACGTATTTTACTCGATTACTTTCGCCACAGAAGTTAGACTTTGTCACCAGAATGGTTTTGATTTATAAGTGGCTAAACGTTCCAGGCTCAGCAAGGCGCTTAGTTGTCGTGAAGTCACAATTTGCTACGTACTTCCGCTTTTCTGGCAGTTCATTTCACACTTATGAAGACTCATTCCTTTACTTTTAGCCAGAGAATAGAGGGAATTCTTTGCGCAAGGTTCGTATAGAGAGAGAAAAAGTGAGCGAAACAAACACAAGTTTGGGCTGAAATACAACTTATAAGATCTTACTTCCTACATATGCTGTAAACACGCAGACGAAACTTGTAATGGTCAATAAGGTCAACCAGCAGTTTAAATCTCAATCGTTGTCTTCTTCATGTTCTGTGCATGGACTTATTAAAGTTAAGAAATTATTAATTAATATAATGTTGACAAAAATTTTATATATATATATTGCTACGATACAAATTTATAAATGTATATATAGGTTAATTGAAATTATTAATACAGAGTCTATATCTGGAGGTAGGAAAAATTTATTAACACATTAATAAATAGACAATAGTACTATTATTGTTTTGTTTATTGTCTTAATGCGTTATAACATAAAATTGTTTATTATTTAATTGTCTTTAAATAAAAGAGTCTATTTGATTCGTTTTACATATAAGGTTATTTGTTCGTAGAATTCCAATGGTTATGTAGACATCCGGCGCGCCGCTCTCGCTGCTCCTTTGCGCGTCGTTCGAAGACCAGTATGCCGTTCACTACGTCACGCACACACGCGCTGCGTTATTGGACTATTGTTGTTCGTAAATTTAATCTCAGGGTTCTAACTGGGTACAAATAGATCATGTGTATTTGGCTTAACACAATTCCTGATTCTTCAAGTGTTCTCGCGTTATATTCATAATACAACGGTCGGTATTACTGCCCCTAGACCGTAAATCTTCCACTGTACACGAAAAAGCACTAAAATAAGATCTATTTAAATTTTATTGAGTTCTACGATATGGGTACGACTACGATAAACTCGTACCGTCTACCAAAACTACTAAGTCTTATAGAAATAGACTTGTCCTGACACGAAAAACTCGCGACAGTCAGTACGTCTTTCTATGGCAAGACTTCGGAGCGAACTGAACGATCCGTACTCGGCAGAGCACATACTCAAATTTTCAAGACCTTCTGATTGGTGGAAAATCTAGCAACGTCATAGATAGTCCCAGTGATAGACAGACAACAAATAAAAACTCTGTCCGATTCTGCAAAGGCCTGTCTAGATTTAATCTACAATTTTTATTACCCTCTTGTAGATAATGAAATAAAAGAAGAACGATTTCATACAATATATATATATATATATATATATATATATATTGTAACGTCACAGAACGTTCCATAAAGGAATTTATTTGCATAGTAATTTATCATTAGAGGAAAGTAAGGTGAACAGTATCGAACCCAAGTAATCCGAAAAATTTTGTAATATTGTCCGATAGTTAATATCATCAACATGAAAAAACGACAAAGACTATGACTAAGACTCAAACCCCATATATATTGTTTAAATGAAGAACAGTGTAAAACTAATAATATACTATAAGAGAACCAGATAATCTCAGAAATGACCAAAATGAGGTCATTACATATTAAGAAATGTTACTCTGAATAGGGTATAAAAAACTATTTATTGTGAATTAATGGACAAGATCCATTATTATACTCTGTAATATAAATAAAATAAATGTATTAAATGATTTGAATACGCCATTAAAAAGGATATAAGTTAAAATAAAAAATATATAAATGTTATGACAAAAAATATTAATGTGTTGGATTTGAGACCAATCACTCAGATCTTATGTGAAAATTAATTATTATAGAATTAATATAAAAACTATGTGTAAATGTCAATTAGACAGAGACGAACAAATTATCTTAAATAGAGAAAGCTGTAAATTGAATAGAAATCAACTAAATTGTCAAAAACAGTGTTAACTGAAAACATGTGATAAACCTATAAAATGGTAATATTTATGAATTTAGTGTTGTCAAAACGCAACAAAATGGTATTCTAAAGTTGAAATACAATATAATGTAACTATACTTATATATATGACCACCTAAAACAATTTAACAGTCATGTTATGAAACCATTTACCTATACCATACCAGGCTGAGGCCAAAAAACAATCACAAAAATAGTCATATTTGACAGAATGATTGCAGAATATTAGAAAAAAATAAAGGAAAAAGGTACAATCCTATAATGTACGTTAGAAACATACTTTGTCAGTTGAAAACAAGCTTAATTCTTAAAGAATTTGAAATATAAGAGTGAAATTTGTCACACCAAGAAAACAAATCATTTATGCAAAACAATATGATGCTAAGTAATCTTACAGTAAAAATAAAGGTATCAGGATAAACCAGGTATTACCAAAGATAAACAATATAACAAACTCTCAGTGAATATCCAAAATATCCCATATATGATACCGAAAAAGACAAATTATTGTAAAGAACCAGTGACAAAAAACCTAAGCCATATGTAATGCCTATACAAAACTGAACTTATTTATATGTTATATGTGTTAATATTTGTTTATTTTGTTATGAAAAGATAATTATGTTATGCATTAATGTTATAGCAAGAACCAAGCAACTTCATAACATTTTAGTAAGTAGAAAATTAGAATTTTGTGAAAACATTCCAAGGTAAGAGTTGTATTTTATGTTATTTTATTAGATTTAATTTGTTCAAAACCAATCGTAATTAGTATCATTATATTCAGTTGAAAACAGAGAATCCAAAAATAGTAATGGCATGCAAATTGTAAGTAGTTATGTAAAATTGTTTGACAAATACCAGAATAATTTTAGTAATATCCTTATATTATTATATATAAAAAACTTTCACAAATGAACTTACTTTTGTTCTCACTTTTACAAACGTTTCAAGGTGTTGTGCCTCTTCCTCAGTGTGAGTAAATACTGAATGTCATTGTTGCAGAATAACGATTATGGACTATAGGTGTGTGTGGTGGGAATTGATGATGGGAGGGAATTGGCGCTGAGGTTCAAATTTTGTGTTTGGATCAATGTATCAAATAGTGTATGTGATCTGTAATGTACATGTTCATTTAATATGTTGTTTGGTTGTAATGTGTGATATCTGTATATTTCAAATTGTTCAGCTGTGTTTAATTTTCTACTTTTTGATAAGTAGTGTAGTATTTCCATGTTGTGTTCTATGTTTGTGTAACTATGGTTTTCATTTTGTAAATGTGTGGCAAATGTGGAATGCATGTAATTTGTGGTGAGGGCTTTTATATGTTCTGAAAATCTGGAATAAAAAGATCTTCCCGTCTGGCCGATCTAGAATTGGTTACAATCATTACAATTTAATTTATAAACTCCTGTTTTACTGTATGTGTCTGTGTCTTTGTTAATATTTATATGTTTCTTAATGGTGTTGTTGGTTCTGTAGGTTATTTTATAATTGTGTTTTCTAAATGTGTTAGCAATTTTGTGTGTATTGGAGTTGTAGTATGTAAGTGTTATGTACTTACTGGGTTGTGTGTTGTTGGTCTGATGTGTTTTATTTTTATTTTTTGTGTTTAGGATGCGTTTGTGTATTTTATTTACCAAATCGGGGTTGTATCCATTTTTAACTGCTATATATTTGATTGTGTTAAGTTCTTCTTGGTAATCATGTGTGTTTAGGGGTATTGAAGTGAGTCTATGGAGCATGTAGTTGAATGCTGCATGTTTGTGTTGAGTTGGGTGGTTGGATGAGTTATGTATGACCATGTCTGATGTGGTGGGTTTCCTGTATATTTTGTATGTGTGTGTGTTGTTTGTACAACTCAAAACAAACATGCAGCATTCAACTACATGCTCCATAGACTCACTTCAATACCCCTAAACACACATGATTACCAAGAAGAACTTAACACAATCAAATATATAGCAGTTAAAAATGGATACAACCCCGATTCGGTAAATAAAATACACAAACGCATCCTAAACACAAAAAATAAAAATAAAACACATCAGACCAACAACACACAACCCAGTAAGTACATAACACTTACATACTACAACTCCAATACACACAAAATTGCTAACACATTTAGAAAACACAATTATAAAATAGCCTACAGAACCGACAACACCATTAAGAAACATATAAATATTAACAAAGACACAGACACATACAGTAAAACAGGAGTTTATAAATTAAATTGTAATGATTGTAACCAATTCTAGATCGGCCAGACGGGAAGATCTTTTTATTCCAGATTTTCAGAACATATAAAAGCCCTCACCACAAATTACATGCATTCCACATTTGCCACACATTTACAAAATGCAAACCATAGTTACACAAACATAGAACACAACATGGAAATATTACACTACTTATCAAAAAGTAGAAAATTAAACACAGCTGAACAATTTGAAATATACAGATATCACACATTACAACCAAACAATATATTAAATGAACATGTACATTACAGATCACATACACTATTTGATACATTGATCCAAACACAAAATTTGAACCTCAGCGCCAATTCCCTCCCATCATCAATTCCCACCACACACACCTATAGTCCATAATCGTTATTCTGCAACAATGACATTCAGTATTTACTCACACTGAGGAAGAGGCACAACACCTTGAAACGTTTGTGAAAGTGAGAACAAAAGTAAGTTCATTTGTGAAATTTTTTTATATATAATAATATTAGTAAAAGTGAACAAAGAGGATGAATCAACAAGATATTTATAATATCCTTAGTGTGAAGAATAAGAAGTTTTTGTTCTAAAGCTTCTACGGAAGTCAAATTTGTTCTATGATGTTCCATTTGATTATTCTCGAACGTTCTAGAAGGAATTTTTACACAAATACACCGGAAGTTCATCTCAAAAAATTAAAACAATGAGCCTTACAGAGTATATAAGGAAGACGAAATTTGACCAAAAAACACTTTATGCTTTGAATCCAAAAGAGACACATCACCCACGAAACTGATCATCACATCCGAGGCGAAATCGAAGAACGAGAATTCGACACGAGAACACAGAAAGGCTTTTCCCGTACATGACAAAATACTGACAACCTCTACAAGGAGTATACGCCAACGTGTTGTTGAATAGAGCAGCAACACGCCATATTTAATAGAACGCACACAGCCAGAATACTAGCGGCCCTGAAAAGGACCGAATTTTAATAGAGAAATCAATTCTGCTGGTATTTGCTAAAGACAAACTGACTTTGACAACATTCCCAAAACGATTTACTGACACGAGCCTTTCTACATGAGTCTGGAACTAGCGCTGTGACGGCCGAATCGAGAAACCACGCAGACAGCTGATCGCCACCGCCAGAATTCAAAGCATAGACACAGTGCGAAACTTATTTCAATCGTGCGGAGTTTTAAGAACCGTTATTTGACTTATAAATAATTACCAGTGCACGAGGAACGTATACACGAAGAGGCAAGATTGAAAACGTCCCCAAGAGAAGTGTCCAGTGCAGGAAATAATTACCCACCGGAACGTTAGTTGTTCAAAAGTTAAAATCATTTTTACCTGGTATCATTTGTCACACAATTGTACTACACATGTCACACACCTTCAAATCACACAATTTTTGTAAAGCATCCTATTGGTTTGTCTTGGTAGTTCAAAGGAGTCACGTCCTGAGTATAAAGATTTTTCATACACTAAACTCATGCTATTCAACTGAGTAAGAAAATATAATATTAGCCGATACTTAATTGAAAAACTTGTCAAGAATAATATTTTTGTAACTCTGCAATTTTGTTAATTCGAGTGTTAGTCCTTCAGACGATTTTTTAAAGTTCATTAAACATACGTTATTTTCAATTCAAACTGTCTTGTTCACATTTTTTAATATAATTAATTTAAGAAATCAATATTTAATTTCAATAATAATAATAATAATAATAATAATTTCTTGGAACAAAATATCCAAGTGGCGCCCACATACATATAGTAGATTAAGTTGTGCTTGCAGGACAACATCGTCGCAGAGGAACCAGCCATCAGTAAGTATATAAAAGTGCGCGGAGTGTGACACCCGACATAACAACACTTAACAACACACACAAAGTCAGTAGGTTATAATATATATAAATTATAGTTTTGAAGAATTGAGTATATGAAAAATGTAGCCTTCAGTACTGAGAAGACCCTGTCCAAGTTTCAAAAAGAAATGTCATTATCAAAGAAGTTATTAAATAAAATGTTAATCACCCGCGCACTTTCACACAAATGTTTCGCTTGACATAAAAGAGTACAAAATTATGAATATTTTGACATAACACACGTTTTTATTCATATCTTAATTCAAAACGTATGACTACTTTACAAAGAACAGAACAAAATCAATTTATAACAGGTCTATGGCCGTCAGAGAATGTGTTACAGCATTAGTATCCCAATTATATGAAACTTAAATCCTGTGTTCTGTTGCTATATATATATATATATATATATATATATATATATATTCACTATAGAAAAGCTACTGCTTCTGACTCAGTTGTAGACTCATCGCATTCTCTACAGAGTACTATGGGTCGAATAACTCTTATACGTCTTTTGGCTGATTGTCTAAATTTATTGAACATACCAATGTTATTGAACAATAACAGATTGTTGTTTTGTTTCTTGTTGTATTAGACTAAATATTTCTTAAAGAGTTAAAGCAATCGTCACATTAAAAATAATTTATTAGAAGCTTCTACTTTGACAAATGTTTACTTGAATTGTACTTTGGCGTGATGCGTTGAAACAAAGTATTTTGTATTCCTATTACTTTTTTCATTTTTCTGCTCAGATAATGGTTGTTTGTCACATGGATATACGATAATATCATAAAACATCTGTGAGTGGGACAGTTTGATTTTTTAATACAAGTCATTATAATACAGATAATAAAGTCTTTTGCTACGTGTTTGTTTAGATTTATTTACTTACATAAGGTTACATGTTCAATTCACCTCATTTTCTTTTGTTGTCACAGTGCTTCTGTTGCTTGACTGTACGAATTAAATCAGTGTACGATACCCAAAGATTTTTCCAATGAATAAAATCTCAGTCACTTCATTGTCGCTACAGAACGTGAGAGAACGTATACAGAGGTTGGCAGCAGTCCTTGCTGCGCGGCAGAAAACCTTGTCGCTCGACTGCATAAAAGGGAGGGATAGTTGTGTATTTACCGTTAAAGTATAGTAAGTTGTTGGTAGGTCAGACTGAATTTTAAATACAAAATGGGTTCCGGAACACTGAGCTGGTTAACCCAAATTTAATAGGGTAGAAATTAGATATTTCGCCACGCATTCTTGTTATAAAACTCTTGGATTTCGTTGTCCATGACGTGTCCGTTACTTAACTAAATATCACTATTGTTTGACGACTCGGAACACTAAGTTTTTTATAAGTAAAATCGTAAAGATTTACCTTACAGCCTAAACCGGCTTTCGGAAAACTATCCCGTCGCCAACAACAAGACGGACAGCGCTACCTACGGCAGCCTCTGATGAAGCCTTCTAAAGGTGAAAGCCGGTTTAGGCTGTAAGGTAAATCTTTACGATTTTACTTATAAAAAACTTAGTGTTCCGAGTCGTCAAACAATAGTGATATTTATAAAACTCTGTCTACTAGGCCTAAATTAGTCCATAGAGTATTAAACATTTTAATATATTACAAATATGTGAGGTCTTCTAGCTTTATGTTGCCCGTACTCAGTATTCTTCAATAATTTCTGGCACACTATTTGGGATATGTATTTTTAACAAAAATTTAACAGAATATTTTGTGTTAATGTTTACCTGTCTGCCTCCCTGTCTATCTCTCTGTATATGTTTGCAGTTTTCTATTTAATTTTAGCATGCTATTGTGAAAGGTTAGAGATTTAGAGAGAAATTATTAAACGATGTACGGAGTATACATTCATTTTAATGCTGAAAGAATTTAAGTATTTGAAACGTACAATTTAATTAGTTTGAAACCATATGATGACCTCGTTACTGACTGGGTTTACTGTGGTTAAACCGTACACGTGTGGCGGTTTTCGCTAGCCCGTTATCGTTTTCAATTAACGGGAATTGCACACGATGAGCCTGTGTTCAGAATTGAACAACATATCGTGAACACCACACCAGTTGCTGTGAAAAATTGCGGTAGCTTTGTGAGGGCTGGTAAGTATTTCTGGGCTTACGGGAGCTTCGTTAAAATAATCCTACTAGTGGTACATAAAAATTAATAAAATATTACTGCATTTAATGTTATTATTTAGTAATGTACGACAGGTTGGCTCAGTGACTAACGTTAACGTTGACTAAAGTTAATTAACGTTAACCTGTCGCGGCGTTCGATCACTGTCACTTCATTCGGATATGTCGTCGACTGGGTTCAAGATAAACTCACCCATTACTTCCTTCATTAATGAATCAAACGATAATGCAGTAGTCCACCTTGGCCGAGATAGAAGCAAGCCTCCATCAATCAGCAGCGAACCTAGAATTTGATCTTGTGAGGGGGGGGGTCCAGTTGAGTCAGCTTCATACAAAAGAAAAAACAAGTTATGACTAATCAATATTACAATATTTAAAGTGGCTGGAAAACGTGTAATCAATCCCATTAAACTAACAACACAATAAAAAAAAACGCTATTGAAACAATGTCTATAAAATACTTATTAACGTTCCTATATTTCATATTTCAAGAGCAAATGCTGTATAATAATCTTTTTTGTAGACCTGTATTTAAAAAAGGATTACTATTGTATTAGCGTACACAGCTGACAAATTAATAAACAGCTTAAAAATTAAGAGATTACCAAAACTTCTTGCCAACTTTCGACCCTCTGGGGGGGTGGGGGTCCGATCCCGTTCGTCCGCCCCGTAAATACGCCCCTGCCATCAATACAACACAATCTTGTATAATGCATTGTGCTCATCGCAAGACCAGTTAATCAAACAGTGGTCCATCTTGGCCGAGTTAGTAGCAAGTACGCTACATTGTGCTCCTCCCAAGACCAGTTAATCAAACAGTAGTCCATCTTGGCCGAGTTAGTAGCAAGTACGCTACATTGTGCTCATCCCAAGACCAGTTAATCAAACAGTAGTACATCTTGGCCGAGTTAGTAGCAAGTACACTACATTGTGCTCGTGCTCACTCCAAGACCGACACGTCTTTTGACATGTAATGCTAATTGCAAATCCGCAAGAAACGTGAAGCCTGTTTGTTAAACATGGAGGAGTTATTAAAATGTGAGGACGGTCTGAAAATTTCTCGGCCTAGAAATGAAAAAACGAATTTATAAGTTCAAAAATATTTTTATAATACAGTATAACCTTCATTTAGCGTAACACATTTATTCCATCGATGTTCCAATGCTACTATCCTGTCCCTGAAGTGGTTTTCTGTAAGGTCTGAAAAATACCCCTCTACAGATGAAATCACCTCTTGAGCCAATGAAAAACGCTAACCAGCTAGAAAGAGTTATAGTTTTGGGTAAGGACAGAAGTCTGAGTGAGCCAAGTCTGAGGATTAGGGAGGATGTTCCAACAATTCATAGCGGAGATCTCTTAGTTGTCCCATGCCAAACACTTTTCTGGGAAGGCGCATTGTCTTGGAAATTTTTGGTGGATCCAAGTTTCATCCAACGTAATTTTAAACTCGGTAGCCAATTTTTTAACTGATGAAAATCAAGGAGAAGAGTCCCCATACACTTTAACAAAACTTGAATAAATTTTGCTTGGTGTAAAACTTTCACAAAGAACTTTATGACCGCACGATACTCAATTTTCTCCACTTTAAGGAATACGGACAACACTTCTGTTTAAAACGCCTGTATAATACAAATTATTTGGTAGAATGCCCAGAAATTGCACACCCATGCCATGCTAACAATAGATATAGTACCAACATAAAAAAAATGCGATAGTGCTGCCACCTATGGTCGAGGCCGAGAACTTTTCAGACTGCCCTCGTAATCTCTTCACATTATTCAAATGGTCACCATTTCCAAGTAGTTTAGGAGGAAAATAATAGTATTCCTAAAATATGTTATTAATAATAACAGATGTATTAATATATTATTACGAAGAATACATTATATTTAATAACACCTATAGTATTCAATATCACTATTAACAAACGCTGAAGGATTCAGTAAAATTAGGTGAATTTATAGAAACTGTTTTTGAATACTGAGCTAACGTTTTGATAAAATTTAGTTTCATCATCAGGATAATTGTAGATTGGTTGTTATGCAAACCAAATTAGAAAAAAATTCCAGGACAGCGCAAATGCAGATCCGGCATCATATCAGCTCGTCTATTATTGGCCTGAAGCTCGTCTAAATAATAAATTGTGTCTACAGGTTAACACAAACATTTTAAATTGTCTCTAGTTAATTCACCTTTTGTCATTTTCTTATTTCACAGTCCCTAATAAAAGGGAGCATTATTTTTTAATATTTTTAGTACTTAATAATGTTATTTAATAACATCCATTAATAATTTTAACACATTAGGACATATTATCACCGTTAGACACTGATATGACGACAATGCTTTATAACTTACATTCTTACAGTATAAGAAAGTCGTGTGGTATCAAGAGGGATTTCGTGCGTTTGCCTCTGGGGGCAGCACTTGTCACGCAACTGTCATAGAGGTGGGCTAAACTGTTATTTTAAAATACTAGGTATGAAAATACCGTTCCAAAAAAATAACAGGTACAAATACCTGTTATTATATACTATATATACATATAACCTATATTATCCTTTGTAAGTAACTCGTTTTGAGTTTCCTGCAGGTCTCCTATGTAATATCTTCAAATAAATACACTGCAAGTAGGTTTATTTTCACCTAGATAAACCTATTAATATATTAATAAACCTACTTGCTGTGTATTTATTTGAAGATATTATATAACCTATACTATACAATTTGTTATAAGAAATAAATTGAAACTAAAAGTATTAACAGTGTTACTTTACACTGTGACTTTATTAAACTATTACTGTTTAAATGAAAATAAGAAACAAGAGAATTTATAGGCCTATTTCCCTTTGGGAATACCAATTTAAGTTTTCACTAGTAGTAAACAAACTAACATTGGTTAGACAAATCAGTTGCGAAACTCGGGCAATTAAATAATTTAGAGTAGGCCTACACGTAATACCACAAAAAATAATGTGAAAAAACATCAGAAACGTATAATAAAAACATAACAGTAAGCCACAAGAGTGAATGAGAATAATCAAAATTTTACAAATAAAAATAAAAAACAAATTGTAATAAAATAAATATAAATACATAAATAAAAACTTATAAATAATAAGCAACAACAAAAGTAAATTAAATGCATTACAGATATTTAAGGAACAGGACTAGATAAAGTGCATAAATATCCATTACAACAATCTCATCATTTACGTGAGATGTGTAGTGAAGTTAAAATCACATTAATAAAAAGTATAATATAGCTTATCAACATCAGCCACTCTATAGGTTATAACTCAATATAATTAAATACAACTATTTCACTAACGACTCGGAACACAAAGTTTTTTGAGTAAAAACTTAAAGTTTTACCAACCGATTTTAGTTACAAGTTGGTGACTAGTATAATATATAATTTATTAGCATATAATCTGTATTATATATCTGCATATCACACGAGAATAAATTTAACAGCAGGATGAATTATTTCCTTTATTAAAAACAGCTTCGTCTCTTTGCGCAGAATGAAGTATTCAGAACGAAAAAGTGGCTTCGTACTACTTTCTACTCGAAATACGCTTGATATAAAAATACTACTTGTTCCTAAAATACTAGGTGTTCCTAAAATACTACTGTTCCTCTGATACCTTAGTATTTGTAATACGCGTTGTTCCTTGTGTATCGGTGATACCCCTTGTATTTAAAATACCTAGTATTTGAAATACTGGTTGTTCCTTGCGTACCAGCGATATTTTTGTACACCTAGTATTTGGCCTTGGCGTATTCGTTTACTTGTTACTTGCGTACTTTTTTTGTGTGTGTGTGTCTGTATAGGAGTGTAGGGGCGTGCCTCGACTCGGAACAGCGAGGGGGCATGTCTCGACTCGGAACAGCGTCGCCGCGAATAACAGGTATTTCAACTTTTCAGTCACTGTTACATCCGTTCCACAAAAATATCGTTCCAAAATACCTGTTACAGGTATATCGGCCCACCTCTACGAGTGTTCACTGATTAAAGGCAAAAGATATCTCGCCATATTGGATGATAACTCTGCGCTGTTTAAGACTTGTAGTGCGTTTAGTTTTTTTGCACAGTTTTTCGTTGTATGAAGACAAATTTGACAACTTATGACTTCACTAAATGTAAGTTTTATTAAATTTTTTACCATTACAAACGTGCTGTATTATACTATGAGTTATAGGTACGACTCATAATAGTACTAATAACGGCTGTATAGTTGATTTGATTTCAGTTGTCGTTTGTACGATATCGGACAGCGTACTTCGGGTAGTAGCGAACGCTTTTCTCAGTTTGTTATGATTTAGGTTCTAATAGTTGGGTATTGCTTCAGAGAGGAATGCGGAAGATAAGAGAAACGTGGGATGATGAAAGAACGTATTTGTGACCATAACCTTAGATAATACGTGTGCAGCTCGGTAAACTGGACTTTTTGAAATTTGCTTATCAATTTGCAGAAAAACTCAAAATCAATTTAAGAAAACTAGAATTATTTTTATTATTTGGTGTTCTGCCCTAAGGCAGGTCTTCGAATGTAAAAGCTCTCCAAGCTATCCTATCGCATGCCAGTCTTTTCGTTTCTTCGTAACACCCTCTGATTTAATGCTATCTATTAACTTCATTCTTCTACGCCTTCTTCTTTTTTCCCCTTCTATGACACCCTCCATGGCAGTTGTAAGCAAGCAGTCTCTTCTTAAACAATGACCTAACCAATTCCTTTTCCTACTTTCTATTACTTTCAGGATTCTTTCCTCTTCCCCTATTCTTCTTAAAACTTCATGATTCCTTACTTTATCAACCCATCTTACTTTTTCCATTGCTCGCTAAATCCACATCTCAAATGCTTCTAATCTTTTCTCATCCTCTTTCCTCAGTGTCCGTGTCTCTGCACCATATAAAGCAACGCTCCACACATAACATTTGGCCAACTTTTTCCCCTTAAATTCTTATTAATTTTACTACACAGCAGTCTTTTCTTCCCATTAAATATCTCTTTCGCAATTAAAACTAGAATAATGGCTGGGTATTACTTCTATTATGATTTTATGTGAAGACATCTATATTTACATCTAAGAACGGCAGAATTTATTCGTCTGCAGCGAACTGTTGTCGTGCCATTTGCCGTTTGTCACCCGCCACCCGTTACTATACGACTGTTCGAAACGCTGCTCAACGCTTTGCCACACCGTTACATGTCCGGTACTGCGCGCGGTAATGAAAATCCGTTAACCGACACTTCACTTGTTGTTAAGCGCGCGTTTAGTGACAATGGCTGTTAATGGTGATGTAAAGTGCGGAAAATGCAGCGTTAAATTGTTTGGATCCATCGTTGGGGGGGGGGAGGAACAATTAATTAATTGCCTGTTACACAATGGTGTAATAGCCCCATCGACGAATTGCCCCGTCTGTAACAAAACAGTGCTCTTAACCAGGAAGACGTTGGGGAAAATGGTACGCAAAATATGCCAAGGTAAAAAAAGGTGAAATTCTTGTGGAGTGCTTCGGCGAGAGAAGGCACATTCATAGGCGACTCTCGTCTGGCGCCACGGGTCATTTTCGAATATGTACCACTTCATGCTGATTAATCCCCCTCGGCAGGAGCTGGTAATGAGAGAGTACGATTTATCGTCCTTTTATAGATTTAAAAGATGTAATTGGTATTCTTTTATCAGATAGGTTTGCATCGACCACTTGGTTAAGAGTAGCGCGGTAAACTCGTCGACATCGACGAGGCAAAGTTTCTGTCGCAGAAAGTACAACCGAGGTCGCATCGTGGAGGGAAAGTGGGTATTCGGCAGGATCGAGAGGGGCAACGGCAACAACTTTTTAATGCCTGTCGAGAAGCGTAGTGCGGATACACTACTCCGCGAAATAATTGAGCCAGACACTACACTTCCTGGAAAGTCTACCGATCCTTAGACGAGGCTGGCTTCGAACATCTCACTGTCAATCACTCCATTGAGTTTGTTGACGCTCGCACCGAACATCATCGAGCGCCAGTGGCGAGAGGTGCGCAGTGATGTACCTTGGTTCAGCGTGCGAAAGGACAATTTCGAAGGGCACTTGGCTGAATATTTATTTACTATGTAAATAGAACCCTCCAGACCTTGAACGCCTTCAACAATTTTTTTTTACTGACCACACAGCTTTACTCCCCCTCCAACCAGTAAGGTGAATACACTTTGCATTATCTCTTGTATTTGTTTGATATCTCTTGATAAATATAGAACGGCCCCCTGTTCTACAAAACCTTTATTAAACTCTAATTTTGAGCACACTAATTTGGGAAAACTTCGCGTGTGACATGCGGTATCGATTAGGTTAGCTTGGGTTAGGATAGGTTAGGTTAGGTTTGGTTAGGTTAGGTTAGTGTTGTGTAGTTTAGTATAATTTAGTCAACTTACAATATCTAACGGTCGTGAACATTTCACTTGTGACATCCGGTAACGGATAGATTAAGGTTAGGTTAGGTCAGGTTAGGTTAGGTTATGTTGGTGTAGTTGATTTAGTCAACTTACAAGATCTAACGGCTCACTGTTCTGTAATACGTTCATCAGAAGCTATTTTGAGTACAACAATACGGAAAAAATTCGCGTGTAACTTGCGATTTGCAATCCCTCCCTTCCGGAAATAGGATTAAATTGCTCCCATCCCAGTGTTTTCTGAAAAGTTTTTGAGTGTTCTATCTTACGGATGTGTGTCTCCAGCGATTTTAGCAGTAAATTTTATATAAGGCTTGATTCGTTGGTATCAAACATTACCAAAAGTTTTATCTGTAAAAGGAAAAAAGAAGTAAACAAGCTAACGTCTGATGAAAGAGGTAGAAATGTAACTCTCCTCTTGTCGATGTATGCTTCTGGGTATCAGTTTATCCTTACAGTTTTCGTGTTCCCTCGAGTGAGGTTTGGCAACGATTTGAAAAAACGTTTTACAAGGAAGTGTATGTAATGGTTAACTAAGTAGGTGGATAACTAAAGAGGGATTTCTGAAATGGTTACAATTGTTCATGAGGGTCAATGCAAGAGAGAAAAGTCATGTTCTGTTAATCACCGTTGAATATTCTAGTTACAAGGACTTTCATGTGATTTTATGTGTAAAAAGCTCACTTCACTATTATCGTTTTAAAGCCACGCACATATACCTAGATATATACATGTACCAATAATGACCAAGACTGAGGTCGCTATCAAAATCAAAGCTTATGCTGAACGCTAATGACTTAATAATGAAATAAGATATCAATATAAAAGAAAAAACATAATTCTTAAGAACTTAGAAAAAATTAAACAAAATTTTGAGTCAGCAGAGTGAAATGTACCTAGAGCACCTAGAAGAAAATTTTATACTCACAACCAAAAACCCATTTATACAACACATCATATATTGGTACAGGTATGTGGATGACGTCATCTGTTTATTTGTAGGTACTGCTAGACAAATCCGCCAACTATTAGCATACATCAACTCCATCAATCCTGACATTAAATTTACAAAATAAATAGAGAATAAGGGCGAAATAAACTTCCTATACCTTACCATAAAACGCCATGCAAGCAAACATCATTTCTCTATATACAGAAAAGATGCTCAAACAGATATTACCTTTCACGCAAAGAGCAACCATCCCTACTCATACAAAATTTCTCCATACTACAGCACGGTATATCGAGCCCTCACATATCCTCTATGCAAGAAACAGTATAAGAAAAAGATACACATCATAAAAAAATCAAATAGCTCAAAGCAATGGATATTTACCTCAAATGATCGATAAAATCATTGAAAAACGAAAAAATAAATAAAAAACAAATAACATCAATCAAGAGGAAGAAAACCTATATACCTGCACATTACATTGACGACAACTCTCAAAAATTAGCTAGAACATTTGCAAAATACGACTATCAATTAGCGTTCAGAACAAGCAATAACATCTACAACAATCTGAAAATAAGCAATACAAAAAAGAAAAGCATTTGTGAAAAAGCTGGAGTTTACCAATATCAACGTCAGCCTGCTAACTCGACCGAATATAATGTACGGTGCAACAAAAAATACATAGGATTCACTTCAAGATCCTTTAAACACAGATATATTGAACACACCAAACATTCTCAACACTCAAATCCGAACTCAACAGTATACAATGTTAATAATTTATGCCTGATTAATTAAGTACATAAATTATTATGCCTATTATTGATAGTGAATTTTCTCGTTATTACAATAGTTTAATAGCACAATTCTTCTCGTGCCACGCGTTGGGCTGCCATATACAATGTTAATATGCCACACGTTGGGCATCATATACAGTGTTAGTATTAATCTGTATGCAAACTTATTTGCATATATTAATTAATTATCTTTGTTCTACAAGAAAGAATTGGTTTTGCACTGCCCCTCGTTGGGTAGCCATATACAATGCTAATATTTATGCGAATTATTTGCATAAATTGATTTGATTATGAATTATATAAAATTTGATTGAATACTTTTATAGGTACGTATATCTTTACTTCATATTTATCTGTGTTAATTTTATGCATAGATTATTTAATTATCCCTTTAATAAAGTTGTGATCAAATGTATCTAACTCTGAGCTTGGGTTAGCATATACGATGTAATTAATGTCATGTGTTGATCTCCCATATGTAATGTTAACAAATTCATTTCTTTAAATAACGAATAATTGTATGAATTGAGTTAGAGTTAATTAATTATTCACACTCCAACTTGCTACATATGAATTTACTTTTGACTTTAACTGTCTTCGAAACTTCTATTTTGTGCATCTTTCTGATTAGTTGAATTGATAATCGTTACCTTGAATTATTAATATAGATACTGTTTAATGAAAGTTTAAGTTGTGAGTCAGGTTTGTTACATAAATCAACAGAATACTAACGAATCCATTCTAACTTATATTTATTAAATCATATTCATTCTTCTTCATGTCATAACATCAATTTAAGAGCACTTATAATTCTTCAACAAAACAATAAAATTCTATTCCACATTTAACAATTCAATGAACAAATTTAAACAATTAGGTGAGCGATCAAACATTGACGCTTCTTCGTCTGCAATGACGTTACTAACTAAAATGTGGTGTGCTCATAATTCGTATTTAGTATTTACGTTAAAACACATTGAACATTTATATGCATGAAATAATCATAATTAATAATACACATATCAATCATATACATAGATAAAATCCTGCTCCTGCAACAAACACATCAAAATACATACATAGTACAAAATATATTAACAAGAAGACATGTATAATATTCTAGAACATAATATTTCCTACTTATGGATTCGTATCTATCTGACTCATATTTATATAACTTTCTCAGGTGGTTTTGGTTCTAAGTGTCAGATCAGTGGTGTTTGATAAATTACTAATTATAAGAAGAGATTAGTTTTGTACTTTACTCGTTCTGCCGTGCTGTCTCCCTGCATTGATGAGTGAATTTAATCCATAGGACACTTGATCGTAAACACTCCCGCACCTCGCGACAGTCACTTCGAGCTTTGAGTTTAATATAGTACAAGTAGTAGCATTGTACTCGTAATCGGTCGGTTAAGTTCTACGCGCGTATGTGTCTATTTCGCGGTACACAGTTCGCTACCGTATGCTTCTAATAACTGTCTATGCCGCACGACAACTCTTTTCGGCGCCTAGGTCGTTTTCGAGTTCATTAGGCACTTTTCACAATTCTATTTATTTGAGTTAATTACTAAACATTGTAGTATCACTACTTTTTCTGTAATTGTTCAAGAATATCTCTTCATAATGTCCGTGTCTTTATGACGATGAATTACATAGAAATTATATAGATTGTTACTCGCGTTTCATCACGAAAACTACTGTTCCGTTTACGCTCTGAGTTTTATTCGCGCACTTCCATTTATTCGTAATAATGTCTTAATCGTCTCCACCGAAATGCATTTTAACTTACGCACTGCTTTAAGTTCTTATAACTGAATCATTATAAAATGCAATACAAGTTCAATAGACTGTTCGAGACTCTGAGTAAACCGAGTTAAGAATTATAATACAATTTGTAGTAAACTGAGGTTAAAATTTGAATGAACTGGACTCGCGTCTCCCCGTGTAAATGGTTTTTATTTCTTCTGCTGTTCCCACTCTTGGGACTCTGATGAACACTCAAACTTCCCACCAATTCATCTTTGATAGGTTCATTCCATGGACCTCCTTGTGTCCCTTCGTCTCCAGTCTGTATTTCCAACGAATTTTCCACCCAGTGCCTTTTGGAGAGGGACGTTCATACACGAGATTCGCTCTCTGGTCTCAAGCTTATCTCTGAACCATCCCCTACGGAAGTTCCCTCCGGAATTCTCATTCCTCATTGGCTGGTTGGCTTTTTCGACTTGAATTTGACATAGTCCACGTGGACTAGATGAGTCGCTGTCTTACGTACGTTGTTCTGTTCCTGGAATCAGTGTTAAGGCTCTGTTTCAAAATCACATCTGCTACTTCTGGTGTAGCGTGTCGAATTCTCTTATTGTTGGTACGCTGACGATTTCCTCCGTCGACTTGCGGGTGGCATAACATCTGTGCTCTCCCTTAGCGTCACTTAGTCGCCTGACCTATTGTCCTTGCATAAACCATTGTCTTTGAGAAGTCGCACACATGGTTTTGAACAATACTCTCGCCGTTGGTTCTGTGTTTTTCTCGCTACTGGACAGATGTAACGGTAGCCTCCTTTTGTCCTAATTGTGGAGTCGGGCATTCCCACGCACGGTCCAGCTGGCTGCAACATGTGCCGTACAGCTCATTGTTCGAGAATAGTTTTTACGACGTCTTAATGGAAAGGAAAGGTTTGTTCCCTTTCGCCGCCCACCCTCGAACAACGCTAACAAGTGTCACTTTTAACGGAGCTCTAATTGCTGGCGTATTTCCCTCGCAATAACCCAAAAAATTAAAAAAAAAAATATATGGAATATTAATTATATCACAAGTAGTCAAACACATAAAACAACAGTCTTGTGAATATGGTCCAATACAGCAACATTTAACCGTATTGAAAACATGCAGTGATGAAATAAGATCTAATACAGTATATATGAACAATACCGAATATACAAACATGTAAAAGAAGAGGGCCACGAAAATCTATTGAACATCGTGACGGACTTCAAAAATCGTATCACATTTGAAATATTGCGGCAAAATGAAAATCAACATATCAGCTGATATAATCAGCTAATCAGCTGGTGTAATATATGGAACGGAATGTAAACACTCTGTAACAAAATCAGTTCTCGGGAAACTCTGGACAATGATGTAAGTATCACGTTCATTAATCAATGTCTACGAATTCGTTTTTGTAAATAGTGGCTGTTTTACGATATTGTGACCGCAAGTGTGCTGTATATGACCTGGCGATTGTCTATGACCGAAATCGATCGTTTTTAAGAATGTGAGTAATTAAAACTTTATTGCAAATCGTATGTATGGCCTTTAGGCCATGAACAATAAATACACTACAATGGAAAATTGAGATTATAGGTACCATTAGTAAACAATAAGTGTGTGTATATTATAAATACATCACATTATCATTAGTATGAGAAAGAGAAGGAACACTGAAAGGAGAAGATGTAGTAAAGCTAATTAAGGCCCAAAATTCACTGCACTGGTATGGACACGTGTGCAGAAAGGAAGGTTTAACCTTCAGAAAGATCACGAATTGGATGCGACGCGGACTTATGGGAAGAAAGAGGCGAAAATGTAGTAGTTTAAGAAGATCAAAATAAAGTAAATGACCTACTACAAGAAAAAATGGGTCCTAGGAACTCAAGAGATTGATCACCACTATTCACATAAAACGTACGGTCTTATTATATTATTATGGTTGTTGTCAGTATTGTTGGTAGTATGCGAGGGACTTGTCTAAGAATTGTCAACTCTTTGTTAAAGGCTCAAACTGAAGTGATTCTCAGTACTGAAGTTTTGTCAATATTGACGATTTTATTGTGGTAACACTTAGTAGACAATTTTTACACTTAGCGTCTCACCGAGATGATCTAAACAAAAGCTACCTAGGTCTACGCTATTTTGCAGAAAGGTTTTCCTGAACCGCGAATTTAAAAATTGAGTCACAATGACAGTTATTTAAGTACGAATTATTTTTACAGCGTTTCGAGCGCGGTAATTATAGCACTTTGTGACAAAATGGCGCATTAACTTTAATAACTGCGGTCTAGTAAATTTTTTGACTTGTGACCGTATATTTGTTGTGATTAGTGGGTAGTAGATTTATTGTATTACGGGTATGCTTTTTTTGTAAAATGTGATTTAAAAAACTGTGAATGTTGATTTATCCAATATCTAAAATCTATTTCAAAGTAACTAAGATCGCTAGGAAACTCTGAATACTTTTCGAAATATACAAACCCACATTGTTTGAGATAGAACTCACATTTTTACTAACGAAAACGTATTATTGTAATAATCAGAAAGAATTTCGTAGATTAGTTTTCATCCATTTTCAGTATATTTTCTCAAAATATTTTTCTGCGTTCTTGAATTTGTCTTTTTTCTCTAAATACGTTTGACGGTAGGTTAATACGTTAATTGAAAAGAGAAAAACAACAAGATAATTGACGGGTGTTCAGTAATTATGTTCGTCAACAAAAAGTGACACAACGTCTGTGTGTTAACGAATGTTGCCGAGGTGCTGCCGCATCCAACCCTAACGACCCCCACCCGCAGCCGTCGTGAAATTAGCCAAACAATAATAAACCAGAGTTTTCTACATCAAAGCACACAAATACAAAGACAAAAACTTTGGGCATCATTATATACATTATACACAATACCCGCTGTTGGTTATTGTTAGCGGTAGTATGCCGTAGGGCGTGCACCCCCACCCGAACACGACAAGAACTTCATTTACAGTATTTTTGTTTATTTCGTAAAACCTGAAAGGAAATTGTAGAAAGCATTAATTCTAACTGTATACTACGTATAAATGTACACAGTGTAATACAACGTTCACGTATGTTTTTTATTACCACACGTTGTTTGCGTCATTTTGTAACCTTACGTTATTATTACCGTTAATTATCTTCGTCTTTATTTGATTAAATTATATTTTAAAATTTTATTTTTATTTTTGTTTATTTTATTTTTAATTAGGGTTCAGGTTAAAATTTTATAACCATCCACATTTAATTATTTCTTACTCTCCTCTTAATCTCAATCGTGTCGTAGAATTTAATTTGAAGAAATGTTTTGCGTTAGCTGATTCGATTTGACAATCGATTCGTAATATAAGAATTACCTACTTCTTCGTTTCGCCCAGCTGATGTTATTCTTCGCAAGTGTTCCTTCTTCTATACCTGAAATTCTTCTAACTTACTTATTTTTATAAATAAAACGCAATTAATTGATAATTAATCTCATTTAATGCAAATTAAGCAAATTAATCGACTCTCGGGTAGATATTGCGATTCCCGGCTCGACTCCACAATCCCAGGTCGATTGCAAGCAAATGTAATTTAAATAATATTAATATACAGTAATTGATTCGGGTTCTTTGAACTGTTACTAAAAAGTCAGAAAGGAAATTTTTGTAAAAAGTACAATACTTACAAATAAATTCTTAGTTATTAACACATAAATATTTGATTTTTTTGTTAGGAGATATACAAAATTATACGTTTATATGACCAAAGCTTAAAGATGGCGTCAGTCCGTCTTCAGTGGAACGGCTCGTTCAGTTGAGAAAATGGCGGTCATGTCACACCTCAAATTTTATGTTAATAGTTTTGTCACTTTCCATTAAATAAATGCTTCTTAAATTGAGTGTCCACAGTTATAATAGTTGTTAATCACTTATTCTTCGTTGCATTGTAATTGAAACGGTGTTGTGAGTTTATTATAGTGTGGTGTTAGAATAACAGTGTTAGGTTAGATATTAGTTCTGCTTACCAATGTATATAGAATGTTCACTTTTAAATCATACTTTACGTGTTCTTGATTTAAGGAATTATTATATCTTCAAATTCATATTAGTATTATTTTTCGGCTGGTTTCTTCTCAACATATATTTTTATTTATTTCACTTAGAGCTGATGATTTAACATTGTAGTTTTTCTGTACAGAGCTGACCTGCTCGTCTTGATGTCTAACAATCAACTCTTTTTGTTTCTTCATCATTCAAACGGATTTGACCAGTTTTGTCAAATTCTGATTGGTTCATTGGAATGAACTCTTGAGTCATGGGACTGTGTTTGTTCTAAATAAAGTGACCCTTCACCTCCCAGTTCTATTTACTCTCTAGTTATAATACAATTTTACTTAATTTAGTCTACTTAGTTAAATTCCTTATTTTATTCTGAACAATTTGATACTAGACATTATATCCTTAGCCTCAATATTAAGTGATTTACCCCTTTTACAAAAGACTCTGCTTATATATGCTTTTTTAGTCATTTGACTTATATAGAATTATACTAATTTTTTTTTATTGTCTACTAAGTTGTAGTTATTATATAAAAAGAAAACATTGAATTAACAATTCTTGCTCATTTCATTACTTAACAGTGGTTTGATAATGTATTATGTAATTTGAACATTACTTTTAATGTTTTAGGCCATAGTTCTTTAATACAATTGAACCGGTCTAAAATTATCGTGTAAACCCCGTGATTACTTCCAAAAAATATTATTACAATTGTAATGGATAACCTATTTGTTCATTTTACAATATTACATGGATTTACGTTATTTTATCCCCTTGTTTACTATTTATTTACAATAGTTATGGGTTTTGATATTGGGCTATGTACTGGTATTAGTTTCATGAACAAGTTTACAATCATTTCTAATTACAGTTATCCTTTCTGACTGATTTACTAAAAACCCTTTAACAGTTAAGTTGTTACATTAATAACCTTAATAACTATGAGAACCAACTTAATGTTATATAACAATAGATTAATAGAACAGATCTTATCCTATTAGTGTACTTTCAGGCCTACATGGCTCTAAGTTTGATTGAACATACAAGTAACTAAAACACAAATCTTACTAAAACTATACTATTAATTAACATTAAATAAGAATATTTTATTCAGTTCACATTGTTTTTATATATTTTTCCATTCATTATTTTTGTTCTCACTTATGGCATCCCCTTATCTTGTACATAGTTATTGGTCTATCGGTTTTGGGGACTTGGAATATAAATTCCCATTGTACACTAGTTTCTCACATGCTTTATATTTGCCTTTTACTGGTGATATTAAAAGAAAAGGAAAAACACTTAGTTTCTGGTGTTATCACTAGTTAACATTTCACTGATGTGGTTTAGTTACATAGTCTTATATCTAACACTTTTCCTTAACCTAAAGTACATTGGTTCATTCTTTAATAGTATTGTACTTTTTTTTGTTATTTTATAATGGGTTTTACTCTTTTCTATATTATTTTGATTATTTGGTATTTATTTTCTTTATGTAATGGGAAGGAACGTCACGTTACAACAGCTACAACTGTATATTGCGTTAGCTGCATTTCAGTAAATATTTTCGATTGAATGTTTAAACATCTATAAAAATTTGTACTGGTGCAAATTTTAGTTATATAATATTGTTTGTACGACAGATCAGGGTGTCAAAGTGTAGCTTCGTTATGTACAAAGATATAGGCGAAAAGGCGTCAGATATTCATCATGGTTAATAGGCCGAAAGCCAAGAGACAACCGAAAGATAAACGAAGATAGTCGTTTACAAAATTAAGGGTTTGTCGTGGTCTGTGGTCTACCGTGAGATAGTGACTATGGGGAGGAAGTAGCTCAGTAGTGATCAGACAAGTGTTAATGCTGATGACGATGAAGTTAATAATGTTATGAGGGTTAACATTACGTGGGGGTTCTCAGGAATGTGGCAGGGTACTCTCCATGATCATAGAAGAAACACAGAAATACGGCAGGAATTGAATATTATGAGTATACTCGACAGGATCACCCAATATCGGCTGAATTGGTGGGAACATCTTTGCCGAATGGATGACTGCCGCATCCCCAAACAACTCTGGAACTATAAGCCGAGGGGACGGAGAGGTGTGGGACGTCCGAGGAAGCGCTGGAGTGACCAGCTCTAATCTTTGCCTATTTGAGACTGGAACAAACCATCCTTGGTTTAATCCGTGAAGATGATGATGGTGATGATGATGATGATGATGATGATGATGATGATGATGATGAGGGTTAACATTTTAAAGCTGTGAAATAACTTATTGAGAAAAACCTGCACTCAGACATTTTATCAACATTTTTTTAAAACATACTTTTCTGAATAGTTGCAGAATCATTCAAGTCGCACTGTCACAGCAGGTTAGAAAAGTTGCTGAGTTACATAAAATTAAAGTAGTCTGTAATACAATATATACAATTTAAAATTTTTATCCGATCACGACAAGAGCTTCGTTTAGAGTCTTTTTGTTTATTTAATGAAATCTAAAAACAATTGTAGAAAGCATCAAAGCATTAATTGCGTTAATTATTTTTCAATAATATTTTCGATTGAATGTTCAAAACTCGATGAATGTATTGGCGCGCAGACATTAGTTGTACAAATTGTTTGCATGAGAGATCAGGTTTTCCAAGAGTGACGTCGTTAGTCGTTACGTACAGAGATATAGGCGAAGAGATGGCAGGTGGTCACCATGGCTACCAGACCAAAAGCCAAGAGACATGAAGAGATGACGAAGATAGCCACTTACAAAATTAAGGGACGTCGTGGTGCTGTGGTGTAATGTGGTATAGTGACTACGGAGAGGCAGTCGCTCAGTAGTGGTCAGACAAGTATTAATGTTGATGATGATGTTAATAAGATGTAGTAGGGTTGAGTGGATTGGGATCTTAAAGAGTGAAATAAATTATTGATGCCTGGGAAAAGTCTGTACTCATATTAACACTTCTTTAAAACAAACACGTTTTAATTATAATTGTTCACGTAAAATTACATAAGCATCCAAGTCGCATTGTCACATCAAAAAACAAAAGTTACTAAGTTACATATAACTAAAGTAGCCCGTAATACAAATATACAATTAGAAACAGTTTAACTGTTACTAACATTTCTTACCGCACTAAATACGCATCCACTTTGAAGAAAAAATCTCACTGAAATTTGAAGTACTCAAGCTCTCCCGTGCTGTCTTTAAATAAGCTGGAAAAATGGTTAATGGCATGTATTGTTGAAGAGAAAGTTCCACAGTGTTCTACGAGAGTCGAGGATTATGAAGAACCTGCAGCGTCGGCTAGCCTTTGCACGATGTCTCTGGAAACGTCACGCCTATCTGTTGATTACGCAATGTAATTGTGTCACAAGAGTTACGTAGTCTTCTATGCGTACGATTTATGTCGCGTCGGAGTAACAACCATAACATATACATATCAGATATAGCTATAAAATGCGAATAAATAGTGATACTTATAAGTCTGTAACGGTGGCGGTTGGGACAGGCCAGACCGACTTTCACCCTCACTAACACACACGCAGCGGATTATACCTGGCCCTTGGTGGCCGCTGTGACTCACATACTGGACATTTCTAAACGCAAGAGGATTTTTTTACTGTGCTAAAAAATTGCAAAACGGTTATTGTTTTTGAATTCTGCGCAAAATTCTAAGAAAAATGATACCAAACAACAACTATCAACAAGCAATCACTGTCCTTTACAGTCATAATGAGGTCATTATCCTGTTATGAATCACTGTTGTAATCACATGTCGTGTGTTTACAAACAGACGCTATTACAATCTTAGCTATTGTTACTAAGATTAAGACTATTGGTAACATAAATAATTTCGACTGTAGGAAGTAGGATTTATTATTACTTATGTAGGCCTTATGTATGTTTAATTTGTGTACATATTTAGTTATTTATATTTTACTGACGATTACCATGTGTATTATTTGTACGTATGAATATGAAAGAATAAAATTTGAATTTGAGTGTAACAATATTTTATTTTTCCACGTCGACATTAGTCGCTTGATCAGATTTTTATAGTGCTGAAAACAGAGATTTGGCGCAATTATGTCGTGTTTAGACTCTTTTTTTCTTAAAATTTCGTGGAGGTTACAAAAAATGGTAATTTCGTTTGGCATTAAAATCAAATTTAAAAAGTTGTAATTATGTAGTAGACGGCACACTTTGCTAATCATACCTGTGGCGCGCGAGCCGGCTGTGAGTGTGCGTGCGTCAGTGAGAGCACTTCAGGCAGTCTGGCCGGTCCCAACCACCACCGTTCATTTTACAGACTGTACTCTTTTTGACTATAGCTTAAGCTCTTAAAGTGGTTCAGGAGATCTTCTGCATAAAAATTATAATCCATTTTGTGCTATTCGCAATGCAATAAACAATAATGATAATTAACTTCCTTCAGTTTAATGAACTGCTACCAGAGCTGTTGGGTTGTGCGTCGTGAGACGACCCAATGGTTTCCTAGTACCGAGCCTCCGGTAGGGGCTCCTGCCTAGTGGTCCTGTCCAGACGGAATATAACTTAATTAATTTTTATTTGTCGCTACAACGACATGCTCGTACTAGGTCGACTAGTAGACTACAGTATTTGTCGAGGCCGTTTCCAAGATTCACCTGGACGTGTTCAGTACTTGCCAAGGCCAGCTATGAGTGGGTTTGTCTGGGTCCTCGCAGCTCGGACGTAAAATTTACGTGCAGGTCGCCTTGCGGTGTCATCCAAGGAGCGGACACCGAGTCCTCTTCTCAGGAGACGAGAAGAAAACCGATAGGGGACTTTGGCCGCTAGCCGAAGGCCCATATCGAGAACGCTTTGCAACCTTCTTTTATGAACGGTTGCGAGGTAACCCCAGACGGGATAGGTAATGATCGGCAACAGATACGCGTTGACGATCAACTTACCCAGCTTGCGGGTCATAGCCTTGTTGACAAGTATCGGAAACAGTTGCGCGAGACGAGCGGACGCTTTCTTTCGCATCGTCTCAGCGTGGGCACGCCAGGTGAACCGACGATCAAGGTGGACACCGAGGTACTTAACTTCTCTCGACCAGGGCAAGTACGTTCTACCGAGTCTCACTCGGCCTCGTGGTTCTTTCAGGCGCTTGGAGAATAGCACCGCGGAGCTCTTGGTGTCGTTGACGGCAACTTTCCAGCTTTCCGTCCACGTCGAATACGCATCGAGTGCGCGCTGGAGTCGTAGGATAGCCCTGTCAGCGTTCCGATCGGCGGTATAGACCGCCGTGTCGTCGGCAAACAGGGCCATCTGGACTCCAGGCTCTCTGGGTGCGTCGTTGACGTACACGGAGAACAGGAGAGGCCCTAGCACGCTACCTTGAGGTACCCCGGCTGTAATGCGTCTCTCGGAAGAGACATGGTCGTCTATTCTCACGCAGAAAGTCCTCTCCGTCAGAAAGCTAGCAATCAAGCGAAGGTAGCAATCTGGGAGCTGGATTTCCCGGAGCTTGAACAAGAGCCCGTCGTGCCAGACGCTATCAAAGGCCTTTTCCACATCTAGGAAACAGGCGACAGTCTGCTCTTTCCGACACCCGGCGCCCGTGATGTATTCCACCAGTCTCATCAGCTGATAAGTGGTGGAATGCCCCACACGGAAACCGAACTGTTCGGGGACCAGTACATCGAAATTTCGTAGATGGTCTAGTACTCTCCGTTGTACGAGACGTTCGAGAACCTTTGACGTGGCTGACAGTAGACTGATGGGCCGGAGGTTGCCGGGACGGGAAGCGTCCTTTCCCTGCTTCGGGATCACTATGACCGTCGCCTTACGCAATTTCTGGGGAAAATAGGCCAGTCTAAGACACGCGTTGAACAGCGCGACCAAGAAAAGTACTCCTTGCTCCGGGAGTCGAGTAAGAGCGGCGTTCGAGACGCCGTCCGGGCCAGGAGCTTTTCTCGGTACGAGTTCAACGAGCCGATCTGTGACCTCTTCCCTAGTAATGGGTTCGGGCTCCGCAGTGATCGGAAGAGACAGAAAGTCTTCCACTTTGTTCTCGACTTCTTCATCGAAGTCCCAGTCCATGGGCGGGTTAGGTTCGAACTGTCGCTCAAAACACGCCCCCAAGTACTCGGCCTTCGCCTCCGGGCGAGCCAGGATTTGACCGAAAGGTCCAGCAATGGCTGGGATGCGAGGCCGGCGCCTCTTCCCTACCAACGCCGAAGGTATCCGGTAAGGGCTACTTTCGTCCGATCCGTCCCCTGCTTGGGCCACGGCGAGTTCCCAACAGCGTCTCCGGTAGGCCTGCATTTCACGACGTAAAATGCCGGTCGCCCGGTTGTACGCTGCCTTGTCGGCCGGATCACGGGTCCGCTGCCAGCGTCTCCGGAGGCGATTTCTCTCGCAAGCGAGAGCACTAGTCTCCTCTGGGATCCGCTACCAGTGGGGCGTGACGCCAGACTTCATCCTGGAAGACGCGTCGATCGCAGATACGACAGCCTCGTTAAACGCGGTAACTGCCTCGTCGACTTGGCGGACGGTTTCGAGTGGTCCCGCCTCTGGCAATCGGCGACTTAACGCCGGGCCATAGCGGTCCCATTCTACCACCTTCCTGACATCTCTGCGTACGACGTGCTGGGTAGCGACGTGTATCAAGATGGGGAGATCATCGGACGATAGTTCCGTTAGCGCGGACACATGGACCGGACAGTCAATTCCTTGGATCACCGCTATGTCCAAGACATCGGGAGCCGTGTGGCGTTGTGAGGGGTAGAACGTAGGTTGGGTAGGCCCAACCACTGTTATCCTGCGAGAATCGGCAAACCTGCGTAAACGTTTCCCGTTTGGGGCAGTCAAGCGACTGTTCCAATCGCGATGTTTATAGTTCAGGTCGCCGGCCATGATGACCCTCCTGTGTGCATCGAACGCGACAGCTAGATCGGGGTGAAGGAGCTCTTTTTGCGGCGGTTTATACGCCGCGACCATCTGTACGCCGCCTAGAGTGTTTAACAACTCCACAGCGGTGCCTTCGAGGTGAGTCATTGCAGGCAAGACGACTCGGTGATGCTCGAGATTGAGCCTCACCGCGACGGCAGTACCGCCACCAGCAGTGCCCGGTCTGTCGTTTCGATAGCACACATAGTTGGCCAGTCGTAACCGACTCGCAGGGGTCAAGTGGGTCTCATTGAGAAGGACTACGTCGGGTTTGAGTCGGGCCAGTAATTCTTGGAGTTCCTGGATCTTGTTGGACAACCCGTTGGCGTTCCAGGAAAGAATTGAGAGATCTCGTTTGAGGACCCGACTCATAGAAGACCTACACAAGTGGCGGCTTCCACCAAGAGCATGAATCTCTCGGTTATATCAGCAGTCTCCAAGCGGGAGCGGATGGACCTGAAGGTCTGGGCAACTTTGTTGAGATCGAACTCAGTAAGGAAGTTGTGGACGACCTGGTAGTCGTCAGGTACGGTTTTTGAGGCAGATTGCCCGGAGACTGTATGCGCATAAGAGCGCCGAGGCTTATCAATCGGGGGATTGGTGGAAGCCAGGGGTTTCTTAGGGCCAGGTGTAGCGCCTCTAGCGGATACGCTAGGAAGAGGGACAGATGCGAGTGCGTCGGTCTTTACGCGCTGTGCAGGCTGTCTGGACTGTGCGGCCGGGTTGGCAGAAGCCCGGGAACGAGCGCCACGGAACTTTCTATGCCGCTTCTTTTTGCCTGCGTTAGGAAACCGCGGGGGCGGGAGGTCAGGCGAGGCTGCTTCTAAAGCTGGGTCAGGGTTCTCCGTTGTTGGGGAGGGTTGAGTATTCTCAGGCTCCACAACCGAGATGTCTGGTAAAGGCTGGTCTGTCTCACTTTTCTGAGATGACGCGAGGTTTCGGCGCTTTTTCGCCAGAGGTACAGGGGCCTGTGAAGGAGCCTGAGTAGGGGTTGCCTGTACTGCAGGTGTTTGCTTCGGGCCTTTGGATCTTTTCTGTTGCCTGTTTGCAACTGTGGCGGAAGACACGGCAGCCGTAGCAGGAGGTGAAGGGCCTGGCTGCTCGGTTGCAGGTCTTGAACCAGCTACCGGATGCCTCGGTGGTGGCTGGCGCCCTTTCGGCTTTCGCCGCTCGAGCTCCCGCTGAAACACCGGACATGCCCGGTAGTTGACGGGGTGACTCCTGCCACATTTGATGCACCGTTTGAATGCAGGCGCATCACAAAGTTTACTGGCGTGAGGTAGAGAGCACCTCACGCACGCCGGAGCGTTTGAACAAGTTTCGGAGTGGTGCCCGAAGCGTTGGCACCTGTAACACTGAGGCAGAGCCCCGGGAGCGCGGCTTCTTTCCACTTTTACGCGGAAAGCAAAGAGCCGCGTAAGTGAGAGTAGGCTTGCGCCTGCCTCGCTATTCTCCGCCATGATGCGAACCAGAGGAATTGGACGCCTTGGTCCGGCAGGCGCAAATACTCGATATACCGCGCGAACAGGATAGCCCAGCTCGCGCAGCTCATCGAGGATTTCCTCGATAGGAGAGTCCACGTCCAAGCCTCTGAGGATAAACGACAGAGGCTTCACGTGTTTGGGCGAGAAGGTGTGGTATTGGAATTGCGAGGATTCCACGAACGCCACGACACTGCGGTACACGTCCATTCCTCGGACAACGAACTTGACAGTGTCGCCCCCAAGGAGCTTCAAGTCAACGTTGGCCGGGAAAGTCCGGGAGCCACTATCAGTCGCCGGTAAAAACCGGTGACATTGTTCACGCCGTGAACGAACACGGGCGGGATGCGACCAGAAGCCGGCGGTGCTTGGGCAGCGCCGGACACAGTCGGCCCCGGGCCGGATTCGCCATCGGCGGGGACAACTTCCATGGCGGACGCCGAGGAAGAGGTTGAGGAGGACCGGTTCCGCCTCGGTCTCTTAACCGGGCGCCCCGGTGGCCCAACCGCCACGAAAGCGTCGGTCTCGTCACCGGGCAGCGGAACCGACCGGGGATCGACTTGGTCCGCTTCCATCAGCGGAGAACACGGCGAATCGCTCGTGTGGGGCGGGACAGTGGTGAGCGACTGCGTGCTCGTTGACGCGCCCGAATCGGGCATTACGCCAACGAGCGGGAGGTTCGCCGACCAGAGGCAGCCAGGCTGCCTCCGGCGGTAACCAGGGACCTAGGGTCCGGCCCGAGCCGGATCGCTTGCGGGACAACTGGAACGCTCAGGCTTTCTACGAGCTGGGCTAATGACCGGCTTCGTTAGATACCTCTCCTTACCAAGAGAGGTGTCCACCGGCCTCTTTACCTAGGCGATATCCAAGCTCGCTTACCACTGGTGGGGGCTCGCAAGGATCGTCCTAGGCAGCGCTACCTAAGAGCCTGAGCGTCAGCGGGCAAGATGCGCTGCGCAACCTTAAAGCTCTGGCAGGCTAAGTGCTTCCTCTTCAGCGGCAAACTGGTGGTCCTAAAAAGGGTCGCTCGGCTGGTGGCCCTTAGAAGGTCCGACAAACTCAGCTGTACTTGAGCTGGCTACTCAGTTCACCAGCCAGCTGAGTTGTTGTCTTCTATCTTCTAAGGCCTGATGTCCAGTAAGCAGGGCAGCTGGTGATGTTTGTCTGTCCTCGTAACGAAGGCAGCAGGGCAGCAGCTGTAAACACCGAAATCGTCCGTCCAAGCAGGAGAGAGAGCAGTCCAAAGGAGAGGTCCGTCCTGTTCGAGAGCTGGGTCCGAAGTGTGACGTCTGTCCTGTCTCTGCTGTCTTTTTCACTTTTAATGAACTGCAGACAAAACAAACAATTGATACCTGCGCCACACAACGCAGCCACCGTAACAATCACGGCTCAATAGAAAGTATTACAATTGAAGTAATTCCAGACACTTGCGGTAGAGTGTTACACACCTGGATGACCGCAGAGTGCTCTGTATAGTTCCAACCGTAGCTTATTACCAGAATATAGTCAACCGGTTACTTACTTTTCAAGTCTGTTTTCAAGTCCCCTTGAAGAGAAACTCGAAGGCACTGGCGTATAGTTATAGAGCTGTTTAGTTGCCATGGCAACATAATTGTTTGTATTGTCTTTTAAGTTTTTGTTAAGAAGTTAGTGTAGCAAAAGCTGTAAATAATGTTTATTTATTGTGTTTTTGTTCAGCACTACAGCCCGACGTGGCCCTGGCTTCCAACACCAATCTTCTCCAGTGTCTCATATCCATTGCCATCTCAGTTTAACCCCTCACATCCATTCTTCTTGGATCTTCCAGCACATCTTATACTATCCTACCCTATCCTAGGTCGGCCCCTCTTTCTGCTTTTACAGTCTTGCGCCCACAGATTTTCTTTGGTATACGCTGATCATCCGTCCGCTCTAGGTGATTTAGCCACTGTATTCGTTGAGCCTTTACAAACCTTACAGGCCCTCATGCTTCAATAGCTCATTTATCTCCTGGTTATTTCTTAATCTCCGTTTGTCATCTTCTTTAACCGGGCCATAAACACGTCTTACAATCTTTCTTTCAAAACCTCTTAGTGCTTCTTGTCCATTATGTCAATGTCCAAGTAACACAATTTAAATCTCTGCGCAGAAAATATATCTACACGGCACGTAAGATATGTTAGTTGCGAAACATTATAAGCGTCTTTTACAAAGCTCCGTTTGTTATCTTAATAAGGCAAAGGGAAATATAAACGTAAAGTAAGAACAAAGGCGTTGGACTCCGTTTGCTGGTATGCTGACGTTTATTGTGGACTTCATCATTGCACTGACATCGTCGCGACGGCTTTGGCTCGTCCTCGCTTTGTAGAGCAAGCAAACTACGCTGGATTTATGCGACAGCCGTAAGTTTATATAACCTGCACCGCACGACAGTTTTATATCCCGCCGGGGCTGGCCGAGGGATTCTCTTTCTCCGATTAATTGCAACATCCTTTTTACTCTGTGGGCTTCATTCATTTATTGCCATGTTCCCGTTTTACGTACGACTATTTCTCTTACACGTTATCTATGTCAGTCTACTCGCATCGACGAGACTGCACGAGCGCACATTTCGGCTACTGAAGTACAAACGTTATTATGCTACAATAAAGTCTCTAAGGTAACGTGTCATGATACCTGTGCGACGACGTTTGGCAACCTATTGAACGAAAACGAATTGTTTTTCTGTGAGCACACCAACCAGGTGCTCATTCTCTTCACACTAAAGAGATGAGGTCGTGTTTCATGACTGGGTAGGGGAAATGGACAAATAACTCTTATTGAACCCTTTGGAACTTTTGATACGAACTATTAACCGAAACACGTGAAACTAACTCTACAAATGTTTATAATATAAATATAATATAATATATGTGGTATATAATATTTATAACATAATATAATATATACTTACGCATCTATACGTAAATACAATTGTGTAAACATGCTAAAAATGTTTAATATAAGGAAGCTAATAATAATGTTTATCAGAAAATAACTTGCTAACTAACAATCACGTTTTCAAAGAACAGAATTGTGACAATACAACCTACATGAATGACAATATTCAGAGATGAATATGAGCTTGTCCAACAACAAACACGTATGACAATAATAAAAAAAGAATAAAAACATATAGATATGAGCAATATTTTTATCGGTATGCAACGATTTGAAGAAAATTACAAAACTATTTAGAAACGTAGAAATTGAAACAGATATTTAGGAAAAACCTATAGTAAGAACAAAACGGAAAACACATAAATACGTAAACAAACTAAAATTAAAGGTAAAAACTCAATCTTTACAAAACGGGAGTCGTTCTCATGGTTAGATTATTTCTACAATTCTTTGGTGCTGTAAAATAATAAACAATTTTGCTAATGCTCTGTTAGTAAACACTATTTTAAACAACCAAGCATTGTGTAAACTGTATAATTTATCGACCATTGCTAGATTGCGATTTGGCTTTACCGATCCAGGGTTCGCACACGGTACAACTTGCAAGCGGAGCTTCATGTGTCATTCTATAGCACTAACGAACCACTTGTTCCTGTTGCTGCCTGGACGCAATACTCTACTCAAGACACATGTTAGGGAGATGATGTTTTAAATGTAATTGCCATGATGCTGAAAATAATGATGAGCGTGGACTGTATTTTAATACATTTATTAATGTTTCATTACAATTCAATTTGAAGAGTAAGGTTGGCTACGTCTGAAAGCCATTTGAATTTTGAGAAAACCACGTCGGGTAAGAAATGTTACATGATGAATTGAGGCGCAAGTGCGCAACACTCCAATCTACATAAAAATGTTTAAGGCCTAAGGCCTACATAAATTGTCATATGATGAATTGAGGCGCGAGTACGCGGCACTCCAAGCTACAGTAATGAGTACTGTAGGGCCTAAGGCCTACATAAATTGTCTCGACAACAAGAAAAAATGAAAAAAATGACAGGACGAAGCAGAGACGCGTTTACGTCCCCGCCGACGCAAGTTGCACTGTGTTTTAGCCTGAACGCGATAAACGTAATGCAGAGCGTACAGATTAGCCAACCTTTAAATATGAAAATTACCACATTACTGTCCATAACTGCCCGCAGAAAATCAAAAGATTTTATAATACATTTTAATAATTTATTATACGAAAACACAATGTGTGCTCTTAATAATAGATATCAACCTCAATAAATTGTATTGAACCTTGAGATTGAAATGTTAGATAACAGTTATAACATTAACTGTTCAGAGATAAAACCTGAATAATGATGATAAGAGTTGAGCAGGCCACAGTTGGCTTGCAAACTGATTTATACATGAGTATAAATGCAAGCATTAGCAATGTATTGCTAATATATATTGTATGTATACAATATAAAACATGAAAAATACATAGTTTGACGATGCTTGATGATGAATAATTGGTGACTCATCACATGATGGGCCCGATACAAATTGCAAATATTTTATGCAAGTCATGATGGATAGCTTAAACCAGTCAAGGCCAGTTGACCTATACAATAGTATTGAGTGTAAAATGAATAGACAAAAATTATTACAAAATTATACATGTAAAAACATAGATTTAGCATAACGCTTTAATATAACAATTAAATGATGCATGCTATACCTGACAGTTTCAGGAATGCACAATAAATTGACATGTGAAAACAGATTATACATTGTTGAATGATTGCAAGCACAAAGTGTAATGAGATGTATGTCATAATTAAAAGCATGAATAATAATTGTGCAATACGTGATCGCAAAATACAAATACAAAATATAAAAATATGTGCGTGGCACATGGTTATAGACAGTAGATGCGGTAAACCAATGTGTTTTACATAGATACAAAGTTATACATAATAAATACAATAGAAATAGGTTTAGATAATTACAAATATATGAATACAAGGCACAATAGCATAAGTGACAAGTACAGCAAATGTGTTTATACAAAATGTAATGCATGTGTTGAACAATTGCGAGTAACATATAAATTCATAGAGTAATAACATAGCACAGATATTAACAAAAATGTGCAAGAAGATGCATACATAGTTTGTATAGCTGCAACCCATGTGAACATTATATAACAAAATTATTACATAAGAACAAATACTAAGCAAGACATGACGCATAAATCAAATGTTGTATACACGAAAATGCAAAAAATAACTGAAGCTTTGCATATTAAATAAACTGAAACTTGCTTGAGTAAAACAAACAGTTTCTGAATTGAAAATATACAAATTAAGCTTATGCTAAAAATAAAATGCTTATAGCTAACAAAATCTTCTTAGAACATTTGATTTAACACATGTTTGACAAGTATATACATTTAATTTTAAAGGAAAATAAACTCCCTTTTTTTTTACTGTTCGTCTCTTGCAGGCACCAAACATAATTTATGAATTGGTCTGCGATAGGTGCCAGTAGGCATACGAACGTCAACTACTCTAATTAAGTTGTCTGGGCCAGGAAATGTGGCGGTAATTACCCCAAATTTCCATGCTAATGGAGGCAAGTTATCCTCGATCAGCAAAACCAGGTCACCAATGGAAACGTTTTACTTTGCGAATTTCCATTTGTGACGTTGTTGTAATTGGTGTAAGTAGTCGCGAGGCCAAGATTTCCAAATGACTTGGACAAACTTCTGGAGAAGTTGCCAACGTCCAAGACGAGAGATGGGAACGTGAGATAAGTCTGGATCAGGTATCGCCGTTAATGGTGCGCAAATCAAAAAATGGTCAGGTGTAAGTGGCACCGGATCATTTACATCCGATGAAACGGCAAATAATGGACATGAGTTTAGACATGCCTCTACCTGAGACAAAACCGTCGTAAACTCCTCGAAAGTGAGTATGGACTTGCCGACCACGCGGCGCAAATGATACTTTAAACTCTTTATGCCGCTCTCCCAAAGACCACCAAAATGAGGTGAGGCGGGCGGAATAAATGACCATTTAATACCATGAGAGGCCGTAAAGGATTGGATTGATGAGGTGGCATCCTTATTATGCCAAAGATTGTAAAGGTCATGCAAAACGTTGCGGGCCTTCCTAAAGTTCGTGCCATTGTCAGAATATAACTGGCTGGGACATGCCTACGGGCCATGAAACGACGTAAGGCAGCTATAAACGCGTTGGCCGTAAGGTCGGAAACCAATTCCAAATGAATGGCCCTGGTGGCTAAGCAAATGAACAAAGACACATAGGATTTTGACAGAGTCCTAGACCTCTGCCCGCCATGACGAATCATGAAGGGACCACCATAATCAACTGCGCAGAATAGAAACGGCCGCGAAGGAGTGACCCTAGGAGATGGCAAAATACCAAGCCTTTGAACCTGATGTTTGGTGCTAAATCTGAGACACTTGACGCATCTAAGAATGATGGAACGAATGACTATCTTGGCGTTAATGATCCACCAACGTTGACGAAGTGAATGATGCACAAGTTGAGCACCAGCGTGGAGTAGACGAATATGTTCGCACTCGATTATAAGGCGAGTGATGTGAGCCGATGGATGCAAGACAATAGGATGCTTATTGTCATAGGGTAGTTGCGACTGCTGTAAGCGTTCGCCGACACGTATGACGCCAAACTCATCAAGAAACGTGTCCAGAGAAGACAACTTACTCCTAATAGAGACAGAAGACCCATTACGAAGGCAGTTAAGCTCAGCAGCGAAGTGGATGGACTGGGATTGTTTTATGAAGAAATTAAGAGCAGAATGAATTTCGACGGGGGTAAGAGCACCCGAGATTTTCTCAGCCCTGGAGAGTCTAATATTTTTGATGAATCGAAAGCAATAAGAGTATACGCGAGTCAGACGGTGCAATGAAGAAAAGTCCTTTGAAAGATCAATAGATAGGGTAAAAATCAGAGAGAGTTTGGGGGTTTGTTTCTCCTCCGCAGAGCATTCAGGAGACGACAGATTAGAAGGTAAAAAAGGTGATAAAAGATTGGGCTCGGAAGATTGAGACAAACAAGCGGGACCATGCCACCAAAGCGAACAATCGCGCAAAACGTCGGGGTGACATCCCCTAGAGATAATGTCAGCAGGATTATGTTGTGAATTGATATGATGCCATGTGTAGGTTTCAGTGATACGCTGAATCTCGGCAACACGATTAGCGACGTAGGTCTTCCACCTAGAAGACTGGGCATGAAAAACGACGCGAAGTCTTGTCGTGGAACTAGAATGTTTAAAGACGGCATGGTGAGGCAAATAGTAGGTATTTGAAACCCTGGAATTGGCAGAACAATCGTCGACAAGCGCCATGTGGCCAAGATCCCTATACTCTTGAATAAAATTTGCGTATTCACGCGCAAGCTCAGAATCACGCATGAACCGGCGTTCTAAACTCAAGAATCTCGCTTCAGCGGTAGCATAGGACTCACCCAACTGGGGATTGTCAGACTCGAATGGTAGCGAGACAACGAACCTACCCTCATCATTGCGATGAGTGGACTTAACAAAATGTTCCTCACAAGCTGAATCGTTACTAATGGGTGCATTATCAGGGATGGTTTCGGTCTCCCAAAATTTCTCAAGAGACGCTAAAATTTGACTGTCGTTGTTCCTAGCCAAGAACGAAACAGCAGGACCCTTAGAACGGCAATGTTTGGGCAGATTGCCTGCTAGAATGTAGCCTAACTTTGTTTCTTGTATAATAGGAAAGTGAGGACCACGTACATATTTGTTAGCTAAAATCAAATCTAAATAAAATTGCGCTCCTAAAAGTATATCTATATCAGCTGATATGCTGAAATGTGGGTCAGCGAGGAAAACGTTATCTGGGATATTAAAATGATTTATGTCGAAAGATTGTGCTGGCAGTTTATGAGTCAATGCAGATAAGACTGCACACATAGCGTCAAAGCTGAACCTTTGATAGCGAGAAATAATACGAATAGATGCCAAATTAGTGGCACAGCATGCCGCATTATTAATACCTGTAATCGGTATATTAGATTTAGTCAAGTTAAGTTGTAATTTCTTAGCAAATGATTCCATACAAAAATCCACTTGTGACCCAGAATCTAATAAAACTCTTGCAAGCTGTCTGTTACCAGCCCGGTCAATGACGAACACGAGTGCCGTCGATAAAAGAACATTGTTTGCAGACTGGAGCTTAAGTGAACAATAATTGCTACTGCTGGCAGAACCTTGTTTTTACACATTATTTATGTGCAGCAATGTATGGTGTCGTTTTGAACAGACCTTACATGATTGTTTGACCTTACAATTAGATGAAAAATGATCTGGTCTTAAACAATTGGTACAGCGTTTATGATTTAATATAAATTGCCCTCGTTCTGATATGCTTAATTCACGAAATGTGTCACACATGTAAATTGGATGACTAGCTTTGCAGCATGGGCATAAATAATTATTTGAAGTTGAGTGATAACTTTTAAATGCAGTGCTGCCAGCAGAGTTTCGTAATTTATGTTTTTCAGATTTATTATTAAACCTTAAAGTCGGCTTGTTGAGCTGCTGTCCGGCATCTATCGGTAATGTATTTTCTAATAATTGTCTACGTGCGTTTAAAAACTGGGTAAAGCTTTGAAAGTTAGGAAGATTATCGGGATCTATAGACTCCTTCCATAATTTAAACGTGGAATGGTCAAGTTTTGCTGACAATAGTTTTACAGTAATAAGCTCAAATGAATCCACTGACAGTTGCATAGCTGCCAGCGAATTAACTGAAGACGTTATTGTATTTATGAATTCTGCCAAACTTTGGACAAAGTCTTTGATTGTCGACTTTACTTCTAGCAAATTTTGAATATAATATTTCGCTAATATGAATTTGTTATCATATCTAGCGGGCAGCAAACTCAACGCTATGGAATAGTTCTCATTATAAATAGGTAAGGCCTTAATTAGATCTAATGGCTCATTTTTAAGAGATGAATACAAATAATGTAGTTTTTGCACTGAAGTTAGATCAGATCTGGCATGTAGCAAGTCCAGAAGTATTGAATAAAAGTGTTGCCATTCCAAAATGTTGCCTGTGAAGCAGGGCAAACTTATAGGTTTTAATTGCATATTACTTGTTAATACTTGAGATTCAGTCTGAACGTTGAAAGTTTCTATTAATTGCAAGATATTAGCTTCGGTTGAATACAAAAGTTCTTCAACCTCAATTCTGTCTTCTTGAGCAGCGTTTATATCCTTAGAAATTAGTTCAATTTCAGACTGTACCTCATCATATTTTGTTGCTAAACTCTTTAGACTTTCCAGTCTAACCGTTAAAAAATGTTTAGTGTTATTGTTTTTATCAAAGTTAGTTATAGCAGAATTGATTCGCACTATGGCAGACTTTAAGCCGCCTCTCTTTCTGACCAACACTTTGAGGCCTTCTTCAGCCATTCTACGCACCTGTTAGTGATGTCGTTGACGTCGTACCTTGTGTGAGATGTCCTGGAGCGTCGAGGCCGTGGAATAGATGGCAGATACACACGGACTGATAGATGACTGCTCAATCTGGTGTGTAGACGTTAACACATGGATGGTCTTGTAGTGGTGTCGTCACGAGGCCCAATGGCGACGAAAGAAATGTTGACTAAGTCCCGACACGGTCGGATCAGCAAACATGCTGAATCGCCCGTTATGGCCAGAAATCGTGGTAGAAAAAAATGATGAAAACCGCTCTGATATAAGTTGAAGAAAAGTAAAATGACGAATCCAGGCACGGAGCGACCAAAAAAATGCTAGGGAGATGATGTTTTAAATGTAATTGCCATGATGCTGAAAATAATGATGAGCGTGGACTGTATTTTTATATATTTATTAATGTTTCATTACAATTCAATTTGAAGAGTAAGGTTGGCTACGTCTGAAAGCCATTTAAATTTTGAGAAAACCACGTCGGGTAAGAAATGTTACATGACGAATTGAGGCGCAAGTGCGCAACACTCCAATCTACATAAAAATGTTTAAGGCCTAAGGCCTACATAAATTGTCATATGATGAATTGAGGCGCGAGTACGCGGCACTCCAAGCTACAGTAATGAGTACTGTAGGGCCTAAGGCCTACATAAATTGTCTGGACGACAAGAAAAAATGAAAAAAATGACAGGACGAAGCAGAGACGCGTTTACGTCCCCGCCGACGCAAGTTGCACTGTGTTTTAGCCTGAACGCGATAAACGTAATGCAGAGCGTACAGATTAGCCAGCCTTTAAATATGAAAATTACCACATTACTGTCCAACACACAAGCAGAAACCTTTGCCAAACTTACACAGAACGCAGTGAATATTTTTATCATACTAATGATTGTGCCGTGTTCTTATACTAAATACACATAACGGATTGCGTAGCGAAAATATTTTCCATCCATTACTGTGAATAATTGTAAAAACGCACGTCGCAGAAAAACATTACACTTACATTTGAATTACATAATATGTGCGCGGTATTATATGAAAGACGAACAAAAATAAATACAAATTTTTATATCTTCCTTGTTTCATGTCCATATTTTATTACTTTTAATTTTTAATATTTTTCATTCTTATATGTCACCGTAAAACGAGCACGTACATCTGATAATAATAGTGTTAAGCGACAATACTCTGTCTTTGAGTGGAGGGGGGAAGTAATGTAAGTGTGGCTTTGTTACTTATCTAGTCCAGGCATTCCAGACAAGACCGCTATATTATTGCCCCCCCCCCCCAGCGATACGGGTTAGCAGGCATACCGAGTAGAGACCTTGACTCAATTCTACAACCGCGACACAGCCGTTGCGATTGTAAGTCGCAAACATAATCACTGTGCTGGTTCATGATAATACCTAAAACAAACGTACTGAAGATGTTCCCAAAGATACAAATTTCATCACATAAGTAGTTTAAAAATCAAGGCGGTAAAGAGTATAAATCATAGCACAATTCCATGAAAACCGTGATATGGATCGATGGATTTGAATTAAACATTTTTTATGGATGCGTTACGCGGTATATAGTCCTTGAAATGTCATTCCCAAAAAGATAATCGGAGACATAACAAAACCCAAACGTCTTTTCCCATCAATAACGTAACGGAACAAATACCGTTACCAGTTTTGTTAGTTTTATTAGCAGCCATCTTAACACCAACTTTGTCACTACTTATTGCCAAAGTAGTGGTCGTTTAAGACCTGAAGATGGTGGAGACACCGAAAGGCCTCGTCAAGAACGAAGTATTTAGCAGTATGGCAATAAGTAGTGGTAAAGTTGGTGCAAATACCGTTAGGAAAAAGAAAAGCTAAAGTTATTTTTGGAGGGAGACTCGAGCACAAGACAAAGCCTGTAAGTCTGGAAATAACATGTATATCCAGTCTTGTAAACAGAAAAGAAAACGAAATATAGGAATGAACATTATAAATAAGTCGCATGTGTATTAGTTTGGATGAGACCATTGTTTTCGTTACAAGTGCCGTCACAAAATGGTAGCAGAAGATCGTTTCGATGTAGCGGTAAAACAACAAATTGTGTCAGAGGATCAAATCTTCTGGCACTCCTAACACAGATGCCCATTTATGAGAAGAATGAGGAACATTAATATGAATAAAATTATTCACACTGTATCATTCTTCAATAGTACAAGTAGTGGCTTTTCCGAGACCTGTTCGAAAGCAGAAATAACATAAGCTAAGCATAACATAGATTTATGTGGATTGGTATGGAAATTGTTTTAGTCATACAAAAATGGTTTTGTTATGGATATGGAGCGATCGCGAGCGTAAAATAAAATGAAATGCACTTAATTATGCTGGACGTATTACTGGATAAATTGGTTAAATTGGCAATTACTAGTTATTGAGTCCACTAACAGTAACTACTGGGCGTAGGGTATGCACTCGTAGTTCTGTACGCTGCAACAGTGATTTCCATTTAAATTGGATCATCGCTGCATCTGCGGGCTCTACATCTATTCCGCGTCGAGCGCTCAACAGCCAATTCATTGGACTGATTAATTTAATGAATTGTTGACACTAGCAGATGCTATTCACTTACACACACACACACACACACACACACACACACACACACACACACACACACACACACACACACACACACACACACACACACACACACACACACACACACACACACACACACACACACACACACACACACACACACACACACACACACACACACACACACACACACACACACACACACACACACACACACACACACACACACTTATATAGACCTATATTATGTATACAGTGACAGGCAGATTGAGGGCAGACAACAGTGCAATATGACAGATTGAGAGCAGTCCGAAATTTTGCAAAAGCTGTTTAAGACAGTGATTAACACCTTTATTGGTAGTTAAAATTATACATGTAAATATGATTTATTATACCGTTTATGAAACTTAACGGTCAGTTTTAATTTGGATTTTAACAAATATTGTTTTAAGCTCTTTAATTTAATTTAATGGAATAAATAATTGATTGTTCAAACGTACGAACATACTGCTTCAGTAAAATTAATAAAATGAAAGTATACGACATTACCGAATTTGCCCATGTGACATCACGGCAAGATGTAAAGCCAGGTAGACAAGGTGCTGCCTGTTCCGCCTTCAAAGATACTCCATCCATCTCTTCCTGGGCCTACCCACACACCTATGTCCTATAGGTATGTATTTCCATACTTGTTTGGCCAGTCATGAATCTGACATTCTTTCTATGTGGTCTTTCCACCGTTGTTTATAATCTTTTAATACTTTGTGACATAAATTACATTAAAATTAGTGACTTTTCAGAAATGTAGAGCCTTTAAATATATTTAAATTGTCCTCAGATGTCTTTAAAAATGTTTCTTCATATGATATCTCAGTACTGTGTCTTCTGTTCCCGTGCTCCTTTACCTCTTCTCTTCCTGTCCCGGGGTGTTGTTCAGAATATCAGAAGTCAGTTTCGCCTCTGGTTTCGGCGTACTTTGGTGGGAGCGATCTCAGACAATCTGATGTGTCCAGCTTGTTTCCGTTTTGCTTTCTTCCATTTGGTTAACACACTCGTTGACGATCAGAGCGTTACCTCTCTCTTCAAGTCTGTTTAGTAGCTGCCACTGAAGGCTCAGCATTTCGGCATTGCTTACTATTAGTGACGTCGTAACTTTAATGCAGTAAATCTCATTTCTGCAATTTCAATGGTATATAGGCAGCTGCATAAGTAATCTCGAGCCTCGACTTCTTTATATGTCTGTTATAGTATTTACCACGTGTTGTAAAAGTACAAGTTCAGCCTTTTAAAATATATTCGAAACCACGCTGTTTTAATTGTAAATTAATGAATAGCAGTTGTAATACAGTTTTAATCGATTAAAATAATTTTGTTTAATTAAATTTTAAGCTAACTAGATATTTTTTAAGCTTTTAACCATGCTACACGCTACATTTAAATTGTAGTGTGCAGTTCAAATAATGCTATTATATTTAAATATTATTACAAAATATTATTTAAAAGTCATAGTTTTAATATAAGTTATTAAACCTAAAGACAATATGGTCTTAATACATTCGTATTCTTGATTCCCTGGACAATTGTCCCATAATAAATAAGGTCTCTTTTACACAAAGATAGTGTTGAATCCTCGGCAATTGCGTTGTACGCGTATGTGTGTTTGGTGATTTGTTTAAACATTAAATACGTTTTGTGGAATACTAATTTCTGCGCGAATTCCTCGACGCATATGTGAACGGAACATGAAGAAGTCAAAAGTTGTAAGACTTTTAAACGTAAAGTAGTAGTTCTTCACTCAAACGTTAGTGCGAAAAAAGCAAATAATCACAGTTGAAGGAGCTTTTCTCGATATTGAAAAATCACCTGCTAGAAACCCTTGTTAATTCTCATATCTTCTTTTGACGTAGAATACGTCTTACCTTTCAGGCCAGCAATAGGCTCCCCCCAACCAGAAAATCGAGCGTTACGTTTTCACGACACGTTTGAAATTGAAATATTATCTAAACGACAAAAGATTCACGCTTATATAAGGTATCATTCGACAGATAAAGGAACAAAGATAATAAATAGCACAATATAAGCTGGCTATTGCATCATCCAACGCGGGGTGAGCGGGGGGAGTAATAGAAATGTTTTGCGCCGCTCGGCGCGCACTAAATTTAGTATTTCTCCGGTTTCCGATGCGATAGAACGTTGAGTGAGGTGTCGTTAAAATTGTCTCATCGAGTGCTATCTACATAGTGTACCGTAATAGCGGAGATATTATTAAGAGGTTTGAATAATCGTAATTCAAGTTGTAAAAATCGTGTGTTCGGACAAAATGTCGCGGTATATGGATGCTAAACGTGCTCAAAAGTATCGTTAACGCATACAGGAGAGTGGAGAAAATCATGGGGAATTCAAAAAACCCAAAATGACCAATGCCGAACGTCAGAGGGTTTACCGACAACGCTTAAAAGACAAGGAAATAAATACTGAAGTCGAGTTGGATGAGGAAGAGCGCCCGACTTCGCAAGTGTATCAGCCGATCGAATTCAGCAAAACGTAGCAGTTAGCTACAAAGCACATCCACAAAACATTCTTTAATAATGAATTTGGATACGCGTGTGACGTTTGTGACAGACTGTGGTTCCAGATGGACGTAAAGATAGTGACTGTTAAAGTGATACCGTTGCAACACCATGGAGACCAGAATTAATTACCATAGTAACAAGTAAATAAACAAATGATATTTAGCGGCATCGGAACTATAGGCCTACCTTTATCCGTTCCTACAGTTTTGTGGTGAATGTGGTGACAGAAATATACGCAGTCCCACCGAATGTCGAGTGACTGACATCAACTTGAACAACAAGAAACAAATGATCGATACCGATGTTGGAGACATGTGTCTTGTGGACATCACGCTAAATGGGACATCGAGATCCGTACTCGGGTGCGCTTACATCCACCCAAACGTCACCATTTCCAATCTCAAGATGTTTCTATTCGGTAATATGATTAAATATTCTGAAAGAACGAAGAAAATATTTGATGATGTGATCGTAGACACCGAAGTGCCAATGGTGATCATGGGGGATTTCAACGTCGACGCACAGACTAATTTACCTGCGCTGGACTTCATGAAGGAACAATTCAATTTAGACCACGTGCCGTCGCCACCGACTAAGCTGGGTAACACCACCATCGATTTGACTTTCACCAGAAACATCAGCGTTGATATCTTACCTTATATCAGCTACGTCTCCTATCATAGGCCCATTATAAATAAAGTCTTGCTTGAACCTACTAATTAACTTGTGTGATGAGTTTGCAAATAAAATTTTGTACTTTGTAAAACTAAATATGTGTTTGTTCATTTTATTCATAACACATTAGCAACCCTAAAGCACACAGACGTATTCTACGCTCTGAAGATTTGCGGCCGTGGCTCCGACACAGCCCCCGCCGACTTTTCTTTTATTTGTTTCACATTTCTGTGTTGTTATACTATCTCTATAACGCAATAAAAACTTCAGAACACAGACTTTACCTTAAAAAAAGTTCTTTAGTAACATGTGAGTGGCATTTATTTCAGTGATTTTCTTGACTCGTGTGAGTAGAATTTATATGAAAAAGTCGTTCATGTAAGGTAAGAGACACGGGTCTGTTTTTTTGTTGCAAGTACAGTATATGATGAAGATAGTTGCCCGTGCTGTATCTATCCCCTTCTCTATAGCCCTGGTATTGTTGTAACATGACAACATCAACTTCTCTCTCTCTCTCTCTCTCTCTCTCTCTCTCTCTCTCTCTCTCTCTCTCTCTCTCTCTCTCTCTCCCTGTCACTACGGCATGAGTTTCTATCCTTTCTGCGTATTGCTGGCTGATATAAATAAACAAATATACGATGAACATGTGGAGGTACTGCCCTTTATCGTTGAATACATTTATGCAAACCACCTTATTTAAAGAGACCACACGTGCACAAACAACGTGGAACTCCTACAACGCCTACACATAAACACACGTGGACAATTCGAAATATACAGAAACACAAAAACCAATGGAAACGACGTCCTTAATTAATACAGTATAAATGACATACTATTTTAATACATTACACGTCACATACACACAACAAAGAACTGATAACGAATTTAAACAACAAAAGCACTAGAACTGATAGCGCTTCCAGTGGCCGCCTCCGATGAAGCTCGCAACGAAAGGCAGCTCCTTCAGCCTAAGGTAAACACTTTATCAAACTTCTTATTAGAAAATTAGTGTTCCATTGTCAGAAATAATACTACAGTACGTATATCACATGTATTACGTATATTAATAATACGTATTACTAGTACTCGAACATGTCATGAGCAACAAATTCGTGTTTGCTGCCTCAGTGCATAAATGTGGGTTTAAAATGAATTTTAACGTACTCTTCGATTTCAGTTAAGTCCCACCCGCAACCCTTTCATACCTTTTCCCACCTATGAATATGAAAAGGTCTGAATAAATTTGGCGCTTCTTTAGGACCTAATCTGTTCTTTTTAGTTAGAAGAAAATAGTATTTGCTCTGGAACAAATTATGTTAAAACGAATATATCATATATTAAATATTATATATTTTACGTACTTATTAAATAAGTAAAACAGATTTTATTTTTCATATTTTTAGCGAGAATTTTCTATTGACAGACGTGAATAATAAGTAGGTCTATGCGTATTGAATAGTCCCTATGTGTATCCGTGTTTCTCTTGTAGCATACTGTGCCATAGAGGCTTATTGCATCCTAGTGAAGGGGGGGGGGATAGCCGAGTTGCGTTAACACTACATAAGCACCGAGTTAACGTGTTCACATTTAGGTTTCTTATTAGCTACACGTATGGCTGTGAGTCCGTATCATTGAACCATCACACTTTTCTAACCAAACATTCAACAGACACGATATTAAGGAAGCATTTAATTGTGATTAACAGTTAGTTAAATTACTAATATTGTTCATCAATTACTACGCAAATACATATTAGATTTATGTATTTCTTGTGAAATATAATTTTTGGGTTAGTGTTTAGTAAAACTGTTTAACTGTTGACTTTTTGTTTACTGTTTCTGGTTTCGAACTTAATTTTTACTATGTGGAGATTGTTAGGCCTATACCCGTGACATCGTCCACAAATATACAACAAATTTCATTTCGTGTGCATAATGAATTGATTTCAAAAACATTTTTGGGCCATTAAATATAATAATATTAATATTTGGGGGGTAAGTCAAGTCCACGTCCCCGTCGTGCCTCCTGGGACCTTCTGTAGCCACATTGTAGCTACAGATGCTAACGGACCTCTGTGAATACCAACGGACGGAATGGTGGAAGAGATCTCAATGATCCAACAGCAGGACGTGCGGAAGAGTCTTAGAGGAGCAGACCTCTTCAAAACCTGGGTTCATCTGGCTCCGGATGATAGCACCCAGTAAGGATCCCTGCCTAGGGTTACAGGTGAAACCCAGTCAACGGTCTCAAAGGCGGATGAGGCACCTTGGTTCCCAACGGCGAGAGAGCGGAAGAACCTAGTGGAGTAAACCACGAAAAACAATCATTTCGGACTAACAATCCAATCTTACCTCAGAATTTAATTCCTACTTTTGCACTCTATACAATTTCAGTTGCAGTATGGAAAGTCCGTTAAATAAAGGCACTACCCCAAATGGTAACTTGAAAGAGAAATCCACCATGGTATCATGCCATGCATTGGGACCAAGGGTTCTGGGGAGTCCCAACAACTGCAATCAAAGGTTTGAGTCGGAGCACCCTTGGAATCCCTCTAAACTTAAATTTAAGAAGAAATTCTTTTTAGGCACTTTAAATGTAAATTCTTTACTCAAGACTGGTAAACAAAAAGAATTGGAAATACTTTTAGATAAGAATAAAATTCAAATTTTAGCAGTGTAAGAAACCAGATTCTTAGAGGAAAATGTAGCAGATACACAGAATTACAGAATCTTTAAGGATAAACCAGCATTCAAAATTATGAAGGAAATGCCATTACTAGTCACAGCTTTTTATGTCCATGAAAGTATAATAGAGAATGTAACAGAATTCAATTCTAGTTCAGAAAGAATATCTCTTCTAACAATAAAATGTAAAAACAAAAAATACACACTTGTTAACTGCCACGCACCAATAAATGAAGACAACAGGAAGAATCCACAAAAAACAGAAGAATTCTGGGATCTTTAAGAAATTGAAATATCCAGTACCCCCAAATCAAGTGTTATAATACTACTGGGAGATTTCAATGCTCAAATAGGCAGAGAGAAGAAATTTGAGAACATCGTAGGGCAATATCCAGCCCACAGAAGAACTAATAAAAATGGTATGAGACTAATTAATGTAGGCTAAAGGTTCTTAATTGAAATTAATGTCTACTTTCTTCAGAAAGCTTCCAAGAAAGGCTAAAACGAGGATATCTCCAAACCCGATGTTAGGAGAATTTCAGTTAGATTATGTAGCTATTTATAGAAGAAATATAAAGGAAATTATGAATGTGAAAGTAATAAGAAATGGCGAATTTGATTCTGATCACTACTTGTCTAAAATTAAACTCAAACTCCTACTTAATAAAGTTCATCAAAAATTACAAAAGCTATTAAAGTATAATACAGACAGACTTCCCATAACGGAAGAATTAATAAGAAAATATCAAGAAGAAATTAAAGTAATTAAGCATGGTAACTGGCAAGAGTTATCTACAGAAATCAATAATGCAGCAAAGGTAACATTTGGTTTAGTTAAAAATAAAAGGCAAGTATGGTGGAATGAATTGTGTGAAGAAGCATTAGCAGAGAGAGCAAAAAAATGGAAAAGGTGGAAATGTTCAGGGAAACCTGAACACTAGAGCAATTAAGCAACAAAGAAAGGAATTACCAAGCATAATAAGAGGAACTAAAAGATATTTTGAAAAATTAAAACTTGTTGAAATGCAGGAAAATTTTATAAAAAATAATTGTCGGGATTTCTATCAGACTTTTAAAAATAAACTAAAGGGTTACCAATCACCAAGTGTTTGTTTTAAAAATGAAAGTGGTAGAACTGGCCTAAGCAATGCGGAAAATTGTGAAATACTTGCAAAATATTTTGATCAACTTTTAAATTGCCCGGAACCGATTCAGAGGTTAGAACTGTCAGACATTTATGAAAACTTGGAAGAAGATACACCTCCGACTATCGAAGAAATTGAAGAAGTAATTGAAACTTTGGAAAATAATAAAGCTAGCGGAGAAGACTCCATATCAGCTGAACTTTTGAAATAGTCTCTACCAAAGATCAAAAATGATCTACTATTAATTTTTGAAGAAATTTGGAAAACAGAAAAAATCCTAGACGAATGGAAGGTGGCCTTAATACATCCGCTGCATAAGAAGGGTGATAAGCAAGAGGTTAATAATTACAGAGGAATATCTTTACTTCCAGTTGCATATAAAATATTTTCAAAGATTCTATTGAAGAGAGTAGAAAATACATTGGATAGCCATTTGGGTGAATATCAGGGTGCCTTTAGGAAGGGGAGATCCTGTCCAGAACAAATATTCAGTCTGAAGTCAATAATCCGTCACAGGCTACTGAATTCAAAGGAGATCGTAGTAACATTTATTGATTTCAAAAAGGCCTTTGATTCTGTTGATAGAGAAACTATAGATAAAATAATCCGACAATTTGGTGTTAAATCTAAATTGGCAAATCTAATCCGTGAAACCCTTACGGAGACATTCTCAAAAGTAAAATTCATGGGAGAATATCTCAACCATTCAAAATAAATACAGGTGTAAGACAGAGTGATGGTTTATCCCCAATTCTTTTTAACTGTCTCCTGGAGAAAGTAGTGAGAATTTGGAATGAAAAATTAAAGGAATGCAAAATATCACCAATCATGTTGGGAAGAAGGAACAAACGTATTGAAATAAACTGTTTGGCATTCACAGACGACTTTGCTATACTTTCTGAACATCTGACATCTGCAGTAACACAAGTTAATTTGTTAGAGGACATAGCCAGTAGAACAGGCTTAAGAATTTCTTCAGAAAAAAAAACAAATTTCTCACAAACATTAAAAACGCGCCAAAATTCCTGGTAACAGATATTGGTCGAATAGAGAGGGTTCGAAAATTTAAGTATCTAGGAGAGATGATTCAAGAGAATGGCTTGGAAAAATCTGCTATAGAAGAAAGGCTTCATAAGATGGAAAGGGCATATGGTATAACTAAAGATATTTACAATAAAAAGTGCGTATCTAAAAATGCGAAAATAAGGCATTACAATACAGTAGTGAAGCCAGAATGGCTATTGCAAGTGAATGTCTAGCACTGAATTATAATTTAGACAAACTAGAAATATTGGAAAGACGAATTATTAGGAAAATATTAGGCCCACGAAAAACTTCAGAAGGTTGAAAATTAAGTAGTAATGTTGAAATATATCAAAGTATAGAAAATATAACAGAAACAATGAGGAAAAGAAGACTATTATTTTTTGGACATTTATACAGAATGGACGACAATAGGTTGACAAAGTAAATCTTCAAATATCTGTGGGGGAAGAAGTCAACATCAAGCTGGATTAAAGAAGTCCAAAAAGATTTAGAAAAAAATAATATACGTCCAGAAGAAGCAATTGAAGAAGTTTTTCGGGCAAAAGTGTTAAAAATGGAGGGAGTCCAGGGTAGGAGAGAGAAAAATGCAGGTTCAAAGTGGACTGAAGACAGGAAGAAGAGACACAGTGAGAAGATGAAAGAATATTGGAAAAAAAGGAAAGAACAACGAGTAAAGAATTGAAAATGGCATGTGGTCCTTAGATGTCTGATACGAAAAAAAAAATTTATAATAATAATAATTATTATTATAACAATAATAATTATTATTATTATAACAATAATAAGTTAATAATAATCGTTGTAGACACACGTGTTTTGTGAAATATTAATATCTGAATGAACTCCGCGATGTCTGCATGGTAAGCATATGTGTTTTAACATTTAGGACTCCAAAGTTATAAACTTTTGAAAACACAGTTTAAACAGTTGAATCTGTTCTTTCTAAACATGTGTGTGTGTGTGTGTGTGTGTGTGTGAGAGAGAGAGAGAGAGAGAGAGAGAGAGAGAGAGAGAGAGAGAGAGAGAGAGAGAGAGAGAGAGAGAGAGAGAGAGAGAGAGAGAGAAGCAAATGCAGTTGAAGTGCTCGCAGTGGGTTAACAGGGCAACAGTACTCCTTGCTGAAGAAGGGTTTTTAATATTAAAAACCCATGTGTAACGATTCTTTGCCTGATCCCCTTACCTTTTCCCTTTTATATACTTCATATTGCAGTACTTTTCCATTCGAATAAGCATAAGCCGTATTTACACAAGCGTCTTCAGGTCACAAAATTTTACAAAAACTCTTCATAAAAATGTGTGTGTGTGTCTTGCCTTGGAGCGATTTCCTCTGTATGTGGGGGGGGGGGAGTTGTGTGTGCGTGTATTGCATAGGTTTTGTATGAGAATGTAAACTTAACTTTTGTTCATAAGCGATTGAGCTTAGTAACTGCAGTAAGATTTGGCTGATTCTTCCAAAGTTGTTTGGTACAATTAAGCCTTGTGTTCAGTACTCACACAGAAATGCAGTAGACATCTTAAAGAACTCTACAGCCTTGTCCAAACTGTAAACATATCGAATCTGATTACTTGAACCAACATATCCGCGTCTCTTCTAATTATTCCAATTTATTCACAGCAATGGCAGTCAATAGCTTTCTGATCATGTCAACAAATAATTTTAAAAATCGTCTCAATAAATTCGCGCAGCACTCGTTTCACGGAAAACGAAACAAATACGTCGCGTGACTCGATTTAAATGGAAATTTAACTCGTAAAACGCGAGCGAGGACCAGACCACGTCCGTCCGACAGTACAGTTATATATTGTAATTGGACTGAGTAACTGGAAATTGGCAAGCCAGTTTATCCTGCAATACATGCCACATAATTAGGCTCACTTCATTATCGCTGTTGCTTGTCATATTCCACACATCACTTTATCCACACCATCAAACTCTACTCAATATATTTTTTGTACAACTATCCATTTCCGTAGACTACTTCGTTCTGGTACTAGTTTGGTATGCATACACACGTTTTTGGACTCCCTTAGTCAAAAAGCTAAATATTAGAGAACATAAAAGCTATGTTTAGAGACAGCCCCGGATTTAGGTGTCCTGCCGCCCCTAGGCACTACTATTAGCAACCCCCCCCCCAACAAATAACTTCTATATACTCAATTCTCCTTGACTGCTGAAAAAAAGTTGCTGAAAATAGTCATTTCAACTATTCAATGATATAATTAAAGGTTATTTCAAAACCATTTTCTTCAATTTGGCCATAATGCAAGTGCCCAATACAAATACTTTAATTAAAAAACCGAAAACATGAAATTTTAACAAATAATTTTTCACCTCGTGCCGCCCTCCCTGAGCCTGCCGCCCCTAGGTACGTGCCTAGTGGGAAATCCGGGCCTGTTTAGAGGACACAAAAGGATTTCTTGATAGAATTGGGCAGGACTAACAGAGATTTCAGAGACAAGAGAAAAAACTCCAAGAATTAATATGAATCGATATCCTCGTGCCCAAGCCAAACTTATACCAATTGTAAAAAAATATTTACTTATCTTACTTTAATTTTTAAAACTAAATTTATTTCTAGATAACGTTAAGCATTATACGTGCAAGATTCGATTTTCAAATTAGTAAAATACCAATGGATCAGTAAGGGATTGGGTTTTTTTCTCGTTAAGTTAACTGACGAATATAACGGCCGTTACATTTAACGGACCTTAGTTTAATGGGGTGTCTCTCGTTATATTCTTGAAGAGTGATATAACGGTCGTTAAATTCTTAACACAGGTCGTGAAACAGGGCATAAGTGACTGAAAACCGTTAAGTAAGATTTAAATTGTGGTAAATACAATTATATGCTCTGGTAGGAAGTACCGTAGCATTAGATTTGCAAACCAACGATCATCGTTTGTCACAAACACTTGTGTGGCTACTGCTGAGCGAACGCCACCACAGTGATTTGTTTTCCAAACGAATCATGTCCAATCCATTGCACCATCTTACCTAAGGCCCACACGTCGTGATCTCACATTCTGTGATCTCGACCACCAATCGTGATCACCTAGCAAAACAGCCATTTTATGTTATTCTTCTTTTCGTGGGTACCGTGTAATTAACAGCCCCCATATCGACTCAGTCTGTGGAATGAGTACCTGGAATATCCTTAGTGATGAGAAACTAAGCGTATTGCTGGGCACACTATTTTTCTCGTACAGGAACGGCTTACTTAGGCAGTCTAAAGTACTTGGGTCGCCTTTATAAAGTACTTTAATGGTTCAAAAAGAAGCAATTATTATTATCTATTTCCCTGACTAAGGCTTAGGCCTCTCATCCTGTACTGATTTCCGCTACCGCTCCTGCATCGTTTTATAATTTCTATAGAATTTATTTTTTGAGTTTTCGAATATAATTGAATATTGCTTTGGAATTCTGTTAAGGTGTATCCTTTTGTTCTTATGCTCGTCAACATTATCAGTTATTGGAAATGTTGTAATTAATTCGTCTCTGGTGTCTACACTGCAGGGCTTGTCCAAACAGATTCAAAAATCAAATGTAAAATTTACCCAATTTACTGGTCGTGTCACATCCGTGGTCGTGACAGACATACAAAGTAAGTAGCCTACTTAGTTTTCTTATTATGTAAATCAATGTCATTTACTCTTGCCTGCCATGCATTTTCTGTCTTTTCCCTTAGTAACAACGAATAGTTAATTTAAATGATATGTTCAACAAGGTTTACGATGTATATAGCTCCTATACTTAAAATAAATTGATGTATTTCTTCAATATGCTCACCGTTCGTTTAGCTACCAAATTGAATAACCCAATAGTAGGTGTTAATTAAATCAACAGTCATTAATGTTTTTTTTCAAAATATAGCAAACTTAAGAGTCAGTCATTGTAATGACTGGATACGTTCGGGCGACGTTAGCAGGACCATGCAGGCGACAGTTAAGTACTTGGCTGTTGTTTACGAGTTTAATAAGGGACTCGCTTGTGTTTATTAAATTTTTTACGCGCGCGCATATCTTTAACGTTTGGGACGTGCACAACTGTGGTAACGAAGTCAACACAGCGCCGATGTAAGTAACAAACAGTGCACACATGTGTTAATGATATTCCTAGCGTTAAGCAAACTAGGTTAACGTTTAGCAGTAAGAAGATAATTTTCTAACTCGTATCAAAGTAATGGTATTTTTGTCTATTTTTATTTCCTTTTATTTAACTTTTACACGTCTAAAGAGTATGCGTAAGCCTTCGGGCCTAGAGCGCTGAAGAAATAATGAAGGAGGAGGAGGAGGAGGAGGAGGAAGAGGAGGAGAGAGAGAGAGAGAACGTGTATGTATTTAAAATTTTATTTTCTCCTGTTTGTAATCAATCAGTCCCAAAGTACTAGGCAGCGAATCATCAGAACTCTGGACCAATGAAGGAACTACACGAACGTACAGCTCCCGCCACTAGCCTGTGCGCGCGGAGCTTAGGCGCCTGCAACGGACGGGGGGGGTGGAGAGGGGCTCCTTTTCTACAAACATTGGATGACTCATACGGCGCTCCCGTGCGAGAAATGGTCGCGAACGCTGGAGTGAATCGCCACTATTTATGTTTTCAGAGTGAGTAGTACGATTGTGGCCGCGCGCGCAGGCTAGTGGCGGCAGCTGTACGTAGAGCTGTCTACACGCTGAAGATCTGTTGAACACTGTACGGGGTACAGTCTCGTAAAATCCACACTAGTTGACTGAAAGTCTCGCCTTAGTAAGTAACGTATACTTTCACATTAGATTTTCTTTATAGCGATTGCACTTAGTCTAAGTAGGCCTACTTTTGAAGTACTTTTTCGTAATAGTGGCAGTGGCGGCTCGTGAGTAAACTCACCAGGGGTTCACACAGATAATATTGTACGTTATTAATCCATGTGCCTGCTAATATTTGCACTGACAGTAGCATTTCCAATAATTTTTCAACATTAAAGTAAATGACGTTACTAAGAAATTTTAAATAATTTTAGTAAGTAATATTAACAAAATGAATCTAACATTGTAGTTTACTAAGCTTCAACTGGATTATTTATTTAATTAATCTTAGAAAAATTAAATTTAGTAATAATTATAGCAATCACGTTCTGAAACAATAGTAAAATTATATACATACTACTTACAAGTATCAGTAGGTTAATCGGATCTTTAACAAAAACTAAGTGAACTTCTTGTAAACAAAGTCCATCCTTCGGTCTTTCTTGGAAACAAATCTATCAATCACTATTTCATTAAACTTAGGGAGGGTCTTCACCAGTTCTTTCTCTATTGATAACATGGCTAAGGCATTAAGTCTTTCTTGAGACATCGTACTTCTCAAAAAGGTTTTTATCCTCTTCAGAGTCGAGAAGCATCGTTCGGCTTCAGCTGAAGTCATTGGGATTGACGATATCATCCTTAAAAGCTTATATGACTCTGAAAACGAATCTTTCAGATCATTTTGTATAAGAAATTGCAGTAAGCTCACAGCACCATTCATACATCTTATGTCTTCACGTCGGTAAAACACTCCAAGTTCGGTTTTTAGCTTCGCTTTGTCCAAAAAGGGGTATTTTTCTATTGTTTCATCTAATGCAGATTGAGGAAATGATTTACTGTACTCACTAAATTTTTGAGGAACAATAAGGGATACGGCTGAATGGTGCGATGTAAATGAAAACCGCTCTTTTATTTGCGTCAAAATTACATCACATACTTCTTTAGCCGCGATCGTCCTATTAGCATGACCGCCTTCTTCATGTCTTGCTCTTTTGCGTTGTAGAGGCATCTGGTCTACAGCACTTTTCACGGAGTTCATTTTTTCTCTTTCTTTATTTATTTCCCTCAGAAAGGTTTCCACGTCCTTTTTTGTTCGCACAGGATCTGTATATGTAAGCTGAATTTGTCTGTATAAAATGTCGACGTGTGGCATTGTATTATGGAAAACTGTAAGCCAAAACACAAAAGTTGGGTCTTCCAGCATTCGCCGGATTGCTCCAGCTTTGGTAATAGAAGATTCTTGTTTAGAGGTTGATTCTATTTCCTCCATACAGGTAATAAGGTCTTCCCGATGTTCGAATACTGTATTTACAGTTCTGCTTTTAAAATTCCATCTAGTGCTTGAAGCTCGAGGGATTCTTTTCCCGACAATATTATCCAAAATTTCTGCTCTTTGAGGTGAATTGCTGAAAAAGTTTGTTACATCACTCAAATTCGCGAAAAATATCCGCACTTGCTGATTTTGGCTAGCAGCTCGAGTAATCACTAGATTTAATTGATGAGCATAACAATGGATATAAAAAGCATAGTCGTAATGTCGTTGAATAATTGTTTGTACACCGGTTAGGTGTCCGCTCATCACGTTTGCTCCATCATAACTCTGAGAGATTAACTTTTCCGGCTTATCAACAACATTTTTTAGGGCGCCAAGAATGCATCCAGCGATCGAGTCTGAGTCGTGTCCGGGGGGATGTATAAACCCCCAAAATCTTTCTACTGATTCTCCATTAGGTAATACGTAGCGAAAAACAATAGCTAATTAAAATGTCAAACTAACATCTGTGGTCTCATCAGCGATTACAGAGAAGAAATCTGCAAATTTTATTTCCTCCTTAATCTTTTCCTGGCAAACAAGAAGCATACAATCGAGCAGGTCGTTTTGAATTTCTTTTGATGTTCCTTTAAAAACGGTTGCATCACGTAAGTGTTCTCTTAGTGAGGCATCAATCTGAGCAGCAAAATCCACTAAGCCTCGAAAAATCCCAGGATTTGAAGAATCATCTCCTTCCCTGTGTCCCCGAAGTGCCAGTTCAAAAGCGCCGCAAAATTTAATGCAGTCAATTATTTTTGATAATGCATAACGATTTTTCTCTACTTTTTCATTATGTTCTTTTACATTCCTCCGATAAGCGCTGTTCAACTGCTGACGTATGTCGACTTTACCAAGCAAGTTAAACTCTAGCAAAGAGTTCAAATGAGTTTGAGAACATTCATGTTTTTTAATTTTCGAGAGTAAATGACCTAAATCATTCACACCATACTTAATCCAGTTTAAGTTTTCAGAGCTTTGTTTTGCAAATAGCAGACAAGGGAAACAATATAGTTTATTTGTAGTTTCACAACCGCAGAGCCAAGAAGTCTTTTCATATAAAGTTTCTTTAAATTCCCTTTTGAAATCTCTATCTTTACCTTTGGTCACTTGTACGATATTAAGCTTTGGGGTCGGACGACCACGTTGTTTTATTTCGAGTTTCTTTTCTAATGAAATACTTGAAAAAATTGTTTCTTTTAGCACAGACACAGGGGTAGCAGCCATTGCTAATCGATCACCAACATCAACACAACACAAACACAACTGCACTGGGCGCGAGCGACACTGGGAGAGCGAGTAACGTAACGCCTACAACGGCTAGAACAGCATTGGTTCACAAACCGAATGTGCGCACATTCTTTACATGGGAGAGGTTTGCACCCACCACCGCGCCAATGCCGCACACGTCACCGCTCTCATTTGATCCAGCAGCGCACGTACAGAGTTGTGCGCACACCTTACACTGCGTCGACTGCACGACTGTTTTACCAGAACGAGCATTTTGTTATTGCATCATAAAACTAAACCAAATTATTTCCCGTTTATTTAGTGTTTGTTAAAATTAATTAATTTATATTTATTTATGTAGGGGGTTCACGTGCTCATGTGCACCAATTAAGAAACCGCCACTGAATAGTGGTAAACAATTTTTACTGATAAGCCTAAAATTAATGTAATTCTGATTAACGCCATTATTGTAACCATCAATTATCCCTTGACACAAAAAACCGTAAAATTACCTTTACATGAGAAATTATCTCATTAATTTATTTTCTGTTTGTTTGGACAAATTCTTATGTGTCTAGGTCATAAACTTGCCACAGACTTTTAAATAATGCGTGTTTATTAAAAATACTGAAAATATAAAGATATAAAAATATTGAAGATATTAGTAATAAAAATAAGATACACTAAATACAGTAATAATAATAACAACAATAATAATAACAACAAGACATTATTAATAATAATAATTACACAATAAATCAAATATAAAATTGGAATTGGGCAAGAAAATTAGTCACTTTATTTATAACGTGTAGAGTTTACACAGTGTTTAGTCTACTGACTATGCTGTTGACAGCAAACTGTTTATATAGTGTACACAACAGCTGACTGCTGCACTAAACATTGATACGCGCTGCCTCGAACCGTTTGCGTCATTATGTTTTAAAACTTCATTTTCTTGATTCTAACATGTATACGTGATTATATTTTTATTTTTACGTCTAAAGACTGTACCGCAAAGGTGAGGGTCGAAGAGCGGGATTCCTGGGTCACATGACGTGCGGCGTCCTACGTGGACGACAAAAAATCGCACGCAAGTGCGATCGTGCGATTTTTTCTCAACGTCTCCCGCGGGGAAAAACTTGTGTCCTACGTAGACACCCTCTCCTCGCAACGATTTTAGCTCAGTTGCTACCATGCTCTCCCCCGTGAAACGACGGAAGCTGTTGTTGCTGGACAGTTCAGTACTTACGTATCCGTACTTAAGAAAATCAAGGGATTCGAAGGGCATACGGAGAGATTAGAGTTTGGCGAGTTTCATCATCTGTCTGGAAAACTAAGAGCTTATCCAGAACTATTCCAGCATTATATAAGAATGCTGTTGATACTTTTGACTACATTGTGAATACAATAAAAAGTTATTTTTCGTTACAAGTTACCAACTTTCAGCGACCAATTTCTATTGAAGAACGTTTGATCATCCACTGTCAGGTAATTAATTAAAGATTTATTATTGAATCTTGATATTTACTAAATGACATTTAATAAATGGTGTCTATAATCTTTATTAAAAGTTATCTGGTACAGGCAGAATTAAAAGTTGCATACTGTATAAATAGGTTAGGTTGGATTAGGTTAGGTTCTGGTACTTAGTGTGGTGTACATTCCATAAGCTAGGATGCTTTTGCACTTCTGTTATTAACATTTCCGCAGACATGATGACGCACTCACACCGATGTCTCTGGTCTGACTGAAGATCGCACGCACCACACTGCGGGCAATCACAAACAGGTTTGTGTTTAGCCGCCCGCACGCGCGAAACTGAGACCGCCGCACATGGCTGCGTTCACAACTAGGACACATCCATACGTTTGTATTTGTTTGAAATCTTTTGTTGCGAAAAAAATCGCACGATCGCAGTTGCGTGCGATTTTTTGTCATCTACGTAGGACGCCGCCTAGAGATCACCAGCCCGCAGTTGCGCGCCTACACAGTGTGCAAAGTGTGCGGCGAAGACAGGCGCCAGGATAGTAAAGGCGCCAAAAATTTCAGGCGGCGAGGCAATATTTGAAAAAAATATTATTACTCATTAAGTTGATTTTATTAACCTTTCCGGTGCCCTGGAAGGGTATCCTTGCCAAATTTTTATGACTGCATGGTGCTCCTGGCGTGTTAATTCGCACGTCCGTCATTTAAAATTGGGAAAGTGCTCAGAACGGTTTCGAATGCCTATGGCTGTAACTAACGGGATTAGAACTGTGAATACAAGGTCAGTTGTTTATCGTTAGTTGTGAGTCAGCTGCTGAAACAAAGACAGTTCATTCAGTGCATCTGTGGCAGATTCATTCAGTGCTGCAATACTTGATAGTTGAGTGTGCATGAGATTTTGTAATTGTTGCAGTAAGTGAACAGAAATATTCATTGTCGTGGGGAGTTTAATTATGTACCAAAAAATATTTCATACTTTTGTTTGTATAAAACTGTAAGTTTAACTGATAATTTACGTAAAACTATATAAGATGCAACTGGCAAATAATTTTCTTAAAAATAACATAAATTACTTTATTTCTTCCAAATTATTTTTTATGTTTTTTGTTTTTGTACCCATCTTGTAAATTTATTGTTTTTTGTACTTTTTTTGTAATTCATGGTTTTTTTTTTAATAAACTCATTTGGTTTAGTTTGGTTTAATATTTGCCAAATAATTAATATATTTCGTATTTCATTTGTATATTTCGTTTTTATAATGTGATTTTTTATTTGGGGGAGGGTATAGGGGCGCCAATATATTTCTGTACACAGACGCCGGACACTACTAGCGCGCCTCTGCCAGCCTGTAGACAAGATATAGGTAGTTTAAACTTGTTAGTACTTGTTTATTCTACGACGTTCAGGTAGATTCTGTTCATTCTTAGTTGTTTTATGCATCACATCGTAACTGTGTTGAATCATTATGATACGGTACGTAATCCACAACACACTTTATGTACCTATGTACATTTTTTTATTTTGGCCAGCAACCTTGGCGACAGCAGCATGCACATTGGTGTTTTTGTTACTACAACGAAACAACTCATTGAATCTTCCCACTACGGTAGGTTTTCCGCGCAACAATCAATCGGCCAGTGTACAGTAACATGACTGTACACGTAAACATGTTTATTTTTTTAGAATCACTACGACCCGACAACAAAATGGTTCTCTTTTTATAAGGTAATGATGATAATAATAATAATAATAATAGTAGTAGTAGTAGTAGTAGTAGTAGTAGTAGTAGTAGTAGGAGAAGCAGCAAAAACAGCAGCAGCAGCAGCAGCAGTAGTAGTAGTAGTAGTAGTAGCAGCAGCAGTAGTAGTAGTACAAACTCCAAGCTTGTATCTTCTTATTTAATAAGTAAATACAAACTTCTCTCACAAAAAAATGTTATTGAAAATTTTCATATTTCAATAAACTATATCATCGGATATTTGAAACAAAACTATTTACAAATTGAATAGTAATTTGTGATTTGGGTACAAATAATCTATTTGCAATCAGACAGTTCAAATTGCAAATATTTTCGTTTCATATATCTCATGACGGTAATTTGATCTACCGAATTACGTATATTTTCAGTCAAATATATTCCTGCATGAAACATTTTTAGGAACGTAGGTATACATTTTATTGAAAATATACGAATACAGATCGTTGTTAGGCCTTTTAGCATGGTCTTCCAACCGCCACTCACAGTTTCTGTAGACGGTCGGAACGTCACCCATAAAAATATTACGATGGAGGCAGTCCGGGAAGAAGGCTCACAAAAACTCGCCATGCATTAGGACCATGACCTGTTGGCACCTCTATTCACAGATCAACGTGTGCCCCAACCGCTAAAAAAAAAACTAGTCTGCATTTAACCACGTGCAGACATAAGCTAAATACTGGTGAAGGGTGTCGTGCACATTCCGCGTTGTTACTGACTGAGGCCCGCTTGTCTCAGTCAAACTGTCGTATTGATCAGACAGCAGGTAGACTCGACCTTGAGCCAATATCACAGCATAATACGCCATCAACGCGGGCTCCCTACCAACTGAGCTACCCCGCTGTTAAATACGTATAAGACGACATATTTTTGTCAGTAATATTTTACAAAAATAAATTAATATTTTATACATAGTCAGGATCGGTTGTAAAGTGCGTTATCTGTAACACTGTTACAACGAAAGTTTATCGAAAGCTTTAGGTGGAAAATTAGACTTGTGTGTTTTATTTCCCAAAAGTGTACTGTAGGTCTATATTTATTCAGTTGGAGCAATTTGTGGCACTGTGAGGTGTGTTAAGTAGTACACAAGAACCAAATACAGAAGTTTTTCTTGAATCTTGGTACTTATTGTAAAACTTTTTCTGAATTTAAGCCTGTAATAAAATTCAGACTCTTACTAAGTAAGTAATTTTAGAGTATAATTTTATTAAAAACAAGTATAATAAAACAAGTATTTACGAGGAGGACGAATGGGACCGGACCCAGCCACCAGAGGGTCGAAAAAAGTTGACGAATTTTGTTAATCTCTTAATTTCTAGGCTATTTTATTATTTTTTCAGTTGTATAGGCTACTCTAATATAGTAGTAACTCGTTTTTAAATATACAAACAGTTTTATTACACAGCACTAGCATATTACGTTTGAAATATGAAATATAGAAACGACAATTCAGTCAATAAGTATCTTGTAAACAATGTTTCAATAACGCGTATTTTTATTGTGTTATTACTGTTTACATTAATGGGAATGATTTCAGGATGTTATCACACGTTTTTCAGCCACTTTAAGGATAATAATGTTGATTAGTCTTTATCTTGTTTTTTCTTTTGTATGAAGCCGATTCGACTCCGGGCCCCCCAAGGCCAAATTCTAGACACACCGCTGAACGCAATGCACTCGGCCTTTCCAGACACGCCTTCCAGACATTTGTCGATTATTCTACCGGTAACTAGCTCAAGCTTTCCACACACAGAGCGAAGTAAAAAAGCGCCGTTTCCGAAGCAACCAGTCGGTTTTCATATACGGCGATTCAGAGTGCGTTTAGTGGAAACTAATTAATGAAAGAAGAGCTATTAAAAATATATCCACTGCAGTAGACAGTATTAAAATCTTTTATCAAAATCATTTAAATCAGCAGTTACAGCAAGTGGAAACAGACAAGAAAGTAGAAACCGAATGGAGGAATATAAAGGGTTGGACAAAAGAAGCAGTAAAATAGAGAATAGATAAAAAGAAGAAGGTACGGAGTAGAAGGAGTCTTAGAAACTATGGAATGGTGAAGTTGCTAAAGCAATAGAAGAGAAGAAAATACCGTACCACATGTACCTACAACTAAATACGGATGAAGCTAAAAAAATTTGGATCTATAAAGAAAAATGAAACAGAGCTAAGGGTTTAGTGAAACAGGTACATGAAGAATCATGAAGTCATCAGTTTATAAGGAGCACTGAACATAATGGACGCGGAAGACAACTTGTAGCCTATAAAATGCTAAAATGCATGAATAAAAATCAAAATCGTACAGCAAATTTAAACGTCATTCCTGAACATAAATGGATATATCATTATAAAGCTCTCTGGTATAATGATGATGTGAAAGCAGACCACAATATATAGAAACCCACACCTTTGTTACCTACGAGAGAGACTTAACAATAGTGGGCGAGCTTGAAAAAGTTTTGAAGAACTAAAAATCAAAAACAACAGAACGCAGAACGCAGAATTGTTCAAGTGCGGGGGCACCTTGCTTAAACTTAGTTTATTACACTTCTACAATATGTGTTGGAAAAGACTACAGATCCCGCAAGATTGGTTAACTGCTCGGGTCGTGTCTATTTTTAACGAAGAAAAACGGAGTGACTGTAATAACTATAGATGAATATGTTTGCTTGATATTGTTTATAAATTATATCCGAGGATCATAAACCACCGCTGCATACTATTTCCGAGGATCTTATTTTGGACGAACAAAACGGTTTCAGGAAGAGCAGATCTTGTAGAGACAATGCTTGTATTCTACACAAATCAATGAGAAACATTTTGAGTTCAATAAAGAAACGCACGTAGCTTTCTATGACTTTGAGAAGGTCTTTAATAGAGTAGATAGAAATTTGCTGTGGCAAGGATTAGAGGAACAGAGATACCCACGGCTTATAAGAACTGTACAGGGACTATATAAAGGAATAATAACAGCTATTAAAAATAACTGTGGTATATCTCAACAAATATCTGTAATCAAGGCGTTAGACTAGGTAGCAGTATATCACCTACTATTTTTAACATTTATATCAACGATCTATTAAGGAAATGGAAACATCTAGTGAACCTTGGCATTAAGAGGTCACGAGATAGGTACTTGAATGTTCTGTTGTTAGCTAAGACTTGCTTTTAATTCAAACTACAGAACCTGCTTTATAAAAATCTGTTTTTAAGCTTCATCAGATCTGCAAATAATACAATATGACAATCTCTACTACAAAAACAAAGGTAATGTCATTTCGATGCAAGGACCAATAAAAACAAAAATAATAACTAATGGTCAAATTGTAGAACAGGTGAGCCATTTTAACTATTTGGGAAATTATATTGGCTATAATAAGAATTATGATATTGATGTTAAGTTAGGTAAGTTCCAGACGAACTGCGGGACAATCAACCGTATTTTTGTAAACAAGGTACGTCGAGATACAAAATTAAAGTTGTAAAAAGTTATGGCGGTCCCTGTATTTTCGTATGCTTGTGAATTATGGACGACAACCAAGAAAGAAGAAAGTAAAATACACGCCTCGGAAATGGCGTTCTTAAGAGGAGTTAAAAGGTGTTCCAAACTTGATCGTATAAACAGTGAGGTCATAAGAGAAGAATTACAAGGTTTTACCTTGAACGAAAGACTAAAAGATTGTAAACAACGGTGGAAAGAATGACAGATTCAACACTGGGCAAAGAAGTCTGGAAATACATAGGCCCTACGTATAGGACAGAGATGTGTGGGTAGACCCAGGAAGAGATGGCAGGAGGATCTTTGAAGACAGAACATGCAGTATTTTGGCTATGCCGTGATGTAAAGATAATGATGATGATGATGATGCAGCTTTGAATATTCCACCTGCTTAAGGATAGTAATTACATTTGTAATTCGTTTTATTAGACTCTTAACAATACACCCATAAACATCGTTTAAATTATTTAACATGGTTTAAATTCCTACACTTTATGCCGTCTTGTTCGCAACTGAGCGTAGTACACATCTCGCAAATTTTTATCACCGTAGCGTAATTCTACAGCTTTTATCAACTCGGCATAGATGTTCTGGCTGTCAGGTGGCACGTTCTGTAGTAGTTCTGCCGCGGGTTCCTTTAATGAGAGAACGAGTGAAACTGACTTGTCTTTCTCTGTCCAATTATTTGCGCATATAGCAGTTTCAAATTGGCGGAGTTGCCCAGTGACTGCTTCCGTCAAAGGTTGGAGCCTTGACATGAACTGTCCCAACCGTAGGCAAGGTGACTTTCTCTATTGTCTTTTCTGTCTTTATCATTGGTACAGTCTGTTCAGAAATTTGTTTTGATTGAATACTCATGCACTGCTCAACTTCACTTTTAATTTGTTCTCTTATGTTTGCCATTGAGTTTTCTACTGCAGATATATTTGTTGACATAGCTTCTTCCACACTCAAGACAGATTTTTCTACTTCAGCTATTTTATTTGACATGGATTCTTCTACATCAGATATTCTGGTAGTCTGATTATTAAGCTCACCTCGTAATTCACCTACGTCACCACGTAGGAGACCCAATTCTGCTGAAGTATGTTCTTGCATCTGCTTTTGCTCTTGAACTAACGCTTTGATGTCATCTGCTTCCTGCTTACATTTTTCGTCCTGTCGTTTTTCTGCTTCTTCCGCCTCCTGCCTGCGTTTCTCATCCTGTCGTTTTCCGTCTGCAACAGCAGCGCCTGTAAATTTTCCATCATCTGACTGGCATCCATTGTTTTCCGATTAATTACGAATTACACTCGCCTTGTACAAAGTGTCCACTGTTTCCACTGTTAACGGTTCTGTCGCACTTCTGACCCACTGTTACGACGGTCACTGATCGTCGTGTGTTACAGTGGAAAACTAAATACAAGACACAAATAAGTCACTAATCACCAGTTTTAATTATCACAGTTAAACAGTTTGTAATTAACAAGACAGTCTCTTACAACAAATGAAATAAAAATTGTTCACACGCAAAAAAATGTCAACTAATATAACATACAATTGTCCTGCCCGATTATGAAACACAACACTTCACTAATAACCACTTGAACGCACACAGTAATCACTTGTAATCGCCCGACAATAAACTCGAACCGCACGTATTATATCGCAACTATAACAAACTAAGGCAGGTGCCGCCTTGTATTTATACCCTTACTCACAGACCAGAACATTCCAAATTACGCGTTATCTCTACCCACGACGTAATTAATTGCGGCCTTGACACAGTCCGCGCGGCTTCTGGTACAGTCTAGCTAATGCGTCGAGAATCACGTACGCCACACGCATTACATTCCGGATCCCTCGTGAACATTCGATAAACACGTAGATTGTTCTGTGATGTCGTAAAACTATTATATACAGACACACGCGTTTCGGTGGTATTTACAAGAAAATTCGTTATGTGCTACATCTAATTTTACAGCCGGAAAAGCGGCTCATGGCGCTAAAATGTTGGCCCCCATTGACGCAGAGTAAAAGAGAAAAGTGAACGATTAAAGCAAAAACACATAAGCGTCGAATTACCTTTCCACTTTATAAAGGCCTAATAAGTCATTAAATTTACACACATATTTATAAGGTTCAATTAGAAATTCTGTGAACCGTCAGCCGGACGGTTGTTATCTTGCTGAATATAACGCCTTCACTTGATTCTACAATTCTACACGTTGAGACACAAATTCATCTTCTCCCGTTCCCCCCTCTCTTTAAATGTTTAATCCTGTCTCAATTGAAGCAGTTTAGTTCAGCATAAATCTTTTTGAGACAAGAATAGTTTCATATTGGACTGACGTCATCATTAAACCTGTCTGTTTTTTATATTGTAGATACCGTCGTTTCAAAGTTATAACATCATATTTTATAAGTTAATGTTGTTTAGTTTTAAAAATTCAAGATTTTGGCGACATCAAGAGCCCAATTTGGATCAAAGGTTTGTAAAAATTTACTAATGCACGCTGAGGATCAAATTTAAAAGCGTTTTAACAAAAATCTTATTATAGTGTTCGGTTTACAGAACTTCAAAATTTTGGGAAATCAGAGCTTAAAAAAGGATCAACATTTCGGAAATTTTTTTTTAATCCATGCCGGATATCAGAGTAAATGGAATTTTAACCCAAATCCGAATAGGCGTGTAGTGTTCACTTTGAACATTTTTAAATTCGTTGGCAACACGGCTCAAAAATGAAAGTGAACTTTTTAACAAAATTCGAAAGCCTATGCAAACTATCAAATCATTACGAACTGTGTTCAAAATACGAACTCGGTATCTTCAATAATTTGGCAAAATTGTTATCCCTCGACACTCCTTGCAAATAATTTGACCACCTTCAAAACGTTTGTAAGGTGTTGGAAAAAAAAATTGTTTTGACTCTTAGCTATTCGTCGTAACGTATGTGACCTACGTGTACAGCTCACATTAAAAGTAACAAAAACTTTATACAACGAATATCAATGAGAAACGACACGGTCACCTCGGCTCTATAAAAATTAAAATTTGTTAATCTGAAATTATCTGCTAATAAATACGTTTCATCCAAAGTAGTAAATGAGTTCAGAATCTCAGGGCGCTTACGGCATAGTTGCGTGATTACAAGTCGGCAAGGTCAAGCCTGTAATTTCACAAAGGTACAATATACGTGTCTGTGTGATGCACTAAATCACCGTTGCAACTGGCAGTGACTGTACGCACACTGACTGGAGTCGGTTTGCCGCCTGCGGGCTGTAGCTTCTGTAGTTGTTTGTAATCTGCACACACAATACACAATTAAATCCGGCGTTTGTGTCTGTGACGAAATTGAATTCGTGTACACTCTGCAAGTGACGTGTTGCAAACTGATGTCCGACCAGAGATAACAAACGAACTGGCGAATTAATTTAAAACCAAGCCACCTCTGTGTGTGTGTGTGTGTGTGTGTGTGTGTGTGTGTGTGTGTGTGTGTGTGTGTGTGTGTGTGTGTGTGTGTGTGTGTGTGTGTGTGTGTGTGTGTGTGTGTGTGTGTGTGTGTGTGTGTGTGTGTGTGTTGGAGAGCTGTAGGCTTGGAGTCAACTATGATTTAACTTGTTCCATGTAGAAAGTGTGTGATAAATTATATTCTTAAACAGCATTAGATAGCATTTTATTTTGACAGAACCAGTAGTCAATAGGGGATTAACAATATCTTATTACTACACGATAATCCAATTCGAGTTTACCATCAGTTGCGCATTATTCTGGACTTAGTCTAATTCAAGTCTATAGTTTTTACAAAAAATTAGTTTTCTGTTTGCTATAGTATCTATCATGTTCTCAAATAATAACAATAGCTCAATTTTTACCGCCTAAGCAGTTGATGAGTTAGGTAGGGTAAGCTCCCATATGTGACCCGTTCGACTAGCCGTTATTATCCCCAGAATGTTACCCTAGGTACATACTCACTTTCACAGGCTGAGTCGACTTGGGGGCTGAAAAACCCACCTTGATTTTATGATGCCCCAGAAAATCGAACCAGAACTTCAAGACAAGTAGGCAGGTGCCGTAACCACGGGACTGCCTAAAGTCCGCAAAACTTAACGCTAGTACGACCTGTCACAGCAGCAGGATATATAACAGCAGACATAGTTAAAGACAACATACAGTAGAACTCCATTTATCCGAACTCCAGTTATCCGAATCGCCAATTATCCAAATCGATATCAGGAAATGGCATAGAATAAAATTAATGGAATTTCGACAAAACAACAAATTCAGGAAGAAAACGAAGACGCAATGAACAAGAAGGAAGAGGAAAAAAGAGCAAAAGAAAGTGTCGAAGAAAACGAAGACGCAATGAACAAGAAGGAAGAGGAAAAAAGAGCAAAAGAAAGTGTCGAAGAAAACGAAGCTGTATCAGCTGAAGACATGCAGAAAATCATTGTAAAAATTGTTGCCTGTTCCGAGTGTGACGTGGACAACATAAAGGAGTGGTTGCAGTGCGATTCACCGGATCCTGGATATCAAGTTTTGGACGATGACGAAATTATCCAAAGTGTAAACGATGAATCTCAGCAGGTGGGAGAATCAACTGACAACGTTGATTCAGTTGAACCGGAAAAGGAACCTACGGGGATTAAGGCATTCGCTTGTTTTGACACTGCCTTAAAGTGGATGGAACGGCAGCCTGAATACGACCATGTGCAGCTTCTTGCCATCAAGCGTTTGCTGGACCTGGGTACACGCAAACGAGTTTCTACGTCAAAACAATTAACTTTGCTTGACATGTTCAACTGAAAAATTACAATTATGTGTGAGTATTATTTTTAATAGTAAAAGTTAATTTTTTACAAAACACGTGTGACCTGGTTTTTATTAAAACACTGTACTCATATAATAAAAATAAATAAAAGTGATTTTTCAGCAATTTTCGCGTTTTCTTTCATAACATAAACTTTTTTATGTTTGTTCCAATTATCCGAATTTCTGCATATCCGATTACGTCTGGGACTCATTAGTTCGGATAAATGGAGTTCTACAGTAATTTCAGAAACTTACCACGGTATAAAAATAGTACCGAGTTTGCTATCCTAACTAGTGACATTAATTTCAGATCTTAATATAAATTAGTCCATTTCCAAGTGACTAACTTGTACACTACCGTACCGGAAATAGTAACTATAAACATTTTGGAAAGCTTTCGAAAAGGAAATGGCAGGTTTGTTTTTTACAAAACAAATGAGTTATTATATATGCTTGACGTATTAAAACAAAAAAATACCTACTTTACATTCGGTTAACAATTGTTTATTCAAGGGTTGGTCGGTGTTTGTCTGGACTATTAGCTGACGTCTACTTGAATTATTATGAGAGTATAATTTTTTAAAAACGGTATTTCCTTGACAATTTTGTTATTTTTAATGGAACAACGAGATAAATAGAAAAATTCAGGATTATGTAAACAGAACTAATTCACAGCACTAATTATGTGTTTCAACATTAGTTTACATTCGAAGTAATTTATAACAATAATATCAGTTTCTTAACATTTAACCTTAATAAAAAATACTAGTTTTCGTTAAAAAATGTACATAAAACCTGCACTAAACGAGTCAGTCACACATGCGGATTCTTAACCCTTGCGCACACAAAAAAAAGGCTGTTTTTAATAGCCTAATTCACCGTCTGAGAAATAAGCCTCTCGAGTATGGTTACTACTTAGAGTATTTAAACCCTCAACTAAACATACAGATGTTGCAAACGGTTGCCAATGCTCATTAAACGGACAGTTACTATCTAGATAAGAGGGTAAGGTCAACAATATACAAGGCCACAATACTAACATGAAGTACAGTAAATCTCAATTGAGTACAGCATCACTACACCCACGAACTTAAAAAATATAATATCAAAGCAACGTTTCGCACCACTAATAACGTTTACAAGACTTATGACACAAAGTCGTACGGAAAAACAATGTGTTATACAAAGAGGTTTGTGATGACTGATACATTTTGTATTGGTGAGACTGGTAGAGGTTTTCTGTGAGGTTCAATGAACACCTACCGAAGAACAACCTAAACACCGTCAAAGTTAACTACGCCAAACATGTAATGAACAATACTATATAACAAGTGCGGATTTTGAATCCAAATGAATGACTGCATTTCTGCAATAAGGGGCAATACATGAATGTAGCGTGAGAGTTTGAGATACACTATGACTTAGTAAATAATCTAAGTAATGTGCTAAAAAACATCTACTCAAAACTGCAAGAAGTTTTAACTAAAAGAACATCTTTGAGTTCTTGAACTCAAGAAAAACTCCTTCTCAAAGTAGTTACCCTCAAAAAAGATTAGATGCTTCGTATGGTATCTGCTATTACGGATCTCGAAGTACGGATGCTGAAATTTGTATCGATCAATCTCTTCGAGGCATCCGAGGTGTGGTTGCATACGAAAACGCTCAGAATATTCTGGCCAGCTATGCAAACCAATGAGGCGTTCTTAATTACGGCAAACTCAGTTAAAGGGATTAAAATCTGTTAAATGCCGGAAACTGACATATCTTCAGCAGATATTGAGAGACGATCGATACCATATGCTACAACTGGTAATGAAGAGTAAGGTAGAAGACTATTGAGAAACGGAGAGGAAACAAGTTTCAAGGTAAATAAACGTTCGCGCTGGACTGGAATACACAGCGTTGAACAAATATTCAGATAGCCGAAAACAAAGGTCAACTCGCAGTGCAGTTGACAATCCCAGGAAGACCTGACGTAGTAGGAGAGGAAGATGATGAATGTGCAGAACGATCATCTGGATTTCAAATTGCATCATCTAAGTAGGCCTATATAATACGGCCACTGACCTCTTATAGCAAGCACAAACAAATGGCTCGTGGCGATCAGACGTCATGAAGTTATGGGCAGGTAGTGTGTCACCAACCGACAGAGGGTTCGGACCAGGCCTCGTTTTGTGTGATGTGCCAGTAATGTATTTTCACATGATTTTAATGTTTTAACTACAGCTAACAGGACTGAATTTTGAAGGTGGAGCGGTAAGCATCCAAAAGCGTCATCTTTATTTAATAATAAGAAAGTTGTGCAGTGGACCAGGTAATTTTATATTAGTATTAAATAATCTTAAGCAGTTTCTTCTTTTGCCGATAGTTCTTGAATACTTTCAGGATCCACATCATCAAAACCTTCCCCTCCTAGAGGCTTAGCAAGTTCTAATTTCTATTACACGATTATAATTTCTGCTTTCCTGATTAAACTGACTTTGGCCATATGTCTTTTTATCAAGCATTTAATATTGGCGGAATGATATATTTAATGAATAATAACAATATTTACGCTTTAATAACAATATAGCCTAAAATCAAAGAGTTTTGGGGCCTTCATAATTTCGAGTAATTTCTCGTCGGTTTTTCAAAACCCATCGTAAAAGTCACTTGTTGCAACAAATTTTTAAAAAGTAAATTTAATTAAATGAATAAGAATTACTGTTCAAGCCCCGTTAAATAAACAGCCGTTAATTGGAATCATACGATGAACACTTCTAACGAGGAACTGGGCCGAAAATTCCAAGACGTATTTACTGAGCTGAATTGTACTGAATACGATTCTTCTTTCCAAAGCGATTTTGGTTTGCGATTTTGTATATAAACGTATATACGTGTGTATTATTAACTACAAAATTAAAAAAAAGCAGTTACAGTATGAGACAGGCATATTGGTTATAAACTGATGTGAACGAATGTTAACGTTGGATGAAACTGCCATAGCGCCTTTAATTGATTAGCAGCTGTGTGGGGCAAGCTCTTGTGGCCACGTTACTGTGCGCCGAAACCACGCTAATGTATTTTCACAAGTCGGTTTTTGTTTTTAATTAACGTTGACACGGCAAGCCCTTGTTCGAAAAACCAAACAACACGTCATGGCCACAACACTCGGTGAGCAAAATTACAGTAGCTTTGTGGAAACTGATTGGTACGGAGTGGGGACTTGACACCGGTGTTTAGGTTTTAAAGGCCAGCACAATGTTGCGGCGTTACAACTATCCGTTGATTAACACACACTAATTAAAGTAATCGTTCTTTGGCGTTAAGGGATACTATTTAAAATACCGATGGAGTTGATGTTATTAATTATTAAGACCTTCCTTCTCTGTCTTTTATCCTCCTGAATATTTAGGCCCTTCCTGTCTGTCCTGAGAATTAGTCTGAGTATTCAACGTCTATTTGTACTATGCAAAACCTTTTATCGTTGGCCTTCCTTGTAAACCTACAATGGGAAGATCCAATGGGGTTCAACAATTCGATTCACTGATGAGACTGAGGTGGTAACTAGAAATGAGCAGGATATCGAAGTCACGATGGAAAGGATGAAAGTAATTATGAGAGTGGAATATAATGTGAAGATTAATAAAGCAAAAACTAAAGAAATCTTGTGTGATGGAGGGAACTCGTACCGTCATTAACTTGAAGGATTAGGCCTTGAGATCTAGCTCTATCTGGTTTCAGAACCCACCTATTCCTAGGCCGGCTGACGCTGCCTCTTCCAAAAGGTGTGTACTGGAGAACTAATTTTAATAACCTATTATGCTTATCACGTGATTATCCCATTGCGTATGATAAATATAAACTCGCTCGACAAGGAGAAAGTGCCGAGATCTTTGCCATCACCATCATCCTCAAGTTTATCTTGTTTACTGCAACCCTTAGAAGAAGTTCCTTTCTGGTGCTTGAAAACTGGCTTAATCATTCTGTCTAATCATCCAGTCTCACACCTGTATAATAACGCTCCATCCCTTCCGTGGCATTTGTTGCCGAGCAATCTAGTATACATAAATTGCTTAATACACGTAACCACCCTGTAGTTATGTAGGCTGATGATGGTGTTGCCAACGCATAGTATTCCGCCATTCCTTAATTATCTGTCAGGGTTTTCCTTCCGATGGCTTTAAGGGATTCATTCCGTACCCACAAGGCGATGAGGACAACACCTAATCTGTGCTGCTTACTCACCGGGTGACAAGGCCGTCCTTGTGCAGTTTCTACCAAGAGTAACCATAGCAGGGGAAAAACTCAAATCAAAATAATAAGGAATAGAGAATCATTGCAGGATGTTGAGAAATTTACTTAATCAGGAAGCAAGATCACAAAGGGTGAAAGAAGCGTGAATTAAATCAGGAGTATGATCGCTCACATTAAAATAGCGCGTAACAAAACGAAACGTCTTTTCATTCAAAATAATATCATCAGGAAAAGACTGATAAAAGGTGTAATAATACGTTGCAGTCCTGGTTTCTTCAAGCCCCGCGATGGAAGCCAAATTTGTAATAATACAATTCGTGGTGGTGGGAATAATAAAATAAATATCGATGTATGTTGATTGTGCTCTCCTGAAAGTCCCACTGGTTGTGCTAGCTGAATTTGTAATAAATACCGTGAGTTTCAATGTAATAATGTGTGTAGTAACGTAGCTATGTCTTCTAAGTCTTCGTTCTGCTCGCAGTGTTGATCTTCACTTTTGTATTAAAACAATAATATAATCGTAATTGTAATGGTGTTCTGGTATAGTATTACCCAGAATAATTTTTATGGTGCGTATGTGTAGTAGTGACGTTCCGCTCTGGGAAACGTCGATTTGGTAATGTTCCTGGATTATGTGGTTATCAAATATTCTAGGTGTCTGTTGCTGTTGCAGCAATTTAAAATGTGATATAAATTTAAAATTTATATTTATAATAAAAAATAAATTCTGGAAAAATGTTTTCAATGTGTTTATATTCTTCAAATTTAGAAATAAATTGAGGTTGTTGATTGTAATTATAAGTATGATGGTATAGTGTGTATTCTAGTAATAATCTTCCCTTTTGTAAATCTGTTAAAAAGACAATCCAGTTAACTTCAAATTAGGCGCAAACGGCTCTCTTCTTCTTACTCTTGAAAGGTTGTAGTTCGCATATACCGCCTTTAAAGGTTATTCAGTTTTCTTGAAGAATTAACTATTATGTCCTTTTATAAGAGGAATGAACTTCAAATTACTAGATAACAATCGTTTATTAAACAGAATAATAAATTTTGGTTGATAAAAATATTGATGTTACAATGCCGTATCGACTCGCTCAGGGCCGGTCGATATATGAATTTTACATTGGTATTATAAAAATAGTAGGTTCTTTGAACGGTTAATTATATAAAAAGCCAGAGAAGGTCAGGATCAGAAAGTATAACACTTACAATTCTAAAAATGTCTTAAAATTAAACAATATAATGGTAGTTATTAATAATAAAAGTTTATATATAATTTTTATTCACCACTGTTCAGCAAACAGTCGCCTGATAGAGTTGATGAGATTGGGTCAAAATGGCCGCCTGGCGCATGCGCGATGATCGCCTTCTAACCTGGATGTAGTACTTGTTGGAATAAATACGTCCTTTCTTCGTTTAAATGATATTCGTAATTGTATATAATCTTTTGGGGTATAGTTTATTGTCACTGGTGCAAGATGGAAACGTTCACTTGGTGTAAAAATGTTGTTAAATAGGTATATCAACTGGTGTTTATGTGTGTCAGTTAACCTCGAATTTTCACTTGGTATTTGGTGTGATTTCAGTGTTATTTCATTTAATGAGTTGTATTTGATGCTGTTTATTGGTGTTATGTAGTTTATAGGGCAACTTCAACACGTCACAATAATTAAAATAGTTAAAAAATTTAATTTTGCACAAACTGATTCCGAACTCTATTATACGTAACCGCCATTGAAGGTTGTTTTTATCAAATATTCACGTCAAGTGCTCGCTTCAATGTATAATAATGAACTGTCTGTATTTCCTTCGTCTCATGAAAATCTTAGCCTATATAATATATCTCATACATTGTTTGAAATTGCCATAACTTCCGATACACTTTAAAAATGTACATTATGTTCATAAAATAAATTCGTTATTACTTAACTGTTTGAAATATAAAATACATATTCGTTTTCACTATTCTATTCTACTTATTTTGATAGTAATTAAGCTAGTATTACAAAGTTTTATCTGAAAATTATATTTCTTATAATTTTTTGGGAGGTAGGCCTAAAATTATACTTCCTGTCTGCTATGTAAATAATAGCCATTTTCCCTAATATAATTATTATTCTATTAAATCTGAAATTTGTATAATTATCAATTCTCACTTATTTTATTGCAATTTAGTATACTAATGATGGTTTTTTAATATAATTCATTTGTATATGACTCCCCTTAGGATAATGTCAGTGAATCTATTTCAGTTTTAATGGTATCTTATTAGACAATTAAATAATTTTACTCATATAATGACCATATCTCTAGAAAGCCTTATTTACATAGTATTTAATATGTTGAGTTTATCTTGCCTAAATATTGTCATTTTATCTGGTTTAGAAGACTAGGTTTGTTAATTATTCTGCAGTTTAAATTTATTCTTTGGCCTAGATCTGATGTGTAGCTAATTTCCAAATGTTTTACTAATGTAATTATTTTATTTCCTTCTCTGACTTCTGATTCTGATATATTTGATTAAAAATTAGTTCTTTGAGCTGGCATAACAGTAATTATAGATTATACAATTAAAATATAACACCTAGATATATAAAACTGGTGTTCTGAATAACATTGTTTTGGTATATCACCTAATAACATAATAAAAAGTATTTCTACAACATTGGAATGATATCTATTTTTAGATAGTGCATTCCTAAATTAAAATGAACAATAAAATAACAATTATAATACTAATATTTCTTATGATTAATCCTTACTTATCTAAATGTTATATGTAATAGGAACCTAACATCCTGGTTCCACATATAATTGTTAACACCTTCTATAAACTTCATCATAAACAGTTTGTTCTGTAATTCCCCATTTTATAAGATTTATGCCCCCTCTTAAAGTATAACCCTGGCTATCTAATTTATATTCCATTCTATGGAATGTTCATACAGCTTTAGTAGCCTTTTATTAGTAACATTACTATTTCATTATCAAAGTAGACACTGTTCATAAAACTTAAAGTTTGTTACTTTGTACTGTAACTCATGCACCTTTTTAAAGTTTATTATTTATAATTTGATCACTTGCACTTGTCTATGGTGAATTATCAATATATTTACTAGTCTTTCTCTAGTTTTTAACATGAAATATTCAACCATGGGGGAACTGTGAAGATTAGTTTCTACAAACTAAACAATAACTTTTTGAATGCACTTATATGTAATACTACTAACACTTTTAGTTTTTTGTCAGTTTTACAGTGATATGGTTTTTTAGGGTGTTATACTTTCTCTTTGGGCATTCATTGATTTTGGAGTTTTTTGGGGTTCTATCCCTATGGGGTTTTTGTTTTATATGGGTCGTCTTAATTATTCTTCTTTCTTCTTTGAGTTTGGGTTATTCTTCCTTCTTCTGTAGTTTTGGATTATCCTTCTTTCTTCTTTCTTCTGTCTTCAGTAGCTTTGATTGTTCTTCTTTCTTCCTTCTTCTGTAGTAGTATTTTTAATTAGTCTTCTTTCTTCTTTCTTCAGTAGCTTTGATTGTTCTTCTTTCTTCCTTCTTCTGTAGTAGTAGTTTTAATTAGTCTTCTTTCTTCCTTGGTTTTAATTATTCTTCTTTCTTCTTTCTTCAGTAGTTTTAATTAGTCTTCTTTCTTCTCTAGTTTTAATTATTCTTCTTTCTTCTGTCTTCAGTAGATTTAGTTTTGATTATTCTTCTTTCTTCCTTCTTCAGTAGGAATAGATTTGGTTGTTCTTCTTCCTTCTTTCTTCAGTAATAGTAGTTTTAATTATTCTTCCTTCTTCCTTCTTCAGTAGATTTAGTTTGGGATTATTCTTCTTTCTTCTTTGAGTTTTAATTAGTTTTGTTTCTTCTGTCTTCAGTAGCTTTGATTGTTCTTCTTTCTTCCTTCTTCAGTAGTAGTAGTTTTAACTAGTTCTTCTTTCCTCCTTCTTCAGTAGTAATAGTTTTAATTAGTTCTTCTTTCTTCTCTAGTTTTAATTATTCTTCTTTCTTCTGTCTTCAGTAGCTTTGATTGTTCTTCTTTCTTCTTTCTTCAGTAGTAGTAGTTTTAATTAGTTCTTCTTTCTTCTCTAGTTTTAATTATTCTTCTTTCTTCCTTCTTCAGTATTGGTAGTTTTAATTAGTCTTCTTTCTTCTTTCTTCAGTAGTAGTAGTTTTAATTAGTTCTTCTTTCTTCTTTAGCTTTGATTGTTCTTCTTTCTTCATTCTTCAGTAGTAGTAGTTTTAATTAGTTCTTCTTTCTTCTCTAGTTTTAATTATTCTTCTTTCTCCTTTCTTCAGTATCTTTGATTGTTCTTCTTTCTTCATTAGATTTAGTTTGTTCTTCTTTCTTCTTTCTTCAGTAGCTTTGATTGTTCTTCTTTCTTCCTTCTTCAGTAGCAGTAGTTTTAATTAGTTCTTCTTTCTTCTCTAGTTTTAATTATTCTTCTTTCTTCTTTCTTCTGTCTTCTGTATCTTTGATTGTTCTTCTTTCTTCATTCTTCAGTAGTAGTAGTTTTAATTAGTTCTTCTTTCTTCTTTCTTCTGTAGTAGTAGTTTTAATTAGTCTTCCTTCTTCTTTCTTCAATAGATTTAGTTTGGGATTATTCTTCTTTCTTCTTTGAGTTTTAATTGTTCTTCTTTCTTCCTTCTTCTGTAGTTTTAATTAGTCTTCTTTCTTCTTTAGTTTTAATTAGTCTTCTTTCTTCCTTGATTTTAATTATTCTTCTTTCTTCTGTCTTCAGTAGCTTTGTTTTTTCTGGTCTGGTTTCTTTGACGGGGTATATTAATTGCCTGCTTCTATCTTACCTGGGTAATTTTGTTATTATTATTTTTAGTCTTCTGGGTTTTTAAATTTGTATTATATTATATTATTTGCAGAAATTTTCTTTATTCAACCTTTCTTGTGAATATATTATTAAACAGTGCATTTTAATTAATTCTCATCTGGATATTCCATATATTAGAGCTTTATTAATGATCATTGAGTAATGCATTTGTGTGGATTATCTGTCACGCTACAGATTGCTCTCTTCCAGAAGTGATTAGTTCAGATCATACTTAGTTTGTCTGAAGTAATTGCTTATGACATTATATTATAAATTATATTTCTTTACTTCCTTCACATTTCTAAAATGTTTTCTCCTATATTTTTGAGCTTATCTATATCTCATTATTAACTGGATTCTTACTGATAGTAATAGTCATCTGAGGTTCGTTATTTTTTATTTTTCCATTTTCTTCTTAACTCGCTTCTTTATCCTTGGGATATTTATTCCCTAAAATTCCCTAACACGTTAGCTGGGGCAGTGTCCAGAGGGGCTCTGTAGGCTTCACACTCTGCTGGCCATGCTACGTCATTTATTGATTACAGAGGTAAATCATCTCTGACCAATACATAATAATACTGCTGGACTTATCTCAGACAGTCATTAATAAAAATTATATAAGAATAGTCCACCTTATGACTATAAAAAAAAATTAAATATCTTTGGATATTTCACTTCGTATACGAACAGATCTATTTATATTTCTATCTTAGTGAATCTCTATCTCAGTTATTTTTCTCAATGGTTAGCTCTGCTGGCATTTTATTTCTCCTTGTGGTTGGAAGCTGGTATAATATAATCATCACTTATTATTCAGTGTAAAGTTTTTAATTCTCTGTCATTTTTTGACTGTTATCACAATCTCCTTCTGGTCATTGGTAGCATATATTTTGTATTATATTTTGTTCCTTTCTTAATTCTTGTGAATTGTTCCACTAGTATTATGTTTTTTCGATTACTCTTTTAATTGTCCTTTTAATAATTGACATTGATTATATGATCATCTTTTTCTTATGGATTTATTTATATATAGTTTTTCCTTTCTTTTTCAAGATTTTATTCTGCTCTTGCTTTTTATCCAAATGCACTCCTTTATTTTTAATTCCATATGTTTAATATCTCTGTTTATTTGACATAAAATTCTCATTAATTTCACTTTTGAATTTTGAGATTTAATTCAAAATTCATTTTCTTTTTGATTCATAAATGGTTCCCTAAATAATAGGTAGTAAGTAGTCATTACTTTATTTTTGAATTTTTACGGTTTATATTATTTCTTCCATACATTCAATTACTCATAATATTTTTTCATGGAAGCCTGGTTATATACTCCCTTTATCCTTTCTGAATCGATTTCTTTGATTTCATAGGTATTATTATTTTTCACATTGGATATTATATATGGTCCGATGTATAATAGCAATAACTTCTTCGTTATTCCTTCCAGTGTGCTGGGTAATTCACGATTTCTTAACAAAATTTTCTCTCCCTTTTCATATATTATTAATTTACCACTAGCCTTTTTATACTTATTTTGCCGTTTCAACTGGTCTTCTGCCACCTTGTTATAGAATTTAGCTTTATCAAATCTGTACACATGGTTACTGGGGAATTCGAGGATATCGGTGATCTCTCGTGGGGTTGGTTTCTCGTACATCGCAGAGTATGGGGTTATCCCTATAGCTGGATGGTATGCTAGGTTGAGGAATTCCTCCGTGGCTTCCAGATAGTCTTGCCACCTTTTTTGTTGATGGTGACAATAAGTCCTGAGGATCCTCCCCACTTCTCGCAACACTCGCTCTGCCGGATTACTGCTCGGATGGTAGACCGAGGTCTTGTATGTACGGATGCCCATTGATAATAAGGTATCCCGCCATTTTCCACCCTTAAACTGGGTTCCATGATCAGTAATGATCGAAGATGGTTTCCCCAGGTGTGGGATATACTGTTCAGTTAGTATCCCCAGAATTTTCTGGGTAGTCGCTCGATTAGTAGGGTATAGCTTAACATATTTGGTGAAGTGGTCCATTATGATGGTTAGGTATCGATATTGGTGTCGACCTCCACTACGGGGAAATGGTCCGCAAATGTCTAGGAACACCTTCTCCAATTTTGCTTGGGAAGTGATTGGGATCATCACACCCTCCTTCTTCTCATTATTCGTTTTCACCAGCTGGCAGATTTTACAACTCTTTATATACATTTGGACCTTTCTATTGATGTTTTTTATATAGCAGCTCTCCTCCAGAGCTTTTATTACCTTGAGGGCGCCCATATGCCCGTAACGTATGTGGTAATTCACTATCAATTCCTTTTCGATCTGTGTCGGAACAATTACCTTCCAGATCTCTTCCTTCAAGGAGGTTTTAACGAACAGTATTTGTTTATTCATCTGATAATATTTAGCAACGGTTTCATCTCCCTCTTCTAGCCGAAGTTTGAGGTTTTGCAATTTTGGGTCCGCTTGTTGGTGGGTGCTCATGTTAGTCAATATGGTTGTTAAATCGGCTCTGGTGCTAAGAAGATGATATATTTTCAGCACGCTTTCTTTCTCCCCTTCGAAAGTTTGTTCTTCCACATTGACCCGGGACAACACATCCGCTACTATATTCTTTTTACCAGGGATGTACTCCCATTGTAGATGGTATTCTTGAAGGGCAAGTATCCACCTCGTTAGTCTGCCATGGTGCAGTTTGCAGCTTTTTAAGAATGAAATAGATTTATGGTCCGTTCGGATAGTAACGGGGTAGCCCAAAATGTAAGTGCGGAACTTACCGCAAGCAAATACCACGCTCAGTAACTCTTTTTCCGTCACCGTGTAATTCCTTTCGCATTGGTTCAAAGACCTGCTCGCGAAGCTAATTACTTGAGGTTGACCCTTCTCGTCCTCTTGATACAGTGTCGTTCCCAAACTGATGTTGCTGGCATCGCAATTCATGAAGAACGGTAACTTAAAGTTTGGGTGGCGAAGTATTATAGTAGCCAGAAATTTGTCCTTAATTTGTTGAAAAATCCCCTCTTGATCCTTACACCATACCCACTTGTTTTTAGATGATAATTGAGGTTGAAACCTCGCAGTTAACTCTGAATATTGTTCCTGGAACTTTCTATAATAATTGCAGAGTCCCAGGAATGACTGCAATTGCTTCCTGTTTTTGGGTGCCGGGAATTTCTGGATGGCTTCTACCTTTTCTGCCGACGGTGAGATTCCTTGATCGTCCAAGTTAAATCCTAAAAATTGCACTTCTCTGGCAATAAACTTGGATTTTTCCAACTTCAGCGTGACGTTACTGGCAGATAATTTTTTTAGCACATGTTCCACACGGTAACAGTGTTCCTCCCACGTCTTAGATGTTATCAGTAAGTCGTCGACGTACACCGTTGTAAACTGAAGTGCTTCTTGTCCCAATATCTGGTCCATGCAGGTCACAAAGATGGCAACTGAGTTTACCAATCCGAAGGGCAATCTTTTGAATTGGTAATTACGCCCCTCGAATATGAAAGCCAGATATTGGCGACTCCGTGGGTGCAACTCTACCTGCCAGTATCCGCACACCGTATCCCAAGTGCTGAAGTATTGGGTACCATGGAAGCGTTTCAGGATTTCCTCAATCTCACCGGGCGATGTTCTATCATTAATGATTTTCTTGTTTATTTCCCGAGCATCCAAACAAAGCCGGACTTCGCCGTTTTTCTTGGGAATTGCGACAATAGGGCTGGTGTACGGGGATTGACTAGGTTCTATTATATCGTTATTAATCATTCGATTAATTTCCGCTCTTACTGCCTCTTTTCGAGAATGTGCGATAGGGTAGGATTTCCTATTAAACTCTACTGTATCTCGGAATTGAAGGGTACATTGATAATTTCTTACCTTGCCTGGCTCATCGGAAAATACTGAGTGGTATCTTTCATAAATCTGTATTAGCTGATTCGCTTGAGTATTGGGTAATTTTTCTCTATTAATTCCGCTTCGGAAATCCCTTATCTCCTGTATTTTCTGGGACCATAAATCCTCGTCTGTAAGTTCATATACAATAGTGTTAGGAATGGTGTTAGTATTGGTATAATTTATGCTACGTATTTGCTGGTGGATACTGCTGGGAAGTGTCATTTCACTACCGACTAAATCGGCCGTCCAGGTTAGATCTCCGGTAAAGAGTGATACCTTCTCCATTCGTAAATCAATAATAGCCGAGTTCCTTCTCAGTACATCACATCCCACTAATATGTTGAAAGGTAATCCTGCCGCAATTAAGAAGACCATGTTCATCGCTATACCCTTACTAACGACATTCAATGATACTTGTTTTCTGATTGTCTTGTTTTGGCGACCCGTGGCACCGATTAATATAATGTTATTTATAGGTAAGGTTGGCAATAGCTTACCACATTTTCCTTGGATTCTCTCCAATTCTGTAGTGTTAATTATGGATACATTCGCACCGGTATCGATCATTAGTTGTGCGAATGTTCCTTCGACATTAATGTATATTATTTCGTTATTTATTATAGGGAGGCGAGTGTTGTCCTCCTCCAGTAATTCATTTCGAATATTTTTTAAATAATTACATCGAATGATTGTAATTTTATTGGGATTATTTACTATTGGCAATTCCTTTACATACCCAGGCGATAGAAGCAGCAAAAGGTCCTTATGGTTTATCACTGCCTCCTCCCGTTTAAATTCTCCTCATCTTGGTTATTAATAGGACCAACAGAGGCATCAGTGGGGAAACCTTGAGTAGGTTCCAGTCTTTCAGTTCTTGGTTCGTAGGTTGGTTCCCTATTTGTACGCCGCTCCGGGTCATCTAGGCTAGTACTTCGCCTTGGCAGATTATAATTAGAGTTGTCCCGTTCTCGGCTTCTGTTTCGATCTTCATACTCGTGTACGCTGCTCCGTCGTTGCTGGTTATATCTGCGATGGTTGCTTCCTTGCGCCCGTATAAAATTGACCCGTGGTCGGGAGAACCGGTTGTTGTTATTGGGATTAGGGTAACCCCTATTGTTATTGTCAAACCGCTCGGTGTTATTTGTAGGATTGGTATTTCTTTGTCTATTTACATAATTATTCGGGTAATAATTACCTCGATTACCAGAGAACCCGTTATTATTTCTGTTATTATTCGGGTTTATATTCCCGTGGTTATTATTGTTGTTATTACCATTCGTGGGGTGTTGATTATGGTAATTCGGGTTATATCTATTTCCTTGGTACCCACTGTTGACCGGTTGACTATTATTATTTGATGACGGATTATTTCGAACTTCTGGCCGCTCATTTCTTCTTCTGCTCTGCCTGTAATATTCTTCATTCTCATAGTTCTCCAATAGCTCCGTCATCGCCTGTATGGTCTTTATCTGACTACCTCTTCGAGCTCTTATGACCTCCTCGTCGTAATGATAAGAGAGCTTGTTCACCAGGCATTCCTCTGGTATGGCTGGTTCCAGGTGCTTGGCCAGGCACACTTTCCCAAGAAAGTACGCAGTCATGGTACTGCCAAACTGAGTTCTATATCGGCCATTGCAGATGTTGTCCCTTATTAAATTCTGAGTGGTCTCGGACCAATACTTAGACTTGAACAAACCTTTGAACTGCGGATAATCGGTTATTTCGCTCCTGTTCGCCATCCACCAATTATCCGTCATATCACGGAATGACTCGTCTAACAGTTCACGATTATTGGACCATCGATTACTTTTATGTTTGGCCATATATTCTTCGATACGGGCCAAGAACTCCATTGGCTTCCTTTTATACTGGCGAAAGTTAAGCCATTCTCTGTTCTCGTTTATTGGGATATTAGTAAAGCTGGTTGGTCGGCTCCGAATGGCTTCCATGTCCTCCTGGTTCTGTCTCACTTGACCAGTGATGTTAGTCATTGCTTCCTCCATTCCGTCGCATCTTTCCGTAATTCGAGTTCGTACCTTGCTGAGTTCTTCCTGGCTTTCCCTTCGGTTTTCTTCTGCCTTCTTGCGAGTAGACTCTTCAAGATTTGTGACCTTTGTGTTCACCACTTCCTTGAACTCTTGTACCTCCACTTCCGTCAGCCGACATCTTCCATCAACTTCTCTTATCTGTTGGTTTATAGTTATGGTTTCGTCTTCCAGCTTTTTGGTCATAGATTTCTTATTTTCCTTGAGTTCCTTGTTCATTTCCTTTCTTAATAGCTCCATTCGTTCGTCTAACTTGTCTAGATTCTCCTGGTTCACTTCCCGTAATTCTTCTCGTAGTAGTTGGTTGTCCTCTCTTAACTCTTCCAACCTCTCCCCCATCTTCTCTTCCATTTTCTTGTTATTCTCCTCAAATTCTTCTTCCATCTTTTTGCTGGTTTCCTCCAGTTTCTGGTTAGTTTCATCAATTTTCCGGCTTAAAGATCGGTTGTCTTTCTTCATTTCCTTGTTGGTTTCTTCCATCTTGTCTTCCAAATTCTTCTTATTTTCTTCCATTTTCTTTTCCACCTTCTTACTGGTTTCCTCAATTCTCTTATGGGTGTCTTCAATCTTTTTACTTAATTCTTCTTTTGTTGCTTGGTTGTCCTTCTTCAATTCTTCTTTTAACGATTGGTTATCATTCTTCAACTCTTCTTTTGTTGCTTGGTTGTCCTTCCTTAAGTTTTCTTCCATCTTCTTGCTGTTTTCTTCCATGTCTTTTTTCAACTCTTCCTTTGTTGTTTGGTTGTCCTTCCTTATTTGCATGAACATTTCCATTAATTTGTCCATTTTACTTTCTTCTGTTGTTTTGGATTTCTCCTGGTCTTGGACATGGACGTCCCCTGTTTGAGTGGGTATTTCGGGTTGTTTCTCTGGTGGTGCTGGTTGTTGATGTTCTACCCGTTCTAGTATCTTTTCCACGTCCTCCACTGGGGTCGCCTCCTTATCCTCCATATCGAGTTCTTTCTCGGCCTCCGCCGCTCTCTTCTTTGATGTGGCACGACGCATCATCTTCCCTGATTCCCTGGCTGACTAACCGCTGCCAAGCTGAATTAGGAATTGGGTAAGTAATTACAGTAATTTCAACCCCTAATTACAGCCCTTTAGTTGGACGCCAAATTTGTAATAATACGTTGCAGTCCTGGTTTCTTCAAGCCCCGCGATGGAAGCCAAATTTGTAATAATACATTTCGTGGTGGTGGGAATAATAAAATAAATATCGATGTATGTTGATTGTGCTCTCCTGAAAGTCCCACTGGTTGTGCTAGCTGAATTTGTAATAAATAGCGTGAGTTTCAATGTAATAATGTGTGTAGTAACGTAGCTATGTCTTCTAAGTCTTCGTTCTGCTCGCAGTGTTGATCTTCACTTTTGTATTAAAACAATAATATAATCGTAATTGTAATGGTGTTCTGGTATAGTATTACCCAGAATAATTTTTATGGTGCGTATGTGTAGTAGTGACGTTCCGCTCTGGGAAACGTCGATTTGGTAATGTTCCTGGATTATGTGGTTATCAAATATTCTAGGTGTCTGTTGCTGTTGCAGCAATTTAAAATGTGATATAAATTTAAAATTTATATTTATAATAAAAAATAAATTCTGGAAAAATGTTTTCAATGTGTTTATATTCTTCAAATTTAGAAATAAATTGAGGTTGTTGATTGTAATTATAAGTATGATGGTATAGTGTGTATTCTAGTAATAATCTTCCCTTTTGTAAATCTGTTAAAAAGACAATCCAGTTAACTTCAAATTAGGCGCAAACGGCTCTCTTCTTCTTACTCTTGAAAGGTTGTAGTTCGCATATACCGCCTTTAAAGGTTATTCAGTTTTCTTGAAGAATTAACTATTATGTCCTTTTATAAGAGGAATGAACTTCAAATTACTAAATAACAATCGTTTATTAAACAGAATAATAAATTTTGGTTGATAAAAATATTGATGTTACAATGCCGTATCGACTCGCTCAGGGCCGGTCGATATATGAATTTTACATTGGTATTATAAAAATAGTAGGTTCTTTGAACGGTTAATTATATAAAAAGCCAGAGAAGGTCAGGATCAGAAAGTATAACACTTACAATTCTAAAAATGTCTTAAAATTAAACAATATAATGGTAGTTATTAATAATAAAAGTTTATATATAATTTTTATTCACCACTGTTCAGCAAACAGTCGCCTGATAGAGTTGATGAGATTGGGTCAAAATGGCCGCCTGGCGCATGCGCGATGATCGCCTTCTAACCTGGATGTAGTACTTGTTGGAATAAATACGTCCTTTCTTCGTTTAAATGATATTCGTAATTGTATATAATCTTTTGGGGTATAGTTTATTGTCACTGGTGCAAGATGGAAACGTTCACTTGGTGTAAAAATGTTGTTAAATAGGTATATCAACTGGTGTTTATGTGTGTCAGTTAACCTCGAATTTTCACTTGGTATTTGGTGTGATTTCAGTGTTATTTCATTTAATGAGTTGTATTTGATGCTGTTTATTGGTGTTATGTAGTTTATAGGGCAACTTCAACACGTCACAATAATTAAAATAGTTAAAAAATTTAATTTTGCACAAACTGATTCCGAACTCTATTATACGTAACCGCCATTGAAGGTTGTTTTTATCAAATATTCACGTCAAGTGCTCGCTTCAATGTATAATAATGAACTGTCTGTATTTCCTTCGTCTCATGAAAATCTTAGCCTATATAATATATCTCATACATTGTTTGAAATTGCCATAACTTCCGATACACTTTAAAAATGTACATTATGTTCATAAAATAAATTCGTTATTACTTAACTGTTTGAAATATAAAATACATATTCGTTTTCACTATTCTATTCTACTTATTTTGATAGTAATTAAGCTAGTATTACAAAGTTTTATCTGAAAATTATATTTCTTATAATTTTTTGGGAGGTAGGCCTAAAATTATACTTCCTGTCTGCTATGTAAATAATAGCCATTTTCCCTAATATAATTATTATTCTATTAAATCTGAAATTTGTATAATTATCAATTCTCACTTATTTTATTGCAATTTAGTATACTAATGATGGTTTTTTAATATAATTCATTTGTATATGACTCCCCTTAGGATAATGTCAGTGAATCTATTTCAGTTTTAATGGTATCTTATTAGACAATTAAATAATTTTACTCATATAATGACCATATCTCTAGAAAGCCTTATTTACATAGTATTTAATATGTTGAGTTTATCTTGCCTAAATATTGTCATTTTATCTGGTTTAGAAGACTAGGTTTGTTAATTATTCTGCAGTTTAAATTTATTCTTTGGCCTAGATCTGATGTGTAGCTAATTTCCAAATGTTTTACTAATGTAATTATTTTATTTCCTTCTCTGACTTCTGATTCTGATATATTTGATTAAAAATTAGTTCTTTGAGCTGGCATAACAGTAATTATAGATTATACAATTAAAATATAACACCTAGATATATAAAACTGGTGTTCTGAATAACATTGTTTTGGTATATCACCTAATAACATAATAAAAAGTATTTCTACAACATTGGAATGATATCTATTTTTAGATAGTGCATTCCTAAATTAAAATGAACAATAAAATAACAATTATAATACTAATATTTCTTATGATTAATCCTTACTTATCTAAATGTTATATGTAATAGGAACCTAACATCCTGGTTCCACATATAATTGTTAACACCTTCTATAAACTTCATCATAAACAGTTTGTTCTGTAATTCCCCATTTTATAAGATTTATGCCCCCTCTTAAAGTATAACCCTGGCTATCTAATTTATATTCCATTCTATGGAATGTTCATACAGCTTTAGTAGCCTTTTATTAGTAACATTACTATTTCATTATCAAAGTAGACACTGTTCATAAAACTTAAAGTTTGTTACTTTGTACTGTAACTCATGCACCTTTTTAAAGTTTATTATTTATAATTTGATCACTTGCACTTGTCTATGGTGAATTATCAATATATTTACTAGTCTTTCTCTAGTTTTTAACATGAAATATTCAACCATGGGGGAACTGTGAAGATTAGTTTCTACAAACTAAACAATAACTTTTTGAATGCACTTATATGTAATACTACTAACACTTTTAGTTTTTTGTCAGTTTTACAGTGATATGGTTTTTTAGGGTGTTATACTTTCTCTTTGGGCATTCATTGATTTTGGAGTTTTTTGGGGTTCTATCCCTATGGGGTTTTTGTTTTATATGGGTCGTCTTAATTATTCTTCTTTCTTCTTTGAGTTTGGGTTATTCTTCCTTCTTCTGTAGTTTTGGATTATCCTTCTTTCTTCTTTCTTCTGTCTTCAGTAGCTTTGATTGTTCTTCTTTCTTCCTTCTTCTGTAGTAGTATTTTTAATTAGTCTTCTTTCTTCTTTCTTCAGTAGCTTTGATTGTTCTTCTTTCTTCCTTCTTCTGTAGTAGTAGTTTTAATTAGTCTTCTTTCTTCCTTGGTTTTAATTATTCTTCTTTCTTCTTTCTTCAGTAGTTTTAATTAGTCTTCTTTCTTCTCTAGTTTTAATTATTCTTCTTTCTTCTGTCTTCAGTAGATTTAGTTTTGATTATTCTTCTTTCTTCCTTCTTCAGTAGGAATAGATTTGGTTGTTCTTCTTCCTTCTTTCTTCAGTAATAGTAGTTTTAATTATTCTTCCTTCTTCCTTCTTCAGTAGATTTAGTTTGGGATTATTCTTCTTTCTTCTTTGAGTTTTAATTAGTTTTGTTTCTTCTGTCTTCAGTAGCTTTGATTGTTCTTCTTTCTTCCTTCTTCAGTAGTAGTAGTTTTAACTAGTTCTTCTTTCTTCCTTCTTCAGTAGTAATAGTTTTAATTAGTTCTTCTTTCTTCTCTAGTTTTAATTATTCTTCTTTCTTCTGTCTTCAGTAGCTTTGATTGTTCTTCTTTCTTCTTTCTTCAGTAGTAGTAGTTTTAATTAGTTCTTCTTTCTTCTCTAGTTTTAATTATTCTTCTTTCTTCCTTCTCCAGTATTGGTAGTTTTAATTAGTCTTCTTTCTTCTTTCTTCAGTAGTAGTAGTTTTAATTAGTTCTTCTTTCTTCTTTAGCTTTGATTGTTCTTCTTTCTTCATTCTTCAGTAGTAGTAGTTTTAATTAGTTCTTCTTTCTTCTCTAGTTTTAATTATTCTTCTTTCTTCTTTCTTCAGTATCTTTGATTGTTCTTCTTTCTTCATTAGATTTAGTTTGTTCTTCTTTCTTCTTTCTTCAGTAGCTTTGATTGTTCTTCTTTCTTCCTTCTTCAGTAGCAGTAGTTTTAATTAGTTCTTCTTTCTTCTCTAGTTTTAATTATTCTTCTTTCTTCTTTCTTCTGTCTTCTGTATCTTTGATTGTTCTTCTTTCTTCATTCTTCAGTAGTAGTAGTTTTAATTAGTTCTTCTTTCTTCTTTCTTCTTTCTTCTTTCTTCTTTCTTCTTTCTTCTTTCTTCTTTCTTCTGTAATAGTAGTTTTAATTAGTCTTCCTTCTTCTTTCTTCAATAGATTTAGTTTGGGATTATTCTTCTTTCTTCTTTGAGTTTTAATTGTTCTTCTTTCTTCCTTCTTCTGTAGTTTTAATTAGTCTTCTTTCTTCTTTAGTTTTAATTAGTCTTCTTTCTTCCTTGATTTTAATTATTCTTCTTTCTTCTGTCTTCAGTAGCTTTGTTTTTTCTGGTCTGGTTTCTTTGACGGGGTATATTAATTGCCTGCTTCTATCTTACCTGGGTAATTTTGTTATTATTATTTTTAGTCTTCTGGGTTTTTAAATTTGTATTATATTATATTATTTGCAGAAATTTTCTTTATTCAACCTTTCTTGTGAATATATTATTAAACAGTGCATTTTAATTAATTCTCATCTGGATATTCCATATATTAGAGCTTTATTAATGATCATTGAGTAATGCATTTGTGTGGATTATCTGTCACGCTACAAAGGTTTGTATGGAGTTTGCATGTCTGTCACAAAGAAGCAAGATGATAAGGAATAAGAAAACAAGATGTTTGACTTCATCTGAACAACAGTGTTTAAAAAGTACATTAATGTTGAAGTTTGATAGTGTTACGACGGATCCTCATGTTGTACAGTGGAAACAAAATAAATGACCAATGAAATCGCTAATTACAAACAATAGTTAGAATTCAGCAAAGGTACTCTTATACAATAATTCAAGTAAAATTTGTCCAACAACAATAAATGTCACCTTATTTCAGTTTTGCACAATTAACACAATAATCACTTTCCACTACTGCTACTGCTAATACCGTTGGTCTAAAACCGAACTGCGTTGCTTCGATATCCAATATATTTTGCCGCGTAGCATTATAGTGACACATCGGGCCTGGATGCCGGAAGAATAGTTGAGTAACGTCTGGAAGGGGTATGTCGAAGAATCCAGAGCGCTCCGTAATTCTGTCGCTCGAATAGACGTAGGCACTCAGCGATGCGGTACTATTTATTTCCTCAGCATAGCAATAGACTAATAGGTCACACCGTATGTCATGAAAGCTTAGTCAACACGCTATTGAACGGACGACAAAGAGGAGTGCCAAGGAAGATCCCGTTTCAAATACATAAAACAGATAATGGAAGGAGGGTGCATTATACTGAATTCAGGGGCGCAGCCAAAATTTTCTTCGGGGGGGGAGTTCGAAATTTGTAAATAAAACTTGAAACATTAAAATAAACGTCTTGTTATTTGATGTTTACTTTGTTGTGTGAAACAAAATGGCTACAACAATAAGTGTTTAAAACTTAACAACGTCATGAATTCATGAAAGATAGGACCTTACATTGCAATACGTACAAATAAAATAAACGATACCGGGAAACTGGCACGAATTTTTGCCCATCTTCTGATTGCGTAAGGTCGGTTTTTGTTTCGTGCTGGTAAGATCGGTGTTTGTCTCCGTTAGTAAACTCAGTGTTTGAAAACTGTGCGTTGTTATTAAACGCGGTTATATCGCGTGTGTGTCTATTGCAATGCCTACAAGTCGAGACAACGTTAGTAAACAGAAGTTTGGATTTCAGAAAAGAAATAGAAAAAACAGGAAGAGTTGTTAAGGAGTCAGAGAGGTGAGTTTGGAAAACGTTTTCTGCAGTCTTCTATTTTCCGAAGCACTAACATTCTAAATCATCTCTAGAAAGTTGAACCTACCGGATTATAGTTACAAAGGATAATTTTTTTAAACTGTTAAATGGTGTTGTATAGAATGTTAAGGCTGGGATAAAGAAAAAATTGTTTTGTTTAAGGGATCCCGCGACTGTGTTCTCGCGGCTTTGAGAGCGAACAAGGTGATTAGAACGTTTAAAAAACAGTGTAAGTAATGTAATACATAACAGGGAATCCAACGGTTATTTTTGTTTATAATAGGTGATTCAGTTGGAGGTTGCAGTTTAAAGTTGGCAATACTGTTTTCTTGTGAAAGATAAACAGCTAATATTTGAAATTAGTCATGTTTAAGTATTGACATTTGTTGTTATGGAGCGGTATTCGACTCAAGAATGTATTTTAATTGTTAAAACCTATTTTCGAAGTGGAGAAAATTTAACTAACACGATTTGCCCACTGCGAAATGACTTCAGTAACCATAACCGTCCATCTCGTGACGCGATTAAAAAATTAATCGTAAAATTAAATAGAACTGGATCAGTGCTGGATGTGCAAAGACCAGTACGTCCTCGTAGTGGACGGTCACTCACAAATATCGCCGCAGTGAGTGTCAGTGTCCATGACAATCCATCGACCTCCATTCGCCATCGTTCCCAGAAGTTGGACCTTTCCTACAGCACCACGCAGCGGACTTTAACTAAAGATCTGCATTTGCATGCCTGTTCAGACTTTGAACTTGTAACCTCTGTACTTTAAATACTGCAATGCGACACGCGCAGATGACGTCACGTTTTTCTTATCTACCGTCTACAGCCGGTTCAGCTGGGCTGTCTGTAGCGAAATTTTCGTTAGTTGTTTTAAATACTCCGAGTCGATCACTCGTAACATTCCCAGACGCGGCTACTGGCTTTCATTATTTAATTATTATTATGTGCAACATGCACTGATCATACTTGGCGATCTCTGCCTTATTCATTATGTCTTTCGACTTTTATTACTAATTAATTAACGGGCATCATGGCGATTAAACTTCTGCACGTGTCAGCAATAGTATCAAAATTCAACAGTTTTCAATAAAAGATTATTACATCAAAAATTATACAGTCCACTTCAATTTACTTCCGAACCAGCCCTCTTCATTTAGCGCTCCAGGAATAGCTCAAGAGCTTCCAAGACGCAACATTTGGTCCTCCGGGCCGGATTTTATTTTCGCCTTAAGGGCAACATTTTGGTTCACTATTTCAAAATATTTCATTTAATGGGCACAAAAAGCCTGTGTCCCAAACAAGCTTTAAAATTTAAATATTTTCAAATTGAGATTGCTGGCCGTGGCATGTCCTTTGTTGCCGCAAAGACGACCTCCAGGACTCACACACAAGATACGACAGAGCGTCAGACCTGACACGACAGGAAACGGCAAGACAGTTATTCAACAGCAGCAAATTCCACAACGGCAAATCACGCTGAGATACGACGACAGCATTCATCCAAAACCAGCACCAACAGGCGGGGCACCAACATCACAGGATTGACGGACGGGATCAGAGCGGAACCAACAGGACCGAAGCAGTTCTGAGCACGCCAGGATTCCACGTGATTATAAACTTTTATTTTTCATATAATTGTTCATATAATGCATGAATATAACAATCTGATTAATATTTTATAGTCAATATGCTATTATTGATGCTTTTCTGCAAACATATATCATTATAATATGAGCATATTTTCATAAATGCGTAATAACGCATTAGAAGTTCAAGTGTCGAGATAAAGTTATATGTATTATTAGTTAAATTCATAATTTCAATAACGCTGATGGCTGTTTTTTTAAAAAAAGATAATAAGTATAGGTCATAGTAAGTAATGTGTTAAGTTATGTGACGATCATTAGCTCCCGTATTATATCAAATTTTATCAAAATTACGTCAATTATTCACCTGCTCTGCGCTTAAATTCTTTTAAATTACATTTTTTAATCGCAATCATGGCTGATGTGGAAGCTCTGATAAAGAAACGGGGCACTATTAAAGCATCTATATCCCGCGTGAACACGTTCGCGGATAATTTCGATCCGGAAACCAGCGATCATCACGCATTAAAAATAAAGCTTCGGCATTTAATGGAATTATCCACTAAATACGATGATATTCAGTCCCAAATTGAATCCGATGACGCTGATTTCGCATTAGCAAGTGATAGAGTCCAGACTGAGGACGATCTTTGCAGCATCGAATGCAAGTTGCAACACTTGTTAGAGCAAGTGGAACAGGTGAATCAAAAACCGCTGATTAATACCGAAATTATGCCTCTTAAAACCCCCCCTTTACAGTTGGAACCGATCAAATTACCTCGGTTTTCGGGTAACTTTATTGAGTGGCAACACTATTATAACATATTTCTCGAATTAATACACGCCAGAACCGATCTGACGAATATTCAAAAGCTACACTACTTGCACTCGTCATTAAATGACGAGGCGCTGAACGTGATAAAATCGCTGCCAATTACTCATGAAAATTATGCGGTAGCTATTGATCTACTAAAAAATAGGTACGACAGTAAGTTGATTGTCTCAGCCCATCATGTGGGGAATGTCTTGGGTATGCAATCGGTTCAACACGAGTCCAAAACTAGTATTTCCAGATTTATTGACAATATAACCGCTAATATCAATGCGTTAAACACCTTAAACTTACCCGTAAATACATTCGAAATTATTCTTATTCATTACTTGGCCCAAAAACTCGATAGTTACACGCTTCGACTGTGGAAAGAAAGTTTATCAGAAGAACGATTTCCTAACTTTAATAATTTCATAAAATTTCTAAATACACGTAGATAGTTTTTGCGAAATCTGGACAGCGCAACCACTTCAACAAGCAAGATAAACGTTTGCGATAAGGCCCATTATTGCAAGGCAATTAAAACGGTGAATGCAGCCAAAGCAGCATTCCACTCCCATGTCGGAAATAATGTATGTCAGCTGTGCAAGGGTAAACACAGAATTACTGATTGTTCACAATTTATGACGCTTACTATACACGAGAGAAAAAACATTATAATCAAAAATAAACTCTGTCTAAATTGCTTTCGCCCAGGCCACTATAGTGCCCACTGCCCATCTAAATTTTCTTGCAGAACGTGTGCGAAACGTCATCATACCATGATTCATATGCCTAACAAGAACGGATCGTGCAGTAACAACCAGTGTTCGCTAAAATTACAAACAAATAAGTCCATATTATTATCTACCGCAGTCTGCATGACAACTGATCATGTAGGTAGAAAGCACCCGGTTAGGATTTTATTGGATTCTGGATCGCAGGCTAACTTCTTTACCATGGATTTCGCACGTCGCATGGGTCTGAAACTAATCAAATCTCAATTGCCCATAACGGGTATAAACAATTCATTGTCCCAAGTTGACTTCAGTACCAGAGTAAGGTTACAGTCTCGCTATAAACATTTTAGTTTAAATATACATTGCGCTGTGCTTCCCAGCATCACTAATAATCTCCAGGCGGAATCATTTGACGTAGCATCTTTAAATTCACCAAAGGGCATATTTTTAGCTGACCCACAACTCAACTTCTCGTCGCAAGTCGATTTATTGCTCGGTGCTCAGTATTATTTCCAGTTACTTGAACCTATTAAATTTATCCGTAGCCCACATTTTCCCATAATTCAGGAGACAAAGCTAGGATTCATTCTCGCAGGTAATTTGCCGTTTAATGTCGACATGACGAAACCGGTTTCATCCTTTATGGTATGTGATAATGACAGTGCAATTTCCTCGCAACTAAAGGAATTTTGGAAGTTGGAGGAAGTTTTTATTCGTGATACCTCCGCTGAGGACTCGGCATGCGAGAATCATTTTGTGTCCAATACTGTCCGTAATGAGGATGGCAGATTTGTGGTATCCCTGCCTCGCAGGTCAGACAAGTCTCATTTAGGCGATTCTCTCTCCGGCGCTAGCTGCAGATCTCAATCTCTGGAAATTAAGGTCCAGCAGAAACGTAAACGTAAACGTAACCGATTTTTACACGCTCACCCGCATGAGTCATCATCATGGCCTATCAGTGCCTTCGATACTCATTCTCCCTGCACTTATCCCGATCTGGAACAGGAACGACGCAAGCAGGCCCAAACCTCACTAATTGTCGCTTCAACCACCTCCAGTTATGTTGAAAATTACTCATCCCTTACAAGACTCATTCGCGTTTTCTCATATTGCCGTAGGTTTATTCGTAACTCTAGGCTCCCCGTTGCAGACAGGTGAACTTCTTTTTTGTCAGCCCAGGAGTTGCATGATACTCTTTTGGTTTTTATTCGCCAGTCTCAGCAATTGCACTTCAGCATTGAGGTTAAGGAGCTTGAGGCACATCGCTGCATCCCCAACAGCAGTAAAATTCTCTCGCTCAACCCCTTCCTTGATGAGTCAGGTATATTGAGAGTGGGTGGACGTCTGGAGCTCTCCCAGCTTAACTACGCGAGCAAACATCAAATAATTCTACATCCGCATTCTCATCTGACCAAGTTGATCATAGAAAACGAGCATCTTCGTTTATTGCACTCTGGTGTACAATTAACCCAGTTTTCTCTGAGACAGAAATATTGGATCGTTAACGATAAATCCTATATACGCTCGGTAATACATAAATGCATCACTTGTTTCCGTTACCGTGCTAGGGGCGCGAACCAATTATTGGGACAGTTACCCCCTTCCAGGGTCACGCCTGCTAAGCCGTTTTCCCAATCTGCTGTGGACTATGCCGGACCCGTACTTATACGTCATGGCGGGCAGCACTCAAAATCGACGTCAAAAGCGTATATTGCGTTATTTATATGCATGAGCACTAAGGCCATTCATTTGGAACTTGTATCAGATCTTACCTCAGACGCCTTCTTAGCGGCCTTAAAACGGTTCATCGCGCGTAGAGGTATTCCCACTCAGATATTTTCAGACAATGGTACGAATTTTCGTCGTGCTAGCAGCATATTACACGAATTGTACAGGCTTTTGAAATCGAAGGGATTTGAGAAAGCAACTCAGGAGTTTATCAGTTCCCAGGGCATTAAGTGGTCCTTTATTCCACCCTCTGCCCCTCATTTCGGTGGTTTGTGGGAAAGCGGAGTAAAAAGTGTCAAATTTCATTTACGTCGCGTGATTGGCTGTTCCCTTTTGAATTTCGAGGAGTATTCTACAATTCTAACTCAAATAGAGTCTTGCCTTAATTCACGCCCTTTATTCTCTATATCCAATGATTTTAGGGACCCTGAACCGCTAACTCTCGCTCATTTCCTGGTCGGTTCTCCACTTACGGCACTCCCGGAGCCCGACTATACCCAAGTCAGTATTAGTCGTTTGGGCAGATGGCAGCTGCTCCAAAGATTCACACACTCCATCTGGAAACGATGGTCCAAAGATTATTTGCACCAGTTGCAGCAGCGCAACAAATGGCGCACCACTTCAAGGAATTTAACTGTCGGACAGCTCGTCCTCATTCTAGACGATAATGCACCCCCCCCCTTCAATGGAAACGCGGGGTAATCACAAATGTTTACGCGGGTCAGGACTCAATAGTGCGCGTTGTCGAAGTTCGCACCGCACAGGGTATCCACATATGTCGAGAAACACCTTTTCCAGTTTGGCGTTTGAAGTGATGGGTATCATTGTTCCATCCTTTCTCTCGTTATTCGTTTTGACCATCTGACATATTGTGCAGGTTTTAATGTTTTTATTTACCTTTTTAGTTATACCTTTTATGAACATTTCTTCCTCTAATGCTTTTACCATTTTGAGTGTTCCCATATGTCCGTATCTGACATGGTAATCTTTAATTATTTTATTTTCTATTGAGTTTGGAACTACCAGTTTCCATGTTCCTTGGTTCTTTTTGGTTTTAACGAATAGTATATCTTTGTGTATGCAATAAAAGTTATTTATAATTTCCTCAGATTCCAACAGTCTTCTTCGTATGTTTAAGATTTTGGTGTCTTGCTTCTGCTGTAGCACTATTTCGCGTACAATATCTTCCAGGTCCTTCCTATCCTTTAATATGTAATACACTTTGACGATCTTTTCCTTTTCTCCTTCAAATGTTTGGTTTTCTACATTTATTCTGGACAATTTATTTTTATTGATTATGGTTTTTGATAGCTCTTCTCATTCACTTTGTCTTATTCGTTTCAGTCATTTCTTGTCAATTATTCTTAAGCCTTTTTTTTTCTTTAAATATCATTTATGTTTCTTGTTTTGGTTATTCTTAATTGGTTTAATTAATTTAATGCTCCTTCATTTCCATTGGTTTGCTTGGTCATTACCCTGAAAATCAGTCCCATTTCTCGGCGTGTTCATCTTCACGTTGTTTACCCATGGTCCATCATTTCCTCTCCACTTGTGGTTCGGATAACTTTGGTGTGTATAACTATTTTCTTCCTTGTGAAATAGGTATCTTCTATCTTGTACCACAATTCTTCTAATATCATATGTTCCGTAGTATCAATGTCTACATCCTTCACTATATTATGTTGTTCATTAATCAACGAAGTTAATTGTACCTCCCTCATTAATGTCATAATTGATTTTTTATTCAGCATTTCCAATTCTGGTGTACTCATGTGTTTTAGAGACCTCCTTAATTTGTGACACTCTGTTTTGTTGAGAGTCCTTTCAAATTTGGGTAATTTCCATTTTCTTATCGATTTGCTGAAGTTTTCCTCCGCTGGTTTGTTGTGAGTTCCCTCTATAATTTCTTTTAAGGTCCTCCTACAATCTTTATATTTCATTAATTTGCTTTGGTCAGTAACTGGTAAATTGAACACATCAATTAGTCCATGCTTCATCATCTCCACTTCTTCTCTTGTTTTTAGTAGTTTCTTTTTATATATTTTTCCTAGTTCCTTTGTTTTCTTAATCTTCTTAATTATTCGATTCTTCTTTACTCTTCTACGGTTGGTTTTTATGTGCTTAATTTTCTCATTGTTTTTGTTATCTTTATTCTCAGAAAACAATATACTTTTGTCTTCTTTAATTTCTATCTCCTTACTACCTTCAGAAGTGGTGTCTGGTGTTTCATTCAATTGTTTGAAACCACTATCTACTGTTTCATTAAGTTGATCTGCTGGGTAACTTGTTTCTTCCCATTTCTTATTCATCCCCGTTTTTGTCTGCTTGTCTTCTTCATGATGTCCTATTAGTATGTATCTTAATTCTCCCTTCAGTTCTTCATTACTTTTTTGGATGTGCTCCTTCAGTTGCTGTTGTAGAGCTTCTTGGTTCTTCCGCAAAGTATCACTGTGTTCCTCCATTTTCTCATTGATTTGTTGTTTTAGTGTCTCATTATCGTCTTCGATTTTATTGTTCAACGTCTCTATATCTTCCCTAATTTTCTCCTCCATCTGGTCTATTTTTTCATCGAGTTTTTCGTTTAATTCTTCATTGTTTCTGTCCAATTTTTCATGTACTTTCCTATTATCTTCCTGGATTTGGTCTATTTTTTCATTCGTTTTCTTATTATCTTCCTTCTGTTTCTTAAAATTTTCATCAGTTTTCTCCTGGTTTTTGTTCAATTGTTCCATCATCATCCTCATCATGTTCTCCATCCTCTCCCCTTCGGTTGGTGTAGCCTTGTCTGGTTGGTCTCCGACCGTTACTTCTACTTCCGGTTCAGGTTGTGTTGAATTTTCCGGTTGGTCCTCTTGGGGATCCTCTTCGATCATTTCCACGATCATTTCTTCAATCTCTTCCATTTCTTCTTCGTTAGTACCTTCAGTTCCTTTCTTTGCTTGGTATCTTGTAACCACGGAATGTCTCATAACCGCCGCTAGTCTTCTTTTCTAGCCTCAATAGTTGGTCGCCAATCTGTAACGAATGTATTTAGAGACGTCCGTCTTATTTAAGCCCCCCCCCCCGTTGGTCGCCAATTGTAACGAAAAATTCTTGTCGTCTCTGTAAAATGTGTACGTGTTCTTGAAACTGTGTATGTTGTGTGTTCGCCTCACACTGGTTTCGTTACATCAATTGTTTTGCGCTAACGAAGTCCGCAGCGATGTTTCAAATTACCAGTACAACGCGAGTGGAAACCTTACCTGTTTGTTCATAGGGGTTTAATAATCCCGGGTGGCGCCAAATTGTTTATCTAAAACAATTAAATTAATGAATGATGTGACAAAAGTGTTTCAAGCTATGACGGCCGGGAGTATTCGAATTTGTTCCCGCCTTCGCACGACCTATTGAATCAAGCAGGTAGTGTGTCGAGTTGCAGCGTGAGCGCTGGCCGTCAATTCTGGAAGTTCGCTAAAATGCACAAATTATACAATACACTTCCCTATTAAATAAAAACAATGGTTACACTTGTACCATAAAATTTGCACCGACAGTTAATATGAGACAATTTCTCTAGGGTTGGCGAAATCGATTTTGGAATGATTCATACGGCCTAAGATGGCTGCCTTTAGTTTGTTTACAATCTGTTCCGTTTCAAATCTAGGTTCTTTTGATTATGAGAAAACATTAATTTATGATTACAATAAAAAGTACACTACCTTACATTATTTGTACTTATATAACATAAAGTGTAGCTACTGCAGTGTAGTAAAGTGTGTTTCAAAAGTTCGCAATCTAATGCATGGTTATTTCCTTAATTCATAAATTTTCAGTGTTTGTTTATCTTACTTAATCTTTGAAAGAAATTATTTTCAGTTTATAGTGAGAGTTGTAACAGTCGTTCAGTTGTAATGTAATTGGGCTGCAATCGTATTCAGTTTTCATTAATCTGGGGGCTTAAGTATGTCTTGCGTCCTTTTCATGTTGGTTGTAGTCATTTTTTCATTTAATTCTCAGGTAAAATGGTCCTTGGCATCAGTTAGATATCATAGTTCCTCGTCTTCTTCTTACTGGTTCATGTTTTTGAATTTAGATTACATTTTATACGTTTAAAATGAAAATTTAGGTCATTCAATATTTGGCGTCTAATCTTGACGAGCGTCACTTTGAGAGTACTATAAATTAACGGAAAATTCGCAACCAACGTCTGTTGTCATGGTTACATGTTAATTCTGATTGGTTAATCTTGGCTTATAACCATTGTTATCAAATTTGAATTTTTATTCAAATTTACTGTATATCTTCTGAATGCTTTTATTCTTCTGTCTTCCTTCCTATGTATTAAATATTATCACTACTTTTATTATTTGCTTTCAAAGATTGTTTTGATATCCCATAAGGTTGGGTTCTATAAAATATTAATGTTTGTACATTTATGTTAATATTTGTTAATTACATTTCTTTTGTAATTTAAGTCTTTATTCTAACATTTTTCTTTTAAAATGATTTACAAATTATCCTTGGCTATTTATTCGCCTTGGATTTGTTAAATTCCTTATTGATTTTATACAATTTGCAGTTATTTGTTTCTGGCAGTTAGGCATTTCATAGGCCTAAGTAGCCATTGATTATATTTATTTATTTTATACAAATTATATTTCATTTTATTCTAATGTGTTTTGTTTTGTTATTATAATTGATTATTAATAATAAGATTCTTATTTTAATAATAATGTCACCATCACTATTCAGTGTTCATTACATGTTATTATTTGTTTACTCCTACTATTATCATTAACAATGTTATTAATTATTAATGTGGTTCACTATTAATCATTTAGAGTTTGTTTATAGATTATTAAGTGTTTTTTCCTATTAATATGGTTTCTAATTATTTTGAGGTTTTACACTTTCACTTTTGCACTCCTTAAATGTTTATATTAAGTGTTTATTAGTGGGTAACCCCTATAATTACTTTTTCTTTGTCACTTAGTTGATTTTATATTCTCACTATCTCACTATCTCTCTCATTACAAAGATTATTTACATTATTAATAAGTTTATGTCGTTATAGAGTTTTTTGTTACATCTAACTCTAATTCTTGGGTTAGTGTACTTTTATTTTTTCACATTACGTTATTGGGTTTTATCAAATCATTTACATTCATTTTTCAATGGACAATAATAATTATTCTAGGTATTGGTTAGTTATTGGGTTCGTTTCCAATATTACTTATGAGTGTACCATTTCTCCTTTTCATATTCTATATTATTTGTCCGTGTTTTCTCATTCGGTTTCACTTTATTTCCTTTATACTTGGTTAGTTTCATGTTCATTTTCCTTCTTTACCTTCATATTATTTTGCTTCATTTTATTTTGGTTTTCCTCTTCTCACTTGGTTTTATTTCATTTGGTTGTATGGAGTCATTCACTTCCTTTGAGTGTTTTTATTTGGTCAATCACTTTCTTATTTGGTTTTATTCTTGTTTGGTTTCGTTGTTCCCTTTTTATTTGGTCAACCACTTCCTTATTTGGTTTCGTCTTTTCCCTTCTTCTTTTGGTTCTTTTTATTTGGTCAATCCCTTGGGTTAGGTCATGTCGTCGTTTGTTGTGTCATTGTCATTTTATTTTCATTATATTAAACATTTTATTTTATACGAATTACAGTACTTTTTTATATTCATGATTCATCTTTTTTATCCCTGGTATTGGGGTGGCGTATTTGTATTGTAACAAGAGAGACGTTTATAGTTTATTGTAATCAAAATGTAAGATGTGGATAAGAAATAAATAAATGTTACTACATTGGGATGAGGTGTCTGATGTTATTTACTAACTACTGCCTAAAGGCTTAAATAAACAAAATGATTGGTATAACTATTAAAAAAAAAAAACCTTACCTATTTGTGTACATGAAAAGCCATAAGCCAATAACCTTAATTAGTTTAATGGGATTTGACTGTGTATGGGTCCTGCTACAGTATGTGGGCCAGTGGCTACGAATATACACAATTTGCCGCCTGTTGCCTGCTATCGTGGTGCTGTTATTAGGGATTTGTAATCTGCACACAATGAAATCCTCCGTGTGTCTGAATTGAAAATTTAATTTTTGTAACTTTATGCGCTTGACGGCTGGAGGTAGCTAACGTTCCGATGAAATAATTAATTTCAATCATAACCACTGTGTGTGCGCCCCCCCGCGCGCGCCGCGCGCGTGTGTGGTGTGTGTGTGTAATGGAGCGTAGAGGAATGAGACGAGGGGGTTTAATTTAGTCTGTACTGCGAATGTATGACAAATTGTTTAGAAGCGGAATTAAATCGCGTTTTATTTTGACAGGACAAGCAGTCAGCGGGCATTAACAGCACTGAATAACAGTATTACTGGATGCAGTGCGCGAATCCAATCCCAGCTTAGCGTGTCATTTGTGTGTACCTCTTAATTTTATGAAAAACAGATTTTATTTTTGCGGATCATTAGCCCGATTCATTCTTACGTCTTCAAAAGCAAAATTTTGATTAGTTACCACTTATCCTGGTCAAGTATACGCAGAGGATCTTTCATAGTTTGGCCGTTACTACCAATGCACCAAGCCGCCTTACATGTACAGTTAAACTTTGTACCTCTAATAATTGCATATGTAAACAGCTGGTTCGTGCAGTGACGTCATCCCCCCGCTAAACTGCTACCAGCGTGTCTCAATACGCTTGCTCGCAGTTCAAGTTAGTTAACTGTTAAACTCTGACCGGACAACACCCTTCTTAACGCCGCGGCTAAGTAACTATTTCAATTCTGAAGATTATTTCAATTTATTAACATATTTTCAGTATTTATTTAATTCTCACTTTGGCAATGTATGCCACGCGACACTGCACGGGCCATGCAATCATTACTACTAAAATGCAAATAAACAGTTAATGCAAAATACAGTCCACTACGTTATTTCATATTATCCAACTTATTATACCAGCATCACGTTGTAAGACTAACTCAAGAAATATTCGAGAGCGTCGAAGACGTAACATTTGGTCCTCCGGGCCGGATCTATATTTCATTTAACAGGCCCAAATAACAATTTGGTCAATCCCGAATCTTCTTAAACGTAAAATTGGTGGCCGTGAGCATACATTCATAACTTCCAACAAAAAAATCATCATACTTGGCCGTACAAGCTTCTACAAGACATCATTTCTAATACCGCAAGATATTCCACTTCATTGTCACTTGTCATTCATCATTGAAAATCAGAACTTCAAGCCTGCACAGAGAGCTACAACTTCAAACATCACCCGACAAGCGGAAAGAAGATTTGCGCCACCAATCCAAGGCCAGCCGGACAGGATCGCCAAGGAAGCGACAGGCAACGGAGCCATCTTAAACCTGCAGAGGACTCTCATAATTCAAGTGACTATGAACTTATATTTCGCATAGTTTCTCACTTATATAATTTCATATACATTAAAAATGAGTAATATTTGCAAAATAATTTTTATATAAACAGAAATCAGTTTCAAGTGACTATAAACCTGTATTTTCACACAAAATTCCACTTATATCATTGTACAAGAAATCAGTCATAAACTTAAATAATGGAATAAAGCTATATTTATATATATATTTTTTTAAATGTGTCATATTTTCAAAATAATTTTCATATAACTATTTTTTAAAAAAATAAGTACATATTATAATAAGGAATTGGATTAAGTTATACCACTCACTGGCTGCCGAATTGTATCAGAATTTGATAAAATACTCAAATTACATTAATTGTTCACCTGTTCTGCATTTATTTATCGATTTCGGATCACCAGCTTGCAGTTCAATCATGACTGATGTGAAAGCTTTGATTAAAAAACGTGGCACAATTAAAGCCTCTATATCCCGTATAAACACCTTCGCGGACAATTTCGATCATGAAATAAATGATCACCATGCTTTAAAAATAAAACTTCGTCACTTGTTGGAGTTGTCCGCGAAGTATGATGAAATCAGACCAAAATTGAGGCTGATGAATCTGATTTCACATCAGCAAGTGACAGGGTTCAGACAGAGGATGATCTCTGCACTATTGAGTGTAAGCTGCAAAATTTATTAGAACGTGTAGAAGAGGTGAGCAAAAAAACATTAAATCAATCTGAAGTTACGCCAATTAAAGTATCCCCTATTGAGTTAGAGCCAATTAAATTGCCCTGCTTCTCAGGCAACATTATTGATTGGCAGCACTATTACAACATGTTCTTTGAGTTAGTACACGTCAGAACGGACCTGACTGACATCCAGAAATTGCATTACTTACATTCTTCACTAAGGGACGAGGCTTTAAATGTAATAAAGTCCCAATGTAATGTAATGTAATTGGGAGAGTCCCAATTACCCATAATAATTATGCGGTAGCCGTTGAGCTATTGAAGGCCAGGTATGATAGTAAATTAATTGTCTCAGCATATCATGTAGGGAATGTCTTGGGCATGAAGTCCATTCAGCAAGAGTCCATGGTTGGCATTTCAAAATTTATTGACGAAATCACCTTTTATAAACGCTTTGAATTCATTGAGTTTACCTGTAAATACTTTTGAAATTATTTTTGTTCAATATTTAACTCAGAAACTCGATAACCAGACATGTCGACTATGGAAGAAAAGTCTATCCGACGAGCGATTCCCTAATTCCAACAATTTCATTAAATTTTTAAATAGTAGAAGGCAATTAATGCAAAACGTTGGCGCATCAACCAGTTCAGCAAACAAAACACAAGTTAGCGATAAGATTCCCTATCGCAAGACTAATAAACCCGTTGAGCTCAGTAGGTCAACATTTCATACTAATATCAACAATAACATTTGTCAGCTGTGTCGCGGTAAACATAGACTGTCTGAATGCCCACAATTCGTGGCTACATCTCCCTTTGAGCGAAAGAACATTTTATTTAAATACAAACTTTGTTTAAATTGCATGCGTCCAGGCCATGAGCCCTCACACTGTCCTTCCAAATTTTCTTGTAGGACATGTTCCAAACGACATCATACAATGATTCACATATCAGGCAGTAACACTTCAAACAGGGGCGACAATCAATTTTCCCTCAAATTACAAACAAATAAATCTATTCTGTTATCCACCGCTGTCTGCATTACAACGGACCAAGCCGGTAGGAAACATCCAGTAAGAATTCTATTAGATTCAGGATCTCAAGCAAACTTCTGTACCATGAGTTTCGCACGCCGCATGGGTCTAAAATTAACCAAGTCTCAACTATCCATCACTGGTATAAACAATTCCCTATGTCAAGCTGACTTTAGTACAAGCGTAAGGCTGAATTCTCGTTACAAGGATTTCAATCTGTACGTGCATTGCACTGTGCTTCCCAGTATTACAAATAATCTCCCCGCAGAATCGTTTAATATTTCATCCCTAAATATACCAAAAAACATATTCTTAGCTGACCCGCAACTAAACTTTTCTTCACAAATCGACAATTACTTGGTGCCCAGTACTATTTACAATTGATTGAACCTATTAAATTCATCCGCAGCCCACACTTGCTTATAATACAGGAGACAAAATTGGGATTCATCCTCGCTGGTAACCTGCCCTTTAATGTCGATATGACAAAACCTGTTTCATCATTTATAGCGTGCGAAGATAACAATGCAATTTCATCGCAATTAAAAGACTTCTGGCAATTGGAGGACGTTGCAGTCCGTACTCCCTCATTTGAGGACTGAGAATGCGAAAGTCATTTTATCGCTAACACTTTCCGCAATAGTAGTGGTAGATTTGTTGTGTCCTTACCTTGCAGGGGATACAACTCTCATTTGGGCGATTCTCTTCCCGGAGCTATTCGCAGATTTCAATCACTGGAACTTAAGTTCAAGAAGAACCCTGCTCTTCATAAAGACTATAGTAAATTCATGCAGGGATATTTAACTCTGGGTCACATGTCTTTGCTTGATTCTTACGATTTGTCAGTCAGTAAGTCAGACACCTTCTACTTACCGCACCATTCGGTTTTTAAAGGCTCTAGTATAACCACCAAATTGCGAGTTGTTTTCGACGGCTCTGCCAAAACAACAAATAATTTGTCCTTAAACGACACATTAATGGTTGGTCCCACGGTCCAGCAGGATCTTTTTTCAGTTATGTCTCGGTTTAGAACGCACCGATACGTCCTCATTTCGGACATTGAAAAAATGTACCGTCAAATTTTAGTTACTCCCAGGGATTCTAATTAGCAACGAATTGTTTGGCGCGACGCCCCCCATAGGGAACTTCAACACTACGCCTTGAGGACAGTCACATATGGGACTGCAAGCGCTTCATTTCTGGCCACAAGATGCTTGGCACAAATAACCCAGGAAAACAAAACTCAACACCCTATAGCCTGTTCTGCTATCGCAAACGATTTCTATGTGGACGATCTCATGACCGGCTCAGATAACCCACACATTTTATCACAAATGAAGTCCGACATTACAAATTTATTAAGTCAATACGGGTTTACTTTGCACAAGTGGTTTTCCAATGATCAAACCATTATAACTTCACACGCCAACTCTTCCCTTGACTTTAACAAGAATCAAACTATACGTACTTTGGGTATTCAATGGGACATTAACGATGATAGCTTCGTATAGTTTTCAAAGAAATTTCGAAGTGGAGGTATTTAACAAGAGAAGGGTATTATCCGTTATCGCCGGCATTTACGACCCATTAGGACTTATTGGCCCGGTTACATTTTGGTGCAAACATTTCATGCAGATACTGTGGTTAACGGGAACAAGTTGGGACGACCCCCTGTCGGACTCATTATCTAATCAATGGGTAGAACTTTATGCTCAGTTGATATCAGACACTTATTTTAAGATTCCAAGATCCGTAAAGAATTTAAATAATTCCCAAATCATTTCATTTCAACTCCATGGGTTTGCCGACGCTTCAGTAAAGGGTTACGTGTGCTGCATTTATGTGCGAACGGTGTGTTCAAACCACAGCATTTCATCAAACTTATTATGCTCTAAATCTAGAGTCGCCCCCTTAAAGCAGGTAACATTACCCCGACTTGAACTTTGCGCCTGTCTCTTATTGGCTCAGTTGGCTTCCAAGGTTGTAAACGCTGTGAGTTATAAATTTGACGAATTGTATTTTTACTCCGACTCAATGATCGCCTTACACTGGATTCACCAGCAGTCTTCCAGATGGAAAGTATTTGTTTCCAACCGCGTCGCGGAGATACAGCGACTCACTGCAAAGGGTACCTGGCATCATGTCTCCTCACATGACAACCCTGCTGACATCCTATCGCGTGGTTGTCTACCCCGCTTTTTACACTGTCACCCACAATGGTGGTATGGTCCATCCTGGTTGTCCAATGAGTCATCATCATGGCCCACCAGTGCTTTCGATGCCCATTCACCCTGCACTCATCCCGATCTTGATCAAGAAAAACGTAAACAAGTTCAAACCACACTGGTTGCCACTTTATCTACGCCTAATTACTTTGAAAACTACTCTTCGCTTTCAAAACGTCTTCGTGTATTTTCTTACTGCCTTCGATTCATTCGGAACTCTAGACTTCCCATAGCTGACATAAACGCTTCCTTTTTAACTTCCCATGAGCTACATGGCACACTTTTGATTTTTATTCGTCAGTCCCAGCGATCGAACTTTAATATCGAAATCAAGGAACTTGAGGCACAACGCTCTATCCCTAATAATAGCAAAATTCTTTCACTTAACCCCTTTCTGGACAATAGGGGGATATTACGCGTGGGCGGACGCCTTCAGCACTCCCAGCTCACCTATGATAGCAAACATCAAATCATACTCCACCCGCATTCTCATCTCAGTAAACTAATCATAGAAGGCGAGCATCTTCGTCTACTCCATGCAGGGGTACAATTGACACAGTACTCTCTACGTCAGAAATACTGGATAATCAATGATAAATCGTACATACGATCAGTAATACACAAATGCATCACTTGCTTTCGATTCCGTGCAAGGGGCTCAAGCCAATTATTAGGTCAATTACCCTCTTCCCGAGTTACTCCTTCTAAGCCATTTTCTCAATGTGCAGTCGACTACGCCGGTCCTGTATTTATACGTCAGGGCGGGCAGCGTTCCAAATCGATTTCAAAGGCTTATATTTCTCTATTTATATGCATGGCCACTAAGGCCATTCACCTTGAATTAGTTTCAGATCTCACCTCAGACGCTTTCATAGCAGCCTTAAGACGTTTTATAGCTCGAAGAGGCATCCCTTCACAGATATTTCCTGACAATGGTACAAATTTTCGTCGTGTTAGCAGTACACTTCACGACTTATACAAACTTCTCAAATCAAACGAATTTGAACAAACTACCCAGGACTTCACCAGTGCCCAAGGAGTCAAATGGTCCTTTATTCCCCCGTCAGCACCTCATTTCGGTGGCCTGTGGGAGAGTGGAGTCAAGAGCGTCAAGTTTCATTTGCGGCGCGTTGTCGGCAGAACCATTCTCACGTTTGAAGAATATTACACCATTTTAACTCAAATAGAGTCCTGCCTCAACTCACGCCCCTTGTTCGCCATCTCAAATGACTCTGGGGATCCCGAGACTCCAGCGCACTTTTTGGTTGGTTCTCCACTCACTTCACTCCCGGAACCTGACTATTCCGAAGTCAAAATTGGTCGCTTGGGTAGATGGCAGCTGCTGCAAAGATTCACCCACTCTATATAGAAGAGGTGGTCAGGGGATTATTTGCACCAGTTGCAACAGCGCAACAGGTGGCGTCACCAGTCAAAAAACTTGGCTCTTGGACAACTCGTCCTTATTTTGGAAGATAATTCCCCCCCTGCAGTGGAAACGCGGTGTAATCACTCAGGTCCATTTGGGTCAGGATTCCGTAGTGCGCGTAGCGGATGTTCGCACCGCAAACGGCATCCTACGTAGGCCCATTCGCAAATTATGCCCACTTCCAGTGGCCTCAGATTAATCCCACTACAACGTTCAAATGACATGTACTATTTACTTAAACTTTTATCGCATTCTCGTACTTCATGCCAGGGACATACCCCGGGTGATCGCATGCTTTCCATTTGTTATTGTAATATTATCATATCATTATGTATTATTGAAAATTTTTGGGTGTTATTATTCTATTATTATGTAATGTCAATTATTATGTCTTTCTTATTATCATATTATTATGTATTATTGAATTTTTTGGGTGTTATTATTCTATTATTATGTCATGTCAATTATTATGCCTTTTTATTATTGTATTATTATTATGTATTATTATGTCTTGACACTTATGATGCACTATTCATATAATAACTCAAACTGTGCGGGCAGTATGTTAAACATTGTACCTTTAATAATTGCATATGTAAACAGCTGGTTCGTGCAGTGACGTCATCCCCCCGCTAAACTGCTACCAGCGTGTCTCAATACGCTCGCTCGCAGTTCAAGTTAGTTAACTGTTAAACTCTGACCGGACAACACCCTTCTTAACGCCGCGGCTAGGTAACTATTTCAATTCTGAAGATTATTTCAATTTATTAACATATTTTCAGTATTTATTTAATTCTCACTTTGGCAATGTATCCCACGCGACACTGCACGGGCCATACAATCATTACTACCAAAATGCAAATAAACAGTTAATGCAAAATATAGTCCACTACTTTAATTCATATTATTCAACTTATTATACCAGCATCACGTTGTAAGACTAACTCAAGAAATATTCAAGAGCGTCGAAGACGTAACATGTACATTCCAACCAATTATCTTTTCCCTTTCAATTTCTGATCTGACACTCGATATAATGTGTTGGTTTTCCTATACATGTCCGGATATCTTGAAACTTCTTACATTTTTTGTGTGTTTATTAATACGAATGTGCAACAGTGATCAAATTCTACATTGCACAGAGTGTTCTAGGAAGAAAGGGAACTATTTCATAAGATAATTCTAGAGCTGAGAGTAAGAAATATTAGCAAGGCTAAAAATAAAAAAATACGTCAGGAAATGCTTTGTTTTGGTCTGTTGAAAATGTTTTCCATTTTTCTGGTCCAAATGTCAAATAATGCAAGACGAAATTCTGGAAACACTAATTATGGCGGAAAATTAGTAATCCTATATGTTGTTCGACCTAAAAATGTGAAAAAGTGTTTACAGAGCTGTCTTACTAGTAGCTTGCAAGTATACTGCAGAAAAGTGCTGCAAAATTGGAGTCGGACAACATAATTTCATAAGTTTGGTGTTCACTAAATTACAAACAAAGAGGAGGTAACAAAGAGAAATTTCAAGTAAAATTGTAGTCAATTTATTTCTGTAAAAATTGATGTAAAAGTCTAGTTAAAATCAAATAGAATATTTCACTTAACAAGAAAATATGACTTAAATTTACGACAAAACATGGCAAAAAATGTTATTCTAAATGAAACAAAAAATTATAAAAACAATTTATGATTATAAAATATTTTTATTTAATTTGTATTACTGTGAACAAAATATTGGCTTCACTGGCTAAATAGTTGAAATCTAATTTGAATGTAACCCATTATTGTTCACCAATCTTCATACTTGTGTACCTATTTGAATTGTGCTTGTGTTCAGACCTGAAATTTAATCTGTATTTATTGGGAGAAGTCCCATTTCTATACTGGAAGAACTCTCACTGTAAATATGAATAGACATGTATTTTTAACATAATGGAGCTCCTGCACGTTCTACTCAGTGTGTGAGGCAATTTTTAAATAGACATTAAAGTGAACTGGTCGTGGAGGACCTGTTAACTTGCCACCAAGATCTCCAGACCTGACTCGATTTGTCTTTATCGGGCTGGATGAAAAGCGAGGTTTATACACAAGAATAAAGACTCGAGATGAACTGATTGCTAGAATTTTAAATACTACCGCCCTCATATAGGAACGTAAAGATGATTTGAGACGAGTAAAACTAGAACTTCAAAAATGACTTGACAAGCGCATTGATTTTAATTGTGGAATTATTGAACACTCATTAAATAGTAATGAAATGTAGTTTACTTTGTGTTTTTAAATTATTTTGAAGAAAATTTAGTATAATTTTTATTTATTTTTAATGCTGATAACCTTGAATTTTTGTTTCATTTATAATCGCAACACATTCTGACATGTTTTAATTTTAATTAAAGTCAAATTTTTCAAACGTGTGTTAGAGTTATCTGTATCACTTTTCTCATAAATAAATTCTCTACAAATTTTATTTGACACTTTTATTTGTTTATCAGGAATTTTACAAAGTTTTTGTACACAAAACGAAAAAATTATGTTTTCGACTCCAATTTTTAGCACTTGCCAACTATTAGTGGTACAGCTCCGCAACTCCTTGTTTTGCATCGAACAACATATGGGACTACTAGTCTTTTCCCACAATTTCTGTTTTCGGAATTGTTTGTTTTTCATTGGTTTACCATCACGACAAACGTGGGAAAATTTTTAAACAATGAACAGTGACTGTTATAATCTCAAATTATACCCGAAAATTTCATTTCTTTCTTAGGTGCATTTGTATGCCCATCTGTTTCAAAACCATGTCATTCCTCATCCTCTATCCTATCATAATTAAAGCGTCAGTCGTATTCTTAGCATATTTTTATTCATGTCCCTCACAAGTGTCTCCTTATCATTAATGAAGCCTATTCGATCCAAATCATCTGCACAACCAATCAGAGTAGCACCTTCCGTTAAATCTAGATGCAGATCCCATCGCAATTATTTCATGACACAATTCCTAACGGGACACGGCTCCTTTACAACTTACACACCAGAATCCCCAGGGCAGACGAGAGTCTCCTATATATTCCGAACACATGACATTTGCATACCCAATTAGGGAAAGAACGCGCAACAGTTTAGAAATAGAATTGGAGATGACACTGGACACGAGTAATATAGTGGGGTGTGTGTTAAGTAGCGAGACTAACCGGACTGAAGTACATCTATTTGTAAAGGACAAGGAGGAGTAGGCCTACGTGTATACAGGCGGAGGCTTAAGACTGCCAGTTGTACCTGATGAGGATGTCTGTAGTTTATATGGTACGCAGCACAGCTTTCATGATGAAGAAGAGAGGTGTTGGTAGGCTACCTCTTATAACAGGGTAGAATCCAACACACTAACGCACACGGGTGTGTGAACATTTCCCCCCTCTTTAAAAAAATTATCGCCACCAACGACCTCCAGACTGATAATTATTATATTATAATATGCATTGTAAAATGTGTCCGTAAAAACGAAAATCAAGTTGCATCGATTGTGTGTGTGCGTGTGCGTGTGTGTGTGCTAAAAATTAAATTTTTCTACACTTCTGCAACCGACGTTTTATAAATTGCGACTGGAGGTAACCAACGCGACGTACTGACAAATTAATTCATTTTAAACCGAACCAATTTGTCGGTTTCTAGTGTATCTGCGTGTGTGTAGTGAAGAGATTTAATTTAGTTTCTACTGAAACCATGTGATGATGAAGTATATAGAAATGGAACTAAATGACTCAAACAATAGTCAGTTGCACTCAGCACAAAAACGGGATTATGGGCGGATGCAATATGACCTCGTTTGTGTGGTCCATCACTTCCGGTTCTCGTAAATTCTGCGTAGCCTGCCACGAAACAAATCTAAGGATTGTGGTATCCTTTTAATGCGTCCGCCCTCCGCCCACAAAATTTTACCAATTCTTCTTCGTCTTCTTCTTTTTCTTCGTTTTCTTATACGATCAAAGATTAGATTTGCCATCTGTTCCGGTGTCTGTTTTTAACTATCTAATGTTCTCCCTACATGTACATTCCCTTTAAGGTCTTCTTCTTCTTTTTCTGTGTCACGGAAGGATGAGGCTCTTTAACCTGTTTTGCTTTTTACATATTAAAAATGCGTAAATTACCTGCCGTAAGCTTTGGTCAGGGGATCCAACAAGCAATTTGTGGAGGAGATATGACTTTGGGAAAAGGGACCATTCTAAATGATAGGAATAAGTGAAGATACAAATACAGTTTGTTATTATCAGTACATTAAGTCTATTGATGTGCAAGTATAAAATCATATCTGTGTACGCTAGTTCATTCTCCATTTAATAATATTCACTTACAGTTTAACATACACACTACTATGATACATGTGCTGCTGTTTCTAAGGTATTACATATCAAACAAAAATGAACATGCTGTTAAGTGCAATTACAGTTGAAAATAATTTAAGGGTAAAACCATGAACCTACATAACGTGATACACATTTTTTATCATATTCGCAATTACAAAACCATTCTACAATCAGAAAACTACGACAGAATTTCGCTTGAAGTGACCATTTGAGGGGGGGGGATTTCCCTCGTTTCCTCCTCCGTGGAACCGCGCCTGGCTTCGATTCTCTGCGGATATATCTGTTTCGCTATTCTACTCTTTTCCGATTTTCTACATGTCCGTCTTTTCTTCTTGTTTATAGAGAATATGCCTAACTCTGTTCTAATCAAACCGTTACTTACATGATCTGCCCTTGTGCAAGTACTTCAGTGATCTAGAGAGAATTCGCTACTTTAATGAAATCGATCAGTACATCTCAATCATTGAATTGATTCATCTCTAAGATTGGATCATTCTATCACTATTCAGCAGGTTCACTTAACTTCTATTGTTTGCATTCTTTACGTAAGTGCCTGGAAGAATTCAGTTATATGAAATTCGCTGAGAGGACTATATTATTTCAGTTGTTATATAAATTCCTGATAGACAAGTGATTACACCTTAAACACACTGGTTCCAATTTTTATTTCATTTTTTGTAAAGACATAAGAATAAAAAGCTCCCGAATCACGAATAATTAAAATAATTATTATTTATTTTATTTGAAAACTATATATTGGTTTTCCATTATATGTCGTGTTTACGAAAAATAGCGACTGTTCGAGTCGTAAATGAATAAAATGACAGTGATTGAAACGAATGCCAGTACCTTCTAGTATAGACTGCTTACGGTAACTCGTTCACTGATCAAATTTTTACTGGCCGAGATTGAAACGCAAGCAGAAGCATCTAACGGAGTCTGCTTCCAGTATCTCATTCACTGATCGAATCAGTAAGTGACTGATTTTGAGACACACAAAGCAAATGATCGAATCATCAACTCATCGAAACATCAACTGAGCGAAATGACCGGGATTGATTAGAAAGCTGTCCAGAGGCACCTAGCGGAAATTATATGAACTACCACAGATAGTTCATCAGTGATTGTATTTCTGACCGACTCATGTTTTAAAAGACAGATTCCATCAGTCGATCTCCTAAATGATTCGATCAAAGTGATTCGTTCAATCCTGAACGACACATCTCTACAGAGATCTAATGAATTTCATCTCAGCCGCTTGAATCCTGGATGAATTTGAATTTATTAGGACTCATATCTCGCAGCTGCTCCAAAATTCTCTTTTCCGGTGCGAATAATAACCATAATTATTTGTTATACTTATTTACTCGTACTTGTATGATAAACTGTAAAACTAGAATTAAGCGTTAAAACACGCGGACGTACTGTTACGTTTATATCTGATAAAAATTCTAGTTTGTTGTTTAAGGATAATATAGCAGGAAAAGTGACACCACTTGCTACCGAATGTATTCCTTTTTGTTTTTGTTTGATGCAGACTTAAATGTTGTACTTTATGAGACTAATATGTGCATTTAAAACCAAACACCATATATCGGAGTAGGTGGTTGGTTTAATTTCCAGTTCATATTTTGATCAAAATACGTAATTTTTATGGAAAAAATATGTAGTATTTTAAATCTGTTCTGGTTTTAATATCTTTAAAATATATTTTAATATGTACCGTGTGTGCCAAAATGTATAGTCGAGTTTCGAAATTATGTGAAAAAAGTACTACAGAGGGTGTTTTAGGCAATGGAAGATTTATTAAGGAGGTTAGTTGTGCTGATGGCAAGTTGTTGTGATACAAGCATTAATGGTTTAGCACTAATGATGGACAAAATTCACAAAACTAGTAATGTCTGTGGTATTACACGGAGGCACGAAGGCAAATCACTTGGCAAGCATTAAAGAGTTGTTCAGTGTACATAACAGCTAATAATCAACAACACACGTGTTGAGAGAAAGTTAGTAGCCTATATATCGGTGTTTACGAAGAGAATTCATTCAATTGCATAATCGTATCGTTGCAGTATACACGATAAAATATATGACAAGAACTGAATTCGTAAAAATTAAAACGCTAATCTCTAATGAAAACCTGAATCGACGTTTGAGGATTCTTTGGTGTGTTGTTGCGTCTTTTCGGTATTAATCTATGGTGCCGAGACTTGGGGTCTCAATAAACTCGACGAATACGTAGAACTGAGGATTTTGAAGTTTTTATATATTAAAGGCTTGTCAAACAGGGACGAAACTAGGGGGGGGCAGTTGCCCCGGGCGTCGGATGTTGGGGGGGGGGCGAAAGGAGGAGACAGACAAAAATCAAGTTTGAAATGTATATAAAGTATTAAAATTTTAAAAATTAAATTACCACGAAAAACTTAATTGAAAAACAGAGAAAATCAAAAACTAAGGGAAACATGTCTAACATCACACTCATTTTGTGTTTTGCCTATTGTTTTCATGCCACTGAACAATTTAAAAAATAAGCAATTGGAGAAATATTTGGAAAGTGTTAGGAATAAGACGGTGTGATAAAAATAATGTAATGTAATTAATTTCTTTTTATTGCGACAAAAACAATATTAGTACAATTTCCATTTTTAAAAAGTTGTCCTAATAGTGTACCCTATTTTTTATAAGTAAGTTTTATGAAGTTATTACAAAAATATTTTATGCCTGTACGGTCATTCGTTTTTTTCAGATCATAATAATTATTTAAAATATGATAATAAAAGGTTATGTGCAAAAAAATGTAATCTTAATACTACACGTAAAAACAAAGAATTTAATCTAATTTTTAAGCAAACATATATTTTGACATATTATTCAGTTAAATTTAAAGAATCAATTTACGTATCCTACATAAATAGTTTTTATTGAAATTGATGTGATTAATGAATATCCAAATGTAACACGAGGGGGCGATATTATGCACACTGGAAGACACAAACATGGTGGCCATTCCTGTGCGATACAAAGTATTAAAGAAAATTTGAACTATGACAAATAAAACTATGACATAAATGAGGCTTACTAATATATAAATAAGGTATACGAAACTTGTCTTAACTGGTTGCCGCGATACGTACTCAAAAAACTTTCGCAGTTTAGAAAACGTTTGAAATTTATAATACAACATAAACGCTGTCTATAGCGGTCTCTCTTGCAATAAAGTAACAGTTTGGCTTCACATTCAAGTACATATCTTTGTCACTAGGTTGCAGCACGTGTCAGAGGAGATAACGTAGGGTGCGGAATTAGGCACAGGTGCGATATATGAAACGTTTACCATAATATATTAATTAATGTTAATTAAATATATTAATATAATTTGGCTGAAGAAGGTTTGTTCAATTTTGTTACTCTTAGTAACAATTTAGAAAAATTTTAGTATCATTCATGAAATGTTGGTAGCGCTTACTGCTAACCATTGTTAGGTATTGTTTTTCTGCCAGTACAGTATAGAGTGTTGTTGTGGTTTGACAGTGTTTGTAGTTAGTTGTTTCAAACAATTTAATTGTGGTCTGAATATTTTGAAATGTCTAAAAAGCCTTCAGGTGCTGAATATCAAAAGAAAATAAAAGACAGAGAAAAGCAGGCATTGTAAATATTGGAAAAGTTATGAATGCTCTGAATGACCTAAAATCTTATCCAAGAGAAACATCAGAAACAAAAACAGAGGCTTTTTCACTTTTATCAAACATAACAAAGTTTGAGTTCATCGTGATGACATGTTTTTTTGGTACAGAGTGCTTTCTATGATCGATATCGTAAATAAACCTTTTCAAAGAGAGGACATGACGATCGATTTGTCTGTCAAATACATCAATGGTCTCATCAAATCTTTAGAATCAGAAAGGACAACTGTTTCAAGCGATGTAATTTAAGATGCAAAAAGAATTGCTGATAATATTGGTGTGGAAGCAAAGTTTAAAGAAATTAGGAAGACAAAAAAGAAAAGGGTTTTGATGAAAATAGTGAAGACGAAAGTAATCTCATATCAGATGTAGATAAATTTAAAACAATGATAACAGAAGTAGTGGACACAATTCTGACTGAATTCAGAAATAGATTTGATGCAATTCAAAATGTCAATGGCATATTTGGTTTTCTCCATGGAGCTAATTTTCAGTCAATGACAAAAGAAGAAGGCGGAGATTGGTGGAGGCCAGGGCCCGACTTGGGCTGTAGCGCAATAGGAGGAGGAGGAGGACAAAAGAAGAATTACAAGTACAAGCTGAAAAATTAGGTAATGTTTACAAAGATGAACTTGAACTACTTCTAGAAGTTGAGAGCTTCAAATACCATGCATTGGAGTTAAATCTAAAAATGAAGACTTGTTCATGTATTGATCTTCTGAGATTAATACACACATATGGACTTCAAGATGCTTATCCAAACTTAACTACATGCCTCCGAATCTTTCTCACACTTCCAGTTTCTGTCGCTTCCAACGAAAGAATTTTACCAAGTTAAAACTCATAAAAACATGTGAGGAACTTTACAAAATAACAGCAATTAATAAATCTAAGCATTATTAGTACTGAACATGAAATAGCTGGTAAATTATCCTATGCTTACGTAATAAAAACATTTACTGCAAAGAAACCTCGCAAAGTAAAGTTTTAAAGAGCTAATCTTAGAAAAGTCATTTTCTTCAATTTTTCTATTATTTATTATTCAAATTTATTTATTTTCATATCTATAAAATAATGAAATCAGTATATATTTGCTAGTATAAAAAATAAAGCTTTCACCTTCTTATATGTATTGTGGTTTGTATATATGAAATACGTATTTTAATTAAACTCCTGGACACAACTATGTTAGTCTGGCTTTTCTCTGACAAAATTATGGGGAGGCGCCAAACTGCTACATTGTCCGGGTGAAATTTGGTCTAGTTTCGTTCCCTTGTCAAAATATCGTGCATGGATAGAGTGCCGAATAGTGAAATGGACGATTTTCAAAGAACAGAAACTGAATTTTAGTATTCAGAAAAGGAAGTTGGGTAGTATTCAGAAACAAGTACCTAACTTGGGCATCTTTCGTGAGAATCCAAATATGAAGTTTTATAGTCCCTATTTCAGGATAACGCTGGCGGCAGAGGACCTATAGGAAGAAGAAAAATTTCGTGGGCGATAAACCTGCGACAATGGTTCCACTCCAGATTACTGGATTTGTTCAGGGCGCTGGCGGCTGTATTGCAGAGGTCCGGATGACTGCCAGCATCTGCCGGAAGACGGCAGTAGTGAATTATTATGTCATCTTCAGCAACAAGCCCATCGATGGTATCTGTGGCAATCCTTCATTACCTGCAGTAATTTTTCCAGTAAACTCAGTGGTGTTAACTTATTGAACAAGCAAACTGAATTTCAGTTTTAACTCGACCGTTTTGTGATATACCTCCCGATAACTTTTGAAAGCATTAACCTATTTCCATGAAACTACATATGTGTCCATTCGTTTATACCTTACAGACCCCTATTGTTTTTTTGTTTTTTTTTACATTCATTCACCACAAAAATAAAAGATCGTATTTTATTGTTGAGTATCGCTGAAAAGTTCAAGATTCGGTCCAAACAAAATAATGACAGTTGGGGCCTTTAATTTGGGACCATTAATATAAACAAAGGGACTGTGCGATAAATTCGTCTAAGTCAGTGAGTTCTAAGTTAAAGCGCCTGAGGACCACATGAGCTCACCGGCTGCCCGGATCATAAGCGATCAATTTTTATCAAATAGGCTTACCGTAAAATAAAAAAGGCAGTATTTAACTGTAAAAAAGTAAAAAGAGGTGGTATGCACATTTATCGTGTCTTGCTATATATCTTTAACGGTACAATCTTTACTATGTCAGAATAATAATGAAGGTATAAGAGAGATATTAGACTTTGGATATTTAAATAAAATATTTAAAGTAAAGGCTGAAGTCGAGGTCGACCTATTGAAGCCACTAAAGCAGGAATGTCCACATCTTGCCAAGTAGTTAATTTCAGCAGGTGAAGCAGAGAATCTGTAAGGCGACGTCTGCTGGGATTGTTGCTGGACTTCATTGTGGAGAACACGCTTCCAAACGTCGAACACGTTTCCTGTCCAAAATTTCACAGATTTGGGAATCGTTTACGAGGCTTAAAGCAATCCGGATCCATTCTTTCTTGGTCTGCAGGAGTAAATCACACAATTCTTGTTCAGTGTCAGTTGGTTATACTTTAGTGACAGTTCCAAGAGGATTATTAAATAGAGAAACACTATTTTTCAGCATTTAAAAAGCTTTGATTCTCATCTGTGACTTCTGTTAAACTCGTCTGTGATTTCTTGAATATTTGTACAAAATTAAAAAAAAAAACACGAATTGGTCATTTTTAAACTCTTCTGCTAATTGCAAGATGAGGCAATTAATTTGTTTCAAAGAACGTTTGAAAAATTTTCAAGTAATTTTAAAGTAACTAACGTAAATAAGTTTTTAATAGTAAACAGAGTAATTATTAAACTGGTTTTCCTCCAAGATAAGTTTGCGTGCTGCGTGAAAACGTGTCGCGAGACGCCAGTCGGAAATCACTGGTCTAAGCGATATCAAGTCTGTGATCCTTTAAGGAAGACTCAGTTTGAGAACGTAAGGTAACACTTATATAACAAGCAGTTGATACTTATTAATGCTGTAACAATACTGGTCACATTGTCATTCTTGTATGCCACATGATTCAAGCTGGCAGCCTATCGTAAACCACTTCGATGCTGCAAGAAGGAGATAGTTTGTGACAGAGCCTTGTGAAGCATTATTACTTCGAACGCGTCTTTATTCGTGTTTATAAAATTTCGGACTTCGCCATTTTTTAAGGAGGAAAACAGGCTATAAAAAAGAATATTTGTAAAATAATACAATTAAATGTGATTGTCAAACGAAACGTAGTACTTGTCAGTTTTTTCAAGCGAATTTAATTAATGGCTGCCTCTTGTTGACCTCGTTATTGTGTGGCTCTGTGTTGGTTAAACCACGTTGATGTATTTTCACAGCAGGTTTTGGTTTTTAATTAATGCAGCATGGACGCGGTGAGCCCCTGTTCAAAAACCAAACGACATATCACGGGCACAACAGTCAGAGAGAAAAATTACAACAGCTTTGTGGTGACTGATTGGTAAGGTGCGGCAACTTGATGTGGCTCGGCAAACGTTTACCAGCTTTACAGTAATCCTTTGCGTCACGTGTCTCCTTCAAGTCTGTTACTCCCATCACACAATGCTATTAGTTCTGCGCATCTGACAGTATAATGTCGGATACAAGTGGGTAGAAACCAGTATTCACTTAGGACGACATAAGCAGCCTTGTACAAAGAAAAAATTTAAATAAACGAATATTATTTACTCTAACGAAATCACTCTAACGCTTTACACATCTCTGTAAATAAGCATCCTCTAAAACGAGTTTAGGATATTACTTAGGGCTGGGATTTAGGATATTTTAGTAATTTTCAGTGTAAAAATCACAACAGTAATTTTTACTGAAACTGAGAGTATATGTGTCTGTAATTTATTATATTTTGGAAAAATAATCATTTAATTCACTCAGAACGACCACCTCAAGCAAGGCAGAAAAATTAAAAGTCAATAAGATACTGAAGTTACATATTCGTACAGAGTATAGACATACACTATGTGTAGGTGTAACATCCTTTCAGGACAGGACAATAAGCTGGGTGGTAAAAAGTTTATAAAAACAAAGACGGCAAAGAGTAAAATAGTACAGCGCTAATTAAGAGTAGTTTCCTTAGATTGCTTATTATTATCGTATTAGTGCCGCCCTTCTGATCGAGCTAACGTAGTGTGTACTTATAAAGTAACGCCTCTAAAGAGACGTAGCCTTGGTGTAAGGGAGCGAAGATAACTGTAGTAATATTCTCAGAAACATTATTCCCTATGCTTTACTGTATGCAGAACTATTTAAAGAATGATGCGTTGACATTGGATTGTAGGTTTCGAGATTTTCTGCTGCACATCGTAACAACTAGTCTTTCTGCTGCACAGTTTCTCCCTCCGTAACAACACTATCAGGATCAAGCCTTATGAATAAATCTTGCAAAGAATACAAACGGGGCCCAGTACCAGGCTACACCCCTAGCGGAAAAACGGATTTATGTAGAGGTTTTATTTGTTTGTTCATTACGGTATATTAATATATTTGTATACTAATTACTAAACTGTGTGTGTATTTTTTGTAGAATTTTCTAGTTGTTGCAACAGTTGTATTCTTTAAAATATAATAATCTGATTACAAAATATAAAACTGTAAATAAAGTTGTTACTTTAATGAAAGTCAATTTTAATGAAATTTAAACAACAACAAATAAATTTATTGGGAAATTTAGAGCAAACTCGTGAAAAAACAACAAAGTTAGACAAATGAAAAAGACATATTAGCCTAACATAACTATTTTAGCTTTTAGGCATATATACTTATTATTATTATTATATATATATATATATATATATATATATATATATATATTACAACGATACAAAATGGCAAATTTAATATAATTTAAATTTGTGGAGCCCCACGATCTTGGAGCGCCATTTTATACCACGATATAACGTTGCAAATATAATATAATTTACATTTGTGATGCCCCACGTTGGAAGCGATATTTCTTATGCAACGATAAGATATACATAAAAATAGGCGTGTCTGGCCTCACGTTCAAGAGCGACAAATTATGTAACAATATAACATTTAATTTGGGTTTCAGGTGTATCTGTAATAAGAACTCTATGTAACTTGTAACGGTATTTCAAATTTATTTGATATTATTAAAATTTGTGCACATGGCACTTACTTCAACTCAAAACATTCGTTATTATGCCGTAAGGCTTATGCTATATACATCCTTACTGACTAAAAATTCTATTCTACTAATTATTGTATTAACGAAAAATCTCACTTCCAGACTACTCAGTCAATTAGTGTGTTTCAAAATTACAATATTTAAATATTTTCTTATATATTGCAATGTAACTCAAAAATATCAATAGTTACTGAATTTATCTTTTGTTTCTCAGTACTGATTTATATCAAACGCTAATTTTTAATTAAATGCTTTGTATTCTTTTCATTTCAGTACTAATTTGAGCTCTTGTTTACGTTAATCTTATTTCAATAACAGCTATTATTTTAATTCTAATTTTACAATAAACATTGACTCTTACTTTTAAATAGAACAAGAATGTCCTTAATTGTCTTTACGTTAATTGTTCGATTAAGAGATAAATAAGTTATTTATCACCTTATCGTCGTCAATCATACTCAATCATTGGATCCCTCTGTAATCGTCCTCGTCTCGAACTTCAGCATCACTCGCTCTTCTCCTCTTGTCCAGCGTCGACTTCCTCTCTTGTCCAGCGTCGACTCTCTCTCTCTGTCCAGCGTCTCCTTTCTCTTCTCCTCTTGTCCAGCGTCGTATCGCTCTCTGGAACTTCTCCTCGTGCTGTTTCGGACGTCAGTTGATCTTCTTATGTAATTTTTGTTACTACTTAAAAATTGTTTGTTTTACAATCCAGTTACACAATTGTATGTAACTGGAAGGATGAAACTATTTACAAAAATTTAAATATTCTGTGCGGACGGGCAGAAGCTCCCGCTGCACCGTGGATGATTTAAGAAAGAGAACCACTGTAGCTTGTGTGTTCTATTTATACCCATGTCTTGGTCAACATCTGTAGTGGTACGAAATCGACATGTCAGAAACTGTCTCCGAGTTCAGTTCCCCCACTCTTTGTCAATTTCGCTATTTCTTATATTTCTGCGAATTGCAGAGTCCTGTAAGTATACTCTTATACTTATCTTATAACTATTTTTTCAACACATTTTCACTGTAATTTTGGACATTGCAACTTAACCCTTTCGATTTGTACACAGTTATTTCACTATTACACTCGTACGGTGTGGCACTTTCACGTGGTTTTCGTACACAGTATTTAGTAAATTTTCTTACATTTTATTGTGTTTTTGGATTTTACTTCTTAATTATAGTTTATGAATAATTACGGAAAAACAGTAATTATGCAATTATTCATCTTGGGGTGGTAAACTCGCCTGCATAGACCTGCGTTCACACGCACTAGAAAAATACTGGTGTACACACTTTCAGTTACATTTGTGTGTGTGTGCACGTCGATTCATGTCGAAACACCTGTTCATATTTTTGTCTGAGCCAAGCTTGCAATCCCTGACATGCTTATTTCTAATACATTATTAATTATTTACAGTTTATTAGATATATTTAAATTTTTATATTCAATGCTCAGTACATCACTTATTTGTACTGTCGCATTATCCCTCTGCTTGGTAACAAAAAAAAATTTTAATAAATTTATTTATTAAAATTTTTTTATTATTATTATTACACTTGTAAAAAAAATGTAACAAATAATAAAGAATAATATTCGTCATTTCACCCTTAATTGGAGTGTATACAAATGTCTTACCTCCCCTCTTTATACGTTCACTGCTCGTGACCTTGTAGTAGGGTGGCTTCAACAAACAGCTGATCTGACTGGTTTCATTGACCTCGTTGTTTTCATGTGTAAAACTTCCTAAATGACGTTGCGTGGAATTTACCAATTTCTTTCTTCTGTATCTCATCATATACGATGAAAGTGCGTTGTCCTACTCGCTGTCTTAACGTATACGGTCCATTATAAAGTCTGAAGAATTTCTTCGCCGTATTATCACTCCGTTTTCCCACTGGATTAGCTTTGAATAGTACACTTTCTCCCACGTTGAATTGTTGTAGCTTGTGAGTTAGATTAAATCTTTCTACTCTCTTGTTACCTCTTTCTCTTATCCGTTGCTTTGCGTATTCAATTTTCACACTTATTGGTACAGGTACATTCTGGTTATTAGGTTTGTTTATATACTTAGTCCAAAATCTGTTTGGCTTCTTATCTTCTTCTAATTCCATTGGAGCATATCCTGTTGCTTCACTATAATTTTCGTTGATGGCTTTTTCAAGAAATGGTAAATATTCTGCCCATTTATTGTGTTGATCATGGCAGTATATTCGTAAATATTTACCTAATTCTTTGTTAACTCTCTCAGCAAGGTTTCCTTGAGGATGTCTTATGGATGTGAGTACTGGTTGTATTCCATTTTCCCTTAACGTCCTCTCCCATTTTTCACTCTGGAATTGTACACCTTGATCACTGAGTACCTTCTTCATTTTTCCATATGACGGAATATATTTCTGCAGTAGTATCTTTAGAACAACTTTGGTTGTGGGTCGCATAATTGGGTACAGTCGGACTGCCTTGGAAAACACATCGATACATACCAATATGTGCTTCACACCTCGACTTGATCGTGGTAGTGGTTTCAGAAAATCCACTGCAATTAGCTCTCCCTTGTTCCTCTTTTAGATGCTCTTCATTTCTACGTATGTGTGTAAATTCGGTCCTTTCGCCGTTTGACACTCATAACACTTCTTTACCTCCTTCTAATCTTCCTTAACTCTTTTCTTAACATGACATTACTTTATCTAATACATTACTTATATAATACATTAACATTCATTACATTTCTTTAACATTACCTTTCTGATCGCTACTACTTTCTTGAAATACACTTCCGTAACAGAATACTCTTTTAGCTTTGTAGTGTCTCGCATGATCGGTTACAGAGGAACTGTCTTGGAAAACAACGATATACTTTCTCGAAGTCTTTAATCCTAAGTAGTCTCTGCCCTTTTTGACTTTTCACTCTTGCTTTCTTCTGTGTCCTTGTATCTCCATTAAGTTTTCGCTTGATCAGTCGTTCTACCAATTATGGCAATTATTTTCCATTCCTAACCCTTTCTTCATATTAATAACAACAATAGCATCTTTTACCATTACTTTCTTAAATATTTCTCTACATTATCATTCCTTACCATTAATAATACATTTCTTAATTATACTCTCTATACTCTCTTATATTATTATTAATAATTTATAATATTTTTTTTATTTAAAAATAATTATTTATTTTCGGGTATTGAGTTCGGTTCGGTGTGTCGTTAGAACTGACACCCCTCTTATTATAACAATTGGTTGTTGTACACAGGAAATTTATTGTGCTCACCCTCGCGACAACTTTCCATTTTATTACTGCGACGTTAGTGTGCGTGTTTACCGTGTGAACGTTTGTTTTGATCGTATAAGCCACCTGTTCGTCGCTGCGTTGAATTGTTGCTGCCTTTATCGTGCGATCCATTTGTTTATAGGGTGAAAACTTTGTCCTCCCTCTCTTTCTCTCGTAACGGTCGCATTCCATAATTCTCTCCGCGTAGCTGCTTTTGTCGAACGCATTTTTTACTAGTTCGTATGCGTTTTGCTCTCGTGCATCGTCTATAATAATCTTTGTAGTTTTTATACCTACAGTATATTTACCACAATTTTGTGTAGTGTTTCGTCTATATAATTTATTACGTTTCCTGTTAGGCCTACAGTGATATTTATCTCCGTAAGTGTGGTGTCTTAATTGTTTCATATGTGTCATCTTGTGTGACTTACTATTGTGTGTGTTTCACACTTGGAATATCGCTATTAATAAGGTACGTTTTGTTAACCTTAATTTGCTTCTCTTCCTTAATGTTAATTACTTTTTTATATTTATCGTTAGTAATTACACACGTATTTTCAATTGGTATGAATTCTTCGCATATTATCTTCGTTTGTTTATTAATTATTTCACAGACATTATCTGCGATCGTGTCAATACGTATGTTGGTGTCACCAATTTTTTCGGTTAATTGTGAATTACTGTCAATTATACTTTGTTTTATTTCAAGATTATCAATTTTTAACTCTTCTAGACTTTCTGAAATTTTTATGGTGTCTTGTCTAAAATTTTCAGTTTGTTCTTCTAATTGTTTCTTATTAGATTCTTTTCATTAATCTATTCTAGCATTTAAATTTTCTGTCTGTTTATTTAAATTTTCTGTCTGTTTATTTAAATTTTCTGTCTGTTTTGTGCTTAATTCATCGACCCAGGCACGCATCATCGTCTGGAATGCTTCTACGTCTAAATTTCTTGGAGTCGTCATGTTGAAGTATTATTAAAATATTTATTTAGTAGTAATTCTTTAACAATTATTATTGATAACCGTTCCCTACTTATTTATTTATTTCTTTATTTCTTCAACTACATGCTCCACAGGCTCACTTCAATACCCCTAAACACACATGACTACCAAGAAGAATTAAACACAATCAAATATATAGCAGTCAAAAATGGATACACTCCCGATTTAATAAATAAACTACACAAACGCATCCTAAACACAAAAAGTAAAACACATCAAACCAACAACACGCAACCCAGCAAATACATCACACTTACATATTACAATTCCAATACACACAAAATTGCTAACACCTTTAGGAAACACAATTATAAAGTAGCCTACAGAACTAATAATACCATTAGGAAACACATAAATAATACTAGCAAAAACACAGACACATACAGCAAAACAGGATTTTATAAATTAAACTGCAATGATTGTCACCAATTCTACATCGGCCAGACGGGAAGATCTTTTTCCTCTAGATTCTCAGAACATTTAAAAGCCCTCACCACAAACTACATAATTCCACATTTGCCACACATTTACAAAATGAAAACCACAGTTACACAAACATAGAGCACAACATGAAAATACTACACTACTTACCTAAAAGTAGAAAACTAAACACAGCAGAACAATTTGAAATATACAGATATCACGCACTACAACCAAACAACATATTAAATGAACAATTACATTATAGATCACACATACTTTTCGATACACTGATTCAAACACACAATTTGAACCCCAGCGCCAATTCCCTCCCACCATCAACCCCCACCACACATACCTACAGCCCATAACCGTTACTCTGTAAAGGCATTCAGTATTTACTCCCACTGAAGAAGACGTATACCACGTTGAAACGTTTGGGGAAATAAATCAAAATAAGTTCATAGTGAAAGTTTATATATATATATATATATATAAAAGTGAACGAAGAGGATGTACCAACAAGATAATTACTTATTAATTATGTATCTATTTTTTTGTAAGTGTTGGGCTCGACAAATAGGATCGGGTCTTAAGCCCTTATTTCTCAGCATGGAGCCAGTACTTATAAAAAAGGAGTGGCCATCGTTTATTGTTGATATAGGCTACCTCCAAGAATAAGTGCTTTGTAACTGGTTGATCAAGCCAGCTGCCTTTAAGAACTTCACAGTTATCCCAAACGATGTCGTCTCATCAGCGAGGTCTGTTTTCAAATCACCTCTGTGACCCTGCATCTCTGTCTTAAGGCTCGAAAAAGAGAGCACTTCTCTATGATGTGTTTGACTGTGAGTACTCTACCACATGTATGCCTAAATACTGGTCGTTGTTGTTGAGGCTGCAACAGGTACGACGATGTCAGATTCGTATGTCCTATACGTAATGTGAGACAAACCTGTTCTCGTCGACTACATTCTCCTGCATGTTGCCATATTCTTATATATTCTCTTTTGCTACTCGTAGTTTTGTGCGTAGGGTGTGCCATGTGTCTCCTGCCATGAGATAAGAATAGTTGATGTGGAAACAATCTTCAAATCAGCAGGTCTTACATGGAAGACGTCTACTTCCCGACTGTCTGCAGCGGTTCGTATTGCACAATCAGCGTCTTCATTCCCTTGGGACCCCTATACAAGTAAATAGTACAGAGCCTACAAGTATATGGCACAGATCCCCTGTACGGTAGCGCGATAATTTCGCTTTCTAGGTTGGCTAATCTGCTACTGCCTTGCTTCAATTTTTGCGTGTTAGAACTTTGTACAGTGTGTATCAAGCGTTTTCGGCGGTCGGTTCGCCGACCCTTTTCGCTGTCTTTTATTGTCGACATTTAATGTAGGCTTTAGGCCGCACATTCTTACTTATGGCCGACTAGGCCCGCTTCAATGTAATTCAAAATTTATAATACTTTGGCAACACGCATTATTAGCCGACCTGATTTCAATAAATTAAACACTTGTAATGTAACTTAAGAAAGGCATTAAAATCAATTCAATACAGTCCACATCTTATCATTTTCATCCCGCTGAATCTATTCATGCATTACATACTATTCTTAACAAACATGGTTGACCAGCCGACAGGACTATTCACTTCAAGAAACATTTTTTAGCCCACTTGGGCCTAACGCCCAACATTTTTTGGTCACTCCGGACCTGGATTTTCCATCCAATAATTTCTACCATTATTTCTGGCCATCACGGGCGAATTAGCACGTCAGCTAATACGACCGTGGCGTGATTTGCATCGGCATTTCGCTCGTCATCTTGCAGCCTTCTGACAACATATTAGCAAGTGCCTGCCAGCTACAGTGCTTTACACAAGGTGGTCATCTCTGCCAGCTCTTTGCCATCTTCACCAAGGAGCCGACGCTGCAGGACATCGCCAACAAGGTATCATCAACAACAGTGAAACCAGGTGCGTAAAATGTCTGAAGAAGGCCTCAAGGTGCTGACCAGAAAGAGAGGCGGCTTAAAGTCCGCAATAGTGCGGATACAATCTGCTGTAAATTCATTTGATATAACTTTAAGTACAAAACATTTTCTAACTGTAAGACTGGACAGTCTCAAAAGCTTGGCCTCGAAGTACGACGAGGTACAGTCTGAAATAGACCTCATTAGTAAGGACACGAGCGTTGCTCAAGCAGACCGAGTTGAGGTCGAAGAAATGATATATTCAACTGAAGCAAACATTTTGCAATTACTTGACACATTTAATACTCAGACTGTACCTCCCGTATTATCGACGCCCATGCAATTGAAACCGATAAGTTTGCCCTGCTTCTCAGGCAACATATTGGAATGGCAACATTTTTATTCAATTTTTACCGATTTAGTGCATTCAAGATCTGATTTAACACCAGTGCAAAAATTACATTATTTACATTCCTCTGTGAAGTGTGAACCGTTAGATTTAATCAAGTCATTACCTATCTGTAAAGAAAATTATACAATAGCGTTGAATTTGCTGTCCGAAAGGTATAACAACCCATTCATATTAGCTAAATACTATGTGCAAAACCTACTTCAGGTCAAGTCCACAATAAAGGACTCGGTCCAAAGTTTGGCGGAGTTCACTAACACAATAACGTCTTCCGTTAATTCACTGGCAGCAATGAAGCTGTCAGTGAATTCATTTGAATTTATCACTATACAGTTACTATCCACCAAACTTGACCCTATTACTTTCAAACTTTGGAAGGAGTCAATAGACCCTGACAATTTGCCTAGTTTTCAAGACTTCACGCATTTTTTAAACTTACGCAGACAGCTGTTAGAAAATACAATGCCTATTGAACCCGGACACCAATTCAACAAACTTAATGTAAGACCTAACAATAAATATGAGAAGTGTAGCTCAAGAAATACTGCTGGCAGCACTACATTTAAGAGCTATCACACAGCGGCAAATCATTATTCATGCGTGTGTTGTAAATCCAACCACCCGCTTTACATATGTAATAATTTTCGTATATTAAGCACCGCTGAGCGGGGGCAATTTGTTGCAAATCATAAATGTTGTAGCAACTGCCTTAGATCAGGTCATCTGATAGCTAACTGTAAGAGTAAACAGGTGTGTAAAATCTGTTCAAAACGACACCACACATTGTTGCACGCAAATTACGTGCCGAAATCAACAGCTGCCAGCAGCAATTATTGCTCGCTTAAATTACAGTGCAAGAATAATGTTCTTTTATCCACAGCGGTTGTATCTGTCGTTGACCAGGCTGGCAACCGGTGCTCCTGGACGCCGGTTCACAGATAAATTTCTGTACAAAATCATTTGCAAAAAGGTTACAGCTCAAATTAGCCAAATCTAATATTCCAATCACAGGAATAAACAACACACGTTTTGCGCAACTGATATTGCTTCTATACGTATCATTTCTCGCTATCAGAGATATAGTTTCGAGGCGAAATGTGCCGTCTTATCTACCTTAACTCACAATCTGCCTTCAACCTCGTTTGATATCAACCAGTTCCGCATTCCAAACAAAATTTTCCTGGCTGACCCCGATTTTAATATATCTTCGCAAATCGACATACTATTAGGGGCACAATTTTATCTGGATTTGATATTAGCCAATAAATACACACGCGGCCCCAATTTTCCCATCATTCAGGAAACAAAACTGGGCTACATTTTGGCTGGCAACCTGCCCAAGCACTGCCGCAACGAGGGTCCTGCTGTTTCGTTCCTAGCAAGGAACAACGACAGTCAAATTCTGCAATCTCTCGAGAGATTTTGGGAAGCAGAAACTATCCCTGACAATACCCCTGATAGCGAGTCGGCCTGTGAAGAGCATTTTGTGCGCTCTACTCAGCGCAACCACGAGGGTAGATTTATAGTGTCACTTCCATTTAAGTCTGATAATCCCCACTTGGGGGAATCTTACACGAGTGCCGAATCAAGATTCTTAAGCTTAGAGCGTCGATTTAGGCGAGATGCCAAGCTCGCTCGCGACTACGCGGACTTTATCAAAGAATATATGGATCTTGGGCACATGACACTCAGCAATGATGGCGCTATCAATTTAGTAGCGTCAAATACTTACTATATATACTTATATATACTCATATACTTACTTTGTCTTTGTAAGCTTGGTTGGGATGAACCGATTTCCGGTCAGTCACGTTCGGATTGGCATTCTTTGTGTGACAAATTGGTTCTGATTGGCAAAATTGTGGTCCCGCGATCTATTCGTTGCAAGCGTGAGGCAGCTACAGTTCAATTGCATGGTTTTTCGGATGCTTCTGAAAGAGGGTTTGGCTGTTGTATATATGTCAGAGTCATTTATCAAGATTCTACTGCCTCCTGTCACCTCTTGTGTTCCAAATCTCGTGTGGCTCCCCTACGACAGGTGTCATTACCTCGCATCGAACTCTGCGCTTGCTTGTTATTATCGCGACTCGTATCTAAGGTTATTCCTGCTCTTTATTCGTTTATTGATAATGTACATTTGTATTCTGACTCTATGGTGGCTCTTTACTGGATTCATGCGCAGTCTACGCGTTGGAAAACATACGTCGCTAATCGGGTTGCTGAAATTCAGCGTCGTACGCAAACTTATACTTGGCATCACATTGATTCGCGACACAATCCTGCTGATATTATATCTAGGGGGTGTCTCCCTGACGTTTTGCGCGATTGCTCGCTTTGGTGGCACGGTCCTAGCTGTCTGTCTCAATCGTCAGTCTGATCCCTTCCCATCCTTCGTACCGGCCACTCCGTCGTCTTCTGAAGTCACCGCGGAAGAGAAAAATACACATAATCTTTCTCTAATGTCTACCCTGGCTGTCGACCTATCTTTGGACTTTTCATCGTTGCACCGGCTAACGCGTGTATACGCATACTGTTTTCGGTTCATCACAAATATTAGGCACTCAAGTGCGGACAAACTTGCGGGCGATCTGACCCCTGCAGAAATTCATCAGTCTCTCAAGTTCTTCATAAAACAGTCTCAGTCGATCCACTTCACAACCGAAATTAATTGTCTTCGTAACGGATCTTCTGTTTCCATTAAGAGTAAGTTGGCATCTCTCGACCCGTTTCTTGACGACTCTAGAGTGATACGCGTGGGCGGACGATTGCAGCATTCCCAATTACCCTACGATTCTAAACATCCTATTGTATTACCCCCATCGGCGCATATTACACGCCTTATCATTGAACGTGAACACATTCGTTTACTTCACGCTGGTGCTCAACTCGTGCATCATTCAATGCGTCAACGTTGGTGGATTGTTAATGCCCGGCTAGTCATCCGTTCCATTATTCGAAAGTGTGTGAGGTGTATCAGGTTTAGTGCCACACAGCAGGTACAGAGACTTGGCATTTTACCATCCCCTAGAGTCACTCCTTCTAGGCCGTTTCTATTTTGCGCGGTTGATTATGGTGGTCCCTTCATGATTCGTCATGGCGGGCAGAAGTCTAGAACTCTTTCTAAGGCATACGTATCTTTGTTTGTTTGCTTAGCGACTAGGGCTATTCACTTGGAATTGGTTTCCGACCTTACGGCCAGCGCTTTTATAGCCGCATTACGTCGTTTCATGGCCCGTAGGGGTATACCCACTCAACTGTACTCCGACAATGGCACAAAATTCAGGAAGGCCCGCACTATCTTACATGATATTTACAACTTTTGGCACAATAAAGATGCCATCTCTTCGATCAAGTCATTCACGTCCTCTCAGGGGATATCGTGGTCATTTATTCCGCCCTCCTCACCTCATTTCGGTGGCCTTTGGGAGAGCGGCATAAAGAGTTTGAAATTTCATCTGCGCCGCGTGGTAGGTAAACCTATACTCAACTTCGAAGAGTTCACGACCGTTTTGTCTCAGATAGAGGCATGTCTGAACTCTCGACCTTTATTTGCTATCTCTTCAGATGTTAACGACCCGGTGCCACTTACACCTGGCCATTTTTTGATTTGCGCACCCTTAACGGCGATTCCGGACCCAGACCTTTCTCACGTTCCTGTTTCTCGTCTTGGGCGTTGGCAACTTCTTCAGAGGTTTGTCCAAGGCATTTGGAAGGCATGGTCTCGCGATTATTTGCACCAGTTGCAGCAGCGTCACAAGTGGAAGTTTGCCAAGGATAATGTTTCCATTGGTGACTTAGTTTTGCTTATTGAGGATAATTTACCTCCATTAGCCTGGAAATTTGGCGTAATTATCGCCACATTTCCCGGCCCAGATAACTTGGTTCGTGTCGTGGACATTCGCACGCCTACGGGTGTTTTGCGGAGACCAATACATAAATTATGTCTGTTGCCAGCGCGAGACGAGATTTGACATTATGATTACTTAGCACAATGCTATTTTTATTTAGCCACTGGCTTATTACTTATTACGACCATTTGGTCAACCTAATTGTGATGAATTATCACAATATTTTCTTATCAATTTTGCGCCATTGCACGCTTCTATAATTATCACAGTTTTGGTGGTATCTTAATATTTGTATTGTATGTTAATTTGTGTGGCATACTATGTCTTACACATTTTCATTTGATGTTATGGGGTATATTTCATGTTTTTGGTGGTCTCATTTTATAAAATGTTGTTACATAATATTCGCATGTCTTGCAGCTGAGCAATCATGCATTCATTTCTTTATATTGTTGCTAATAAATGTGTATTATTCTGTGAATGTCTTTAAATTGTTAAATTGTTTCTGTAATTTCAGTATTGTATTTGTTATTTGACATTCCAATTATTCATCTTGTAATTATCTAAATTATTGTTATTGTATTCGCATAAATTGCGTCTATGTAAAAACTATTGCTTTGCGTCTGCCGTATGTAACTGCCACGTCTAGATTTATTTTATATTGTATTCATTTTGCAAGTAAGCATGCACAATTATTTTTACTTAAATTATGACATACATGTCATATTTGGGCTTGCATTCAGTCAGCATCTAGCTTGTTCATACATTATTACATATTGTAAGTTCCTGAAACTTCAGGAACAGCATGACTAGGTCAATACATGCCGCCCTGCTGAATATACGATTGAACATGTAACTGCAACATGTTCAATAACAATTTTGTTCATGTAATGAACTCTCTGTACAGGTCCACGGGCCTCAACTAATTTTACAGTAACCATCTATGACATGCATAGGGTTACCAGCTATCGGTCCATCATGTGATGAGCTTCCGATCATGCATTAAACATTGCATAACTATGTATTTTTTTTTACGTTTTGTAATGTTATATACTGTGCACATACACTATGTGATGGTAATATTGGTCAAACCAGACTTTATTCATATTTGAAACAGCTGTTCGCCAACCTTGGCTTACAAACGCCTATCTCTAGGCTTATCTTATGCATGCTTATCTCTAAACTAGTAACGGACTGCCGTTATCTAATCTCATAACTCAAGGTTCAACTTAGCCTTGAATCTAACTCTTATTATTAAGAATACTGTATCCTTTTAAATTAAATTGTAAAATGTATCATAATTTATTAAAAAATGTTAAAAAATCATTTGATTTTGACGGGCAGCTTATGTACGGTAGCGCGATAATTTCGCTTTCTAGGTTGGCTAATCTGCTACTGCCTTGCTTCAATTTTTGCGTGTTAGAACTTTGTACAGTGTGTATCAAGCGCTTTCGGCGGTCGGTTCGCCGACCCTTTTCGCTGTCTTTTATTGTCGACATTTAATGTAGGCTTTAGGCCGCACATTCTTACTTATGGCCGACTAGGCCCGCTTCAATGTAATTCAAAATTTATAATACTTTGGCAACACGGATAGCCGACCTGATTTCAATAAATTAAACACTTGTAATGTAACTTAAGAAAGGCATTAAAATCAATTCAATACAGTCCACATCTTATCATTTTCATCCCGCTGAATCTATTCATGCATTACATACTATTCTTAACAAACATGGTTGACCAGCCGACAGGACTATTCACTTCAAGAAACATTTTTTAGCCCACTTGGGCCTAACACCCAACATCCTCTATCTGTTGTAGTAGCGGGTCGTCTGTGCCTGTATTGCCTAAAGAGGCGATGAAACTCAGCAAGTTTGTGCAGATGACTAAACGCTTCAGGCGTCGGTGTTCACAATACCGACGAGCCTGTCAAATGGCATATAACTCAGACGTGTACACACTCGCTGTCCTCGGCAATGTCCATGTATAAGAGGCGCCCGGAACAACAAACGCGCTCCCCACTCCGTTCGCTGTCTTCGGTCCGTCATTATAAAGCACGACGTGATCTTTGTAGTCGTCAATCACTGAACAAAATCGAAGCTCCCACACAAGATGCGTATTGGTGACTTCTCTTAGTTGGTTAAATCTAAACAACGCTGTGGCTTCCTAAGCAACCAAGGTGGAACTTCCGATGGCATAATTGGATGTACGTGCTCGGCTGGAACAGCTCCAAGCGCGAATACCAGCCAATAGAATGAATGTGCACCACCAGATATACACAGTTCCCATCATTTCTCAGTGAACGCCTTGTGGTTCAGAAGAGTTGGCACCCAAGGACAGGGCTGGCGAGAGCGATCACGGGCCCCGGGGCTAAACATTTTTGGGCCCCCCTACAAAGAAAAACTTACCAAAATCATTACTGTTGGATTGTTAATGGTTTAGGATTTATTAATTGACCCTACAATTCGTTATTCTTAACTTTAATCGTAAATAAATGGGTTTTACACTGTTAATAAATGGCCAGAACAACATATGTTATGCGCCGGGCCTCTGCCCCCTCCCCCCTCTCACCGGCCCTGCCCAAGGATCTTCGAAGCATAACCCAGTTGCAGCTTACGACGTCTAAGCTGTAACGTGATTCCTGCATCGCAATAAAGGCTAACTGTCGGGCTAGTGCGAAACGTTCCAGTGGCATAACGGATCCCTGTGTTATGCACTACGCCTTTCTAGCTGAATGGTAGGCTGCGCACCAGTACCGTGGCGTCCATGTAACCGCTGTTGCCACGGCAACAGTACAAGCAATGAAATAAAATAAATTATATCACAGAATAAATACCAGTTATTAAATAATTTGAAATGCGAACAATATTAGTAGGGAAACTTGAAGAAAAACCGTAGCAGTTTTCGAACTGCTGGGCACTTGCACCGTTTTATGTTGTTGGCTCAGACATTGACCTCGTAGTAGTTGTCACTGTACGAACTGTGGAGGAGGGGAACACATTTCGTCCACCCAATGTGTTGCCAGCTGTATAAACCGGCAAAATTGTCCGTTAGCAGCTATGTTCGTTTTCGGAATCGATGTACAGCAGTTACTACTAGTACGTACATATTTGTATTTTGTTCGTTTAGTTATACGTTTCTCTGATTGTCTTTATTATTTTTAATTCGATTATATTTGTGTCCTGATTTATTCTGTGTAAGTATAATAGAGTCAGATCCCCTTCAACCGGGACCCTCTTCTTCTGCCAGCGAATGATACAAAATACTCTAAAAAAATATTTTGGCTCTAAAAAACAAAACAAAAAATAAATAAAACACTTCGTACTAGAAAAAATTCGAATTAATTTTTAGGCCTATCAACAACTGGCAACAGCTGTTATGTACCACACCATGCCACTGCTGCGCACCCATAGTCCGCGCGCCGCTGGAAGAGAATTAAACCATTTTTCGTGTCTCCCAAGTTTTTAAATAAATCAACGAAAGTATAAGACTCAAAAAAATATGGAAAGCGCAGATTTTGAAATATTCTGTCTCAGTTAACTACTATTTAAATCAAACATAATAAATCTTACCAAAATGAGTATTTCTGAAGATATTTTTAAAAAACGGGTTTTTAAGCTTTTGTTTGTTATCCAAGGATTATTTTTAAGTATTGTCCAGCCGAAACCGAAACCGTAACCGAATATTCGGCCCCTCTTCTAGTTTCGGCCGAAACCGTAACCGAAACTTATGTAGTCAAGTTAAAATTTAGTTACATTTAATAAATTTACACTATACCCTGAAACTAGTTTTTCCTAGCTTTGTAACAGATTATTCGATTAAATAAAATACTTCAATTTATTAGTAAATCACTTTATTTTTGGAATACAATGTACCTAGGTACAAAAATATTTAGAAAGAGACCCATAAAACTACAACTTATATCAATTTTTAAGTCTTTGGTAGTTATCTATCACAATCAAATAGTCTTTTCAAGAAGTATTTGTTACTAGCAGGTTGATAACTAACAGGTTCTTCTATAATGTATTATATTATGTATGGTATTCTCTTAAAATAATATTGTTATTTTCTTAATTCAACAATAAGTCAATATTTAAATTAATGAGATCTTTCATTTGGCACCTTTGTACTAACAGCCTCAGAATAACGATAATAATCATATCTTCGAAAGGAAGAAAATTGAATTAACGTACAAAACAAAAGTATTAACAAACAAACAAACTAAAAAATAACAACTACCTATAGATAGAAGTCACATCAGAAACACTTCAAATGTTTAGCTAACTTAGTAGTTCTAGTAATCATAATTAAAAAGTCTTATATTGTAAGCTAAGAAAAGAAGTTTTTCCACATTTTCACCGAGTAAATTACTTCGACGATTTGCGTAAATTTGTCCAGCGGCACTGAACATCTGTTCGCTAGGAACGCTAGTAGGTGGAGCAGAAAGGTACTTCAATACTGCTTTTCTTAGAGTAGGATATGAACTAGAGTTCCAATATGAGTATATGTCAGCATTGCGTTGTAACTGTGGCTTCGACAGATAACACTGGATGGTCTGTTTAAACACTGAAGTTTGATCCTGGAATTCTATTGTGTCTGTATCTGATCAGAGTCGTGGTCGTGGGTATCCCATAGACTTTCTTTTTCCTTCTTAATATTGGTTGCAGACAGGATTGGTTCTGCAGAAGATGAAGGCACATTGTCTCTGTCTACCACTTCACAATCGTTATGCCCCTTCAAAAATTCTATTATTTCGGACATTGCAATGTCTACTTCGTCGGAAGTAAGGTATTTCGATTTAAATCTTGGATCGAGTAATGTCGCAGCCATCAGTGAAGGATGTCCTTTAACATAAGAGAATTTCTTGTTTAAAGATTCATGCAGTGCACTTCGCATATTTGCCACTGTCTCATCTTCATTTTCGCATCGAACTTGCAATTTGCGATTCAACAACGATAACAGAGGTATTATTATATAAATGCATGCGTCATTGTAAGATAAGTCCAGTGTGGCGTCGTAGAAAAATTTCAGGACGTATGTGAGGTGTTTTATAATATCCCACTCAGAACGGCAAAGTGTGGTAATTCCACCATGTTCAACACTATACAAGTTTACTGCCCTTTTTTGTTCCAAAAGCCTCTGCAACATCAAGTATGTGCTGTTCCATCTCACATCGATATCTTGCATCAAAGCATGTTTTGGCAGTCCACACTGATTTTGACAGTCTGTCAATTTTCTGGAAGCTTGCTCACTGTGGTGGAAATGGCCCACGATTTTTCTACACTTTTTTATTATGGCTTTGGTTTGTTCATCTGAGAAAAGGGAATTTTTTATCACCAATTTCAGCGTGTGTGACACAACCTATAGACTCATAGTGCCCACGCATGGCACAAACCATATTTGGTGCATTGTCACGTAACACCAGAAAAATCTTGCCGCTTAGGTTCCATTCATTAACCATCTCTGTAAGTTTTTGTTCGATGTATTGGCTGGTATGATCTTGTTCTAGCACAGTTGCACCCAATATAACTTTCAGACATTGGTGATCAATGATAAAATGACCTGTAAAGCTGAGGAGTGAGCATGTTTTGCTTGCGTTGGTCCATATATATCGGTGGTGGCACTTAACCACTCGCATTTTGCAATTAAATCCTTTACTTTGGCTTTCATTTTCTCATAGGTCTGCGGCATCAACGATGTTCTAAAGAATTTTTCAGACTTGAGTCGATATTTGTGAACAGCGTGGGGATCTTTAAATTGAGCCGTTGGAATGCCTAGCCATCTACCAAAGAATACGGCAGCATATCAACAATTATCAAATCCATAATGGCTTTGTCTATTCTTTTCATAATTTCATGGTCATCTGGCCATTGCACAGATTTAGATTTAGTGGTCAAACTCGGAATGGTCGACTAAATTAGGTTTGGTTTATCATCATTATCGGTACTCAAGGAGATTATCGAATCCATCCGCTTTGATTTGCTTTCATTTTTCAAGTCGTCCAATTCTGACTGTCGTTTTAAAACCTGTCTATGCTCCGCGTCATGAAATTTTGATAAATGTTGCTTCAATCCGTGTAATGTTTGTTTTTTGGGTTCATGGCTGCCCAATGAAAGTGGTTTATTACAAACTTTGCAAACGGCTTTAGATAAATCGGTGGTACTTTTATTAAAGTACTGCCAAATTGGATTCTTTTCTTTGTTGTGGCATTTTATACCTAAAACAATAAATAAAGTAAGTTATAGAATAAGTAAATTGAACTAGAAATAGCTACCACATAAAAATCCACTGTCACACATAGCCATTCAAACAAATAACGACTCTATATCAACACCGTAAGGCTGCAAATATATTACAGTAAAAGCTCCGATATCCGGCATCCTAATAACCGGAATGCTCTAATAACCGGCACTAATAACAATATTTTTTGGTCTATTTTTATGAAATAAAATAGTGTAGTAGATAACAAGAGAAGAAAATACACATCATTTCCAGTAGGCACATACGTAATTATACAGTATAATTACTGTATAATGCGATTAGTATGGTAGCGATATAAATGCGACAATTAACCGGAAATTGATAAGACTTGAAGTTCTATCAGTGCAATTAGTCATTTTCTACAAAAGAAAACGTGCAGCGTAGGGGTTTCTACTAAACAGACTGCCGCTTTCAATAAAAATTTACAGACCCCTCTTCACTCCTTCACACCACAACTGCTTTCCATTTTCAGCGCACTGTTCACAACAGTTCCGATTAGACAATCTACACGTGTACAGTAATTTTTGATTATGTTTATGTTCTCGTTGCTCGCGTAGGTCTTCTATAACTATCGAACAAACTTTATTAATCAATCATTATTTACCACCAGATGTAAGAAATTAAGAATAAATAAGTATGTAAGTATCTAATTTTGCCAGACCTAACCTACTTACTCATATTTACAACATACATATGTATCGTTGACCTAACCTACTTACTCATATTTACAACATACATACGTATCGTTGTACTTAATCATAATTAGATTAAGTACCATATTGGGTAAGTTAAATTGTTTATTAACTCGATAATAAGAATGTCACTATCAGATATCATTAAATTATATCGTAATTAACAACAAAAACAAACAAAATACTTACCATTGGCGCAGCAACACACACACACCTAACAATTAAACGCTGGCCGGCGAACTGAGGTCAAGCGGTATAGGCGACTGAATCCGTTCCGAACATGACCCGACTTCATCCGACAACTCACGAACGCCAGTTTCGGCCGAAACCGAAACTTCGGTCGGTCTTTAGTTTTAAGTAACCTTTAGTTCATGTCAAATTACTTTAATTTTAATGTATTCCATCAATACAGTCTTCTGTTTTTTATGGCTACAAATACATTTATGTTATTTACCAAGTGCTGAATAATTGTCATTATTAAGAAAACTCTTTTTTGAAGTGAAACTTCTTTTGGCACGGTAGGAAAAATTTTCGTTACGCGTTACATGCATAAAACTTCTTTGGGCACGGTAGGAACAATGTTCGTTACGCGTTATGCGCATGCATGTGTGTGTATATGTGTTTAGTAGTACAGTATACCAAAATGAGGAAATGTACAGTTATATATATAATTATTGTTGCGAATATTTTAAGTTAACGATATGTAAAAAATAATCTACCTAGTCCTACATAATTTAATGACATAAGTTATGTTAAAAATTGTTTATGAATACGATCGACATCATTCTCAATCATTATTATACGTTGCTTTATCACGTGTGATGAGTACTGAAGGATTACATATTATGACACAGAACAACAAGAAGATATTCTACCATGGCCGAAGACGATCATCATCAACAATTGATTTGCAAGAGGAATTTAAATGACTTTCACTAAACAAACTAGAAACTATAAATGAAAATTTAGTTAATTTCATCAATAACAGAAAAGGTTTATCAATATTCACTTTTAATTGCCAAAGTCTTACAGCTCATGCTGTTGATCTAAAAGATATAGTTGTGAAAAATTCAAATGTCATAGTTTTATCAGAAACTTGGCTAGCCAATGAAGATGACGTATCTGTTCTTAATTTCAACTGCATAGTGAAATATAAACGACCAAATATTAGAGCGGGAGGTTTCGGGATATTTCAAAATTCTGACGATATTATTAACATTATAACTCCATCCATGGATTTTTCTGTTACTCAATCTGTCTATGGTTCAATGGCATCTACAGTTGGCGATTTGTGTATGGCTGAATTTAAAATGGAAAATGGGCAAACAGTTGTGATTGTAGCAGTGTATGTTTCTTCTAATAAAACATTAGTTGATATTATTGATTTTCTCCATCGTTCATTATTATCGTATACATCACAAGGTGCCGCCATACTTTGTAAAGATTATCATAAAATACCTATGATTTTAAGTGGAGATTTCAATGTCAATTTTGCATTAGACAAATCTATAAAACTGGTTGAATTTTTAAAAGATAATTTAAACCTGTCTATACAAAATGATAAAAAAATATCTATGACAAAATCGAATACGACAATTGATGCAGTATTCACAAGGTTTCTGGATAATATTGAATGTAAAACATACATTTCTTATTTTAGTTACCATAAGCCCTTGGTTACAAAATTGTATGATGAAATGTCACTAAATATTAACGAAATAGATTAATAATAATAATTTCTGTAAACGTATAACTTATAATAAAATATTTTTAATTTACTAAAAATGAAAATTTTTCTAATACTGATACCTCTCCCATCCTATTAAATTTTAAGTATACAGTTAAAAATAATAGATAAACAAAAAATAATGGATATAACCCAAAGAAGTTTAATGGGTATAACCCAAAGAAGTTTCACTTCTTCCGCATGTACACACTTACTGATACACGCACCCAAACTTTTTTTTATTAATTTACAAATATACTTTTATTCTTGTGTCCTTTTATTTGTTAATTCTTTTTATCTACTATTATTTTTTAGCCTTTATTAAACACGCGTAACTGGCTTACAAATGAGCATACGTTAAGTGAATAGGCTTACGGAATTTCACTGGAAGTTTGTGGAGGGGGCTGATCCCCCCCCCATAGACCTCTATCCTACATCCTTCCTCTATTTTGATCCTCCAACTCACTTTATCAGCGATGAAGGACTTCCATGCTTACAACTTGACTACAGTGTAAACATCATGCGCATAACAAAAATTTCTGCACACTGGGAACATTTAGAGAAGTCACTTGACGCAAGGCACTTGATGTGGATGGCATCATTCACTCGCTGAACACCATATGTGAACTGAAGTGATTTGTGGTTACAAAAAGCATCGTATCGAATTTTGTGTTATAAAAAGTATATGAAGTTCTACTTCTTGTGGTCATAAAAATTGTTTTTGTTTGTGTCATGGTGTCTACATAAAAATCTTGCTCCTCCTCTGGCAGACTGTTGCGTGGTCAAATGCGAGAGATTGTTTATAAATTATATATATTAAATATAATGTTGTCAGAGCTAATAGTGATTCGATGGTGTGTCAGAAACACTGACGATTCCTGCTAAGAGTAAACAGTCTTTTGCTAGAGGCTCACTGACTTTTTCTACACCTAAGGGGAAGAAAAGTCCACATAAAAAGAAAACTGTCATTGACGATTTTACATGTGACGTTATTTGGAGAAAAATCCACAATTTCTATGTGGTGAAAAAAGAACCTCTAACTTTAAAAAAATTGAATGCTATATTAAAAAAAAGAAAGTATTTTAAATTGCAGTACACAGTTCCTCCTGAGAACTCTTAATCCATTGGCTTTAGCTGGCTACAATGCCAGTCAAAGAGGAAACTATTAGGTCTAATTGAAAAAATCTGAAATTGTTTCCTGAAGAACAAATTATTTAAGAAGTATTTAGCACATGAGGCAAGCTAATAAAAATATTGTACATTTGGATGAAACTTACCACCACAACACCCATATAACCTCAATGTGTTGGCAATCCGGAAATGAAATTGGCGCTACAAAAGTCCGTTGGTAAAGGATCAAAGTTAATAATAATTCATGCTGGCAGAGAGCAAGTTTTTGTCCCAAATTAAATGCCCTAAAAATATGGCAGTCAACAAAATCGCAATCAGATGATACCATGACGATATAGATTTTTGTAACTTCACAAAATGGATGGAAGAAAAATTACTGCTGAATATGCCATCAAGTAGCATCATTGTATTTGATAATGACAACAAAAAAGACAAAAAAAAAGACAAAAAAAAAAGGCTAAGTAGTTCGATGCTGACACAAAGTTATTCAGGACTGGCTAACATCGCAAAAAATTTAATTGATTTTTCTGTTGATATGAATAAACCAGAACTTCTTATGTTAGACAGATCAGTTCCTGTTAGCAAGAAGTATACTGTGCAGTTCAGACAAAAGGGGATAAAATGCTGTGAGGGTGTATACAAAACTGAGGAGATTACTGTATGAAGAATGCTGTTACTGAGGAAACATAAGACAGTTTAATCATTTCACTCAACTGTCAGTCAGCTCATAAGATAACGGGTGAGATGGTAATGAAGAAAAGTGTGATGGACTCAGAATGTTAGATTTAAAAAACCTGTCTTCTGACACACTGTTCAACAAACATGTATAGTTTGCGGGAAACAAATTATACTAATGAAGATGTGATACTGAAGATACTAAACTGAATCAGTACTATTGTTATTGAGAAATAATACTTTTCCTTGTGTTTCCTTGCAATAATAGTGTAATATAGGGTTGGGTGACAAAACAATAAACTCTAACGATTATGGGTTTTCAACCAGTCATTACATTGACATGCCTGTCAGTGGAGTGGTGGTGCCAGGCCAAAATCCAGTTTACCCCAGCTGCTCTAACTGAACCCATCTATCACTAGTTTGCATCTTTATTTAATGGTTAATCGTCAACTTCATGTAATGGTTAATTGTCTCTTCATAGTTCCTTTATCCAAAGAAAATTTTAATAAAGAAGTTTATGTTATAAAAACAATAGCAGAAAATAATGGTTATGACAAAAGAATAATAAACTCTTTAATTAAAAAAAAAGAAGAGAATTATTTTAAAACTTTATTCTATAGAGCCAGATCAGGGTAAAAAAAATGTCATTTAACAAATTACATTCCGTTTGTAACAGATAGGAATAATAACAGGTTAAAAAAGCATGGTCTTAACATGGTACCAGTAAACAAACAATCTTTTTTCATTACTAGTAAACAATAAAGAAAAATCAAACATACTCGAGAAAAATGGAGTTTATAAAATACACTGTGCAGAATTCGATGCTCTTTATATCAGACAATGTGGTGATCTGTGCTCTGAAACATCGCATTTCTGAACATAAGAAAGTGATTTTAACTAATACAGCCAATACAAGTTTTACAGATCATTGCTTACAACACAATCACTTCACAGAAAAAAAAAAAACATAACACTACTGCACAACATACAAAAAGGTAAAAAAATGGATTTACTAGAAATTAGAAAAGCAATCAAAAGTAACAAAAATTTAACAAACAAACAAACTGACGTCTATGTATCCCCTTTATTAAAAGTTGTTATTTAGTGTAGTCAATTTTTATATTTTGCTTTCCAATTATACTTAGTTTTTACAGACACTTGACCTTCCCTTACTAGCATCTCCACCCCCTACATCATACACACCCCACACACGTCGGGATACACACCCTAAACACATACTACCCTTACATTCTTTGTTTAGTTGTTCCTTGATCTCTTTAAGAATAGCTTAATAAGCTGAAACAGTTGTCACAGGTAAATAATAAACTGTGAAACTTACCAACTGTTTTGTATGTTTTTTTAAACCTTTCTTTCTTATTTAATGTTATTTGTTACAAGAAATGTTGAACAGAAACTCGAGGTAAAGTCTTACTGGTTAATGAAATATCAGTCATAGCACTCTTCTGATGAATCCAGTAAAACAGATCATAAACAAATTTGGTATGTACTACATTCTTGGAAAAAATTCATTGCATTGTACAAGACAATTAACTTAGTTACCATAACAGTTTCAACTACAGTGATTTTTGTGTGCGTCATTGTACTATGTAATTCAGAACAATAGCTTAAGGATAAAAGATTATAGACAGCATAAATTTAAATAACATAATCATGAATGTTTTTGTAGTCGTCATCTATGTCTTCATGGAGTTGTCTGTTCTTATCATTTATGTGTTAATCAGCGTATCTCAACAAGTCTCAACCACGTATCTTCATGCCTCATACTGCTGGCTGGCTTATTCACTGTTGTTTTTCAGTACATAAATATAATTTCTTTAAAAGATGGCTGCTGTGGAGTACAGACATTAGAATCTAAATGACAGGACTTTTACTATCACTGAAAAATCAAGGGTTTATAAATTGTACAAACGTTTCCAATAGGACCACAAAGACATGGAAGATGACAACATGGACATCCTACCATATCAACCACCAAAGAAAATGTTAACAATATCACACTCATAATCACCAAGTCACTATAAAAGCAATATTATGGTCATCCAAAAAACTGTACAGGCCTTACAGTTACAGACTAAAAAAAAAGGCTGTTACAGTTTGCAGCAACCATCTTCAAGCTAACTGTAAACTAGTGCATAAAGAATATAAGTAGTAAATAATCCTTTATCAACAACTGATAGAGTCAAAAAACAGTAGCGTAACTGCCAGACCCACATAGCCTGCAGACTGGGTGGTGGGGGTGCAAATATTTCCTTTAATTTTTTATGAATGGATATAAACCATTGAACTTTAAGTATAACCAAATTTCCTTGTATGTATCACAAAAATTTGATGTAACATCAAAAACAAATACACTTACATTTTTACTATTATTTTACCAGTAGGTACCTAATAATATATTCGGAGAGTATAAATTACTTGGTTAACTGCACATAGAGCAGTGATTCCTGTTAAAAATCCATCGAGACCATTTAAGAATTGAATTCAAGTAATGTTTTGAAATAAACAGATTCTAGTTTTTTAATATAACATGTCTCTATATCAGAATATTTTTCTTTAATTCCAGTGCTAATATTAAGCCTATACTTAAATTATTGCAAATTATAAAGCTATAAGCATATGACAGAAAGTTTTAAAGGTGAAACAGATGTTTTGGTTTATTTAAAAATAAATCAACATTAAAAATATTAATGATTAGTTAATAAATTGTAGCTAGAATATAAAATATTAAAAATTCATACTTTTTTCAAGATTCATACACAGTCAATAAATGACAACATTTTATTTGGTTACTAGTGGCATATGTGATAATCAGTATATTATTACACTGATCAAAGACTAAATAACAAATCAATCTATTAATTGAAACAAAAGTTGAATTTTACTGATTGACTGTACATCATGTAAGAAAGAATAGTTATTCTGTTTACATTATTTAATTTTAGTAGTTACCACAGCTATAAGGAAGGATTAGTATTCAAGAGGGAACAGTGGCATGAAATAAGTAAGGGTAGTAGGGGGGCCTGCAAAAGATTCTTGCAGGGTGGCCCCCAGAAAAGAGTTATGGCACTGTCAAAAAAATAAATGTTTTCACAGTGTATGATAAATAGTGCAGATAAATAATTAAAAATTACTTACTTTGAAAAAACACATAACACAAGATGCAATGCACACGGACTCTGACCTTCAAGTCTTTGACAGCTAGTGTAAGTGCAAATAAATAGAAAATGATTATGATTTAATACCATGTAATCAAGAATTCCATTCCTGAACTGCACAAATTCCTGAAAGTTTCAAATATCATCATGCTTATATTCAGAACCTAGCAGATTGTAATCTTCTATTCATTCTATGGGAAAAGTCAACCACCTCACTTTAATTTTTCATGATTTCCCACAACTTGGGCTTTCTAATACACAAGAAACGATTTTTCCAAAATTTCTTGAGATTTCATAACTACTTTTCCAGGAATGATTTCTCTCATGTATTTTCTAATTCTCGCCATGAATTACAAAAGACAAAATAAAAAAGTAAAACATTTTCAGCATTTTACACATACCACAGTATACACTCCAACCTTTTAACCATTTGATGGTAGGCATAAATTATACAATTTTCCACATCAAAACTTGGAAAACAGCTAGAAATAGTGTAACAGAAATCTAAAACAAATATTCTAAGGTTAGACTGGGTTAGAATGCCTTTATCACTTAATGTGACTTGAATATACAAAACATTTCATAAACACTTGTAAATATACCTAAATTCAATAGCAGTTGAGTTAGTGCAGTTGATGTTATAAAACAGGTCAACAAAGTATATGATTTCATTTATATCTGAAACAGCATATGTCTTATAAAAACACTTGAATATAAAATGACATACATCTAAAAGACACAAATAAATGTTGGTATGAAACTCCAATCTATACATTTAAAATCTTGGCAATACTACATAATCTTGGCAGGACAGTTCCAACAACACTACTAAAAAGAATTCACAAGAAGTACAAGTTATATAAGAATATTAATAAAAGTTCCTATGACCCACATTTTCACGTCATTTCTGGTAACACAGTGTGTAAATATGGACATGTGTCTTGCAGACATGTAGGGACACACGAGGTGATTCCTAAGCCATGTCAGATGCTAAAAACAATACAATATTTATTTATATAACTGCCAAATTATATTTTATACATTATATTTTTATATGTACTCGACATAGAGATATAAATTAGTAAAAAGATACCAGCACTCATAATTATACTCATGGATGAATTCTCTCGCAAAAAAACACAAACCTGTGCAAGTTTTCATAATATCAAATGCAAAAATAGAAAAAATACTGAAACAGATTCTACAAAATTAACTAAACAAGAAGGTTTTATTAGATTTTAACTTGAAAATAAACTTAATTTGTGTTCAATGTTGTGCAAAACCACACCACTGCCATGTGCAATTCTTGATTTTTTGTGATTACTTCCTCTTCCTATATATATATATATATATATATACTGTATATGGTATAATTTCTTTACCTCAAGTTGTTTTTTCCTTTATTTGGAACGTGTTTTGGGAATCCTATTTTTCCTATCCTCAGCCTTCTTAATTTTGTATCTTGTTGAGTACTTGTGTTTTGGTTGGTTGTTATGGTTTCCTGTTGGTTTTTTGGTATTTTAAACTGATATTATTATGTGTGATTGTGGTGTATATATTAGCTTTTTGAGTATTTTCGATGTCGAGTGCTTTGAAACTTGTGTCACATTTTGTATTGATTAGTGTTTGTTCAGGTATCAGTTTGTTTTGTGTCTGTTCAGGTATCAGTTTGTTTCGTGTTTGTATATTTGTAAATTTTCCTATATGTTCATTATGGTGCCTTTGTGTGGTAATTCATTTATAGCTAATTCCATTTGCTACAAAATTATTTTCAGAAAAAAATGTAAATCTACTTACTAAGACAGTTTAAAAAAAATTTACAAAACATTTAAAACTATCACCATCAGCATAAAATGTGAGAGAATTTGTGCCAGTTTTTTTTGGTACCATTTATTTTATTTATATTGTGATGTGAGATTTCATGTTTATTGTTTCATGACCTGGTTAATTTTACACATCTGTTAATGTAATCCATTTTGTAACATTACCATTCTTGATGACAACAAAATAAACAGCAAATATTGAGTAATTTCAATTAATATGGTTCTATTAAAAAAAAAATCCTCTCAGAACATGGCAGACCACCCTCCAAAAAAGAACTGCTGGATGCACCACTGGATACCATTTATATAACATAAAGGTGTTATGTTACCTTTTTTAAGCACTGGCACTGTTGGCAGTTATGTTCAACAATAAGCAAAAAACCTGTGACCAACACAGTGTTCACATTTTAACTTACATTACCTAACTATGAGTATGTGTTCACATTTCCATTTATATTGCATTACTACAAGTAATATCCATACACAACTCCACAGACAACTTGAGGTACATTTTGCAGACAAACTGAAAAACAGACAAATAAGGTGGAGTTTTAGAAAATACCCACGTTTACTTCAACCAATATTTATTTTCAAAAACACTAATAATTTGATTTACCTGGAAATACACAATACTGCCAAAATGCAATAAACATTTTGAAAATAATTCATATATACAATAGGCAAAGTTTAGTATTGATAGGTTTCCCAGATACGAATCATATATTTTTGTGCCAGCTGCACATATTATCCAGCATGGGCGGGATTTCACCTATGGGACTGGGGAGGGGGCAATATCTTCGGCGCACAGGAATCAACCTTTTTTTTAGCAAACCAAGGTGAAGGCGTTCTGCCTTCATTGGAGGAATGGACTAGAAAGGCTAAAACAATATATTCTTTTACCATTGTATGTAATTTGTTCCAAGAGACCCTCGAAAAAATTTCCCTTATCTTAACAACTCAACAACAGACAAGATGGTGAATAACTGAAATAATTGCAAAACTAAACTAATGCTACACTACGTTGTTGGATTCGGCAATTTCTAAAACATGCAGAATTTGACAGAAAACTGAAAGACAATTTGACATTCGGCAAAAATTAAACTATGCAAGAAAACTAGATTTGAAAAGCCTCCCAATGCCTTGTCAAATACTGCACAAAGCTACGGCTCACTGATTTGTAATTTATTTGATAGATATTGGGGGGGCAAGTGCTCCCTTGCTCCCTCCCAAATCCTGCCCATGTTATCCAGAATGCATGTGTTAGCACACAATCAGCTCTGTTTTGTACAACATGCAATGAATGTTGTTTGTATTCTTCAAAAAACAACCAGTTAATTTCAACAGCACAGTGTTTAGTTTTCTGTAGTGTATTACTACATGTTTCCAGTTTGGAAAGTGAAATGGATCAATGTGGAGCATGTTCTTCTACAGCATCTGTAGTAGGCCGACGAGAAAACTCAGACCTAGTCAAACTCAGAAAATAATTTATAACATACATAATGCTTACATCATATTTCTATTTCTATTTAAGGGAACCAGGTCGTGAAGGCCTGTCCCATGTTAATTAAATGAAGTGTCGCTTATCAGTTAGGTACATTTATTTAAAAAACAATTCAAGATACCTTTATAAAAATTTTTTCACTGAAAGATAAATACATAGAGCATACAGAGTGAACCTAATTAAATACATGTTTTCGTAAAAGAGAAATTAGGGTGATTTTTCAAAGATAGTGTTTTAAAAAATGAAGAATTTTTACTTCTTTTTGAAAACATACTAAATATTTATTTTTATATAAGATATCATACTAAATTTTAGGTTCAGTATAAGAACTGTTATGAGACAAACACAATAAAAAAATTCAAGTCTAGCACATTTCAGTGCAAAGTTATATGTACCTAAATATGAAAAATATGGACTTACAGAAAATAGCATTTAAAGTTTTTTAATGTTTTATTAAAAAATCACCTTCACTATACACTTCTTCCTCATTACTTTAATCCCTCTTTCTTTTTAGCTGCCATTTTGTTTTCTGTTCTCCTTACTTCTTTTAAGAACACTCTTATTTGCTTCCACAATCCTCATTTTATATCTAATAATATTATTATAAAATATTGAATTTCCCACCTGATTTCCGAGGCTCATATGAGTTCTGTAAGTACATATAATTTTACTCAAGTGGGTTACTGGCCTGCTATAAAACCCCCCAACCTAGAGGACCAGGAACTTTGATTTCGGGCTGCTCTTCTGTTAATTTAGACACATCTGTGAAACGATTCATAGGTACCTGAAAAATAAAACACAGAAGGATACCTGAATGAAATTTTATAAAACTCTGGCTGTCCCCACATTCCTGTATGCTAGTGATACATAGAGAGACTTGGACTCACTATGTAAAAGTGACGTGCATAGGATTCAGGCAGGCAGCCGAAATGAAATTTCTAAGAGGGACACAAGGTTGTTTTCTCTTGGATCGAAGAAGGAACGAGGATATTAGACACGATTTAAACATTGTATCATTTAATGAATATTAATTACTACACTTTCACATGTGAAACTTGCTTTGTTTATTTTCCTCGTACGACGTTTCGGCGTGATGTTCGCCTTCCTCAGCGAGGTATGATACTGAATGTCCGGAGTTTGTAACGTTTTTTTTTTTAGTTGGTAGGTTGTGTGGGGGGTGTGGAAGTGGAAGGGGGTTTGGTGCGGGATTCCGCGAACATCACGCCGAAACGTCATACGAGGAAAATAAACAAAGTAAGTTTCACATGTGAAAATGTAGTAATTAATATTCATTAAGTGCTGTGAAAGAAGAGGATGAACGTTCAAAATAACATTGTATCATTGCACCAAAGAATTAAAGACCACAGAAGAAGATGGTGTGTACACTTGAATCGCATGCCTGATACCCGTCTACCTGTGACTGCCTTGGGTTATTATTCTACTGGGAAGAGAGATGTCAGTAGACCGAGGAGGAGATGGGTTCCAGAACAGGTCTAAGGCCTAGTCCTTGGAGTGATGATGATGATGATGATGATGATGATATAACATTTTAAATGTTTGTTTGAAGGAGGTCAATGACATCGCACTGGGTGACATCACATGAAATAAACATATAAGATGATATAAAAAAAAGTTTGGTATAACAACATCATATACCTGTTATTTTTAACAGGAGAATGTTTTAATGCTAAAAACTAAAAATCAAATTTTTTAAAAATTTTCTAAACCTGGTCCCCTTAAAAACAAAGACCATATAGGAATGTGTGCAAATGTTCTATGAAATACACAGATCAAAACTCAAACATGTTGACAATTCATGGAGGCCAACATTTTTAAATGAGGCAGTAGCCAGTGCCGTGGCGTGGGTACATAACACCTGTTGCCAGTTGTGATAGGCTTAAAATTTAACCTAAAAATTAATTCGAATTTTTTCTTGTAGCATTTTCTATCATTCGCTGGGAGAAGAAGAGGGTCCCAGTTCAACAGGATCTGACTCTCATTATCCTTAAACAGAATAAATCAGAATGCAAATAATCTAATTAAAAATAATAAAGACAACAGAGAAACACATGACTAAAACGAACAAAACACATTGGTTCCGAAAATGAACATAGCTCCTAACTGAGCGTTTTGCCGGTTTATACAGCGGCAAACACATTGGGTGACGAATGTGTCCCCCCCCTCCACAGTTTGTACAGTGATAACTACTACGAGGTCGATGACCACACACAGTAAAACACTGCCGATGCCTGAGTTGGCAACACAAGACGATGCAAGTGCCCAGCAGTTCGAAAGCAATGCTACGCTTTTCTTCAAGTTTCCCTACTAATATTGTTCAGATTTTAAACAATCCGAATAAACTTATTTATTCTGTGAAATAATATTATTTTCTCTTATTTCCAGTACTGTTACCGCCGGCAACAGCGGTTACATGGGCACCATGCTACTGGCAGTAGCACTTCCCTCTCACTGTACTTCCACCTTACTCTGACCACAACCTTGTAGCTGCTTCATATCTGCTATATGAGTTACATTGTTAAGACACACATAATTAATATTCGCTTTCGAAGCATCAAATCAGTAGAAGTAGCCTACCATATTCATGCTAGCCACATTTATGGATGAAAAATAAAAGTGTCTTGGTAATATCAAGTTTAAACTGTATCACTTTTGATTTTTTTCATATTGTAGGATGTTTCAGTTTTAGTGTCCTAATGACGATTTTCAACTAAATTAAGTGTTGCAAATGTAAAATAACTAAGTAATTTGGAAAATAAAAGCGCTACAAGCATAACATGGTTCCATCGCTGTGCCCATCATTACATTGTGTGAGTGTGTATGTGTGCATCTGTTTGGTTGTTGTTTGTTCATACATGCACATAGCGCCATCTATCCGTGTTTTCATGGACTTTCACTGTTGAGCATTAAGTATGGTGCGAACATTTTTTCACACTCTAACCAACAAACCTGTATTACTTTTTTTTTATATACACAAATATCACCAGTGTCTTATACCAGATAATAATAATTAAAAGATATTGTTTAGGTTTAAGTATAATGCATAGTAACCTAGCCAACTCATGCATCATACAAGTGATACTTGTGTATCACATGCATCATAAAAACCTGTGTAACTTGTACCCATAAAAAAATATCATTTTGCCTTCTAAAAATAAATTCACTATGAAACTTTACAGTATCACAAGAAACAAATTATTATACATGCTGACAAATGTTTCTGATTTATTAGAATATTCTATGACAGTTTATCAAGCATAACTTGAATAAACACAAGTATCCCTGAGCTCTGATGGCTATAGACAGTGAATATGTACATCTATTACATTAGTTAATTACATGTAAGTACTTTGAAAAGCTGTACGACAGTAGATTATGATATATTTTTTGAATCTCACACGATAGTCAAGTCTGTGCAATAAATTAACTATAAAGTATAAAATTTCTTAATAAATTACCCTTGAAAACTGCTGAAACATTGTCAATTGACGTGTTTGTAGACAAAAAAATTATCATCTTTTTCCAAATACTGTTTACACATTAAACAAACAGGAGCACAAACAATTAGAGGAGTCAGGTAAAATTTTAGAAAATAATTCTTTATAAACTATGGTTTACTAGAAAAAAGTATTCCACCTCAATCACAAGCACAGGCAAAATATATGCAACATATAAAATTATGAAGACTCCTTTATAAGTATTAAATATTTGAATATACAAAAAAAAAATCTATCATTATGTTTCTGTAACAATGTTAGATTAATCAAACTGTACAATACTCTTATTTAACACCTGATTTATACATAAAAGATTAATAAACTTAAGGACTTTATTGACTTTAACAATTCAAAGTAAACATACTGCATCAATTATGTATTCTGTTAATAAAACTGTGCCTGAATTTACTTAAATTTACTTCTGTTATAATAACATCCATAATTAAATAATTACTGTCCTTTTCATCTGCAACGACATTCACTACTGTTGCTTCTTTATACAGCCAACTGCTTTCTGGCCCTCCATTCTTTACACGAATACGAATTAAACTCCTCCCAGTTGACTTTAGCACTGCATTTTCTACTATTGTCTTCAGTTTCTGTAAACCATGTCCACTTACACAAGAGACATAGATACAGTCGTCGTCTGCTGGAATTTGAGACAGACAGTCGCTTTTGTTTCCAACAATAATTATGTTCTCAACCAAGTTTTTTGATAACTTCAGATTCTGAAGAGTTTCCATGACATGCGTGTATTGATTTTTAATATCAGGATGGCTCACATCCTGGACAAGGATATTAACATCAGCTAACAAAGCATCTTCTATCGTTGCTATAAAGGCTTCAATAAGTGAGGTTGGTATATCTGATATGAAGCCGACAGTGTCAATATACAGCACTTTCATTGTAGATGGCAGTGTACCTTCATGTACTGTTACGTCGAGTGTAGCAAACAAATGATTCTTTGGCTGTAACTTTTCTTCACCTGTCAGTACCTTTATTAACGAAGTTTTCCCTGCATTGGTATAACCAACTACAGCCACCATTGGAATCTCAAGCTTCATTCGTTTAGCACGCACCATCTCCCTTTGAAATCTAATTTTTTGTAATGCTCTTTTTAGTTTTTGCTGATGTTGTGTTAACACTCGTTTACGAATTTCAATAAAAGTTTCACCAGGACCCCCAATTGATGGAGATCCTCCACCTAATCTGTCTGTTGATCCTTCATGATCATGTTTCAGATAAGCCCAAAGGTACGGCATTTCTGCCATTGCAACTTGAATCTTTGCTTCTTTACTAACAGCATGTTGCTTAAATATCTGCACAACAACTGTATATCTATCATACACAGGAATACCAAATGCCTCTTCCAAAGTTCTGTGTTGTAAAGGTGATAATATATTCACACTAACAAATACAGCTGTTATCATTTGATTTTTGCTGATACTGGTTTGTATAAATTCTAAATTCCCTTTTCCAAAGAATGCCTGTTTATTAAAACTTGTTAAAGGTATAATAGTTTTGTCAACAACTTTCCATTCACTTAATGTTTCTATTAAAGCAACTGATTCACTTAGTTGCAGTTCTGGCGTAGTGTTTTTCTTTTTTAATGGTCCCCATTTAATATGTGGCTGTATAACCAAAACTTGATGACCTGTATCAGGTAAACGAAAAGTTCGTCTCACAAGTTCTTCATAATTTTCTATTCCTTCAGTATCATCTAGATCACTGTCAGTTAAATTGTCTTCACCCAAATAATCACTATTTTTTGTAGATGAATTTTTAAACAACAAATTGCAAAACGCAATATGCTTATTAAATATCAAAGAACTTAAAAGCTTTGGTGGCCGAATAACGCATCTTTTCAAAGCACTAATGGATAAAGTATGACTGTGACAAAAATTAAAGTATTTGTTTGAAAATGCAATTCTAAAATTGCACATTTTATTTTGGGAGATTATAACGAACAGAAGTCTCTTCTGAAATGACATTATGAAAAGAGTCTACTCTTTAGAATTCTGTGCTTCAATTTGTGTAAAATACGTGCTTTTATTTTCAGCAGCCATCCAAGCTGCCTGACAAACTAAAGTTCGTTTTGATGCAATTTTGTATGAACAAACTGCGCCTATTATACTACACACCACTATGAAGTATTTTGAACTGTACGGCACATGCTTTTTCAATAAATTCTGTGCTAAGTACGTACTTGAAAATGCAAGTGTGAATGCTGCCAGACCTGTAAAATATCCACGAGTCATACACTCTAAATACGAACCGAACGCAGGATGCTCGTCACCATAAAGTTCTAATAACCTAGCTTTTGCTGACGACATTATTTCATTGTCGAATATTTTAACGTTTGCGGCCTGCGAATTCCACAATTGAATTATATTTTAAATCACAAATTTGATATATTATTCACACAACTGTTAGGTTATGTATTTATTACACAAAATTCACTTTTGAACCAGCACATTGTACGCTTCCATAAATCAAATTATTTTTTGGTATAGGCCTACCTATTTTTTTTATAGAATTCAAATTCAATTCACATAAATAATTAAACTGCACGTGCAATAAATACAAGGTACCCAAATTACATACACCGGTACAGAATAAAGAGGTTAAGACCACTGCCAATGTGTTTAGTCAGTGTTTTCACAAATACCACTACGACTAAAATAAATAACATGTTCATCATTAAAGTTTTTTTTTCATTCTTGGATTTTGTTGTCCATGACGTGTTCGATATTATCTTCTACATAAAGTAATTCTGACGCGGAACACAATTCCAGGACGATCTTTCAAACAAACACACACACAAAATTATATCATTATATAATTTACCAATTGGGTTTTATAATGTATATTATATAATATTTTTGTTTATATCATGTACTATAATAAGTGCAGTATACATGAACGCTACAGTTGTTACATATTTTATCAAAAAGTAAATATGGTTACGGTTAATCAATCTTAGTAATATGAAGCCTAAAGGTGAATAAGCGGTTATTTCAAATTGTTTTTTTTACAATCTAACTTCTAAATGGCCCTTACTTAGGGTAGTAGATCTTGTCTTTAAGTATTCCAGTTTCCAAGTGCTAACAAGTTGATATACACGTTAATTTATTAACCTTATTAAGTCTTACCACTTGTCACTTATTAAGACTTAATACCAGTTCCCGAGGCTGATTAGAAGCAGCACTGTCTGATTTTACATACATCACTGCCAGCTATAAAATTCTTGGCGACTAAAGCCTTTGGCATCCTTTATGTTCCTGTTAATTTTGAATAATCAGACAAACAGTTATTTTTCTTTAAATTGTATTCACTGATCCTAAGTTCTTCTTTTTTTTTTATAAAATACCGGTACTTTAGAAAACATTTTTGCTACCGGTACTTTCAACGCTACTGCTGGTGTTAAGTCTGTAGTAACTTGTACAGACAAGCAGTATTATATTGCAAAATGAAAGTAAATTTAGGTACAAAACTGTAAATCATATAAAGTAAATTAAACCAATCTAACTTTTCCAGAATAAGCCTTGTAGAGTGTATATATATATATATTACAACGTTATTTTTAGACACTTACTTTTACACATATCCTCTTACTCATTTGTGCGCACTTACTCACGTCTTGGAGGTATACTCTTCTTCTGCAGTATTTACCTTGATGTTCCCCGGCTGGGTCGCAGGCTTTGGTCATTGATTGAGTGTGGATAAGCACGTGAATATCGTTATATAAGTTTAATACAAGTAAAGAGTACAGAGGATTTAGTACTGGTTGTGAAATTAGTACGACTGTTTTAATAAAATCATGTTCATTTGATTTATTCTTTAAAAATTCAAATTATCATATTATTAATTGTTTTGTGTGGGTTAATTATAACTTGAACCCTTATATTTGATCTGAATATAATGCAATTATAACGTGTTTAAATCTTATTTCTTATATTTCTAAGACATAGTATACACATACATAAATCATATATGACCTGAAATATTACACAGACATATAATACATAACACATATAATTATTTTAAAACGTGATTAATACGTATAAAATTTAATATTCATCTTGTCTTTGCAAGTGTGGGTTTTAATATATACCACTTAATAAAAACTTTAAAATATTTATTAAAATATTAATAGAGAACATTTATTACTTTAATTGATTCTATTATTTAATGTCTCAATTAATTAACAATCTTCAAATTACGCAACTCTCATATTTGAATTTAATTATCTAATCAACTACAAAAATATAATAAAAATATGGTTCTTCCTTAACCATTTATTTATGAGATTACTACAGTTCTATTCTCTATTATCAATTATACTTTGAACATTTATTTATTCATTATGCAAATTTAAAAATATATTAATGTTTTTGTAAACTTGTATATGGAAACTAGAGCTTTTTTCAATAGACCTCAGGGTCATTTATAATATTAAATAAATGTTTGACTTCAACTGCATTTTTCTGCAACCATTTAACTTTGTCGTTACCGTCATCTGGACTCTCGAGTTTGTTGATCCTCTTCGGTATCACCTTCTCTGTCTCTGCGTCATTGAAATTCCTCGCTCCGTCTCCTGGATGCTGAGTTCTGACGTGGACCTCTGGTCGTGATGATGTACGGCTGGATGTAGCTGCATGCAGCTGTCCCTGCGTCCTCTCGTCTTCTTGTTCTAGTTCCTCTCCCCTTCTTATCTTGTCCCTCGTATATGTCTAGAAGTTCTATGTAGACTTCTCGAATTTCATCGTAGTTACAACTCTCGTAGATTCGTTAGTATAGTCTTTTAAAAATCACTCGTGTTCGTTAACACTTTCACCGATGTAATGCCGGTTCCATCACACTTCACGTTATTGAATACTGTGTAAAAACCTTACATGATTTTGTAAAATTCGCGGTTGCGAGATGCGTGGATCTTACGTGTCAAAGTGAGTTCATCTGAGAAAGAGTGTGTCGCTCGCTGGGGTTTTATACTGCTCCCATCGATGAAATTCCTGTTGGAAACTGTTTTGATAACATTGAACAGGTCGGCGCGTCGATTTAATTGTTACTTTCAACCTACGTGTCTTTCTATGAAGCGCACACTTTTTTATAAATATTATTTCACCAATCGTTCGGTATAATATTAAACTTTGTTTATGCAAATTATAAATGTTTAGGTGTGTAAATTATGGCAGTTATGGCAAAATTTCAAAAGGTGGCTGAACGGTTCCCACGATTAATGACCACTTAACGCCAAACTGAAGCGCCAGGCATCAGCTATGTTTTTATATATGTCGCTGATTCGTGTAACTTCTGGTTCTCGTTCAGTACTTAAAAAACTGTGTAAAATCTTCCAACCTCGTTAGCATAATTCAACCTGTCTGTCGTTTACACATGTTGAACGATAGTAACTGACATCCGCCTTGTTTAAGCCCCGCGATGGAAGCCAATCTGTAACGATAAAACTTTTGCGTACTCATTAAATGTGTAAGTTTTGTGTGTTCGCCTCACACTGGGTGGTCATTACTTTATGTTTACGCTGACGATGTCCGTAGCGATCCTTCGAATTACCAGTACACGGATGTGGGAACCTTACCTGTTCTTTAGTATGTGTGCGTAAATCCTGGGTGGCGCCAAATTGTTTTAACGGAAAACAATTAAAATAAAAAATAGGTCGATTGAGCGTTCGTGGCTATGACAGTATGGTGAATTCAAATTTACTCCCGCCACATGCGGTTGATTAACATGGTTCGCAGAGTTTCCGACGTCTAGCGCTTACCGCCACTATCGCTCGAAGCTAAATACACAAATAATATAATGCACTTTCCTCTGGAATAAAGAACAGTGGTTACAACTCTGTACTAGTTTATTAAATTGTGATTGGTATATATTCAGTATTATACAAAATTATATTTTGTTATTCAACAAATTTGCACCGGCAATTATTATAAGACAAAAATCTCAAGGTTTGGTGAAGCGATCTGAACGAATTATTTAGTCAGACATGACGTCTGCTTGGTTGTTTACTATTAATTTTGTTCATATTCTGGATCCTTGTGATTACGAAAAAATATCAATTTGATTTCAATAAAGTACACTACCTTACATTACTTGTACTTATATAATATAAGGTGTAATTATAATTTGTTCCTGAAGTGCTATAAAGTGTGTTTCAAAAGTTTGTAATTTTTATACAGGTTATTTTTCTAGTTAACATAAGTTTAGTGTTTTATTCTTTATTAATCTTTGAAAGAAATAATATCATCAGTTTATAGTGAGAGTTCAAAGTGTTATGAGAAAAAATTAAAGAGAATTTATTTCATAAATTCGGGTAACTCAGCAATACTTATCCAATCAGTTGACTTGAGGTGTAATGTCGTTCAGTTGAAATGGGTTGGGGTCTTCAATAGTCCTCAATCTTCAATCATCTTGGGATTTAAGTACGTCTGGCTTCTTTTTTGTATTAGTTGGTTGAAATTTATTAATTTAGAATTTATTAATCTGGCATTTGGGCTCAATTTGATGTCCTAGTCCTTCATCATCTTCTTACTTATTCGTTTCATCAAATTTGGATTACTTTTAATCGTTTTATGTTAAAATTTGAGTCATTTACGGCTTGGTGTCTCTTTGTCTGAAGCTTTAATAATGGACTAATAAGTTCTAACGGAATATTCATAAATAACATTCAGTTGTCATGGTAACTGATTGATTCTGATTGGCTGTACTTGACTTAAGCCCATTGTTATAATTTTTGAATTTATAATTTTCTGTTTGCTATTATTCTCCTATCTTCTTATTTATGTATGAGATATTATCACAACTGTTTGTATTTTCTTTCAAAGATCATTTTGACATCCCACAAAGCTGGGTTTGCTTATGTATTATGTTTTGACAATTTTATTGATATTATCTAATTACATTTCTTTCTTATTTTAAATCCTTAATTTAACATTTATCTCTTAATATGATTCATTAATTATCATTGACTAGTTATTTGCCTTGGATTTACTAATATCCCAGTTAATTTCTTACAATTTGTAGTTATTGGTTTTATACAGTTAGGCATTTCATAGGCCTAGGTAGTAATTGGCTATATGTTCTTACTTTATACAAATTACATATTATTTTACCTTTGTACATGTTTTGTTTTGGTATTACAAATGATTTGTTTATTTGTTGAATTCTTTAGTGTCTGTTTTATAATAATTGTATGTTTTCATTAGTTTCCACATTATGGTTTGTCTTTTATTTTCTAACTGCTTTTCCAGTAATATTAGATTTATATTAATTTATCCTTTTACTTATTTATATTGCCATTGTTTATAATTGGGCTATTATCTACTATTCTCTATTAAATATAACATAACATTTAGGCTTATGGTCTGTATAACTCCTTCAGCCATATTCCTAGTCACAGATTTAATCAAACAATTCTTTAACAGCTATTATGCTACGTTTGTTTACAACTTGTTTTATTCTTACTTATTTTTTGGTGATAAACATCATCACACCATTTAACTTTACTTACCTAACTATCCGTTAGAACATAGGATGTTGATTGATTTTGCCTTCCTATTCTTTACTACATTCTTTCTTAACTAAACTTTACTCTCTAACCATGGTAACACTTTCACTCAATACTATTGTATTCCTCATCTACAATTAATCTTAATACTAATAATAATTGTCTTGATTATTCATCTCTTCTTTCACAGCACTAACACTTAACTAAAAATGAACTTTTCATGTGAAAACTTTCTAATTTTATTGGACGCGTTTCGGCTTAGTATCCGCCTTCTTCAGCTTTGGTAACAGACTGCCAGCATTTTGTAACGGTTGTGTGGAAGGTGAAGTGGGGGTGGTGTGTGGAGGAAGGGGATTGGCGCGGGGATTCAACTTACTGTTTGTTTTCTGTATAATTGTGTCAAAAAGTGTATGTGATTTATATCGTAATTGATCGTTGAGTATGTTGTTTGGTTGTGTTGTGTGGTGTTTATATATTTCGTATTGTTCAGTTGTGTTGAGTTTTTGACCTTTGGGTATGTAATGTAAAATTTCAAGATTAGTGTCTATGTTGGTGTAACTGTGGTTTTCTGTGTGTATGTGTGTGGCAAATGCGGAGTGTATATTGTTGTTGGTTAAAGCTTTTAAGTGTTCAGAATAACGGGATGAAAAAGATCTTCCCGTCTGGCCTATGTAGAAACTATTGCAGTCATTACAATTTAATTTGTAAACACCTGTTTTGTTATATTTGTCTATGTCTGTGTTTGTATTACTGATGTGTTTTTTGATGGTATTGGTTGTTCTGAATGCTATTTTGTATTTGTGTTTTCTGAATGTATTGGCGATTTTGTGTGTGTATGAGTTGTGGTATGTGAGTGTGATGTATTTATTGTGTTGTGTGTTGATGGTATTTAGTGTTTTGTTGTTTTTGTTTTTGATGCGTTTGTGTAGTATGTTTATTAAATTGGGGTTATAACCGTTTTTTATTGCTATGTATTTTATTGTGTTGAGTTCGTCGGCGTAATCTTGTTTATTTAAGGGTATTTTAGTTAGTCTATGGAGCATATGGTTGAAGGCCGCATGTTTATGTTGTGTTGGGTGGTTTGATGTGTTGTGTATAACCATGTCGGTTGTGGTTGGTTTCCTGTATATTCTGTACGTGTGTGTATTGTTAGTTTTGTTAATTGTTAGGTCTAGAAAATTTATACTATTGTTGTGTTCAGTTTCCAGTGTAAATTATACACCACAAATTAAAATTTACACTGGAAACTGAACACAACAATAGTATAAATTTTCTAGACCTAACAATTAACAAAACTAACAATACACACACGTACAAAATATACAGGAAACCAACCACAACCGACATGGTTATACACAACACATCAAACCACCCAACACAACATAAACATGCGGCCTTCAACCATATGCTCCATAGACTAACTAAAATACCCTTAAATAAACAAGATTACACCGACGAACTCAACACAATAAAATACATAGCAATAAAAAACGGTTATAACCCCAATTTAATAAACATACTACACAAACGCATCAAAAACAAAAACAACAAAACACTAAATACCATCAACACACAACACAATAAATACATCACACTCACATACCACAACTCATACACACACAAAATCGCCAATACATTCAGAAAACACAAATACAAAATAGCATTCAGAACAACCAATACCATCAAAAAACACATCAGTAATACAAACACAGACATAGACAAATATAACAAAACAGGTGTTTACAAATTAAATTGTAATGACTGCAATAGTTTCTACATAGGCCAGACGGGAAGATCTTTTTCATCCCGTTATTCTGAACACTTAAAAGCTTTAACCAACAACAATATACACTCCGCATTTGCCACACACATACACACAGAAAACCACAGTTACACTAACACAGACACTAATCTTGAAATTTTACATTACATACCCAAAGGTCAAAAACTCAACACAACTGAACAATACGAAATATATAAACACCACACAACACAACCAAACAACATACTCAACGATCAATTACAATATAAATCACATACACTTTTTGACACAATTATACAGAAAACAAACAGTAAGTTGAATCCCCGCGCCAATCCCCTCCCTCCACACACCACCCCCACTTCACCTTCCACACAACCGTTACAAAATGCTGGCAGTCTGTTACCAAAGCTGAAGAAGGCGGATACTAAGCCGAAACGCGTCCAATAAAATTAGTAAGTTTTCACATGAAAAGTTCATTTTTAGGTAAGTAATAATAATTACAAAATTCTTATTTAATAACACTTTTCACCAATAAACCTTTAGTGTTTATCACTGATTATTAGGTGTTTATACCTACTAATAGGGTTTCTATTTATTTTGGGGTTTTACACTGTCACTTTGCACTTTTTATTTTATTTAAGTGTTACTAGTGGGTATTCCCTAACATTAACTTTTCTTTCTCACTTATTCCTGTTCACTATCTATCTATCTATCTTTCTATCTCTCACTTTGCAATGTTTAGTTATACTGTTAACAAGTTCATGTCATTATAGAGTTATTTCTTACATTGAATCTCTATTTATTTGGTTAGTGTACTTTGTTTATCTTTACTTTATTGGATTTTAACAATTATCCTTTACATTGATTATTTAGTCGATACTAATAATTATCCTTTACATTTGTTATTTATTGGTTTCTTTTTTATTATTATATTTGAGTGTAACATTTCTCCTTTTTCTGATCTACATTATTTGTTTGTGTCTTTTCATTTTATTTCATTTATACTTGGTTTGTTTCATTTTCATTTACCTTATTCTTCGATTTCATTTTATTTCGGTTTTCCCCTTCTCATTTGGTTTCATTTTATTTGGTCAATCACTTGGGTTGGGTCATAGTCGTTTGTCGTGTCATAGTCATTTTATTTTCTTTAGTTTTAACATTTTTATATTGTTAATTCATCGGTTTTTTCCCTGGTATTGGGGTGGCTTGTTTGAGTTGTAACATAATGCCTCTGCTTCAAAATTGATCATTTTGGTAAAACACTAGCATAGTTTTTTATGAAATTATCAGTTATATATAATTTTTTCCTTTTTCTTCTTGTTTCTCTTCTTACTTGTTTCACTCCTTTTTATTTAGATGCTTTTTTATTTATTTCCATTAGTGCGTTCTCCCTGTTATATAATTTTTTCCCTAACTTTTAGTAGCTGGTTTCTTCCATTACTACCTTTTTTTTCTGAGACCAGAGGAATATCATCTCTGCTCAGTTAATTGATTGCTTATTCATCATCTATTCTCAGTCAATCTTAAATACCTTTTTGTCATCTTGTGACTTTCATTAATAATAATATTTTGGGGATCGTCCACTTCATGGTTTTTTAGATCATTTTAACCTTTTACTCATTCTTCCTTCCGCTGTACCTTTGCTATATTCTGTTATCTACTCACACAGTTGATTGTTTTTATTTATTTAGTTGTTAATTTCATTATTTCTAACTTTTAATTAGTTTGTTTTTCTCTTCTTCTTGTGATCATTTTAATTATTTTAGACATCTTTTCTTTTCTTTTTCTCTGTTGATTACCATTATTTTGTTTTGGCCAATTGCTGTATATTTGCTTTATACATTTTTTTTTTCTTGTACCAGTTCATTTTTTTTTTTTTTTGCTTTGAATATTCTATAATCTTTATAATTTTAGGTATTTGTCTTAGTAGTTCTTGCTTGGTTTTATTTATATTTATTTTAATTGGTCTCCCTTCTAATTTTCTTATATTATTTATTCTTGTTTTCCCTTTATTTGTTTATTGGTTTCGTCTCATAAATTATTTAAATATTATTGTAAGTTTGTTGTTCTTACTAGTTAGGAATTTTTGTAACTTATTCCTTTATTTTATAATTTATTTTACCTCATATGTTATCTAAATAATATTGTAAGTTTATCTTACATCTTTTTTTGAATTTTGTAATTCACTTTCTCTTTTCTTTCCCATTGGTTTGCATGGTCGGTAATTCGAAAATCAGTCCCTTTTCTCGGTGTTTATCTTCACTTAGTTTACCCATGGTCCATGATTTCCTCTGCACTTGTGGTTCGTATAACCTTGGTGTGTAGAACTATTTCCGTCCTTGTGAAATGGTTCTCTGCTACATCGTACAGCAATTCTTCTAATATCATGTGTTCATTGGTATCAGTGCCTACCTCCATCACTTGATTATTATGTTTATTACTCAAAGAAGTTAATTGTACCTCTCTCATTCATGTCATCACTAATTTTTTATTCTGCATTTCCATTTCGGGTGTCTTCAAGTGCTTTAGAGACCTTCTCAATTTGTTACACACTGTTTTGTAGTGAGTCCTTTCTATTTTGGGTATTTTCCATTTAACGATAGATCTGCTGAAGTTTTTATTCGCTGGTTGATTGTTAACCCCTTCTAGAATTTTCTTCAGAGTCCTCCTACAATCTTTATAATCCATTAATTCACTATGGTCGGTAATTGGTAAATTAAACACATTAATTAGTCCATTCTTCATCATCTCCAATTCTTCTCTGGTATTGATTAGTTTTCTTTGATGCATTTTCTTAGTCTTCAATTCCATGGTTTGGATATTCTCTTTGTTTTTGTTATTTTTATTTTCAGGTAACAATACACTTTTTTCTTCCTTTAGTTTTGTTTCCTTACCACTTTCTATTTTCTGATCATCATCCAGTTTCTTATTGAAATCATCCATTTGCTTATGTATTTGTTTGTACTGTTCCATGACAATTCTCAACATATCCTTTATCTCTTCTTGTTCGAGTTCTGGCATTTTCTTCTGTTGATTTACTTCGACGTCTTTGACTATTTCTTCTTCTATTTGAATATTTGATTGTTCCAAGTTTTCGTTCAAGAACTCCCTGTCTTCTTTTCTTTGTTCTCTAGTTTCTTCCTTCATTATCTTCAATTCTTCACTGTTTTGGTCTATTTTGTCATTTGTTTTCTTATTTTCTTCCTGGATTTTGTTATTTCCTTCCATAAGAATCCTCAACATCTCCTGTATGCTCAGGTCCTCTTTCTAAGTGGGTTTACTTGGTTGGTCCCCGACTATTCCTTCTACTTCCGGTTCTCGTTGGGTTGGGTTTTCTGGTTGGTCCTCTTGGGCATCCTCTTCGATCATTTCCTCGATCATTTCTTCAATCATTTCCATTTCTTCTTCGTCGGTACCCTCAGTTCTCTTCTTAGATTTTCCCCTTGTTGTCATGGGGTGTTCCATACTTTTTCGTAACCGCCGCTAGTCTTCAATTATAGCCTCACTAGTTGGTCGCCAATCTGTAACGATAGTAACTGACGTCCGCCTTGTTTAAGCCCCACAATGGAAGCCAATCTGTAACGATAAAATCTTTGCGTACTCTTTAAATGTGTAAGTTTTGTGTGTTCGCCTCACACTGGGTGGTCGTTACTTTATGTTTATGCTGACGATGTCCGTAGCGATCCTTTGAATTACCAGTACACGGATCTGGGAACCTTACCTGTTCTTTAGTATGTGTGCGTAAATCCCGGGTGGCGCCAAATTGCTTTAACGGAAAACAATTAAAATAAAAAATAGGTCGATTGAGCGTTCGTGGTTATGACGGTATGGTGAATTCAAATTTACTCCCGCCACATGCGGTTGATTAACATGGTTCGCAGAGTTTCCGACGTCTAGCGCTTACCGCCACTATCGCTCGAAGCTAAATACACAAATAATATAATGCACTTTCCTATGGAATAAAGAACAGTGGTTACAACTCTGTACTAGTTTATTAAATTGTGATTGGTATATATTCAGTATTATACAAAATTATATTTTGTTATTCAACAAATTTGCACCGGCAATTATTATAAGACAAAATTCTCAAGGTTTGGTGAAGCGATCTGAACGAATTATTTAGTCAGACATGACGTCTGCTTGGTTGTTTACTATTAATTTTGTTCATATTCTGGATCCTTGTGATTACGAAAAAATATCAATTTGATTTCAATAAAGTACACTACCTTACATTACTTGTACTTATATAATATAAGGTGTAATTATAATTTGTTCCTGAAGTGCTATAAAGTGTGTTTCAAAAGTTTGTAATTTTTATACAGGTTATTTTTCTAGTTAACATAAGTTTAGTGTTTTATTTTTTATTAATCTTTGAAAGAAATAATATCATCAGTTTATAGTGAGAGTTCAAAGTGTTATGAGAAAAAATTAAAGAGAATTTATTTCATAAATTCGGGTAACTCAGCAATACTTATCCAATCAGTTGACTTGAGGTGTAATGTCATTCAGTTGAAATGGGTTGGGGTCTTCAATAGTCCTCAATCTTCAATCATCTTGGGATTTAAGTACGTCTGGCTTCTTTTTTGTATTAGTTGGTTGAAATTTATTAATTTAGAATTTATTAATCTGGCATTTGGCCTCAATTTGATGTCCTAGTCCTTCATCATCTTCTTACTTATTCGTTTCATCAAATTTGGATTACTTTTAATCGTTTTATGTTAAAATTTGAGTCATTTACGGCTTGGCGTCTCTTCGTCTGAAGCTCTAATAATGGACTAATAAGTTCTAACGGAATATTCATAAATAACATTCAGTTGTCATGGTAACTGATTGATTCTGATTGGCTGTACTTGACTTAAGCCCATTGTTATAATTTTTGAATTTATAATTTTCTGTTTGCTATTATTCTCCTATCTTCTTATTTATGTATGAGATATTATCACAACTGTTTGTATTTTCTTTCAAAGATCATTTTGACATCCCACAAAGCTGGGTTTGCTTATGTATTATGTTTTGACAATTTTATTGATATTATCTAATTACATTTCTTTCTTATTTTAAATCCTTAATTTAACATTTATCTCTTAATATGATTCATTAATTATCATTGACTAGTTATTTGCCTTGGATTTGCTAATATCCCAGTTAATTTCTTACAATTTGTAGTTACTGGTTTTATAGAGTTAGGCATTTCATAGGCCTGGTTAGTAATTGGCTATATGTTCTTACTTTATACAAATTACATATTATTTTACCTTTGTACATGTTTTGTTTTGGTATTACAAATGATTTGTTTACTTGTTGAATTCTTTAGTGTCTGTTTTATAATAATTGTATGTTTTCATTAGTTTCTACATTATGGTTTGTCTTTTATTTTCTAACTGCTTTTCCAGTAATATTAGATTTATATTAATTTATCCTTTTACTTATTTATATTGCCATTGTTTATAATTGGGCTATTATCTACTATTCTCTATTAAATATAACATAACATTTAGGCTTATGGTCTGTATAACTCCTTCAGCCATATTCCTAGTCACAGATTTAATCAAACAATTCTTTAACAGCTATTATGCTACGTTTGTTTACAACTTGTTTTATTCTTACTTATTTTTTGGTGATAAACATCATCACACCATTTAACTTTACTTACCTAACTATCCGTTAGAACATAGGATGTTGATTGATTTTGCCTTCCTATTCTTTACTACATTCTTTCTTAACTAAACTTAGTCTCTAACCATGGTAACACTTTCCCTCAATACTATTGTATTCCTCATCTACAATTAATCTTAATACTAATAATAATTGTCTTGATTATTCATCTCTTCTTTCACAGCACTAACAGTTAACTAAAAATGAACTTTTCACGTGAAAACTTACTAATTTTATTGGACGCGTTTCGGCTTAGTATCCGCCTTCTTCAGCTTTGGTAACAGACTGCCAGCATTTTGTAACGGTTGTGTGGAAGGTGAAGTGGGGGTGGTGTGTGGAGGAAGGGGATTGGCGCGGGGATTCAACTTACTGTTTGTTTTCTGTATATTTGTGTCAAAAAATGTATGTGATTTATATTGTAATTGATCGTTGAGTATGTTGTTTGGTTGTGTTGTGTGGTGTTTATATATTTCGTATTGTTCAGTTGTGTTGAGTTTTTGACCTTTGGGTATGTAATGTAAAATTTCAAGATTAGTGTCTATGCTGGTGTAACTGTAGTTTTCTGTGTGTATGTGTGTGGCGAATGCGGAGTGTATATTGTTGATGGTTAAAGCTTTTAAGTGTTCAGAATAACGGGATGAAAAAGATCTTCCCGTCTGGCCTATGTAGAAACTATTGCAGTCATTACAATTTAATTTGTAAACACCTGTTTTGTTATATTTGTCTATGTCTGTGTTTGTATTACTGATGTGTTTTTTTGATGGTATTGGTTGTTCTGAATGCTATTTTGTATTTGTGTTTTCTGAATGTATTGGCGATTTTGTGTGTGTATGAGTTGTGGTATGTGAGTGTGATGTATTTATTGTGTTGTGTGTTGATGGTATTTAGTGTTTTGTTGTTTTTGTTTTTGATGCGTTTGTGTAGTATGTTTATTAAATTGGGGTTATAACCGTTTTTTATTGCTATGTATTTTATTGTGTTGAGTTCGTCGGCGTAATCTTGTTTTTTTAAGGGTATTTTAGTTAGTCTATGGAGCATATGGTTGAAGGCCGCATGTTTATGTTGTGTTGGGTGGTTTGATGTCTTGTATATAACCATGTCGGTTGTGGTTGGTTTCTTGTATATTTTGTACGTGTGTGTATTGTTAGTTTTGTTAATTGTTAGGTCTAGAAAATTTATACTATTGTTGTGTTCAGTTTCCAGTGTAAATTATACACCACAAATTAAAATTTACACTGGAAACTGAACACAACAATAGTATAAATTTTCTAGACCTAACAATTAACAAAACTAACAATACACACACGTACAAAATATACAGGAAACCAACCACAACCGACATGGTTATACACAACACATCAAACCACCCAACACAACATAAACATGCGGCCTTCAACCATATGCTCCATAGACTAACTAAAATACCCTTAAATAAACAAGATTACACCGACGAACTCAACACAATAAAATACATAGCAATAAAAAACGGTTATAACCCTAATTTAATAAACATACTACACAAACGCATCAAAAACAAAAACAACAAAACACTAAATACCATCAACACACAACACAATAAATACATCACACTCACATACCACAACTCATACACACACAAAATCGCCAATACATTCAAAAACAAATACAAAATAGCATTCAGAACAACCAATACCATCAAAAAACACATCAGTAATACAAACACAGACATAGACAAATATAACAAAACAGGTGTTTACAAATTAAATTGTAATGACTGCAATAGTTTCTACATAGGCCAGACGGGAAGATCTTTTTCATCCCGTTATTCTGAACACTTAAAAGCTTTAACCAACAACAATATACACTCCGCATTTGCCACACACATACACACAGAAAACCACAGTTACACCAACATAGACACTAACCTTGAAATTTTACATTACATACCCAAAGGTCAAAAACTCAACACAACTGAACAATACGAAATATATAAATACCACACAACACAACCAAACAACATACTCAACGATCAATTACAATATAAATCACATACAATTTTGACACAATTATACAGAAAACAAACAGTAAGTTGAATCCCCGCGCCAATCCCCTCCCTCGACACACCACCCTCACTTCACCTTCCACACAACCGTTACAAAATGCTGGCAGTCTGTTACCAAAGCTGAAGAAGGCGGATACTAAGCCGAAACGCGTCCAATAAAATTAGTAAGTTTTCACATGAAAAGTTCATTTTTAGTTAAGTAATAATAATTACAAAATTCTTATTTAATAACACTTTTCACCAATAAACCTTTAGTGTTTATCACTGATTATTAGGTGTTTATACCTACTAATAGGGTTTCTATTTATTTTGGGGTTTTACACTGTCACTTTGCACTTTTTATTTTATTTAAGTGTTACTAGTGGGTATTCCCTAACATTAACTTTTCTTTCTCACTTATTCCTGTTCACTATCTATCTATCTATCTCTCTATCTCTCACTTTACAATGTTTAGTTATACTGTTAACAAGTTCATGTCATTATAGAGTTATTTATTACATTGAATCTCTATTTATTTGGTTAGTGTACTTTGTTTGTCTTTACTTTATTGGATTTTAACAATTATCCTTTACATTGATTATTTAGTCGATACTAATAATTATCCTTTACATTTGTTTATTGGTTTCTTTTTTATTATTATATTTGAGTGTAACATTTCTCCTTTTTCTGTTCTACATTATTTGTTTGTGTCTTTTCATTTTATTTCATTTATACTTGGTTTGTTTCATTTTCATTTACCTTATTCTTCGATTTCATTTTATTTCGGTTTTCCCCTTCTCATTTGGTTTCATTTTATTTGGTAAATCACTTGGGTTGGGTCATAGTCGTTTGTCGTGTCATAGTCATTTTATTTTCTTTAGTTTTAACATTTTTATATTGTTAATTCATCGTTTTTTCCCCTGGTATTGGGGTGGCTTGTTTGAGTTGTAACATAATGCCTCTGCTTCAAAATTGATCATTTTGGTAAAACACTAGCATAGTTTTTTATGAAATTATCAGTTATATATAATTTTTTCCTTTTTCTTCTTGTTTCTCTTCTTACTTGTTTCACTCCTTTTTATTTAGATGCATTTTTATTTATTTCCATTAGTGCGTTCTCCCTGTTATATAATTTTTTCCCTAACTTTTAGTAGCTGGTTTCTTCCATTACTACCTTTTTTTTCTGAGACCAGAGGAATATCATCTCTGCTCAGTTAATTGATTGCTTATTCATCATCTATTCTCAGTCAATCTTAAACACCTTTTTGTCATCTTGTGACTTTCATTAATAATAATATTTTGGGGATCGTCCACTTCATGGTTTTTTAGATCATTTTAACCTTTTACTCATTCTTCCTTCCGCTGTACCTTTGCTATATTCTGTTATCTACTCACACAGTTGATTGTTTTTATTTATTTAGTTGTTAATTTCATTATTTCTAACTTTTAATTAGTTTGTTTTTCTCTTCTTCTTGTGATCATTTTAATTATTTTAGACATTTTTCTTTTCTTTTTCTCTGTTGATTACCATTATTTTGTTTTGGCCAATTGCTGTATATTTGCTTTATACATTTTTTTTTTCTTGTACCAGTTCATTTTTTTTTTTTGCTTTGAATATTCTATATTCTTTGTAATTTTAGGTATTTGTCTTAGCAGTTCTTGCTTGGTTTTATTTATATTTATTTTAATTGGTCTCCCTTCTAATTTTCTTATATTATTTATTCTTGTTTTCCCTTTATTTGTTTATTGGTTTCGTCTCATAAATTATTTAAATATTATTGTAAGTTTGTTGTTCTTACTAGTTAGGAATTTTTGTAACTTATTCCTTTATTTTATAATTTATTTTACCTCATATGTTATCTAAATATTATTGTAAGTTTATCTTACATCTTTTTTTGAATTTTGTAATTCACTTTCTCTTTTCTTTCCCATTGGTTTGCATGGTCGGTAATTCGAAAATCAGTCCCTTTTCTCGGTGTTTATCTTCACTTAGTTTACCCATGGTCCATGATTTCCTCTGCACTTGTGGTTCGTATAACCTTGGTGTGTAGAACTATTTCCGTCCTTGTGAAATGGTTCTCTGCTACATCATACAGCAATTCTTCTAATATCATGTGTTCATTGGTATCAGTGCCTACCTCCATCACTTGATTATTATGTTTATTACTCAAAGAAGTTAATTGTACCTCTCTCATTCATGTCATCACTAATTTTTTATTCTGCATTTCCATTTCGGGTGTCTTCAAGTGCTTTAGAGACCTTCTCAATTTGTTACACACTGTTTTGTAGTGAGTCCTTTCTATTTTGGGTATTTTCCATTTAACGATAGATCTGCTGAAGTTTTTATTTGCTGGTTGATTGTTAACCCCTTCTAGAATTTTCTTCAGAGTCCTCCTACAATCTTTATAATCCATTAATTCACTATGGTCGGTAATTGGTAAATTAAACACATTAATTAGTCCATTCTTCATCATCTCCAATTCTTCTCTGGTATTGATTAGTTTTCTTTGATGCATTTTCTTAGTCTTCAATTCCATTGTTTGGATATTCTCTTTGTTTTTGTTATTTTTATTTTCAGGTAACAATACACTTTTTTCTTCCTTTAGTTTTGTTTCCTTACCACTTTCTATTTTCTGATCATCATCCAGTTTCTTATTGAAATCATCCATTTGCTTATGTATTTGTTTGTACTGTTCCATGACAATTCTCAACATATCCTTTATCTCTTCTTGTTCGAGTTCTGGCATTTTCTTCTGTTGATTTACTTCGACGTCTTTGACTATTTCTTCTTCTATTTGAATATTTGATTGTTCCAAGTTTTCGTTCAAGAACTCCCTGTCTTCTTTTCTTTGTTCTCTAGTTTCTTCCTTCATTATCTTCAATTCTTCACTGTTTTGGTCTATTTTGTCATTTGTTTTCTTATTTTCTTCCTGGATTTTGTTATTTCCTTCCATAAGAATCCTCATCATCTCCTGTATGCTCAGGTCCTCTTTCTAAGTGGGTTTACTTGGTTGGTCCCCGACTATTCCTTCTACTTCCGGTTCTCGTTGGGTTGGGTTTTCTGGTTGGTCCTCTTGGGCATCCTCTTCGATCATTTCCTCGATCATTTCTTCAATCATTTCCATTTCTTCTTCGTCGGTACCCTCAGTTCTCTTCTTAGATTTTCCCCTTGTTGTATGGGGTGTTCCATACTTTTTCGTAACCGCCGCTAGTCTTCAATTATAGCCTCAATAGTTGGTCGCCAATCTGTAACGATAGTAACTGACGTCCGCCTTGTTTAAGCCCCGCAATGGAAGCCAATCTGTAACGATAAAATCTTTGCGTACTCTTTAAATGTGTAAGTTTTGTGTGTTCGCCTCACACTGGGTGGTCGTTACTTTATGTTTATGCTGACGATGTCCCTAGCGATCCTTTGAATTACCAGTACACGGATGTGGGAACCTTACCTGTTCTTTAGTATGTGTGTGTAAATCCCGGGTGGTGCCAAATTGCTTTAACGGAAAACAATTAAAATAAAAAATAGGTCGATTGAGCGTTCGTGGTTATGACGGTATGGTGAATTCAAATTTACTCCCGCCACATGCGGTTGATTAACATGGTTTGCAGAGTTTCCGACGTCTAGCGCTTACCGCCACTATCGCTTGAAGCTACATACACAAATAAGATAATGCACTTTCCTATGGAATAAAGAACAGTGGTTACAACTCTGTACTAGTTTATTAAATTGTGATTGGTATATATTCAGTATTATTCAAAATTATATTTTTTTATTCAACAAATTTGCACCGGCAATTATTATAAGACAAAAATCTCAAGGTTCAGCGAAGCGATCTGAACGAATTATTTAGTCAGACATGACGTCTGCTTGGTTGTTTACTATTAATTTTGTTCATATTCTGGATCCTTGTGATTACAAAAAAATATCAATTTGATTTCAATAAAGTACACTACCTTACATTACTTGTACTTATATAATATAAGGTGTAATTATAATTTGTTCCTGAAGTGCTATAAAGTGTGTTTCAAAAGTTCGTAATTTTTATACAGGTTATTTTTCTAGTTAACATAAGTTTAGTGTTTTATTTTTTATTAATCTTTGAAAGAAATAATATCATCAGTTTATAGTGAGAGTTCAAAGTGTTATGAGAAAAAATTAAAGAGAATTCATTTCATAAATTCGGGTAACTCAGCAATACTTATCCAATCAGTTGACTTGAGGTGTAATGTCATTCAGTTGAAATGGGTTGGGGTCTTCAATGGTCCTCAATCTTCAATCATCTTGTGATTTATGTACGTCTGGCTTCTTTTTTGTATTAGTTGGTTGAAATTTATTAATTTAGAATTTATTAATCTGGCATTTGGCCTCAATTGGATGTCCCAGTCCTTCATCATCTTCTTACTTATTCGTTTCATCAAATTTGGATTACTTTTAATCGTTTTATGTTAAAATTTGAGTCATTTACGGCTTGGTGTCTCTTTGTCTGAAGCTTTAATAATGGACTAATAAGTTCTAACGGAATATTCATAAATAACGTTCAGTTGTCATGGTAACTGATTGATTCTGATTGGCTGTACTTGACTTAAGCCCATTGTTATAATTTTTGAATTTTTATTCAAATTACTGTATATCTTCTGTTTGCTATTATTCTTCTGTCTTCTTGTTTATGTATGAGATATTATCACAACTGTTCGTATTTTCTTTCAAAGATTATTTTGACATCCCACAAAGCTGGGTTTGCTTACGTATTATGTTTTGACAATTTTGTTGATATTATCTAATTACATTTCTTTCTTATTTTAAATCCTTAATTTAACATTTATCTCTTAATATGATTCATTAATTATCATTGACTAGTTATTTGCCTTGGATTTGCTAATATCCCAGTTAATTTCTTACAATTTGTAGTTACTGGTTTTATACAGTTAGGCATTTCATAGGCCTGGGTAGTAATTGGCTATATGTTCTTACTTTATACAAATTACATTTTATTTTACCTTTGTACATGTTTTGTTTTGGTATTACAAATGATTTGTTTACTTGTTGAATTGTTTAGTGTCTGTTTTATAATAATTGTATGTTTTCATTAGTTTCCACATTATGATTTGTCTTTTATTTTCTAACTGCTTTTCCAGTAATATTAGATTTATATTAATTTATTCTTTTACTTATTTATATTGCCATTGTTTATAATTGGGCTATTATCTACTATTCTCTATTAAATATACCATAACATTTAGGCTTATGGTCTGTATAACTCCTTCAGCCATATTCCTAGTCACAGATTTAATCAAACAATTCTTTAACAGCTTTACGCTACGTTTGTTTACAACTTGTTTTATTCTTACTTATTTTTTGGTGATAAACATCATCACACCATTTAACTTTACTTAACTAACTATCCCTTAGAACATAGGATGTTGATTAATTTTGCTTTCCTGTTCTTTACTACATTCTTTCTTAACTAAACTTTACTCTCTAACCACGGTAACACTTTCCCTCATTACTATTGTATTCCTCATCTAGAATTAATCTTAATACTAATAATAATTACAAAATTCTTATTTAATAACACTTTTCACCAATAAACCTTTAGTGTTTATCACTGATTATTAGGTGTTTATACCTACTAATAGGGTTTCTATTTATTTTGGGGTTTTACACTGTCACTTTACACTTTTTATTTTATTTAAGTATTACTAGTGGGTATTCCCTAACATTAACTTTTCTTTCTCACTTATTCCTGTTCACTATCTATCTATCTATCTCTCTATCTCTCACTTTACAATGTTTAGTTATACTGTTAACAAGTTCATGTCATTATAGAGTTATTTATTACATTGAATCTCTATTTATTTGGTTAGTGTACTTTGTTTGTCTTTACTTTATTGGGTTTTAACAATTATCCTTTATATTGATTATTTAGTCGATACTAATAATTATCATTTACATTTGTTATTTATTGGTTTCTTTTTTATTATTATATTTGAGTGTAACATTTCTCCTTTTTCTGTTCTACATTATTTGTTTGTGTCTTTTCATTTCTTTTCATTTCAACAATTAACAAATTGTGATGATTGCGTTACAAGAATGAGAAGTTCCTCAATCGTTTTAACTCCTTGGGTATATATGGAAAGTCTAATGTGTCTGTCAAAATGATAACTTAGTTTTAATACTAATTTGTGCTCCGTGAAACTTGGTCTAAGATGGTTACACCATTCGACGAGTTGTATGATGTAGTCTTCCATGGAACGTTTGCTGTTGACGTAATACCGCCCATACTCCAGCTGGTCTCGTACCTCTCTCTGGGTATGTATATTCCAGTATCGATTTTCGAAAGATGCCTTGAACTGTTCATAAGTTTCTGTTTGGTCCCGAACAATTGTATACCATTTGGATGCTGTTTCCTGGAAATGTCGACTTACAAATTCTATACGGTCTCTGTCGTTTAAGTTGCTTCCTATAGTTGCCATTTCTCGTTCACACTTATGTAAAAATTCTATGGGGTTTTCCCATTTATCACCTTTAAAAGTGATCTTCTCTCGATCGTCTACCTTTGCAACACACATCATTATAGCACTGGGTCGTCTCTTGACTTCCGCTCATAGTTTTTCTACCTGCTCTTGTAGTCCATCTTTTATGTTATTAATTTCCATGGAGTGCTGCGTAGTTTTTCTCGTGACCTCCTCCACAGCTATTTCTACAGTCTCGGTCCTCACAGTGAGTTCCTTTGTTCTATTAGTGCTGTCCAGGATGCGCTCATTTACGTCTTTGTGTCTGAGGTCTTGCTCCTGCTTAGTAATTTTAAATTTCTCATTCCACTGTTCAGCCAGTTGTCGAATGTGTTCTTTAGTTTCATGTGTTGTATATTCACGCTGTTCTTTGAATTTACTATTGTAGCGTGACAGATGTATGCATAATATTGAATGGCAATTGATCATTAGAATAATGAAGTTATAATATTTAAATTTGGAAGAAAGCACTAAGTTTAATATAAAAAGATTAATTCATAGCAACTGTGGAAAGAAATCATTATTATAAAGAAAATACAAGTTAAAATAAAAGGAGTTACTAGTGATGAGTCATCCAAAACCAGTCTCATAACCAAAGGTTTTCAAGGTATAACCCAGGAAGGTAAAATAGTAAATAACAAAGCAGTACACAATATGACCAAACCCACAACGAGGGAGAATAAATAAAAGAGAAACCCTAAAATAAGCCAAGATCAACCAATACAGGTTGTGTATTTCTGAATTAAAGAAGAAGATGGAGAAGATCCCAAGAAACCTGATGGCATCAAGAACAGATGGAGAAGATACCAGTCCCAGAAGGCAGGAGAAAAGAAGACTGAAGAAAGAAGAAGAGGGCAGCATCCTGAAGAAGACGTCATGCTCTTATAAAAGACACCCAAATCCCTATATCCCCAAAATAAATATCTAAAAATAAAAGTATAACGAAATAAAAACCACATGTATACAAATTTAAGAGAGAGGAGTGTATAAAGTAAAAGTTTCCTGTGAACTAAGATGAAACAATGATATAGTGCCCATGGAACGGGTCTCCATTGAAAAAACGCTAACCAATTTATTATGTTGATAAGACTATACGACCATTTAGCATTAACATAATATATAAGTGAAAGTGAACCAGTGATAGTTTTGGGTATTATAAAAAATGAACCTTGTGTTTCATTCTTGGCAATCACAAACATTGGATGCAATGAAATATGCATTTTTCAATGACTTAAAATGTGTACGGTGACAATATGTTGTTCATAAGACATGAATCTGTTTAAAATAACATTTTTGTTTTACATGAAAAAAGAAAAACAGATTTCATAGTGCTTTTTGAACGGTTCATACTATTTATTTGTTAATGACAGGGTACAATTCCCCAAAGACAAGGTATAAAAGACTGTATAAAAACTGTAGAATCCTACTTATAATAATAGTTAGAAATAAGAATATAGATATAAGGTTTTAATGTATATAGTACAATAATGTTTAAAAATGTTTTAGATATAAGGCCATTTGTTTGGGTCTGAAACAACTAACATCAGAACTATAAAAATAGTTACCACTTGTAAATAGTAGAGAGTAATTAAGATGTTAGTTAGTACAAAACCTTTGTTGTAAACCATATTTACATGTTGGAAATGGGAATTTTGTTGCAAAGTGTCTGATTTGAAGACAACCATTTATTTAAAAAAAATGTTCTTTATTCTGTTTTAACTATTGTTTGTATTGTAACCAATACTAATTGTTTTTGTGTAATTTAAAAACATGTTTAATTTATAATACTATTTGTAAAAGTCAGAGAGGGTATCACACATCATATATTGTTTGTAAATTATTGTGTAAGAAAAATTGTTAAAAAATCATAGGCCAAAAGAATGGAAACCAAACTTCATCAAAACAGAGAAATTGCTCATTTAAATGCAAATAAACAAAAGGGGTTTAGACAAAATAAACTTGAGATCATGCCATATAATTGCACATACCATTTAGAGAGATTTTAATAAATTATATTCAGAATTATAAATAAAAATAAAATGACTAAACTCAGAAATTTAGACATGGGAGTCATATATTTCAGAATAATGTTTCAGAATACAACTAATTCAATTAATTACCAGAAAATAAGGGAATAGGAACCTTTTAATACAATATAGAATTATTAATATTAAATATAACTGATAAAATGGCTGAATTTATATAATGACAGGAAGTAAATTCTGATGTTTTGGACTCTTCACAGTATACCAAACTGAAAGTGAAATTACTATTTTTTGGACAGAAAACACTATAAAATGGCATTATTTAATCTGAAAATAACCAGAATGAACTGAAAGATTAATTTAAATCAAATCTAGTGAATAAAATTGACAAATAACCAAAGTTTAGGCATTCATATAGTGAAATAGTAAAATGTACACAGGATGTGAAAATATATTTGAACAATGTTAAGGATAATATTATATGGGCTAAGAGTTTAATTGAAACTGAAGGAAACAGTTAGTTAATTATTGGTATTTGAACGGTTAACATGACAAACGTTTTGTAACGTGCCTAACCTAACTTATAATAGTCATATAAAGCGAGTGTATAGTACGTTATTGTGAAATCGCGAGTGACTTGTAAAATACTTCTGAAACTATCATATTATAACAGAAACGATCAAGTAACACTCCATAACACAGAACAATATAAATCTACTCCGAAAAACACCATAAAACACTAGAAAACTGTATAATACATTAAACCAACTTAGTGACGGAATCGGAGAAAGTGTTTGAACTAATAATTATACAGATACACTAAATACAACCCAGAATCACTACACCAGTCACTACACAACATATAACAAGAGATTTGCGGACACGAGAACAGAAATATTGCGTCAAAATACATTATTTGGAATGCAGCAGCAACGAGCAACATTTTCATCGACTTGACGGCAGCCATCTTTCTTTGACAATTCCAGTGCCTCTTCTTGGTTCAGAACAGCTGTTGGGTGAAAACAATTATTATATTTACAAATTATTATTCAATGTCTGTGTTTATTAATAACTATTAATTTGATTGTAACGTTATACTTTTTAAATATTAGCCCGATTTCTCTGACTTTGGTAATAACTGGCTGTTTAAAGAACCCTATATAATTTTTATAACATATACTTGTAACTTTTTTCGATATCCTGAGAATCGATACTAATCGATAAGAGTCAATATTGCTGTTACTTAATAAAACATTAATACTTTTCAATACTTAATAGTTCTTTATTTCTTCAATAATACTAATTACCAATAATATAATTCTAATTGATAATCTACAAGGACTTTACCACCCGTAAGTGAAGATAACCTAAAAAATAGAAAGGTAAACAAATATCGATTGGTTTACAGACAGTCTTATGAGTGGTGATAGATTATTTAAATTATACTAAAACTTTAATAAAAATTTTCAGAAGAGCATTACACTGTTTAAAACTTCACAGCCCTATATTAATTAATTGATCCTAATTAATTAATTAATAAAATTAAAATTTTTTTTATTATTTTTTTTTATAAACATAATTTTTTTTAATTTTCTTCAAAACAATAATTTTTGTTTTGAAACTTTCGGTGAAGCTGAGCATATATATTTCTTCATCAACTTTACGCTACTCGACCGGTCTTGCTACCATTGGGACTCGACCAGCTGGGAAACTTAAGGAAGTGTTTCAGGCCAGTAAGACGTCGAGAGCCACACCAATTAAACACATTACAACTTACAACTTATTTATTTATTTTATTACAAATTGGCTAGTCCAAACAGAGGGGCTTGTTTACATCGGAGTCACATACTCCATAATCTCTTATTATCATCAACACACATCACTTTTTTTTGTATTATTACAAATTGGCGCACAACTTTAGGGGCTTTAATTAGCGACTGGAAGGCCAATACATTCTGCCCAATCACTAGTTGGAGCTAGGCAACAGCTACAAAGCCAGAGAATTTCAAGGGAAAATGCAACGACGTGCAACATCTAAGAAACGGGCGGCGGAGGCCGAGAAAGAAATAGAAGTTGACATGGACAACAAGGAAGCAACGCCAATAGACGCGGAAAGTTCGTTGCCACCAGTATTGTCCCAACAACATGAACAACCAGGGGAAAAACCTGAGATGCCTACTCAGACGGGGGAAGTCAATGTCCAGAAGGAACCATTGGAAAAGCCGACACGAACGGAGGATGGAAGTATGCAAGCGATGATGAGAATGATGATGGAAATGAATAAAGAAATCAATAAAAACATCAAATCTACGAAGGAAGACTTGAGTAAGGAATTAAAGGAAGATCTGGGAAATAAAATCGAAACAACAAACAAGAAGATGGAAGAAGAGATGGGGAAGAAGTTAGAAGAATTGAAGGAAGACAATCAGTCCCTGACGAAGAAGATGGAAGAAAACCGCAAGAAGATGGAAGAGAAGATGGAAGAAAACAGCAAGAAGATGGAAGAGAGGATGGGAGGAAAGTTAGAAGAATTTAAGAAGGATAATCAATCCACAAAAGAAGAGTTGACTGGGATGAACAAGAACATGGAAGAATTGAAGGAAGACAACCAATCGTTCAAGGAAGAATTCAAGGCGACTAAAGAAGAGTTGATTAATAAAATTGAAAATACCAATCAGAAAATAGATGAAACCAGGAAGAAGATAGAGAAGAACAACCGGCAATTGAAGGAAGAGTTGAAAGAAGATAACAGGAAGTTGGAAGAGAAGATGGGGGAGAAATTGGAAGAATTGAGAGAAGACAATCAAATTTTAAGAGAAGAGTTAAGGGAGGTAAATCAGGAGAATTTGGACAAACTGGACGAAAGAATGGAATTGTTGCGAGAAGAAATGAATAAGGAAATCAAGATTAACAAAAAAGCGATGGATAAGAAGATGGAAGAAGAAAATATAATGGTCAATCGACAGATTCGAGAGATTGATGGAAAGTGCAACCAGACCGAAAAGGAGGTGAATGAGTTTAAAGAAGTGGTGAACATCAAGTTCACAAATATCGAAGAACATAGTCGTAGGAAGGTAGAAGAACAGAGGAAGGAGAATCAAGAAGAATTCGGAAAAGTACGCAACCAGGTCACAGAACGATGTAATGATATACAAGAGACCATGGCCAATATCACCGGTCAGGTGCGACAAAGCCGAGAGGAGATGGAAGCGATTAGAAACAGACCGACTCATTTCACCGGATTGCCCGTCAACGAAAGCCGAGAGTGGCTCAACTTCTGGCAGTACAAACGCAAGCCGATGGAGTTCCTGGCAAGGGTAGAAGAATATTTGACCAAGCATAAAATTACCCAATGGAGCCATAGCAGGGAGATATTCGACGAGTCCTTCCGAGACATTACAGATAATTGGTGGATGGCCAACCGGAGTGAAATTTCCGACTACCAACAGTTCCGGAAAATGTTTAAGACAAAATACTGGTCTGAGACCACCCAGAACTTGATACGTGACAATATTTGTAACGGAAGATACAGGTCACAATTAGGTAGCAGTATGACGGCATATTTCTTGGGGAAGGTGTGTATGGCAAAGCACCTTGAGCCAGCAATCCCAGAAGAATGTTTAGTGAATAAGATATCTTATCACTATGATGAGGACATTATCAGGGCCCGGAGAGGTAGTCAGATCAAGACGATCCAGGGAATGACTGAGTTATTGGAGGGATACGAGAATGAAGAGTATTATCGGCAGAGCAGGAAGAGAAATGAGAGACCAGAAGCAAGGCCGACTACTTACCCCAATAACGGCAATAACCATACAAATAACCGGAACCAGCCCAGTAATTACGACGGCCATAACAACCCGCCGCGTAATAACCAGTTTAACAGTAATTTTAACGGCGTTAGGAATAACAACCCCTACCCAAACAATAGAAACAATTTTTACCAACATAATAATGTCCCATACAGTCAGAGAAATCCATATCCCAACAATAATGGTAACAGGCCTTACCCACCTAACCGAAATTACTATAATGATAATATTAATAATAATAATAATAGCAATAGTAATAACCGAGTGTCGCGCCCTAGGGTAAATTTTATAAGAGCAGAAGATCGCGGACCCAGGAGATATTATCAACCGAGGAGGAGCAGCTTCCACGGCGCTGACCGAAGATGGCGGAGTGCGGAACGAGACGGCCCAAGATACGAACAGGAAAGACGAAGTACCAGCCTGGAAGATCTTGGCAGACAACCGAACAGGGCGTTAAACATCAACCAGGGTACAGAACGTCAGGAAACAAACCAGAGTTTCCCGAACGATGCCTCGGTCAACAATAACTTAAACAATGACCAAAATGCTTTAAACGAGAGGAGGCAGTAATCAACAACGATGACCCGTTACTGCTTATACTTCCTGGGTTAGAAAAGAATGATTTGCAACAAGCAAACAATGATAAAAACATCACTATTATCAGTAACCATTATCTGAAAGACATACGAACTGAACTTTTAGAAGAAAACGAGAAGAGTCTCAGCAACAGTAATAATGAGATAATTTATACAACAGCGGAGGTGGAAGGAGTTCCCGCTAAAATAATGATAGACACAGGAGCTAATATTTCAATAATAAACTCCAATGAGTTGGAGAGAATACAATGTACATGTGGAAAAACTTTGCCAATGTTACCAGTCAACAACATTGTGTTGGTAGGTGCAACTGGCCGCCAGAATAAAACCATTAGGAAGCAAGTTTCCTTAAGTGTCGTTAGCCGTGATATAGCTTTAGACATGGAATTTTTAATCGCCACCGGATTACCATTTGACATCTTAGTCGGTTGCGATATTCTTCGTAGATATTCGGCAGTAATCGATCTTAATTTAAATAAAGTATCACTTTTCCCAGATGGAGTAACATGGACCGCAGATCTGGTAGGAAGCACAACTATACTTCCCAGCCCAATACATCAACAACTTCGAAAAATTAATATTATAAGAAACAGCCCTCTTTCTAAACCCATAATATACAATAATGGAGGAGAGGATTTATGGTCAGTTAAGATCCAAGAAATACGGAATTTCCAGTGCGGAAGCGATAACAAGAAAATACCAACACATCTGGCTGATCGTCTAATTACAATATATGAGAAATACAAGGCGGTGTTTTCTGATGAACCAGGGAAGGTAAAAAACTACCAGTGCCAACTTCGTTTTAAAGAGAACGTAGAGTTTAACCGGAGGTCATATCCAATAGCGCAGTCGCTCAAAGAAGCCGTGAGAACAGAGATAAACAAGATGATAGATAATGACATAATTGAGATTAGTCAATCACCTTACACTAGTCCAATTATTGCTGTTCCGAAGAAAGACGGACAAGTCCGGCTCTGTTTAGATGCGCGTGAGTTGAATAAGACAATTGTGAATGACAGAACTTCTCCCGGTGAAATAGAAGAAATCTTAAAGCGTTTTCATGGTACTAATTTTATTAGCACCTGGGATACGGTCTGTGGTTATTGGCAGGTAGAGCTGCATCCACAAAGCCGCCAATACGTAGCGTTCATTTTCGAAGGGCGCAATTACCAGTTCAAGAGACTGCCCTTCGGACTTGTCAATTCTGTCGCCATATTTGTGGCATGCATGGACCAGATTTTGGGACCAGAAGCGCTCCAATTTACCACCGTCTATGTTGACGATTTACTAATTACATCCGGAACCTGGGAAGAGCACTGTTACAGAGTGGAATTTGTACTAAACAAACTAGCGCAGAACAACATAACATTGAAGTTGGAGAAATCCAAGTTCATAGCGCGCGAGGTACAATTTTTAGGCTTCAACCTAGACGACAGAGGTATTACCCCATCAGCAGAGAAAGTGGAGGCAATTCAGAGGTTCCCGCAACCAAGAAACAGGAAACAATTGCAATCTTTCCTCGGACTCTGTAACTATTACAGGAAGTTTCAGAGCCGATATTCCGAGTTGACAGCCAAGTTTCAACCACAGTTATCTGCCAAAAACAAATGGACTTGGGGTGAAGATCAAGATATTACCTTCCGATTGATAAAAGAGAAGTTTCTGGAGAGTGTGATACTTCGTCACCCAGATTTTAAGAAACCGTTCTTTCTAAACTGTGACGCTAGCGATCTAAGCTTAGGAACGACATTATACCAGGAAGATGAGGAGGGACAACATCTGGTAATAAGCTTCGCTAGTCGCACATTGAACCAGTGCGAAAAGAACTACAGTGTGACAGAAAAGGAATTGTTGAGCGTGGTGTTCGCGTGCAGCAAGTTCCGGACGTACATTCTCGGATATCAAGTCACGGTACGAACTGATCATAAATCCATCTCGTTCCTTCGTAGGTGCAAATTGAGTCACGGCCGATTGGCTAGGTGGGTACTCGCCCTACAAGAATATGACCTGAAATGGGAATACATTCCAGGGAAGAAGAACGTGGTAGCGGATGTGTTGTCACGTATAAATCTGGAAGATCAGACTTTCGAGGGAGAGAAGGAGAGCTTAGTAAAAATTTATAACATATTCACGACCAGAGCCGATTTACAAGCTTTGTTAATAAACATCAGAATCCATCAGCAGTCTGATCCTAAGCTGAAAAACATTGTGAGTCGTTTGGAAGCCAATGATGAAACCATTTCTAAATACTACCACCTTAACAAGGGAATTTTATTCATAAAAACCGCATTGGACGATGAGACATGGAAGGTGATAATCCCACACCAAATCGAAAAGGAGGTCATCATCGATTACCATGTCAGGTATGGTCACATGGGAGCGTTAAAAGTGATACAAGCTCTAGAGGAAAATTGTAAGATCAAGAATATCAACCGCAAGGTGAGAACATATATCAAGTCCTGTAAGATCTGCCAATGTGCAAAAGTAAACAATGAAAAGACAGAGGGTATCATGATACCGATAACTTCCAACGCAAAACTGGAAAAAGTGTTTTTGGATATATGCGGGCCATTTCCCCGTAGCGGTGGTCGACACAGATATAAATACTTGGTAATCATAATGGATCACTACACCAAGTATATAAAGCTATATCCGGTTAATCGGGCAACAACAGCAAAGGTTTTGGCGGTGATTATTGATTTGTATATCCCAGAGATCGGTAGACCATTTTCTATTATTACCGACCATGGTACACAGTTTAAGGGGAGGAGATGGCGAGACACTTTATTAGCACTTGGGGTCAAAACATATAAGACATCAGTCTACCACCCAAGTAGCAATCCGGCTGAGAGAGTACTAAGAGAAGTGGGTAGGATATTGCGCACGTACTGTCACAACCAACAGAAAAAGTGGCAAGAGTACCTAGCAGCGACAGAAACATTCCTAAATTACGCCCACCATCCAGCTATAGGAATTCCACCGTACTCAGCCATGTATGAGAAGCCGACTCCCCGAGACATTGAACAAATCATTGAATTTCCAACGAACAACAATAGGAAATTCAACCAGTTGAAGTTTTACAATAAGGTAGCAGAAGATCAGGAAAAACGGCAAGCCAAATACCAGAAGGCAATAGGGCGAATTGTAACATATAAAGAGGGTGAGAAAGTCCTCCTAAAAAATAGAGAGCTGCCTAGCACCTTAGAAGGCATAACCAAAAAACTACTGTTACTTTACACCGGACCATATGTTGTGGTAAATGATAAACAGAACAATACATATGAGTTGAAGGAAATCGTTTCAGGAAAAATCAAAGGAGTGTACAATCAAGCTTCTATGAAGAAATATTATGAAGAATGAGTTGTGAGTTTTAGAATTTTGAATTTATATATATTATATTAAAAAAATTCGGAAATAATGTAAGTACATCTTACAACCTAACATTTTGAGAAGAACATTCTGGAGAATTAAAAGAATTTTTTAATATATTTAAAAAAATTCGAAAATAATGTAAGTACATCTTACAACCTAATATTTTGAGAAGAACATTCTGGAGAATTATAAGAAGAAGGAATTTAGAATTTATATTTTTTAAAAATCCTAAAATAATGTAAGTACATCTTACAACCTAATATTTTGAAAAGAACATTCTGGAGAATTATAAGAAAAAGGAATTTAGAATTTTTATTGAAAAATTCTAAAATATGTAAGTACATCTTACTACAACCTAATAATTTTGGAACAAACTTTATGGAAGAAAGGAAAAGAAAGACTTTTGAATTGAAATATAATTATAAAAATTTAAAATTGAGTAAGTACTTCTTACTACAACCTGATAATTTAGAACAAAACTTTATGGAAGAAAGAGAAAGAGAGAGAATTTTGAACTTAATTTAAAAAATTTAAAATTAAGCAAGCACAGCTTACTACCACTGAATTATGAGAAAAACATTTTGGAAGAATTAAGAAGAAAGGAATTTTGAAGTTAATATACAAAAAATTTAAGAATAAAGTAAGACTAACTTACTATAACTAAGTTTATGAGAAAACTTTATGGTAAATAATTAAGAAGAATTTGAATTTGGAGAAATACCAAAACATTCAGAAATAATAGTAAGATCACATTACTATAAACAATTCTGAATGAAACAATTCTGGGAATAAATGAATTAAACAGAATTTGAATGTTGATAGAACGTCAGAACTTTGAAACAAGATAAGATCAACATATTACAAGGATTTATGAGAAATATTTTTCAATTAAATAAAAAGAATAGTTTGAATTTTACATTAAAACTAACCAAGTTCCAAAAAATAATTATGTGTCAATTATGATTGAATTGAGAAGAAAATAAAGTGATTAATTCAGAAAAGAGAGTTAACGTTAATCCAGAATAAATGCTAACATTCACAATAGAATTTGAAGGAGTAGAGAAGAATAACAAGAAAGAGTGTAATATGCCAGAGAAGGAAAAAATTTGGAAGCAAAGAGACTAATTACCTATGAAACGATAATGAAAACAGTTAATTAAGAGCAAAGAAGAACAACTCATACCAAACAGATGGAGAAGATGATTTTGAACCAATGATAATAATAAGACCTATATGAAATGCAAAGAGAAGAAATACCACATGAAATATAATATAAATGAATTAATGTTAATGAATGCGAAGGCAGATTAATAACTTTCTAAGAGAAAGGAAAGAACCAAAATGCTTAAATAAAATGATCAATATAACAACCTGAATATTTAATGTAAAGATACAATGTCAAAAAATTAAATATAATATATTAAGACCATTCAAATAATGAATACGAAAGACTATTTATAAAGACCATGCTAATACTATGAGTAACCAGAAGAAAGTATAAAGAGAATTCAGATGGAGAAGAAAGAGAGTTACACTGTAAACAGTAACCAGAATTATTAAAAGAAAGGTTTTCAACCATAATTAAATTAAATATATCAGACAAGTTAAGAGTTTTGAAAAAATATATATGTAATGAGTATAATAATGATTATGAAGATTTATTAAGATAGAAAATGTGAGATAATCTGAGAGACTACGAAGTGGAGAATCCAAAGATATTTTTATTAGTCGAAAATGAGACTACTTTTTATTTATTTATTCGATGACTGACTGAAGATAATTCCAGCAGCATTATGTTTTTTGAGCAGGGATGGATATGCCCCTGTACTCAATTTATAGAAGTGGTGTATGGCCAGCAGAGAAGTAGCGTACAGTGCCCCTCTGATCTGCCCCAGCCCACGTGATAGGGAATGTTAGGGAATTAATATCCCAAGGATACAACACGAAGTTGATATAGAAAGAAAATGTATTACAATTATAATATATCTCAGAAGACACTAACTATCCGAAAAGGATCAGTAGTAAGACAAGTAACCATATACATAAAATTAATAAAACTCTAATATAAAAAAGTCGATATAAAAATGGAGAAGAAAATGAATTATAAGAAATGATGAAATTATCATAAGAAATTATTTCATCCATAAACATGTCTGAAATAATTACTTCTGGAGGAGAGCAATCTGTAGCGTGACAGATGTATGCATAATATTGAATGGCAATTGATCATTAGAATAATGAAGTTATAATATTTAAATTTGGAAGAAAGCACTAAGTTTAATATAAAAAGATTAATTCATAGCAACTGTGGAAAGAAATCATTATTATAAAGAAAATACAAGTTAAAATAAAAGGAGTTACTAGTGATGAGTCATCCAAAACCAGTCTCATAACCAAAGGTTTTCAAGGTATAACCCAGGAAGGTAAAATAGTAAATAACAAAGCAGTACACAATATGACCAAACCCACAACGAGGGAGAATAAATAAAAGAGAAACCCTAAAATAAGCCAAGATCAACCAATACAGGTTGTGTATTTCTGAATTAAAGAAGAAGATGGAGAAGATCCCAAGAAACCTGATGGCATCAAGAACAGATGGAGAAGATACCAGTCCCAGAAGGCAGGAGAAAAGAAGACTGAAGAAAGAAGAAGAGGGCAGCATCCTGAAGAAGACGTCATGCTCTTATAAAAGACACCCAAATCCCTATATCCCCAAAATAAATATCTAAAAATAAAAGTATAACGAAATAAAAACCACATGTATACAAATTTAAGAGAGAGGAGTGTATAAAGTAAAAGTTTCCTGTGAACTAAGATGAAACAATGATATAGTGCCCATGGAACGGGTCTCCATTGAAAAAACGCTAACCAATTTATTATGTTGATAAGACTATACGACCATTTAGCATTAACATAATATATAAGTGAAAGTGAACCAGTGATAGTTTTGGGTATTATAAAAAATGAACCTTGTGTTTCATTCTTGGCAATCACAAACATTGGATGCAATGAAATATGCATTTTTCAATGACTTAAAATGTGTACGGTGACAATATGTTGTTCATAAGACATGAATCTGTTTAAAATAACATTTTTGTTTTACATGAAAAAAGAAAAACAGATTTCATAGTGCTTTTTGAACGGTTCATACTATTTATTTGTTAATGACAGGGTACAATTCCCCAAAGACAAGGTATAAAAGACTGTATAAAAACTGTAGAATCCTACTTATAATAATAGTTAGAAATAAGAATATAGATATAAGGTTTTAATGTATATAGTACAATAATGTTTAAAAATGTTTTAGATATAAGGCCATTTGTTTGGGTCTGAAACAACTAACATCAGAACTATAAAAATAGTTACCACTTGTAAATAGTAGAGAGTAATTAAGATGTTAGTTAGTACAAAACCTTTGTTGTAAACCATATTTACATGTTGGAAATGGGAATTTTGTTGCAAAATGTCTGATTTGAAGACAACCATTTATTTAAAAAAAATGTTCTTTATTTCTGTTTTAACTATTGTTTGTATTGTAACCAATACTAATTGTTTTTGTGTAATTTAAAAACATGTTTAATTTATAATACTATTTGTAAAAGTCAGAGAGGGTATCACACATCATATATTGTTTGTAAATTATTGTGTAAGAAAAATTGTTAAAAAATCATAGGCCAAAAGAATGGAAACCAAACTTCATCAAAACAGAGAAATTGCTCATTTAAATGCAAATAAACAAAAGGGGTTTAGACAAAATAAACTTGAGATCATGCCATATAATTGCACATACCATTTAGAGAGATTTTAATAAATTATATTCAGAATTATAAATAAAAATAAAATGACTAAACTCAGAAATTTAGACATGGGAGTCATATATTTCAGAATAATGTTTCAGAATACAACTAATTCAATTAATTACCAGAAAATAAGGGAATAGGAACCTTTTAATACAATATAGAATTATTAATATTAAATATAACTGATAAAATGGCTGAATTTATATAATGACAGGAAGTAAATTCTGATGTTTTGGACTCTTCACAGTATACCAAACTGAAAGTGAAATTACTATTTTTTGGACAGAAAACACTATAAAATGGCATTATTTAATCTGAAAATAACCAGAATGAACTGAAAGATTAATTTAAATCAAATCTAGTGAATAAAATTGACAAATAACCAAAGTTTAGGCATTCATATAGTGAAATAGTAAAATGTACACAGGATGTGAAAATATATTTGAACAATGTTAAGGATAATATTATATGGGCTAAGAGTTTAATTGAAACTGAAGGAAACAGTTAGTTAATTATTGGTATTTGAACGGTTAACATGACAAACGTTTTGTAACGTGCCTAACCTAACTTATAATAGTCATATAAAGCGAGTGTATAGTACGTTATTGTGAAATCGCGAGTGACTTGTAAAATACTTCTGAAACTATCATATTATAACAGAAACGATCAAGTAACACTCCATAACACAGAACAATATAAATCTACTCCGAAAAACACCATAAAACACTAGAAAACTGTATAATACATTAAACCAACTTAGTGACGGAATCGGAGAAAGTGTTTGAACTAATAATTATACAGATACACTAAATACAACCCAGAATCACTACACCAGTCACTACACAACATATAACAAGAGATTTGCGGACACGAGAACAGAAATATTGCGTCAAAATACATTATTTGGAATGCAGCAGCAACGAGCAACATTTTCATCGACTTGACGGCAGCCATCTTTCTTTGACAATTCCAGTGCCTCTTCTTGGTTCAGAACAGCTGTTGGGTGAAAACAATTATTATATTTACAAATTATTATTCAATGTCTGTGTTTATTAATAACTATTAATTTGATTGTAACGTTATACTTTTTAAATATTAGCCCGATTTCTCTGACTTTGGTAATAACTGGCTGTTTAAAGAACCCTATATAATTTTTATAACATATACTTGTAACTTTTTTCGATATCCTGAGAATCGATACTAATCGATAAGAGTCAATATTGCTGTTACTTAATAAAACATTAATACTTTTCAATACTTAATAGTTCTTTATTTCTTCAATAATACTAATTACCAATAATATAATTCTAATTGATAATCTACAAGGACTTTACCACCCGTAAGTGAAGATAACCTAAAAAATAGAAAGGTAAACAAATATCGATTGGTTTACAGACAGTCTTATGAGTGGTGATAGATTATTTAAATTATACTAAAACTTTAATAAAAATTTTCAGAAGAGCATTACACTGTTTAAAACTTCACAGCCCTATATTAATTAATTGATCCTAATTAATTAATTAATAAAATTAAAATTTTTTTTTATTATTTTTTTTTATAAACATAATTTTTTTTAATTTTCTTCAAAACAATAATTTTTGTTTTGAAACTTTCGGTGAAGCTGAGCATATATATTTCTTCATCAACTTTACGCTACTCGACCGGTCTTGCTACCATTGGGACTCGACCAGCTGGGAAACTTAAGGAAGTGTTTCAGGCCAGTAAGACGTCGAGAGCCACACCAATTAAACACATTACAACTTACAACTTATTTATTTATTTTATTACAAATTGGCTAGTCCAAACAGAGGGGCTTGTTTACATCGGAGTCACATACTCCATAATCTCTTATTATCATCAACACACATCACTTTTTTTTGTATTATTACACTATCAATCTTTACAGCTTGTTCATTAAGTGACTGTTCAAATGCTTCAACGGATGCAGTAAGCTCTGTTTTAAAAGTATTACTGACGAGTTCTATTTTCTCTTCTAACCTAGTATTATTACTATCTATATTACTATCTAACTGAGTTTTCACTTCTTCAATAGTGATTTCTAATCTATTACGACTATCTTCTATTTGAGTTTCTAATCTCGTATTACTATCTTCTAATCTTCCTAATTTTTCATTATTAACTTCTAATTGAGTTTTTAGTTCTGCACTGCCTACTTTCGAATTTATTTTCTAATTTTTCACTATTCGTTTACAACTCTTCTTGAAATCGTTTAAACATCGTTTTGAAGTCCATTGTTGGTTGCTTCGTCGTCATTGTAGACTACGGTGTCCTGACTGATTCGTTATATGAATTATATTTTTAATTATTGGTCAACCGTGACTCTATATTTCTTTATTTAAATTTTATTTTATTTATCATTATTAATTTCACAACTCTTTTTCTCTCTGTACTTAATTTAACAATTTGTAATATTATTTATTATATAAATTGACTATTAATTCCTTCTACAATATTTTTGCTAATTATTTATTAGACTTTATTTATTACCAGGGCGCCATTTACTTGTAATGATATTTAACATTTACTTAGCAACACATTTGAAACGCCATTAATTATGACACAACAATAATTAACATACATAAATTTATTTGTGTTTGCCGAGCCCCACGATCTTGGAGCGCCAATTACTATACAATGTTATTTTTAGACACTTACTTTTACACATATGCTCTTACTCATTTGTGGGCACTTACCCACGTCTCGGAGGTATACTCTTCTTCTGCAGTATTTACCTTGATGTTCCCCAGCTGGGTCGCAGGCTTTGGTCGTTGATTGAGTGTGGATAAGCACGTGAATATCGTTATATAAGTTTAATACAAGTAAAGAGTACAGAGGATTTAGTACTGGTTGTGAAATTAGTACGACTGTTTTAATAAAATCATATTCATTTGATTTATTCTTTAAAAATTCAAATTATCATATTATTAATTGTTTTGTGTGGGTTAATTATTACTTGAACCCTTATATTCGATCTGAATAAATACCACTATTATATTAACAACTCGGAACACTAAGTTGTTTATAAGTAAAAGCATAAAGTTTTACCTTACAGCCTGAACCGGTTTTCGGCTTTAAAAGGCTTCTTCAGAGGCTGCCGCCGGTAGCGCTATCCGTCCTGTTGTGGGCAATGGAATCGGATTTCGAAAGACCGATGCTGTGAGTGTGGGGTGAGATATGTTCGAATAATGCGTGCGATTTGAATTGCGTCTGTTCGTTTAGGATGTCGTTTTTTATTTGTTTTCGTGTGTTTGTATATTTCCAATTGTTCTAGAGTGTCTAGTTTTCAGCCTTTCTACACAATATTTAGCACATATCATTCACTGATACTGATATTCAGTGTATCAGTGATTGATATGTGCTAAATATTTTATGCTTTGAAAATGAGACAAGTGTCTCGAAACATGTCGCAATAAGAAAGGACATCATACGAGAAGTCACAGACGGTTAGTACAATATATTTTTCATATAGTTAACGGACACGTGGCTTGGTACTAAAACAGGTTTATTCCTACTAAAATATGAATACAGTTAGTTGAACAAATCTAGTACGAGAATTTCAAAACGTTAAAACCCAAATCCACAAAACTATTTTGCATATCAAATTTAATAAATCTTACTTGAAATACGGTGTTACACCAAACTATGCTACCATACATATAAAATGCTCAAGTATTGCTGACAGAAAAACTAAGAAGCATGCCGAAATATATAGAATTAAGGAGGAATTAAAATCTCTTCACATCAAAAAAGCATATTTAAGCTCAAAATTATATAAAATACATTTGAGGTTACTAGATAACACACCCTGCCGCATTAGAATACTATCTTGATTTTATAAACAGAGATATACAACAGATTACTTATCGCATGCATGTCACACAGGCAAACAAACTTCAAAAATTAATGAAAGATCAATTACAGACATTTGATAATATTAAACATAAACAAACATTCTATACACGATTACAGAATTTAACTTCCATCGAATTAAACTCAAACAAAACTGAATTACTAAATAAAGGTTTGAAATATAATTTACCATTACATACATCCAATTTTAGCCGCAAACATATTATTGCAGAAATTTTAAATGCCGAAACTGTCGTCAAAGCGATATCTGACCAACAAGAACAAAATAATATGCGGTTTTTAATAAATGACAAGTTTAATAAGATTATTGAAAGACATAACAGCAATAAGAACATTCGCTCTGCTTTTTCAACCAATTATAACAAAGAACGAAAAACTTTAGTTAATCTCAAAAAGAAATTAACTGATAATCATGCTTTAGTTACTAAAGCAGACAAAGGCAACGCTGTAGTTATCATGGACACGACTACTTATAACGAAAAGATACAAGATTTTATAGCAGACAATAACATAGTTAGATGAACTTCTGACCCTACAGAACAATATACTAAAAGTCTAAATCAATGTATAAATAAATGCATACATCTATTTGATGAATGGACTAGGAGATATTTGAAACCTATCAACGCAAAAGCGCCCCTATTAACAGGACTACCAAGTTACACAAAGATAATACCCCTATAAGACCGTTAGTGAATTTTACCACTGCCCCGGGTTATAAAACCACTAAAAAACTACTCCACATAATCAAACAGAATATAATATTGAAGAATAACTACAGCTTAACTAATAGCATTGATTTTGTCGATAAAGTTAAAAAACTAAAATCGAACCTTCATATAAACTGGCGTCCCTCGGTATCGTTAACTTATATACAAATATACCGATATCCGAAACTCTACAGATACTGAAGAAGAACCTCATAAATACCAAAAAACTAGATATCAAGAGTATACACGAATTGATTGAGTTATTAAAGTTGCTCCTCGACCAAAATTACTTTACCCATAACAAATTATATTTCAGCCAACGAGAAGGATTAGCTATGGGTTCACCTCTTTCGGGCCTTCTTGCTGATATATACTTAAATTACTTCGAGAATTCTTATATCTTTGAGAATGATATATATAGCAACAATATTATATTTTATGGTAGATATGTCGATGACACGTTTTTAATTTATAAGGGTACACAGCGGCAGATTGATCGATTACACAATTATCTAAATAATATTAACAAACATATGAAATTCACCTTGGAACATGAAGACAATGGACAACTAAACTTTTTAGATCTGACAATCACAAAAAACACCAACAATAAATTAAATTTTAATATATACAGAAAACTAACGACGACAGACACCGTGATACATGCCACATCATTTCATCCCATATCGAAAAAAATGGCTGCGTTTCACAGCATGATACATAGACTTTTATCTTTGCCCCTTGATAACAAAGATTTTCGTAACGAGTTAAATACCATCAAATGCATCGCGGTTGCAAATGGTTACAACACCAACGTCGTAAACAACATTCTCAAGAAACATGAAAACAGAAAAAGGAACATTAACCAATCATCAATGAATGCATGGGAGAAAAAAACCACACAATTATATCACCGCAACATACACCAATTTTATGCCGAACATTTTAAAATCACTCATAAACAAAAACAGTGATATTGTAGTCACTTACAAGACTACAAATAATATCTTAAATAATCTTCGCACCCACAAATCCACTTGCCTTGAGAATAAAACGGGCGTTTATAAATTGTCATGCAATGACTGTGACGCTTTCTATGTGGGCCAGACGGGCCATGGTTTCCTCAAAAGATTTAACGAACACAAACCACCCACTATCTGTCACAACTATGATACCATCAAATCAAAATTCGCCAAACATCTTATTAATGAAAATCAAAATTACACCGATTTTGGAACCAATTTAAAACCCCTCCACTTTTGTAGTAGAGGACGTTATATGAACGCACTTGAGGAATTTGAGGTGTACAAAGCGTTCAGGGATACTAGTACCAAGCCACACATCTTGAACGACCAGTTATTATTCAAATCTAATATATTGTAAAACACCGCGTTGAGATACTAAGATAACAAGAATCATTTGCGGTTAATGCGTGGTGGGTCGCTGCGCAGTGTACACTGTTTGCCCGATTCATGTTACAAAAAATATATAGTTTATATGTTAAATTGTGCTATTTATGGTTTTAACGTTTGACAAGTGTATCAGTGAATGATATGTGCTAAATATTTTATGCTTTGGAAATGAGACAAGTGTTTCGAAACATGTCGCAATAAGAAAGGACATCATACGAGAAGTCAGACGGTTAGTACAACATATTTTTCATATAGTTAACGGACACGTGGCTTGGTACTAAAACAGGTTTATTCCTACTAAAATATGAATATAATAGTAAGAATATGACCGCCATTTTGTCTTGGTCACGATAAGGCAGCCATTGTAATGTATGACGATTTAATTTTGCAAATTCGAAATAATAAAAAATTAAGTTGATTTACTACCACATTGATGTTGATAACTTCATTTCAATCACCAAACTGTCTCTATTTATACTTAATACGAACTCTGGACCCAACGACAATATAAAAAAAAAAAAAATTTTATATAATAAGCCAAAATAATAATTACATAATAGTGTAATATATTATTAAATTAATAAAGTGAATGAAGAGGATGCAACAACAAGATAATTTTAATACCGCCAACACAGCATATTACATCCACAAGTACAGAAATGTTAGATTACAGATAACGAAAACCTCCTTGAACATCGCTTACAACAAAACTTGCCGTAAACACAACATTATACCCACACATGCACAAATCATAATAAAAAATAATACATATGCAGCAACAAAAACAAAACGTAAAGCCGAAATAATACACCTAGACAATATCATCAATGATTTATACCATAAAAAAGATACACTAAACAAAACGGCATATAACCTACACGTAAAACTCACACAAATATTACACCACATTGAATTTGAACACATAATACAACATACACGAAATATCATAGAGAAAATCCAAATAAAAATACAGGAAGTACATAACAGAAAAATCAATAACCTATTAACACGCAGGAACGTAACCGTCCCTACACCGACACATAAATTTCACACACGTACTGTAAATACAACGACAACCAATTTCACCAGCGCAGAAATAAACCTCCTAGATAAAGGTCTAAAAAACAATTTAGGTATCAATACAACTAATAACGTTAATAGTAAACATACACGTGACATAGTCCTAGACGCTGAAACAGCCATACAACACACACTAAACCAAGACCATGATACCATATGTTATGATATAAAGCGTAAATTATAACACACACAACAATACGAAAATAAACAACACAATAATGAATTCCAAACACTAAAAAACATAAAACATAAATTACATGAACACAACCTAACCATACTCAAAGCAGACAAAGGTAATATAAATGTCATAATAGAAAAACAGGCTTTAAATAACAAAATTGAAACATTTTTTAATGAAAACAACATCACTAAATTAAATAAAGACCCCACCCCTAAATATCACAAACAAATAAACAAAACCCTAAATAACACAAAACACATAGTATCACCTGACAACATCAAATATCTAAAACAAATTAAACCAAACGCCCCTACACTAAATGCACTACCGAAATTACACAAACCCAATATTCCCATCAGACCACTTATAAACAACACACAAGCACCTGCACACAAAATAGCTAGACATTTAGATAAATTGATCAGAAATAGCATAAATTTAACAAACAACACTGTCAAAAATAATTTAGATCTAGTGAATAAAACTCAACATGTACACATTCCCCACAATTCCACACTTGCTTCATTCGACATAACAAACCTATACACCAATGTTCCCATAAAAGAAACCATAATTACATTATAACAATTACTAAAAATAAATAACACACCGGAAACACACATAAATGAGATCATCCATCTAACTAAAATTATCACAGATCAAAATTATTTCACACACAATAGCATGTATTACACACAAACAGATGGACTACCCATGGGCTCCCCTATATCAGGTATACTAGCAGAAATATTCATACACACCATAGAACAGAAACACATACTGAACAACAACAAATACACCGATAAAATAATATATTGGCATAGGTATGTTGACGACATTTTACTCCTTTACAATGGCAACAAAAGACAAATAGAAAATTTCCACAAATACATTAACACTATACACCATAAATTAAAATTCACACTTGAAATAGAATTAAATAACAGCATAAACTTTTTAGACCTTACAATCACCAAAACAAACAACACACACACATACAAAATATACAGAAAACCCACCACATCAGACATGGTCATACATAACACATCCAACCACCCAACTCAACACAAACATGCAGCTTTCAACTACATGCTCCATAGGCTCATGTCAATACCCCTAAACACACATGATTACCAAGATGAATTAAACACAATTAAATACATAGCAGTCAAAAACGGATACAACCCCGAATTAATAAATAAACTACACAAACGAATTCTCAACACAAAAAGTAAAACACATCTGACCAACAGCACACAACCCAGTAAATACATAACACTTACATACTACAATTCCAATACACATAAAATTGCAAACACATTTAGGAAACAAAATTATAAAGTAGCCTACAGAACCAACAACACCATTAGAAAACACATAAACAATACTAACAAAGACATTGACACATACAGCAAAACAGGGGTTTATAAATTAAATTGTAATGATTGCCAACAATTCTACATCAGCCAGACGGGAAGATCTTTTTCTTCCAGGTTTTCTGAACATTTAAAAGCCCTCACCACAAACTACATACATTCCACATTTGCCACACATTTACATAACGAAAACCACAGTTACACAAACATAGAACACAACATGGAAATATTACACTACTTACCTAAAAGTAGAAAACTAAACACAGCTGAACAATTTGAAATATACAGATATCACACACTACAACCAAACAACATATTAAATGAACAAATACATTACAAATCACATACACTATTTGACACACTGATCCACACACATAATTCGAACCTCAACGCCAATCCCTTCCCACCATCAACCCCCACCACACACACCATTTTTCCGTAACGGTTATTCTGTAATCGACAGTCAGTATTAAACACACTGAAGAAGAGAAACAACATCTCGAAACGTTTGGGAAGTGACAACAGTAAGTTCATTAGTGAAAGTATTAAATATATTATTAAATTAAGAAAGTGAACGAAGAGGATACAACAACAAGATAATTTTAAAATAATCAGACATAAAGCAGTTGCCCACTTTGTAGTGGTGATAAGGCGGGATGAATATTATACACGTTACTAGAAAAAAGGCCTTTTCAAAATACTGTATTAGCCTTCTTCTTGAATGACGAGTCTACGTACGGAGGTTTTGATTTCTATTTCTATTTCGATACTACTAAACAGTACTGTACATATGGACGTTTTGTAAACGAAACAAGCATAGACACAACAGAGTTAGAAAATGTTTAACATTTAATAGGCCTACTGCAATTATTTTGTAAACAGTGATTTGGTATGTTGTGTCTATTCCAGTCTTTCTCCAGATCTTCTAGTCGAGCCTAAACATTAACAAACATTGTATATTTTGATGTACATAATAGTCTGTAAATTTGTGATGTTATTCAATTTGTTTCTTGGATAATAGTTTGTGTACATGTGACGATTCAGGAAAAAACATAGTAATATCAGTAGAAATGAGCCTCTGACGAAGCTGACGAAAACTAGTTCAAGCTACAAGGTGAAAGTTTAACATTTTTACCAATAAAAAAATTAGTGTTCGGAGTCAGTAGTTATATATTTAACTTATAATTAGTTAATCAACGGACCACGTCATGGACAACAAAATTCAGGAATATAGTCAGCATTACCCTGGCAACTTAATTTGTTTGAATAAGTAACATCAATAATAGGCCCGAATGTGAAATGACTGTGTGTATTTTAAAAAAAACAACAAATATAAATTGTCCATAAAGAACAGGAGAGACAATATTAATGAAAAAATTATACCAAAACTGTTTAAGTAATATAGCATTTAATTACTTACAACCAATTACAAATATTTAGCTCAATTCTTCCATCCCATTAATGTTTCCTTCGCTGTTATTATAACTCAAATCGTCTTCACTGCTGCTATCCCGTTATTTATTAATTTTGAAACGAACTGTTACATTATACACTCTTTGGTCTGATCTTCCGTAATCTTTTCAATTTTCATGACATGGTCACATCTTGATGTGCAATCTATGAAAAAAATACACTCAAATTCCTTTTTTGCTAAGTTTCTAACACTGTCTATAGAAAATGCACGTTTTTAGTACACTTCTTCATGACTGCCTAAATCAGTTCTAGGATTAAGATCAGGAAGTCAGGATGATAGAGTGGAAGTCGTAAAATGTAATGTCCATGGTTTGCCAAAACAGTGGTTATTATAAGAGTTCTGTAGCTATGTTGGTTTACTTTGTTTAATTAGTGAATAGGACTCAGGTTAAGGTATATTGACTAAAGAAATCCCATTATTCACTAACCAGTTAATCGTGTTTGTCTTTTTTTTTTTAATGATGTTGCAGGTGGATTTATTTATTCATTGAAAATTTCAGCCACATTTGTCGATGAAAACGTGCCAAAAGTGATAGGAAACTTTTAATAGAATAACACAATAGAAAGTTAAGAGAAAATTACGCCAATTCAGAGAAGAACGGTGTCTATCCACGTTTTGTTTTTTAACTGACGTTGAATTCAGATTTGTCTATGTAAACTATAGGCTGTCGTTCTTCTCTGAATTGCCATAATTTTCTTATATATTTTCTCTTAACTTTCTAATGAGTTATTCTATTAAAAGCTTCATATTGCTTTTGGCACGTTTTCATTGAAATCTCATTTGACGAATAATGTGGCTCAGACTAGATGCACTACCATTGTAATTAATTTATCTCTTAAAAATTGTTTAAGTTACTTTGAATGTTGGTGTTTCCCCTTCTATGAATTGATATTCGTAAATAATTAATCGAATAGTACACTTGTCAAAATCGTCTAAATCAGTTTTTATTTCCTTTGATGAGTATTTTTTATTGGAAGTACTGAAAGATTTTATGTCAGCCGTACACGCGGATGCTTCTTTAATAATTCTAAAAACACTACTTAGAGACACACCGCACGCCTGAGCTACCCTTCCCAGCAACTTCCTTTCTGATATTCCCTTATCTTCCGATTTAATAAACTTTTACACGTTATACATTATTTTCTGACTCTAACTATGGATGACTTTCCGTTGTACTGAAATTAACAGGCCACTCAGATTGATCTAGTTCACTCTCCAAAACCGGAAAATATAGCAAAAAACTAAACGCTCGCTTTTGATGAAAACTGGTGTTTTTAAAAAATACGAACACAATTGCATATCATGCGCTGTTGGCAAAAGAACAATTTATTCACGTATGGGAAACTTACCTATGCTAAATTTTGGTTTATCATTTAGTAATAGTTAAAAATTTACTTTGTAAGAATATAGTAATTAACATATAAAGAAGATACTTTGTTTATTATGTTCTTACTGTTGGAACATACGTTGATTACAAAATATTTTCCAGATTTTTGGGGGGGTTCTAACCCCCAAAACCCCCCTTGGTTGCGCCACTGCATGTTCAACATTAGTGTTGCTCAAGAGATTTAAACACCCAAGTTGGGAAAGAAGAAGAATACATGCTTAAATAGAAAAGCATATTCTACATGTAAGGACCAGTGACATTGAGGAAATACTGAGATATTTGTTGCCATAAATCTTTAGTGATAAGGAGTAGATTGTTTGCTCATAAAAGTGTGTATAAAAAAATTAGCTTACTCTTTCTAACACAACCACTGGTCGGATAGAAGACGTTCTTGTATCAAGCAGACACTGCAGTAGTGTGGAGGATGTGAAGTCATATTGTGGTGCAGACATAAATTTAGATCATTATTTAGTGTTGATGAAATTCAGAGAACGGCTCAAAAGGATACCTAGAGTAACAAACATGGAAAAGAAGCTGTGAACATCAAATGCCATAAACAGGAAATGAAAGGGGTAATTTTCAAGATGCTATCTGCCACTGTACCCAATGAATCCCTGCTGTAGCGTGGAACCACACATCAGTGGAAAGAAAACTGACACAATAAAAGGAATGGTGTCTGACACTGCTGAAGAAGTGTAAAAAAAGAGTACAACCACCACAGAATGCCTGGTTTGATGGTGAGTATGAAATTGTGTTTAAGAAGCAGATTGGGCAAAGAATACGATGGCTGAATAGAAGTACAAGGCAGTGTTGAGGAATACTGAGATTCAAGGACATATGTCTAGAAACTTGTTACACATAAAAGAAGCTCTTTAAGGAAGGACATAGGGAAGATAAAGCTTGAAAGCCAAGTAACAAAATACAAATGTTTTACAGACAAGCGGATGTAATTCAGAAAGGGTACACTAACAAGGGAAGGATAATAAAGAATGAAGATGATGAAATACTAACCCTAAAGAATGATGTTTTGAACAGATGGAGATTCTCAATGCTTGCTGAATTTGGAAGAAGTTACTGAAGTGTAGAAAGATTAGTGGCAATGGCATAATGATAAAGCAGGAGTTGAGGATGTCCCACCCGATGTGAGGATATTGAAGATATCATCTCTTAGCTCAAGAATATAGGACACCAGATGTGGATGGATTACTTGCTGAATTATTTTAAACTGGTGGACACAAACTGGTGAGAGAAGTTCAAGACCTGGTAGTACAGGTCCGGGAGAATAAGGTAATCCTAAGAGAATGGACAAAGTGATGATAGTGCCTATATGTAAAGAAAAGGAGACCCTATAATCTTTAGTATCTATTAAGATACTTCTCTCTTCAACACCTGTTATAAGATCTTCTCCCCTGTGCTCAACAACAGGACAGTCCCATACATTGAGAGATGGCTTGGGGATAACCAACAAGGTTTCCAGAGTAACAGGTCAACAGTAGACCAAATAGATGAATTCAGACAGATCTGTGAGAACATGAGAGAATATGATCAGACCATCTGGATGCTGTTTATTAAGGTTACAGATGACACATTACTGAGAGACAAGCTTTATACAGCAATGAGCTGTGTGACAAAATTTTAAATATATAAGACCTTACTTAGGTTAGTTATGACATATGGGAGGAGACTTGGGCTCTTAACAAAGGGCGGATCTGCTGGACATATTGAAAAGAAAGTTCATCATCATCTTCGCATCATGGCATTCAAAGACCCTCCAGTCATCTCTTCCTGGGTCTACCCACATATCTGTGTCCTATAGGTTTGAAAAGAAAGTTCTGAGACAAATTATAGGGTCAATTTGTGAGAGTGGAAATGATGATGTAGAAAAAAATAAAGCTGTATGCAGGTTTAAAACCTTACTTTCTTCATTAGGATACAGAGAACGTCATGACCTGAGAATGGAAAACTATAGGACAGCAAAAAAAATATACAAGGCCGTACCAGGTGGAGTGTATCTGAGTATAGGAGGTTTAGAAGGATAGTGATTAGGTGATCTCAGGTATTTAGACATGAGTATCATCACTCATGACTCAGGATTGACACAGATGGCAGTAGGCCAAGTCTGATGCTAATGATGAATATAGATTAGAAAGACAAAAGCCTCTTTTTCAATGGCCCAGACATTTGAGTAAAAACAATATACAACTATTTCATGAACGACTCGGAACACAAAGTTTTTTATGAGTAAAAACATAAAGTCTTACCTTACAACCTGAACCGGTTTTCACTTTTAAAAAGCTTCTTCAGATGTTGCCGCTGGTAGCACTGTCCATCCTGTTGTGGGCGACGGAATCGAATTTCGAAAGAGCGATGTTGTGTGTGTGGGGTGAGATATGTTCGAATAATGCATGCGATTTGAATTGTGTCTGTTCGTTTAGGATGTCATTTTTATTTGTTTTCGTGTGTTATGTCCTCCACACTACTGCAGTGTCTGCTTGATACAAAACGTCTTCTATCCGACCAGTGGTTGTGTTAGAAAGAGTAAGCTAATTTTTTTATACACACTTTTATGAGCAAACACTCTACTCCTTATCACTAAAGATTTATGGCAGCAAATATCTCAGTATTTCCTCAATGTCACTGGTCCTTACATGTAGAATATGCTTTTCTATTTAAGCATGTATTCTTCTTCTTTCCCAACTTGGGTGTTTAAATCTCTTGAGCAACACTAACGTTGAACATGCAGTGGCGCAACCAAGGGGGGTTTTGGGGGGTTAGAACCCCCCCGAAAACCTGGAAAATATTTTGTAATCAACGTATGTTCAAACAGTAAGAACATAATAAACAAAGTATCTTTTTTATATGTTAATTACTATATTCTTACAAAGTAAATTTTTAACTATTACTAAATGATAAACCAAAATTCAGCGTAGGTAAGTTTACCATACGTGAATAAATTGTTCTTTTGCCAACAGCGCATGATATGCAATTGTGTTCATATTTTTTAAAAACACCAGTTTTCATCAAAAGCGAGCGTTTAGTTTTTTGCTATATTTTCCGGTTTTGGAGAGTGAACTAGATCAATCTGAGTGGCCTGTTAATTTCAGTACAACGGAAAGTCATCCATAGTTAGAGTCAGAAAATAATGTATAACGTGTAAAAGTTTATTAAATCGGAAGATAAGGGAATATCAGAAAGAAAGTTGCTGGGAAGGGTAGCTCAGGCGTGCGGTGTATCTCTAAGTAGTGTTTTTAGAATTATTAAAGAAGCATCCGCGTGTACGGCTGACATAAAATCTTTCAGTACTTCCCATAAAAAATGCTCATCAAAGGAAATAAAAACTGATTTAGACGATTCTGGCAAGTGTACTATTCGATTAATTATTTACGAATATCAATTCATAGAAGGGGAAACACCAACATTCAAAGTAACTTAAACAATATTTAAGAGATAAATTAATTACAATGGTAGTGCATCTAGTCTGAGCCACATTATTCGTCAAATGAGATTTCGATGAAAACGTGCCAAAAGCAATAGGAAGCTTTTAATAGAATAACTCATTAGAAAGTTAAGAGAAAATATATAATAAAATTACGGCAATTCAGAGAAGAATGACGGCCTATAGTTTACATAGACAAATCTGAATTCAACGTCAGTTAAAAAACAAAACATGGATAGACACCATTCTTCTCTGAATTGGCGTAATTTTCTCTTAACTTTCTATTGTGTTATTCTATTAAAAGTTTCCTATCACTTTTGGCACGTTTTCATCGACAAATGTGGCTGAAATTTTCAATGAATAAATAAATCCACCTGCAACATCATTAAAAAGAAAAGACAAACACGATTAACTGGTTAGTGAATAATGGGATTTCTTTAGTCAATTTACCTTAACCCGAGTCCTATTCACTAAATAAACAAAGTAAACCAACATAGCTACAGAACTCTTATAATAACCACTGTTTTGGCAAACCATGGACATTACATTTTACGACTTCCACTCTATCATCCTGACTTCCTGATCTTAATCCTAGAACTGTTTAGGCAGTCGTGAAGAAGCGTACTAAAAACGTGCATTTTCCATAGACAGTGTTAGAACTTAGCAAAAAAGGAATTTGAGTGTATTTTTTTCATAGATTGCACATCAAGATGTGACCATGTCATGAAAATTGAAAAGATTACGGAAGATCAGACCAAAGAGTGTATAATGTAACAGTTCGTTTCAAAATTAATAAATAACGGGATAGCAGCAGTGAAGACGATTTGAGTTATAATAACAGCGAAGGAAACATTAATGGGATGGAAGAATTGAGCTAAATATTTGTAATTGGTTGTAAGTAATTAAATGCTATATTACTTAAACAGTTTTGGTATAATTTTTTCATTAATATTGTCTCTCCTGTTCTTTATGGACAATTTATATTTGTTGTTTTTTTTAAAACACACACAGTCATTTCACATTCGGGCCTATTATTGATGTTACTTATTCAAACAAATTAAGTTGCCAGGGTAATGCTGACTATATTCCTGAATTTTGTTGTCCATGACGTGGTCCGTTGATTAACTAATTATAAGTTAAATATATAACTACTGACTCCGAACACTAATTTTTTATTGGTAAAAATGTTAAACTTTCACCTTGTAGCTTGAACTAGTTTTCGTCAGCTTCGTCAGAGGCTCATTTCTACTGATATTACTATGTTTTTTCCTGAATCGTCACATGTACACAAACTATTATCCAAGAAACAAATTGAATAACATCACAAATTTACAGACTATTATGTACGTCAAAATATACAATGTTTGTTAATGTTTAGGCTCGACTAGAAGATCTGGAGAAAGACTGGAATAGACACAACATACCAAATCACTGTTTACAAAATAATTGCAGTAGGCCTATTAAATGTTAAACATTTTCTAACTCTGTTGTGTCTATGCTTGTTTCGTTTACAAAACGTCCATATGTACAGTACTGTTTAGTAGTATTGAAATAGAAATAGAAATCAAAACCTCCGTACGTAGACTCGTCATTCAAGAAGAAGGCTAATACAGTATTTTGAAAAGGCCTTTTTTCTAGTAACGTGTATAATATTCTTCCCGCCTTATCACCACTACAAAGTGGGCAACTGCTTCATGTCTGATTATTTTAAGTATACTATTGTATTATTATTTCAATAAAGTCGGCGTCTACTGATTAAGTAATTTCAATTATTCAATAAGCATATGCAAATTAGTAAGCCTGTGCTTAACATGATTTTAACTCATAATTCTTACATGTGCAGTGTGCCTTTGCAGCATTATAGGTGGAACGTACATGAGTAAAATTCTATGAAGCAAAGTTAATTTTTACCTGTTCTTACATATTGGCTCCTTATAAGTTGCGTATTGTCGTTTCTCCAGGAAAAAGCCCTCCTTGTAAAAAGAAAAGAATGTGGAAAACCAAAATTATGCACCTTGTTTCTAAATTTCACCCCCCCCCCCAAAATCCTGGGTGCGCCACTGTGAACATGTGACCTCTGACATGAAAGTTTTCACAACTGACTGGCTGGAAGACCATGTTTCATGTAAAGTTCAAGCTAGATTCTTTTTTCTCGCTTTAGACTGAGCAAACGTTTTAATCACCTCACTGAAATCAAATCCTTGCAGAAGGCACTTTCAGTTAACAAGAGAGCTACACCAATGACTCATGACCGGAGAAAACAATTTGGAAAGCACTTATATTATTTATTTACAGTTTTATCATAATTTCTCGCAAACAGGCGCCTGTGTTCAAAATGAACTCAAATTTTTATCCTTGTAATTTATTACCAATTTACCAATTTAGCTGTAAAATTTTATTACTTTCTAGATAAAATTTTGTGCCCTAGGCTACAGCCTAGTCAGCCTAATGGTTAATCCGCCCCTGTACACAAATACTTTGAATTCCTCTGAAGTTGTGGGATTCCCTATCAAACATTAATCTTCACATTGGGTTTGTACTTGCCTACCTCAAAATTGGTGGCCTTCAAAATCAAAATAAATTATTTTTCGTGGGTGTGGGAGTTTCTTGTCGCTCCGAATCTGAGCGTCGATTGTATTTTGGGTGTGGACTTCATCATGAAAAGTGGTCTGGTTCTCGATATCCAGGGGCACGTTTGTTTCTTCAAGTTTAACCGTCCCGTGAGCATTCCTTTTTTTGGATATTGGGGTAAGTCGGGGGAGGGACTGGAAGAACATCAACCCCCGGCGGCTATTAATAATTTAAGCCAGTCCCAACAGACCACTTTCCGTCAATCGTATGAGGAGTTCCCCAAGGTGCTGAAGGCCGATCTCGGCCTCACACATAATCTGGAGTATCGTATCCGCCTGTGTGACTCCTCGGTTGTCCGTTCGCACACTTATAAATTCGCCCCTCCCAAAATGACCATTTTGCGTGAGAAGGTTCATGAACTGTTAGACCAGGGTGTCATTGAACCTTTCACGTCGGCCTATGCCAGTCCAGCATTCTTGGTGCCTAAACCAGGAGGGAAGCATCGGCTGGTTATTGATTACCGTAAATTGAATCAAAATATAGAGGTTGAGTCGGTGCCCCTCCCGGACCTGCATTCGGCCTTTGACCTTTCGCAGGCCCGCTATTTCACAATTTTTGACCTTAATTCTGCCTACCACCAGATTCCCTTACACAAGGATTCTCGGCCGTACATGGCCTTTTGCGTACCGTGGAACCTGTACCAATATAAGAGGGTCCCCATGGGATTGGCTGTTGGTGCTCAGACGTTAACACGTCTACTAGACACGGTGTTCCACGATGTTAAATTTCAGTACGTGTTCAATTATCTTGATGATCTTCTTATTTACAGTACTACCTTAGAAAAACACATGGATCATCTCCGAGAGGTGTTGTATCGCCTGAGGCGTGCGGGGCTCACGGTAAACCCCGACAAGGTGAAATTTCCCCTGGAGGTAATTTCTTTCCTCGGTCACCTTGTGTCTCATAAAGGGGTCACGGTAGACCCAGAGAGGACTCAGGCAATTCGGGATTTTCCTCCTCCTCGGGACGCTAAAGGGGTGGCCCGTTTTGTAGGGATGGTTAATTTTTATTGGCGGTTCATCCCAGGGGCCGCCGAGATTGCTGCTCCCCTAAATTCCTTAAGAAAAAAGGGTGCCAAATTTGTGTGAGTCGACGAGCAGCAGCGCGCCTTTGAGACCCTGAAGGAGTCCATTCTGTCACCGCCCGTGCTTCGGCTGCCTGACTTCACGAAGCCCTTTATTTTGCAGTCGGACGCCAGCTCTGTGGCGATGATCGGCGCCGTGCTCTCGCAGGAGGTGGATGGTGCTCGGCAGCCAGTTGCCTTTGTATCTAGGACCCTCACCGACACTGAAAAGAAATCCTCTGTGTATGAGTTGGAGTGTTTGGCGGTAGTCTTCGCCCTGGACAAATTTAGGAGATATTTGGAACATGCTGAGTTCCTTTTAGAGACCGACAACCAGGCTCTCTCTTGGCTTCTGGCGCACCCCCGTCAACTGGGTAAACGGCCGCTGGGTGGTCAAAATTTCATCTTTTAAGTTCAGGGCACAGCATATATGGGGGACCCAAAAGGTTGTTGCCGATGCTTTGTCACGTATGTACCATCTACCCAGTGAGGAGCCAACAGATGAACCCTGCGCCTTACTCTTGGAGTTTCCCCTCGCCTTTACTGATGTTATCCCTCATCAGCTTGATGATGCGATGTTGGGTCCGATCATCGAAAAAATTAAATCAGGCGAGATGAAGGCTCCTTATCATCTGTCCAAGTGCGTCCTCTGCTGCAAGGAACGTAGAGGACGGGTTCCTAAGATAGTGCTGCCGAGCAAGCTTGTACCCTGGTCTTCCAGTATTATCACGATTCCCCGGTAGGAGGCCATTTGGGGGTTTCTAAGACCATCGCCGCGATTCGAAAGAACTTCATCTGGAAAGGCATGGACCGGGACATCGCCACCCGGGTGAAGTGCTGTCATCTCTGTAGTCTGAGCAAGCCCGCTCAGAACACCAAGTTGGGGTTGCTGTCTTCTGAGGTGGCTGGCAGACCTATGGAGAAGGTTTTCATCGACTACTGGGTCCTTTGCCACGTAGCAAGGCTGAGAATTCGTTCCTCCTTGTTTGTGTGGACACCTTCTCTAAGTATGTCTGGCTACTTCCCTTGCGTCAGGCAAGTGCTGCTACTACCATCATAGCCCTTCAGACCAGCATCTTTCAGCATTTCGGGCTTCCCTCCATCATTGTCTCCGACAATGGCCCCCAATTCATCTCGAGGCAGTTCCGAAACATGTGTTTCAGGCACGGCATTCGACATGTAACCACTTCCCCTTATCACCCGCAACCTTCCCACGCTGAGCGATTCAATCGTAATCTTAGATCCGCCCTCATCGCTTACCACGCGGAACAGCAGAACACGTGGGACCAGAATCTTTAGTGGTTACAAATGGCTTTAACTCCTCTCTTCATGAAAGTCATAGAGCCGTGCCTTATGAGGTCATGTTTGGTTTCTCCCCTGCTCATCCCCTTAGCAATTTGTGGAGATTGGAGGATCTTCTCCCGGATTTGCCAAACGGGGGGGTCTCTCACAGGTGGAAAGAGGTGAGGAGAGCTCTGCTCCGATCGCACGAGCGCGTGCGGCGTCGTTATAACGCGGGGAGAGTCCCCAACCCTTTCATGGTGGGCCAGTTGGTATATTGTAGGAGCCACCCGCTCAGCTGTAGGGTGGAAGGTCGCGCCGCCAAGCTTTGTTATCGATGGTTGGGACCTTTCCGTATTTCCGTTTTTGTCTCTCCGGTTACTGCCAGCCTGGTGGGTCTAGAGGACGGTATGCAGGTGAGAGTGGCCCATGTGTCGCATTTGAAGGCGTGTGCTCAAGTGGAGGTTCATTGAGTGAAGGATATAGATATTTTTTTTCTCACCCCAGTTAGGATTAATTAGGGTCCTTGGGTTTGGTTCGGGGGGCTTCTCTGGAGGATTTGTGTTTTAATGTTTTACTTTTTAGAGTTTTAACTTTTTTAAGGGGGGTTAAATGGGGTTTAGTGTTTTATCGGAATTTTAGCTCCTCTCCTTTCCTTTCCTCCTTCTATCTCTTTAGGTCGCGACCGCTCACACTCCAGGTATCTTCCACACTTACACACACCCAGCTACACACACACACCTTGTCCTTCTTTCCGGTGTCCTTTCGTTTTCAACTTCCGACTAATTTTACCTTTGAATCTGTTTTAGTTAGTCCCGCCTTTCCTCCAGTTGTGGCCGAACCAGTGTCGTCCAACCCGTTGGACTCCTTTTGTTGTGGGGGTGTGCCATAACTATCGAATTTCGTTACGGCAACATACGAGTATTGTTTAAGTCAATTTATGGCAATAAGAAGCATTCGTTTTGCCGTGGTGGCCGTAGTTACGTGATATATGGACACCTGCACGCTATCTAGTAGCGATGCGTCGCGACTTGAGTTTCACTGCTCCGCTGTGAGGGGCCGGTGCTGGTTGTTGCCTTATACACATGTTGAGCTCTCTCCGTTTTCAGCCTTCGAACCGGCGAGACGTTGCTTGCCCGGCTTCTGAAGAAAGTTTGAATTCTTTTTTTAAATACCGGGCGTATGATTTTTATTATGGCCGGCTGAGTAAAGAGGTGTGCCCTGGGGTGTCTGCGGCCCGTTCTACCGTGACCCGAGTGTCAGACCAAGATAAAATGTAAGAAGATCAAGGAACTTATACGGGGCTAATGTGCTAATGCCAATCTCGACAGGTATGTTTGGAGAACAATGTTTCTCGTGTGCTGTGGAAGTGAATTTTTGCAAAAAGAAAATTATTAACTTATTAATTGATTCTCTCGTCAAGTGAGGTACTGGCTATTTATCTTAACACAACAACAAAAAACTTTTGCTTTAATTCTTGATGTTTTTTACTTTACTGAATATCTGGAATACCTGGTTATTTTAATGATTGCAAATTCATTTCTGAACTCAAGTTTTTCTTTTAAAATTCTGTTGAACTGGACTGGCATCTGATATTTCTTTTAATTGTGAGGACAGCTTCCTATGCTGTTAGTAAGGGTAATACCTTATATGCAAAGTTTAAAAAAAAAAACTTTAAAAAACGAAACGTGTTAAGATACTACTGGTGAATTGGTATCTATTTAACTTTGCTGGGTGAAGGCACTTCCCAGCTTACTAGAGTGAAACATGCCCAGTTCCTTTATTTTCTCTGAGAAGGTCTCTCAGTATTTATTAGTGTTATCCATGTAACTGTCTTGTGTGAAAATTGTGAAGTGCATGTAAGTAAAAGAAAATTATGAAGTCGTATTCTTGAGTGCAACTCCTGGTCAGTACAGGTTGTGAACTGTCCATCACATTGGTTCAAGCTATGTTATATCCCTACACGTTGGGATTTAGAATTTCTTTTAATTCTCTGTGAATTTCAAATCAATGTTAAAATTTTTTGTATATATATATATATATATATATATATTCATAAATCTAATGGAACTTAATAATGTTGGCTCAGTTTAAAACATGTTGAATGACTATATTAATTAATTGTTGAGTGATGAGTATATATAAATAGTGTTATGGATCTAGTCATTGGTATACACACATGTGTATGTATAAAACATTTTACATTTTGAGAGACCTGGTTATTTGATATTTTTTTTTAATAATGGTGTACACTATGAAATCAGAAAACCATTGAGCTATACAAGTTTAGTAAAAAATGAAGCACACACATTGTGAATTTCATACTAAAGAACATAATTACCAAATTATATTTAACATTATACCTTTACTAATTATATTGTTGTTGTTCTTAGTTTTTTGATTGAGATTTCAGATGGTGCATGTTGTTTGTGTAAATTAATTAAAATAGTACAACCAGAGGTGTCCTGTAAGGAAAAAAAACCTATTGTTATTAGATGTATTAAATTTTGAAAACCTCTCGATTTATTTTATTTTTTATTTATTAATGTTAATAATAAATCAAACCGTATTAAATTATTAATAAATTATTGTTATTAGACATATTAAATTTTGAAAACCTCTAGATTTATTTCTTTTTACTTATTAATGTTAATATGAATATGTTATTCTGAGAGTATGTGGATAGCTGGTACAGGAATACTTCATCAACCAAAAACGTGTCGTATTATATCTAAATACTTCATGTTATGTCCACATCTTCAAGGGCAATCCTCAGCCACAGTTAGAAGGAATCACACAATTGTTCCTCCTATCAACAATCTGTTATCATCATCAGAAATGACAATGTTCAACTTCACCTTAAATGATCAGTTAATACCACTGGATCATATTAATCGCATCTTGAATGAAACTGGCTCAGCTGATACTGCTGACATTGACTTATTACAAAGGAAGCTATCGGAGATAAAAATTCGGCCACACTCTTACCACAGTAGTACTACTACTACTGAATCAAATCATTTGTTTACTTCTCTTATCATTATTATCACTGTGATAGTAAGTGTCATACTATACACCTGTGGATTACAACATCCGTGTATACGTAATTGTGTTATGCCACTCGCTCGAGTTCGAACAGTAGTGCTGAGAAGACGTCACGAACCAATCTATGAGGAGATGCAACCTGTCACCACACGGAATTCTGATACTTCTGCGGAATCAACACATTTCACAGGAGAAGTGCATCGAGTGCAGTGATGTAAAAGTGAAATTTTATTGTAAAAGTTCATTCACAGTAGGAAAACCCTACCTCTATCCTCTATATCTACCTTATCACATGTTTGAAGATTGTTTAAAATTAGTTCATACACAAGAATGTATACGCATGTTAAATTTAAGTTAGGATATAAGATAACAAGCTCTCTCAAAACAATATTGAGTACTGTAAATGTAAATTAAAGTGAGGTACTGAGCCGCTCATCATTGTCATCACAACACATTAACCATACTTCAGAATTTTAACTTTCTTAAAAATGTGTAACTAAATTCTACAGCTTACCTGGATGACCGGCTCACTTGTTCAAAACCAGGAGGAGGCCTCCTAGTGGAAGAAAGGCCTCGTGCTGGGGAACCATTAGGCAATTGAATTAATGAGGTGACCTCAATTTCCAAACTCAACAAACAACAAATTTATTGGTTCTCTAATTCCTTTTCAAAAAGCCTTACAATTTTATGTACAATGCATGTACTTCACAGTACCCAGAATATAGAAGTATTTACTTAAAATAACAATAATCATGCAACAAAACCTCTCCGGTAAATTTTAAAACCTTTACAAAATATAATTTCGATATTTTGGCAATAAATTATTATTAACATTAATAAATAAAAAGAAATAAATCTAGAGGTTTTCAAAATTTAATACGTCTAATAACAATAATTTATTAATAATTTAATACTGTTTGATTTATTATTAACATTAATAAATAAAAAAAAATAAATCGAGAGGTTTTTAAATTAAAATTTAATACATCTAATAACAATAAGTTTTTTTTCCTTACCTCTGGTTGTACTATTTTAATTAATTTACACAAACAACATGCACCATCTGAAATCTAAATCAAAAAACTAAGAACAACAACAATATAATTAGTAAAGGTATAATGTTAAATATAATTTGGTAATTATGTTCTTTAGTATGAAATTCACAATGTGTGTGCTTAATTTTTTACTAAACTTGTATAGCTCAATGGTTTTCTGATTTCATAGTGTACACCATTATTAAAAAAAATATCAAATAACCAGGTCTCTCAAAATGTAACATCTATATCTATAAAAATGAATGTTTGTTTCTTTCTTTGTCCCGTATGCGTTCCTATACCATTCATCCGATTGCGATGAAACTTCGGTGAGTTGTTGTGCGCACACCCACGAAGGTTTATGAATTTTTTTCGATGGGGTCCTTTGGGGGGTTCTTGGGGTCTTCCACATCTCCTCCTAAACCACTGGACCGATTTCAATCAAACTTGGCACAAATATTTTATGCAACGGGAGAACCAACATAGGGTAGGTGTTTTTTCGATGGGGTCCTTTGGGGGGTCCTTTGGGGTCTTCCACATCTCCTCCTAAACCACTGGACCGATTTCAACCAAACTTGGCACAAATATTTTACGCAAGGGAGAACCAACATAGGATAGGTGTTTTTTTCGACGGGGTCCATTGGGGGTCCTTTGGGGTCTTCCACATCTCCTCCTAAACCACGGGACCGATTTCAACCAAACTTGGCACAAATATTTTACGCAACGGGAGAACCAACATAGGATATGTGTTTTTTCGATATGATACTTTGGGGGGTCCTTTTGGGGTCTTCCACATCTCCTCCTAAACCACTGGACCGATTTCAACCAAACTTGGCACAAATATTTGACGCAACGGGAGAACCAAAATAGGATAGGTGTTTTTTTTCTATACGATCCTCTGGGGGGTCCTTTGGAGTCTTAAAAAACTAACTTATTAGATCTGGTTACTATGGCAACCCAATGGAATAGATTCTGTTCTAAATATCTTATCGCATTAAATTGAAGACCACGCGAACGAAGTCTTTATATATTATATATATACAAACACTTTCTTTCTTTGAGTGGCATTGCAACGCATGCCGGGTACTCGCTAGTGTTTTATACATACACATGTGTGTATACCAATGACTAGATCCCTAACACTATTTATATATACTCATCATTCAACAATTAATTAATATAGTCATTCAACATGTTTTAAACTGAGCCAACATTATTAAGTTCCATTAGATTTATGAATATATATATATATATATATACAAACAATTTTAACATTGATTTGAAATTCACAGAGAATTAAAAGAAATTCTAAATCCCAACGTGTAGGGATATAACATAGTTTGAACCAATGTGATGGACAGTTCACAACCTGTACTGACCAGGAGTTGCACTCAAGAATACGACTTCATAATTTTCTTTTACTTACATGCACTTCACAATTTTCACACAAGACAGTTACATGGATAACACTAATAAATACTGAGAGACCTTCTCAGAGAAAATAAAGGAACTGGGCATGTTTCACTCTAGTAAGCCGGGAAGTGCCTTCACCCAGCAAAGTTAAATAGATACCAATTCACCAGTAGTATCTTAACACGTTTCGTTTTTTAAAGTTTTTTTTTTATCTTAAAAAACTTTGCATATAAGGTATTACTATCCCTTACTAACAGCATAGGAAGCTGTCCTCACAATTAAAAGAAATATCAGATGCCAGTCCAGTTCAACAGAATTTTAAAAGAAAAACTTGAGTTCAGAAATGAATTTGCAATCATTAAAATAACCAGGTATTCCAGATATTCAGTAAAGTAAAAAACATCAAGAATTAAAGCAAAAGTTTTTTTTTGTTGTGTTAAGATAACTAGCCAGTACCTCACTTGACGAGAGAATCAAGTAATAAGTTAATAATTTTCTTTTTGCAAAAATTCACTTCCACAGCACACGAGAAATATTGTTCTCCAAACATACCTGTCGAGATTGGCATTAGCACATTAGCCCCATATAAGTTCCTTGATCTTCTTACATTTTATCTTGGTCTGACACTCGGGTCATGGTAGAACGGACCGCAGACACTCCAGGGCACACCCTTTACTCAGCCGGCCATAATAAAAATCATACGCCTGGTATTTAAAAAAAGAATTCAAACTTTCTTCAGAAGCCGGGCAAGCAACGTCTCGCCGGTTCGAAGCCTGAAAACGTAGAGAGCTCAACACGTCTATAAGGCAACAACCAGCACCGGCCCCTCACAGCGGAGCAGTGAAACTCAAGTCGCGATGCATCGCTACTAGATAGCGTGCAGGTGTCCATATATCACGTACCTACGGCCACCACGGCAAAATGGATGCTTCTTATTGCCATAAATTGACTTAAACAATACTCGTATGTTGCCGTAACGAAATTCCATAGTTACGGCACACTCCCACAACAAAAGGAGTCCAACGGGTTGGACGACACTGGTTCGGCCACAACTGGAGGAAAGGCGGGGACTAACTAAAACAGATTCAAAGGTAAAATTAGTCGGAAGTTGAAAACGAAAGGACACCGGAAAAAAGGACAAGGTGTGTGTGTGTAGCTGGGTGTGTGTAAGTGTGGAAGATACCTGGAGTGTGAGCGGTCGCTATCTAAAGAGATAGAAAGAGGAAAGGAAAGGAGAGGAGCTAAAATTCCGATAAAACACTAAAACCCCATTTAGCCCCCCTTAAAAAAGTTAAAACTCTAAAAAGTAAAACATTAAAACCCAAATCCTCCAGAGAAGCCCCCTGAACCAAACCCAAGGACCCTAATTAATCCTAACTGGGGTAGAAAAAAAATATCTATATCCTTCACTCAATGAACCTCCACTTGAGCACACGCCTTCAAATGCGACACATGGGCCACTCTCACCTGCATACCGTCCTCTAGACCCACCAGGCTGGCAGTAACCGGAGAGACAAACTCGGAAATACGGAAAGGTCCCAACCATCGATAACAAAGCTTGGCGGCGCGACCTTCCACCCTAGAGCTGAGCGGGTGGCTCCTACAATATACCAACTGGCCCACCTTGAAAGGGTTGGGGACTCTCCCCGCGTTATAACGACGCCGCACGCGCTCGTGCGATCGGAGCAGAGCTCTCCTCACCTCTTTCCACCTGTGAGAGACCCCCCCGTTCGGCAAATCCGGGAGAAGATCCTCCAATCTCCACAAATTGCTAAGGGGATGAGCAGGGGAGAAACCAAACATGACCTCATAAGGCACGGCTCTATGACTTTCATGAAGAGAGGAGTTAAAGCCATTTGTAACCACTAAAGATTCTGGTCCCACGTGTTCTGCTGTTCCGCGTGGTAAGCGATGAGGGCGGATCTAAGATTGCGATTGAATCGCTCAGCGTGGGAAGGTTGCGGGTGATAAGGGGAAGTGGTTACATGTCGAATGCCGTGCCTGAAACACATGTTTCGGAACTGCCTCGAGATGAATTGGGGGCCATTGTCGGAGACAATGATGGAGGGAAGCCCGAAATGCTGAAAGATGCTGGTCTGAAGGGCTATGATGGTAGTAGCAGCACTTGCCTGACGCAAGGGAAGTAGCCAGACATACTTAGAGAAGGCGTCCACACTAACAAGGAGGAACGAATTCCCAGCCTTGCTACGTGGGAAAGGACCCACGTAGTCGATGAAAACCTTCTCCATAGGTCTGCCAGCCACCTCAGAAGACAGCAACCCCAACTTGGTGTTCTGAGCGGGCTTGCTCAGACTACAGAGATGACAGCCCTTCACCCGGGTGGCGATGTCCCGGTCCATGCCTTTCCAGATGAAGTTCTTTCGAATCGCGGCGATGGTCTTAGAAACCCCCAAATGGCCTCCTACCGGGGAATCGTGATAATACTGGAAGACCATGGGTACAAGCTTGCTCGGCAGCACTATCTTAGGAACCCGTCCTCTACATTCCTTGCAGCAGAGGACGCACTTGGACAGATGATAAGGAGCCTTCATCTCGCCTGATTTAATTTTTTCGATGATCGGACCCAACATCGCATCATCAAGCTGATGAGAGATAACATCAGTAAAGGCGAGGGGAAACTCCAAGAGTAAGGCGCAGGGTTCATCTATTGGCTCCTCACTGGGTAGATGGTACATACGTGACAAAGCATCGGCAACAACCTTTTGGGTCCCCCGTATATGCTGTGCCCTGAATTTAAAAGATGAAATTTTGACCACCCAGCGGCCAAGTTTACCCAGTTGACGGGGGTGCGCCAGAAGCCAAGAGAGAGCCTGGTTGTCGGTCTCTAAAAGGAACTCAGCATGTTCCAAATATCTCCTAAATTTGTCCAGGGCGAAGACTACCGCCAAACACTACAACTCATACACAGAGGATTTCTTTTCAGTGTCGGTGAGGGTCCCAGATACAAAGGCAACTGGCTGCCGAGCACCATCCACCTCCTGAAAGAGCACGGCGCCAATCGCCACAGAGCTGGCGTCCGACTGCAAAATAAAGGGCTTCGTGAAGTCAGGCATCCGAAGCACGGGCTGTGACAGAATGGACTCCTTCAGGGTCTCAAAGGCGCGCTGCTGCTCGTCGCCCCACACAAATTTGGCACCCTTTTTTCTTAAGGAATTTAGGGGAGCAGCAATCTCGGCGGCCCTGGGATGAACCGCCGATAAAAATTAACCATCCCTACAAAGCGGGCCACCCCTTTAGCGTCCCGAGGAGGAGGAAAATCCCGAATTACCTGAGTCCTCTCTGGGTCTACCGTGACCCCTTTATGAGACACAAGGTGACCGAGGAAAGAAATTTCCTCCTGGGCAAATTTCACCTTGTCGGGGTTTACTGTGAGCCCCGCGCGCCTCAGGCGACACAACACCTCTCGGAGATGATCCATGTGTTCCTCTAAGGTAGTACAGTAAATAAGAAGATCATCAAGATACTGAAATTTAACATCGTGGAACACCGTGTCTAGTAGACGTGTTAACGTCTGAGCACCAACAGCCAGTCCCATGGGGACCCTCTTATATTGGTACAGGTTCCACGGTACGCAAAAGGCCGTGTACGGCCGAGAATCCTTGTGTAAGGGAATCTAGTGGTAGGCAGAATTAAGGTCAAAAATTGTGAAATAGCGGGCCTGAGAAAACCAGTCAAAGGCCGAATGCAGGTCCGGGAGGGGCACCGACTCAACCTCTATATTTTGATTCAATTTACGGTAATCAATAACCAGCCGATGCTTCCCTCCTGGTTTAGGCACCAAGAATGCTGGACTGGCATAGGCCGACGTGGAAGGTTCAATGACACCCTGGTCTAACAGTTCATGAACCTTCTCACGCAAAATGGTCATTTTGGGAGGGGCGAATTTATAAGGGTGCGAACGGACAACCGAGGAGTCACACAGGCGGATACGATACTCCAGATTATGTGTGAGGCCGAGATCGGCCGTCAGCACCTCGGGGAACTCCTCACACAATTGACGGAAAGTGGTCTGTTGGGACTGGCTTAAATTATTAATAGCCGCCGGGGTTGAAGTTCTTCCAGTCCCTCCCCCGACTCATCCCGATATCCAAAAAAGGAATGCGCACGGCACGGTTAATCTTGAAGAAACAAACGTGCCCCTGGATATCGAGAACCAGACCACTTTTCATGATGAAGTCCGCACCCAACATACAATCGACGTACAGATTCGGAGCGACAAGAAACTCCCACACCCACGAAAAATAATTTATTTTGATTTTGAAGGTCACCAATTTTGAGGTAGGCAAAACCTCCCTCGAGGCCGTCCAACACACCACCGACGAAAGAGCACTCGCCTTAATTAAAGACTCCCTAACCAACTGCTGGTAAACCCGGGAGGAGATCAAACACCGCGCGGATCCCGAGTCCACCAAGGCCTTAATACGGCCCTTTCCAACCTCCAACTCGAGATAGGGACACACGGAGAGGCCGGGACGAATCGGCTTAGGATAGGGCACCCCGGATGAGTGCCCAGTTTCAACCGCACATAACGGAACATGAGATGCGCTAACGCTACCACGCGTGGGGAGGGACCGCCGCCCCCTCAATCCCCCCCACGCAGGCCGTTTTTTGAAGGGCGGTTCTCACGCGAGACCTCGGACCGTTTGAAATGGCAATTCTGGGCCAAGTGCCCCATCTTACCACAAGTGTAACAACTATAATTTTTTCTTTCAGAGTTGTCACCTCGTTGCTCCCGGTTAGGTGGCCGCTGTTGACCAGATGTGGAACAGGGGACAGGGAATTCGGAAGTGCCGGAGCGAGTCTCATCATTCATCTGGATGGTGCGGGCGAAGACACAAGCTCTGCTGAGATCCGCGAAGCTTCGCGGTCTCTCCAGGAACACCAACCTTGACCTCTCCTGAGGATTGAGGCCCTCCAAAATGACACGCACCACCTCAGCCTCCGACACGTCCACACGCAGCACACGGGCAGCACTTTTGATTGAATTTATGAAGACGTTCAACTTTTCCCCGTGCCCCTGAACTCTATAAAATAATCTTTGCCGCATCTGGTCACGCAGCCTCCCGGGCATAAACAGCTAGAGAACATCCCTGTGGAAAGCATCAAAATCCCCGCCCGCGCCGAGATGCCAGACCACACGATCCAGTAGAGGCGCCCGACAATAAGGATAGATCATATTTAAAAGCGAGGCACCAGTCACCCCAGGGAAGTCATAAATGCCGAAAATCCCTTCAAAAAATTTACCAGCTGGTCTAGATCCAGACCGTCGACCACGGGAAGCCGACGGAGGAGGTCATAGATGGGGTTCGGCAATGACTCATATTTGACGCTGGCAAAGGTGGTACCAAACCCACGAGGGACTTCCATCTGATCACCCTGAAATCTCTGGGGGCGACTGCCCAACGAAATAAGAGGACGTTCCTTGACCAGAGCACTACATGCTTCTCCCAGGATATCCACCCGCTCAGTGGCCACGGTCTGGCGCGTGAGCATCTCTTTCGGCTTACCAGGACTCTCTGGAGCCTCCCCAGGTAGGCAAATTTTTGACTGCAGGGCCGTCGCAGCCCGCCTAACCTCCTCCTCCAGATCGTCCTGCAACAACAAATTACTGAGACGAGCGGACAAGTGGTGCATTCTTTGGGTCACCCGCTGCCAAACTCGGGTGGAACTCCCTATATATTCAGAGTCCTCCATCAGGGTGGAGAACTCCGTCCACTTGTCCAAACACAAGGCTAATTCCTCCCCCAGATCCTCAATCTCGACTCTCTGGAGGGGGACATCTCCCACCAGCAGCTCCCGCAGTTGTCTCCTCAAGGACGCTACATCCCTCTGGGGAACCCCACCCCGCAAGCGTATCTCAAACTGGAGCTCATCTTTATTAAAATACTCGGGCACCAGACCGCGACCCTCACGCCGACCACTACTCTGCCCCGCCTCTGACATCGTTTCACAATACAAAGACTTCAATACAACCAAGCGATAACAATCAATGCACCCCAGGGTTCCCGACCCGACACCGGACCAACAACCAAGACCAAGACCATATGCTGTAAGACCAACAAAGACAATGACAAGAACACGAACGCAAACAAACAAATAGACACTTAACGGCGAACACCCCAAAGATACAATCCGGAATCACTAACCTGTGCTCACCCCCAGGTATCCCGACCCGGCAACCGCTCCCAAAGACCAAATTTCTACAACAATGGTGAACACATAATTACAGTAAAATTATCAGAATCAACCCTTCCTAAGCTCATTACATTCATTGAGATATGAGAACACACCACAAAACTGACAGTGCATGTCCAATTAATGTATTGAGGCCAACGCATCAATTTCCAATTTTTGGTTCAGAGGTGGCCAGGCCTACGTCCAACCACGCTCTGCTACCATTTGTGAGCCGCTCATCATTGTCATCACAACACATTAACCATACTTCAGAATTTTAACTTTCTTAAAAATGTGTAACTAAATTCTACAGCTTACCTGGATGACCGGCTCACTTGTTCAAAACCAGGAGGAGGCCTCCTAGTGGAAGAAAGGCCTCGTGCTGGGGAACCATTAGGCAATTGAATTAATGAGGTGACCTCAATTTCCAAACTCAACAAACAACAAATTTATTGGTTCTCTAATTCCTTTTCAAAAAGCCTTACAATTTTATGTACAATGCGTGTACTTCATAGTACCCAGAATATAGAAGTATTTACTTAAAATAACAATAATCATGCAACAAAACCTCTCCGGTAAATTTTAAAACCTTTACAAAATATAATTTCAATATTTTGGCAATAAATTATTATTAACATTAATAAATAAAAAGAAATAAATCTAGATGTTTTCAAAATTTAATACGTCTAATAATAATAATTTATTAATAATTTAATACTGTTTGATTTATTATTAACATTAATAAATTAAAAAAAATAAATCGAGAGGTTTTCAAAATTTAATACATCTAATAACGATAAGTTTTTTTTTCCTTACAGGACACCTCTGGTTGTACTATTTTAATTAATTTACACAAACAACATGCACCATCTGAAATCTCAATCAAAAAACTAAGAACAACAACAATATAATTAGTAAAGGTATAATGTTAAATATAATTTGGTAATTATGTTCTTTAGTATGAAATTCACAATGTGTGTGCTTAATTTTTTACTAAACTTGTATAGCTCAATGGTTTTCTGATTTCATAGTGTACACCATTATTAAAAAAAAATATCAAATAACCAGGTCTCTCAAAATGTAACATGTTTTATACATACACATGTGTGTATACCAATGACTAGATCCATAACACTATTTATATATACTCATCATTCAATAATTAATTAATATAGTCATTCAACATGTTTTAAACTGAGCCAACATTATTAAGTTCCATTAGATTTATGAATATATATATATATATATATGTATATATATATATTATAACTACACTACTATGCGTTATTGTAATGTAATGTTGTGTGTGAGTACCCACCTGCTGTCTGATCTTGCAGATTCTTCCGACTAGGGCGTGTGGATTTTGGATTTGAAGTTCGCAAGCTAGTAATCTCAAATTATTACAACAACACACATAATGGGTTACTTTAAAGGGGGAGAGTTTTGTGAGACTGGTAGGCTTTATCGTACAACAATAAAACACTGTTATATGGGGTCATAAAACGTTGTTTATTACACCAACAACACACAAGAATAGAATGGTTATAATCTTATGAATTTTCTTATAGTCTGCACAATGAATCGATGTTTTTCGATTGATTAATAGTGGAAAGAAACTGAACTCGTTCTTTGCGAGTTAATTGCAATTTAAATTTGACTTTATGAATTGATTTGAATTTAATTAAATTTATTTAATTAATCTGAATCTAAGTGTTCATTAAACAAAATATAAAACTCTGAACTTAATTAGAATAATTAATTAAAATAAATTAGACGTGACAGTCTAGTTCACGTTATTTCATTTCTAGTGATTCTACTTCTGATCTACTGCAGTATGATCTAAGATTAGATTGTCAGTTAAGATTTGTATAGCGCTTTTATACTACTTCTATTTCTTAACTATAACTTACTAAAGCCTTAAACTGCTATACAGATTATCACAACGAATTTACTTTTTAATTACTAGAGTCTTTGCTTTTTGTTTGGCACCTGAATTATTTGAATTACAATTTTTTAATTGAAAAATAGAAAATTTGATCTGAAAAATAAATAAGTGGATTTTGCTTTCCTGTTACTGAAGAGGATGTCGTTCCGATTTGTCCCTCGTCGATTCGAGTCCTTGGTTAGAGAAAGTAATCTGCTTAGAACTGCTGGATTCGGTCGTGGAGTTCAAAATTCGGCAACACTCTGCTTCCTTGCTGTTTGTGAATATTTTAACGTCTGCTGTTGTCTGCTGGAAGTGCTTTTTGTCCCTCGTCGATTCGCACATTGCACGCCAGCGTGTGTGTGTGTGCTTCGTTCGAGTGGTCGCTCTGCTCGTCAGCTGTTAACCAATGATTTAGACGGCCTCTCTGCTGTATTCTTGAAGTCTGGTCTTGAAGTCTGGTGGATCTCTTGCGTGCTTATGACTATCTGGTAGTACACAATAAGCTTGGTTGATGTCTTGAAGAGTATCTCGCCTTTACGCAACAATTACGAGCTATACAGATGATCTGTACTTAGTGTGTTCGTAATTGCGTGTGTGTTGACCACGTAGAGTCTTCTTGTTGATCTTCACCACTTTGGCTACTAGACGATCGAAGGACTACGTCTTAACTTCGTGAGTACTGACAGAAGAGTGATTTTTCAACCATAAAACACCGCAGTAGCCGGGGCTCGCGCGAAATGATTTCATTGGTCGACACTCTCCCTACCACATAAAATTTAGAATTCCCTTGGTCCGTGGGAATGAAGTCTGGTTCCCACAGACGGAGAATAGAACTATTATCTAATATAATTATCCGGCGGAACCAATTTGTCACTACGGATATCCTGTACTTATTTAATTTTGCAATAACTTGGTTGCAAATCAAGTTGTGTGAAATCTAAAATATACAATCTGTCAGAAATTATTATCTTTATAACATACTAAAATCTCATTACTGTAACTCTATTTTAACAGAAGTTATTCAATTATTTTAATTAACTCTTTCATTTGTTAATTATATTGCATCAAATTTGCACACGTCATTATTAATATCTCGGCAAACATTTTGGCTATGTTAGATTTCGCCTTTATTTATTAGTTTCCGAGATATTAATAATTAACAGTTTGGGTGTGGTCGCTTCCTTGTACAGCGAACTGATTACATAACGACCACGTGTGCGTTGCTTTACACAGCATTATTTTCAATGCGCTACATTCAAATGGAGTTTTAACTGTTAATTTTTATTTAAATCTGCTTTCAGTATGCGGTAAACATATAACCCCAAATAGTTAATATTTGGTTCCGTTATAATATATATATATATATATACAAACAATTTTAACATTGATTTGAAATTCACAGAGAATTAAAAGAAATTCTAAATCCCAATGTGTAGGGATATAACATAGTTTGAACCAATGTGATGGACAGTTCACAACCTGTACTGACCAGGAGTTGCACTCAAGAATACGACTTCATAATTTTCTTTTATTTACATGCACTTCACAATTTTCACACAAGACAGTTACATGGATAACACTAATAAATACTGAGAGACCTTCTCAGAGAAAATAAAGGAACTGGGCATGTTTCACTCTAGTAAGCTGGGAAGTGCCTTCACCCAGCAAAGTTAAATAGATACCAATTCACCAGTAGTATCTTAACACGTTTCGTTTTTTAAAGTTTTTTTTTTTTTATCTTAAAAAACTTTCCATATAAGGTATTACTATCCCTTACTAACAGCATAGGAAGCTGTCCTCACAATTAAAAGAAATATCAGATGCCAGTCCAGTTCAACAGAATTTTAAAAGAAAAACTTGAGTTCAGAAATGAATTTGCAATCATTAAAATAACCAAGGTATTCCAGATATTCAGTAAAGTAAAAAACATCAAGAATTAAAGCAAAAGTTTTGTTGTTGTGTTAAGATAACTAGCCAGTACATCACTTGACGAGAGAATCAAGTAATAAGTTAATAATTTTCTTTTTGCAAAAATTCACTTCCACACCACATGAGAAACATTGTTCTCCAAACATACCTGTCGAGATTGGCATTAGCACATTAGCCCCGTATAAGTTCCTTGATCTTCTTACATTTTATCTTGGTCTGACACTCGGGTCACGGTAGAACGGACCGCAGACACCCCAGGGCACACCTCTTTACTCAGCCGGCCATAATAAAAATCATACGCCTGGTATTTAAAAAAAGAATTCAAACTTTCTTCAGAAGCCGGGCAAGCAACGTCTCGCCGGTTCGAAGGCTGAAAACGGAGAGAGCTCAACATGTGTATAAGGCAACAACCAGCACCGGCCCCTCACAGCGGAGCAGTGAAACTCAAGTTATGACGCATCACTACTAGTTAGCATGCAGGTGTCCATATATCACGTAACTACGGCCACCATGGCAAAACGAATGTTTCTTATTGCCATAAATTGACTTAAACAATACTCGTATGTTGCCGTAACGAAATTCCATAGTTACAGCACAGTACATGTTACCTCCCTTTTAAAAAAAGGGGAGTGATGTAGTGCCGCGATATCCCCCAGGGGCTTACCAATACAGTTTGTCTCTCTTTCATTTGTCACATAAGGTGAGTACGTGGCCTGGCGACCACGGGATCCTGAGCTAAGAGTATGGACAGTAGTATCCAACTCTTCCCCTCAAGATGTCAAAACATTTATTCTCAATTTTATAAATCTTGTAAAAGTACTTATAGTTTAGCAGTGAGAATAACTGTGGTTCCTCTTTACCATATGACCTGGACATTATTGAACTGAAGTACTCTATATGTTAATTTTGCCAAGAGTCTCATTACATAGAAACATATTTTATTTGATTATGTAACTGATGTCTATTTTTGACAAGGCCTCACTGTGCCTCACCTATGACAAAGAAATTGTTTATTCACATCATTAATCACATTTGAATTGTTAAATCGAGCAAATTAACTCTGTTTTATTCATTACTTGTACGTTCCTCGACCATCAAATCGGTCACTCACAATTGTCTGATCGTACTTTTTATTTTGTTAAGATGTGCCAAGAATGATTGCGTATATATTAAAAGTATTCACATACAAAGGAATCGAGTTTCGCACAGCTTGATATGGAAAATTCCCTAACATCTATTTGAGTGACGAGTACAAAATTAATCATTATTCTGTGGTTGTAAAATAACCGCCAATATCCTGTTTTGAAGACTTTCAAGGATTTGTACCGCGCGTGGCAATCCAAGCTCTGATTGGCCGACGCAAGGGAGTAACCCAGTTACGTGGATGAATCCTTTTGAAACTATAAAAACTCTTAGAGGCCCAAGCCATCATCATTTGGTCTATCGAGTGACCCGGGGTGACACAGCCGTGTGTCCTGTAAATTTTCGCTTTCGTCTTCAACTACTGTGAATCTACAAGTTTTATATTTTTAAAGTAACTATTCAATTTCTATAAGATTTAACTGAGTATAAAGTTAGGTACGCGAATCGCGCCAGCTGCTCTTCAGACGCAGCTCATATCACAGAATGGCACTTCTAAACAGAGAGGGACATAGGACTAAGGAGTAATCAAAATTATTGTAAATTTAAAACAAAGAGAGAGACTTTAAAGATATATAAAGACTATAAAATATCTCATTATATCACAATGTATATTAATTTGCTTTATTAAAGAGACAATCAGAGAGAGACATAACAAAATTATCAATCTCAAATTTTGTTAACAATTATAAATTAAATTTTATAACAATCTAAAAGAAATATTATATTATTTTACTTTATTATCTATTTAATTATATATTTGAATTTTATTTTGAACAAGTACGTTCACATCTTAATCTTGAAAAGATTAACCGAATTATTTAAATATTGAATTTATGTAGAGTTTATATATATATGTACTGCATTGATCTAGAGATCCAAATAGCTTTTCATAAAGATATTATGTTTGAATGTTTATTATGTTTCATAAAGATTGATTAATTATTTGAATTTGAAGTAGAGACAAATGTACTAGAAAATACAGAAGTTAAGGAATCAATAAACTTGAGAATTATTAATCTTAGATTTGTGTTTCATTTGTCTGTAACACCTACAAGCCACCACTATCACTTAAAAGGTATCGTATGATACTTGGAAGCCTCCTTACCGCTCGGGAGACGCTAGCCATGACAAACTACACATTCTACCTTGCCAACATAGTTCCATTTAATCTGGTTAAATAATCATTTATTATAATCATCAACTTTATTTTCTTTCTTATTTAATAAGAACTTATTTACTAACAATTTAAAAACCTCCTTCTCCATCATTACTTAATATCCCCCCTAATGAATCCCTTAACCCCTGATACCCCGCGTTACAAAAGTGTTAGTGACCTCACGGACTTTCACCTATCTTAGTATGACACAAACTCGCATAAATGAAGTTTCTCCCTCGCAGCATGTAACGTTGCCACCGGCCATCCATCTCTCTATTTCCCCCCATGGCTGGACTGTAGCGCCCAGTGGCTTCCACAAAAACTGGTTCGGCTAGGGTGTAAACATTATTTACCCCGTCCTTGCTTCGGCGTTATATAAAATTCGGCATTGCTGGTATCCGAGGACACCAGTAATCCTACTAAAATGATTCATATGCCCTTAATACAGTCTATCACCCCATTCGGTGGTAGCCACTGTTCCATAGTTATGGCGATTCCCCTGATTTACCCCCTGTTAATTTCAAAGGCAACCAACCATGGTCAATGTACAATAATTCTGCCCACAACTGGTTGTCATCCAAAATCACGGTCTGGGCTGGTAAGACCGGGACCGCTCAAAAGTAGGAAATCGCATTTAAAAACATACAATTACATGTTTTATATCCCTACACTTACATAATCAACATAATACAACATAATAAACACTCAAATTGAACATTAAAATAAACATCAACAAATAAACATCTCAACTCTAAATTTGCCTCACAATTACAAACATTACAACTTTGACTTTCTATTGAACATTTTAATAATCAACCTTTAATCATTTATCATTTATTGTACAATTAAATTCTCCAAAAATTTAACTTGATTACCAACATCCCTCTTATACAACATTTCATTTATTAGCTTCTTTCAAATTAATTCAGCTATTTGATCAAACACATTTTAATTACTTTAACAAAATTCACAATGACCGACTGTCAATTATTAACGTAACCTTACTACCTAAGTACATTTAACATCAATACAAATTTATCTATAATTTTTGTCATATCATTTTATTGTTTACCATACCTCATTACATAAGATAGCCAAGTAATTACCACAAACTAAAATAATTAAATGAAACAATTGTTATTTTGAAATACAAACATTGTTGACTTGTTTACAATGACTTGTAAAGTGTCCACAGGCAGCATTAAGCTACAAGTTCATAACAATATTAAATTTTGTGATAGCGTCATTCAATTTTTCCCCCGTTCCTCGCTGTTTCTTTCTTTTCCACTTCTAAAATTCATTGTTTTTTCCTGTACTATTTCACTTTCTCTTTTCTTGATCTTAAGAAGCACTTACGATGCTCTTACTCGTCTACTTTCCTGAGTACATGCAGACTACATTACACACTGCACAATTGAAAATTCTTTAGTCGTTTTTAAATTGTCCATTGAGCGCCTTGACAATTTAGTACAAGTTGTTAAAATTAATAAGTAAATTTTATCTACTATACATAAGAAAATTACATGTTATTGAATATCTGTGATTTGTTCCTAACATATACTTAGTGTTTTGTGTTTATTTGTATATATTGTAGCATGACAGATAATGCCCATAGTTCTGAATGGAGAGAATGATCATAAAATAAAATAAAAACATTTTAAATCCAAGAAAGAAACATTAAAAATTAATTAAGAACCACCGTAAAGCACAATCATAGATTCAAGAAAGAGTTTCATTAAAATCAATATTACAAAGAGTGATGAGTAATAAATATAAACTTCAAAACTAAAAAATAAAAAGGTAATACCCAGGTAGGATAGGAGTAAGTAAAGAAGAAACCCAAACATGACAACATCCGCAATAAGAAAAGGAAATACTTTTATAAGGAACAAGGTGAATAGGAGAAATTAATGAAGAAACCAGAACAAGACAACACCCACAAGATGGAGTGCTCTTATAAGAAACCCAAAACAAAACCCCAAAAGAAAGTAATAAAAATTAATAACAAATGAAAGTATAACAAAATCCCAAATTTAGAAAACTATGTAAAATAAATATAAGCCAAAAGTGTATAAAGTAGAATTGAAAGTGAACCAATGTGAATTAATTATATAGTGCAAAAAACAAACCTTCATTATCCTCTATAAGTAGATTTCTTGATTTTAAAAAGACTATAAAACTAATTAGAAATAAAATCAAAGAATAAAAAGGGGATCAGTGCAAGTTTTGTGTTATATTAAATGAATCTAATGTGTCAATATTGAAGTTCATAAACTGAGTAAATTGTGAAATAATACAACTTTAGAAGTGTTTATATTATGTCAATGAATAATCTTAAATAGAGTATTATGATGACAGATAATACAAGTGTTTCTAAATAATAACTGCCACTCTTTATATACAACATTCATTAGAATGAAAGTAAATAAAACAAGAGCAGGCAGTATAAAAAGTGAAGTGACCAAGAATTATTACCCCAAAATCAAACAAAAAACAGATATGACTGAAAATAAAACTAGGTGTTAAGAAATAGTGTAGATGATGGAAGGACAGATATGTTTTGTTTATTTAGAATAAGTTTAAATAGCTCAATGATAAAATGTCTGAGAGTACAATCCTTTTAGTATAAAACTATTATTATGAAAATGTTTATTATGTTTTAAAAATAGTTAATCCAGATTAAAATGTCTGAGTTTGAAAGACTATTGTTAATTAAGACTATTGTTAAAGCTTTACGAGTTACTTAAAATTTATTTATGTTGAAATGGATATTGCTCAGTTATCTTTCGTGAACTTCCAGGGTCTCGTCAGGTGTACTCATTAGCAGAGAGAAACAGGTGAACGCAAATGACCAACACACATTTATGGTTAACGAACACTTTTTATTTTATTCCCATCTCGTCAATTTCTTTTATACTATTTTGATTATATTTAGCCACGAGGCTCAATTGATAAAATAAATCAAGCAATTAATTAGTAATTTAAAAGTTATAAGATAACAAATAGAGTGATTTTAAATAACTTATAATTGATCGCAACCAGCACTTCTTAATTATATAGATTCTATACTCTCACACAGACATGCACTCACAATCATTCCATTCCCCTAGAGATCTCGTTTATAGAAATATGATAATCATATTAAAATTTTGAGTGTTTGCCCTTATTTAAAGATTGTTCTGCCCCCCCCCCCCCCGTTTTGTTACTTATCTTGCAAATCAGTCCAAAAGACGTCATATTGCTCCACACGCACTACATCGGTTATTTTTTAACTTTCACTGGCTTTACATGTTTTTTAAAACTGTTATTTCATTCTGATTTAAGTTAAAATTTTAATACTTCACTTTTTACATTTTTACGTGTATGCGGGCCCGCAATTACGTTCCGGAACTTATAGGTGTGTAACACTCGCGCGAGCGTTGTATTTAGACTGGCAATAAACCACCGGCACTATTTTGTGAAGCGGCCGTGGTTGGATGATCAGTTCTTATTGTTTGAAAGTTTGTATTCCTACGCCAGCAGACTGTTTTGTTACATAACGACATTCCACAACAGGGAGCGTCTCTGACGTAAGATGGTCTGTTGTTGTTACATAACTTGTTATGCTGTTTGTATGTCCTTGAAGCTGCCCTTGGCACAGTTCCGTCGGTTGTTTACTCATTTTAGAAAAAATTACTGAATAATTTTAACACAGCAGTGCTGCCACTGTTGCTATCATTTCAACCACTGAATTTACCTTTCGTTTATACGTTTTGTCCCAATCATTGTAAAATGTTATTTATTTTATAAAAAATATACAAACTGCTTTATTACCCCAAAAATAGGCCTGTTACAATACCCCCTCAAAGAGATATTTTATGCTGAAGCATAAAAAATCTCATTGACACATTCATACTTGCTAAAGGGATCAGCCAGGATGTCGCCACAACCCCCTGTATGGTTTACAAAAAAAAAATTATAATCAACTCACCCTTGGTCCGGTGACTGTGACCGCACCTGAATGACAATACTGGACTTCTCTCTCGAGATCCCAACACCGTAGAGTCAGGCAGATACTTAACGCCCCTGCTCTGACGCGCTGGCCAGCTCAGGTTCGCCGCCACAGCATCACCAAACACTAAAACAACAAATCAAATATCAAATAGTGGCCTTATACAACACCATATCCCCAACTGATCTGTTTCCCCCTAGCGGTGCTGGTTTGCGCTAAGAAGCACTGGTTTTGTTTTACTTATTTCTAACATATATCAGAATACCTTACAGTAACAGGATACCCACTTTAAAATTCCATAATCCCATTCTATATTCTTTCTCTTATTAACTTTTATCCCAAAATTCAAAATTACTGCCCTGATTCCCATCAGAATTTAAATAAACATTTCCCCTTACCAAATTATACATCTCTCTTATTCCCAAATTGCATTTAAAATATTTAAATTCATAAAATTCTCTTACACTAACAAACACAATACAACATAAGGAAACATAGTACATTAATAATTCACATTGTTATTATCATCTTAAAATAAACAATTTATATTTGAAACTTACACACTTTACATCATTAAATTTGCATATAAAATCAGAAAATTACCTTTTAATCTCAATTTAACTTTTATTAATTCGTTTCTCAAAAAATTTTTTTTTTTTTTTCAATCATTTCATTTATTATTCCCTTTCATTAATTTGGGTGATTCCACGTTATTCATTATAATTCACTTTATTAATTTGGCATTTACTCATAATCTTACCCCTTTTATTACTCTAACGCTCCCTTACAAAATCTTTAACTAGTATGACACCTCTGATGTATTATTTAAAATACAACAAATTTTTTAATTCGTTACCCCCCTGGATAACCTCCCTGCCACACACACTATGACCCCCCCCTGGACTGTGGCGTCCAGTTGCATCCACAAGGACTGAAGTTTTGGAGGAATGTGACATCTCCGTGTCCTTGCTTCTGCATTACATTTTAAAGGTTTCGATATCAACATATCTCTGTCTATAGTTATGCGCCCTTAATGCGGGTCTACCACCTGGCTTTGCTGCCCCCATGCGGACAGAGTGGTAGCCGCTGTTCCATAGTTTGGTGATTCCCCTAAATTACCCCCCTGTCAATTTCAAAATACACCTTGACAACGATAACAGCTATGGCCAGTATGGTCAGCGCGTTATTAAAGCTAAACCAATTCCACGGTCAGGGTTTGGTGAGGCCGTGACCGCCCGAAAAGTTGGGGAATCACAAGTATAAAATATTTTTCTTTAAAATTAAAATTAACAATTTACATTACATGACATTTCTAGTCTTGGTGGTGTTTTAACCTCATACATTTCTTTCTTAACTTTCCCTACCTTGATCTTAATTTACATAAAATACATAACGTGTGTATAACCACTAATAATAATTTATAATAATAGAATATAAAAATGTCTGTTTATGTATGAAAACTTTAATATCTACAAATACATCCATCATCACTCAGCTAGATAATACTTTTTTAATTGGGTCACATTATAAGTTCCTTTTATTTCTCGAGTTTGCAAATCTACTAAAACATAAGCATTCTCCATTTTCACTTGGCTAACCTCATATGGACCGTCATACAATAGGAAGAATTTCTTAATTTCTTTGTCCAATGCTGATGATTGATCGTGATTTTTTATTAATACTAGTTGGCCTACCTCATATTGTATGGGTGTTAAATTCCGGTCATGCCTCCGTTTCCGCTGTTCGGCCTTACTCAGCAGGCGCTCCCTAGCGATTACCAATTTCCTATCATGTGGTATCTCCGTCCGGGTTGGAAATTTTACTAGCTCTTCTAATATGCGTGACGGCCTTCTCTGAAACATTAACTCACATGGGCTGTAACTAGTGGATTCATGTAAACTATTGTTAATATACCACTCTATCTTGCACACAAAAGTAGCCCACAAAGAATGTTTTTTATGGCAAAAAGTTCTGAACATTCTCCCTAACTCCCGCATAACCCGTTCACTTGGATTTGACTGTGGATGATACACTGATGTATGTTTAACTAAAATATTTTCCCAACCTAAAGTTTCCCGCCAGGTGTTGCTGGTGAACTGCGAACCATGATCTGATAATACTACTTGAGGCTTACCTACTTCAATAAGGTATTCATTTACTATTTTCCTAGCCAACACTGATGAGGTTGCCTTTTTAATCGGGTACAGTTTTACAAATTTAGTAAAAACATCTAATACAACAAATAAATAGCTTACACCTCCTCGACCTTTGGGTAAAGGGCCATATAAATCAACAGCAACTAATGCTAAAGGACGGTCTGGCATTACATGCTGCATTAAACCCTCCTGTTTACGATTGTTTACTTTAGCTTTCTGACAAATTTCGCATGTTTGTAATATTTTACGCACCGTTCTTTCCATATTGTTGAATTTACATGATTCTTTTAATATGTCACTACATTTCTTGGGGCCTATATGACCATACCTTAGATGGCAATCTCTCACTACTTCAGGTATTATAACTTTAGGGATACACAACTTCCAATCATCTCCCTGTTCATTTGCCCGATGAAATAAGTGTTTATTAAACAAACTAAAGTGTTTCTCCCACTTATGAGGTACGTTGGGTATTTGACTCAAAGCTAATATTATTTTATTAAGTTTGGTGTCTCTCTCTTGTTCCGTTGCTAAGTTACTTACTAACTTTTTCATATTTACTTCCCCCGCTTCTTTTACTATAAATATTTTATATGTATTTGCTGTGTCTACTTCGGTGTTATTATCAAAATCTGTTCTGGATAGAACATCAGCTACTATATTTTCTTTACCCTTACAATACTCAATTGTTAAGTCATATTCTTGTAATATTAGCATCCACCGCACTAACCTACCATGAGTTAATTTACAGTTCTTTAAAAACGTTAAAGCTTGATGGTCGGATCTTATGATTACCTTATTTCCTAACAAGTATGTTCTGAACTTTCTACAGGCGAAGACTATTGATAACGCCTCCTTCTCCGTCGTAGTGTAGTTCTTTTCACTAGTTAATAGAGATCTACTTGCAAAAGCTACTACTTTATGGTTATCATTCCCATCTAACTGAAACAACTCTACTCCCAAAGCAATGTCTGATGCATCTGTGTGTATATAAAATGGCTCTGAAAAATTAGGATGAGCTAATATAACTGTGTTTAAGAATTTATTTTTTATCAGCTCGAATATATTTTGCTCTTTTAAATTCCACCGCCATTGATTGTCCTTATTTAATAAATGTCCCAATCGTGCGGTTAAATATGAATATTTGTCTACAAATTGCCTATAATAATTGCACAAGCCTAAAAAACTTTGCAACTGTTTAACATTTTTTGGTATCGGAAAATTTTGTATTATTTCTACCTTCTTAGGGTCTGTACTGATACCCCTTGCTGAAATTATATGTCCTAAAAAATTAACTTGTTCTTTCAAAAATTCTGACTTCTTAAATTTAACTGTTATGCCATACTCATGCAGTCTACTTAGTACCCTATCTAACCTTTCACAGTGTGTATCAATGTCTGGTGATGTAATTACTATATCATCTACATAAACGGTTGTGAATTCTAAAATCTCTCTCCCTAGCACATAATCCAGGCATTTGATAAAAATTGAAACACTTACATTTAGTCCAAAAGGTAGTTGGCGAAATTGGTAATTCCTACCGTTGTATAGAAATGCCACATACTGTCGAGACTCCTCTTCCAGCTCTATCTGCCAGTAGCCTGCAGTCAAGTCTAAGGTGGTGATGTATTTGGTCCCACTAAAACGTTGCAGAATTTCGCTTACCGGTTCCGGTGACTCTATGTCTGGAACAATTATTCTGTTTACTTGTCTTGCGTCTAAACATAATCTTATCGATAAATCTTTCTTTGTCACCACTACTAAAGGGTTGGAATATGGTGGTGTAGATTTTTCTATTATACCTTCCCTCAAGATTTTATTTATTTCCTCCTGTACTAAACCCCTCTTGGAGTATGGTACCGGGTAGGTTTTAGGTGCAAAGGGTGTTTTTTCTTTAACGACTAATTTACCTTTAAAATTCTTTACTAAACCGGGTTCATCTGAAAAAACTGATTTATTTTTGTTTATTATTAGTATTATTTTCTCCCTGTCTTGATAGCTAAATTCCCCCTCTTGATATAAGATTTTATTCATTTTCTCCTCCCAATTATTTTCATTTTCAAATAACTCATTATTATTTACTCTCAAATTACAATAATTTATCATTAAGGGTCTACACTCGTTTATATCATTGTCAGAAATTAACATTCCCTTACTAATTATTTTTAAAACTTTCATTCCTACAGTTCTCTTTTGTATGAATGGTATTTCAATTATATTATTATTATTATTTAATTTCATAGTCTGTGTGTAATAGTTTAACTCTAACTTGAAATTATTTAAAAAATCATTACCTATTATAGCTCCCATATTTAGTCCTGGAATAACTAAGAAAGGTACATTTATTGTTTTCTTATTTACTTTTAATTGTAGCATTATTTGTTTAGTTACCTTTTTACTGCGAACACCCGTTACTCCTATAACACTAATTCCCAGTACTGGTAATTGTGGAATTGTCTCTGTAGTCTGATTTTTGATTTTTTCAAACATTCTATCATCTATAGCAGTCAGTTCACTCCCTGAATCTACTAGAAAAATGTATTTAGAATTAAACACTTCGGCTTCAAATTCTGCCATCCCGAAAGCATTATTACTCTCACCCGCTTCTTCGTCAGATAAATCATTATGTATATTGGTAATTAGTGACCCTATTGTCATGTGATTACTAGATGGCTGAGGGCTTTCTTTTTCAACCGCCCTTATTAGTTTAACGGATGTGGAGGTGGTGGTTCACTGTAAACCCCCCTACTGTTTTGATTATGAGCTGGTACCTCCACGCCTCGAGTTTTGTTTGGGTTACTAACATATCCCCCTCTACCTCTATGATTAAAATTTCCTGATACTCCTCGATTACTAGTAAAACCTCTCCCTCTATGATTCCCTCTAAATTGATCGCAACCCCTATTATAATTCTCCACTCTCCCTTGGGCACCACTCCTCGGACCCTGACACCGGTAACATTGATTCCGCGACCCATTATAATTACTAGCTCCACAACTAGGGTTTGGACATAACCACGCCCCCTCCCCTGATCTACTCACATTATTAATAAAATGGTCTGGTTGTCTTATTTCAGTATTTGTTTGATTCGATTCACTAACACAAAACTGATACTTATTATCCTCTTCCTCTTTCATACTCTGGTATGCTTCTAATATTTTTTCTAACTCTGCGATATTAGCAAAATCCCGGGTTCTGATTGTGGACCGTATGTCCTTGGGTAAATGTTTACTAACGTATCTTATAAAAGATGAAAGAGGCATTGGTGGTTCTAAATATTTAACCTGACTATATAGTCTCGTCACATACGATGTAATACTCATGTGCTTAATATTAAAATTGCCCCATCCCATTATGATACTACGTAACCCCTCTTGTTTCTCTTCTGACCAGTACTTATTTCTAAATGCTTGCTCAAACTCATTAAAATCTACCCAGTTATCATTATGAGCATCCGCCCATATTTTAGCATCCCCTTTAAAGTACTTTAAAATTCTTACTAACTTAATCTCCCAACTTTCTTGGTTATATTTATTAAAACTTTTTATAGAGTTCAAAAATTGTATGGGGCTCACTCCCCTACTTTCATTACTAAAATATCCTAATTCTACTTCCACATTCACTCTCTCACTCACATTACTTAATTTCTGGTTAATGGTTACATTCAAATCTTCTCTGACTTTAACTATTTCACGCTCATGTTCTGCTTGTTTATTTTTTAAACTAGTTACATTAATCTTAATTGCATCAACTTGTTCAAAGTTACTTCTGAATTCATCATTTATATTTTCTTGTATTTCACTTGCTCGTTTGATTTGTTCACACTCATTAATTATACATTGAACATTACTGTCAATTTTGTCATTTTGCTTTTTAAATTTATCATAAAAATTACTTGTCAATGTGTCAATATTTTTATTTGTTTCTAACATTTTCTCTTTTTGTTTTTCGTTAATTATTTTTATATCATTTTTCATTTCAATTTGTATTTTATTTATATCTATAGTCAATTCCTCTCTCACTCCCGCAATAGTCTCATTCTGTTCTTCTAACTTATTGTCTATTTCTCTTAATTTTTGGTTTTGTTTGTTTATTTCTGTTTTCAACTCTATGTTACGAGCATTTATTTCTGATTTTATTTCAATCTTAAATTCATTCAAACTCGTTTTCAGATTAGCGTTTTCTGATTTGATCTCTGTTTTCAAATTATTATTTTCTGTTTTCATTTCATTCAAACTCATATTTACGATATTTATTTCTGATCTGATCTCAGTTTTCATTCCTGACATCATCTCCATCATCAATGCTAATTGGTTAAATATATTTACCCCCTTGTCTTTACTACCCCCCGATACTACAGTTTCGTCTACATCTGTTTCAACACTTTCATCAACAAAATCATTGGTTGTTACCATATGATCTTGCGTAATATTTAAAATAGATTCTTCTACGCTACTTTTACCTAAGTCTGCGTCCTTATTTCCCTCTGCCATTTTCGACCCGTTTGTAAACTAATTTAATTTTTTAATTCACAAAGTCCATGTTATACGGGCGCCATTAAAGCTTTACGAGTTAATTAAAATTTATTTATGTTGAAATGGATATTGCTCAGTTATCTTTCGTGAACTTCCAGGGTCTCGTCAGGTGTACTCATTAGCAGAGAGAAACAGGTGAACGCAAATGACCAACACACATTTATGGTTAACGAACACTTTTTATTTTATTCCCATCTCGTCAATTTCTTTTATACTATTTTGATTATATTTAGCCACGAGGCTCAATTGATAAAATAAATCAAGCAATTAATTAGTAATTTAAAAGTTATAAGATAACAAATAAAGTGATTTTAAATAACTTATAATTGATCGCAACCAGCACTTCTTAATTATATAGATTCTATACTCTCACACAGACACGCACTCACAATCATTCCATTCCCCTAGAGATCCCGTTTATAGAAATATGATAATCATATTAAAATTTTGAGTGTTTGCCCTTATTTAAAGATTGTTCTGCCCCCCGTTTTGTTACTTATCTTGCAAATCAGTCCAAAAGACGTCATATTGCTCCACACGCACTACATCGGTTATTTTTTAACTTTCACTGGCTTTACATGTTTTTTAAAACTGTTATTTCATTCTGATTTAAGTTAAAATTTTAATACTTCACTTTTTACATTTTTACGTGTATGCGGGCCCGCAATTACGTTCCGGAACTTATAGGTGTGTAACACTCGCGCGAGCGTTGTATTTAGACTGGCAATAAACCACCGCCGCTATTTTGTGAAGCGGCCGTGGTTGGATGATCAGTTCTTATTGTTTGAAAGTTTGTATTCCTACGCCAGCAGACTGTTTTGTTACATAACGGCATTCCACAACAGAGAGCGTCTCTGACGTAAGATGGTCTGTTGTTGTTACATAACTTGTTATGCTGTTTGTATGTCCTTGAAGCTGCCCTTGGCACAGTTCCGTCGGTTGTTTACTCATTTTAGAAAATATTACTGAATAATTTTAACACAGCAGTGCTGCCACTGTCGCTATCATTTCAACCACTGAATTTACCTTTCATTTATATGTTTTGTCCAAATCATTGTAAAATGTTATTTATTTTATAAAAAGTATACAAACTGCTTTATTACCCCAAAAATAGGCCCGTTACAATTTCAATCATGTGTTATGAATTAAGAGTATAAATTATATACTAAATGTTCTTTTGTTAAAATAAGGAAATGTTAATTAATGTCATATTAGCATAGAAAGTCAGAGAGGGTATAAACAAAATGTATTATTTAAAAACTTTGTATGTAAAAACTGTTAAAAATCTAGGCCAAATGTAAAACTAACAGCATCAAAATTGATGAAATAAGTACAGAAAAACAATTAAACTGATGGAATTTATATAAGGTAAATCAGTCATAGAGTCATATAACTGGAACTATAATTAAGAAAGATATTGTAAAAAGATAGTAAGAATTATTGTTAAAAATGCAAATGTAAAAACTGAAAATTCTAAGAGGGGAGTCACATATTAATGTATAATATTTAAAAAGAGAACCAATTAATCAAATTACAAGAAATTAAGGGAAGATAAACCTTTTATGTCAATCTGAGATTTAATACAATCATTAATGTAACATGTAAAATGGCAAACATTTTTGAGAAGGACAGGAAGTGAATTTTAAGACTTACAATTTTCAAAATGAAGTAAATATAGCATTTTAGATCAAAAACTTAGTAAAACTATCTTATTTGGTATCAAATCAAGCAGAATGAACTGAAGAAGAAGATTATGTATTTAGTATATAATAAATTTAAATAATAGCAAAAATATATTCAGTAGTATAATGTAAAAATTCCACATGTACAGGAAGCTAGAAAGTTTTGAAACAATGGATTGCTAATATTAATTTGGCTAAGACTTTAGGAGAAGATGAAGGAAGTTCATTAGTTCATTATTAGACATTGTGAAGTACACTTGATACGAGGACTAAATCAAATATTAACCTAATAGCTGAGACATAAATGGCATATATTCGATAAGCCTAGCCTGATGCGAAAACGCGAGTTTTATAAAAGTACATTTTAACATTAAATTCAGTGAAACGAACACCTACAAACATTAAATTAATACAAAACAGAACAGAACACCAGTGAATATACAATTTAAACGAGTAAAACAGTAATTCCACACAACGAAACGAAAAGTGCAATTCTCGACCTAATAGACTAAAGTGGAACATAACTTAACACTACACATTTTATCGAAGTGGACCACTAACACTTAACCAGAAACACTCCACAATAACCAGAAGGAATAATTGCAGCTGCAGGAACGAGAAATCACAGGAAAAGCAGCCTCTATTGAAAGCAGAACCAGCGAGGTGCATACGTCTGACATCTGAACTCGAAGCGGCCATCTTTTTCTTCCCACAATCCATAGCGTCACAACCAAGATATCGTCATTGGTTCGAAAAATTCTTTAATTACTAGCATATATTGAATGTTATAAATGTATTTTAATTAATTAGATTATATTTTTGTAATGTTATACTTTCCATACTTTGCCCTTTTTCTCTGACTATCTATAAAATAACTGTTTAAAGAACCCGATACTAAATAATTGTACGAACTATTGATATACCCTGAGAGAGTCGATTAATCAATCGATAGAAAATCGATTATATAACCATTTGTTAATAAAATTCCTTAAAGATTATAAAATTGAATATTGTTTATTTCTACATAATAACTAGTATAATATATCATTTTAATTGAGCCATAACTACCAGAATTTCACCACTTAGGAGGAAGATAACCTACAAATAAGGAGAGTTCACTAATCGATTGTTTTTGGAGACAATCCTATTAACTGGTGAAGGAATTTTAAATACCGAAAAGGATATAAATTGAGTAAAACAAATAATACAAAGTTCGAAACACCACGGAACATTATAAAATAATTAATATTAAATTAATTTAAAACAAAAAATAAATAAAATAAAATAAACAATAAACAAAAAAAATTTTTTTCAAACAAAAACAAATTTATAATTTTAATTTGTTACAATATGCACGCACGAAAAAGTATTCATGTATAATTAAAGTGCATGTTTTACAGAACTAAACTTTAGTAATTCATTTTGTTTTTAAAATTTCATATTTATGCCACTATAAATCATGGAATGGAAATTAGACATTTAATACCTTTGCTTTAAATTTTAACAAAGTTAGTGAAACATTTTAAAAGATTGAACGCCTTAAAATTTGCTTTCGTCTAGTTTCTTAACGCTATGAAATAACGTTTAAAATGAAAAAAATGAGATAATTTCCGAGGTCTGGAAGGCATAATTGTTTTAAGCAAACTCTCATTCAAAGAAACTTTCACTCATGATATTTTTGTAAGACTTAATAACTGTGGAAAATTTATTGAAATATGTAATAAAATTTTTCATCGTTTATAACTTATAATCAGCATCATCATCAGCACTCCAAGGTATAGGCCTTAGACCTGTTCCGGAACCCATCTCCTCCTTGGTCTACCGACATCTCTCTTCCATTTCCCATCCGATTTCGGAGGCTCGTATGTGTTATGTATGTACATATATTTTTACTTAAGCAGGTAAAACCGCCAACCTACAGGATAACTTATAATGATGAAGAACATTCATTTCATTATAATTATATTTCATTCATTTCATTTTCACTCCTCTGGCGCTACAGTCCACGATGAGCCTTGGCCTCCCGAGTAGTCGCCTCTAAACACCTCGGTCCTCCATCCTCCGAATCCAGTCCCCGATACCTATCTTCTTGAGATCATTTTCTACGTCCTGTAGCCACCGTCTTCTAAGTCTTCCTTTCCTTCTTTGTCCGTCTGATGAATAACATTTAGGCTTCTTAATTCAACTGTGTTACGTATCACCATGAGTTCTATGACAGGACTTAAAAATCTGACTTTTATAAAACAAATGGGTTGCCAAAAAGTAAAAAATATTCATAGCACCTGTACACCAAAGTTTGTAATTTGTTTATAATTTTTGTATTTATATATTTATAAAACCTTTGGATGTTTGCAGATATAATATGTACAAAACATCAAATGCAAAACAGCAGTAGAATAAAAACAAGTGATGCACAAAGGAATGACAAAAAGGGGAAGAAACGAGTGGAAGTGGAACATAAAGTAAGCAGGCCACAACAAAAGAAACCAAAGTAGTGTGGAATGAACACACCAAATGTAAATGTAAATGTAAATATTCAGAGTAAAAGATGTAATTGTTAATTGTTGTTAAAAAATAATAATTTTTATTCTGTTTATGGGGTGTGTCATAAATATTCTTCAAGTAAATGTTATTTTCTATTAAACTATTAATAGCAACATTCAATTTTATTTTAGTAATGTTAATATTATTTTTATAAATGAGTTGGTATTTTAATAATTATTCAAAGTCAGACATCCATGCAATATATAAGAATTTTATCATTTGTTCATCATATATGTTTAAATATTTAAGACATTTTATGGTTTATATTTAAGATATTTATGTTATTAATGTGTGCTGAATAGCAAAGGTATTTTATGTTTTACAGAGTGTAACTTTATAAAAGGGAGTATTTTGAATTTTCTAATTTCAAATTTTAATAATCAAGTAATTTCTTTGCAATATTCTATAAACCGATGATTGATTCTTTTAATATGTTTTAATTAAATATTTCGTGTCATCAACGTCTCACTCCTCTCTGTAAAAAATACGTTTCTTGTGCAACCACATATACTTAACGCAACGAACATACAAAATCCTACGACCTAGCCGGTGTTTAACCCTTTATAGTTGCGTTGGGTACATGGTCAGAATTGTATTTATTTTATATCACTTGTAACGTTGAAATATATATAGTGTGTGTGTACACATCTATGCCTATATTACAGAAGTACGGTACGTAAGGTGTATGAGGGAACTGCTAGTCTTATTGAAGAAGGGCTTAAGATGCAGTAAGGCAAGAGTTTTCCATAGCATCTACTTTATTCAAAATTTACATTAATGCATTCGAAGTCAGGTGGAAAAGACGCTTTCATGAAATGGGGACCTCAGTAAATTTCGGCTACTTCTCTATGCGGATGACAACGGATGACACGTTTCTTTTAGCGGATGATCAGCTTGTGGTACCTTTTTTCAAAAAGAACTCCAATAATATGGTCGGAAAACTCTATAAGGACTGCAAACATAGGGCCTGGACATAAATTCTAGAATTACCGAACCAACAAAAATTCCAGAAAATTCTGGTTTTGGGAGTGTTATAACAGTGGATTCACATATTAAAAAAAATAGTACCTTCTTAAGTATCTTGGGATGACATTAACAAAAGATGCTAGAAGCGACAATGGTATAAGTGGAAAAGTTATCTTGGTATGACATTAGCAAAAGATAGTAAAAGTGATGAAGGTATAAGTGAAAAATTAAACAACGAATAGGGAAGCTGAATTGCTTCATTCTATGCTTTAGATGAGAAAGCAATTCAAAAAACCAGGCAGATAATTTACTCTACCATCTTAGAAAGCATAGTCACCTATGACTCTTAAACCTAGAAGGTGAAGAAATTCCCAAAGGCTCTAGGCAGTAGCAATGGGATTATAGAGAAGGGTCTCGTGGTGTCAGGCTCCAGTGTATTAGGAATGAAGATATCAGGAGGCGAACTGGTATAGACAGAACAATATCCTAAATACGAAGCACCTCATAAGGATGTTCATGTAAAACAGCTGATCCCGAAAATTTATTAAACTGGCTTCTAACTAGAAAACAGAAACGGGGTAAACCTATGGGAAGTAGAAGTAAACGTAGAAGTCGTATTTATATAAGATGGGAAAATAAGCTTGCAGCAAGGAGATCGGAACAACAGGAGCTTTTTGCGTGCAAGATGCAACAGACAACAATACCAACAATACTGTAGAAGTTCTCGCACACGGATGGATGGATAACAGAGACAAATAAACACAATCTGTAAACACTTAGTACAAATTTATTAACTATACAACAAACAAACGTAGTACCAACTTTGATGCATATTCAGGCAGATCATAAGTAATTAGCTGTGCTTCAATCTTCTCTCGCCATTAGGCCTTTAGAACCAAGGAACATGAGTCTTTTATATGAATATTTTTATTATTAATAAACAGAAACTGAACGGAAATGAGCTTAGATTAAATGGTTGGTGCAAAGCATCTCTTTGTGTGGCTGTAAAAACTGACAGCTTTCAGAATGGATGAAAAATAAGCAGAAGGCAATGGAAATGAATTTATTAAAACAGGGAGAAAATGAGAAGCAAAAGGATTTGACAAGTTATGAGTAGAGATCAGGAGGTGACCGAAGAAATAGAGAATGGTATCGGCCACAAGAATTGTATTGACAATAGAGAATTGTCATTAACAAGAAGTAAGTAAAAAGTGGAACGTCGAGACTGGGAAGGAACTATGGATGGAATTATGGAAAGGTTTGCATTGTGTCTTCTGAGTTGAAGGGTTTAATGTGCACCGAAGACCAAAATTAATTATCACAAAAACGGGGTGTGTGTGCCCTAATCGCATACACATGAGTGTGCAAAATAGCGAGGTGATTTACTAGCATTATAATATAATTTGTTAAAACACTTTACTTATAATCTGGTAAACAGTATGCTTTACTTTTCCAAGTGTTGAATTTGTAGATTCCAATTTATATTTCTTAAGATCTTGCCTGCTGCATATTCAGTGCTGAAATGTTTCCTGAGCAGGAAATTTAAAATTTTAAACAATTTCTTTAGTTACTGCATTTTTAATGCTCACTAAAGAAGAAGGTTTTAATTTTACTTCCATATTCCTTAAGGAAATGGAAGTATGGTGATGGCAAAAAAAATCGTGTTCGAGATTATTGCAGATTCTGATTGTACTACACTCAAAACATGAAAAAAAGTCGTTTTCCGAAAAGTGTCTGTGTGTGTGTCTGTCTGTCTATGTGTAGATTTTTTTCTATGGCAAACGATAACTGCCGCAAATTCAAACAGAATCAAATAATTTTTTTCCTTCAGCCCTGATTTGTAGAGTACTCACGACCTATTGTTTTTGGTGAAGATCGGTCGAGGGAAAGGGGTAGTTTACCTGCAACGGTTTTTTTTTATCAAGGGAAATTTTTTTTTTTGGCAAACGATAACAGCCGCAAATTCAAACATAATCAAATAATGTTTCGCATACACCCCTGAATTGTAGAGTTCTCAAGATCTATTGTTTTTGGTGAAGATCGGTTAAGGGAAAGGGGTAGTTTACCTGTAACGTTTTATGTTTTAATAAGGGTATTTCCTATGGCAAACGATAACAGCCGCAAATTCAAACAGAATCAAAAGATTATTTGCATACAGCCCTAAATTGCAGAGTTCTCAAGACTTATTGTTTTTGGTGAAGATCGGTTAAGGGAAAGGGGTAGTTTACCAGCAGCGTTTTTTTTATCAAGGGTATTTTCTATGGCAAACGATAACAGCCGCAAATTCAAACAGAATCAAATAATTTTTTGCATACAGCCGTGATTTGTAGAGTACTCAAGACGTATTGTTTTTGGTGAAGATCGGTTAAGGGGAAGGGGTAGTTTACCTGCAACGTTTTTTATCAAGCGTATTTTCTATGGCAAACGATAACTGCCGCAAATTCAAACAGAATCAAATATATCAAACAAACAAATATATTCAAACAGAATTTGCATACGTCACTGAATTGCAGAGGACTCAAGACCTGTTGGTTTTGGTGAAGATCGGTTAAGGGGAAGGGGTAGTTTACCTGCAACCTTTTATGTTTTAACAAGAGTAAAGGACTTTAAAATTCATTTAAACTTTTTCAAACAATGGTAATTATTAAATATCGGTATGGAGAACCATACATGACTTCCATATTCTAAGATTTATTTTTGAAATCATTTTCGAAATGAAATATTACCATAGAAACTACTTCTTTCTACTTACTGCTTCAGCCTTAACCACAGTACTGTGGTCACTAACATATACCACCTCACGTTATCGCACTCGATTTTCACTGATGATGGAAGTCAATGGCATTGCCGAAACGTCTGGTTTTGTAGAAAACATTGGACTACGGCCAAATATCCCGGAAAGGAATTTTAACAAAAACTGCTTCTTTGTTGCCGATAACGTTGTACACATATATATAAAAAATATGCATAAAATTAATGGCTTGTATAAGTTAATGATTGATCTCCATTAAGTAGTGCTCAAGTTTCCAAAGTTTTAATATTATGATGTCCGTAATTAAAACATCAGAGCAGGTTTAGTGTGTATGAGGGTTCACTGTGGACAAAAATTTTCAACATTTCCTATTGAGCGTTGCTTACAATAAATCTGCGAATCTACAGTGTACGTTTCACAGAACAAACACGCGGAAAAGAAGGAGCGCTCCGAAGTCACTCATGGACCCTCAGCATCTTGCAGAGGGTTCATTCCCTAAAGACGAAAAGTCTGTCTATGCATCGTTCCTCTGCAAACACGTGCAGTTACACTGCCCAGCGATCCACAGGAAGCAAATCGCCATCCACGCTGGACACTTTTTCGGCTTGCATGCGTTATGTTGGTATGGGTTCGGCACTTTCCATTTAAAAACCGTGCAAATGTAAGAAAATAAACATGAATGAGGCCAGAAATAACGCGAATTGTGTGTGTGTGTGTGTGTGTGTGTGTGTGTGTGTGTGTGTGTGTGTGTGTGTGTGTGTGTGTGTGTGTGTGTGTGTGTGTGTGTGTGTGTGTGTGTGTGTGTGTGTGTGTGTGTGTGTGTGTGTGTGTGTGTCTTCCCTGCCTTTTTATTGCGGCAGTGATAATAATAAAATGGAAACGTAAACAGTACATAACTGAGATATGCTTGCCTGCCACGCACGATATATTTTCTCTTATACATGACTAGCAGAATACCCGTGCTTCGCTACGGAGTTTCACGTTGTACGTAATGAAAATGTTAGTTTAATTAATAAAGTTTAATTAAAGTAGGCTTCTTAAAAATAAATAGCTGTTGCCCACAACTTCGTTCGCGTGGTCTTCAGTTTAATGCGATAATATATTTAGAACAGAATCTATTCTATTGGGTTGCCATAGTAACCAGATCTAATAGTTTTTTAAGACCGCAAAGGACCCCCCAGAGGATCGTATCGTAAAAACACTTGTCCTATGTTGTTCTCCCTTTCCGTAAAATATTTGTGCCAAGTTTGGTTGAAATCGGTCCAGTGGTTTAGGAGGCGATGTGGAAGACCCCAAAGAACCCCCAAAAGGACCCCATCGAAAAAACACCTATCCTATGTTGGTTCTCCCGTTGCGTAAAATATTTGTTCCAAGTTTGGTTGAAATCGGTACAGTGGTTTAGGAGGAGATGTGGAAGAAACCTTCGCGGACGTGCGCACAACAACTCACCGAAGTTTCATCGCAATCGGATGAATGGTATAGGAACGCATACGGGACAAACAAAGAAACATTCATTTTTATATATAAGATGTAAACTATACCACTTACTTGACATAAACCGTGATAGCTAAGCTAATGTACAACATATATGTATTAATTATACACATAAATGTTCCTCGATATACACTCTATCTAATGGCGAAAACTTGAAAAAAATCCGTTCAGTACTTCCTGAGATTAGCGATTTCAAACACAGAGAGAAAACGGACCGACTTTACTTTATACTATGTACAGATTTACATTAAAATGAAAAAATTATAATTTTATTGCCTGGCAACAAAATTATTTTATTTTTAACAATTACCATTGTTCCAAAAGTTTAAATGAATTTTCAAGTACTTTACTCTTGTTAAAACGTAAAAGGTTGCAGGTAAACTACCCCTTCCCCTTAACCGATCTTCACCAAAATCAAAAGGCTTTGAGACCTCTACAATTCAGAGATGTATGCAAAAAGTTATTTGATTCTGTTTGAATTTGCGGCTGTTATCGTTTGCCATAGAAAATACGCTTGATAAAAAAATGTTGCAGGTAAACTACCCCTTCCCCTTAACCGATCTTCACCAAAAACAATACGTCTTGAGTACTCTACAAATCAGGGCTGTATGCAAAAAATTATTTGATTCTGTTTGAATTTGCGGCTGTTATCGTTTGCCATAGAAAATACCCTTGTTAAAAAAACGTTGCAGGTAAACTACCCCTTTCCCTTAACCGATCTTAACCAAAAACCATAAGTCTTGAGAACTCTACAATTTAGGGCTGTATGCAAATAATCTTTTGATTCTGTTTGAATTTGCGGCTGTTATCGTTTGCCATAGGAAATACCCTTGTTAAAACATAAAACGTTGCAGGTAAACTACCCCTTTCCCTTAACCGATCTTCACCAAAAACAATAGGTCTTGAGAACTCTACAATTCAGCGCTGTATACGAAACATTATTTAATTCTGTTTGAATCTGCGGCTGTTATCGTTTGCCATAGAAAAAAAATCTACACATAGACAGATAGACAGACAGACACACACACAGACACTTTTCGGAAAACGACTTTTTTTCATGTTTTGAGTGTAGTACAATCAGAATCTGCAATAATCTCGAACACGATTTTTTTTGCCATCACCATACTTCCATTCCTTAAGGAATATGGAAGTAAAAATAAAATAATTTTGTTCCCAGGCAATAAAATTATAATTTTTTCATTTTAATGTAAATCTGTACATAGTATAAAGTAAAGTCGGTCCGTTTTCTCTCTGTGTTTGAAATCGCTAATCTCAGGAAGTACTGAACGGATTTTATTCAAGTTTTCGCCAATAGATAGAGTGTATATCGAGGAACATTTATGTGTATAATTAATACATATATGTTGTACATTAGCTTAGCTATCACGTTTATGTCAAGTAAGTGGTATAGTTTACATCCTATATATATAATATAAAAATGAATGTTTCTTTGTTTGTCCCGTATGCGTTCCTATACCATTCATCCGATTGCGATGAAACTTCGGTGAGTTGTGCGCACGTCCGCGAAGGTTTCTTCCACATCTCCTCCTAAACCACTGTACCGATTTCAACCAAACTTGGAACAAATATTTTACGCAACGGGAGAACCAACATAGGATAGGTGTTTTTTCGATGGGGTCCTTTTGGGGGTTCTTTGGGGTCTTCCACATCGCCTCCTAAACCACTGGACCGATTTCAACCAAACTTGGCACAAATATTTTACGCAAAGGGAGAACAACATAGGACAAGTGTTTTTTTTCGATACGATCCTCTGGGGGGTCCTTTGCGGTCTTAAAAACTATTAGATCTGGTTACTATGGGAACCCAATAGAATAGATTCTGTTCTAAATATATTATCGCATTAAATTGAAGACCACGCGAACGAAGTTGTGGGCAACAGCTATTTATTTTTAAGAAGCCTACTTTAATTAAACTTTATTAATTAAACTAACATTTTCATTACGTACAACGTGAAACTCCGTAGCGAAGCACGGGTATTCTGCTAGTCATGTATAAGAGAAAATATATCGTGCGTGGCAGGCAAGCATATCTCAGTTATGTACTGTTTACGTTTCCATTTTATTATTATCACTACCGCAATAAAAAGGCAGGGAAGACACACACACACACACATACACACACACAATTCGCGTTATTTCTGGCCTCATTCATGTTTATTTTCTTACATTTGCACGGTTTTTAAATGGAAAGTGCCGAACCCATACCAACATAACACATGCAAGCCGAAAAAGTGTCCAGCGTGGATAGCGATTTGCTTCCTGTAGATCACTGGGCAGTGTAACTGCACGTGTTTACAGAGGAACGATTCATAGACAGACTTTTCGTCTTTAGGGAATGAACCCTCTGCAAGATGCTGAGGGTCCATGAGTGACTTCGGAGCGCTCCTTCTTTTCCGCGTGTTTGTTCTGCGAAACGTACACTGTAGATTCGCAGATTTATTCTAAGCAACGCTCAATAGGAAATGTTGAAAATTTTTGTCCACGGTGAACCCTCATACACACTAAACCAGCTCTGATGTTTTAATTACGGACATCATAATATTAAAACTTTGGAAACTTGAGCACTACTTAATGGAGATCAATCATTAACTTATACAAGCCATTAATTTTATGCATATTTTTTATATATATGTGTACAATGTTATCGGCAACAAAGAAGTAGTTTTTGTTAAAATTCCTTCCCGGGATATTTGGCCGTAGTCCAATGTTTTCTACAAAACCAGACGTTTCGGCAATGCCATTGACTTCCATCATCAGTGAAAATCGAGTGCGATAACGTGAGGTGGTATATGTTAGTGACCACAGTACTGTGGTTAAGGCTGAAGCAGTAAGTAGAAAGAAATAGTTTCTATGGTAATTTTCATTTCGAAAATGATTTTAAAAATAAATCTTAGAATATGGAAGTCATGTATGGTTCTCCATACCGATATTTTCTATAGACGTTTGAACAAATAAACAACATTTAACATCGTAACACATTCAATTTTTATGGTAACAATTATTGTACAGTTTCTATGGAAATTAATTTATTTTTAAAACTTGTTATAAAGTATTATCAGACGTAAGTAGACGCATTTTAAAACAGCTCTAGTAATTATTCATATTTCACAACTATTCATTAACATTTTCTTTTCTCTAAAACAGAAAAATACATGTAGATAAAATACACAAATAACTTGTGCAGTATTAATATGGACACTGTACAAATTACAATTTTGTATTATTTAATATATATATATGGTATTTTCAAATTGTTGATATTTTTTGTTCCAGGTAAAAAGCCTGAAAAATGAACTTTCTTGAAAATATTACAACCAAGTCCTGTTTGGCAGCCCTAGTCGTCGCTGGAACGGCGGTAAGTAATCTCAATATCTGTAGTGTTCATAGTTTACACATTTTTTAAATCCCTATGAGCAGTAAAGAGAAGAAATTATTTCTCGTAATGGACAGTTTTATTTGTTTAGATATTTACATCATGTGATAACACGCAGAAAACACATTTGTGATTGCAATAACGTTGTTGGAATTTTCTTATAAATACTTGTGTAACTACAAAATTTTAATTCAACATATATAAGCCAATTTACCTTTAATAATTATTATTATAGTTTATTATAATTATTATAGAAAATAAGAACCTTCTAGAATATAGTACAAAGCTTTGCTTTGTATTAAGTTAGACTACAACCAATGGAGAAGGGAGTAAGAGATAAAATGAGGATCACAGGATTCGATTAGGCCTACATATAGTCACAGTCGTATATAGGAGTCACAGTCCTTACAACTAGCACGAGAAGTAAACTCCGCGCTGAAGAAATCTGGGGACACATAAGAATTACTGTTCCCAAATAAGATCATAATTACGGGGGGAAACAGAAGATGCTACAGAAGAAATCCAAAATCGGTATGGTCAATAAAATAGTATGGATGAAACTACAGTATATTAAAGTAGCCACTTATGGATAAAGATACATATGACGTCACTTATTATACTAAAGTAGCCATTTACGGATAAACATACATATGACGTCACTTATCCATTGTGTACAAAATCCACCATAATTTCTAAAATTTTACAAGATCTGTAGTCACATTTATTTTTCTGTTTCAGATGGCTGGGGGCCTGTTGGTCGGCTTAGCCTACAGCAAGAAGGCGGCCGAGGCGACGGTTGAGGCGGTAATTATATATTTTAATTAAGCAGAAACAATTCTAATACGACTGCCATTTGAAATAAAATTTTAAGTTTTTTTTTTATTTGTCTAACATCATCCGCTATATTACTAGTAGATTAATTTGTGTGTAGCGTTATTATTTTTGTTGTTATTATTATTATTATTATTATTAGTAGTAGTAGTAGTAGTAGTAGTAGTAGTAGTAGTAGTAGTAGTAGTAGTATTAGTACTAATAATAGTAGTAGTATTAATAGTAGTAGTACTAGTAGTAGTAGGCCTACTACTACTAGTAGTAGTAGTAGTAGTAGTAGTAGTTTTATAGTTCTGTTTGTTATTATTTTCATCACCATCACCACTCTAGATCATCTCTCAATAACTCGATAAAACGATGTCCTAGAATAAACATGGTAAGCCTAAGAGAGAGAAAACGAGAGAGAGAGAGAGAGAGAGAGAGAGAGAGAGAGAGAGAGAGAGAGAGAGAGAGAGAGAGAGAGAGAGAGAGATCACCACTCTCATCAACATTATCCTTACCGTCATCGTAATCATTATTATTATATTATTAGTATTATTATTTTTGTGGAGTACATTGAACGAATCCTTTTTTTAACTTGTTATTTTTTGTGGCTTTAAAGAAACTGAAGGATGATATAGAGAGACTGGCCAAAGACAACGATAGATTGAAACAAAAAACTCGACAGATGGCTGAAGCAATGGTTAGGTACAGAATGGTCATTGGAGAGTTGAGACTTGAGAACCGTCGCCTAGCCAGCCAAACAGGACGCTAAAATTAACCAGTGAATTACAGAAGACTGCAACCAAATTTTACGTGAAGAGTACAACAAACACAACAAAATTTTTGTGATAATACAAAATTTAAGTTATAAAATTTTTGTATTCTGCATTAAAGTTTTTTACAAAACTTTAAACACGTTCATTTTACTTTATTTTTACTTAATATTATCATTATATCTTAATAATATTACTTCTTTTAGGCTTGTTACTTAATATTACTATTACTTTTATTTTTATAATTCCTCATGCACTGTCACTATACATCCTTTTTGGCACGATTTGGTGGTAATAATAAGGGTCTCAATAAATGTTTACCACTTCAGCAACCCTCTCTCCTGTCCCTAATGCAATACAGCCTATAACGAATGAAAGTGAAAACAAAAACCCTTGCTTGTGCAAGTTTGTCCGTCCTTTTCATTGTAGACCGACCCCAAGGTTTTCGCCTTCAAAGTAGCTTATGTATATGTTACAGATTCATTTCAGTACCTTATCATCATCATCATCACCACCACTCCAAGGAATAGACCTTAGACTTGTTCCGGAACTCTATCTCCTCCTCGGTCTACCGACATCTCTCTTCCCAGTAGGGTGATAAACCAAGGCACCCACAGGTAGACGCATGTCAGGCCTGCGATTCAATTGTTCACACCATCTCCTTCAGTGATCTTCAATGTACCTTATCTTTCAGCTGCAATTTATGTAAACTAATGTGAAATCATAGAACACATGGTTCTGGAAAACTTCTTGTAATCCATTACCTCTTTTGTTTGTATTATACTATTATCGTCATTTCTGCTGTTTTGACATTTTGTCGTTTTTCCTTTCTTTTTAGAATTGTTAATAATTTAGTATAGTCGAACCTTTTAACATTTTAATCTTGAGTTGCGTTCTTTCTTTTCACGTAGGTACACACTTTGACCATTTTCTCTATCTTCGGCGAGTACTCTCGGATTTTGTATCATCATAACTTCTTTAATATTATCTTGCTTCATTTCTATTATCTAATCTCACTTACTTTTCCTCTATTTCATTTTTCAATTCTAACTGCCCGTACGTTTTTCACCGGTATCATCTCAATAATTATTTTTTCATGTGCTTCCAGAGATTCAACCACTTCTTTTCAATTTACTCTCCTACAGGTCTATATAGAGGTAGTCTCCAATTTATTCTGCACTCCTTATTAAGTTTCTAACGGTTACTCCTTTCATTCTACATAATTGTTTCCTTATCAATCGATTTGAGATGTTTTATTTAATTTCTTAATTTTTTTACATATTTCTGTATTCCTTTCAGAGTAATTCCTGTATCGCTTACATTCGCCTAGAGTTAAAGTTTATAATCTCATTGTTCCCAGTGGGTGGTTTTTATGTTATATATCAATTTTTGTATATATCAATTTGTATTGCTTTTGTTTACTCTACATATACATCTTTACTGCTTTCTACTTCCGTTCTTAAAATCGCGTTTGTTTTTTTCTGATCATATTATTAACTGTATGCTGTTTGTATCTTATACATTTCCTCTTCTTATTTTTTATTAACATTTGTTTACCTTAATGTAGTGTCTTTTAGTCCACTGTTTCTTTAATTAAATATTAATTTCCCCAATAGTTTTGTTTTATTTTTATCTTGTTTTCACGCACTTCTCTTGCTGGCTTGTGTATGTGTTCTTTGTGTTTTGCATAAATCTATAGGTGATCCATTCTCACCTTCACTTAATAGTGAATCCTGTTTGCTATGGTATGAGTAACGCATACTAGCATGTGCCAAGCCTTGCAGGTTGTTTCGATTTCCTTTGGTTTCTTGTTTTGTTTGTCATCATGTTTCACCTTTGCGTTGGTACGTCTAGTATACATTTTTGCTTCTCACGTCTAGTATCTTCATGTATGTATTTTGATCAGTTATTCTTTTACCGATTATGAATTTTCTGCCTATTTTTGAATCGTTTCAAATGTGTACATTTAGATCTCTTTAAATCTGTAACGACCACTGACGATGTTTACGTAACTGCATTGATCTGTTTCAACTATTTTGTTGTTGTTCTTCTTCTTATTCGACTACGGACCATTATTTATCATTTTTACTTTACATTACTGATATTTTATATCACTGTACTTTTCTTACCTGCTCTGGCATTTAAATTTCTTATAAACATAGTTTTTTATCGAATTAACAACCCATGAAAACCAGCTATATCGAACCTGTCAGGTGGTCGCCTGCTTGTTAGTCATAGGGAAATGGCTGCCGTTTGCCGTTATACACTCCAGTCGGTCCACAGCTACCCATACAGCCCCGAATTTGAAAACACCAGGTACCACCAGACCATTAACAATTTCTTTACTATAAACCCCATGATATTTACCCCTCAGAACCGACCGACAGGCGACCATATTCACCCACTGTAACAGCCAATTACAGAAGAAGATATCAAATACAAACTCCATAAATGCAAAAACAGCCCCAGTACCCGATGGCATTCCTAACAGGGATCTCAGAGCACTTCAGGGCCTCCTAAGTGAAGCCGATTCAACCTGTTTACAGCGAATCTACAGCTCGGGTATGTCCAACGAGCTTGGAAGCATGCCCACATCCTAATGTTCTCCAAACCCCCCAAAACGGCCAGACAAACAATCAACTATCGCCTCATCTTACTGACTCAGTGATCTCCAGGCTTTTTGAGATCTTCGTTGTTAGGCTTCACCCTCACTCACACGCCTACAACATCCCCTCCAGCATTCCCTTTTATTCTGACCGGCTTTCGCCCTGGGTATGACCAGCTTAGTCAATGTCAGCGCCATCTAAGATAACTCCTCTCGAGCACACCAACCATCGTAGCTCTTCTCGACATCTGGAAAGCGTTTGACTCTGGCACAATAGCCTGAGATTCAAAATTCTTGCATATCATTTCCTTCCTAGGATCATAAAATAGCCCTCCCATTTCCTGAACGGTCACATAATGCAAGTTTGAGTCTGCCAGAAACTCTCAGTACCCATACATTTGAATGCCGGTGTCTTACAGGACTCTGCTATTAGTTTGTTTTTTATGTACTAATCACGAAAGACACTCAACCTGCACACCAGCACTTTCCGTATCCTGCAGGGGCGATGCCCCGGTATGCCGAGGATACGGCCTACTGAGTCTCCGCCGGAACTCACCGGCAGGTCTGATCGAGGCTTTAGAAGATTTTATAGATATTCTTCAACTACTGTAACAAATGAAGAATCGTGCGGACAAAACCCAGCTTTGCATTTCAATTCCACTGGAAGAAACAGGAGCTACTTTTTTCAGACCCCCGTCTGCGTAGGCCCTTCTACCATTATTCCAAAGCGTGATTGCAAGTATCTAGGCGTCACGCATTACTACTACAAATTAACCTGGCAATAGCACATCAAAAGAATCACTCCCTAAACCAACAAACGGATTGGAGCATTCAGACTCCCCGGCTAAAACAATCGCTGCTCCAGCCAGATACTTTGCAGAATCAACACAGCATGTCTACGCCCCATCCTAGCGTATGCACACCGGATCCTGCTGACAGGCGCCCATGACCGCCTGAGGCCCTGCGGAGTCACAGAACGACGAGCCCTTCGAATAATATACTGCCGTCCATCCCAAACTCGCACCAATAAAAGATTACTGTAAGCTATAAATTCCGTCTTCCCGGCTCTTGATTCCTTCTTGTCCAAATTAAACCGAAAATACGCTAAGAACGCCAGTAGCCGTGCCTGCATCAAGTCCACAGCAGCCTTTAATAACCGTCCAACCAGAAACACGAAACGGCCCTCTTTCTTCACTAACCGCCAGCTACTGACACTTTCCAACACACCAAACAGACACTACTGATAAAAATCACATTTTTCTACAGTAACTCAAAAAGCCGGCAACACTCCAGATCCACTAACCGACTATCGCGCCCCATAAATAGTCCACCGCCGAACCCTTGCGCTACTCCGACACTTTGACGCTATCCTCCATCTTTAGCTGCGCTGCTCAGCTTGACTGTTACGCTTTTATATTTTGGCACTTACTCAATCACCCCCTCCTATCATAAATGACTCCCCTATACTACAGTCACACAAGCAACCATACACGAACTCCACTTCTACTTGCCGCCTCAACTTTCTCAACGGCCGGTCTGCACTGGAGTTTGTCTCCCACGAATCAGATTCCAAACCTGCTGAAGAGGGCTAGTCCCCAAAACAGTCCAAGACTTGTTCAACTGAACAAGCATCAAACAACATGAAAAAAGTTTTCTAGCGTTCCCAATATCACTGGTAACTTTGTATAATTTTGAGTAAAACGTTATAATTGTATCAAGTTGATCATTTATAGTTATTATATACTTCTACCATTCAATCCGAGTCGAAAATCTTCCACATTAACATTTATTGAGCTTTTATCTGTTGTTTCCTAGCTTTATATAGCCGTCTTGTATTTCTTTTCGATCCCTTTCTTATTTTTTTCTTTGGCACTCTACTCCACGTATGTACGTACTAGATTTTTTTCTAGGACACGTACTTTCTTTTGGCTCCCATGAATACTTTTATCGATACCTAGATGTTCAGCATCAGTCGTCGCCTCCTGAGTTTTATTTGTTAGCTCTTCTGTATCCCACGTTCATATGTTAAGCATCCACTTTTATTGTGAAGATAGATTTGTTCTACTCCATTGCTTACCCGTAGTTTTTTTAGGCTTTTAAGCACTTACCATTTTTAAGAGTGACTAGGAGTTGGCCCATTTCCTAATAGAGGAACCTGTGTTTGAAATATAGATTAAAAAGTGATGCTATTAAGGTATGAGATTGGTTAGAATGCATACTGGAGAAAAAGAGAAAAGGATCTTCTTCTGCTCGAAAAGTATTAGACACAAATTACACATTACCGGTACCCATCTCTTCCTTGGCTTTCCAAGATTTCGTTTAACAAAATCAATTAAATATATTATGTGTGTTTTGGTAAATTCTTGATGGTTTCAATTGATTTTGCGTAATACAAAAATTTCTTCCTGAAGTAAACGATGTTCCTTGATTATCTATCGAATAGATTGCCTAGACGAGCAATGATGTACACACTACAAGAAAGAAGAATTGTCAGAAAATAAAGAAAGATGTGAAAAGATCTTTATAGTTGGAATAGGCTAAACGCTTTTTCCCGGAATTGAAGAAGAAGAAGAAGAAGAAGAAGAAGAAGAAGAAGAAGAAGAAGAAGAAGAAGAAGAAGAAGAAGAAGAAGAAGAAGAAGAAGAAGAAGAAGAAGAAGAAGAAGAAGAAGAAGAAGAAAAAGACTAATTAAATATTCACCGCCTAATAGCAAATGAACATGGTACTTAAATAGAGGTGAGTTTACAATTATAATGCATATGTATTGTAACTTGTCAAGTTTCATGTTTTGTTAAAAAATTTATTATAATCATCACTTTACAGTTATTATAATTACACAATCACATAATGTATATTTTTACATCTACAATTTTAAACAGCTGAATTTTTTGCAGTCGTCCGGTGTTGCTGTTAACAATAAAACTATTCTGTGTTTATGTATAAAATTATATATAACATGTTCGAGTGTGTGCGATTATTGTATGATTTTTCTTATCTTATTTTTAATTAATATTCTCCACTCTTAAGATTGAGCGTAATATATACAGTGTTTTGATTGTCAGAGTGGGTAGACAATGACATAATACTGGCCAAGAGAAGAAGAAGAACAAGTCACTTTAACAAATTTTCAAACACGACAATCCCGCCCACCAAAAACCTAACCTAACCTGAGTTCAAACTGGGTAACCTACCAATCACCACCGCTATCTTTATTAAAGTCACAAGATGTCGACAAAACTGTTGTTATTAAGTTGCTACATTTAGTATTATCAGTTAATTAATTACATAAGCCGTGAAAGTGGTAGGATAGAGGGGATGAGAGAAAGAGAAATTTCACGGGCTTCTTAAATTTTCATTTATCTGTGACCCTTAAGTGTTTGTGTGAGCACAGCGGTTAACTTTTAACACATACACAGATGTGACAACAAAATGGCGTCAAAGAGGAATGAAAATTAATCATCATACACACGTACAGCAGACAAGTTCAAAAATTCATTCACATCCTGACGTAACCAAAGACGTAACCTCGCTGGTGGTAACACAAAATCCCTCCCCCTCCAACATTCTTTTTTTAATCTATTCCCTAACGCAAGGTAACTTTTTTATCCCTCTGTGTAAGTTGATCAAACTACACCTACATCCACTGACTAACTCAATATCCGGGTGGGATGCTGCAACAGCTGGCGTCAGCATGGTGTCATCGCCTGTAACGTAACGACCTGCTGATGTCAGATGACGTCAATTGGCCTAGGAGCTCCCGTCACGTACTACTCTCAAGGAGCATGTGAGGATATCTCCTGTTTCCGTATACGTCAACGTTATACCCAAGGAGCCTGGAGTCTAGATACATACGTTGTCACAGGACAAAAGGCTTGTCGCATGACAAATGGGGCCAATCGCACAACTCTTCGTTATTTTAGTGTCCCTAACAAGGGCCGTGTGGTGAAACCGCTGTGATGGTTGTTCCGTCCTAGCCGCGCTGAGATGTTCGGCGGCTGCGCCCTCTGTTCGTGGCGTCCTGGAGTCCTCCTCTTCTTTCGGCGTCGGTTGCGTCGAGTCCACTGCCGGCCCAGCGAAGGCAATGGCTGGTGCTTTACAAGGCGAAGAATGTCCGTTCTACTCTTCGGCTGTTCCTTCCGGCTGACTCCGCATCGATGTCGTCCGAGAGAGGAGAGGAGATGAAGTGCGTCCGATGACGTGGCGATGAAGTGCCCAAAAAATACACTACTGCGAGTAGTGCAGTGTCCTGAGTCTCAGAAAGGACTCCTGCCACTGGATCTGTTTGAGTTAGTTATATATGTTTTACCTAATTATGGGAGGGTCTGAAGCGACCTGCGATTGGTGGATTATACCACCGGGGCTAATAAACGAGGTCGCTTCCAGGACTCACCTGGTCGCGGGGTGTATTTACCAAGTCCGGCAATGAGGGAATTGTGGGTTACTCTGTCGGAACGAACATAGAATCTGCGCGCCAGGCATCTCACGGTGTCATCAAAAGAGCAGACACCGAGTCCTCTCCTCAAAAGACGAGAAGAGTACCTCTGGGGGACTTCACACGCAAGCTTCAGTCCCCGGATGAGTACGCGCTGGAGCGCTGTTCTATGACCACGAGCCAGGTATCCCCAAACAGGACAGGCATAGGTAATCACGGGCAACACGTATGAGTTGACTATGAGCTTACCTAGCCGGGGGCAGGGCTCGCTCTAGCGGTTACATCGCCCCGGACAAAAAGACAAATTGCCGCCCCTTAAGAATATTGTAACAAATTTAATAATTTGTGTTCTTGTTTGATACAAAAAAAATTTTTATTTATTATTTATTTATTTTTTTAATTAATTTAATATTAATTATTTTAAAATGTTTCGTGGTGTTTCGAACTTCTTATTATTTGTTTTAAACGAATTATATCCTTTTCTGTATTTGGAATTCTTTTACCAGTTAATAGGATTGTCTCCAGGAACAATCGATTGGTGAACTTTCTTTATTTGCAGGTTATCTTCCTTTAAAGTTGTGAAATTCTGGTAGTTAAGTCTCAATTAAAATGATATATTATGCTAGTTATAATTTAGGAATAAATAGGATTCAATTTTATGATATTTAAGGAATTTTATTAACAAATAATAATATAATCGATTTTCTATCGATTGATTAATCGACTCTCTCAGGGTATATCAATAGATTGTACAATTATTTATTATCGGGTTCTTTAAACAGTTATTTTATATATAGTCAGAGAAAAAGGGCAAAGTATTGAAAGTATAACGTTACAAAATATCAGCTTATTAATTAAAATACATATATAACATTCAATATATAATAGTAAGTAAAGAATTTTTCGAACCGTGAAGATTTGCTGGCAGTGTTGCTTGGAATTGTGGGAAGTCAAAGATGGCCGCTCCGTGTTCAGATGTAATTGACGAATGCACCTCGCAGATTCTGCTTCCAATAAAGGCTGCTTATCCTATGATTTCTCGTTCCTGCAGCTGCGATTATTCCTTCTGGTGTTAGTGGAGTGGTCCTGGTTAAGTGTTTGTGGTTCACTTCGATAAAATGTGTTGTGTTAAGTTATATTTCACTTTAGTCTATTAGGTCGATAATTGCACTGTTCGTTTCGTTATGTGGAATTAATGGTTTTAATCGTTTAAATTGTGTATTCACTTGTGTTCTGTTCTGTTTTAAGTTAATTTAATGTTTGTAGGTGTTAGTTTCACTGAAGTTAAGGTTTAAATGTAATTTTATAAAACTCGCGTTTTTCGCAGTAGACTAGGCTTGTTGAATGTTCACCATTTATGTCTTCGCTATTAGGTTAATATTTTAGCAAGAGCTCATCTTAAGTGTGCTTCACAACGTCTAATAATTAACTAACTCATTTCCTTCGTCTTCTACTAAAGTCTTAGCCAATTTAATATTAGCAATCCATTGTTTCAAAACTTTCTAGCTTCCGTTACATTTAAAATTTTTACATTATACTACTGAATATATTTTTGCTATTATTTAAATTTATTAAATACTAAATATATAATCTTCTTCTTCAGTTCATTCTGCTTGATTTGATACCAAATAAGATAGTTTTACTAAGTTTTTGATCTAAATGCTATATTTACTTCATTTTGAAAATTGCAGGCATTAAAATTTACTTCCTGTTCTTCTCAAACTGTTTGCCATTTTATATGTTATATTTATGATTGTGTTAAATCTCAGATTGACATAAAAGGTTTATCTTCCCTTAATTTCTTGTAATTTGATTAATTGGTTATCTTTTTAAATATTATACATTAATTTGTGACTCCCTCTTTGAATTTTCAGTTTTTACATTTGCATTTTTAACAATAATTCTTACTATCTTTTACAATATCTTTCTTAATTATAGTTCCAGTTATATGACTCTATGACTGATTTACCTTATATAAATTCCATCAGTTTAACTATTTTTCTGTACTTAATTCATCAATTATAATGCTGTTTAGATTTACCATTTGGCCTAGATTTTAACTGTTTTTACATACAAAGTTTTTAAATAATACATTTTGTGTATACCCTTTCTGACTTTCTATTCTAATATAACATTGATTAACATTTCCTTATTTTAACAAAAGAACATTTAGTATATAATTTATACTATTAATTCATAACACATAATTGAAATTAACAATGGTATTTAATCTCAGACATTTTAATCTGGATTAACTATTCTTAAAACATAATAAACATTTTCATAATAAAAGAATGGTATTTAACTCTGATATTTCAGTATTGAGTTATCTGAACTTATTCTAAACAAAACATATCTGTCCTTCCATCGTTTACACTATTTCTTATACTAGTTTCATTTTCAGTTTTAGCTGTTTTTTGTTTGATTTTTGGGGTAATGATTCTTGGTCACTTCACTTTTTATATGGCCTGCTCTTGTTTTCTTTACTGTCATTCTAATGAATGTTGTATATAAAGAGTGGCAGTTATTATTTAGAAACACTTGTATTATTTGTCATTATAATGCTCTATTTAATATTATTCATTGACACAATATAAACACTTTAAAGTTGTATAATTTCACAATTTACTCAGTTTATGAACTCCAATATTGACACATTAGGTTTATTTAATATAACATAAAAACTTGCACTGATCCCCTTTTTATTCTTTGATTTTATTTCTAATTAGTTTTATAGTCTTATTAAAATCAAGAAATCTATTTATAGAGGATAATGAAGGTTTGTTTTTTTTTGCATTATATAATTAATTCACATTGGTTCACTTTTAATTCTACTTTATACACTTTTGGTTTATATCTATTTCACATGGTTTTCTAAATTTGGGATTTTGTTATTATGGTATTATGGTTATGGTATTATGGTTTTCATTTGTTATTATTTTTATTACTTTCTTTTGGGGTTTTGTTTTGGTTTCTTATAAGAGCACTCCTTCTTCTTGTAGTTGTTGTCTTGTTTGGGTTTCTTCCTTACTTACTCCTATCCTACCTGGGTATTACTTTACTTTATTTTTAGTTTTGAAGTTTATTTTGATTACTCATCACTCATTGTAATATTGGTTTTAATGAAACTCTTTCTTCAATCTATGATTGTGCTTTACGGTGGTTCTTAATTAATTTTTAATGTTGCTTTCTTGGATTTAAAATGTTTTTATTTTATTTTATGATCTTTCTCTCCATTCAGAACTATGGGCATTATCTGTCATGCTACAGATTGCTCTCCTCCAGAAGTGATTATTTCAGACTTGATTATGGATGAAATAATTGCTTATGATAACTTTTAATTTGTTATTCTTCATCTTCCTCCCCATTTCTATATCGGCTTCTTCATACTTGAGCTTAATAAACTTTATAGTCTCTTATTTGACTTTGATTCTTTCTTGATAGTTAGTGTTTTCTGAGATTTATTATTATTATTATTATATTTTTCCTTTTCTTAACTTTGTGTTTTATCCATGGGATATGAGAGGCAATTTTGGCTATATATACTCTGCTGGCCATACTACAGTACACTTCTAATTGAGATCAGAGGCAATTCATCTCTGCTCAAAAACATAATGCTGCTGGAATTATCTACAGACAGTCATCAAATAAAAATTACATATAGAATAGTCTCATTTTCGACTAATAAAAATATCTTTGGATACTTCACTTCATTGTTTCTCAGATTATCTCACATTTTCTATCTCATTTATTCTTCCTATTATTTATATTCTCATTATATATTCTTTTAACTTTTTAGCTCGGGTGATATTTTCATTTTTATCATGGTTGGAAACTTTGTTAACATGTTTGTTACTAGTTATGGTGTAAATTTTTCCTTTTTCATCTGAATTCTTATTATATCTTCTTCTGGTTATTGATATTGATAGCATATTTTTATATTTTATATTTTTTTCTTTAGTTCTTATTAATTATTTGAATGGTATTATTTTTATGACAGTTCGTTTCTTCAATGGGTCTCTTTGTAATTGACATCCAAGTTGTTATTATGATTATATTATGTAAACATATTTTTGTTTCTTTTCTCTTTCTCAGAAAGTTATTAATCCACTTTTGTATTCATTAAAATTAATTCATTAATATTGTATTTTTTATGTGGTCCTTATTTCTCTTTGCCTTTCATAAGTGTTTTATTATTTTCTTGCCAAGACTATTTTCTTCATATGATTGGTATGGGTTGTTCTTCTTTGTTTTTTAGAACTGAGTAATATCATAATCATCCTCTTGACTATCTGTTTCCATAATAGTTTCATTGTTATTCAGGACTGTTATTCCATAAAAAGAAAGTTTTCAGGATTTGGATCATTAGTAATTGACTCTCGATGTCCTCTCAGTGCCAGATTTTGTTGTTCAAGAGTTTGTACTGTGCCAATGACCCGTTCGAGGATTTCTTTCCATGTCTTAGCTGCTTTACTCATTTGTTCCTGAAGTAGATCATCAATAAGTCTCCCTCTGTTTAAAGAACGTTCCAATTCCTTCCATTCCAAAAATGCAGACCAATGATCAGGACTATTTTCATGATCCTGTATACGAGGATTTAACTTTTGCCATGACGAAAACCCATTTTCACTATTGAACTGGCTTCTTTGATAGTTTTTTTTTGTGGAAATAAAGTACAACAAAAACAAAAGTGATTTTTTTAGTTGGAGAAAAACACATCCAAGTCCGATTTATCTTTTCACCACTTTGTAAGATTTTATCAAACCAGTACTTCTTTAAGGATCGTCCAGCTTCATCTTCAGGAAAGTGGCTATCCTTGTTCTGCAACTGACATGTTTCTCTATTCACTATTATATCTCGGAAGGATTGAGGTATCTCACTTGGCCAAGCTCCCATATCTTGTAGATCAGCACCGAGAACACAGTCTACATTGTTGCTAGTAATGTTCTGTCCTTCATCGCCTGTAATTTCAAGTCTGCACAATGCAACATCAACCATGGTACTAGAACCAACTGAATTTTGTAACTGTACTTTGACACTTTCACAGTTTGAAGTATTCACGTCGTTAACTTTACTGTATTTATCAACAGCCTCGTCACTAACAACGTCCATTTTATGATCGCAAGTTGATTCCTTGTTAATTGTAATATTTTGACACTCATGGTTCGATTTTCCTTGAATAAAAGACTTCATAAACTCTTTGGAACTTGTTGTAGCTCTTAATCTTTCTTCCCTCCTCTTCTGAAACTGGGTGCCACTGAGTTTACTTCATTTCGTATCAGCTTCAAATAAAATTCAAAAAAATTGATTTTCAAAAATTGTGTTAGTATGATGACATACACGTGAAATATTATAGATATAGCCACAAGACGCACAAACCAAAAACAAACCGCACATTCAAGATACTCATAAACAACTGATAATCAACATGTTCGCTGCGTCGAACCAGAAGAACTGCACATACGTAGCCCATGTAACATTTTTTTATATGCTTACAAATAATACATTCGTCTGTATACAAAAAACAAAGAAGAATATCTACACAAAGCTAATACTGTATGATTACCAGTTTTCCTTTGTGGCACAACAACTCGCTACAAAGTCACAAAAAATATTGGAGACAGCCAGTGAATACAAACAGCATGAACACTGATAAAAAACCGTACTGACTTAATGTCTACTAATCACTCGCACGCAAGATAACAAAACTCATTTAAAACAGCATGGACTGTTTAGAAACACCGAGCTAAGAGACCGCATAGACTAAACATTGGTCGCCAACTTACGCAAGGTATGATAACAGCAAGCTGGCTGGTTATGCTTCTTTTATGAAAGGATAGTCATCTCAAACAAACAAGTTGTTTGTACTTTTATAAACTGAAAACAATTTTTTCAAGTCTATGCTCACTTTGCCGCCCTCCTGGCTATGCTGCCCAGGGCGGTGCCCCCTTGCCCCCCCTAGCTACGCTTCTGATGGGACATGCAATGACAGAAAAGAAATTTTGAAAAGCTTTGGAAAAGATGAAATTATCTTTAAAAAGAACTGTATTTAATTCTGGACTACAATAGTGCATCAGAGAGGAAGTCTGGGGTCCAGGTTATCAAAAAGTTTCAATGTAAAATATAGTCATATAATTCAAATTAAATAATTAGGCTAATTAGTTATGTGAGTACAAACATTTTTAATTGATGTTAGGCCTATGTCCTCTTGGCAAATACAAAAAATGTTGTAGGTTTGGGATGTTTATTCAGTCCATTCAGACTACAGTGTATCTGGCTCACAGGGGTACTTCTAGGGCAGTAATTTATTTCTTTGCAACATAAAACTTTCTATATTAAAGAGCTTTAGCATGTTATTCAAATCTGACACATGTTATTCAAATCTGACACAGGTATGCCATTTGTTGCACACAGTTTTCAGTCTGTATTTAACAATTTTGTACTTTTTAATTTAGTGATGTATGTACAGTACATTAAAGAAAAATAACAATTAAAATCATAAAACGTGTCCATTATTCCTCTTTGTAAACAAAGACTTTGTGAACACAGAGTTCAGGTTTCCAAGCATTGCATAGCCTCCTACCAGTGAACTGACATGTATAGTAACTTCAAAAACGTTCATGCAGTCAAACACATATTTATGCACACTGCATTGTGATTTTAAAATATTTGTTTTAAAGGGCCTGTGTACCTCATTTAATGAAAATTGTTTATTAATTTCTGTGACGAAACAAGTGGACAGATTTAATTCAATTTCCTGCTGCAAAATCTTAATCACTAAGACAATGTTTAAAAAAAATTGTGCAAAATACGTAAGAATATCAATGTCTCTAGGAGATGGGAGAAAATCTGTGCCAGTTTCATGGTATCATTTATTTTATTTATGCTGAAGTATAAGATGTCACCTTAACTATTTCATGACTGTAAGTTTTAGATATGTTTTAATGGAATCCTTTTGTTTCTACACTTACCTTCTTGATTACAACAATATACGTAACAAATAATCAGATTATTTCCTTTTAATTTTTGGAAAAATCTACCCCCTCCCCCCACAGTAGGACATCCTGGATGTGTTCCTGTTGAAAGAAAGAGAAATTCACAAATCTTAAATTAGATCTTCTTTCCCTACTCTATACATCACACAGACGGCACTTTTAATGATCAACATGTGCCTGTACTTACATTTAATATAATAGAGCAGAAATAAGATTGAGAATATTAGTGTTTATACTAATAAGCAAGATCAAATCTGAAAAGGTAAAAAGGTTTAATAAAATAATAACCACAAAAATAATTTTTAATTTTTAAAATAGTTCTTTCCATACATATTTACTACGGTTAATATAACACTTTTCAATATACATTTTTGTATACACAAAAACTTATAACATTTCTATTTGGTATTGTATCCAGCATTAGAGAAAATAAAATTTTATGAGAAGAGAATGAAGTACATCACATCTTTTTCCTTTTACATCTCTTGAATTATTGTTATTTCAAAAAGTCTTCCTCTCAGATATTGTAGTCCTAGTCAAAAATTATTGGACTGCCCAACTGGTGGTCCTAGTAGATAATAAACAAAATGAATAATAAAATATATTAACTTATCAAAACACCCAATACAAGTCCTGAGGACCAAGTTCATGAACTCATTACTATGTGTACACTGGCAAATATAACTCCATGGAAGTGTCTCATGGCTTTAAACAGTCCAAAATATTTTTCAGCCAAAATTACTTTCATAGAATTTTTGAAAGTAACAAAAAGATTAAAACCTTTTTATCATGGTCTTCAGCAACACACAAATACATACACCATTGTCTGTGATGGCATTTTTTAGCTAATCACTATCTTCTTCATGATGGGTCTTCTTCTTCCATGTTCACTGTTGGGTTACTTTCCAAAAGGTAAATATTATATTAAAAGTACAGGTTATATTGAAATATTTACAATAAAAAAACAGTAGCTTGGAAAACTATTCCAGGGTAACTACAGCTTACCTAAGTAATTACAGTGATATATGACATTTAAGTATATAATCATTTTATAGCTATGAGTTCACAATCACAATTATTGTTGGCCATCATATGTAACATATATATGAAAGACACATTATATGTAATATATGTATGGATATAAGGTGTCTGTAGTCAGAATTTGTAACTTTGTGTCTATGTTAATTATCATATCTTTAGTATAGCTTAAATAAATATGTTTTTAAAGAATACAAAGTTGCATCTAGTTACCTTACCAAAAACGCTTTTGGTTATAACTGCAAATGTGATGTGTAAACAGAATGAATGGATCAAGGAGAAGCTATTGTCTTCTTCTTCTTCTGCACTACAAGGATTAGGGATTTGCCTATTCCGTCCTCACAAACTTATGACCACCGTTTTCGTGGTCTTCCCATATCTCTTTTCCCTCTTGGGTTGTAGTTAAGTATTTTTTTGGGTATTCTCCCATTTCCCATTCTATTTACGTGTTTTTCCATCTGTCTTTATATTCAATTATTTTTTCATTTATTGCATATACATTTAGTTCATTTCGCACGTCTTCATTTCTTACTAAATCTCTTCTTGTACAGCCTTTGACCCATCTCAAAAATCTCATTTCTGCTGCCTGTATTTTGCTGTCTCCTTTTTTGATATTTATCCAACTTTCACTCCCGTACATAAATACAGGTACAGCCATCGCTGTATATAATTGTATCCTTTTGTCTTTTCGTGTTTTGTTATTTAATGTTCTATTTATTGTGCCACATATTGCCTGGAACTTATTTTTTTCCATGTCATTGTCATAATTGTATCTTGTGTCGCAGCCCAAGTACGTAAAACTTGATATTTGTTCGATTAGCTTATTGCTGACAATTATTTTCGACCTAATGGGATACTTGCCTTGGAAAGCCATAACATTCGTCTTATGCAAGGAAATTTTAAGATTAAATTCTGGACATATTTGATTCAGTCGGTGCACTGCCAGTTATACTTTATCTTCACTCTCTTGTATTATTATTTTATCGTCAGCAAACAGTAATGTACTCTAGTGTAGAAGCAAATTGTAGAAGCTATTGTCTCTCCATAATATAGAGGGTGAGAAATCTTTCAGAGAATGGATCCAACAATCTTAGTCTATTGGGTTACCTTATGTTAGACTCCTACAATGATATGCCTAATCAGTGATTAGAAGAATGTCCAATAGAAGATGGAACAATGTCTTCAACTGGTCTCCAGGGAAAAGAAAATGTGGGAAACCTCAAACAAGTATGTGAATATGAATTATTCGAGTCATGAAATGGTGAATATGGGTGACAACCTATAATTTGATAATCAAGGCTGAAGACAAGCAAGAAGATATAACTGATGGCAAGTGACAAAAATCAACAACAGTAAAAATAAGTGTAGCTGCCAACATTAGGCAACATATACTTCTTTCTGTATAACTAAGGGATGTAACAGGACAAAAGCCTGTTTTCATATTTATGGTACAAAAGGAATTATTTTATTGTATTTTGCACACATGTAAATGGGTAGGGCAATTTCCCCTGTGTTTAACGAAAACAATGCAGTTACATTGGTGCGGGATGATTCCAAGGTCAAGCCTACGTGACCGGCGACACACAGCGTTATATAATTGTCATTGGCCAACAATATGAAACGGCATTAAAACACATACAGGACATAACAACAATGACGCATAATCAGGGCGTTTCCTATTTCGATACACCAGACAATGATGTCAATGCGCACACACTTACGCAAAATGTACATAGCATCCACTCTCAGTCCGTTGAATACCATCATAGAGTGAAGATGCTATCAATGTTGCTGGTAAAAGGTCAGCCAGATAAAATATGTTAAAATCAGTGACAGAAATGTAATTAACAAGAGTTAGTGCTTCACAATTATCATTTAGTTAACAATGTAAAGTCAGTGACAGAAACACCCAGAAAATACAGAAACTACGCCGCACACCTGGCCAGACGATGATGACCGTTCAATGTGGATAGCACGAAGTAGCAGGAAAGTCAAAATTGCAATCAAAATTTCTTTTAAATAATTGAGCTCAAAATTAATAATACCTAAAACAAAAATGTATCTTGAATAATATTGTGATGAGAGGGAGAGAGTGAGAGAGAGGAAGAGTGTATCAAGCAATGCCGGTAACAAAACGGAGGCGTTGGTTTGTGTTAAAGATTATAGCAGTATAAATCAAATGGAAACACTTAAGTATGTTAATAGCTGCAAAGTAATAAAATTATCTAGTTAATCAAACAATATAACGAAGTATTTAAAGTCATGACTAATGAATATAATAGCTATATGAAAAATATATTGTACTAACCGTCTGTGACTTCTCGTATGATGTCCTTTCTTATTGCGACATGTTTCGAGGCACTTGTCTCATTTTCAAAGCATAAAATATTTAGCACATATCATTCACTGATACACTTGTCAAACGTTAAAACCATAAATAGCACAATTTAACATATAAACTATATACTTTTTGTAACATGAATCGGGCAAAGAGTGTACACTGCGCAGCGACCCACCGCGCATTAACCGCAAATGATTCTTGTTATCTTAGTATCTCGGTGTATTGTAGATAGCAAATATGTTCAGTGTATCAGTGAATGATATGTGCTAAATATTTTATGCTTTGAGAATGAGACAAGTGTCTCGAAACATGTCGCAATAAGAAAGGACATCATACGAGAAGTCACAGACGCTTAGTACAATATATTTTTCATATAGTTAACGGACACGTGGCTTGGTACTAAAACAGGTTTATTCCTACTAAAATATGAATACAGTTAGTCGAACAAATCTAGTACGAGAATTTCAAAACGTTAAAACCCAAATCCACAAAACTATTTTGCATATCAAATTTAATAAATCTTGCTTGAAATACGGTGTTACACCATACTATGCTACCATACATATAAAATGCTCAAGTATTGCTGTCAGAAAAACTAAGAAGCATGCCGAAATATATAGAATTAAGGAGGAATTAAAATCTCTTCACATCAAAAAAGCATATTTAAACTCAAAATTATATAAAATACATTTGAGGTTACTAGCTAACACACACCCTGCCGCATTAGAATACTATCTTGATTTTATAAACAGATATACAACAGATTACTTATCGCATGCGTGTCACACAGGCAAACAAACTTCAAAAATTAATGAAAGATCAATTACAGACATTTGATAATATTAAACATAAACAAACATTCTATACACGATTACGGAATTTAACTTCCATCGAACTAAACTCAGACGAAACTGAATTACTAAATAAATGTTTGAAATATAATTTACCATTACATACATCCAATTTTAGCCACAAACATATTATTGCAGAAATTTTAAACGCCGAAACTGTCGTCAATGCGATATCTGACCAACAAGAACAAAATAAGATGCGGTTTTTAATAAATGACAAGTTTAATAAGATTATTGAAAGACATAACAGCAATAAGAACATTCGCTCTGTTTTTTTCAACCAATTATAACAAAGACGAAAAACTTGGTTAATCTCAAAAAGAAATTAACTGATAATCATGCTTTAGTTACTAAAGCAGACAAAGGCAACACTGTAGTTATCATGGACACGACTACTTATAACGAAAAGATACAAGATTTTATAGCAGACAATAACATAGTTAGATTAACTTCTGACCCTACAGAACAATATACTAAAAGTCTAAATCAATGTATAAATAAATGCATACATCTATTTGATGAACGGACTAGGAGATATTTGAAACCTATCAACGCAAAAGCGCCCCTATTAACAGGACTACCGAAGTTACACAAAGATAATACCCCTATAAGACCGTTAGTGAATTTTACCACTGCCCCGGGTTATAAAACCACTAAAAAACTACTCCACATAATCAAACAGAATATAATATTGAAGAATAACTACAGCTTAACTAATAGCATTGATTTTGTCGATAAAGTTAAAAAACTAAAAATCGAACCTTCATATAAACTGGCGTCCCTCGGTATCGTTAACTTATATACAAATATACTGATATCCGAAACTCTACAGATACTGAAGAAGAACCTCATAAATACCAAAAAACTAGATATCAAGAGTATACACAAATTGATTGAGTTATTAAAGTTGCTCCTCGACCAAAATTACTTTACCCATAACAAATTATATTTCACCCAACGAGAAGGATTAGCTATGGGTTCACCTCTTTCGGGCCTTCTTGCCGATATATACTTAAATTACTTCGAGAATTCGTATATCTTTGAGAATGATATTGTAACGTCACAGAACGTTCCATAAAGGAAACCATTTACATAGCAATTTATCATAAGAGGAGAGTGAGGTGGACAGTATTGAACCCAAGTAGCCCTAAAAAGTTTTGTAATATTGTCTAATAATTATTACTACTAACATGAAAAAACGACCAGACTGTGACTAAGACACAAACCCCATATATATTATTAAAGTGAATAACAGTGAAAAAACCATAAGATACTATGAGAGAGACAAATAATATCAGGATCAACCAAAATGAAGTCATTAATTATTAAGTTTAGTAACTCTGAATAGAGTATAAAGAACTATTTATTGTGAATGAATGGACATGATCCATTATTATATTATGTAATGTAAATGAAATAAATGTATTAAATGTCTTAAATACATTATTAGAAAGAATCTAAGTTAAAATAAAAATTATATAATTGTTATGACAAAAAAAATATTAATGTGTTGGATTTGAGACCAAACACTCAGATTTCATGTAAAAATTAATTATTATCAAATTGAAATAAAAACTATATGTAATTGTCAAGCAGACAAAAATGAACAATTTATCTTAGATAAAGAAAGCTGTCAAATGAATAAAAGTCAGTCAAAATAGCCAAAAACAGTATTAACTAAAAACATGTGGTAGGCATATAATATTGTATGATTTATGGATTTAATGTTGCCAAAATGCAACCAAATTGCATTAGAAAGTTGAAATATAATATAAAGCGACTATACTAATATATTTGACTAACTTTAACATTGTAATAATCGAGTTAGCAAAATATTTACCTATACCATGTATGGCTGGGGCCAATCAACCAGCACAAAAAATAGTCATATCTGGCTAAATATTTACAAAATGTTGGCAAAAATAAAAGAGAATGGCACAATACTTCAGTATACCTTAAAAACGAACAAACTCAGTTGAAAATAAGATCAATTATGAAAGAATTTAACTTATAAGAGTGAGATTTGTCACACTATGAAAAAGGACATCTCAGACCAACCAATATGATGCTATGTTATCCTGTAATAAAGATAATATGTGTAAAGAGTAACCAGGTATCACAAAAGACAGACAATATAATAAACTCTGAGTGTACACTAGTGAAATACTATATATGTTAAAGAAAGAGACTAATTATTGTGTCATAACATTGACAACAACATAGGCCATGGGCATGGGCCATGTAAAATTGAAATTATCTGTGTATTATATATGTTAAAATTTGTTTGTTTTGTTATAGGAAGATAGTAATATTATGTGTTCATGTTATGGAAGAAACATAATAGTTTCACAACAATTTTTTGTTCTAAAAAATTGAATTTCAATGACAACAACCCAAGGTGAGAGTTGTATATTGTGTTACTTATTAGAGTTAATTTATTTAAAAACCAATCATAATTAGTATCACTAGATTCAGTTGAAAACAGAGAATCTAAATGTAATAATGGCATGCAAATTGTGAGTACTAATGTAAAACTGTTTGACAAATACCAGAGTAATTTTTGAAATATCCTTAGTGTGAAGAATAAGAAATTTGTTCTAAAAGCTTCGACGGAAATTAAATTTGTTCCATGACGTTCCATTTCTTTATTCTCGAACAATCTAGAAGGAATTTTTACACAAATATACCGGAAGTCAATGAAAACAATCAGCCTGAATTAGTATAAAAGAGAGACCAAATTCGACCCAAAAACACTTGAAGCTTGAAATCCGGAACAGACGCATCACCCACGACACTGATCAACGCAGTCAAGGCGAAGCCGAAGGCGAGAAATTGACACAAGACCCGAAGAAAGGCTTTTCCCGTACATTGACAAACAGACTGACTTAACCTCTACAAGAATCTACGCCAATGTGTTGCTGAAATAGAGCAGCAACACGGCACATTTTAATAGAAATCACGCAGCCAGAACGTCAACGGCCCAGGAGGGACCGAAATTTTAAATAGAGAACCAATTCTGCTGTGTTCGCAAAGACAAACTAACTTGACAAAAAAACTCCCATAACGTATTACATACACAAAGCCTTTCTCGCTACTGCAAGGGTATCAGCTCTGTGATGGCCAATTTGGTAACCAACGCGAAACAGCTGACCTGTAAGCGGCGGGATCCGAGCGAAATTCTACTGCCAAACCGTTTCACAAAAAGTGCGGAAATTGTAAATGATCGCAATTTTGACTTAAAATAAATTCAGTGCACACATGAAGAGGCGAGATTGAAAAACTACCAGAGAGGAGTGTCCAGTGCGAGATTAATTAACCATTGGAACGTGAGTTATCAAAATTAAAGTCATTTTTTACCTGGTTACATTTTGTCACACAGTTGTACTACACGTGCCACACACGCCTTCAAATCACTTAATTTTTCTTGTAAAGCATCTTATTGATATGTCTTGGTAGTTCAAAGGAGTCACGTCCTGAGAGTAAAGATTTTTTCACGTATTAAACTCATGCTTTTCAACTGAGTAAAAAATTGAAAATACTAGCCGATACTTGATTGGAGAAATAAAACTGTCAGTAATAATAATAACTTATGCATTTTTTTGTAACTCTGCAATTTTATAATTTTTTCATGAATGTTAGTCCTTGAGACGATTTTTTTTGAAGAATCATTAAACTTACCTTATTTTTTCAAACTAAACTGACTTGTTTACATTTTTTCATGGAAGTAAGATTTAAAAAATTTTAATTTCTTTAATAATCACATTTCTTTCTTGGAACAAACGATTCCAAGTGGCGCCCACAAAAAACATAGTATTAAGTTGTGTTACAGGACTACATCACTGCAAAGGATCCAGTCACCGGTAAGTACCAAAAAGTGCGCGGAGGTAACGCCCGACGACATAATACACGACAAACACTATACACACACTTTTTGCTTTTAGTTATAATATACATAGCAACAATATTATATTTTATGGTAGATATGTCGATGACACGTTTTTAATTTATAAGGGTACACAGCGGCAGATTGATCAATTACACAATTGTCTAAATAATATTAACAAACATATGTAATTCACCTTGGAACATGAAGACAATGGACAACTAAACTTTTTAGATCTGACAATCACAGAAAACACCAACAATAAATTAAATTTTAATATATTCAGAAAACCAACGACGACAGACACCGTGATACATGCCACATCATTTCATCCCATATCGCAAAAATGGCTGCGTTTCACAGCATGATACATAGACTTTTATCTTTGCCCCTTGATAACAAAGATTTTCGTAACGAGTTAAATACCATCAAATGCATCGTGGTTGCAAATGGTTACAACACCAACGTCGTAAACAACATTCTCAAGAAACATGAAAACAGAAAAAGGAACATTAACCAATCATCAATGACTGCATGGGAGAAAAAACCACACAAATATATCACCGCAACATACACCAATTTTATGCCGAACATTTTAAAATCACTCATAAACAAAAACAGTGATATTGTAATCACTTACAAGACTACAAATAATATCTTAAATAATCTTCGCACCCACAAATCCACTTGCCTTGAGAATAAAACAGGCGTTTATAAATTGTCATGCAATGACTGTGACGCTTTCTATGGGTTTCCTCAAAAGATTTAACGAACACAAACCACCCACTATCTGTTGCAACTATGATACCATCAAATCAAAATTCGCCAAACATCTTATTAATGAAAATCATAATTACACCGATTTCAGAACCAATTAAAAACCCCTCCACTTTTGTAGTAGAGGATGTTATATGAATGCACTTGAGGAATTTGAGGTGTACAAAGCATTCAGGCATACTAGTACCAAGCCACACATCTTGAACGACCAGTTATTATTCAAATCTAATATATTGTACGACACCGCGTTGAGATACTAAGATAACAAGAATCATTTGCGGTTAATGTGCGGTGGGTCGCTGCGCAATGTACACTGTTTGCCCGATTCATGTTACAAAAAGTATATAGTTTATATGTTAAATTGTGCTATTTATGGTTTAACGTTTGACAAGTGTATCAGTGAATGATATGTGCTAAATATTTTATGCTTTGAAAATGAGACAAGTGTCTTGAAACATGTCGCAATAAGAAAGGACATCTTACGAGAAGTCACAGACGGTTAGTACAATATATTTTTCATATAGTTAACGGACATGTGGCTTGGTACTAAAACAGGTTCATTCCTACTAAAATATGAATATAATAGTAAGAATATGACCGCCATTTTGTCTTGGTCACGATAAGGCAGCCATTGTAATGTATGACGATTTAATTTTGCAAATTCGAAATAATAAAAAAATACCGGTAAGTTGATTTACTACCATATTGATGTTGATAACTTCATTTCAATCACCAAACTGTCTCTATTTACGCTTAATACGAACTCTGGACCCAACAAGAAACAAAGATAGTGATGATGACATGTGCTCTAATAATTATGGTAAGTACCATAATTATTGTAAGATTCACATAATAAATAAATACACAAAAATAAGTATACAATTTGTATATTAACAAATGGTGCCCGAACTGGCGACAAAAAAAAAAAAGTAGGTTATGTTGTGACATCTATAGAAAGCAACAGTTCATTCAAATTTTTTAACAATGGCAAACAACAGTGAAATAAGCGTAACAGAATCAGAAATAATGAATGCAGGTATTCACTCGACACCAGTCCCAACAAAAAGAGTTGAGGAGAATGACGTGATAAAAATGATGAGATTACTTTTTGATGAAAAATTTAACGAACAGAGTATTAAGTTTGACGATAAATTTCATGAGCAAAATACAAGATTTCATAATTTTAATGATAAGATTAACCAATTTGATGAGAAAGTCAGTAACATGAAAAATGAAATACAAAGACAAAATTGTCATATTGATAAAAGAATAAGTGAAATAGAGACACGTTTAGATAAAATAGAGTTAGAAAATAAGAGGGAAATAGACAAATTAGACATAAACAAAGATGACAAGGTAAGTAGTGGTAAGAATTATGATAAAATAAATAAAAATATGGTAATAGGAGATAATAATGTGGATAGCGGTAGTGATAATGAGATTTTAATGAGAGTAGAGGTTAATGGTGAGGAGATAGTTGTTGATGAGATTGAAAGAGGGGGTAAGGAGAGTTTAAGTGAGTATGGTGGGCAGAGGGCAAATTTTCCCAGTGGTAGAAGTGGAGTAAAGACTTCACAAATGTTGTGTAAGGACGAAGGTTCCTCTAGAATTTATATGGGAGACATGTGGTCTCCAAATGATCCCTTAGTTTTTTGTGTTGAGGTACCTGGTGAAGCCAGGGGGTGTTTTTATGAAGTAGTAGTGCCCTATGCAAATATAGAGAGAGAGAATGTAGCCTGGTGTGATAGAGAGAGGTATTGTGAGGGATATTGTGAGAGAAAGAGAGAAATAGAGATTTTTAAGATAAGTAGAAAGTATGAAGAATTTATGGAAAGGTTAGGAGTAGAGATGGTTGATAATTATAGTAAACTAGCGAGTACCCGGCATGCGTTGCAATGCCACTCAAAGAAAGAAAGTGTTTGTATATATATAATATATAAAGACTTCTTTCGCGTGGTCTTCAATTTAATGCGATAATATATTTAGAACAGAATCTATTCCATTGGGTTGCCATAGTAACCAGATCTAATAAGTTAGTTTTTTAAGACTCCAAAGGACCCCCCAGAGGATCGTATCGAAAAAAACACCTGTCCTATGTTGGTTCTCCCATTGCGTAAAATATTTGTGCCAAGTTTGGTTGAAATCGGTCCAGTGGTTTAGGAGGAGATGTGGAAGACCCCAAAGAACCCCCAAAAGAACCCCATCGAAAAAACACCTATCCTATGTTGGTTCTCCCTTTGCGTAAAATATTTGTGCCAAGTTTGGTTGAAATCGGTCCAGTGGTTTAGGAGGAGATGTGGAAGACCCCAAAGGACCCCCCGAAGTATCATATCGAAAAAACACATATCCTATGTTGGTTCTCCCGTTGCGTAAAATATTTGTGCCAAGTTTGGTTGAAATCGGTCCAGTGGTTTAGGAGAAGATGTGGAAGACCCCAAAGGACCCCATCGAAAAAACACCTATCCTATGTTGGTTCTCCCTTTGCGTAAAATATTTGTGCCAAGTTTGGTTGAAATCGGTCCAGTGGTTTAGGAGAAGATGTGGAAGACCCCAAAGGACCCTGTCGGAAAAAACACCTATCCTATGTTGGTTCTCCCGTTGCGTAAAATATTTGTGCCAAGTTTGGTTGAAATCGGTCCAGTGGTTTAGGAGAAGATGTGGAAGACCCCAAAGGACCCTCCAAAGGACCCCATCGAAAAAACACCTATCCTATGTTGGTTCTTCCTTTGCGTAAAATATTTGTGCCAAGTTTGGTTGAAATCGGTCCAGTGGTTTAGGAGGAGATGTGGAAGACCCCAAAGAACCCCCAAAAGAACCCCATTGAAAAAACACCTATCCTATGTTGGTTCTCCCTTTGCGTAAAATATTTGTGCCACGTTTGGTTGAAATCGGTCCAGTGGTTTAGGAGGAGATGTGAAAGACCCCAAAGGACCCCCCGAAGGATCATATCGAAAAAACACATATCCTATGTTGGTTCTCCCGTTGCGTAAAATATTTGTGCCAAGTTTGGTTGAAATCGGTCCAGTGGTTTGAGAGGAGATGTGGAAGACCCCAAAGGACCCCCCAATGGACCCCGTCGAAAAAAACACCTATCCTATGTTGGTTCTCCCGTTGCGTAAAATATTTGTGCCAAGTTTGGTTGAAATGGGTCCAGTGGTTTAGGAGGAGATGTGGAAGACCCCAAGAACCCCCCATAGGACCCCATCGAAAAAAATTCATAAACCTTCGCGGGCGTGCGCACAACAACTCACCGAAGTTTCATCGCAATCGGATGAATGGTATAGGAACGCATACGGGACAAAGAAAGAAACAAACAAACATTCATTTTTATAGATATAGATACTTACCTTGGGTGGAAGCTGATATAACAATAATAGGAGATGATAATGAAAATAATGACTTAGTAACTTATCTGATTGTGACTAATTATACTTTGAAGGTGACAGGACCATAACCGATCGTGACAAGTTGTATGATAAATTGATAGAGAATAACCCTATTAATTATGATAGTTTTGTAAAAGAATATAAGAATGTAAATAAGTATTATATTAATGATGGTAATATAATGTTTACAGGGAAAAATAAGTTGTATAGACCTAAGATTCGACTATTGTTTGACGATGGAGGATAGATATTTTATTGTGTTAAATGAACATTTAATTATGTGGACAGTGTTTTTGAAATGGACTGTTTTTATGAACTGATTTATGGTAAATGATTAAATGATAATTTGGATTGTATATTTTTGTGTGTTGATGTCAATGTATTCATGTATTCTTGATGTTGTGTATTTTATGTATTTTTATGTAAACCATGTACTGTAGAATTTTAAATAATTGAAGAAAGTTTGATAATGAATTTAAATAATTATGAGATTTAGATTCTAATGGATAATAAATGATTAAGCATGTAATATATTTGGATATTGAGATGTATTGTTATTAGTAGGTGAGGGATGAATTTTCTGATGCAATTGTCAATGATCACAGTAATGTAAAGTGTTAAAAAGGGAGAGAACCTGGGTGATAATTATTAAAATAAAAGCATTTGAGTTAGTTAAACAGAGTTATTGGGAGTTAGAGAGAATAAGAAGTTGAGATATAGATAATACACAAAGAGGGTGTTAGATATTTTAGGGACACAGTAGTTAGTGATTATATGTAGAGAAGATGAATAATGTGATTAGAGAGTAAGTAGTTGATGTTTATATTTTGTAGTAAGGATAGTGGTGTAAGGAGTGATCAGCGTGCGGCGCTGTGGCAGTTCCCATAATTAGAGAAGTGTAAGAGTGTTTGCCAATATTTGGTGGAGGGCAAAACGTTATGAACGCGTATATTGCCAGGTAGGGTACACACATCCTAGTACAAAGAGGTAATAGAAATTTCACTTAAAGAAGTGAATGGTATAAATAGAATTAATGTTGAAGCAGGTTGTTGTTATGGGGATATTGGTGTCATAATATGTAAATATGGTTGTTAGAAAGGGTGAGTAAGGTTATATAGATAAATGCCAAAATAAGATATAGATAATAGTGAATAATAGAGAGTCACCCAAACGAGATAAGTATTGATGAAAAGGTTAGAAAAAGAAAATTCATAGTTGAAAAGGTAATATAAAAGAATGGTAAAGAGTTAATAGAGAGTTGATAATAATAATAATGTTATAAAGTTTTGGTACAAGTTGTGTGAATGTGAATTGTGTAATGTAAATGTAACAATGTTAATGTGTAATGTTCAATGTTTTATTGTTATTGGTAGCAACGGTAACAAATATTAAGTAAAGAAATAACGTTGATATTGGTGTTGGATATACAATATAATTACGATTCTGTTGCAAAGAAATATGAGTATCATTAAAGTTGAGTAAAGAAAATTTAAAATATTTGAAGTGTTTGCCATAATAGGTATATTTTTTGATTTTATATAAAATGATAAAGATAATGGTTGTTGCTTTGAAAATTAAAAAGTTGTTTTATGTGTTATGCTTAGGATAATAATATGTTTTCTTGTGGTGAGGGAAATAAGTTAATATTGACTGGAGTCAGAAAGCTTTGATAAATGTAGGAATGTCAAAAGTGGAAATGGATTTCTCTGTCCTAAATCTTGTTTGTTTTGATTGTTGAAGGATTTTTAGAGTTAAGCAAACCAATGCCTCAAAACACAAACCAATGCATCTAAGGGGAGACATATCAGTTGTGGATATGGGAATAGATAAGGCCACTATTTTAAATTTTGTATTCATGTTTCAGAGTTTGATGGTGTTGTGACGGCGGTCCTGAGCTGACCGGTGCGTCAGAGCAGGAGCGTTCCGTGCCTGACCGGCCTTATGGTGTTGAGATCTCGTCAGAGAAGTCCGGTAGGGTCGGACAGGTATGATCATCATCATCATCGGACCAAGGGTAAGTGATTGTATTTCTTTTTGTATTAACACTACACGGGGGTGTGGCAACATATCTGGGCTGATCCCTTTAGGAAGTGTGAATGGGTCAATGAAAGTTTTTATGCTTCGGCATAAAACCTTTCATTGAGGGGGTTTTGTAACAGGACAAAAGCCTGTTTTCATATTTATGGTACAAAAGGAATTATTTTATTGTATTTTGCACACATGTAAATGGGTAGGGCAATTTTCCCTGTGTTTAACGAAAACAACGCAGTTACATCGGTGCGGGACGATTCCAAGCTCAAGCCTACGTGACCGGCGACACACAGTGTTATATAATTGTCATTGGCCAACAATACGAAACAGCATTAAAAAACATACAGGACGTAACAACAATGACGAATAATCAGGGCGTTTCCTATTTCGATACACCAGACAATGATGTCAATGCGCACACACTTACGCAAAATGTACATAGCATTCACTCTCGGTCTGTTGAATACCATCATAGAGTGAAGATGCTATCAATGTTGCTGGCAAAAGGTCAGCCAGGTAAAATGTGTTAAAATCAGTGACAGAAATGTAATTAACAAGAGTTAGTGCTTCACAATTATCATTTAGTTAACAATGTAAAGTCAGTGACAGAAACACTCAGCAAATACGGAAACTACGCCGCACACCTGGCCGGACGATGATGACCGTTCAATGTGGATAGCACGAAGTAGCAGGAAAGTCAAAACTGCAATCAAAATTTCTTTTAAATAATTGAGCTCAAAGTTAATAATACCTAAAACAAAAATGTATCTTGAATAATATTGTGATGAGAGGGAGAGAGTGAGAGAGAGGAAGAGTGTATCAAGCAATGCCGGTAACAAAACTGAGGCGTTGGTTTGTGTTAAAGATTATAGCAGTATAAATCAAATGGAAACACTTAAGTATGTTAATAGCTGCAAAGTAATAAAATTATCTAGTTAATCAAACAATATAACGAAGTATTTAAAGTCATGACTAATGAATATAATACAGTAGTAAGAATATGACCGCCATTTTGTCTTGGTCACGATAAGGCAGCCATTGTAATGTATGACGATTTAATTTTGCAAATTCGAAATAATAAAAAAATAAGTTGATTTACTACCATATTGATGTTGATAACTTCATTTCAATCACCAAACTGTCTCTATTTATGCTTAATACGAACTCTGGACCCAACAACAAACAAAGATAGTGATGATGACATGTGCTCTAATAATTATGGTAAGTACCATAATTATTGTAAGATTCTCATAATAAATAAATACACAAAAATAAGTATACAATTTGTATATTAACAGGAACACAACTGCTCAGCGAAGACACTAATATGTTTAATATGTGAAAACCCAACAAACGTAGTATCTGTTGATTGTGAGATGACATCTGATGTAAGTACAAACCCAATGTGAAGATTAATGTTTGATAGGGAATCCTACAACTTCAGAGGAATTCAAAGTACAGTATTTGTGTACAGTGGCGGATTAACCATTAGGCTGACTAGGCTGTAGCCTAGGGTGCAAAATTTTATCTAAAAAATGATAAAATCTTACAGCTAAATGTAAAATTGGTAATAAATTACAAGGATAAAAATTTGAGTTCATTTTGAACACAGGCGCCTGTTTGCAAAAAAATTATGATAAAACTGTAAATAAATAATATAAGTGCTTTCCAAATTGTTTTCTCCAGTTATGAGTCATTGGTGTAGCCCTCTTGTTAACTGAAAGTCCCTTCTGCAAGGATTTGATTTCAGTGAGGTGATTAAAACGTTTGCTCAGTCTAAAGCGAGAAAAAAGAATCTAGCTTGAACTTTACATGAGTCTTAACAAATTCACAAGATATTTAACTGATTGTATTCTTTGTGTAAATGATGTTAAATGTACTCTTAATAAAACTGTCTAGGATTGCAATGTAGTCCTTCTGCCATCTGGTACTTCTACTAGGAGCAGTTGCCAATCCCTATTTGGAGGTGGATAAGGGCATTAACAACCCTCAAGTGCTATCCCAAGGTTGTGGATAGGTTGAACGCTAAGCAGCTACTCATGGACTTGGGGCTACCAGTGAAATAAAACAGCCAGGGCAAATCAAAATTAGGAATGGTTAGACTGGGCTCACCAACTATAGAAAAGGCAACAGGTCTAGAAGATGTGAACCTAAAAATTAAAGCATCTGGTCATCCAGATTAGGGTTGTGTGATGGGCTAACTACACATCTATGTTAAAAACCACTTCAAGGATACTCAACTATACAGCCGTGGGCATCAGACTGATTTGGGGGAAACTAATATTTTCACAGAAATGGATATACAGATTTCAAACTTCCCTGTACGTACTTTATACTGAGCAGGCACCTTCAAGAAACTCAGGATATAAACAAAAAAAAGGTCAAGCTGGACATCCTAACAATTGAAGAAGTAAGATGGACCAATACTAGTGTGCTGCAGAAGAAAGATTTCTTTTTGTAGCAGAAACAATGGAAGGCATGAGTTTGGTACTAGTTTTCCTTGTGTCTAGCAGGTTCAAAGAGTGTCTAGTAATGGACTTCCAGCCAGTCAGTTGTGCAAACTTTCATGTCAGAGGTCACATGTTCACAGTGGTGCACCCAGGATTTTTTTTTGGGGGGGGGTTTGAAAATTTAGAAACAAGGTGCACAATTTTGGTTTTCCACATTCTTTTCTTTACAAGGAAGGCATTTTCCTGGAGAAACGACAATACGCAACTTATAAGGAGCCAATATGTAAGAACAGGTAAAAATTAACTTTGCTTCATAGAATTTTACTCATGTACGTTCCACCTATAATGCTGCAAAGGCATACTGCACGTGTAAGAATTATGAGTTAAAATCATGTTAAGCACAGGCTTACTAATTTGCATATGCTTATTGAATAATTGAAATTACTTAATCAGTAGACGCCGACTTTATTGAAATAATAATACAATAGTATACTTAAAATAATCAGACATAAAGCAGTTGCCCACTTTGTAGTGGTGATAAGGCGGGAAGAATATTATACACGTTACTAGAAAAAAGGCCTTTTCAACATATTGTATTAGCCTTCTCCTTTAATGACGAGTCTACGTACGGAGGTTTTGATTTCTATTTCTATTTCGATACTACTAAACAGTACTGTACATATGGACGAAAACAAGCATAGAAAACAGTAAACGAAACAAGCATAGACACAACAGAGTTAGAAAATGTTTAACATTTAATAGGCCTACTGCAATTATTTTGTAAACAGTGATTTGGTATGTTGTGTCTATTGCAGTCTTTCTCCTGTACATAATAGTTTGTAAATTTGTGATGTTATTCAATTTGTTTCTTGGATAATAGTTTGTGTACATGTTACGATTCAGGAAAAAACGTAGTAATATCGGTAGAAATGAGCCTCTGACAAAGCTGACGAAAACTAGTTCAGGCTACAAGGTGAAAGTTTAACATTTTTACCAATAAAAAAATTAGTGTTCGGAGTCAGTAGTTATATATGTAACTTATAATTAGTTAATCAACGGACACGTCATGGACAACAAAATCCAGGAATATAGTCAGCATTACCCTGGCAACTTAATTTGTTTGAATAAGTAACATCAATAATAGGCCCAAATGTGAAATGACTGTGTGTGTTTTAAAAAAACAACAAATATAAATTGTCCATAAAGAACAGGAGAGACAATATTAATGAAAAAATTATACCAAAACTGCTTAAGTAATATAGCATTTAATTACTTACAACCAATTACAAATATTTAGCTCAATTCTTCCATCCCATTAATGTTTCCTTCGCTGTTATTATAACTCAAATTGTCTTCACTGCTGCTATCCCGTTATTTATTAATTCTGAAATGAACTGTTACATTATACACTCTTTGGTGTGATCTTCCATAATCTTTTCAATTTTCATGACATCGTCACATCTTGATGTGTAATCTATGAAAGAAATACACTCAAATTCCTTTTTTGCTAAGTTTCTAACACTGTCTATGGAAAATGCACGTTTTTAGTACGCTTCTTCACGATTGCCTAAATCAGTTCTAGGATTAAGATCAGGAAGTCAGGATGATAGAGTGGAAGTCGTAAAATGTAATGTCCATGGTTTGCCAAAACAGTGGTTATTATAAGAGTTCTGTAGCTATGTTGGTTTACTTTGTTTAATTAGTGAATAGGACTCAGGTTAAGATAAACTGTCTAAAGAAATCCCATTATTCACTAACCAGTTAATCGTGTTTGTCTTTTTTTTTAATGATGTTGCAGGTGGATTTATTTATTCATTGAAAATTTCAGCCACATTTGTCGATGAAAACGTGCCAAAAGCAATAGGAAACTTTTAATAGAATAACACAATAGAAAGTTAAGAGAAAATTACGGCAATTCAGAGAAGAACGGTGTCTAACCACGTTTTTTTTTTAACTGACGTTGAATTCAGATTCGTCTATGTAAACTATAGGCCGTCGTTCTTCTCTGAATTGCCGTAATTTTCTTATATATTTTCTCTTAACTTTCTAATGAGTTATTCTATTAAAAGCTTCCTATTGCTTTTGGCACGTTTTCATCGAAATCTCATTTGACGAATAATGTGGCTCAGACTAGATGCACTACCATTGTAATTAATTTATCTCTTAAAAATTGTTTAAGTTACTTTGAATGTTGGTGTTTCCCCCCTTCTATGAACTGATATTCGTAAATAATTAATCGAATAGTACACTTGTCAAAATCGTCTAAATCAGTTTTTATTTCCTTTGTTGAGCATTTTTTATGGGAAGTACTGAAAGATTTTATGTCAGCCGTACACGCAGATGCTTCTTTAATAATTCTAAAAACACTACTTAGAGACACACCGCATGCCTGAGCTACCCTTCCCTGCAACTTTCTTTCTGATATTCCCTTATCTTCTGATTTAATAAACTTTTACACGTTATACATTATTTTCTGACTTTAACTATTTAGACTTTCCGTTGTACTGAAATTAACAGGCCACTCAGATTGATCTAGTTCACTCTCCAAAAACGGAAAATATAGCAAAAAACTAAACGCTCGCTTTTGATGAAAACTGGTGTTTTTAAAAAATACGAACACAATTGCATATCATGCGCCGTTGGCAAAAGAACAATTTATTCACGTCTGGTAAACTTACCTATGCTGAATTTTAGTTTATCAGTTAGTAAAAGTTAAAAGTTTACTTTGTAAGAATATATTAATTAACATATAAAGAAGATACTTTGTTTATTATGTTCTTACTGTTTGAACATACGTTGATTACAAAATGTTTTCCAGATTGGGGGGGGGGGGGTTCTAACCCCCAAAACCCCCCTTGGTTGCGCCACTGCATGTTCAACATTAGTGTTGCTCAAGAGATTTCAACACCCAAGTTGGGAAAGAAGAAGAATACATGCTTAAATAGAAAAGCATATTCTACATGTAAGGACCAGTGACATTGAGGAAATACTGAGATATTTGCTGCCATAAATCTTTAGTGATAAGGAGTAGAGTGTGTGGTCATAAAAGTGTGTATAAAAAAATTAGCTTACTCTTGCTAGCACAACCACTGGTCGGATAGAAGACGTTCTTGTATCAAGCAGACACTGCAGTAGTGTGGAGGATGTGAAGTCTTATTGTGGTGCAGACATAAATTTAGATCATTATTTAGTGTTGATGAAATTCAGAGAACGGCTCAAAAGGATACCTAGAGTAACAAACATGGAAAAGAAGCTGTGAACATCAAATGCCTTAAACAGGAAATGAAAGGGGTAATTTTCAAGATGCTATCTGCCACTGTACCCAATGAATCCCTGCTGTAGCGTGGAACCACACATCAGTGGAAAGAAAACTGACACAATAAAAGGAATGGTGTCTGACACTGCTGAAGAAGTGTAAAAAAAGAGTACAACCACCACAGAATGCCTGGTTTGATGGTGAGTATGAAATTGTGTTTAAGAAGCAGATTGAGCAAAGAATAAGATGGTTGAATAGAAGTACAAGGCAGTGTTGAGGAATACTGAGATTCAAGGATATATGTCTAGAAACTTGTTACACATAAAAGAAGCTCTTTAAGTAAGGACATAGGGAAGATAAAGCTTCAAAGCCAAGTAACAAAATACAAATGTTTTACAGACAAGCGGATGTAATTCAGAAAGGGTACACTAACAAGGGAAGGATAATAAAGAATGAAGATGATGAAATACTAACCCTAAAGAATGATGTCTTGAACAGATGGAGATTCTCAATGCTTGCTGAATTTGGCTGAAGTTTAGAAAGATTAGTGGCAATGGCGTAATGATAAAGCAGGAGTTGAGGATGTCCCACCCGATGTGAGGATATTGAAGATACCATCTCTTAGCTCAAGAATATAGGACACCAGATGTGGATGGATTACTTGCTGAATTATTTTAAACTGGTGGACACAAACTGGTGAGAGAAGTTCAAGACCTGGTAGTACAGGTCAGGGAGAATAAGGTAATCCTAAGAGAATGGACAAAGTGATGATAGTGCCTATATGTAAAGAAAAGGAGACCCTATAATCTTTAGTATCTATTAAGATACCTCTCTCTTCAACACCTGTTATAAGATCTTCTCCCCTGTGCTCAACAACAGGACAGTCCCATACATTGAGAGATGGCTTGGGGATAACCAAGGTTTCCAGAGTAACAGGTCAACAGTAGACCAAATAGATGAATTCAGACAGATCTGTGAGAACATGAGAGAATATGATCAGACCATCTGGATGCTGTTTATTAAGGTTACAGATGACACATTACTGAGAGACAAGCTTTATACAGCAATGAGCTGTGTGACAAAATTTTAAATATATAAGACCTTACTTAGGTTAGTTATGACATATGGGAGGAGACTTGGGCTCTTAACAAAGGGCGGATCTGCTGGACATATTGAAAAGAAAGTTCATCATCATCTTCACATCATGGCATTCAAAGACCCTCCAGTCATCTCTTCCTGGGTCTACCCACATATCTGTGTCCTATAGGTTTTAAAAGAAAGTTCTGAGAAAAATTATAGGGTCAATTTGTGAGAGTGGAAATGGTGATGTAGAAAAAAATAAAGCTGTATGCAGGTTTAAAACCTTACTTTCTTCATTAGGATACAGAGAACGTCATGACCTGAGAATGGAAAACTATAGGACAGCAAAAAAATTATACAAGGCCGTACCAGGTGGAGTGTATCTGAGTATAGGAGGTTTAGAAGGATAGTGATTAGGTGATCTCAGGTATTTAGACATGAGTATCATCACTCATGACTCAGGATTGACACAGATGGCAGTAGGCCAAGTCTGATGCTCATGATGAATATAGATTAGAAAGACAAAAGCCTCTTTTTCAATGGCCCAGACATTTGAGTAAAAACAATATACAACTATTTCATTAACGACTCGGAACACAACGTTTTTTATGAGTAAAAACATAAAGTTTTACCTTACAACCTGAACCGGTTTTCACTTTTAAAAAGCTTCTTCAGAGGTTGCCTCTGGTAGCGCTATCCGTCCTGTTATGGGCGACAGAATCGAATTTCAAAAGATCGATGTTGTGTGTGTGGGGTGAGATATGTTCGAATAATGCATGCGATTTGAATTGTGTCTGTTCGTTTAGGATGTAATTTTTATTTGTTTTCGTGTGTTTGTATATTTCCAATTGTTCTAGTGTCTAGTTTTCGGCCTTTTGTGTGTACGTGTACAATGTTCGTGTTATTGTCGATGTTTTTGTATGTGTGGTTTGCTTCAATTAGGTGGTTTGCAAAGGTGGATTCTGTAGTGGAGTGGAGTGCCTTAGTGTGTTCAATGTATCTTTGTTTGAAGCTACGTCCTGTCTGGCCTATGTAGAATTTGTTGCCATTTGAGCAATTTAGTTTGTAAAAACCAGGTAGATCAAATTTGTTTTGTGCTTTGTGTGTGTTCTGTTTTGTTAGTAGTTTTGTAAGCAATCTGTATCTTGCTTTTTTGAATTTGTGGGCTATTTTTTTAATGTGGGGGAGCCCATGGGTAGACCATCATTCTGTGTGTAATATTTATTGTTATAAGTAAAGTAGTTTTGTTTTGTGATAATGTTCAGAGTTTCTGTTATTTCGTTGATCAGTTCGTCTGGTGTGTTGTTCTGTTTGAGTTTGTTTTGTAGCATGGTGATTGTTTCAGAGATGGGGATGTTTGTGTACAGGTTTTTAATGTCAAAGGAGGCTACGTGGCATTAGGGGGATGTGTATGTCTTTTATTTTTTTACTAGGTCTGTGTTGTTTTTGACTGCAATGTTGTTGTCTAGTTGTGTGTGTTGTCTGATAATTTTGTTTAGATGTTTTGCGAGTTTGTATGCAGGGGCATTACGGTAATTGATAACGGGGCATATCGGAATTTCTATTTTATGGATTTTGGGAAGCGCTTGGAGGGTAGGGGCTGATGGTCGGATTTGATTCATGTAGGGTTTTTGTCTGCGTGTCATTATGTGTTTGGCTTTGTTGACTAGTTGTTTTACTGTGTTTTGGTATCTGTCGGTGGGGTCATGTTTTAGTTCCGTGATGTTGTTCTGTTCCATGAAGTTTTTTACTTCGTTGTGTAGGTTGTCTATGGAGATGATTACAGTCATGTTGCCTTTGTCTGCTTTTACAAATGTGATGTTGTGTTTGTGTGCCTTTTCCCTCAGTTTTATGGCTGTGTGTATTTCTGAGTTGTGGTTATTGTTGTCTGGTGTCTTATGTGCTCCTATTATATTGTTTATGTTATGTCTTAGTGTGTCTTGATGTTCTGGTGGTGTGTTTTGTATAGTTGTTTCAGTGTCAACTAGGAGTTTTGTTAGTGTTTGGTTGTTTTGTTTGAAATGTATGTTATGTTTTAGGCCTTTATCAAGGAGTGTTTGTTCATTTTTATTGATTGTGATGTTCGTGAGGTTTACTGTACGTGGGTAGAATTTGTGTGAAGGAATTATATTTGTGCTGATTGGTGTCAGGATTTTTATTTTTCTCTCGTGTTTTGTCTGTATGTTATGTATTTGTTTTTTTTTGTCCATTCATTTGTGTGATGTATTAGTTCAGTCATGTAATTGTGTCTGTATATGTTGGCGATCTGTAGGTGTAGAGTCAGTGCTTTGCAGTTGAGAGCGTCTTTTTCTTATATAAATGTTTTATGGATTCTTTTATGTATGTCCTTTGTGCAATGTTGTGTTATTTGAGCGGCCTGATTGTTGTGTTTGATTTTGATTTGTGCGTATTTTCGTGTTATCGATTTGTTGAGGCATGTTTTGTTGAATGTTATGTGTGTAACGATCTTTCTAACCTTCAATATTGTGAATTTGTACGTTAGGACTATAGCCCTTCTTGCTGAGTTAAATTCTTGGATTTCATTGTCCATGACATGTCCGTTACTTAACAAAATACAACTATTTCATGAACGACTCGGAACACAAAGTTTTTTATGAGTAAAAACAAAGTTTTACCTTACAACCTGAACCGGTTTTCACTTTTAAAAAGCTTCTTCAGATGTTGCCGCTGGTAGCGCTGTCCATCCTGTTGTGGGCGACGGAATCGAATTTCAAAAGATCGATGTTGTGTGTGTGGGGTGAGATATGTTCGAATAATGCACGCGATTTGAATTGTGTCTGTTCGTTTAGGATGTCATTTTTATTTGTTTTCGTGTGTTTGTATATTTCCAATTGTTCTAGAGTGTCAGTTTTCGGCCTTTTGTGTGTACGTGTACAATGTTCATGTTATTGTCGATGTTTTTGTATGTGTGGTTTGCTTCAATGAGGTGGTTTGCAAAGGTGGATTCTGTAGTGGAGTGGAGTGCCTTTGTGTGTTCATATGTATCTTTGTTTGAAGCTACATCTTGTCTGGCCTATATAGAATTTGTTGCAATTTGAGCAATTTAGTTTGGAAACACCAGGTAGATTTTTTAAACAACACAGACCTAGTAACAAAAATAAAAGTCATACACATCCCCCATAATGCCACGTTAGCCTCCTTTGACATTAAAAACCTGTACACAAACATCCCCATCTCTGAAACAATCACCATCCTACAGAACAAACTCAAACAGAACAACACACCAGACGAACTTATCAACGAAATAACAGAAACTCTGAACATTATCACAAAACAAAACTACTTTACTTATAACAATAAATATTACACACAGAATGATGGTCTACCCATGGGCTCCTCCATATCCAACATTCTAGCAGAAGTCTTCCTCCAGCACTTAGAAAAAACAAAAATCCTCACAAACAATGACAGACACTCACATAAAATACTATATTGGCACAGATACGTTGATGACATTCTAATACTATACAGGGGAAACCAAAGACAATGTGAAGAGTTACTAACACACATAAACAAAATACATAAAAACATAACGTTTACTGCTGAATACGAACACAACAATAGGATAAACTTCTTAGACCTCTCCATCACAAAACTTGAACATAGGCACAAATTCAGTATATACAGAAAACCGACTACAACTGACACACTAATACACAACTCCTCCAACCACCCAATGCAACACCAACTAGCTGCCTTCAGAACCATGATACATAGACTTAACAACATCCCCCTAGATGAAAAAGACTACAAAGACGAACTAAACACGATAAAATATCTAGCAGAATCTAACGGATACGACAGAAAAATAATCAATAAACTCCTACACAAAACAAACAACAGACAAAGGCAAAAAACAACAAGTTCATAACACTAACATTCATCAACAAACAAAATAGCCCACAAATTCAAAAAAGCTGGATACAGAATCGCTTACAAAACTACTAACAAAACAGAACACACACAAAGCACAAAACAAATTCGATCTACCTGGTTTTTACAAACTAAATTGCTCAAATGGCAACAAATTCTACATAGGCCAGACAGGACGTAGCTTCAAACAAAGATACATTGAACACACAAAGGCACTCCACTCCACTACAGAATCCACCTTTGCAAACCACCTAATTGAAGCAAACCACACATACAAAAACATCGACAATAACATGAACATTGTACACGTACACACAAAAGGCTGAAAACTAGACACTCTAGAACAATTGGAAATATACAAACACACGAAAACAAGTAAAAACGACATCTTAAATGAACAGACACAATTCAAATCGCACGCATTTTCGAACATATCTCACCCCACACACACAACATCAATCTTTTGAAATTCGATTCCGTCGCCCACAACAGGACGGACAGCGCTACCAGCAGCAACCTCTGAAAAAGCTTTTTAAAAGTGAAAACTGGTTCAGGTTGTAAGGTAAAACTTTATGTTTTTAGTCATAAAAAACTTTGTATTCCGAGTTGTTAATGAAATAGTTGTATTTAGTTAAGTAACTGACACGTCATGGACAACGAAATCCAAGAAAATAAAAACAATAATTAATACAAATAAATTTGAATAAAAAAATAATTAATAATAAACCTGTTGACCAAATAATGTCTTCATCTTCCTTAGTTTTTGAGACATTGTATAATACCAGTAGGGATATTTGTTGTAGAATAAACAGATCTAATCAAATCAAATATGTACAACAATAAAAAAAAAGCTAAAATACACATGGTGGGATTCAAAATTAAATTTATGCAAAATTACAACAGTCCCACTTTAAAGTCTTCTGAATGCTGGATCTTAACAATTGAACAACAAAAGAAAACTGAAACTGAAGCAATGGAAATTTCTTTGCTGATTGGTAGTACACCGTTCTAGATCAAACTCAGAACAGACACCAGGCGGGGGGAATGAAAGGAATGAAATATCTTCTTTTTAAATGAGAACATCTTTGTACATAGTTTCCAGTAGTGTCAACAACATTTTGTTCAATAGATGACAACTTCTGGCCCTTACATATACATCCCTTAGGGGGGGGGGGTGAAATTTTGGACAATCTCAAAAGTAACAGCAAGATTAGTTTTAATGAGTCTTAACAGGCTTTTAGCATAATCTTTCAAGTTGATGCTGATGCTGATGATAATGATGGTGAAATTAATAATTTTATATCAGTCTTTTGTAAGCTAATATGAATAACATTATAAACATTTTGTTATTAACCTAATAAAAACTGAGTGTGTTGTAATATAATACATGAATTAAATATTAACATGTTTGATGATAACTGTTTTACAGTACAACAATTACTTTACATCTTTTATTTTAATATAATTTTAGTAGGCTAGAACAACGCACAGAATGGTGTTTATCACTATGAACAAACAAATTTGATAGGAGTCTGTTAACGATCCATTGTATTCATTATTCTAAGAGAAATTTTTCCAAACAATCTTCTTTTTCATATCTCTATAGAAAAATTACTCCGATTAGCGCTTTCAAGCTTCACAGCTCATCATCAGATCAGAACTCAAACAGACCGGAAGATTTCTGATCTGATGTTGAGCTGTGAAGCTTGAAAGCGCTAATCAGAATAATTTTTCTATAGTGGTGTGAAACTGTGTTATTTCTGTTTGTGATTATAACCGCTAACACAACTTTACTAATTAAATCTTCTTTTTATCAGACCTTGACACATTTACAATCTGTTCTTAAATAAGCTATTATTATTTTAGAAACTAGGACAAAGAAAAACTGTTTTATATATTATCCCAGTAGAAACACATCTGCATGCAGTTAGCCATCATGTGTGTTGTTCCTCTCGGCATGAATAGGCAGTACCACAACCCAAAACTGCTTACTCACTTCTTTTCTTTTCAATCTAGTTCAATTCTTATTAATGGGATTACTACACCTATTCCGTAATTTGGATTGATACACAAAACTAAATTAATAATCCAAATTTCACAATTCTTATATATTGGGTGACTGTTACCTGCTAAAACCTGATACCAGCAATTATCATTGTAATTTTTACTTCTTAATACTTTGACACCCCCCCCCCCCAAAAAAAACTTCTGAGGATGATACAAAATTTTGGAGGTCGTAATGTTTTGAAATAAAAATTATGATAAATGGGGGAATCTGGTATGAGATTTTACCAGAAAAAAAAATTTTGTTTGTTAAATTAAAAGTAAATATGGGGGCTGTTTGATAAGTCTGTGCAAAGTCAAGAGATGGCACTTGTATTTTCAAGAGAGTCAAGAGATGACGTCATTTTTATTTTCCCACATCTCTGCTAGGAGCTACACCATGTTTCAGTCACATAAATTCATAATTCTATTTTGTCAAGTATTTCATTTAAATTGATCAAGTATTGTGATTTGCAAACAATGGATGAAAGAGAATTTCATTTGGTGATGAAACATTACTTTTTGAAAGGCAAAACTGCACAGAAAACTAAATCCAAGCTGCATAAATGATCTGGTGAGCCAGCTCCATCAGCTAGAACAGTTTACAAATGGTTTGGTTATTTTTTTAATGGTTACATGAGCACAAACGATGCTGAACGTTCCGGATATCCTGTTCAGGTTACAACTGCAGAAAATATTGAAAAAATGCATAATACGTGATGGAGGACAGACGCTTCATGTGTATTCGTGCATGAAATTGCTAAGACAATAGGCATCTCAAATGAACGGGTGCATTGTATTTTACACAAACATTTACATGTGCGAAAACTGTCCGTAAGATGGGTGCTGCGTTTGCTCACAATTAACCAAAAGCATGAATGAATAAACATTTTTAAGCATGGTTTGGAGCTGTTTCAACATAATCAAGAAGAATTTTTCTGCCATTTCATAACAGTTGATGAAACTTGGATACATCACTACCAACCTAAAACCAAGGAACAGTCAAAATAATGGATTGCAGTAGGAGAACTTGCTCCAAAAAAAGCAAAAACTGTTTCATCATCAAGTAAGGTGATGGCCACTATCTCTTTTGGGATACTTGTGGCATAATCTTAACTGACTTCCTGGAGAAGTGTAAAACGATAACTAGGGAAATTATGTGTCTCTGCTGGGTCATCTAAACAAGGAAATAAAGAAGAAAAAACGACCACATTTGACAAAAAAGAAGGTTCTTTATCACTAAGACAATGCACCAGGTCACTCTTCCGTGATTGTGACAGCAAAATTGTTTGAATTACACTATGAAATTCGTTTGCATCTCCCCCTACTCAACAGACTTAGCACCTTCTGACTAATATCTGTTTCCAAATTTGAAGAAGTGGCTTTCTAGAAGGGATTTACACAAAACAATGAAGTTATTGCTGAAACATCCTGCATATTTGAAGACTTGGATAAATCATACTATAAGGATGAAATCTAAAAGCTTGAGCATCGTTGGACTAAGTGTATAGTCTTGAAATGAGATTATGTTGAGAAATAAATACGATTTTTCTCAAAAAATTGTGTCTTCTTTATTTTTGCACTGAGTTATCAAACACGCCTCGCATAACACTAGAATATATCTGGCACTCACATAATCATTAGCACTGCTGTTATAATTATCATTATCCACTACGTAATTACGGCAGTGTTCTTTATAATCTAATACTCCAAGTCCATCAAGAATGATAGTGAATACGTTTTCCACAATACAGTTATGCATAATCATTTCATCCCTGTAGTATATGCTCTCCCTGAAAAACAATCGATTTTGTGCACTAACATTGAAAAAATCCTGCATACCATTAGCTAATTACTAAAAACATAAGATTTGACACTTTTGAGATTCTTATTATGACTAGTTTTGTTTACCTTGCCTAAAAGACTAACAGAATAATCACTGTTGCGCACCACTATAACAAATTATTCCGATTAGCACTTTCAAGTTTCACAGCTCATCATGATTTTAATCATGATTAAAACCACTAACACAAATTTCTTAATTAAATAAAAGACATTAATTCTTTAGGTTACTGTTGACAGGTAACATACAAGTGTATATATTTTTATTAAGCTGAGATGTTTGTATGTTAACAAGGAGATCTGAAGCATTGTCACTTATCAACATAAAAATTTCTGAGCAAGAAAGAAAGAATAGATAGTAAAAATATGAAATACATATACAACTGAAAATTTGTGCTGTGATAATTTTTTTGTTTTTTGAAAGCTTAAGTGTAACCGATATAAAAAATGAGGTGGATTCAATGTTGAATACAAGAGTTGCTGAATTTAAAATGGGTCGGACAAGTACAACTGATGACCCACATGTTGGATGTCCCATTGAAATGACTACACCAGAAAAAATAGAAAAAATCCATAAAATCATTTTTGTAGACTGTAGAATGAAAGTGAGTGAGACTGTTGATATACTATCAATGGAATGTGTGCGCAGTATCTTAGACAAACATCTGTGTATGACAAAGGTGTGTGCTAGATGGGTCCTGCGTTTGCTGACAGTTGACCAAAAAAAGTGTTGGAAGGATGTTTGAACCGATTGTTTGGCACTCTATCTGCACAAGCCAACCAAATTTTTGCGTTGATTCATAGCTATTGATGAGACTTGGGTCCACCGTAGCACTCCTGAGACCAAACAACAGTCAAAATAATGGACCATGAAAGGCAAACCAATTCCAAAGAAGACAAAGACAATTCCTTCTGCTGGTAAGGTTAGGCGACTGTTTGGGTTGTCCGTGGAGTAATCTTTATTGACTGCCTTGAAATAGGGGAAACAATTAATGGTGAGAATTATGCACATCTACTACACCTTGTAAATGATGAAATCAAGAAAAAACTCCCACATTTAGCAAAAAAGCAAGTTCTGTTTCACCAAGACAATGCACCATCTCACACGTCAATTGTTGCGATGGACAAAATCAAAGAATTGAAGTTTGAATTGCTTCCTCACCAACCACACTTGCCCTATTTAACCTCGAGTGAACTCTACCTCATTCCTAACCTCAAAAAATGGCTTGCTGGAAAAAATTACAAACAACAATCAAGTCAGCAAGACGTTACTTGATAACGTCATGCTGTATTCAGCTACTTTGAGTACTTGATGACAAATCAGCTTATGAGTCTGGTATAACCGCTTTAGAACATCATTAGAAACAGTGTGTAGAGCTAAATAGAGATTATGTTGAGAAATAAATTTAAATTCATCCAAAAAAGTATTGTTTTCTTATTCAGGCTCGGAACTTTTCACCTTATCCTTGTAAACCTTGGATAATTATTTATTAAAACTTTCTATATATGAAAAAATAATGTCATTTACAAGAATTTAAATTTGTTTGAAGAATAGCTTAGACAGTAGTGACACAAAAACACTTGGCTACAATACTACCTAATGTAAATGATGTGATGGCAAACACTATAATATGAAAAAGTAACAAAGCTGCATTTATTTAACCACTGCTGTACAACATTTTTCAGATGTTCATTACAAACATTGATAACATTGACTATTTATTTATACAGTGAGCCTTTTTTAAAATCAATTATTTACTGAGGAAACTCTTAGCAATAATGATACTGTCTGTACCAAGTTTTCTAAAATATTCAAACAACTCAGTAACAGTATTGAATTACATACCCAGGTGCAAATGAAACAGTTATCATTACAGGTTTGTTTGGTTCAAGGATGCCCTGTTCTGGTGTTATGCTAAATGGTGATTCTTTTCCTAATGCTAGATCAAACTGAAATTTATCTCTGCCTGTAACGACAACAACAACAACAAAATAAATAAAATAAAGATTTAAAGATAGCCTACATAAAAAACTTGGTTAAACAAATTAACTACCAATATAGGTTAAATAATGATGAAATAATAAACATATTGTTATGAGGTTTCCACCGATCATTCTGTTGTTCAGTGGAAACAGTATAACTGACACAAATAAAGTCACTAATTACAAACCTTAATTTCACACAAACAACAGGTAGAAATCAGCAAAGGCACTCTTATACAATAATTTCAACTTAAATTGTCCAACACACACCAATAAGTGTCAGCTTCTATAGTTTTGAATTATTCAACACTATAATCACTTTCCACTAATCTGTAACAATCACTTGATCCGCTCTGAATAAATCACCAGCTGTAACTGAAATTGGGCCGCATCAAAATTTAGTATTTTACCTCCGCCACCTTGCATTGTAGTCGGATAGTGAGCCTGGATGCTGGTAGAGTAGTCAAGAAAACAATCTGGTAAGGGCAACACAACTTTTATGACCTAGAACAGTCCACAGTGTTACATAATTCTGCCGCATAGAATGATCTGTAAACATCTAGAACAGTTTCACACACCAAATCACGTACGCACTCAGCAATGTAGTTTCATTATGTACGCATACGCACGTACGCACTCAGCAACTGTACCTACATTATGTGGACCTTAAAGATAAATTGTTATTATGAATCCCTAACCCTGTGAGAAACAAAAGACCTAAGAGGAGAATACAATGAATGCAACAGGACTAAAGAACATTGTGATAAAAGCTAAAGATTACTGTTAGGTTTGATTGAGTTAAAATTAATTGTTATATTTAATGTTAGATTGCATTAGATTTACACTGTTAAAGTTAAATGATATTCAAGAAACTGAAAAAAAAAGTTTCATATTAGAAAAACATGATTACATTTTTCTTGAAACAAATAAATATGTTCAACTACATCATCTAGTTGGGCTAAGAGGCTGGCACAGAATTAGCAGGCATGGAGGATTATCATGTGGAGACCTGTCAGGGAAAGGTAGAACATGATTGAGTGATATCAATTAGGAACAACTCAGGAAGACAACTCTTTGTAGTAGAATAGAGTATTGATTATCTAGAGTTATCAATATCAGCACTTTTTCTTGATAAACAAATTTTCTTGATGACTTAATTACCACATTAAGAATGATCATTTCTGGAAATTTTCATAAAATAAACCACAATATTACAAAAAATAGGAAATTTATTCATATTAATTGTCATATATTTTTTAACGATGAAGGGTTTGTGAGGATTGGTCAAAAAAGTCTAACACAAATTATAAATTATTTGTGTCAACGTTTTGACAATATTTATTGTCATCATCAGGACCTGTGTTAAGACATTGTACATTGTACTTGCTTATGCGCAATCTGCCTAGCGCACTTACGTCACCGTGGCGGCGCTGCACGGGCCACGCTGCTACAACAAGTCAGTCTACACTCAAACTTTGAACAATGTGTTTGCACCCTTGTTTTCTAGCCAAGCCGCAGCAAACTAAATTTGCTATGTTCTTCTTATTTCCGATCTAGCTTCAATGCTACACATTACGTAGCCTTACATTCATCTTATATTTGGCTATGAGCTAAGACGTAATTGCGTAGGCCTGCGCTTCTAAATGCTTTCAATAAACGTTACTTAGTCATACTTTACAGTCCACTAATTAACGTAATACACTTTCTGATTTCCTACCAGCTTCCTTACGCTTGCAAAACTAACTCAAGATGATTTTGAGAGTGTTAAGCACGCAACATATGGTCCTCCGCAACCGGATATTATTCTAGCCTTACAGGCAAAATTCTCTGTCCACAAGCGACAACATTTTCGGATCGCGAGTGACCGCACTTTCGTCCAGCGACAGCATTCTCGTCCAGCGACAGCATTTTCGTCCAGCGACAGCATTCTCGTCCAGCGACAGCATTTTCGTCCAGCGACAGCATTCTCGTCCAGCGGCATCATATGGTCCTCCGCAACCGGATATTATTCTAGCCTTACAGGCAAAATTCTCTGTCCACAAGCGACAACATTTTCGGATCGCGAGCGATTGCACTTTCGCCCAGGGACAGCATTCTCGTCCAGCGGCAACACATGGTCCTCCGTACCCGTATTTGTACTTCACGGACGTGACTAAAACCATGGACAATTCGTCTTATGGTTTAGTGCATTAAGCAGGCCTATCAACATTTCTTTTCTTCAATTTAAATTCAACAACTCGTCAATTAGCACCTACTTCAGGGAATCGTATCACACGACATTGGGGACTTCATATTTCGCCAACCGAACATTGGAATCATCATTGCAGTATATCCAGCACGTGGCATTCAGCATTGGGAAAATCCAGAGCAGCCTATCTAAACAGGATTCCACCGCATTGGACATCAACGGACAGGCAACGACCATGTCTACATTATCCATGCTTGAGTACCTGACACGACTACGAGGGTTCCGACTGGCTTTCGATACCTTCTAGAACATGCCGATAAGTACCATTTCAACTGATTGAACTCATGTTGTGCATTAGTTTCAACTTGCATAATTCGCATATTGTTTCTCAATATTATTAAATTAAACAAAGCAGTATAGAAATAATAATATGATTTAATAATCTAAAACAATTTAAATATTTTTCAATAATTTGAATATGAACTTATAATTTTTTGTGAACTCAATTAATATTCTCTTTATTTCTAAGTCATATCTTTTCAAACAGCACTCATGTCTTGATGATTACTGCTATATTGTTTGTAACGCCTAATTCAGGATTTTATTGTCACATAAATTTAGTTAAGATATGTTAGTAAGTATTACCGTGTCGTTGCGTGACTTTATGATTTGGACTTCCTGCCTGGTCTGGCTCATCTCGTTGCATTAACTTGGCCTTTGTAGCATCATTTAAATTCTTTTTCTTTTTTATTTGTTCATACCCAATCATGGCGGATATGAAGGCGCTGATCAAGAAACGTGGCACGATCAAGGCCTCTATATCGCGCATAAATACTTATGCCGACAATTTCGATCATGATACGCATGACAATCATGCATTAAAAATAAAGCTTCGCCACCTTATGGAACTATCGGCTAAATATGATGAGATCCAAACACAAATCGAGTCCGAGGACTCCGATTTTGCTTCTGCTAGCGACAGGGTTCAAACAGAAGACGATTTATGCAGCATAGAATTCAAGCTGCAAAATTTAATAGACCATGCCGAGGAAATGACCAGGAAGGCGGCAAGTCCATCTGAGGTAGTTACATTCAGCACGCCTCCCATTCAATTGCAACCTATTAAGATACCCTGCTTCTCAGGTGACATAATCGAGTGGCAACACTTTTACCACATGTTTTTGGAGCTAGTTCATGTCCGAACGGACCTAACTGGCATCCAGAAGCTTCATTATTTGCACTTATCATTAAAAGACGAGGCGCTGAATGTCATAAAATCGCTACCTATCACGCACGAAAATTACACGGTGGCCATTGAGTTGTTAAGGGCGCGCTATGACAATAAATTAATTGTAACCACTTATCACGCAGCAAACGTACTGGGCATGAGACACATTCAACGTGAGTCCGTGCTCAGCATTTCCAAATTCATAGATGAGCTCACCGCCAACATAAATGCGCTGAACTCATTAAAACTTTCTGTAAATACGTTCGAGCTTATTTTTGTGCATTTTCTATCCCAAAAACTTGACAAACATACGTGCAGGTTGTGGAAGGAAACCTTAGGCGAAAAACAACTTCCTATTTATGATAATTTCATTAAGTTTTTAAATTCAAGACATCAGCTGTTACAAAACATAAATGCACCGACCGGTTCGCCTGGCTTTAGACAGGTTAGCGATAATGCTTCTTGTCGCAAGTCAACTAAGCGCGCGGAGTTTACTGAGTCACTAGTCCATACTCCACCAAACATTAAATCTTGTCAGCTGTGTCGTGGTAGTCACAAACTGATTGAATGCCCGCAATTTATCGCCCTACCGCCTATACAACGTAAAGAAGTGTTGATACACAATAAATTATGCCTGAATTGTACACGCTCGGGCCACAACAGCTCGTGTTGTCCTTCCAAATTTTCATGCAAGGCATGCGCGAAAAGGCACCACACTATGCTCCATGCTTCGATAAATCAGTCTAGCAACAGGAACAATAAGCAATGCTCCCTGAAGCAACAGACGAATAAGTCAATTTTATTATCCACCGCCGTATGCACTACTATCGATCATCACGGGAAAAGGCGCCCATGTCAACAGGATTGTTGGATTCAGGGTCCCAAGCTAATTTTTGTACTATGGGTTTCGCTCGCTGCATGGGCCTAAGGCTAAACAAATCCGAACTGCCTATTGCAGGTATAAATAACTCATCATGTCAGGCCAATTTTAGCACGCGCGTGCGCTTAAACTCACGTTATAGGGACATCACCTTGAATGTCCACTGCGCTGTTCTGCCCCGAATCACAATCTTCCAACCGAATCCTTTGACATCGCTTCCTTGAAAATTCCTAGAGGGATATTTTTAGCTGATCCGCAATTTAATAATTCGTCCCAAATTGACATATTACTTGGGGCACAATACTTTTTGCAATTAATTGAACCGACCAAATTCGTTCGAAGTCCACATTTTCCAACAATCCAAGAAACTAAACTAGGGTTTATACTCGCTGGGAATCTACCCTTCAACGTGGACATGACCAAACCGGTCTCCTCGTTCATGGCTCGTGACGGCATTAATGATACTCGCATTAATTACCGCGCGCCAACCGCCAATCGCCAGCCGCCAACCACGTCGCGGAGACACAGCAGCTCTCTGCAAAGGGCAATTGGTATCATGTCGCCTTGCATTACAATCCCGCGGACATCCTATCCCGTGGCGGTTAACCCCGTTTGTTACACGGCCACCAGCAACGGTGGCATGGTCCTTACTGGTTCACGCCAACCTCTAGGTCAATTACCCGTTCCCAGAGTCACTCCCTCCAAGTCATTTTCAAAATGCGCCGTCGACTATGCCGGTCCTATGTTCCTACGTCAGGGCGGGCAGCGGTCCAAATCATATACAAGCTCTTCCAGCAGGACGAATTTCAAAGGTCCGATCAAGACTTCGCCAGTCCACGTGGGGCTAAGTCAAGTCAAGCCGGTCGCTTGTTTTCCATTTCAAATGATGCCGGGGTTCCCGAGCCGTTGATTCCAGCTCACTTTTTGGTTGGCTCCCCCCTTACCGCTCTTCCGGAACCTGATTATTCGGTTACAAATATGGGTCGCTTGGGGAGATGGTAGCTCTTGCAAGGGTTTACTCGTTCCATTTGGAGGAGTTGGTCCCGAGACTATCTGCACCAGTTGCAGCAGCGAAACAAGTGGAAAAGACAGTCGAAAAATTTATCGGTAGGACAATTGGTCCTCATTCTGGATGACAATGCCCCACCATTGGTTTGGAAGCGCGGCATTGTCACTCAGACATATCTTGGGCAGGATTCGTTGGTACGTGTTGCGGACGTCCGTACTGCCAACGGCATTCTGCGCAGACCCATTCATAAGCTGTGCCCACTTCCGGTGGCAACAGACTGATTGCGCCTCGGTGTTTCATGCCCGGGACATTGCCGGTCGAGCACATGCTCTTCCATACACATTTTATTGACTACAATGTTGTTTATGTAACTCATATCATGTAACTTATGTAAGGTATACCATTTATGCACTTATATGTGTTGTATCATTAATGGACGCCATGTAGCGGTGCACTGGTGAACATTTAAACGTTTTTCTTTTCTTAGTGTGATGTCAATTATGGTGAACGGTGTGGTGCAGTGTATAGTATTATATTAAATTTTTGGGTATTTTCATTATATTATTATATTAAATTTTTGGGTATTTTTATTGTACATTATTATCGATATTTGTGGCATATATCGTACTTCTACTGTATATTGTCATAGTGAATTTTCCAGATATATTACCTTGTATTGCTGCGCAATACTGTTTATTACACGCTAAGTGTCACGCTGTTATTTTGTAAATTGGTTGTATTTCTTTAATGTTTGTGCAAGGCCACCCACGGTGTCCTTATTGCCATGTATTATTGTCATTATTGTTCATGATTTATCGCATATTCAAGCCTTTGGATTATTGTTACATATTACCTATGGAGCATTGATTAATGATGTATTTAATTATATTAATGATGTACTCGTTTATATTATATTTGTATGTTTGCCAGTATTCATGCATACTTGTATGCGCTAAATAATTTGTTCTTTTTTTTTTACTGCAACTATGTCAAAATCGCCGATTTTGAGGCGGGCAGTATGTTAAGACATTGTACTTGCTTACGCGCAATCTGCCTAGCGCACTTACGTCACAGTGGCGGCGCTGCACGGGCCACGCTGCTACGACAAGTCAGTCTACACTCAAACTTTGAACAGTGCGTTTGCACCCTTGTTTTCTAGCCAAGCCGCGGCAACCTAAATTTGCTATGTTCGTCTTATTTCTGATCTAGATTCAATGCTACACATTACGTAGCCTTACATTCATCTTATATTTGGCTATGAGCTAAGACGTAATTTCGTAGGCCTGCGCTTCTAAATGCTTTCAATAAACGTTACTTAATCATACTTTACAGTCCACTAATTAATGTAATACACTTTCTGATTTCCTACCAGCTTCCTTAAGCTTGCAAAACTAACTCAAGATGATTTCGAGAGTGTTAAGCACGCAACAACCTGTGTATGGATACATGAGAAAATATCAAACACAACAGATCAATTAGTTGAGTGAATGTGTTTGTGTTTATGTGTGTGTGTGTGTGTGTGTGTGTGTGTGTGTGTGTGTGTGTGTGTGTGTGTGTGTGTGTGTGTGTGTGTGTGTGTACGAGTGCACATACATATGTGTGTATGGTGAAGGAGTTGAATATTGTCCGTACACAAGGCCTGATGATGACAATAAATATTGTTGAAATGTCAACACAAATAATTTAAAATTTGTGTTATACTTTCTTGACTGATCCTTGCAAAATCCTTCATTGTTAAAATTCATTTATTGATGGTCACTATGAAATTAAGGATTAACTGTTATAATTATGCCATTTTTCAGTTTAGGTCAATGGTCTATTTTGTTCATCTGTGTTTTAATAGACTTTCCACATTTCAGCAATTCTCACAATATATGTATATATTGTACATATAATTATGTGTACATATAATTCTCATATGTAGTAATGAGTCAAGAAATGTTAAAATTGAAATTACACATTTTCATATTACATGGACAAAATTAACAAGAAATTGAAAAAGTACTATTTACTAAGTATGATAATGCTATCTATGAAGAAGAAGGAAACTTAAAGTTAAACCTGTTTTTGATGTGACATAAAAGAACTCTTCTTTTGTATCAGTGACAAATACTTTGCCAAACTGGATAAACTCTTTTGTGATCACTAGAATTGGTTGATATAGTTGAATCTCCAAATCAGTTATCTGCAAACAACATAATAACATTTAAATAATCAACATTTGTTAGTAGATATATTCACAAGCAGAAAATGAAAGTGTTGTTCACCACCATATAACAAACAACTCTCATCATATTACTTTATTAGATAGGTAACTAAATCACACAAAGTTCATTAAAAATAGTCTTCTCATTAAAGTAATCTTGTTATTTTGTAAATGATCAAATCTGACAAAAGCAAACAAATTTTGTTCAATAGGAATATCAAATATACAGCTGAGAAACAACTGCCAAAAGAATGGTCAAAGTAGGCATGACTATGGTAGTGGCGGTGGTGTTCACAGTAGTAGTAACAAATCCCACACTCAAGAAGTGAAAATCAGGGTTTGTAAAAGCAAAATACAACCAGTATTACCCAATACATCAGAGACTAAGCCAGATACAGAAACAACTGAAAGAATTTGACAAATAATAGAAGTAAATCTATTAGGGAGATTATAAGGAAAGACAAGATGCAATAGGTTGGCTAACAATACCATGAAGAGTATAATGTTACACATATTCTTTTAATGAAGACAAAAATTTATAACTTACAGTAAGTCTTCTAAAACTACAATTAATCACCAGTTAACCTTTTACAATGGTGTGAATTTAATTGAGAGAATTTTTAAATTGAGATTTTTCCAAGGAAGGTGAAAAACAGATACCGGTACTTTATTTGTTGCAGTCACGATGAAATGATAAAACAATTCTATCATATATTGTAATGTAAATTACTACTTTCAATTTTTATTTACCTTAGTTGACAAACAAACAGATATTTTTACCTCCGCATTTCGGACGCCATCTTGCATTACTGCCAACGGAAAAAATTGTTTACTTACCCAGGTTCGGTTAGACGAACTGGAGAAGAGAATGGTTATTTCAATAAAATAGATTGATTACTTGTATACATCTTTTGAACTCTTTTATTATGCATTTAAATTCAAATTCATTTTTATTACAAAAACAAAACAATTTAAAGTCATTCGACTCCTATCATTATCCAAAAAATATTCCTTCTCCCTCTCTTATTTCTGATGTGATTTTTTAACGATAAAACAATAACAATGATTACATGATTTCATACACTGATAGTACCTACATTCAAAATAGAAATAATTAAAACACAGAAATAGTTAAATTAATTTTATGCAAACCAGCGCTTCATTCATACACACATATACACCCCAGGCCCTTGAGATCTCATTTTTTGGTAATTAAAAAACATTTCTTTCCATAATAAAATTTTATATTTGATTTTAAATTTTTGTGATATCCCGAAGGTTACTTAGCTGTTCATTTTTTGGTGATCCGCAACTGTCCAGTCTCTTACATATTTTTCTTCACTCGCACATTTTTTTTCTTGTTTTCACTCTTTACACTAAAACTGTTATTTCATTTAGACTATTTTAAAATGATGTCTTTCACAATTTATATTTTTGTTACAGTATAGTTACATTATTTTGTATGGGCGTTCTGGAACTTTTGTAGTTTCAACTCAGTTTATATGAAACGGGCAAGCACACGGCCCGCGTCCGCCATCGCTAGATGTTGGATGACGACTAATGTTACGCCAAGCGTAGTTTGTTGGCGTCGTCCTGCAGTTAGTGGGACACTCCCTGCATTCCTGTGTGACGTCTGTTAGGTTTGGCTTCTGACGTCATATGGCATGACCCCAAATGTGCATAGTTCATAGGTCAGATTTCTAAAAATAACTGTTTCCAGCGGCTTGATCGCCCGACCTTGACACTAATTCGTGTATATTATTTTCCACAATCACATTTTCAAATAATACTTTACATTTTACCAAAATATCCCTGAGTGGGTTGACTTGTCCCGTTACAATATGAGTATAAAAATCCAATACTTTTTGCACAAAGTTTGCGGGCGTGGGTCACCGATTTTGCTCATACTGAGATATGTTGAAGTACCTTGGAAAAAATGCCCACACTCAAAATTTTAGCCATCTACATGCCTTCAGTCCTGACATAAGGCCTAAATGTGGTCGATTTTTACTGTTTTCTAAAATTAATATCTCTGCACCACCTTCACTAAATCACCTTGCATGAGGGCTCATCTTTTTAGTAAAATTAAATCCAATTACCTGAACATTAAGACACTTTTTCACAGCTGATTGTATACAGTCATCTTTAGCTAAAAAGTGGAAGATTTTTAGAATGCCCCTCACACACAAATACGTGCACGCAGGTGAATAATAACGGCTTCGCAGTGATAACTCAACAGATACACAGGTGACAAATGAACAATTAATTTTAAAAACAAAGAAAGAACTTCTAAAGAACAGTAAATAACACAGTAAAACAAATACATAAATGTAAATAGTGTAAATATTCAAAGTAATGTGTAATTTTAAGTTGTTAGTGAAAATAGTTTTTCTATTTAATTTAAAATGGGTGCACTGTTGTAAATAATAACTTTATTGAGGTAAGTTTATGTTATTAAAATATTAATGGGTTTAATTTTATTTAATAAATATAATACTACTTTTGTAGATGATTTGCTATGGTTTTTAAAATTTAATAATGATTCAAAGTTGATGCTCATGTCAGACACCCAAGCAATTTGAATTATTTTATTATTTGTAATTTATAATTTTGTTTTTTTTTATACGAGGGTAAGTCAATAAGTATCTGCAAACAATTTTTATAATTTATTGTAACAGTGGTACAAATCTAACAGCTCATTTTCAACATAGTTCCCTTGCTTTTCAATACACTTGATCCATCATTGCACAAGCTTCCCAATCCACTGAAAAAGGTTTTTGGCTGAGCAACAAGCCACATGTGCACCACTTTCTTCACTGCTTGGTCTCTGGAAAATTGACAGCCCATTAACCTTGACAGGACCAAAGAGATGGTAATCTGAAAGGGCGAGATCAGGGCTGTATGCAGGATGCTCCAACACCTCGAAACACAAATTCTTAAGGGTTTAAACAGTGTGGGCAGCAGTATGTGTCCTGTCCGTGCGTTGTCATGCAACAAAAGTACTGCTTCCGACAACAGGTCTTAGCGTTTGGATCTAATTGCAGACTTCCATTCATTGGACAGCATCTCACTGTAACTTGCACTAATTATGTTGAGCCCTTTTCCAAGTACTGTTGCAGTATTGGCCCTTGTGAGTCCCAGAATACTGTAAGCATTACCTTTCCTTCAGAGTGTTGACTCTTGAATTTCTTTTTGACTGGAGATTTGGGGTCATACCATTCCATGCTCTAGAGTTTGTTTTCATGCTCAAAGTGGTCCATCGATGTTTCATCTTTAGTGACTATTCACTTCAAAAAACTTTATGTTCATTAGCATAGCGGTCCAGTAAGTGCTGACAGGTGACCACACGATTGTGCTTGTCTTCTTCAGTGAGCTGCTTTGAGATCCATCATGCACAGACTTTATGGAAACCAAACCTGTTAAATGAATAATGTCATATCCAGAACCATGACTAATTTGTAGATGGTATGCTACTTCATCAATGCTCTATCTTTGGTTGGTTTGAATCATGGCATCAACTTGTTCAATAATAGCATCAGTAGTGGAAGAGGTTGGGTGTCATGCTCTTTCCTCATCCTTGACACTTGTTTGACTGCTTTTGAATTTTGTAATTCATTCATATACACTTTACTGTAGTAAAACATTATCCCCATATTGGTTTGAAAGTTTTCTATGGATTTTAGCTCCTGATACACCTTCAGACTACAAAAACTGGAAAACTGTGAAACCTACCAAGTGTTTATATATATTTTAAAAAACCCTTTGTATTAACATGTTTCACCAAGTGCTCAACGAGTCATCAATCAATATCGTGACAAAAACTGGATCACTGCATGCTGTTCTTCATTGGTGCAAATGGAGAAAGGGGCAGCCATGTTTATTGTGCAACAATCCACAGCTGACTGACAAGATTAGGGCCGAATTAAGGTATCTTGGCGCCCTAGGCTAATTAGATTTTAGCACCCCCCTCACCTCCCATAGGCTACTCTTACGTTTATTTCCAAGGGGCTGAATGAAGCTTTAAACACCCTACAATATATTTCTTAGTTAGGAATATTTGAAATATCTTACTGCTTTTGGAAATAGTCTCAAGAATTGAAAACTGAGGCTATTTTTCAGAGATTGTTTTAGAGTTACACCTTCAACCATTTGTAGTTTGCATGGCTTTTATAAGGAACAAATTAATTAAGTAGTAACAGAATTATAACAGTTTTATTAAGGGTACATTTAACATCATTTACACAAAGAAGACAATCAGTTAAATATCTTGTGGATTTGTTAAGACTCATGTAAAGATCAAGCTACATTCTTTTTTCTCGGTTTAGATTGAGCAAATGTTTTAATCAACTCACTGAAATCAAGTCCTTGCAGAAAGTCACTTTCAATGAACAAGAGGGCTACACTGGTCAGTTTATCCTGGCGCAAATTTAAGCGTAAATAATACTTCACCCTCTTAAAGCTGAAAAAGATCTTTTGCCACTGCAGTTAGTGACGGGCATAATAAGGAAAATGTGCAAAGCTGTCTCAACATTAGGAAGCAGCTAAATACTCTACAGGGGAAACAAAAGACAATGTGAACAGTTACTAACGCACATAAACAAAATACATAAAAACATAACGTTTACTGCTGAATACGAACACACAATAGGATAAACTTCTTAGACCTCTCCATCACAAAACTTGAACATAGGCACAAATTCAGTATATACAGAAAACCGACTACAACTGACACACTAATACACAACTCCTCCAACCACCCAATGCAACACAAACTAGCTGCCTTCAGAACCATGATACATAGACTTAACAACATCCCCTTAGATGAAAAAGACTACAAAGACAAACTAAACACGATAAAATATCTAGCAAAATCCAATGGATACGACAGAACAATAGTCAATAAACTCCTACACAAAACACAAAACAAACAACAGACAAAGACAGAAAACAACAAGTTCATAACACTAACATACATCAACAAACAAACTGAAAAAATAGCCCACAAATTCAAAAAAGCAGGATACAGAATCGCTTACAAAACTACTATCAAAATAGAACACACACTATCAAAACACACACACAAAGCACAAAACATATTTGATCTACCTGATGTTTACAAACTAAATTGCTCAGATTGCAACAAATTCTACATAGGCCAGACAGGACATAGCTTCAAAAAAAGATACATTAAACACATAAAGGCACTCTACTCCACTACAGAATCTACCTTTGCAAACCACCTCATTGAAGCAAACCATACATACAAAAACATCAACAATAACATGGACATTCTACATGTACACACAAAAGGCCGAAAACTAGACACTCTAGAACAATTGGAAATATACAAACACACGAAAACAAATAAAAACGACATCCTAAACGAACAGACACAATTAAAATCACATGCATTATTCGAACATATCACACCCCACACACACACACAACATCGATCTTTTGAAAATCAATACCGTCGCCAACAATAAGACGGACAGTGCTCCCAGCGGCAGCCTCTGAAGAAGCTTTTTAAAGCGAAAACCAGTTCAGGTTATAAAGTAAAACTTTATGTTTTTACCTATAAAAAACGTTGTGTTCCGAGTCGGTAGTGAAATCATTATATTTATTTAAAACTAACTGGACATTAATAAATTACTATAGTAGGTTAAAAAATAAAATCGATTGAATTGTATCATTTGTTTGTTTGTAAATCTTTTTATTGTGTTATATGTGTATGTTCATGCTCTAAAATTAAAAAAAATTCACATTGAGCATTTTGATTTAAAACAGGAGTAGTACCAACAGTAGCAAAATATATATATTCAAGTAACACTGCTAAACACAAATAAAACTGCTAGATTTTTGTTTAACATACACTGGGTTCATTTATCTGATCATTTTTTGGTAGACATTTGCACTCCAAACATTATAACATAACAAAAATACACATCAAAGGAAAAACAAATGTACCATCAAAATTCATGGTAAAATATGCAATAAACTATAAACGCAATCCTTTTAAGTAATCAAAACAAAAAGAGAAATAGTATAATATCTAAATAATTGGGAAATAGAGAATGAAAACTCAGGGAGTAAATAATTTAATGACAGTGACAACCAATGACTGACGATGACCAAAATACCCAGAAGTGGAGATCAAATGACAAAAAATGGAAACAATATTATTTAAAATATTGTTACCACGGTCTCTCTGATCGTCATGGCACAGTAAAAAATCTGTATGGAGAACCATACGTGACTTCCATGTTGTAATATTTATGTTTAAAATAATTTACTTGAATTCGGTTCGGTAATTTCTAAAAATATATCGACCACCCTCAAACTAATTTTACTATTTATAGATATTTTTGTTATTATGGGGTAGTCGTTTAATATAATATTATTTTTAGTCACTTTATCCATAAAAATTAGGTAGGGTTGTTTTATTCTTATAAAGAAACCGAACTACACAGACAATCATCCCTCCTCCGAAGTGCTCCGAAGTCACTCATGGACCCTGAGCATCTTGCTGAGAGTTCATTCCCTAAAGACGAAAAGTCTGTCTATGAACCGTTCCTCTGTAACACGTGCAGTTACACTGCCCAGCGATCCACAAGAAGCAAATCACTATCCACGCTGGGCACTTTTTTGCCATGCACGCGTTGTGTTGGTGTGGATTTCAGCACTTTCCATTTAAAAAGCGTGCAAATGTAAGAAAATAAACATGAATGAGACCAGAAATAACGCGAATTGTGTGTGTGTGTTTTGCCTGCCTTTTTATTCTGGTAATCATAATAATAAAATGGAAACGTAAACATTACTTAATTGAGATATGCTTGCCTGCCACGAACGATATATTTTCTCTCATACATGATTTAAATTAAAATGAAAAAATATAGAATTTTGTTAAAGTTAAATGAAATGTTTCCATATAAACTACTTCTTTGTTGTCAATAACGTAGTACACATATAAAACTTATAAAATTTACTTCCTCCATCATCAACTACCATTTTCATTTTTTTTAAAATTACCCCCTCCCCCTTCAACTACCCTTTTCATTTATAGATATTTCATCTACCTTTCTACAGTGGATTATTATGACCTTCTTTTCAGGATACTTTATTTATCAAAATTAAGCATTTTACTCTTGTTAAAACATAAAATGTTGCAGGTAACTACCCCTTTACCTTAACCGATCTTCACCAAAAACAATAGGCCTTGAGTCCTCTACAATTCATGGCTGTATGGAAAAAATTATTTGATTCTATTTGAATTTGCGGCTGTTATCGTTTGCCATAGAAAAAATTCTACACACAGACACTTTTTGAAAAATTACTTTTTTTCATGTTTTGATGGTAGTACAATCAGAATCTGCCGTTATCTCGAACACGATTTTTTTCGGCATGACCATACTTCCATTTCCTTATGGAACATGGAAGTAAAAATTATCTCAATTTACATGTGTTTATACGGTATCAACATTATATGTACCCTGTCTGTACTACTTCTGTCAGCGTGACACGCCTCTAATTCAAGCAGCAAATAGCGTTATAGATGTGTCACGCCTGTTTGTTTACATCAGGATTAAGTTAAGAACGGAAACAGTATATATGCATGCATAAAAACAAAAACTACATCATAAATCAAACAAAAACTAGATCATAAAACATTCCATGTTTCCAGTTTTTGCTGATATGTGCATATAACTATCAACAGCACAAAGTAAGATTACAGTAATATGAAACCTTATATAGTGATTATGTACACATATTATACAACATAATGTTTCTCTTTTAGTAAATTATATAAATTTTTAAAATAAATATACACACATACATACAAATTACATTATACATTTACTAAAATAATTACAGATAACTTTATTATAAAATGATCTTTAAAATAAATACTCACATCTTCTACAAATGAATTGTACTCTACAAACTGCAGTGCACATTTGTGTATCTGAAATGCCTCTACTTCTTCATCAGTGTTAACAATTCTGAATTCTGTAAATATGTCACGCATGTGTTCTTCATTGAGTGCAAATTCTACTTCAATCTGAAAAATACATATAATTATTAGTGCTGTCGATCGATCAAAATATTTAATCAGTTAATCAAGAAGGTTTAATCGATTAATTGAGTTTGGGTACTAAAAAATTACCATACTAATGGCTTACAAATTTAATTTTAATAGATGTATCTAATTGTTACTTTTTGTTTTTAAGTAACTTATAAAAATCAATATATTAGCATGGATACATTTAAATAATAATAATATTATAATTATAATATGTATGAACAGATGTAATAATATGAACTGTTATCAGGAGACTAAGTGACAAATATGAATTTGAAGGTAAGGATATGGTATAACATTAGACTCACCTAGTCAGTACTGCTTCAACCAGGATTTTAAACATGTGAGTGTGTTTACATGGTCCCGATCAAGGGCTGCTCTACGTTTAGTAACAATATTGCTTGCATCACTAAACACTCATTCGCACGGAACTGATGTAGCTGGAACGCAGAGCAATTTTTTTGCTACAGATGAAAGAAGTGGAAGCTGAATGGAATGTGTTTTCCACCACAGTAAGGGGTCTGCAAAGTCATCATCCAGTTCTGCCAAAGATCTGTAGACATCAACCTCTGTTGCGAGCGGTGTTAACGGAGCTGTTTCTTCCCTCTTGTCATCGTCTTCTTCAAAAACAAGTTTTCTTTTCTTCACATTTTGTTTTATTTCTGTTTGTGCAGTGGTCACAACTTTATTGGAAATTCTGTTCCACACTAATTCTCTTGTTTCTCTTGGAAGACATTTCAAATATTTAAATCTTGGATCAAGAGCCGTAGCTTCTTGATACATTTCTATTTTAGGCCAAGCATTTACTCTTTCCGTTAAATCATCTAACAGAGCTGTTTTGAATCGAGTAACGTAACCAGGATCCGTGTCGGTAATTTTTATACTTACGGTACTCTTAAATGAGTTATGGCGGGTACAACACTTGCCGTCACGTATTTACTTCCTCCAAGAAAATCACATATTTCCAAACATGGTTTAAGACATTTATACATTTTTTGTGTCATTTCCCATTCCACTTCAGTTAATGGAATGATGTTTGGTGGATTGGTGGATATTATAGCTACAATTCCTTCCTTGGTTTCCAGAAGAGACTCGAACATAAGGCATGTACTATTCCATCGGGTGACTATATCTTGTTTCAGTTTGCACTGTGGAATATTAAGTTCTTTCAGTTTTTGGCATAGCTGATTTTCTAAATAAGGACTCTGCTTGAAATGACCCACCATTTTTCTACATTTGGAAAGCAGTTTATCTATAGACGCATTCTCAATTGCTGTATTCAGACTTAATTACAGAGTATCAGCAGTGCACCTAACATTATCGTATTTCGAATTTTCGACACCAAGAACAATATTCCTGGCATTGTCTGTACATATTGCAACTACTTTACTTTGAAGATTCCAGTCAGACACAACTTGTTCGAATTCTTCCGTACAATTTGCTGCACTATGTTTCTCCACCACATGTTTCACTTCTAGCGCAGCGCTGCAGAACGCCCAGTTAGAATCAATCCAAAGAGCACTAACACCCAAATAACCTTGATTTGCTATCGATGTCCAGAAATCACCTGTTAGGCCAACAAATTCAGTTTCTTTTAGTTTGTCTAGCAGCTTGGATCGTTCGACATCATAAAGTTTCTCAATCTGGCTAGTTACAACGTCTCGAGATGGAAGATTATAAGAATTACTACCTACACCTTCCCTTAAAACTTCTTTTAGCCCTTCATCCGAAATTATATTGATAGGTCGACTGCCTTTTACTATCCATTTCACAATTTTATTTGTTAGTTCAGCCTCCTTTAACGAAGAGATTGGTTTCACTATGAAATGATTCAAGTTCGACTGAGATGAACTTGCATTAACAACAGATGATTCAGCAACACTTTGTAAGGGATGGACGTGTTTTAAATGGTATTGCAAACTGCTAGTGTTACCGCTGTAGCTAAATGATTTCCCACAAAGCTTACAGAAAACGGTTTTCCTGTCCGTCACTTTACCACTGTTGTTCAATTTATATCCAAAACTTCCACTGAGTCTTCCTCGTAAGTCTTCGTACGCCATAACACAGATTTCACGCATGGTATCAGGAAACACACACACAAAGTAGCCTCTTTGAAAAACACAAGTTTTCCTCACCTGAATAAACACACTGTAACACGCCACCTGTGCAACTGTTACTATTATAGCAAAATTGAAAGTTAAGGGCATAGAAATGCACGAAACGCTTACGGTCAGAGGGGAAAGGCTATGTGGAGGAAGTCGCTGTGAGATGTGAGAATTTACATTGTTTTACATATCAGAATGTTTTATAAACATATCTGAGTGTTGTTTGGTCTGTCATTGTGTACTGCTGAGACGTAAAAACTACAGCCTTTCTGACCGTTCTTATCGCAACGGAATTTGCAAACTGTACACTTCCACTCCTTAATTACACGCGACTATCTCTAGAGTTTCTCGTTACATAAAGGCATTCTTCGTATTAATTTAACTGCAAGAATCTTTTAATCCTGGACAACAAAAAACTGTGAATTATAACTTCCCTTGCTTGAATATGAATAACTTTCCTATCTTTGCTAGTTGAAGGAAAAGTATCCTTTTTAACAAATCTCGTTACTGGATGATAACACAAATAATTACAATAATACGTAATTGTAATTACAGAATAAAAACTACCAATAGAAATTAACTAAAAAATTAAATAACTAATAAAAATGAGAGACTGTAAAACAACGATATAATTAAAAATAAATTGAAATAATAATAACAAATGCACGACTGAGATAGTACGTTACACAATAACTAAGAATGTACGGGTAACTAAAACATCACATGCAAAGTTAGCGACACCTTCACTTACATACCAGCTGATTTTCCGGTACCCTCCCGCCATTCACAATTTCAAAGTGGACTCGTCCATCTATAAATTCTTAAATTGGTTTCTGCGCATATGCCCTTAACTTTCAATTTTACTATACTATAGGTCGCCCCCATTGTTAGGATGAGAGTACAGGCTCTTGTGGGACTCTTATTTTTAGCATACTCACCCCCTCTCAGACAATTAGTAGTAGGCACCTGACTCAGCCTTCTATTGTAGATCTTATCGTACACGGACTAAATCTGACATGCCGCTACCTGGCTTTTGAAAACCACTGCAACTACACCACCCTTTCTCTTTCAGTGTTTTTCTGGGAACTTCCAGCAGTATTAAATGATTTAAAATAACGGGACTCTCGTTCAAGAGACAAGACATAACTCAGGTATTTGGTGGACAAGCTTCAACTTCTCATAAAAGAAAATTTCACAACCGATTAATTTTAATCGACTCTATTATTTGATTAAGTAGTTTTGATTGATTAATTGAAGTTCAAATTTTAATCAGTTAATTGGTTCGATTAACCGATTAAATCCACAACACTAATAATTATAAAATACATTCAATGAAAACTATATATACTTCTGCTTACCAATATATGGATCAGAACTAAATTTGTTGTTAACCACATGCCAATTCTGGTAAATGGGTGCTTTTAGCTTTTTTATACCTCACACTTTTATTCTGAAAAAAATGTAATAAACCATACCATGTTTAATGAGAATGTATTGTATTCCACACATTTACTCTTTCTTAAAAATAACAGTTTTGCCTGACTGATTCTATGGTGCTGACCTAGTAATTGTTTTTTGTCCTTTAGCCTTCATAAGTCATTTACAACTTACAGGTAATAGGTGGAAGACTTATCCCAGCCCTTTGTTGGTCCCTAGCTGTTCGCCACCCTTGGTATTTATACTATCCTTCATCCTGTAGATATACCTTGATCCAGATGGAAGTTCCCCTCATCAGGTTTACAACCATATGGCATATGACCGAACTTGAAAGTTAAGGAATATGATTTATTAACGAATTCAGTGTCATTTTAATAAGGAAATAAGTATAAAATGCATAATGCAGACAATACCTGCAACTGTTGACATAAGTAATGTCATGATTTTTAGAACAAACAGTATTTAGGTAAGCCTATGCCCACTCCTAAAGGTTCTCTTTCAAGAAAGGAGTTTGGGCAAAGCAAGGAAGGGAGGGATTTTTATACACTGATATTGTACGGGACATGGTCTTCAGCTTTAGCTTTCCTCGCAGTGTTTACCATAGTGTGTTTTAAAATAATTCATATATTGTACTGGTAATGCATTGTGTAAGTTATATGTAGTGTAACACTTCATGTTGAATTTTGTGTAGTGTTAGAGATTACTAATTATAAGTATAACACCAACTCGGAACACAAAGTTTTAATTGGTAAAATCATAAAATTTTTTACCTTATAGCCTGAACTATTTTTCAGCGAAAATATATCCGAGAGAATTCCATAATTATTAAGCCACAAGCCACCTTTGGTCTTCTGATTTCCAACACACTTTTGTAAATATAATGTGCACTAGCTTACAGTACAAGTTAGATTAAGTTTTTACCACCCGAAGACAATCAATATCATCATCTGCTGAAATGTTGTGTTATATTATTAAAATGCCCAACACTGGCTTCTTCAATTGTTCACTCTTTGTAAGGGGCAGATTATGGAGACAGATCACAGAGCACATCACTTGTGGCAGCCTCCATTACATGTGGAATGTGTGTGCATGTGCACGCCCACATCATGTATAAGAAGGTGCTATTGTTCGTAAGTATCAACATCAAATTCTGCCACTGTTGTTCCAATCAAAAAAGACATAAAGCTAGTATTCAATAATTATAAAAGTCTGATATAGTGTGTTATACTTTCTTTTCACAGAACTGAGTACATGTAATATAATACTTAAAATATGCATATAGTCACACTCATATATAAAGTAGAGGATTGAACTTACATCGCATACTTCTCCAGGCTTTAGAATGATGTCCACAAAAAGTTGCAAAACTAAATTTGGTTCTGTTACAAATTCAGAGCTTCTCACATACGTGACTGACTTTATACAAAAAGGTGGTGTAGTTCTCACCAACATGTCTGCAACTACACGACTTGTGTTGCCCATCCTTATACTTTTTGATGCTTTCAAACAATGATTTGTACTAGTCATTACATCATATGGATGTACCTGCATCATATAAATGCTATGAGTCAGTAGATTTTCATCATAAAATGCTGTAACAAGTAAAACCTAATAGGACTATTGTTATTACTACAGTGTACACAAAAATAAGTTAGTAATGGAACTTAAAGCAGAACATGCATTATAAAAGTTAATAACAACTCTATTTTTGGTTTAACATGCATTTTATTTTTCTCAGTTACAAACATTTTGCCCATTGTAAAATAAAGATCTCCATGGTTTATCCCATTCTTAGTGTTACATAATGCGGAAATGTGTTATGTAATATGGAACGTTCTACAAGTTTATCGAATGTTCCAGTGGAATCCAGCTGTAATGTGTGTGTGTGTACATAATGCTGCTACTTTGCGGTGAAAGACAATTACGCGTCAACTATCGGGTCTATACCAGACCATACCGGTCCGCGTGTGCTGTGTTCAAGGCCGCAGTGAATTATGTTCTGGTGTTTTCTAGTAGACGCCTATTAGCAAATATTCTGGAACGTCAGCAGGGAATAAATACAAGTACTCAAGTACAAGAGACGCTGAGGTCAGTTATTGTCAGGCGATACTCTGTGCATTTAAGTGGCGATTTACATAGTGCGGTTTGAAGTAGTGTGGCGAAGTGTTACGTTTTATAATCAATTGTATTACAATACAATTGTGGTTTATATTAGTTGACATTTTATTGGTGTGAACAATTTTTATTTGATTTGTAGTAAGAGACTGTCTTGTTAATTACAAACTGTTTAATTGTGATAATTAAAACTGGTGATTAGTGACTTAATTGGTGTCTTGTATTTTGTTTTCCATTGTACCATACGATAATCAGTAGACCGTCATAACATTATTCTCACTGAGGACTGGGTGAAACATTTGAAACTGAAAAACAGTTATTACAAGACAGTATTTGCAAGTAAGAATGCAATAGCAAATATTGTATGACTTTTAAGAGGTGTTGTAAGTATGTAATAAGAGACCAGTAAAAGTGTTGAAATAGATTCAAAATTCTAGTACAGTTTTTGGGCCCTGGTGTCCAAAATTTTGAAATTTCCAAACATGAATACTATATTCAGATAGTGTTGAAAGTTCTTTTTTAGTTTGATACCCTTTATGCATTTTTATGATTTTTAAAATAATTTTGATCCCTCACATAATTCCCCCTGCCACATATTTTTGGAGGATCAATATCAAAAACAGTAGGGCTCTTAAGATTAAAAGTATGGAAAAACATGACAAAGTAGACGGACAGACACATGCCAAATGGTTAACACTGAGAACTTGCTTCAAAAAGTTATGTATTGTTATGACATCACAGAACAATCTACATGTTTATCAAATGTTTCAGAGGGATCCGGAATGTAATGCGTGTAGCGTATGTGACTCTCAACGCATTTGCTAGACTGTACCAGAATTCGGGTGGCCGCTCGCTGACAGTGTCAAGGCCGCAATTAATTACGTCGTACACTGGCGTAGTTTGGAATCTTCTGGTCTGTGAGCGTTGTATAAATACTAAGCGACAGCGGCCTTAGTTTTCAGTTATAATCACAATATATTTACAGTGCGGTTCGAGTTATTATCGGGCGATATTACTGTGTGCGTTCAAGTGGTTATTAGTGAAGTGTTTTATAATCGGGCGGTATAATTGTAATACAATTGTGTTTAATATTAGCTGACATTTTATTGCGTGTGAACAATTTTTATTTGATTTGTAAGAGACTGTGTTGTTAATTACGGACTGTTTAACTGTGAAAATTAAAGCTGGTGATTAGTGACTTAATTGGTGTCTTGTCTTTTGTTTCCACTGTACCTACGATGATCAAGTAGACTGTCGTAACAATATCAAAAGTTATAAAGTTCAGAAAAATGTTTTGAACTTTAAATATGTTTTTGAACCTCAAGTTTTGAACATTTTGTTTTAAATTGAGTGTTAACCTTTGCGTGCTAGAGTTATACCACAATTGTATAAAATCTTAATTACACCAGTTGTAACTTACAGTAGCTAGATTTTGACCTCACATGCAACAGCTAAAGGTATTTGGACACTTTAAAGATATTCTAAAGAAAAGTAGTAATAAGAATACATGGAAGAAACACATAAATGAAAGGCAAATTCTGAGAATAACATTAAGTGACAAGGTTGAAAATATCCTCGAAAATATAAAGAATAATTGTAAGTTTACAAGGTCTCAACTGGCTAACTGGTTGGGACCCATGGAACAGTGCTGGAATAACAATTACTCCTCTAATCCCTCTAATATTATAAATGGCATAAGAGAGCAAGAAGATCAGTGACATACAAGTGTCATACATACCATATATCTACATGATACAGTAAGAGTCTTGAGGGTGTCGGCAAGGATGGGGAAGATTGGTGGCATATTGTGACAAAGACTAAGGTCCACACGGCAATATGTATAGTGCCAGGATAAGTAAGTAGTGGGGAGTAATGTAGTCATTACTGCCAGTTACTTGGGTGAGTTGTGTAATAATGGCTTTTATGTTAAAAAAAATATATAATTAACTCCCCCACCTCTCTCTCAAAAATCATTCAATTCTTTAAACATTTTCTTTACTGAATTATTTAATATTATTTAATTCAAAACTGGTGTCCTGAATACATACATAATATGAGCTTTAATGACATAACATAAAATCATTCTTGAAACTTTCCAGCTTTCCTTATTATAAAAAATATATATCTTTAAACATTACTACAGTACAGACACTTCTCTTCCTTAATGGCAACTTAAGAGAATAATTTTTATTTAAAAATACCTGTTTACCTGAAAGGATAATTGCTAGATAGAATAACTAGTTTTTTTTAACAATAATAATTCACATAGATGGACATAACATTTTTGAGCAGTGCTTGTGAAAAGGGAAAACACTCACTTATCATCATTGTCATTTATATAATTGTGGAATTAAATTAAATTGATGAGTTCCTTTTCAAGAAGTTTTTAATAAGATTGAAACTCATTACCTTAAAGCATAGGTCATCTGCTTCACAATTTAACATAACTAGCTTTGGGATATGCACAGATGCAGTAATTCCAAATTCTACAGGATCTAATTGTGCTCCATCATTGTGAGTACATTCCTTAGCACCACTCTTCAATCTAACAAGAATCAGTTTTTATTTTATTACGACTGACATATAAAATTACTTCATGAAACCTTATAAAAAGTGAAAGCCTAAATAATTAAATTAACATTAGTATAGAAAGACTACACTATTGTTAGGTAAGTTGATGATATATTTTGTTTGTAGGCAACAAAAGGATATTCACAATAATAAAGTTAAAATAACATCTAGAAAAGTAGCTCTAAAAATAAATAAGACCGGGACAATGTATCCTTATGGTCTGCAGTTAACTGTTATAGAATGCAGATACAAAATCCTAATGAAAGAACACGCATACAGACACACATGCATGCACGTATGTGTGTGTGGTGTGTGTTTATTTAAGAAAACAATATTGAGTAATAAGAAAAACATTTTATTCAATTGTAGTGACAGGTCTAATTGGCAGTTGCAGATGGTGGTGGATTGATCCCCACATTTCAAATGCACGCAAAGTTTAGAAAATGACAATTATTGTTGTTTTGTTTCCAATGGCTCAATTTGGCTCATGCCATTCTTGACCTAGCTTCCCAATAAAGACAAGGTAGGTCTTTTCTAAAAATGACAATTAAAAAAGAAATTTTTTGCTTGGTTTAGGTCCATGACTAGGCTTCTCAATTTTTTATTTTAATGAATATTAAAATAGTTCAAAGAGTCTTCCTGCTATGCCTACCTACACAGTAAAATTCATTGGTCTAAGTGCACTTGTTTTATAGTAGTGTTTTGTATGTATTTTTAAAACAAAAGAAGTCATATAATCAGTTCTAAAAAAGAAGAGAGGATAGGTTTGTGACAAAAAACTATATTTTCAGACTATTTAGTCAGTATATAAACATTACATAGTGTGTTAGAAGTTTAAAGACAGTAACCAATAATAGATTTACTAATGAGAAATGTCCTCAAAATTTTGAACTTTTGACTGTAGAGTATTAATTGTGACACCAATAGAATCACTTTCACTAATAATAAAATGATAATATATATATACTTTCACTTATGAACTTACTATTGTCACTTCCCAAACGTTTCAAGATGTTGTTTCTCTTCTTCAGTGGGTTGAGTACTAACTGTCGATTACAGAATAACCATTACGGAATGGAGTGTGTGGTGGGGGTTGATGGTGGGAAGGGGTTGGCGCTGAGGTTCGAATTATGTGTATGGATCAGTGTGTCAAATAGTGTATGTGATTTGTAATGTATCTGTTCATTTAATATGTTGTTTGGTTGTAATGTGTGATATCTGTATATTTCAAATTGTTCAGCTGGATACACTACTGTTTGCTAGTATCAGCACCTTAAACATTTCACAGTTTTTTGGGCTGGCTCAGCTAGATAAAGTTCATTTTGTCATCTCCCGTAAGGTCAAGTGTGCCTTTTATAGGCATACTCAGAGTGTGTTGTGTTGGTTGTGTAGTGTATCCAGCTGAACAATTTGAAATATACAGATATCACACATTACAACCAAACAACATATTAAATGAACAGATACATTACAAATCACATACACTATTTGACACACTGATCCATACACATAATTCGAACCTCAGCGCCAACCCCTTCCCACCATCAACCCCCACCACACACTCCATTCCGTAACGGTTATTCTGTAATCGACAGTTAGTACTCAACCCACTGAAGAAGAGAAACAACATCTTGAAACGTTTGGGAAGTGACAATAGTAAGTTCATAAGTGAAAGTATATATATATTATTAAATTAACAAGTGAACGAAGAGGATGCAACAACAAGATAATAATAAAATGAGTCTGATCTACATTCATAGAGCAAGATTCATAGAGTACAGAACTAGTAAAACACTCGATTGTCACAAAACACTAACTAACCTATAACCCAACACAACACACTCTGAGTATGCCTATAAAAGGCACACTTGACCTTACGGGAGATGACAAAATGAACTTTATCTAGCTGAGCCAGCCCAAAAAACTGTGAAATGTTTAAGGTGCTGATACTAGCAAACAGTAGTGTATCCAGAATTTTTATATGGAATAAGTTTAATGATAAGTAGTAGAGTTGGTGGTGTCACTACGGGATTTACTATCAGATTTTACCAAGAACCCAATGGCGACCTACTCAATAGAAGAGGATTATAACCCCGCCTCCAAACCCCCTAGGCCCTGGAGGCAAGTTAAATGTCTTGAGAAAATTATTGTATTTAATTCAGAAACAAACGGTGGGTGTTCATAGACATGAAGTGCACATGAGTGCTTCTAAAAGCAAAATCAATCCAAAATTTAAACTTTAAGAATAATGTACTTGTTGTAACGGGGCAAAAGAGAGGGAAAACAAAATTTTAAAATGTGATTTGAATATTTTCAATTTTATGTCGCCCAAGTGTAGTGTCGAGACGGGTGTGAATTGGCATTGGAATATGTAGTCTGCAACGAGGGAGCGCACGCGCTTTCAACCGCGCACACAGTCGGCCAAGTTTCTCACTCTAACGGCACGAACTGGTAAATTCTTTCTGGCCCGGCGCGCGGAAAACAAAGGCAGTCGGCGAATAACATCTCAACGTACCGGACGCGAACAGTGGGTGCATCCGCCGGCTGGGCACAGTTTTCATCTCACCCGCACAAATTACATGGGAATGTAGGGCCAAGACAGTGTAACATAACAGATAAACCGCGCGATTGTGTCGGCGCGCGGGTCAGCTAAAATTTAATCATATAGACCGACCGGTAGAAAAAGGAAGAATTTAAACTCCAACAGTTCGGCAGTGATCAAAATTTAGTGAAGACGTAGTTTGACGCAACAGTGAAACACCAAGGAAAAAGTGCAACGTGTGTTCGACAGGAAACCACTAACAGAGTAACTATATGTAAACTCACAACATCAAATTATTTAAATTATCTTAAATTAAAAAAGCGCTAAATTTAAAGTATGGGGAAAATTTAAATATGTGTGTATGAGCGAGTGAGCAAACTGGGCTGTCTTATCTATATATATATATAAGAAAGAAATATTTAAGCTAACTAGAGTAGGAAAGCTATATCAGATTTTCGATGTAACATTAGTATCAGTAATTGTTCAAAGAAAAGATAAAGATGGAAAGTAAGAAATTTAAAAAGAGAGAATATAAAGAAATGTATTAAAAAAGAATAAATCCATTACATTATTTCACTTGATATATATGTGTGAATAATCATTTCAAGTACCTGATTTCATTTTCTATGCTGGTAAATTCGCTATACGAAATAGGTACACCATTAGACGATCTGGCCAGAGAGTTGACAAATAAAAGGTAAGTGGGAGTTTGAGATCATTTAATTAATTATTTAAAAAGTTATAAAACACGACAAATGGTGCGGCGTGACCAGGATTTGGAATAATTAATATATTTATTCCAAATTGGCCTATTTTAAAGCACAGAGAATGGAATAGGGTTGGCGGAAGCCGAAAATAACTTACGTAAAATTTACGTAACATACGTAAAATAAAATTACAAGGTGTTGATCAATTGTGCATGTTAGATTACAAGTAAAATTTAATAGACCAGTGAAATAGAACGAAAAATGTCTGACAACGAAAAAGAAATTTGATATGAGCGAAAGTGACCTTGAACCACAGTCATTGGATGAAAGTGAAACGCGGACAGCTGGTCCGAGCAGTGAAGGAAGCGCTGTTACGGAAACAGCTGTTGGCAGTAACGTAATAATTCATTCCACCCCAATTGTGACTCAAATGCAATTAAGTGAATCAGCTGTTGACTCTGGTAACTCCAGTTTCAACAAACAAAAATAAGCAATCGAATGACGATGATATGTTGACACGCTTGTATAGTATGATGTGTAGCAATTTCGATAAAATCAATTGTCGTTTTGATGCTAATGACGAAAAATTTGATAATAAGTTCGATAAATTGAATAATGAAATTAAAGAAATAAAGAGTAGTTTCAAAATACAGAATAACAAATTTGATGAGTTAAGAAGTGAATTACAGGAACAAAAATTAAAATGTGGAGGGAATTTCAATGAATTAAAAAAGCAAAATAATGAATTAAAAAACGATATTAAAGAAATCAATAAAAATGTTGAGAAAACCAATGAGATATTTACCAGTAACGTTAGCAAATTAGAACGAAATATTGAGAGAATGGGAGTGTGGGTAATAAATACAGGTAAGAGCAAAATAAATGAAAATAACGGAGATATATGTATTAACAGTAGTGGTGGTAGTTTAGATGCAAAACAGGTAGCGGTAGACAAGGTGAGTACCGATAATTATAATAATGAGTTAACAAGTGATAACAACGAGATAATTAAAAATGTGTTAGAAAATAAAGTGAATAATAATAGTGGAGATGAAGTTTTAGTGGAAATAGAGAGTAGCAATAAGATAGTGGTTGAAGAGAGGTTGGGTTTACAAAGGGCAAATTTTCCCCCTGATTTAAATGGAGTAAAGACTCCAATAGTGAGTTATGAGGACAGAGTTTCCTCACGTGGTTATAGAGACAAGGTGTCTCTAAGTAGGTCCCCTTTTGTGTATCATGAGTTCCCTGAAAGAATCAGGATGGGTTATGATAACGTTATGTTGCCTTTTGTGTGGAGTGATAGAGACAAAGTGAGACGGTGTCATGATGAGAGGTATTGTGAGAGAGTGGTAGAATTATTCAAATTGAGAGAGAAAGAGATAATATTATTTGATGTTGTTAGAAGTTACGAAGAGCTACTAGAGAAATTAAAGAGAGAGAGAATTAGTAATATTGTTGACTTACCTTGTTATGAAGATAGTGCAGAAATAAATGATGATAACGTTGATAATTATATTGAATGCTTACCTGTGCATAGACGTGGAGTATTAATAATAGATGATTCTGAAATTGAGAGGTTAAAATACTTAGGGGTGATGGCTAATAATACAGACGGTGACGAGACCAAAACTAATGAGGTAAACAGGCTATATGATTTAATAATAATGTGGGATAATCCAGTTGATTATTATGTGGGTTTTTACGGAACAATTTGAAATATTAGAGAATTATTATATAAATAATAATAATGAAATGAGTGTGAGTAAAGATGATAATTGTTATATAAAAATAAGACTATTATACGATGATGGGGGTTAAATAAAGATTCAGTGAAGGGACATTTTAAATATTTTAGTTTATGGTAATGACCTGGCTAAATAGGAAATGAGGTGTGGTAAACAGAAAAATGATGACAAGAAATTGTAAATAAACTGATAGTGAAATTAATTGTTTGTGTTGTAAAGATATTCTATGTAAACAATGTGTGCATGTAGTAGAAATTGATTTTAATTAATTAATTAATTAAGTTAATTAAAATAATTGGTGTTTGAATAATTGATTGAACCAAATAATTTGAGATGAATTAATTGATTAATTTAAAATGTTGTATAAAGAGATTTAGATAATGATTTTATATGATTTAAACTTGATAATAAATAGTGAACGAATAAATGTGAAATATAGTTAGTTGTGGAGTCATATGATTGTTAAAATGTTTCAGAAGATACATGGAGTTGTGTATGACAGTATATAAGTGATGTACTGTAAGTATGAATTTTATAATACAAGTAAATAAAGTAAAATGTTTACATGTGGTTAGAAGGTTTTAAATTAAATAATGAAATTAATTTGAGGTAGTTATGAGTTTTCTAATGTAATTGTCAAAGAGCAATTTAATGTAAAAAGTTGTAAAAGTTAGAGTTTGGGTGACAATTGTTGTTATATTTACCAGGAAGCAATTAGTGATAAACACAATGATTTAATTAAATGAATTGACATTTATTAGTACATTAAACAATACATTTGATCACTCATGACAACCGCACATATTTTGTAAATAACAATGTAGGTATCTAGGATACGTAACTCAATGCGACAAACATAGATGGCGACACACTCAAGTATAATAAAATAATTACTTATTAACACTCCTCCATAATAATTTTATTTCTGAGTCGTTCAAATACTTTCTTCGACAATGGTTTTGTGAAGATATCTGCCAACTGGTCAACGCTGCTTACTTTGTTTAAAAAAACAGTATTTCCAATGTGTTGCTGTATAAATTTTCTAGGAATGTCGATGTGCTTCTTCCCTTTTGTTATTTTGCCTTCTGTAGTATTTTGTAACATTAAAATTGCAGATTGATTATCTATACAGAGCCTTGTAGGAATATCCTTGAAATATCTAAGTTCGATACCAAGTCTCTTTACCCAGCAAATTTCATCAAGCGATGAAACAGCAGCTCGAAATTCTGCCTCTGCAGTTGATGTAGCAACAAGTCCCTGCTTTTGGGTGAACCATACAATAGGACCGCCTCTCATAATAATTACTCCAGTAGTTGACTGTCTTTAGACAATGTCTCCTCCAAAATCTGAATCTGAATAAGCAATGAGTTCAGAATCTCCATTGAAACTTATTCAAAAGTTTACAGTGCCTTTCAAGTATCGAAATACATGTTTTACCATATTCCAGTGCCATACCATGGGATTGTTTGAATATCTACTTAGGTAGTTTACTGCAAAGCTGATATCTGGCCTAGATACTGTAGCTAAGTAAAGTAAACTGCCTATTGCCTCACGATATGGGACAGATTTATCGAGTGGCTGATCATTATGAAAATGTTGTTCTTCGGTTAACATACCTATTTCCATTGGAGTTGACTTCTGATTTGAATCTTCCATTCTAAATCTTTTCAATATCTTTTCAGTGTAATGATGTTGGCTTACAAAAATTTCCTTATGTCTAATTTCAATTTCCATGCCAAGGTAAGTTAATTTGTTGTCTGACCCAGAATTATATGTAATTATAAATTCTTTGTTAAGTTTATCTAGTATATCTATCATTTTATGTTTTTCTTTTCCTATAATAGCACCATCATCTACAAAAAGTGCAATTATAATGCTTCTGTCACCATTATAATAAAATACAAGGATCATCGTCACAACAAACAAAATTTAATTTCCTTAGATAATTTGTGAACTTCACATTCCAATTTTTCGATGACTGTTTAAGTCCATATATACTCTTGAGCAACTCACAAACTCTACCTGAGCCATCATCAAAGCCTACCGGTTGATACATGTAAATCTTCTCATCCAAAGATCAATGTAAAAACGCTGTCTTCACATCAAAAGTCATCAGATGCATTCCATCGGAGGCTAAAATGCTGAGTATCAGTCGAAAAGATGCATGTTTGGCAACAGGACTGAAGGTCTCAGTATAATGGATTCCTTGTTCTTGCTCAAACCCTCTTGCAACTAGCCTGGCTTTGTATCGCCCATCTTGTTTTTGGCATAAAACCCATCGACAAGTCAAGGCTTTTTCTTCTTTTGGTAGACTTACTAGTTTCCAAGTTCTCATCTTCATCAAAGATTCATACTCTTCTAACATTGCTTTCTTCCAGTTTTCATCCTGTAGTGCTTGTAAAATGGAAATATCTTTTACCTCACCTATCATGGCCATATTTACATTTTGGTTTCTGTTGTCTTCAACTACATAATCTACCATCCTTGCTGGCATCCTTAAAGTAGCCCTGTTTAGAAGACTTCTTTTCTCTGGTTGAATACAAACAGTTTGACCTCGTTCCAAACACTTTACACAATGATTTTCTTGACATTCATTTTGCATATTATTGTCAGACACAGAGCCTTCATAAACACTTTCACTATCAGATTTTTCTTCTTCACTTGACACTATGTATTCCTTTTCTTCATTGTAGCTTCAATTTCTGTACAACTAGACTTACTGTTTACTTTTTCATCAAATATCACATCTCCTGATGTTACAACTTCATTTTTGTCTCTTAAGTAAACTCGGTAACTACTTGAATCTAAACTGTATCCTAAGAAAATTCCTTTTTCTGATTTATTCTGTGTTTTGGCTCTCTTAAAATCCTGAATGAAAACATATCAATCACATCCAAAGATTCTAAGCTTATTTACATCAATTCTGCGTCCAAACCATAAATCCACAGGACTTTTACCTTTTACAGAACTTGTTCCAGTCTGATTCAGTGTAAATGTAGCATAACTAATTGCTTCTGCCCATAAGTTTTCATTTAGATTTCTTGCATGTATAGCTGATCTAGCAGATTCTACAATGGTTCTCATCTCTCTCTCAATTCGACCATTTTGTGGTGCAGTGTATGGGTTCGACTTACATATATATATGTAAGTATAATATATATATATATATATATACACATATATATATGTGGAAAACTACAAGTTCTTCACAAAACTACTTAGTATCTCCATTTTTAATTTCTTTCCCATTATCAGACTTTAAAACTTTTATTTTCTTTCTAAACTGATTCTCAACTAAAGTCATGAAGATTTTCAATTTCTCAAAAGTTTCATTTTTAGTTTTTAAGAAATAGACAGTGCGAAAATGAGAGAAATCATCTTTGAGCATAAAAAAATATTTTGCTCCTCCAAAAGAATTGATATTCATTTCGCACAAGTCTACATGAATGACATCAAGTACCTCTTTTGCCACTTCAAGATTTCTTGGATGTGGGAGACGATGATGTTTGCCATAAACGCATCCTTCACACACATAGTCATCCCAATCGTCTACATACTTTATATTATTTTCCTTCAAAATGTCTCTTACATAACTAATATTCTGATGTGCTAATTTTTCATGTCACTTTTTAATTGACATAGCAACAATACACTTTTCTAAGTTTTCATAGCGAAACATCATTCTAAACAATCTTCCATCTCTGTTTGCCATGGCTGTTAATTCACCAGTGTCTGAATCAAAAAAATACGAGCAATTTGTGTCTGCTTCCTGATGATAACCCTTGTCCAAGGCACTAGTTACGGAAAATAAGTTAAAGGGTATCTTTGGTGTATACAAAACATTTTTCAGTGTTATGTTACACCAATCTTGACCATTATAAGCTAACAAATCTATGTCTCCGACACCAACACCTTCTATAAGTGTTGAATCTCCAATCATGACTTTTTCTGGTTCTTGTAAAACAGTATAATTTTTCAACCAGTCATTCCTTAAAGTCATGTGCTGAGTGGCACCACAATCTTGGTACCATAGATCTTGATAGTCATTCTTCATTGATATATATTCTATATTAGTAACAGACAATCCAACATTAATCATCAATTCTTGGATTTCGTTGTCCATGACGTGTCCGTTACTTAACTAAATATCACTATAATATTGATGACTCGGAACACTAAGTTTTTTATAAGTAAAAACGTAAACACTTAACTAAAAATGAACTTTTTTCATGTGAAAAACTTACTATTTTATTGTACGCGTTTCGGCTTAGTATCCGCCTTCTTCAGCTTTGGTAACAGACTGCCAGCATTTTGTAACGGTTGTGTGGAAGGTGAAGTGGGGGTGGTGTGTGGAGGAAGGGGATTGGCGCGGGGATTCAACTTACTGTTTGTTTTCTGTATAATTGTGTCAAAAAACAGAAAACAAACAGTAAGTTGAATCCCCGCGCCAATCCCCTTCCTCCACACACCACCCCCACTTCACCTTACACACAACCGTTACAAAATGCTGGCAGTCTGTTACCAAAGCTGAAGAAGGCGGATACTAAGCCGAAACGCGTACAATTAAAATAGTAAGTTTTTCACATGAAAAAAGTTCATTTATAGTTAAGTGTTAGTGCTGTGAAAGAAGAGATGAATAATCAAGACAACTATAAAAACGTAAAGTTTTACCTTACAGCCTAAACCGGCTTTCACCTATAGAAGGCTTCATCAGAGGCTGTCGTTAGTAGCACTGTTCGTCTTGTTGTTGGCGACGAGATAGTGTTTCGAAAGATCGAAGCTGTGTGTGTGTGTGGTGAGATGTGTTCGAATAATGCGTGCGATTTGAATTGTGTCTGTTCGTTTAGGATGTCGTTTTTATTTGTTTTTGTGTGTTTGTATATTTCTAATTGTTCTAGAGTGTCTAGTTTTCGGCCTTTTGTGTGTACGTGTAGTATGTTCATGTTATTGTCGATGTTTTTATATGTGTGGTTTGCTTCAATGAGGTGGTTTGCAAAGGTAGATTCTGTAGTGGTGTGGAGTGCTTTTGTGTGTTCAATGTATCTCTGTTTGAAGCTACGTCCTGTCTGGACTATGTAGAATTTATTGCAATTTGAACAATTTAGTTTATATACACCGGGTAGATCGAATTTGTTTTGTGCTTTGGGCATGCGTTTTGATAGTGTGTGTTCTGTTTTGTTAGTAGTTTTGTAAGCGATTCTGTATCCTGCTTTTTTGAATTTGTGGGCAATTTTTTCTGTTTGTTTGTTGATGTATGTTAGTGTTATGAATTTGTTGTTTTCTGTCTTTGTCTGTTGTTTGTTTTGTGTTTTGTGTAGGAGTTTACTGACTATTGTTCTGTCATAACCGTTAGATTCTGCTAGATATTTTATCGTGTTTAGTTCGTCTTTGTAGTCTATTTCATCTAAGGGGATGTTGTTAAGTCTATGTATCATGGTTCTAAAAGCAGCTAGTTTGTGTTGTATTGGGTGATTGGAGGTGTTGTGTATTAGTGTGTCAGTTGTAGTTGGTTTTCTGTATATACTGAATTTGTGCCTGTGTTCTAGTTTTGTGATGGAGAGGTCTAAGAAGTTTATGGTATTGTTGTGTTCATATTCGGCAGTGAAGGTTATGTTTTTATGTATTTTGTTTATGTGCGTTAGTAACTGTTCACATTGTCTTTTGTTTCCCCTGTATAGTATTAGAATGTCATCAACGTATCTGTGCCAATATAGTATTTTATGTGAGTGTCTGTCATTGTTTGTGAGTATTTTTGTTTTTTCTAAGTGTTGGAGGAAGACTTCTGCTAGAATGCTGGATATGGGGGAGCCCATGGGTAGGCCATCGTTCTGTGTGTAGTATTTATTGTTATAAGTAAAGTAGTTTTGTTTTGTGATAATGTTCAGAGTTTCTGTTATTTCATTGATAAGTTCGTTTGGTGTGTTGTTCTGTTTGAGTTTGTTTTGTAGGATGGTGATTGTTTCAGAGATGGGGATGTTTGTGTACAGGTTTTTAATGTCAAAGGAGGCTAATGTGGCATTATGGGGGATGTGTATGTCTTTTATTTTTGTTACTAGGTCAGTGTTGTTTTTTACTGCAATGTTGTTGTCTATTTGTGTGTGTTGTCTAATAATTTTGTCTAGATATTTTGCCAGTTTGTGTGCAGGGGCATTACGGTAGTTGATAATGGGGCGGATCGGAATGTCTTCTTTATGGATTTTGGGAAGCGCTTGGAGTGTAGGTGCTGATGGTCGGATTTGTTTCATGTAGGGCTCTCCCAAAATCCATAAAGAAGACAATAAACAATGACTTTACTTATAACAATAAATACTACACACAGAACGATGGCCTACCCATGGGCTCCCCCATATCCAGCATTCTAGCAGAAGTCTTCCTCCAACACTTAGAAAAAACAAAAATACTCACAAACAATGACAGACACTCACATAAAATACTATATTGGCACAGATACGTTGATGACATTCTAATACTATACAGGGGAAACAAAAGACAATGTGAACAGTTACTAACGCACATAAACAAAATACATAAAAACATAACCTTCACTGCCGAATATGAACACAACAATACCATAAACTTCTTAGACCTCTCCATCACAAAACTAGAACACAGGCACAAATTCAGTATATACAGAAAACCAACTACAACTGACACACTAATACACAACACCTCCAATCACCCAATACAACACAAACTAGCTGCTTTTAGAACCATGATACATAGACTTAACAACATCCCCTTAGATGAAATAGACTACAAAGACGAACTAAACACGATAAAATATCTAGCAGAATCTAACGGTTATGACAGAACAATAGTCAGTAAACTCCTACACAAAACAAACAACAGACAAAGACAGAAAACAACAAATTCATAACACTAACATACATCAACAAACAAACAGAAAAAATTGCCCACAAATTCAAAAAAGCAGGATACAGAATCGCTTACAAAACTACTAACAAAACAGAACACACACTATCAAAACGCATGCCCAAAGCACAAAACAAATTCGATCTACCCGGTGTATATAAACTAAATTGTTCAAATTGCAATAAATTCTACATAGGCCAGACAGGACGTAGCTTCAAACAGAGATACATTGAACACACAAAAGCACTCCACACCACTACAGAATCTACCTTTGCAAACCACCTCATTGAAGCAAACCACACATATAAAAACATCGACAATATCATGAACATACTACACGTACACACAAAAGGCCGAAAACTAGACACTCTAGAACAATTAGAAATATACAAACACACAAAAACAAATAAAAACGACATCCTAAACGAACAGACACAATTCAAATCGCACGCATTATTCGAACACATCTCACCACACACACACAGCTTCGATCTTTCGAAACACTATCTCGTCGCCAACAACAAGACAAACAGTGCTACTAACGACAGCCTCTGATGAAGCCTTCTATAGGTGAAAGCCGGTTTAGGCTGTAAGGTAAAACTTTACGTTTTTACTTATAAAAAACTTAGTGTTCCGAGTCGTCAATATTATAGTGATATTTAATTAATCATCAATTTACTTTTTTATGTAGATTTGTCTGATTTTTCTGACTTACTATCTACATTTTTGGTACAATTTTTGGCAAAGTGACCTTTTTTGTTATACTTATTACATGGATAATTTTTCTTACAATATTCAATGTAACTTTTACTAGGTTTATTCTTGCAGTACTTCTTTATGTGCCCTTTTTGTCCACATTTAAAGCATTCCTTTACATTCACTTGTTTTGTTTTATTATTGTCCTGCCCCTTTGATATGAAAGCATTCTGACACTCATTATTGGACTGTTCACTTTCTTTTTGCCTGTCTTCTTCAAGTTTCAAATGCTCAAACATGTTTTTCAATGTTTTGTCTGTGGAAATAACATTATCCCAAGACGTTCTAAAATGATGTAGTCTTGTTGGAAGTATACCTAATATCCTTTGCATAATCCAGGTTTCTTTAATGCTTTCACCTAGTGCAGACAATTCATCAGCATATTGTTGAATTGTCATGCAATTTTCTATTACTGATTTGTGCATCATACTTATAATTGAAAAGTAATCTTTGCAGGCCTTCAACTGAAATGTTTGATTTTTTTCCATATAAGGTTTCCAACTTTTCTAACATAGCATTTGCGGACTGGCACCTTGCAATTTTCTTGGCTATATTACTGTCAACATTCAATCCAATTAATACTTGTGCTTCTAAATCCTTTTCAATCCATTCTTTTACAGCTGCGCTTGATTCATCTCCTTCAGGCTTAATTTTAACTGCCGTTGCGATTTGATACGTTTTGATTTTAAGGTTAGATTAAGTTTGAATATCCATGAATCGTAGTTGGAACCTCCTTGCAAATCATCTTTCAACATTTCTAAATGTGATCTGACTAAATCCATTTCTATTGTTTAATGTAGTTTCTTCTCTACAACTGACTTTGTGCACTCAATTCTTACTGACACGTGCAACAAAAAAAGGTTCTTGCGTATTTTTACTGTCCACAATTCGATTCAACAATGTGTTTTATTACTTACCTGGGCCCATAACCTGTTGTTATATTTACCAGGAAGCAATTAGTGATAAAACACAATGATCTAATTAAATGAATTGACATTTATTAATACATTAAACAATACATTTGATCACTCATGACAACCGCACATATTTCGTAAATAACAATGTAGGTATCTAGGATACGTAACTCAATGCAACAAACATAGATGGCGACACACTCAAGTATAATAAAATAATTAGTTATTAACAACAATAATTATTTCAATAAGGCATTTAAGTTGGTCAAAGGTAAGTTTAAATGGGTGTCAGAGAAAATAAGAATTTTGGAATATAGGTAACACAGAAACAAGGTAATAGTAGTGACACAGTAGCGATAGTGTACACATGTAGAGCAATGAGAATGATATAATTGGAGAGTAAATAATGATGGTGATATTTTGTAAAAGGGGTGGTGTGGTAAGGAGTCCTTAACGACAGGCGTTATGGCGGGAGGGAATAGTTTTAAATGGGGTTTGGCGGAGTTACCTGGGAAGGAACCAGGAACTAATAAGGGAATGAGTAGAAGGGAGGGTACACACATCCTAGGTACAAATAGGGTATAAGATATTTTATTATAAGAGGAGAATAAATCGAGGTAAGTGGACTTAGTGTTGAAGGGGGTTATTATGGAGAGATTTGTGTCACCATATGTAAATCTGTTAGTGATTGTTAGAAAGGAAGAAGGGGGGTAAGGTTATATTTAAATACCCATTTGTAAATCAAATTATTATGAATAACTAAGAATCACCCAAACCCATTAATGACCAAAATGTTAAATAAAAGAAAACTCATACTAGAAAGGTAATAAGAAATGAAATGTAACATGAATGTTAATAATAAATTTGAATTTTTATAGAATCTAATGGTCCAATATATGTTAAATAATTTAGAGTATAAATAAAAAGAGTTAATAGAAAGTTCAAGTTGTGATGTTGATAATTTTTTATACAAATTATTTAAAGATGAATTGTTTAGTTGAACGTAGCAATGTTCATTATATTATGAAATTGAAATTAAAGTTTTTTTGAAAAAAAAAAAACAATTTTTTTCTATTCTTGGCAGTAAAGAATTTTATGTTAAATTGCAAGTTTCAATATAAGTGGAAAAAAGGTCAGCTAATTCATGATGTGTATCTTATGTTATCTTGGTAATCAAGTGTTTGTAGTTATGGTAGACATAGGTTGTTTATTATAATAAATTTGTTTATTATTATATTGTTTATTATATTATTATAATGTATATTTGTTTATTAAAGTAAATGCATTTGAAAGATTTTTGGAAATTTTTGGAGAAATTTAAAATTTGCAATGAACTTAAGGAATAGAAAGAAATGAGGTAGACTAACTGGGATGGGGATTTTGATAATGGACCTAGGTTGTTTTCACTAGTAGAATAAAATTTAATTAATTGAATTTATTTTAAAATAATATAAAAAAAATTTTTGTTGTTTGAAAACGGAGAATTAATCTGTGTAGAAGCAAATATAGAAGGTTTGTGGAGTTTCCTTTAATAATTGATGGATGGAGGTAATATGTAGTTGATAAGGAAAATGTGTATGCACCCAGTACTTGCTAAAGGCAACCCAGTATGCATGTAAGGGGGAACATATCAGTTGAGGATCTGGTATGGTATAAGGCCAGTCTTTGATTTTTTTGATGGAATGAGTTGAGGTTAGGGGTGCTATGGTGAGTATCTGTCTGATTTTATGGTGTTGGGATCTCGCCCAGAGAAGTCCAGTGATGTCGTTCAGGTGCTGCCATGGTCACCGAGCTAGGGGGTAGTTTACCCATGATGTGTGGGTAAAACTAAAGGCGGGTTGTTGGCGCCATATCCTAACTGATCCTCTTAGGGTTTAGCAATGACAGTTTTTATGCTCTTGGGCATAAAACCTCTCATTGGGGGGGGGTATTGTAATGGGGCAAAAGAGAGGGAAAACAAAATTTTAAAATGTGATTTGAATATTTTCAATTTTATGTCGCCCAAGTGTAGCGTCGAGACGGGTGTGAATTGGCATTGGAATGTGTAGTCTGCAACGAGGGAGCGCATGCGCTTTCAACGCGCACACAGTCGGCCAAGTTTCTCACTCTAACGGCACAAACTGGTAAATTCTTTCTGGCCCGGCGCGCGGAAAACAAAGGCAGTCGGCGAATAACATCTCAACGTACCGGACGCGAGCAGTGGGTGCATCCGCCGGCTGGGCACAGTTTTCACATCGCCCGCACAAATTACATGGGAATGAAGGGCCAAGACAGTGTAACATAACAGATAAACCGCGCGATTGTGTCGGCGTGCGGGTCAGATAAAATTTGATCATGTAGACCGACCGGTAGAAAAAGGAAGAATTTAAACTCCAACAGTTCGGCAGTGATCAAAATTTAGTGAAGACGTAGTTTGACGCAACAGTGAAACACCAAGGAAAAAGTGCAACGTGTGTTCGACAGGAAACCACTAACAGAGTAACTATATGTAAACTCACAACATCAAATTATTTAAATTATCTTAAATTAAAAAAGCGCTAAATTTAAAGTATGGGGAAAATTTAAATATGTGTGTATGAGCGAGTGAGCAAACTGGGCTGTCTTATCTATATATATATATAAGAAAGAAATATTTAAGCTAACTAGAGTAGGAAAGCTATATCAGATTTTCGATGTAACATTAGTATCAGTAATTGTTCAAAGAAAAGATAAAGATGGAAAGTAAGAAATTTAAAAAGAGAGAATATAAAGAAATGTATTAAAAAAGAATAAATCCATTACATTATTTCACTTGATATATATGTGTGAATAATCATTTCAAGTACCTGATTTCATTTTCTATGCTGGTAAATTCGCTATACGAAATAGGTACACCATTAGATGATCTGGCCAGAGAGTTGACAAATAAAAGGTAAGTGGGAGTTTGAGATCATTTAATAAATTATTTAAAAAGTTATGAAACACGACATTGTAAGCTGCATAAAATTGTAATTATTTTAGTATGGTCTTATTTTTTATTCTGCTCATGTAAAATATGCCAGGCACAATGCACATATTTTTTATGTTGACAGCATATTTTTTCTGCCTGTTGACAACAGCATATTATGTTGACAACAGAAAAACTTTTATGTTGTTTACATGTTTTCAGTTTCACAGCATAAAAGTTGATATATAATATTTAAAACTTCATGTGTGTATTGCAACAGTACAAATTGTACTAACAATGTACTATACTGGATATATAATTTATAACAAACATAAAATGAGAAAAATTTATGGAAATCTGTACAGTTTTAAAACTAATAATCTAAGACAAGTATCGCCAGATGTGAAGTTAAGAGGAGTGAAATCTCAGTGTGAGTACACTGTGTGTGTGTGTGTGTGTGTGTGTGTGTGTGTGTGTGTGTGTGTGTGTGTGTGTGTGTGTGTGTGTGTGTGTGTGTGTGTGTGTGTGTGAAACTATGTTTTTGTGACATTGTGAAAAAATTAGATATCACATGTGAAAACAAGTATATGATCACAGAGTTATGCAAAATGATATGCACCTCTGGACTTTTAATTGTGCAAATTCGTAGACATATAAAGTGACAGTGTAATTATTTGTTAATTCTCCAGTGTACAAATAATTATGGAGTAATACAAAACACTTCCATGAAGTGAAAAATATTGAAAATCAAGAACAATTATTGAGTTTGCCAAGAGTGTGCTACAGATTATGAAAATTGCCAAAATAGACAAATAATAGTTCATTTTGTAAAAGTGACACAATGCCTGTTTGAACAATAATTGTTGGCTAGCCCAGGAGTCTTTAATCAATCTCTGACAGGTTTGTAATTCCAGGACTATATAACCCCAAGTTTGATGACCCACATCGTCTTTTGCAATCAGACTGTCACCGAGTATGTAATTATTATTGAGACATCTTATAAGGCTGGACCACACACACACATACACAAGCATATACAATCATCAGGAGGACCACCAAGGGCACACACACACACACCAGGGTAGAGTGATCTACAGCATTGGGTGGCAATTAACTAAATTATTAAAATAAATAAATAAAAACAGAAGCAATAATAAAGCAGAGACAATATGAAAGAATCTGTAAAAGGTAAAAGAAAGTTAATAATTCAGTAAATTGTAATAGTAAAATTAGTATAACTTTTTAAATCAATTTTTTAAAAATTTAATTGACACTCTTAAGAATTTATTTTATTCTAAGGGTCCACATTGTTGCTATTAAAACCGTTGTCATCAAAGCATTCTACGCAGCAGTGTTGTTTTGGTTTTCTATGCAGAGATCTGTCTGTCTCTCTCTCTCTCTCTCTCTCTCTCTCTCTCTCTCTCTCTCTCTCTCTCTCTCTCTCTCTCTCTCTCTCTCTCTCTCTGTCTCTCTCTCTGTCTCTGTCTCTCTCACACACACACATTTCAAGTTATAAGTTTATTGAGAAACCTCATACTTTAATTTCAACTTTGCTAAAGCCATACAGCGGAATTGCTGTTAGAGGAATAAATTATTTAGAAAATCAGTATGGATATAATACAATGTTGCAAACTAAAATCAATTATCATGTACCTATAAACTAAACTAAAAATTAAAATTTACCTGGAATCATGAGTGAGAAACACATGACCAACCAATGTTCCATGTAAATCAGCACGTCTTTCATGAAAATCAAGGTCAATTAAATAATGGCTAGGGTTTAATATCACTTCTATGGTTGCTGAACTCCATGGTTTTAGTAATGTATACTTTTCATTTACCTGTTGTTGAACCAATTAGTATAAGTTTCATTTCCTAAAATTTTGCAATTGAAACAAAACTATAATAAAGTGCATGCAGTATGCATACCACACACCACATACATATCACAGGGGATGAGTACATCCAGAGGTACGCAACACAGTCTGAAAGAAATTTATATACAGTATATATATATATATATATATATATAGAGAGAGAGAGAGAGAGAGAGAGCGATGTACAAGGTCGCATAGAATAAATAAATCGCTATCAAGAGATGGAATGTTTGGCTTAAAGATTTTCTTAAATTTACACAATTTAAGATGAATGGTGGGGTGTTTCTCCTTGTTTCTGGTAAATGTCTACAGCTGCTCCTTCCAGGTAGTCATCAGATTTCCTCCTGTGATTTAGCTCTCAGGGTCGTTGTATGGGTTGGGTACTCCTATGACAATGTTCAATTATTAATTATTAGTTAATTAGGCTATATAGCTCCGGCAACTTGATGTGTTCATAGAAACCTAATCGGATAATCTTGAAACTGTTACCGAATCAGCACTTGTATAATCAGTCGCGTACTTTACTATTAGTGCTCGTAACTCCTGACAGACCTATCGTACTGAATCAGAGTTAATGATTACACGTTATAGAGAGTAACGAGACTGGTTCTTCAGAGTTCTATGGTAGACACGGCACGGGTGCATCTCGTCACGGAACAAATCAACTGATATATTAGCCCATCTGATTGGTCAAAAATGTTCCCTCACCCTTTCACTACAGTCCAGACAACATTCTTCTTGTAAGAAATTGCATATGGGCAATGTAAAACGTGCAAAATAAACCGGTATAATTTTATTACTTTTCTTGTGGGTGATAAAACCTTTTTTTATGAAAAACTCATATATTTTGTACTTTATATCATTAACAAACATTACTACCAGATTGGTCTTATTTTTATGCACAATCTGGTATAAGTCTTATGTCAGACATTCGATTTACATAAAAGTTATTTTATTTAATTCGTTATTTTATTGTTAATTCGTAACACAGTTATTCACATGCGCACTCGCCATATGCCTATGCATACGTTTGCACTATTTCACAACACTCATATTTTTTTTATACCGGTAGAGACAAAAATTAACTTAATGTAACAAATCTGACATGATTCTTACTGTCTATAATACAATGTTCCAACACACAACTTTTACTTTGACTAGTTCTCATTGAAACATGCTATCATATGTTAAGAGTGAAATGTATTATTTTATATGCAAATCTCACCCATTGCAATATATATATTGTAACATCACAAAATGTTCCATAACAATAATGAACACCAGAAGGGTGAATAATACTAAAAGAACTATAAATGAGTAACCAGAAAGAATGTAACAATCAAAATAATAAACCAACAAAGAAGAAAAGAAGAGAAGGAATTCAAGTAAACAGTGATGAATCCACAACATGTACTAAATGACACTACAACATAAATAAACTGAATGACAAAGACAAAATGACAAGACAAGTTCCCCACATAAACTGACAAGTGAGCCCAATAAAACCATTTGATAAATAATATCAGACAGTATAAATAAAATAACCACTGACTTGGATAATATTGTACTATATATTATGAATAAATAACAGCATATTAGCTGATCTAAGTAGAACAATGAGATAAAAAAGACAAATATAATGTACTATGCTAGGAATAGCAACAAACTGTAAAAGATAAGGTGAAAGCCAACTATGTATTAATATAAATTCAGAATAACTATAAATGTAAGCACTATATGTGTTTAGGTAACTTCATAAGCGAGCAAATTGTGTACAAAGGATAATAATAGTCAGGGAACAAAACATGGTATCATAATGATAACAGGCCCTGAATGACCGATTTAAATCAATAACATGAGATTTAAATAGAAACTTTACTAAGCATAACGCAGTAGAATCATGACTGTAATGAAAAGAATGTAAGGTACCACCACATGGGTGATATTATAAAAATAAGAAATGAGGACATGTTAAATTATAAATAGTAAATTATGAAAGTTTATGTTAGTAAATCAACATAATTAGACAGATAATTAATATTGTTCAGCTGAATGCAGCAATTATATATAATGAGGTATTCTTTTTAATCAATTAATCATGTTCAAAGTAGAAATTAAGAATAATTAAACAAATATTAGAAAAATGGTAATAGTCGGATTTGCCATTGTTAGCAGACGACGCTTGTAAACAATGTCCTAGTAAGTTTAAATTAATGAAATGTTAATGAAAAATATGACTAAACTGGCATCAAGCCATATCAAAATAAAGATAAATAAATAAGATGTAAAATGATAGTAATAGAATCCGAAATGGAATTGTAATAGTCGAGATATTAACGTTAGCATCACAAAATTGGTGAATTACGTTTGAATACGAAGAATAACAACAACACTGAAAACAGACACCAAAATACAAATATGTAATGCCTATTAATAGAATTTCATCATCATGACATAATTTCGCACCAATCACGAACGATGTTAGTAAGGCTTCGAGCGCTCAACGCGGCTTGATGGAAAAACTATATAAGCGAAGATCGTAGTAAACACGAAAGCATTTTGTCAAATTTCACTCAACCAGCAACAACAAATCCAGAACAAATAATCATCAAAATTTTATAAATCAACGATAGAGAAGAAGTGTAATTCAATCTGTGCATCGAAAACAGTAGTGAACTTTAACCAGTAGTGCGTGTGATGGAACGAGGTTAAATATCAACATACCTAAAAGCAGTAGCTTATTTAAGAAGAAGAATTAACCCGTTCCAGTGCAAATATTAGTGAAGTGAAAAAACGATCATATAATCAGATCGTTAAAGTGTTAATAAATTAATCATTACGATTAATCAACAGGTAGTACAGTGCTCATAATTACTTGTTTACATTTTAGCCAATAACAGTATAACATAATACACAATTGTACTGACGCAAAAAACAATAAGACTATACGTAACTAACACTGTATCAAAGTTATTTAGAGGAGCTAACAGATTCCGACTTAAGATTTCATATGTTAACGTTTTTATAACTCAACTCAATTTTATTCAGAACAAACGAACTTTTCGTTACTTAACTTTCGATTACTAAAGGTGTCTAACCTAACCATTATATCATAATAGTATTTTGAAATAAAGTGACGTTCTATTCTGTAGCTTAAACGAAGCCACCCTTGAGATAAATAACTATAATAAATAATTTATCAATCATAATTAGAGTTTTCATTGTTAACTAAACTGAGCTAGGCAAAGTAAAGAAAATGGACGATTTGTGATCCGTTAATTGTTATCTAATGAATGTATTTAATTGAAATTATTCCATAACGAATAATAAATACCAGTATTGTACAGCAACAACATTTGTCAATAATTATTTCAACTAATAATTGGTAATCAGTATTACTAATCACTGAGGTACATTTGATAGTAAACAAACAAGCAGAAGTTTAATGCATGATCTCAATCTAACTATTTGATCATTTATTGAGTAATTAAATATCAGAATTAACTATCAATTCATTCAGAAGAATTCTTTTGATGGGACATTTCTATCGAAAACCCATATGGCGCCCAATTAAAAATTAAAAGTGTTTATAAAAAGCTTTTACAGCATTAATATACTGCTCAATCAAAAGCTTTACAGTTTATTAACCAATTGTGATCAACTGAACGACTAGTACTACATCACAGGTACGTGAAAGTTTAATTTATGTGTAATAACCTTGTCCAGACAATACACAGACGACACTTTTAACTAGGAGAGTAAACGAACATCAAGAGATCTACGAAATTGTGTACATTCATCAACGGATCTACAATTAAATCTTTACTCATAAATAAATAACAAGAACCTCAAGATCGAATTAAATAATTAAAACAATTAAACAAGTGAATAAATTTATACACAATTGTAAAATTATGAACACTAATAATTACTCGAATCTAGAGTACTGTAGTTACAAATTGAAGTAAACGTGTGGCTTTTTTCATGGCAAACACGGTCTAATTACAATAAATATATATATTTATTTATATGTTTATCCTTACCTGAAACAAGCCAGAACAATGAGATCCATAGTAAGGTGTAAGGCACAAAGAAAATGGTGGCTCTTTGAAATTATTATTGTCTACAAGCATTACTCTGAAAGGATAATCTTTTTCTAATATTCTTTTTAAAAATATCTGCCAGTCAATGTACACACACAAGTAACTGTTGTTCTGTACTTTTACAGTTCTGCGCTGTTCTCTATTTCTATACAACACATTTCCAAACCTGCAAGACATAAACCAATTGTTACAATGAAACTTGAGAACAACTATATTTTGGCAAGTACAACACTATTCAGTAACGTCAATAATCTGAATTAACCGGAACCAGGGTCAGTTTATGTGAAGGAGGAGGAACCTCTACTGGGTCTACAACTGCACATACAGGCTACAACATAGGCAAGATGAAGGCAGCTTCTGTAGATGAAGAACTGGAGCTGGAATTCAAAGTTACTGCTTCTCCACGTTGGGGAACATGGCTGAGTGCCAGACCATGTGAGAAAAAGTATAGTTATGACAGTTCAAAGGGAAATACCTGACAGATCATTGGAAAATGCTCTGACAAGAAAAAGAATAAAATTAGAAGGCTAGAGGAAAGAATAGAAATGAATTGAATTGATTCTTGAAACAGGCCAGAAGCCACAGAGGATGTGAGTCACATATGATGGTGAATGGAAACCAGGGGTAGTTAAAATTATTTATGCTTCAGATTCTCTACAGTAAATTGAAAGTATTATAATGACAGTACAGTACTAAAAAATAAATAAAAATATTCTTACGCATATGAGACAGCAAGTTGTATGGCATATCCATCGTAGGTTACAGTGATATTTATAAGATTGGCTAACATTTTAATTTCAAATGCTTTAGATGTGTGTATGCCTTCCAGAGGCTGGTCATCTAATTACTCTATTGACATCTAGGACAATCTTGTAGTGTTAGCACATTATACTGCCAACTGACTAATGTAAATGGCAGTGTTTTAGAAGTGGCCAGGGAGATGTGACTTGCAATTTAGGGTGAGTTATTTGAGAACGGTATATAGTATAAAGTGTTACCTTTTAATTATTGTGTGTAGACATTTGTAATATGTGACAATTGTGAACTTGGAAAATTGTTGCATATGGGTGTTTTTATTTAATAAAGTTGTGATTAGCAATTACTCTGGTGTTCAATTATTCCGATTGTCATGAGCCATGTGATTGTCACAATACATTTGTATTTATTTATATATTCAGAAGCATTAAAGTGTAACTATATCACAAAGAACATAAACATTTTGTTACCTTATTGTTAATGAACTGATAGCACTGGCCCACCACTTTTTGATATTCAAGTACACTAGGTACACTGATAAAAAGAAATCTTAACTATGGTTCTTAAGTAAGGTATTGGGCATAGCCACATAACACATGACAGGAACACAATTTTGCAATTCACACTACTTTTACATGCTAACACTGACATAGAATTAACAAATATTAACTGTTCACTGTTTTCTCTTGTTTATAATGTAGTGATCCAATTATATAACAAACTGTATCCTAACCAGTAAGGTTTACAACCACACAATAAATTGATAATTCATAGTAAAATAATTACATTACATTACTTAAAATATTTCAAACAATAATATTTCACCCTTAAAATATCTACTAGTGACAATGTTCAAATTATTGACAGTTCAGATGTTTGGATTATCCTTGTTTATATGACCATAGTAATAATACACAGTAATATGTATTAATAATATTAGCCATAGTGATGATAAAGATGATTACACAGTTAAAAGTTACATAAAATTTGATAGACATTGCTCTTACTGTCAGCATAGAACCTATGTACATTCAAGTTTGAGCCTTAATTCCAAGTTAACAGTGTAACAAAATATAGAATTCGTGTTTGTTAACAAAAATAAAAAATTTTGTGGTTTTTGATTTTTGAAAAATATTGTTTTTGTTGTTTAGTATTTAGTAAATAATTTTTGTAATTGTTTTGTGTAAAAATTTAAATCTTTTATTACGGTTTCTGTCAACTGTATCACCTTTAGTAGTTGGGATTAATTTCTGCGTTAATTGTATTATCTCCAGCACTAATCGATTGATGGTTCTTCTTCCTTTTTATGTATACTCCTTCAACTTTGGTAATGGCCGCCTTTCGGATAGTCCGTGATCTCAATATTATTCTATTTTATTTCTATTTATAAATTTTATAAATAAACAGAAACCAATTTGCAGAAATTCCAGATTTATTAACAATTTTTATTATATATCGAGTGTTAATCGATTATTCCACAGCTAGCATCGACTCGTCTCAGGGTGATCGATTATTTTTTACATCTGTATTTAATATTAATTATCAGGTTCTTTGAACGGTTATATTATATAGTCAGAGAAGGAGTAAGGTCAGGAAAGTATAACACTTACAAGTAAATAGCTTAAGAATTAAAAATTACAAGTTATGATTTAATATATAATGTTTATCAAAGTAAAATTTCGAACCATTGACGTCTGAATGACTATATTGGCAACGCTCGAATGGAATTGTGGGATTCAAGATGGCTGCTTCAGTACTGCATCTGTTAAACTGAAGTCGGCTCGACGAAATTTTCTTCCAATAAATGTTGCCTTTTCAATGTTTCCTCGCCTCAGCAGTAGTGATTATTCTTTCTGGTGTTAGTGGAGTGGTCCTGGTTAAGTGTTTTGTGATTCACTTTGATTAAATATGTTAGACAATGTTTTAATTCACTTTTGGCAATAAGGTCGAAAATTGCACCGTTCGTTTCGTTATTCAGAATTATTGGTATTATAGGTTTAAATTATTAATTCACTTATTTTCTGTTCCGTGTTAATTTAGTTTAATGGTTGTATGGGTTAATTTCACTGAATTTAAAGTTTAATTTAAGTTTTTAGAAATTCACAACTTTCACCGTAGACTAGGCTTAGTTAACAAATGCCATACTGGTCTTCGCTATAGGTTAATGTTAGCTAAAATCTCGTTCAAGTGTGCTTGACAAAGTCTAATAATCAACAGTTCTAACTTCCTTCGCCATCTGAAAACGTCTTAGCCAATTTAATATTATCAATACATTGTTTTAAATCTTTTTTGTTTCCATTGCATGTATGAAATTTACATTATATTACTGAATATATTTTTGCTATTATTTAATTTTATTAAATACTAAATACATAATCTTTTTCTTTAGTTCATTCTGCTTGATTTGATACCAAATAAGATATTTTTGCAAAGTTTTTTTATCAAAAATGCTATATTTACTTCATTTTTAAAATGTAGGCTTTAAAAATTACTTCCTGTTCTTCTCAAAATGTTTGCCATTTTATATGTTATATTTATGATTGTACTAAATCTCAGATTGAAATAAAATGTTTATCTTCCCTTAATTTCTTGTAATTTTATTAATTGGTTATCTTTTTAAATATTATTCTTTACTAAATATCACTATAGTATTGACGACTCGGAACACTAAGTTTTTTATAAGTAAAAACGTAAAGTTTTACCTTACAGCCTAAACCGGCTTTCACCTTTAGAAGGCTTCATCAGAGGCCTTCATCTGATGAAGCCTTCTAAAGGTGAAAGCCGGTTTAGGCTGTAAGGTAAAACTTTACGTTTTTACTTATAAAAAACTTAGTGTTCCGAGTCGTCAATACTATAGTGATATTTAGTTAAGTAACGGACACGTCATGAACAACGAAATCCAAGAATTATTCTTTAATTTGTGACTCCCCCCCTTTGAATTTTCAATTATTACATTTGCATTTTTTCCAATAATTCTTCCTATCTTTTTACAATATCTTTCTAAAGTATAGTTTCAGTTATATTACTCTGTGACTGATTTACCTTACATAAATTTCATCAGTTTAACTAGTTTATTGGACTTGATTCATCAATTATAATGTAGTTGAGATTTACCATTTGGCCTAGATTTTATCTGTTTTTACATACAAAGTTTTTGAATAATACAGCTTGTTTATACCCCTTCTGACCTTCTATTCTAATACAATATTAATTAACATTTCCTTACTTTAACAAGAACATTTAGTATTGAATTCATACTATTAATACATAACAAATATTTGAAATTAAAAAAATGGTATTTAAACTCAGACATTTTAGTCTTGATTATTACTAGTAACACATAATAAATATTTTATAATAAAAGAATGGTATCCACACTCAGACATTTCATCCTTGATTAACACTATTAAACATAATAAATATTTTAGAATAATAAAACATTACACTCTATTTCCAACATTTAGGTATAGAGTTCATTGATTTTACTAGAACCATAACACATCTGTTCCTTCATTTTTTAACTTTTCTTAAAATTACTTTTGTGCAGTCTTATCTGTTTTTATTTTATATTAGGGATGTATCCCTTGTCACTTCACTTATTAACTACCTGCTCTCTATTTATCTTTCTCATTTTAGTGAATGTTGTTAGACAAAGAGTGGCACTCTCTTATAAACATTTGTATTTGCTTTTCATAATACTATACTACCAAATAGTATTTACGAAGTTAAATTAAAAACTTTAAAGTTGTTCAAAGGTACACATTTACTTAGTTTAAGCATTTAATACACTTTCTTGAAGTTTATCTACTATAATAAAATAACTTGCACTGGCCCCCTGTTATTTCTTGATACTATCACTAATCAGTTTTATATTATCAAGAATTTTATTTATAGAGGATTCTTAAGATTTGTTTTTATTCATTATAAAATAACTTTCATGGGTGCACTTTTACTTATACCTCTAAACACTTTTGTTTACATCTACTTTACATTAGTTTCTGTTTTTGGGTGTTATACTTTCGTTGGTGACTTTTAATCTCTTTTGGGGTTTTTTTTTCTTCTTACTGGGTTTCCTTTGGGTATTTCTTGTAGTCTTCTTATCCTACTACCTTGTTTCTTCAAAATCATTCCTGTTTATTAGGTATTTTGGTTTGTTCAGGGTATTTACTTCCTTATCCATATACTAGCTTGTTTCTTGAAAAACAGTCTTTATTTTAGGGGTGTCGGTTTGTTCTGGGTTTTGCCTTACTTACTGATTCTCATTCTTTGTTTCTTCACTACAATATAGTTTTATTATGTACGTTGGTTTGTTCTGGGTATTTTCCTTACTTACTCCTATCCTACCTGGGTATTTCCTTACTTTATTTTAGTTTTTTGGTTTCTTTTTCATTACTCATATTTGTGCATAGTTTTTTTTCTTTATTTTTATTTCTTCAAGTTATGATTTTATTTTATTGTGATACTTATTTGTTTTCATTTGGATTTTTCCTTAATTTTATTTTAATTGATATTTATTTATGATCATAATTCATTCATTGTAAAGTGGATAATCTGTCATGCTACAACAGTTATACTAATCTTAAATAAAATTACACCAACTGTTGCCTTACTTCATTCTGCATTGAGTGGTGATAATCAAAAAAATTTTAAATCTTTTAAATGAGTTGTGTTGGTTGGAATAAAAAGTGCCTGTTTTTTTTACCTATTCTAGAGAAACCTTTTCTAGAGAAAATTTAAAACAAAAGTACATACAAATTCAGTGTCTGACTGCAACGACATATTGACATTTTATAGAACAAAATTCTTTTAACACATGTGGGCTTAAGTTTTCTGTATTACTTCATAAATTACAAAGAAGGTAAAGTGATAATTTTTTGTATTTTATAATGATTTTTATTTGATATTCAGGTAGTGTGTGTTTAGCAGTGAAATCAATGAAACCTTTAATTCAAGCCCAAATATAATTAATTGTGATAATTTGTTAATTAGAAAAAGATGTTTTACAAAACTGACAAAACTTTTTCTACTAACATAGATGACACTTTCGAATTTTACACATGTGTTAAAAACAATCTATTCTGTAAAGTGATTATATTTCATTGTACTCGGTTACTGCATTTTTATGTACTTTTGTTTTAAAGTTATGGTTTCTCTGGAATAGGTAATAACAGGCACTTTAAATTCTGACCCATGGAACTCTGACAAAAAAGATGAAAACCTTTTTATTACCACTGTTCAATCCAGAATAAAAAACACTGGTGTAATTTGATTTAAGATTAGTAAACCATTAACTTGGAATTATGGCTCAAATTCAAATGTACAGACAGTATTTTTTGTACCGACAGTAGTTATCCCTCTTTCCCCTTCTTTATAAATTCAGAAATCTTTGTTGAAGTCCACACAATGGCAGACTATTGTTTGATTTTTATCCAGATGTCTTCAACAATGCCACACAATACAGTATGAATTCTGTTATACCATTCTAAGAGTAGTGCTTAAGACTCATATTTTGCAGAAAAAAGTTACTCTTCTACAGGCAAATTACAACGTACCATTTATACTATATAATGTTAATAAGATACAAAAGACAGCTTCTAAATCTGACAATGAATATTTTAGTTGGACTTAAAAGCCGGATCATTTGTATTACCAAATTTCTTCACAATTATGTTACCTGCTATTAAGGTTATTGTCCTACTGCATCCATATTTGGCTATTTTTAACACTGGCAAGCACAGTTGACAATGGTAGAATAAACAAACAGGCTATATAAAGTGGGGCTCAATTTAAAACATCATCATGCCTCTATGTCAAATTAGTGTGTACAGAGATATTTTGTCAGTTGGGAATTAATTATTTTTCTATTCAAAAATGCCAGTGAAGGGTGTAGTTTATTGGTGACTACAACAATTCACTAATCTATTTGGATGTACCAAGTGTTAAAAAATATGTACAATGTGTATTTTTTAATTTATACAGTCCTCTGAAAAAAATAAAGCTTTGAAAGTTATTAAAGTGACAAATTTTTATTATTTAACTGAAAGCAAAAACCATTCTTATAAAGAAATAATACTTTGTTCTAATAACTGTCATTATGATTTCAAAGTTATCAGAACATTAGATCACATTCTAACATACAGTAAAGTCTCATAAACTCGACATAATGTAAACTGAGAGTATGTCAAGTTCCCGAAATGTCAAGTTTTACAGGAAAAAGGGGAATAATATCTAACAACTCATTATTTAATGATATACCATAAATGCGTTCATTAGCAACTAGTATATCATATTGCAAGATAACAGGTTTGAAGCTGACTGCATGTGCAGAAATACATTTTGATTAGGTGAATTAATACATTTATTGGTTATTTCTTTTTTATATATGTAAAAATTATGAATTCAAGAAAATATAAATACATATAAATTTTATAGTTAGCAATTTAAAAGACTCTTTAGTTGTTTTATAGTTTAAAAGCAGTTTTATAATTCCATTTTTCTAAATTTGAGTTGGAGTTGGATCAGTCCAGACGATCTCGTGGACCTGCTCCTGCTTCCACACCAGTCATTATCCTCTTAAGGTGGGATGTTGATCTCAAAGTTTTCTCATGGGTGTTTTGTCCATCCAAGCTGCTCCTGAGTAAGTCCTTGTTGACAACCATCAGTCGTTGAAGATCTCTAACGCCATGCCTGACTTCGTGGTCTGATTCAGCTGCTCCCTCAACGATACACTCTCACCTCCTAGAGACTGCATATGAAAGACTGCATAACTCATAGCTCACCTGTGCTTTTACACATCTATACACATGACGTCAGTTTTACAAGTTAAAAGGTTCTTGATTTTACTAGAAAATCAACCATGTGTTGGTGGACACGAAATTAGGTTTCTAGACCTTTCCAAACCATGTGACTTCAACTGCATGTGATGTCATGACTAATTATTTTGCCAGTGTAATAAATACTATTAATATTAATACTGTTATTCTAACAACAATATTGTCTTATAACATTCACACCCTTTTGCACAGAATACCAACTAAGGCTTATTGTAAATATGTTCCCATATATTCACATATAGTGTGAATGTTTGTCTCATTGCAATGTGTGTGTGTGTGTGTGTGTGTAAGATTGAATACACTACTGTATGTAGCATTAATATAATTAAACATTAAATGTAGCACCAAAACAGTGTAGGCAACGCATACTGAAAACAACAATGTAGGTGGCCAACAACGACACATGCAACCCATGGAGCTTGTCAAGATATAAGGCCCGTCGAGTTATTGAAGGTCGAGTTTGTGAGACTTTACTGTACATTTATGAGATTGCACTGACATCCTTAAAAGCAATGTGTTAATTCACCTCAGCCTTCTTTTTCTTAAAAAACTGAATTTACCTTATTACTTCTCTTATTTTATCATATTAATTAAAGAAAAAAAAGAGCTTATAACATGAGAAATAATAATAGCTCACCCATTTTGTGGATTCTCATGAACATAAGTACCATCTTCATCTGCACTGTAAAGCTTAGGCTCATAGCCTGTACTGTTCTTCACAGCAACAATTTTTCACTTGACCTATGCCTGAGCTAATGTCGTCTCCTAGAAAGTTTATAATGCCTGACTAGGTTAACCTACACAACATATTATCATCCATTCTATTTACACGTTACAGCCAGTTTTCTTCAATTACTTAACTCCGTCTTAGGCAAAAAATATTGCTAAATTTCTACTTATGTTCTTGTTCCTGATTTGATGTCTCAGAGTGAAACCCCCTAAAGCTTTTCAAAAACTTCATCTTGGTGGACTGTCCATGTTTCTGTGCAAGTGACTATTACTCACAACTGTATGACAAGGTTGGCATCACTATAAATTTATAAAGTTTGACTCTAACTGGTTCCATTCTTTCTTGCCTAGCATCTTAAGAGTAGTACCACATATTGTTTGAATTGTACTTCACATTCTTTGATATGTTCATAACTCATGTTATGCGACAGAAACCTGTTCTACAATGCTGTTGTTTACTACTATTTTACAACATACAGGCTGTTTCCTTTAAAAACAATTACTTTGATTTTTATTGTTGAAACATTTAGGTTATAGTTTAAATACATTCTACTTAAGCAATAAATAGCTACTTATAAATCATCCTCGTTTTCTTGTAAAATAACAAGTACTTTGATTTTTATTGCTGAAACATTTAAGTTATAATTTAAATAGATCATACTTAAGCAATAAATAGCTACTTATAAGTCATCCATGTTTTCTTCTTAAATTACATGGTCACAGGAGGATATCTATAGATTGATATCAGGCATATAATGTTATTCTAAGCCATGTCCCTGGTTTCCACTGTTGAACAATATTATCAATGTATATATTAAACAATGGCTGAAGCGTAGTGCTGGCCACACTGCCTTCCTTGTATGCCATACGCCTCACATACCCTGCCTTCTCCTACATTACTTCAGGTGGTACACGTGGGAGCTATTATTATTATATATTAAACAATATGAATAATAAAACCACACTCTTGTTCCGTGATTAATACTTGTTCCAAGTGTCCCAGTATAAATAATGAGCAAACATGGATGCAATAAGTTAACAGAATGCCTGCTGATGTATATTGCACAATAGATTTATTATTAAAGTCTATTCAATCCTATATTATTTTTAAAACTGACAGCATCTGTACACTGACCTGACAAATTTCTGACTGACACTTATAGGTGATGAATACATTGTAGCGACGAGTCGCAATGGAAATGGTACTAGATTTCCTACTCGGATAGAAATAGCAGTATTGTAGCAACCCCACGTATGTGCGTATACAGTTACATTTATACATACATAATCATTAGCTCGTAGTGCTCCCTGGCTTGGTTTTACCTCAATCACTATACCAGAGTTCGGGTCGACACGGTCAAACCACATGTCTGCAGAAGAACATAGTAATGCCTGACATATAGTTAAATCATGTATTTTAGATTATGATGGTGGTATATAAAAATTACAAATTCCATTATTTTTCCAATAAGTCTGAAACATTTTTATCAATTAACATTACAACACACTACTACAAAGCACTATATTCAGAAAGATATTAACCACCATTTGTTAAGAAAGATTAGAAAGTGTTAGTTTCTTACTCTTACCAATAACAAATACAGCCGAAAGAAGAAATTACTATCTTTACTGTCTTATTATCTTTACTAAAAATCCTAAAATTAAAAATGCACTACAAACATGTTTGTTAGTGTTCTATAAGTTACCTTTCTGTACACATGTACGTGTGTACCGGCAAGCTGAGAATACATAGCTTGAGCCAATAGTCAGCATAAAGATAGCAGAGTACATATTCATTTGTAAGTATGTTAGAATTATGAGGCTCTCAGAAAGAGAACCCACCAGATTACTCACAATAGCTACATTAAAGAGGAAAGTAAACTGCATCTCATAGACAATTATATTAACAACTAAATATCAGATATCTGTTAGTTACATCAATACAATAGAACTCCATTTACCCGAACTAATGAGTCCCAGACGTAATTCGGATATGCAGAAATTCGGGTAATTGGGACACATAAGAAAAAGGTTATGTTATGAAAGAAAACGTGAAAATTGCTCAAAAATCACTTTTGTTTATTTTTATTACATGAGTACGGTATCTGAATAAAAACCAGGTCACACATGTTTTGCAAAAGAAAATTCACTTTAACTACAAAAAAATAAAAAATATACTCACACATAATTATAACTTTTAAGTTGAACATGTCAAACAAAGTTAATTGTTTTGACATAGAAACTCGTTTGCGTGCAGCCAGGTCCCGCAACGCTTGGCGGCAAGAAGCTGCGCATGGTCACATTCAGGCTGCCATTCCATCCACTTTAAGGCAGTGTCAAAACAAGCGAATGCCTCACTCGCCGTAAGATTCCTTTTCCGGTTCAACTTAAGCAACACTGTCATCGTCTTCGGCCACCTGCTGAGATTCATCGTTTATACTTTGGATAATTTCTTCATCGTCCAAAAATCTATATCCATGGTCCGGTGAATTGCCCTGCAATCACTTGTTTATGGCGTCCACGTAACACTCGAAACAGCCAGGAATTTGTACAATGATTTTCTGGATGTCTTCAGTTGATACAGCTTCATATGCTTTGACACTATTTTTGTTCTTTTTCTCCTCTTCCTTCATGTTTATTGCCTCTTCTTTGTCTTCATGAGTTTGCTGTTTTGTCGAAATTCAATTAATTTTATTCCATGCCATTTCCTGATATCGATTAGGATAATTGGCGATTCGCATAACTGGAGTTTGGTTAAATGGAGTTCTACTGTAGTAAATTTAATGGTAATAGTAAATACATTACTTGAGCAATGTCAAATTTAGTTCCATACCTTATCATAGCTTTCCTAAAATAATTCTTCTTCTTCTATCTCCAGGCATTAGGTGTGTGGCCTACTGCACTCCCTGGCTCTGGTACAACTTACATACTACCACTGCAGGAGAGAAATAGGCCATTTAGTAACCACATGTGATGGTGAGGGAGTTGTGAGTGTATTTCTCAATGTAAATGTGCCTTAGTAGCTTGTCTAGCTCAGATAGGAAGGGGTAGGCAGATAGACCGAGTTGTGACTTCAATTTGATCCCATGACTGGAACACAGCTGTTGTGTGTATGGATAATAAACAAACCTACGGTACTGTGCCAGCCAATGCCACAATTTATAGTGTTAAGTTAAAAAACCCTTTTCTGAAATTGCAGTACTTATATATAAAATACAAGCTCTCATATTATTTCTGTGTTGTTTCATAATTGAACATTTTCTGTTTTTATCTTATAGTCACAAGGATTTATTCTAAATTCATTGTACAAAATTCATTTTGGGAGTTCTATTATTTAGTCTGTCTAAAAATCAGTGTCCAATATTCGTATTTCTTCATAAGAATCACCGTAAAATAGTTGGATGAGTTTTTACTAAATTTATATAGACTTACATATTTTAGTACTAAAGGCCACCAGTGATACACAAAACAACCTCAGTGCTCTGAAATACTGACTACTAACAATTCTAAAATGTTCTACTTGCAGCTCATTTCCATTAAATTATTATTCGTAATGTCACCACTCCACTCTGCAATTAGTGTTACACTGACAGTATGTCACTAGGTACAGATCATTTTTTTACTACAGTTAGTTCTTCAGTTTTATTTCATTTTCTGTTTCATTGTGACAAGACAGTTGTTCAGTGGTATTAGCAATGGTAACAAATTTGTTATGTTGGATTGAAAACAAAACAATACAAGTCAAATTACAATTTCAGGAGAATTTTGCAGGGCTAATCAGATATGAAATTTAGTTTGTTCATTGTTAAAACAAATGTACTAGAACAACAAACAAATTGTGCTATAATAAACAGACATAGTACTGTGTTTTATATTATGGAAATACAGTACACCTCCACTTATCCAAACTCTCATCATGTGGATTTGCAATTTTCTGGATCACCTGTTAGTTTAGAACAATATTCATTCTCAATATAAACCTAACTTTTTCAGTCCTCACAATGGGCGTAACGTGGGGCCTAACTTTGGGGGGGCAGGGTAAAGCTTCATAAATTCAAGTGTGTAGTGAGACTATCTATATAATAAAAGGAATAAAATGTATTATATACAAAATGAGAAAGTTTAGTAATAATTCTTAGTTAGTAAACGAGGGACAATTTCATTTGTTAATGTGCAGTAGCGCGATAATTTTACTTTATAGGTTGGCTAATCTGCTCTTTACTTTTTGTTGTAATCTGATTATTCATGTCGGTTCTTTGTACAGTACGTCTCAAACGCTCGTAGCGGCGGTCGGCTCGCCTGCAGCCTTACTGTCTTTTAAATACTTGCACTCAAGTATTTTAGTGCAGCGTATTATCGTGGGTCGTATTCTTTACGACCTTTAACGTAGGCCTTAGGCCACACTTCATATGGCCCATTAGGCTCCTTTATCAGAAAATTTAAATGTGGATACGAACGGTATCACATCACGCTTACAGTATTAGCCAACCTGTCATTCAAACAACTGCTAACTACATATTTAATGTACTTTTGAATTCAAATAAATAAATTGAATACAGTCCACTCTCTTCATCATTTCTGCATCCTGGCGAATCAACTAAGCACAAATTTTCACAATCAACATTTTTTGGTCACTCCGGACCTGGATTTCGATGCATCATTCCTAATTAATATTTTTCTGCCACTATTTCTGGCCATCACGGGCGAATTAGCATATCCGCTGATACGACCGTGGCGTGATTTCCATCGGCATTTCGCTCGTCACTTTTGAGCCTCCTGACAATATCATCGCAAGAGCCTGCTAGCTACAGTGCTTCAAACAAGGCGGTCATCTCTCCGAGCTGTGTTTGCCATCTTCGCCAACGCGTCGACGCTGCAGGACATCGCCTACAAGGTATCACCTCAATAACAGCATAACAAGGTGCGTACAATGGCTGAAGAAGGCCTCAAAGTGTTAACCAGAAAGAGAGGCGGCTTAAAGTCCGCAATAGTGCGAATACAATCTGCCGTAAATAACTTTGAGATAAATTCCAACACAAAACATTTTTTAACGGTAAGGCTAGAAAGTCTGAAAAGCTTGGCATCGAAGTACGACGAGGTGTAGTCTGAAATAGAACTTATTAGTAAAGACATAAGCGCGGCTCAAGAAGACCGAGTTGAGGTCGAAGAAATGCTATATTCGACTGAAGCAAATATTTTGCAATTACTTGATACATTTAATGTTCAGACTATACCTCCCGTATTATCGACCCACATGCAATTAAAACCAATAAGCTTGCCCTGCTTCTCAGGCAACATATTGGAATGGCAGCATTTTCATTCAATTTTTACGGACTTAGTGCATACAAGATCCGATTTAACGCCAGTGCAGAAGTTACATTATCTACATCTTCTTTAAAAAATGAACCTTTAGATTTAATTAAGTCACTACCTATCTGTAAGGAAAATTATTCAATAACGTTGAGTTTGCTGTCCGAAAGGTATGACAACAAGCTCATACTAGCAAAATACTATGTTCAAAATTTACTTCAAGTCAAGTCGACAATTAAGGACTCTGTCCAAAGTTTGGCAGAATTCACAAACACAATAATGTCTTCCGTTAATTCACTGGCAGCGATGCAACTGTCAGTGAATTCATTTGAATTTATTATTATACAATTATTATCAACTAAACTCGACCCTACTACTTTTAAACTATGGAAGGAGTCAATAGACCCTGACAATTTACCTAACTTTCAAGATTTCACTCATTTTTAAACTCACGTACACAGCTGTTAGAAAATACACTGCCTATCGAAGCCGGACAGCAACTCAACAAGCCGAATTTAAGACTTAACAATAAATATGATAAATATAAATCAAGAAACACTGCTGGCAGTACTACATTTAAGAGTTATCACTCAGCGGCAAGCAATTATTCATGTTTGTGTTGTAAATCTAATCACCCGCTTTACTCATGTGATAAATTTCGTACATTAAGCACCGCTGAGTGGGGACAATTTGTATCAAGTCACAAATGTTGTACCAATTGTCTTAGATCAGATCATCTTGTATCTAGCTGTAAGAATAAGCAGGTGTGTAAGATCTGTTCAAAACGACACCACACATTGTTGCACGCGAACAACGTGCCGAAATCAATAGCTGCCAGTAGTAGTAACTATTGTTTGCTCAAATTACAATCCACGAACAATGTTCTTTTATCAACAGCAGTTGTATTTGTCATTGATCAGGATGGCAACAGACATAGGGCAAGAGTTCTTTTAGACGCCGGGTCACAAATAAATTTTTGCACAAAATCATTTGCAAGGAAATTACGGCTTAATTTAACTAAATCCAACATACCAATTACGGGTATAAACAATACAGCGTGTTACGCCACTAATCTTGCGTCTATACGCATTATTTCTCGTTATCAGAGATATAGCTTCGAGGCGAAATGTGCTATCTTATCTACATTAACCCACAATCTGCCGGCAAAATCGTTTACATAAATCAATTCCACATTCCGAGCAACTTTTTTCTGGCTGACCCAAATTTCAACATATCGTCGCAAATCGACATACTCTTAGGGGCACAATTTTACCTGGACTTAATTTTAGCTAATAAATACATACGCGGCCTTCATTTTCCCATCATTCAGGAAACAAAGCTAGGCTACATTTTGGCTGGGAATTTACCCAAACACTGCCGCAACGAGGGTCCTGCTGTTTCGTTCCTAGCTAGGAACAACGACAGTCAAATTCTGCAGTCTCTCGAAAGATTTTGGGAAGCAGAAACTATCCCTGACAACACCCCTGATAACGAGTCAGCCTGTGAAGAGCATTTCGTGCGCTCTACCCATCGCAACCATGAGGGTAGGTTCGTGGTTTCACTCCCATTTAAGCCCGATAATCTCCAGTTGGGGAAATCTTACACCAATGCTGAAGCAAGATTCTTGAACTTAGAGCGTCGATTTAGGCATGATGCTAAACTCGCGCGCGATTACGCAGACTTTATTAACGAATATAAGGATCTTGGACACATGACGCTTATCGATAATTGCGCTATCAATTTAGGAGCGTCAAATACTTACTATCTGCCTCACCATGCAATATTTAAACAGTCTAGCTTGACCACAAAACTGCGCGTCGTTTTTGATGGTTCGTCCAAGACTACCAATGGCCTTTCTCTCAATGACATATTGTTGGTAGGCCCGAATGTTCAACAAGACCTTTTTTCCATTCTTTTACGTTTCCGCATGCATAAATATGTTCTCATCGCCGACATCGAGAAGATGTATCGACAAATTCGCGTAGCTGAAGGCGATTGTCACTATCAATGCATTCTGTGGCGTGATTCTCCTCTCGAACCATTTAAACACTTTGCATTGCGAACGGTAACCTACGGCACGGCTAGTGCTTCGTTTTTGGCCACTTGCTGCCTTATACAAATTGGTAGGGACCATCAGGCTTCCTTTCCTGATGCGGCGTTAGCTATAACGAATGATTTCTATGTTGACGATCTGCTTACCGGTTCGGACACCATCTCTGATCTGACCAAGCTGAAATCTGATCTAGGTGCGTTATTAAGTCAATATGGTTTCACGTTGCATAAATGGGCATCTAATGAACCCAGAGTGGTCGCAAATCATGACAATTTATCACGCCCCTTAAACAAACAGGACAATATGCGTACCCTGGGCATTCTCTGGAATAATACTGCCGATTCATTTCTGTTCGACATTAAATCATTCCCAGTTGAATCAAGCATCTCCAAGAGGAAAATTCTTTCGATTATTGCAGGCATATACGATCCTCTTGGACTGATCGGTCCCGTTGTCTTTTTGTACAAACAGTTTTTGCAGCAACTCTGGCTTTGCAAGCTTGGTTGGTTGGTTGGGATGAACCGATCTCCGGCCAATCACGTTCGGATTGGCATTCTTTGTGCGACAAATTGGGTCTGATTAGCAAAATTGTGGTCCCACAGTCTATTCGTTGTAAGCTTGAGGCAAGTACAGTTGAATTACATGGTTTTTCGGATGCTTCTGAAAGGGGGTTTGGGTGTTGTATTTATGTCAGAGTCATTTATCAAGATTCATCGGCCTCCTGTCATCTCCTGTGTTCTAAATCTCACGTAGCTCCCTTACGGCAGGTGTCATTACCTCGCATCGAACTCTGCGCTTGCTTGTTGTTATCGCGACTCGTATTTAAGGTCGTTCCAGCTCTTTATTCATTCATTAATAGTGTTCATTTGTATTCTGACTCTATGGTGTCTCTTTACTGGATTCATGCCCAGTCTACGAGGTGGAAAGCATACGTCGCTAATCGTGTTGATGAAATTCAGCGTCTTACGCAAACTTATACTTGGCATCACATCAATTCTAGACACAATCCTGCTGATATTATCTCCAGGGGGTGTCTCCCTGACGTTTTGCGCGATTGTTCGCTTTGGTGGCACGGTCCCACTTGTTTGTCTCAATCGTCAGAGTCCAATCCTTTTCCACCCTTTTTACCTTCTAATCCGTCGTCGTCTGAAGTCACTGCGGAAGAGAAACATACCCATAACCTTTCTCTAATGTCTACCCTGGCTATTGACCCTTCTATGGACTTTTCCTCGTTGCATCGTCTAACGCGCGTATACGCTTACTGTTTTTGGTTCATCAGAAATATTCGACTCTCAAGTGCTAACAAATTTACGGGCGATCTTACCCCTGTCGAAATTCATCATGCTCTCAATTTCTTCATAAAACAATCTCAGTCGATCCACTTCGCAGCCGAAATTAATTGTCTTCGTAACGGATCTTCTGTTTCCATTAGGAGTAAGTTGGCTTCTCTCGACCTGTTTCTTGATGATTCTGGAATGATACGCGTAGGCGGGTGATTACAGCAGTCGCAATTACCTTACGACGCTAAACATTCTATTGTCTTACCCCCATTGGCGCATATTACTCGCCTCATCATTGAACGCGAACACATTCGTCTACTTCACGCTGGTGCTCAACTCGTGCATCACTCACTGCGTCAACGTTGGTGGATTGTTAATGCCAGGATAGTTATTCGCTCCATCATTCGAAAATGTGTCAAGTGTCTCAGGTTTAGTGCCAAACAGCAGGTTCAGAGGCTTGGTATTTTACCATCTCCTAGAGTCACTCCATCAAGGCCGTTCCTATTCTGCGCGGTTGATTATGGTGGTCCCTTCATGATTCGCCATGGCGGGCAGAAATCCAGAACTCTCCTAAGGCATACGTGTCTTTGTTTATTTGCTTAGCAACTAGGGCCATTCACTTGGAATTGGTTTCCGACCTTACTGCCAGTGCGTTTATAGCTGCATTACGTCCTTTTTATGACCCGCAGGGGCATACCCACTCAGTTATACTCCGATAATGGCACAAACTTTAGGAAGGCCCGCAATATCTTACATGATCTCTACAACCTTTGGCATAATAAGGATGCCATCTCATCGCTTAAGTCATTCACGTCCTCTCAGGGGATATTATGGTCATTTATTCCGCCCTCATCACCTCTTTTCGGTGGCCTTTGGGAGAGCGGCATAAAGAGTTTGAAGTTTCATCTGCGCCTCATGGTAGGCAAATCTATACTCACCTTCGAGGAGTTTACGACAGTTTTGTCTCAGATAGAGGCATGTCTGAACTCTCGACCTTTATTTGCCATCTCATCGGATGTAAATGATCTGGTGCCACTCACACCTGGTCATTTTTTGATTTGTGCACCATTAACGGCGATACCGGACCCAGACTTATCTCATATTCCTATCTCTCGTCTTGGGCGTTGGCAACTTCTACAAAAGTTTGTCCAAGGCATTTGGAAGGCATGGTCTCGCGACTATTTGCACCAGTTGCAACAGCGTCACAAATGGAAATTCGCTAAGGATAATGTTTCCATTGGTGACCTAGTTTTACTTGTTGAGGATAATCTACCTCCATTAGCCTGGAAATTTGGTGTGATTACCGCCACATTTCCTGGCCCAGATAACTTAATTCGAGTCGTAGACATTCGCACACCTACTGGTGTTCTGCGAAGACCAATCCACAAATTATGTTTGGTCCCTACTAGGGACGAACAATAAAGAAAAGGGATTTATTTCCTTTGTATAATTTCTAAAGACACATAAGTCAAATGTTCAAGAAGACTTGTTAGTTATAAGCACTTTGTTTTAGCATAAGCTTTAATTATATTTTTGAGTCAGCAACTGTTTGTTTTACTCAAGCAAGTGTTAGTTTAGTTAATATGCAAGGCTTTCATTATTATTTTGTATTTTCGTATATGCGACATTTGATTTATGCCTCATGTCTTACTCACTATTATGTAAAAATGTTGTTATTTTCTGAACTTATTTTCGATTGTTCAACTCATGTATTACGTTTGCAATCACAGTGTCGTATTTGTTACTTATGCCATTGCGATTATTCATATTGTAATTAACTAAATTGTTGTTTATTATATTCATTATATAACTTGCGTTTATGTAAAACCTATCGTTTTTTGCGTCTACTGCATGTAACCATGCCACGTCTAGATTTATTTTATATTGTATTGTTATATTGTATTTATATTTTGTGATTAAGCATTGCACAATTATTATTTCTGTTTAAATTATGACATACATGTCATCATATATGGGCTTGCATTCAGTCAGCTATCTATAGCTTGTTCTTACACAACTACATATTGTAAGTTCCTGAAACTTCAGGAACAGCATGACTTGGTCGCCATGCTAAATCTACGCTTAAACATGTAATTTGTGGCAATTTTGTTCATGTAAATAATTCTCTGTACAGGTCTACTGGCCTCAGCTATTTCACAGTAACCATCTATGACATGCATAGGGTTACAAACTATCGGGCCATCATGTGATGAGCTGCCGATCATACATTATTAGCATTGTCTAATTATGTATTTTTCATGTTTCATAACGTTCGATATTGTTCACATACAATATATGACGGCAATACTTGCCAACGCATACATTTTGTTCATGTTTGAAATCAGTTGTTCGCCAACCTTGGCTTACAAACGCTTATCTTTAAGGCTTATCTTATTCATGCTTATCGCTAAACCATTAACGTACAGCTGTTATCTAATATTATAACTGAAGGTTCAACTCAGCCTTGAAACTAACTTTCATTATTAAGAACACTGTATGTTATAAACTAAGTTACAAAAATGTATAATAATTTACTAAAAAGATGGTAAAAAATTGATTGATTTTGACGGGCAGCTTATGTGCAGTAGCGCGATAATTTTACTTTATAGGTTGGCTAATCTGCTCTTTACTTTTTGTTGTAATCTGATTATTCATGTCGGTTCTCTGTACAGTACGTCTCAAACGCTCGTAGCGGCGGTCAGCTCGCCTGCAGCCTTACTGTCTTTTAAATACTTGCACTCAAGTATTTTAGTGCAGCGTATTATCGCGGGTCGTATTCTTTACGACCTTTAACGTAGGCCTTAGGCCACACTTCATATGGCCCATTAGGCTCCTTTATCAGAAAATTTAAATGTGGATACGAACGGTATCACATCACGCTTATTAGCCAACCTGTCATTGAAACAACTGCTAACTACATATTTAATGTACTTTTGAATTCAAATAAATAAATTGAATACAGTCCACTCTCTTCATCATTTCTGCATCCTGGCGAATCAACTAAGCACAAATTTTCACAATCAACATTCTTCTTACTAAACATTTTTTGGTCCACGCGGACCGGATACTCAACAGTTAATGATCAACAAACCTTTTTTCATAAGTTATACTTCCACTTATGTTTACCTAGAACAAATATACCGTAGGCCTATAAACATAAACAATTTGTGTGACAAAGAGAGGAAAGTAAAGAGCACAAAATCCTACAAGTACAACTGGGCTTATTATTTCATTACGAAGTTTTCCAAAACAGTCTTTGTGTAAAAGGCATGCATTGTATTCCAGTTAATTAGGTCTCTAGCATTTGTTTTTTTCGAACAGAAATATTATTTTGACTTATATCATTTGTTGTGCCCAGCACACTCCACGTTATGATTTTATATATATAATTGTAAATGAGGATTCTACTCATACTCAAACTACTCAATGTATTATTTTATTTTATCTTAAGAATTATTTTAAGGAACAAACTGAGCGATTATGAGGAAGTGTGCTGCCCATTTTTATCATGGCACGTGTAGTGAGTTATCAACCAGGGAAGCTAAAAATAGTTTACTTGTCAGTGTTCGTGAACGAGTTCCGCTTTGGTTCACAAAAATCAATGTCAAATTGTCCTCTCGTGTGACCTGATAAGTTTCAAGACACGTGCAGAGTCCAGTTCTGATTGGCTGAATTTTGGGCGTTAACTCATAGAGACTTTTTGCGTCACGCAGGGTATAAAACTGACGAGAGCAGTGGGAAGAACACACTTTGTCACTTGTTCATTTTGGCATCCTTGCGCACTCTCCGTACATCCTCTGTCTACGATGGAGCCACATCAAAAGCGTAATTACAACTTTGTTTTGTTTCACTTTGTTCAAACTTAAAGCATTAATCGATTTTGGATAATGAATTATTTATACTCAGAAGTGCTCAGTAGTGTTCTAAATTTGTTAAGGAATATGTATAATTGACATCTTAATCATTTATGCCTAATTTAAAGTAGTAACGTACCAAATTCAGAAATATAGTTAGTAAAGCTTTTATAATGTTTTAATAAAGAATAGTCAGTATATAAAGAATGTGTTTTTATATATAATATTATGTCTTAATGAAAACACTCAATAGAATTATTGTAAGGAGAGTATGTCACTTCAATTATTGTTATTTTGTTCATTTGTATTGTCATTTGTTCATCAAGATAAAACTTGTTAACGAGCGTAGTTACTCTAATGAATTAAAGAAATATTATTAATCTAAGTAAATGCCTTATTTAATAACAAGCCATTTCCACAGCTATCCTGTCCGCACGACTGGAACTTTCACTTTGTGAGGCCCCAGCCCCGGGCGTTACAACACATTCAGATCTGTCAAAACATTCATTCCCCTTACAACTTTCTTCGAAAGAAATAAGAAATAAATTTATGGCAACTAGTTGTCTGATAACAAAACAGACGTTGATAAATAGCGCGTACTGTACTTGCAAGCGTAAAAATTGTCTCCTGTTTGACTATTTGTTAGTTTTTATTTATAACAACTGGAAACAAAATTTTATAATGCTCATAGCATTGGGTGGGGGCGAGTGCCCCCCTTGCCCCTCCCAAGTTACGCTTATGGTCCTCACTATAAAATAGATGTACCTACAAATATTAGAAGCAACACTCATCCAGGTTCTCAGTTCATGATACATGCATATAATATTTATAACATAATTGTACAATTATAATAGTTTTTTCCCAATTGTCCAGATTTTCAGTTTCCAGATCAATTTTGGTCCAAATTAATCTGCATAATTGAATCTCCATATACTACTACAATTGAAGTAAAGTTATATACTTTGGTGGCAGATAATAATTTTGATCAATTTTTTATAACGTGTGAATACATAGGTAGCAAAAATTAACACAAAAAAAATAATTGCTCTAGGAATCAGAAAATATAACATTATCACAATAATAGGGCATACCTTTTATACCAAGAATTACACCAATCTTTTATAAAAACTCTCAATTCATACAATTTTTGTTAACTAGATGAAACATTTCTCCTGCCTATTATAGTTTCATTTAACATATAAAAAACTGCTTTACTTTTTACGAAAAAGCTTTGTATATTACCATATATATATGTAATATCAATTTTGTTTTACCGTCATCTCCGGACAGCTTCTTGTGAACATTTTTCAATATTGTATTAACTGATTTAGTTCCACTGAGATCAGCAGCTGTATACAAAATCGCATAAGCAGAGAAACTAGCAGGGATTAAGGTGCTGTTATAGATGTAAAAAGTCTGAGTGACAGCTGAAAGAAATAGACTTTTGATTAATGCTTCTTATATAATATATAATATTAATATATTATATAATATATTATTCACTTTCTGCAATACTTTGTCATTTCTCTAAACCTACTATATTTAAATATTTCTAACTGGTAACTAATTATACCTAAAAACTAACATTAAAAACTAGGTATTATTAAATTTGTGTACATTACATTACATTTGATGTATGACACTTTCACAGCCGGCATCAATGTAATAAGAAGATTGGCTTGCTGGGTTGCAAGGCTATGTTCTAGAGTTGTTATTTGCAGACATTTCGACTGCACCTTCAATGGCCATCTTCAGTGCTTGAAGTTTGAACAAAGGCTGTTACACTGACCAAGTTACTGACTGAGATAACTTGGTCAGTGTAACAGCCTTTGTTCAAACTTCAAGCACTGAAGATGGCCATAGGGGTACGGTCGAAATGTCTACAACTAACAACTCTAGAACATGGCCTTACAACCCGGCAAGCCAATCTTCTTATTACATTACTTTTTTTGTAGCATCCTAGCATCAAGCACATACAAAGATAAACTAGCAAATAAAATACCTTATAGCAAACAAAATAAAAAACGGTTCCAGTGAGATCTGAAAGATCAATTTTATTGTATAAATAAAATTAAGGACATGACCAACCAGTTCTATGATCAGCAAGATCTCATCTATTACAGCACCAGGAATCTGTCAAGAGTTATAGTCCTTGGCAACGGTGAATGTCTCCAGAATACCTAAATGTATTATGAATCACCCTGACAGTTATTATTTTGAACTCTGCCAGCCAGTTATAGTTATCATCTTATGATTCCAGGCTTCATCAGTCTTATGAAAGACCTTCAGTCCTTCAGTGAAGTGACAGCCCAAATCAATCAAGGCAACAGTCATATTGATTTTTTCCTAGAGAGTGCTGAATAGTACTTGGTCAGAAGGTAGTCGGTGACAGAAAGCCACATCAAGGTATTCCTACTCAGTTATTTATTGCCTGTCTCAAACAGTACAATGCTGGGTAGCTAGATTCATACTGATCAAACAGAGGCCAGAGAACAGTTCTGAAATAGCAGAGGCTTCAACCAGGGAGCAAATGCTCTTGATCACAGCCATGTCCAGTATATCAAAGAGAGTATTTAGTTTCAGTAGGTAGTGTGATAGATAAGCTGTGCCTGGCCATGACTATGACTGAGCCTCCAAGCACAAACAGTACCTTGGCAAAGATCAAGCATTCCCTGCAGTTGGCTTTTTTCCATATGATGGATTGATTGGACTGAAAATTTAAATTTACACACATTTTTTTACATAAACATTCACGTATTTTATTGTACTTAAAACTTATGAAATAATAACTTACCTTCTCTGTGTGGAATATTTTCAAAAACAAGTGCATGAAGTTGAGGAACTCTGTCAAATGTGAAAATTTCTTTGCTGTAATTATCCACTGGCCCAGGAAAAGTACTGAAATAACGCTACTTTTTGTTACATTTACAGAAAAATATAAATAGTGAACTACACTTACAGTTGTGATTTAATATATTGTAACAATTAAACGAGCTCCTCTTGTTAAACTTTGATTATTTAGTATTTTTAATGAAGAAAGTTGTGTTAGTGGTTAAAATCACAAGCAGAATTATCACTGTTGCACACCACTGTATAAAAATTATTCCAATTAGCGCTTTCAAGCTTCACAGCTCATCATCAGATCGGAAATGAACAAACAAACATGAAAACCAACCCTTCACCCCCACCCCACCCCACCCTGCTCATACACAACCAGCTATAATTCAAATGTCCCTTCCCCACCCTCTCAGCCCTGTCACCTCCATCTGGACAGTTACATATTTTCTAGCAAATTCCTTGTGTTTCAGTGTGTGTGTGTGTGTGTGTGTGTGTGTGTGTGTGTGTGTGTGTGTGTGTGTGTGTGTGTGTGTGTGTGTGTGTGTGTGTGTGTGTGTGTGCATTCCTTTTAAACCTAACCGTCTTTCTCGTTCACACTTGTGGGCCAGTCACACACCCTTATTTTAAAAACATCCAATTAGTCCTATGCAATTTAATTCTTAATCTTATTTATCTGTCCTCTATCATTTACTTCTTATCTTATATATAAAAATGAATGTTTCTTTGTTTGTCCCATATGCGTTCCTATACCATTCATCTGATTGCGATGAAACTTCGGTGAGTTGTTGTGCGCACGCTCGCGAAGGTTTCTGAATTAGTGGTTTTTTCGATGGGGTCCTTTGGGGGGTTCTTTGGGGTCTTCCACATCTCCTCCTAAACCACTGGACCGATTTCAACCAATCTTGGCACAAATATTTTACGCAAAGGGAGAACCAACATAGGATAGGTGTTTTTTCGATGGGGTCCTTTGGGGTCTTCCACATCTTCTCCTAAACCACTGGACCGATTTCAACCAAACTAGGCACAAATATTTTACGCAAAGGGAGAACCAACATAGGACAAGTGTTTTTTCGATACGATCCTTTGGGGGGTCCTTTGGGGTCTTCCACATTTCCTCCTAAACCATTGGACCGATTTCAACCAAACTTGGCACAAATATTTTACGCAACGGGAGAACCAACATAGGACAGGTGTTTTTTTTCGATACGATCCTCTGGGGGGTCCTTTGGGGTCTTAAAAAACTATTAGATTTGGTTACTATGGCAACCCAATAGAATAGATACTGTTCTAAATATATTATCGCATTAAATTGAAGACCACGCGAACGAAGTCGTGGGCAACAGCTATTTATTTTTAAGAAACCTACTTTAATTGAACTTTATTAATTAAACTAACATTTTCATTACGTACAATGTGAAACTCCGTAGCGAAGCACGGGAATTCTGCTAGTTATGTTATAAAATATTTCTTCATTATCAAATTTAATTTTAGTATTCATTAAATTTAAGAAAGATAAAAAGGGTTAGACAATTGGATTGATTTTTATAAAGGAAGGCAGATTTACAATGCTGGTTAAAATGTTTAAAATTATTTAAACCAATTCACTGCCGCCACCAGTGCTGCCAACCGTGGTTGCTGTCAACCTGAACTGTAACGTCTTAGTCTATGGAAATAATTTGTTGAACTCTTTGGTAAGGTAAAATTATGTTTTATTTCTCCAAAAATTATTTATGAAATTAAATTAAACCACATTAGTGTTGTTAATCATTCTTTTTTTTTGTTTATTAATAATGGTTGATAGACTCTTAAAAATTCTTATTTCTCAGGGTTTGCTAAACTGATCTAGTCTTCGCCACATGGGGCATTAATGTTTTGGTTAAATCATTAAAAAAAACAATGTGAGTTCTTTGAGAATGCAAGATACAACAAAACTTAAGGAATTACACTACTATAATTACTTAGTAGTAGGAGAGTGATTACATTATTGAAAAACACCTTAATTAATAACATGAAAATTCAACGTACGATTTTTTTATCGACATTTGAGGTTAAAGCTGGTTTAAGTGAATAAGAACCAGTTAACTTTTAAATTACTAACAACTCTTTTACATTATTAAAATTATCCGTAATGCACGGTTATAAATTAATTTCAGTGGAAAAATTAATTATCTGCTTCATCAGTCTGGATAACAAACAAAACAGGTATTTGATATTCCTCATTAATATGGTTACACATTATTAATTATTTTGAACAATTATAAAATTAATTATAAATAATACAACATAATTATTATACTATAGTTCAAAGTTTCTTAAAGTTCATTATTAATCAACTGATACCCCTTTATCTTGGAATGTTCGGAGGTTAATTATGACAATTATGTTCAACTATAGTTAATTTTTTTCATTTTTTGTTTATTAATAACTTAATAGTTCTCGTTAAACTCATGTGATGTTTATTTTCCCATATTACAATGTCTCTTCTGTTATATTTACTGTTATTGATTACAACAGTTGACCATTTATATAAGCAAAATCATTTGTCTCTTTGATATATATTGTTTTTTTTCTTTCAATAATAATTATTAAAATTGTTAAATTAAATAAGGTCTCATGCCTTATAGTGTTCCGCTGACATAATATTATTAATTGTGTTCGATAATCTGGTTATCGAAAAAAGTCATAATTATTTTAAGTACCGGTACCGGTAATTATTAAGATACTATACTTGCATTCTTTACCTTTTCCTGGATTGGCACTATAAATGTTTTATTAATTAATAATTAATAATGATTACACTGCCTATGCGCACATACTCCATATAAGTTCACTGCAATTAAAACATTACAACTTTTGTTTACACTCCGTCTAACCTCACTTTCACATTTGGAGGTTACAATTGCTCTAGTCAGCTGTATGACATTAATTTTTCATTGTTGAGTACCGCGACCGACGTGGCTTCCTCCTCGTTGTCTGATGATGAACTGTTTCTCTCATTGGCGTCAGAATTCGGCTTCTAATGTTGGATAATTACCTCTGATTGGTCAGTTTTTGTAAATTCCATAATTCTTCGGTAACTTTCATTAAAACAGACGCGCCCATGGCGTCCTTTCGTTGGGTTTGAGAGTATTAGAAATTGGTTCGCTTATCAATGCCCATGGAATTGTACTTTATTAATTCTTAATAATTAAAATTGTTCCCTTATCTATAATCTAATTCACTTTTCGTTACTGTCATTGCTCCTGTCTTTTTTATATGAACAATTTGATTCCCCACTATCTATATGTCTGATTATTATTAACAGAATAAACTTATTAACAATTTTTGTTATCTGTTTCCATATAATACTGATTCGATACACTGATCCAAACACACAATTTGAACCTCAGCACCATTCCCTTCCCACCATCAACCCCCACCACACACACCTATAGTCCATAACGATTATTCTGTAAAACGACATCCAGTATTTACTCCCACTGAGGAAGAGGCACATCACCTTGAAACGTTTGGGGAAGTGATAACGAATAGTAAGTTCATACGTGTAAGTTTATATATATTAATAATACTTTTTGTTTTATTTTATTTCAATAAACATGTAGTACGGCTACTATCTACTCATCGACTATTACTCCTTTTCATTAAGTTATAGTATGGCAATTTGCTAAAATCGTCCTTTGGTAGTTGAGGCCTACCTCACCATGATCTATTATATCTTGATAACTTACTCATAGTAATATTACTTATTTTTAATATACTATTATTGTTCACAATTGTCTTCTATGACTTCTTATAACTATTACATTGCTGTATTTGATATGATTAATTAGTTATTGATAATAATTATCATAATTAACTTGTCTTTGACCCTTGGTCTATGATTTTTGTTTATGTTAACCATTTACTTTTGTTTCATGTTAATATTGATTTCTAAACCATTTCTATGTTGGCCTAACCATTCTGGGATAAGCATTACATCTTTTGATTATCTCAGTTCTAGTCAGTAGGTGTTTATTCTACTGTACTTATACTTTACATCAGTCTATAGTTCAGCACCATTGGGTGTTACATTATCTGCTTTTATTTTGTGTTAAAACTTTGTCTTTTGATCCATTATTGTTTACATAATGTTCATTACAACAGTGACAAAGTTTGACAATGTTTTGTTCTGCCCTAGGGTATTGCAATTTGTTGTTAAATCCTTAACACTTCTTGCACCTAGTTTTACATGACAATTATATTTAATTTCCATAATTATTATTTAATTCGTGGCAATAATCATTGATTTGGCTTCTGTTAGTGGTATTACATCTCAATTATACTACTGACATTAACCCATTCCTCTTTCATTATCATTTTTACATGTTAATTAGATTGGTCATGGTGCAAATTCAATTCTGTCCATTTCAGCATGTTATTTTACACTCATGACTTATGCAAGTCTTTCTAGATAACTAGTTTTGTTATTGGATTTAATTTTGTTATTGCATAGTTTTGCATTTAGAGATCCTCATAATCTCTAGTTTCATTTTAGTATACTACACTCTAGTTTAAAAACATTTTTGTTATTACTTTTGGTAACTATAATTGACAATTGCTTGTTAGCTTAGGTTATGTTTCATTATCTTAATTCACAACAATGTTTTTGTCTTATTATTAATTTCTACACAGATTACTTAATTATTCAACTGTACAGTATTATTTATTGTCTGGTGTTTCTTTTTATGATTTTCTCAACCTTATTGTTGACTAATAGTGTTTCTTATATTCTTATACTTACATTAATCGTTTATCTAGTCTTTGTGTTACAGTTCATTTGCTATTACTATACATTCTTAATTTATATTAATACAATTCTTAGACTCACTCTCTTCCTTATTTTTCTCCTATCATTGTTTTACCTTTGAGTTCTGGTCATATTGTCAGGTCAGTTAGACTAATTTATTGATGGTTTGATGTCATAGTATAGGGTTTGCATTTAGCTTTTAAAGTTTTTCCTTCCCCATTATCAATATTTCATTCTTCTCATTGTTTATTTCTTCTTTTCGTTGATTTTATTTGATTTTCCCTAATTGCACTGATTCTGTTATCATCCTTAATAAATATTTTGTTATAGTTGTTTTGTATTTCTCCTCACTGTCCAATCTATTGGGTTAATCACATTACTATGTTTTCTTCTATTCTTCTTCTTCAGTTGCTTTTTCCAATTAGTTCGTGGACCGGATATAATTTTTAGTACACAATTATTCATCTCTTGGGTGTTCTAGTGTTAATCAATGAGTGTTTTATTTCTTATAGTTGCTTTCAAGGGTACGGTGAAGATATGTACTGTTACAATATACATGACAACAGTTTATCAAATAGTAACATGAAATAACTGTTGCTAAAATGTAAATTGTTACACATGTCAGCAGCAGTAATTAAAATTACTTTTGTCAAGTGATTTTCATAATTTCCACAACTGACACAAAGTCAATCTTCAAATACTTATTGTATCTTGTCTGTTCATCAGGCCATCAGTTGTCGTCTAGATTGCTGTAATGTATGTTTTAGAGTCAAGCCTCATCCCATGTGTTCTTTGATGGGTTTACCCATCAAAGAGGTTCATTGTAACCTCTCATTTCCATTTGCCAATGTGGGGATGTTTTATGCTGGACCTTATCTTCACTTCGAGCTTGCCCTGCATCTTTCCACTGAAGTGTTTTTAGATGGTCTTCATTGGTTTGTTAGCCAGTGTGGTTGCCCACAGAATGTGTATTCAGACTGTGGCCGCAATTTCATTGGCACCAGATCATTGCTACAAAGGTAGCTTCAACATTTTATGCTCAATGAATCCCATTAAGAGGCGGTCAGTGCCTTTGCAACAGCAAAAAATATTAATTTTAATTTTCTTCCACCGGCTGCTCCCCACCAGGGTGGACTTTGCAAGAGGGCAATCCAGTCCATGAAATCGCAGTTAAGGCATGTGACTGGCCGGGTTAACCTTTTCAGTTTAGCAGTACCAGTCACTTCTTAGTAGGGTGGAGGCTATTTTAAATTCTCACCCCATTCACCCCCATCCAAAGATTCCAGAGATTTAAGTCCCCTACTCCAGGCCACTTTTTCTTTGGCCGACCTTTAGTAGCCCTGGTTGAATCTGAATGACATGGGAGTGGTTCAACCAATTATTACCAGGGTGTGTCTCACCTCCTTCAGTCATTCTGGAGGAGGTGGAGGTCAGAATACCTCCCTTCCTTGCAGGTTCATGCTAAGTGGATTCGTCCTTCACCCAGCTTGGCTGTCGGAGATTTGGTAGTTGCAGAGGAGGCCAGCTCTCCTCCTCTTTATTTGACTCTGGGGCATATCATCTCTGTTGTTCTTGGTACGGATGGTCAGGTTAGGCATGCAACTGTCAAAACTGATGGAGGGACCATCAACCAGCCAGCCATTAAGTTGTATTGTTTGCCTGTCAAGGATTCTCTCTCCTGGGTCTCTCTCACATGCATCTGTCATGACCATCACCCCCCCCCCCCAATGGGCGGTCTAGTTTTCTCTAGCTGTTATGTTTTATGTTTATTTTTTGGGTCTCGGAATGTGATATAGTCTTTCCAATTGATTGCTTTCTTGTCATGTATATATATTGTTCTTATGGTTAGTTGGCCATCCGGGGTTCTGGCCAATTAGGGGGGGAGGGGTATTTTAGCACATGCTTGAACAAAATGTTCATGTACATAGATCAACTCTTGTTCCCTAGCACTGCTTTCTGCAACACGCTCTACATGTTTTTGCCATGCACGTGTAGGCGGTGTCAGTTCATACTCAGACAGCGAACAGAGCATGTAGCTGGGACTGACTCAATACCACATGGACATAGTATCTGTCTATGGAACAGGTTCCCAAATTCGCCCCTGGACCGTCGCTAGATTATTTATTTTTTAGTCAATGCAGATAAACCCTCATATTCTTGATATCCGTTCTTCCTACAGGATCCTGCTTCCCCCAGTTTGATTTTCCTTCGAAGTGTGGGGAATTTCCAATAAGGTAAGCTGAATTGATGATTTGAATACTCTTTCTTTAGCAGCTCACCACTTGCTCTAGTCTTGCCAGAGGGGTGAATTATTAATCCATACAGGTTTATATTAAGCGAGGTTCTCGTAATTTTTATGTGACCAAAAAACCTCACAGGATGGAAGGAAAGAAGGTTAGCCAAGACATATATGAAGTCTCAAAAGGTTCTATAAAAAAGTGCTTTATTGCAGAGACACCAGAACTATCTGCATTTTCACTAATAAATCAATATCCAATGTCAATAGTAATAATAATGTTAACAGCAATGTTTAATTTCATTTTTCATTTATAATGAAATAACATATTTAATTCTTAATGAAGCAAATAAAAATACTGATGTTTAATGCTGCATACAACTCTGTCTATATAATACTGATACCTAACAAAAAATTTCCTGTAAAATAAAAAATATTACTATTACAACATACATAGTATTAGTGTAAAACATAAACAAGTATTACACTATAAAACTGAGAGTGAAATATGACTAAACTCTTCATTTACTTCGTGGCCATATTGATGCTGCCTTCAGATTCTGAAACAAGCTGACAGAAATATAAAATTAAATGCAACTCAGCACTTGTCTTGAATTAATATAACACCAACATCTAAAATAAAATAAAACAGCTCTTCCCATCTTTAACTACTATAACTATGATGCTCTCTTAAAAAAATACTCAATACTTTATTATACTTGAATAATGTGTAGATTCCAACAGTAATAATACTAACTGTTCATAGAAATATTCTTGCGTACAAGGTCGAGTATACTTTCCTCCAATTATTGGCCAGTTTAAGTATGGTGTACTTTCTACTTCATTTATTGTATTCTTCTCACTGTATATAGCATTCTAAAAAAAATAAATAAATAATACAAATCATCTTCAACCTAGTATAGTTTGTTTTCTTGATATATTAAATTGTTATAGTAATCCAGCTCCTATACTGTTGTATGTCAGTAAAAGTGGGACATTAGGCAACTTGACTGAATCAAGAATCCAGGACAATTGAAATGAGATTTTTGTGGCAGCTCATAAGAAGTGCATACAATGACTGAATAAAAAATGAGTGGTGTTCTTAGAAAATTGGGAACAAAACAGAGTAAAGTGCAAAGTAAACTTTACTTGAATCAATGCATAGAGCAATTGGAGGGAAATAAGATTATCCAAAATTGTTAACAATTATAAACTACTAGGAAAAGGCAGACATAAGGAAATGTGTGCACAGACATATACACACATCTACGCTCATCTATTTCTGAGCTAAATTTAGTAAAGAAATCATGATCCAAAAAAAAGGTATAAAATTACTGCCCATAGCATGATCCCATAAACTGTGTGATACAATAAAACAATATAACACATATCCCACTTTTGTATATCAATCTATATCTATAAAAATCAATATAGGATAACCCACAACTATAATTTAAAGATAAACCCAAAATGACTGAAGTCATCATACAGATGATACTAAAAGCATAATCCAAAAAAGAAATACTACAGTTCAGAATTTCGAATGACTGCCAAAAAGCACTTTCAAACATCAGTTTCTTATCCTCATGTCAGGCAAAATACCATAATGATCCAGACGACATAGTCATATCTACAGATAAAATAATATGCAAAACACTTTAAACTGCTATATTTATTGGATAAAATTTTCACATCAACTAATACAAGTTTCTTATTTTTTATAAGAACCTAATATCTGTTCCATACAGTTTACCAGCATGGAATCTAAATTTTTCTACTAATAATTTTATACAAACCACTATGTTGTCTTTGGTATTGACGAGCGCTTTCGGCAGTAAAGCCATCGTCAGGTCATTTACCAACAGAGAAATATGAAACCGTTCACTTCCTATATACCATTTTACTGGACCTATCTAGCCCCGCCCCCTGATGGAGTAACGTCTTACTTAGCTCCACCCATAGTGGGTTGTCTTACATTACCAATTTTGTAGCCGTTACAATGTACGTTAACTCATTTCCTACTCTTTTTTGTTGTATAATAAGCTGCTAAATATTTCTTCATTTTCAAATGTGGTTTTTATATTCATTAGTCGTTTTCCATCTTTATTTCTTATTTTTAATATTTCCACTTCTTCCTTTAATTTCCTTTCTCTTTCTTTACTCATCACTTTTATTATCTTATAATTTACAACTGTGTCTATAAATTTATGTCCTTCTTCTATAAAATGCCTAGCATATAATGAATTCATCGTTAACTCTCATTCACCCCTCCTATGTTCTTCAAATCTCTGGCAAAATTGACGACCCGTTTCGCCCAGATACACTTTTTCACATTCCCCACAACTAAGCATATATACTCCACTTTTCTTCAATATGTCTTCTTCTTCAAAATTCGTAGTTTTTATTATATCAAACATGGTTTTCGATTTTTTAACCACTACCTCTATATTATATTTTCTAAAACATTTTTGTATCTTTCTTGTGTTATAACCTATATAAGATATGGATCCCTTATACTCCTTCTTTTCTTTACTATTCTCATTTTTTGTTTCTTCTCTTCGTTTTATTTTATTAAATATTTTATCTACTACATTCGTATTATACTTGTTGTTTTTTACAATTATTTTTATTCTTTCTGTTTTCCTCATCTTCTATACAACTGTTTATTCTATGACAGAAATTATTTATCGCTGCCATTTTATACTGTATTGGATGGTATGAATTATTTGGTATTATAACAGCCAATCTAAATTGTTAAACAAAATAATTAATTGGCACAAATATGACTGGGAAACTTTGAAGAACCTGTTTCAACCTAATAAAAAGCCTGTACAGCCCAACCCAGATACTGTATCCATACAAGTAGTGCTACTGTTTTGCCATAGAAATATTAGAGCAACTCTCAAATTCAAGCAACTTACAGTATCTCAATTATAAAGATAATGATTACAATATAAAATGATACTAAATCCAGAGACCCAACTGATCTTAACAGAAAATGACATTTTTTGAAGTAAATAAAAGTTGGGTAAAATAATTTCTTATGAATTTTTTCATTTATTAAAAGATTTCATCAAATTATCCCCATATACATCCAAAAAAAAAGTCCTAGAAAATGTATGAAAAACAAGATTTTAATTTTTTTCGATGTTGTGTACTTGTTTTTTATATTAAGTATTGATAGATGTGGCAAATTTGCCATTCTTTTTGAAGTTCTAGGCATAAAGCTTTTTGAAGTGTCTGCATAAAGCTGCTAAATACTCACACACTACTTAAAGTACTTGGTGAAAAATTAAGATGAAGAATTACTTTACTCAGCACAATACCGTTTCATCTATTTCAGACCAAGCATCTCTCATAGACTCTTCTTGCATACCATTTGGTTCTACCAATAAATTGCCTACTCGAAGCACAGTTATGTCTGATAAACACTGAGAAGTATTGTTTGAGTCACCTCCTTCTATTGGCTCTTCAACTCTAAAAATGGAACACCTTTAGTTTTTCTTGTCTACCATGTAATTTATTATTATTTCTTTTATGAAATTGCTAAACTGCTACAATTTTATGTTCAGACAAAGCTTTTCATCATCTCTGACATCATCAGGTCTTGAACAACGAAGACAAAGAAAGAAATAGAAAAGAATAAAGAAAAAACAAATGAAGAAAAGAAATATATAGGAGCAATAACATACATAGGATATCAAACAAAAATGTTACAAAAATGCTTCGAAGAATACGAAATACAGATAGGAATAAAGAAAACGAAAAATGTATTCGAATATATAAAAAATGCTAAAACAGAAGAAATTCCAATAACAGAAAAAAGCGGCGTATACAAATTAAAATGTGGGGAATGTAATAAGATATATCTGGGCGAAACCGGAAGAAAATTTAAAATTTCGAATGAATGAACATGCAAAAGGAGAAGGGGTTAAAACAACTAACTCACTATACGCAAGACATTTCAATGAATCAGGCCATAAATTCATAAATCCAAATGAAAATATGGAAATAATCAAAATAGAAAACAATCCGCAAAAAAGAAAACTAATAGAAGACCTAGAAATACTTAAAGTTAAAAAAGAAGATAAGAATAAATTAATGAATATAAAAGTGGATTTTACAAATGAAGAAATATTTGATCATATATTAAACAATAAACAAAAAATAAATTAAAATAATAAGAATAACACACTAAAATTAACAAAATGTAATAAAAGGTTACAAAAAAGTTATAAGTCAAGAAAATAAAACAGTAACATGAAGAAAGTAACGGGAGATTCATAAAATAAGTGACGGCCGTTGGTAAAATGCCTAACGGAAAATATAGACGAAGTTCCCGTGAAGAGCGGTAGCCGGTAAAACAATGAACTCACTATATGCAAGACTTTAATAAACTCATAAAAGTGAATTTACAAATGAAGAAATATTTTAAATATAGTAAACAATAAATAAAATTAAAACAATAAGAGGAATACACTAAAATTGACGAAGTGTAATAAAAGATTACAAAACAGTTATAAGTCAGAAAGTAAAATAATAACATAAAAAATAAAATAAATAAATAAAAGGTTGTTCAAGACCTGATGATGTCAGAGATGGCGAAAAGCTTTGTCTGAACATAAAATTGTAGCAGTTTAGCAATTTCATAAAAGAAATAGTAAGGATGGCTCCTAATTCAAATAATACGAAGAATAATTTATTATTGCTATAAACTTAGAGATGTATTGGCTTATGGTAGGTCAGACAATACTTCATGGTGTGTGCTGTTAAGTTTACAGTTTCAGATGAATTTATGTATAATTGGTAGTATTTACCATACTATATCAGAATATTTGTTCTGCCTTTAAAGTATAGTATATACATGATCTGGTTTCACACAATGAATAAATTATAAAAACAATGCTTATCGGTTAAATATTTAGTAACATTTTGTTATGACAAAATACTTCATTACAAACTAGTTATTACCCACAGCTTTGCAAGTAAATGTTTGATTTGTAATACGTATTTTAATATAATTTTAATTGTCTGTCTAAATTTAATATACAGTGAGTAATACTAAGGGATCCACAGCCATATTGGCCTGAATATAAGATGGCCTCATATATAAGATGACCCTAGATTTTTGAAGGTGTTTTACAAGAAAAAAGAGCCTGAATATAAGATGACCCTAAATTTTTTGAGGAGAAAGAATGGTCTAACTACCACACCTTGAGGTGAAACTTAATGAATACGGCTAATTTAAATTAAGGGTGAAATTAATAATAAAGTGCCTTATTATTTTTAGACCCATTTATCATCCACATTTTCTTCTTCCCAAAGTTCATCTTCAGTGTTGCTACTGGAATCAGAATCGTAACTGGAGTCTTTCCACAAAATGTCATCCTCACTCCCATCCATATTGTATTAGAAACACCACATTTTTTAAACCCCTTTACAATGAATTCACTTTTGGTCCCCCCTCCCCCAGGATGATTATTCACTGGGTCAGTAGCTGTAATGCTTGGTTTCAACTTGTCTATTGGACTCGATGTATGGGGAAATGGTTTTAAGTAATGCAGAAATTCTTTGAACAAATTTGGCCAAATAAATTCGATCAACTCCCCAGTGATTAAGGCAGACTTGGTATAGTGTTTCACACACAAGCTTTCACAGAATGCATGGAAACGGATTCGATTCGGCTGTGTCCCCCTTTCCCATGTCTTGACCTTGAACTCATTGTAACACGTGGTTGTTGATTTATCCTACACACTGTGCAGCTGGCAAATCATACAAAATACGGTACACTTTTACAGGTACAAACATGAAAGTTTTATATTTTAGGTTGTGCATATTAGACGGCTACAGTTTTCAGAAGGGTAATGTATAGAATAAAATAACCATCTTATATTCAGGCCAATACAGTAATATTTTCAATATCAAATGAAATACTCGTTGCTACTAAGCCGTGTTGATGATTGACACTGATGCAACTTCAAAGAATCTCTTTCAATTTAGGATCTCTCTCTTTTTAGTGAACATTATAAATAAATCAGGACAGGAATACTTATGAACATAGCAAAAAGCATGTTATACTTTGGTTCACTTCTAGTAAACATCTGTTGTCTTCAATAATTTTACTTTCTAAATAATAGAACTGTTACATGTTGGATTTCATTATTATCTATTTTAGAATTTGTTTCAGTTCCTTTCCTGTTCCTTCTTATAATTGCAAGTTTAATTTTAAATAAATTTATCTTTTATTTCCATTACATAAGAGTCTCAGACAACCTCCCAGAATCCTATTATTTTCAGAATCTGTAAAAGAATTGCAATGTCAGCCACAAACCTCTTACTGTTGACTTTGATGCTGCTTGTGTTGCCTCTCAAATTTCAGTAGCCTTCTGAATGTACATATTAAACAAATACAAAGACATAAGATATCCTTGACATACTTCCTTTCTGATCCTTGCCTTTTTTATTCCCATTTATATTTGCAGAGTGATTTTGGTAGAACCAACAATTTTCCACCCTTCCAACCAATTTCCACTTTCATCACAGTTCTAAATATTTATCTCCTTGTTCAGGGTATCAGAAGACTTTACATTATTAGTATTGTAAAATATATCTTCTTGCCCATTCACAGTTTGGTGTGCAGTATCACATGCAAAGTCAGAGTTGCTTTTTTGGTCCCCATACCAAACCTACATACTAAATCTCTCTAATGCACAAACTTATTGCTCCTTCCAAAATAATTGAAGAAATATTTCAACAGGATTGATCTCTTAAAAATAATACATAATAGCATCTGGAATGTACAGTTATCTGCTTGACCATAGTCTGCTCTGAAATAAATCAGAAGGAAACTAGCTAGCTTGATGGTTTCATATTTGGTAACACACAGAGACCATATCATATCAGTCTACAGTGGTTGGACATAATTAATAAAATATTTGTTATTCCACTTACTGTGACCACATGACTTCAACGTCCTCCGATGCAACCTGCCATTTGAAAGTAACACTTAGGGCATGAACCTCACCACTTACTGACAGAAACAGTGGTCTAGATTGCAGTTCCACTTCACATGGAATTATTAAAGCTTTAAAAACACCCTAAAAAAATTATACACACATTTGTGCCAACACAAAAGCATTTACATACTAACATTCTACTCTTAAAGAAAACAAATGGAAGATTATCTGTAGTTCAGAAGAAATACTGTTATGCAACTACATTTAAAAACCAAATCTAAATTTTATGTCAAGAAGAGTTTGTAATTTTGGAGTGCTACCTTAACCTAAAAATTGTGATGAGCCATGGGCACTTAGCAAAAAAATAAACTAAGTTTAAGGTACACTCCAAGACCTACAGAATAGTTTATGATGACTATTAAATAGACAGGTAAACTTAGAGCCCACCTGATTACCTACATAACTGAAGTGATCAATATGATGGTATCAGATAAGAGATGAAAATCAAATTAGGTAGGGCAGAATATAATGTTATAGAATAGGCAGAAGAATAGGTGGCCTAAATTGATTATCACATGGTCCTCCTTCAATCTATAAGAAAATGATTAATTAATGAAATCACTATTGTGTGAGGATAAATTGGAATCATCCAAAAAGTGACAGGAGGAAACTTCAGAAAAGAGGAGATGCCATTAATCAGACATGGGCTAATTCAAAACAAAAGATATGTACTGTGTACACTAACTAGTAACTAATTAGAATTAATACTGTTTATCTATTTACTTTTCAAGTTTTAAAATTCATGTATTTAAGGAAATAGTGTATTTCAGGAAGCCCATGCTTTTAATACTATCATCTTATACATATTTTTAGTAAATTTAACTACATACTGTCCCAATAGGCCTCTCCTTCCACTACATTACAGACATGACTGACCAATTTATAAGTTGTGTGGATCTGTTAATAATATTATGACGTACCTTACTAACAGCAATAAATACAATAAAGAATGAGTATGGAGAACCATACATGGCTTCCATGTTCTAAGATTTATATTTAAAGTCATTTACTTGAATTCAGTTTGATAATTTCTAAAAAAATATCACCCACCCTTAAACTATTTTCACTATTTATAGATATTTTTGATATTATGGGATAGTCGTTTAATATAATGTTATTATCGAGTCACTTTATCTATAAAAATTAGGTACTTTTTTCTTATAAAGGAACTGAATTCTGATACTTTATTATTGTATACTGATTATCTCATACTGATTCTTTGTTGTATTTATTTCCATTAGTAAGGTATGTCATAATATTATTAACAGATAATCATCCCTCCTCTTCAACCGATCTCTACCATTAATGATATTTACACTTTCATAGAATAATGGTTTTATCATACATAATTGCTAAGGTATCTTATCCTCCAAAATTAACTACTCCTACTTTACTTGATATCAGCAAAGTAATTTTCAAAAAATCACCCCCTCCCCCTTCAACTACCCTCTCCAATTATAGTCAATTACCATTTTACAGTGGATTAATATGACTTTATTTTCGGGGCACTTATTTATCAAAAGTAATACTTACTCTTGTTAAAACACAAAGCAATGCAGGTAAACTACCCTTCCCCCTTAATCACACAACCCCCATTTTTGATATTTACACTTTTATTGAGTAACAGTTTCATTATATGTAATAATTAAGGTAGATACCTTATCCTTCAAAATGAAGTACTTTATCCGCATCAAAAAAGTAGTTTTTAAAAAATTACCACCACCCCCCTTTAACTACCCTTTTCATTTATAGATATTTCATCTACCTTTCTACAGTGGATTATTATGACCTTCATTTCAGGATACTTTATTTATCAAAATTAAGTACTTTACTCTTGTTAAAACATAATATGTTGCAGGTAAGCTACGCCTCCCCCTTAACTGATCTTCACCAAAATCAATAGGCATTGATTCCTCTACAACTTGGCCATATATGCAAAAAATTGTTCAATTCTGTTTGAACTTGCGGCAGTTATTGTTCACCATAGCAAAAATTCTACATACACACAAGACACACACACACAGACACTTTTCAGAAAATGACTTCATGTTTTGAGGGTCGTACAATCTGAATCAGCCCTTATCTCGAACTTGATTTTTTTTGTGATCACCATACTTCCATTTCCTTATGAAACATGGAAGTAAAAACAGTCTCTTTAAGTGGCTGCCACACAAAGGTCATCATGCTCTCACTAGTAAGTATAATTTACTTAATTAAATCAAAAATAGCAAATATTTGTATCTATTTAGCTTACTTTTATGTTATGCACTTGTATATGTTTTGTATAATTAGCTCATTAGCAATATGCACAAAACAAGAGTTTTTGCAAAACACAAAACCTTTTAAAAAAACATTTTAACTATAGACTATGATCATTATGTGTTGTGTATGTACAACATGATACACTGCAAAAATTCAGATGATCAAATAACAAAACTTACTGGCACTCTAGGTTCAACACATACGGAGAATTGGCGTGTAGAAGTTGTCACTATAACTGTTTCTTCAGGTACTACAGTAACAGTAAAATTATTTTTAAAACATCCAATCGGTTTTTGCCATCTCACATATGTTGGTAACAAGGAACGATTTTGTAAGGACACTTCAATTGTCACAGGTGTATAAAGATATAGTGGTTCCCCTATTTCAACTATTATTTTGTCCATTAGTATGTCAGTTGTTTGAACATCAGCTGTGACAGGTGTGCATATGGATTTACCATTTACTGTCCACTCAAGAAGTGAACACCATATTCCCACATTCTGCAAAAATTTAGTATATAATTATGTAATATAACACATAATAAAAACAACTGGAAAATTAAAATTTAAATCAAAATGATTAATAAAGAAATAATACAAAGTTTGAATAACTTTTATAATAACAAGACATTATAACAACTTTCTTCAGCCCAACAAGAATATCAGAAGGACTCAACCTCCTCAAGCTCTGAGAAAAGGGCTCATACTTATAACGTAATGTTCTCAACACTGCATCAAAAATCAAGCCAAAACAGCAATAGCAGGTGTTTCATATGAAAGAAATTAATTTCTGTTGATGTGGCTCATATTATCTGCAAATTGTTTCTTTGCCACTAATATGACATTTGTTTGCTGAGACAGAAAACCCAGGTTGATGTTCCCATATTATACTAATTATATGTAGTTTATATATTTCTGTTGCCAAATCACCACATCAGTCGACTTTTATGTTCAGAGAAATACAACACACATAGGAAATTAGAAGAATATGTTATTATAACAACATAAGAAACAACTGTTCCATTATAAGGGCAGAAAAATATTCCTTTATTTTTAGTACCTAACTCGACCGTCGTAGGTAGGCAGTGGAAACAAAATAAGTACAAGACACCGATGAAGTCACTAATCACACCTTTAATTTTTACAGTTAAGCAGTTCAACGCATGGTAATGGGTAGCAGTCTTTCTTTGTAACGTCATTTAACCCCGGTAGTCTACGCAGAAATGCAACCCACCATCCTTCTTCGCTACCAGCACTACAGGAGAAGACCAAGCACTTGACGAAGGTTCAATTACTCCCTCTGTCAACATGTCCTGTACTAACCGAGACATTTCCTCTTGTTTAGATAATGGAGGCCTTCGAGGAGGTTGGCGTATCGGTGTTGTGTCCCCGGTATTGATGCGATGTTGCACAAGAGAGGTTCTTCCCAGTGACTGTCCCCGAACTGCAAAACAGTCTTTGAATTCGTGTAAAAACTGTCCGAGTTCTTTTACCACACCACTTGAGAGGTCGTTAGAAGATCTGTTCAATAATTCTTGCAGTTCCTCTAGTAATTTGGAATTATCCGAAACACTGGATCTTCGTTGCATCATTCCGGCTACCCAGGCCACAGGAGTCAATTTGCCTAGGAGCGTATTGCTTTGTAAAGTGATAGCTTGATCCAAAATATTCACCACTCTAATAGGTACATTTCCAGTTTTGTCAGGTTTTACTAAACTGCTGGCAAATAGTATGCCCGGTGTGCTGACTACCTGGTGTTCGAATATAGAGCACTGGTTGCCCCTAGTATCTACCTTGGTTCTAACCATGATGATCTATTCGGAGTTTAGCGGAATAGTTACGGCCACTTGGTTTATGATGTCCATAGATTTTTCTGCTGTCGTCATTGTTGATAGCATTACCTCTTCGCCTCCGATTCTCAAGACATTGTTTTTGAAGTCGACTATAAATCCATATGCGTTCATAATGTCCACACCAAGAATTGCTTCATCCACAATGCAACAAGTACTTGATGATTAAACTCAAGTCAACCGAGGTGTAGGTGTATCTCCACTTTTCCAGGCCATCCAGTAGCTGTCCGTAAGCTGCAAGAGCTCCAGATTGGCTTGAGATCTTTCACCACGTCGGGGCGCACAATAGAAACTGTTGCGCCTGTGTCAACTGTAATCGAGGTTGGCCTTTCTTGATCAAATCCGGTAACTACCGAGCTCCCGCTGTTTTTCTGAAGTGTAGAAATTGCGTATTGTCTAGGGGCTTCGTTCTTCCAGTTAGTCAGCCACATTGTACCGACTATTGCTCGTTTCCCTGCTGCTGCATTCTATCCCCCAAACTCTCGTTGTAGATGTCCAGGTTTCCCACATCTATAACATTTCGGTCTTCCATCCTTTCTTATTTTATTCTGTGGCGCCGACCGTCGAGTCTCTGTTCTTGTTCTTCTTCCTCATTGTCTGTGCCGTCGCGATCTTTTAGCGCATGCACTTTATGACTTGTCCAACCAGACGCTGATTTGGCGGCCTCAAATTGCAAAGCATGTACCAGTGCGTATGGACTGTTCTGGTGTCTTGCCATTTGTAACACTTGCTGTAGTTCGTTATCTCGGACACCGGCAGTAAATGTCTGCATCGCAAAACTCGTTCGGAAATCTTCTGGCACTTCAGGATAGGCCAGTCTAATTAGTCTGTCGATACTTGCTTCAAACTCTTGAAGACTCTCCCCGGATGCTGTCACCTTGCTCTCAACTGGGTGCAGTACACATCTCGCAAATGTTTATCACCATACCATAATTCCAGAGCTTTTATCAACTCGGCATAGGTGTTCTGGCTGTCAGATGCCACTTTCTGTAGTAATTCTGCTGCCGGTCCTTTTAATGCAAGAACGAGTGAAACAGCCTTGTCTTTCTCTGTCCAATTATTTGCGCATGCAGCAGCTTCAAATTGGCGGAGGTACGTTGCCCGGTGACTGCTTCCGTCAAAGGTTGGAGCTTTGACATGAACTGTCCCTACTTTTTCTGTTGACTTATTTTCTGCGTCTTTTTCTGTTTTTATCATTGGTACAGTTTGTTCACAAAGTTGTTTTGGCTGCATTTTCAGGCACTGCTCAGCTTCACTTTTAATTTGTTCTCTTATGTTTGCCATTGAGTTTTCTACTGCAGATATTTTTGTTGACATAGTTTTTTCCACAATCAAGACAGATTTTTCTACTTCAGCTATTTTATTTGACATGGATTCTCCTACGTCAGATATTTTTGTAGACATCGATTCTTCAACACTCGAGACAAATTTTTCTACTTCAGCTATTTTTAATGTCATTGATTCTTGTACCTCCAATATTTTAGTAACTTGTTTATTAAGCTCACCTCGTAGGAGACCCAATTCTGCGGTACTATGTTCTTCCATCTGTTTCTGCTCCTGTATTAATGCTTTAATGTCTTCTATTTCCAGATTACGTTCTTCTCTTTCCTGTCGGTGTTCTTCTTTTGTCTCTTCCACCTCCTGTCTGCGTTTCTCATCCTGTCGCTTTTCTGCTTCTTCTCTTTCTTGTCTTCGTTCATCTTTTTGTCATCTTTCTGCTTCTTCCTGCGTCTGCCGCAGCAGCATTTGGAAAGCTTCCATCATCTGACTGGCATCCATGTTTACCGGTTAATTACGAATTACCTCGTCTTGTACAAACTATCCACTGTTTCCACTGTTAACCGTTTTATCCCACTTCTGACACCACTGTTACGACGGTCTACTCGATCGTCATAGGTACAGTGGAAACAAAATAAGTACAAGACACTAATTAAGTCACTAATCAATCACACCTTTAATTTTTACAGTTAAACAGTTCGTAATTAACAACACAGTCTCTACAACAAATCAAATGAAAATTGTTCACATGCAATAAAATGTCCACTAAATTAAACACAATTGTATTAAAATTGTACCCTCCGATTATAAAACACCACTCTTAACTAATAACCACTTGAAAGCGCACAGTAATATCTCTACTATAACTCTCGAACCGCACTGTCAATAGATCGCACTCATACTGAAACTTAAGGCCGCTGCCACCATGTATTTATACCTGCGCTCACAGACCAGAATGTTCCTAATTGTGTCTTAGCGCTCGTGTGAACTACGTAATTAATTGCGGCCTTGACACAGTCCGTGCGGCTGGCGTCTTCGAGAAACCTCTCCAAAATGCGTCAACAAGCACATACGCCACACGCGTTACATCGAGATTCTTCTGACACATTCGACAAACACGTAGATTGTTCTGTGATGTCATAACACTATGTTTAAATAAACCTTTGAAAATTTAACAAAAGGTGTAACATAAAGTCTGGAGCAGTGATGATCAACAAACTGTCAATTCCACATGGTCAGTAGCTGACAGGGATATTTTCAATGGCTTGTAAAAGTAATCGCAGCCAGATAATTATCAAGATTGTTAAAGCTGTCATCAAGGTCACTGTTCAGTTCTATGAAAAGCTTCTTTCTAAAATATGAACATAATGAAAAGCAAGTACAGAAACAGACTCACAAATGTATATCTGGACAATTGCATTTAAATGGCCATACCTTCTCAAAACAAATCTGCTGGCTGAACTTTTTCAGTGGTGTGCTTTCTTGTATTATTTAGGGTAAAAATGTATTTCAGTTGAGTATTGTGCTTTACATATGAATTTTTAAGTTGGGAAAGTAGCTCAGCGATTTGAGGTGTTCCGTGACCACTGGTCTAGAGTGGCAACTGGAAAAGAATTAAGGGTATGTTTAGACAAAATCAATGAGATTTTCTGTTGTTTTCCACCTCTCATAAACTGCAGCAACCTCAATTCATACATATTCCTCCTCCTCATGGACAGATCCAGAATTTCCAAAGCTAGGAGGGGGGCTAAATTTTCTAACACTTTGTGTGTGTGTGTGTGTGTGTGTGTGTGTAATTTACAGCTGAAAATCAATACAGTTAAATAGAAATACAACATAGTGACTCTAAGTTTTAAAGTCATATTATTTACCAGCGTTCTTTTGAAAAACTTCGAAGAGAAATTAAGAGAAAAAATTTTATTTTATCCTTCTCAAGAGTACAGTTCATGATCCTTCTCTGGTCTTTTCTCCACAGCGTGTTGGTGGCACTACTAGTTTTTAGTATTGCTCCATGTAGTGATTGTTCGATTGCTTCTACAAATCTTATATCAGGTGGGACCCAAAGTGTATGTACATAGATGTAAGGTTGTCATTTTGACCCATGCCAGTTGCTGGACAGTCCTCCAACTATCTCATTGGATATCTGGCACACACTGCCTCATGACGTGAACCAACACTTCGGCTTTATCAGAGCCAATGTGTCAGCTGGAGAACCCAGGTGACCTTTAGGATGGCACCAAAGGGTCTTGAAATGATGCAGAACTGTCCGACATTTGCAGTCACTGAAGGAGCCTTATTAGCATGGACTCATGCAATACAATGGTGATACCTGACTAGGCTAGTAACAATGATGCCTGTCCTGGCTAGTAACATCACCACCTCCTCACATCCCCACTAGGCAATGTTTATCTTATATCTACATATCAAGTAATATACTTTACAATGACAAAACATGTCACTAGCATTAAGTTCTGATAGGCAGAAGTCCCAGTCTAACATTATATATTTTGTAAAGAATATTAAAAGAGAATAGTTACTTTTGTGTCAAGTCCATAGGAGATGCATGCAATGCTGCCCTCATGACAAAGGTTACCCTCTGCAGCTGATATGTGAGATGTCAGATCATCCATTTGCATTAAAATTCCTCTGCCACTCTCATCAGTCTTAAATTTATATTCCTTTAAACTCCAAACATTCTGAAAACAATCATTCCATAAATATTAATAATACAGTATTATAAATAAGTATGTCATAGTTTCTGTCTGTGCATCAAACAAGTGCTACTCATCAGTGGCGAAGCTATTGAGAGGCTTTTGAGGCTTAGCCTACCCAAAAAATAAACGAAAAAATGAATACATGAAAAGTTAATGTGTCAGGATTATCGTATTTTATAAGTTCATAACAATTGGTTTACAAGACACACTGAGGGCGGTACGAATGGAACTGCCGCCAGGCTATGTGACAAGCGTCTACTCAACGAATATCCAAGCTGAGGAGCGACCAATCTGGCAACGTGGTGGGGGCACTGGAGGGGCGAGCGAAGGTGCGTCCCATCACATCTGTTAACCGTACGGGCAGACGCTGCTTGTGACTATCTGCTTGCGTGATACATTCGCATTCTGGGCTGACAAGCATCTGCCCGTACGATTAATAGATGGGATGGGATGCGGCTGCTTTCTATCCGAGTCTTTGTAGACTTGACGATAAACCTGTAGCTTATTTTCGGTTTGTTTAGCTGTGTGCGGTCTTCCCACGTGTGTTCTCTCGTAAGCAGAAATACTTACAATATTTTATGTAATCGTTCAGCGCTACAGAATGCGAATGTTTCATACTTTTGTCTGACATAACCTCAGTAACAGCGTGTTACTTGAAATTTGAGGATTTCTAATTAACTGTCTTCACACATCTGTTCCAAATTACACACTTATCTAAATCACAAGTTAAATTAATCACACAGAATCTGGCCATGGTTGGATTGTACTTAATTAAGCTCTGTTCAATTGCTATTACAATTATTAGTACGCATAGCGAATAATTGTTTGTTTTAAATAAATAACAAATGTGGAGGCCAAATTATGCACATAAGGTGATAAAAATACTTTACAGTATTAAATGTACAATTTATTGGTTTTACAGAAAATACCAGTACTTACACATGAATGGAGAAAACACCAGTACTTACTCAGACTGCATTATCAAATATATGAATATATATCGTTCTTTATAACATATTTTAAAACTTTTGATATTAATATTTTCAATTATACGTTTTAAGCACCTAAATTTTTTACCTTTTACTGAGTAAAAATTAAACGAATTCATGTAGTATTCATGTTCATCTCTTAAACATTCAAATACCTATAGCTGGTCTTGGCAAGTAGGTAGAATGCATAAGAGAGTAACTCTTCACAGTTATGGAACAGTGGTGATATTTCAGTTTGACACATTCAGCACTCTGCTGTCTGTAACTAAATTGTAAAATAATTGTGCTCTAAGTATAGACAGCATAGTGATTTCTGAAACCACTTATTTCAGACTTATGGTGTGCTATACACGACAGCAAATTTAGAAACACATTAAAGCTTGAAGGTTTTCATCCTAGAAGTTACACAAATATGTTTTGATGTCTGCTGTTGAATGACATGGTTTCTAAGTCCAGCATTTTTATCGTCATATAACTAAGCAGTGTTACATGTGGTAACTGTTATCAAAAGTGTTTGTATTATTTTTTTTTTTGTTTACTTTTATTCTTGTCTATAACTGCAACTGAAATTTAAAATTTTTATGATTTTCCATTTTGAATTAGAGTTATAGCAGATAAATAAATAAATAAATAAATATACTTATAAATAAAATAATACTTATAAAATAATACTTATAAATACTTATAAATAACATACATTACTTCCATGTTCTAAGATTTATATTTAAAATCATAATGGAAATAAAATATTTCCATAGAAACTACTTCTTTCTACTTATTGATTCAGCCTTAACCAACATGTGTTAAAAGAAATGAGACATTTTTTAATTTTTTCATCTTGATCATTGCTGGACAAAACCCATTTATTTTGCAGCTTTCCATAATTTTTAAGTGGCGTTTGTTTAGTCCTAGTTTCCTGTAAAAACCACTTCTGTGGCATTGGTAAACGTCAGATACATTTCCATTTGACGTTTGTTTAAAAAAACATGTTGTTTTATTTTCAATTCTTGTTTCCACGCATTAAATTCATCGACAGAATCAAAACTGTGATGTTCAAACTTCATAAAAATGCCATGTACATTTTCAAAATGACTGTAAATTTTCTGTTCATTATGTCCCCATGGTCTCCTTGTTATGAATTTACAAATAGGACATTGTCTTTCAACCAGAAGTGGTTTTCCAATGTTATGATATTTTCTTTCATGGTTTGTGAGGTGATGTTTATGCTTGTATTTTGCATTACATAGAGTACACATGAAAGATCGTGCTAAGGATCCACTGTTATGTATTTTTAAACTTAATATGTGACGTTTTAAATTATACTGGTGAATTGTTGTATAAGTGCACATATCACATTTATAAATTTGTTTTGGCTCAGTAGAATGGGTTGATTTGATGTGTCGCTGCAAATTATTTTTTTGGGAATACTGTTTGTTACACAAAGTCCAAGTAAATGTAGCTGTTTCAATTTGCTCCCCTTTGGCATTTCTTTTGTGAACAATTCTAATATGCCGTTTACAATAAGAACTCTTACTGAACTCTTTGCTGCATAAATCACATTTTACGGCAGTAGTACTCATCTGAAAATAACATAGCATTGTTTTCATTGAACTTAAATTTAATAAGCAAATTTCAGATGAAACGGTAACAACTAAACTTTATTTATTCTTCCCATAATGGTCCTGTATTTTGTTTAATGTACTTTCTGAAGTGACAGTTTGGGAATACAGTACTGCTGCATTGTGCGATTCTACCACATGTTCCACTTCTGGCAGCTGGGTTCTAACAGCAGATTATTGTTCAGATTAAAAGTTGTGCACGCGTGTGCACACACGCACGCACATACACACATAGTATTCTTAACTGCCCATTAAACAAAACATTAAATTTTGTTTCTAAAAATAACTAAAAATTACAAATGTCTACAAGATAATTCTTCTTATTCTCTTTTCTTTCAAACATTAGGCCTGCTGCCTGTTATGCTTTTGACCATGGCAGAACTGACATTTCACCACTGCCAGAGAGAAATCAGCTACATAGCAACTGTGTGTGTGTGTGTGGGGCCCAGAGACGCCAGACAAGACTGCTGTATTATTACTCAGCAATATGGGTGTGCAGGCAGACTGACTAATTTTTGTTTAGTAAAGTAACAGTATTATAGAGCGATCATACAATAAATAGTATAAATTCCACACAGTTAAATGTGTGTTATAATTTCTTTTAGTCTAACAGCTAGATGGATTTTTACACTTTTTTCAAATTATTGATTCCATTTTTGAGCCATGGGGTCAAAGAATTTCGAAATTTCTAAAACTGTACAGTATATTCAGATTTTCATTAAAATTCTCTTTAATCAATGTCCCACATGGAATTTGTGATTTTGTCAAACTTTTGCCCCACTTTTTGAAACCTGGTGTCCCAAAATTTGAAATGTACAAAAAATAATACTATATTTGTATACACTAATTTTAGTTCTGTTGGCAAACAAACTAGAAGAAGGAATACTCAGATCTTTTGTTAGTCACTTTTTTTTTTTAAATAGTGTTTTGAGAAGGAAAGAGTAGTTAGACTTGTGAATTATATTGTTCATCTTTCTGTATAAGGAAAAGTCAAGAACTACTTTTACAAGAAATTGTGTGGTTGTAACAGGAATTTTACATTTCCCTGGAACGAATCCAATTGTTATCTCACTGAAATGTATTTCAATTGTGGAAGCATTACATATCAAGTAACTGAATGTAATGAGAATGCACCTGCGCGCGCGCGCACACACACACACACACACACACACACACACACACACACACACACACACACACACACACACACACACACACACACACACACACACACACACACACACACACACACACACACAGTGTACTTATTTTTTACTTGTTTGTTCCATAACATTGATTACAATTGCAGCAAAATTGATCAAAATGACATCAAATACATGGACATGTATACATGTACTACCCTCAAAACACGAAAAAAGTCATTTTTCGAAAAGTTTCTGTGTGTAGATTTTTTTCTATGGCCAACGATAACAGCCGCAAATTCAAACAGAATCAAATAATTTTTTGCACACAGCCCTGAATTGTAGAGTTCTCAGGACTTATCGATTTTGGTGAAGATCAGTTAAGAGAAAGGGGTAGTTTACCTGCAACATTTAATGTTTTAATAAGGGTAATTTTTTCTATGACGAACGATAACTGCCGTAAAGTCAAACAGAATCAAATAATTTTTTGCATACGTCCCTAATGTGTAGAGCACTCAAGGTCTTTTGATTTTGGTGAAGATCGGTGGAGAAGAAGGGGTAGTTTACCTGCAACATTTTATGTTTTTATATGTGTAGTACGTTATCGGCAACAAAGAAGTAGTTTAGTGTAAAAATTTCTTCCCGGGCTGTTTGAGCAAAGTACAATGTTATCTGCAAAACCAGACGTTTCGGCAGTGCCATCGACTGTCATCATGAGTGAAAATCGAGTGCGATAATGTAAGGTGGTATACGTTAGTGACCACACAGTACTGTGGTCAGGCTGAATCTATAAGTAGAAAGAAGTAGTTTCTGTGGAAATATTTCATTTCCATTATGATTTTAAATATAAACCTTTGAACATGGAAGTAATGTATGGTTCTCCATACAGATATTTTAATTGCTTTTAGTTTTACATTTGATATGTAAACGCATCAAGACAGAAATAATCGCTGCTGATATTGAGTTTAGCAATTTAACATGATAATGTTTGTTATATAGTAAATATATTTGTAATATAATTATTTAGAAAACATGATAGAAGACAATTCTTACCTTTAACTTGTTTACACAAGCACACATCCAAAATAGATACAAAAGCGCGCGCGGTAAAAACTTACCAAAATCAGCAGACAAGTATCAGCTGAGCCCGCCAGGTGACACGGTGTGTCGGTGTCACGGTCGGTTAGGCACTTCCCCTCCAGTGCCCCCACCACGTCGCCAGATTGGTCGCTCCTCAGCTTGGATATTCGTTGAGTAGACGCTTGTGGCTATGTGAGGCTTTCTGGCAAAGCCTCTCTCCCACCACCATTTATGACGTGCGACGGGCGTTATGTGTGTATGTGCAGGAGAGGGAGAAAGCTGTTGCATTGCGGGCCAAGAGGCTAGTCTCCGTCTCAGGCAGTGAGAGTGAACGGTTATATCTTCCGTACTTAGTGCAATTAATTATTCACTCTACCAATTCATTTATGTTTAATTTAATTAATTTACGTTCATTAGTGTTTGTGTTATGTTTTTACTTGTGTGTTAGTGTTAGATATTTTTGTGTACAATGGGTGATACTGAGAGAAGATTAACGTCATTATTTAGTGAATTAAACGTGAAACCGTTTTCAAGTTGGAGTTATGAAACAAAGTGTGCCTACAAAGATAGGAGATTGACACCACATTTAGATATTAAAATAGCGGATAGCAGACAAAATAGAAAGTTTCAATTCTCTTGGTACAAGAAATATCCTTGGCTAACAGGGTGCTCTGAGAAAAATAAATTATACTGTTATACCTGTATTCTGAGTGGGGGCGAAAAAGAATGGTCATCAGCTTCTTATGGTGTCTGTGTAACAAAAAATTTTGACAAAAAGGCCGAAAAACATCAATGTTCAAGAAGGCATCTTCAGAATGAAGAGATATTTTTATTGTTAGGTCGTGGAAGAATTGAACATTCCATTTCTGAAGGCGCTAAGCTTCAAGCCATGAAACAATGAAATTGTGAAGCAAAATAGATTTGTAATTGAGAGACTTATTGATGTTGCGTGCTTCTTAGGTAAACAAGAGCTTGCTTTTAGAGGGCATTTTGAAGATGAAAGTTCTGACAGCAAAGGTAATTATCTTGAATTATTGGAACTTCTCTCCAGACAAGAACAGTTTTTACGTGATCATTTGCAGTGCACTTCCAGTTTTAAAGGTACATCAAGTACAATTCAAAATGAGCTAATTGAATCAGTAACTGACGTAATTAATGAACGCATTAAAGAAGAATTACATTCCTGCGAGTTTGTTAGTGTGCAAGGAGACGAAACCCTTGACGTTTCTTGTAAAACTCAAATGAGCATCATTCTTAGATTCTGTACGCAAGATGGGCCTAAAGAAAGGTTTATTGGTTTCTATGATGTTTCAAAAGACAAAACAGCTGTAGGGTTATCAGAAGTTATTATCCATGAACTTAATGCTCGGGAAATTACTGACAGAATAGTTAGTCAAACCTATGATGGGGCCTCTGTGATGGCAGGAGATTGAGGAGGCGTCCAACAGTTTGTGAAACAGTGTTAATACACATATTTTTACTTTGTTGTGACTTACCTTGTAACTCAATACACACTTGTTCTGTTTACATCGGGTATACACACGTTGTTGCCAACATAACTTTTTCTTTCTAGGGTCCAGGGTCGTATTAAGCGAACATAGCAAAAACAGTTTGGGTGCTTGAAATAATGAGTCAAACAACATTTGGCTTAAACAGAAATTGTGGTTTAATATTCTGAATTTCAATTATTAAAATTGACAAAACAAAATGGAGTTGTAATCACCCAAAAACAAAATGGCGGCTATGTGTTTCCACCGTTTAACTATACATCAATCTCAATTATTAATAACTTTTATCTCCTGTATTTAATTTATAAACAAGAGCATTTCTACTAAACTGCAGTTATCATTGATTTTACTTATTACGTTTCTAAATATATTATAACACAAACCAATGCCTCATGGCTTTGCTTGTAGATGCCGGCACTCATTCGCACGCACACACTCTCTCTCTCCCCATACATTAATTTACTGGTACATTTTGATTAGGAATTTTGAGCTCAATTGAATAAAGATATGGATTTAAATTTGGACTTTCCTGAATTTGAAGTCTTGCAGTTCCTCGTCAGACGTTCTCCATTTGCCAGCAGTTGTTCGCCGAAATTTACTGTTTCATGTCTGTTCTTTTTACTGCACTGAAGTTACTTTACATTTTTATTCTACCTGTTCACTGATTATACTGGTTACATTTGTAATTACATTTTGATACTTTTAAAGCACTTTTGCTGACAATAATTTGCCAGCGAATTTTATAACGTGCTGCTGCACTGACTGTAGTTTGACGACTGGGCAGGCATATTGGTGTAAATTCGCCAGGTGGAAGGGATAATTCGTCATCAACCTATTGTTCACAGCTGATGACGGCATTGTTTTACATCACAGTTGTTACGTCTGTCGTATTTATTATGACGTTTTAGCATTGTCCGTTCGTCGTTTCGTCTGAATATCTGCCGTATGTCACGTACACCAGTGACCTTGGCGTCAACTCGTCGTAGCGAACTGCATTGTAAGATATATTGCTTTCACATATTTGCTTACATTTGAATAAAAATAAAATTATATTTCCCTGTACCCACAAATTCCTATATTGATTTAATGTACCATTACAACAGGTCTGTCCATGAGCTACATTTTTACATTGTTACGCTCATAAATTGAATCTCGTGTTACTATTATTGTTCAAATCAATCAAATAAGTTATAAGTTTATAATCTTGCAGCTTTGCATACATTTTTCAGTAAATCTTCAAAAAGAACACAGCTGTTAGAAAATAAAGGATTTAGGTTACCACAAACATGTACCACCCGCTGGAATTTCAATTCCCGAGCAGTGCATACAATTTATGCAAAATACAATAAGCTGAAAGATGTTTTCCACACAATTACAGATAACATTGAAGAATGGGATGCAGAGTCATTCAACTGTGTTTCTGGCCTGCTTAATATCTTGAACAAAACACAATTCACTTACCTGCTTTGCCTTTACAAGCAAATTCTTGTATATATAGACCACCTTTTTGCACTCCTTCAAAACAAAGTAACATCAGACATAAATATGTGTAATACTGAAATCCAGAAGACCATCGGAGTAATAAAGAATATAAGATCAGAAAATACTGTGAAATCATGTGTTGAAAACTCTAAAAAGATTTGCAACGATTTAAGTATAAGTGAACAAGGATTCGGTAAAGGTTCAAACTTTTAACCTACGAAATTTTGGACACACTGACTGTACAAATGGAAACGCATTTTGAAGATATTGAAAAGATCAGATTTGTCGAATTGCTGGATCAAAATAGCTTTGGGGGATATAAACTAGATTTTCCTGCAATGAAATTAAACAACCTTCTGTCCACGTATTCATTTTTCATAAAAGAACGATTGGAAAATGAATTAAAGAATATTTATGTAGATGAAGAAAAACATTTACCCCCTGTAGACCTTCTGAAATTCATAACTAGCAATGGTCTTCAAATCATCTATAAAGAAGTGACACGACTTATCAAGTTGGTCTTGACATTTCCTGTTACTACAGCTTCCTCTGAAAGAAGTATGAGCACATTAAAAAGGATAAAAAATTGCCTCCGAAATTCAATGACAAATGAACGATTAAGTTCTCTCAGTACAATCGCCATTGAAAAAATTTTAGTTAAAGAACTTTCTATGAGTCAGAGTTTCAAGGAATGTGTAATTGATATTTTCGCAACAAAGAAGAATCGACGTGTGGACCTATTGTATAAAAAAATATAAGGTAAGGAAGCATATTTATATTTTATCAGCCTACCCAGTACTTACACATTAGCTTCGCCACTGCTACTCATATTTTATTTCTCACTATAGTACTTTACATGTAATAAAGAAAATAAATTTTAGTTAAATATTAATTACAATATTACAGTAAAAAATATTTTTGCATTATTTCACACACGCGCGCGCACACACACACACACACACACACACATGATGTGTACCAGTTTTGGGCTGCTCTGAACAGTTTTCTACAACATTTCAGCAGACCCATCACTGCCATCTTCAGGCTGATTCTACCTCCATGTTCTATGGAGGTTCTGTGAAATGAAAATACACACACACAAACACCACAATAACTTCTGTATGATGTAACTAGCATATGGCCTAGTATTATCATACAACAGGCAAACTCCTCATACTAACATTCTTGCTGTTTGTCTTGTATTGTCCATTGCAGTTTTCTCCAGGCATTACAGAAACCAGCAGCATTTATGGCAGAGGCGACTACCTCCTCATGGCAGAAAGTCAACAATAAGTGTCCCCTTCCTATCAGAGGAAGATGGTTGCCATGATTTTTTGTGTTGATGTTGATGTTTTGAATTTTTTTGCTGATAGTGAATGTGTCATCATTCATGCACTCCCACTTATTTTCATATGTGTAGTGAGATTCCCATGTTTCATCGCCTCTCCACACTGCAGTTCAGATCTTCATGATGCTCAAGAAATATTCGTACCACAGCCACTCAATTTTTCTGGTAATCATCTGTCAGCATTTCTGGCATTCAGTACACAAACATTTTTACCCTAATCATTTTACTGTTCTTGTAATCTCAAGAACTGTAATGACAAAGAACAGTTCTTGACTTTTCTAGACCATTTCTAGATTTTTCTATTAACCATTGTTAATAAAGTTTGATAAACATAAAGTTCATGTGTTTATCAACACTGTTTTGCTCCAGTTATTTGAGTGGTTCAAAAAGCCAATGGTTTTTTTCAATAGGTCGACAAATGATCTTCTTTCATTGTGTGCACTTCACTTCTTACACATGTGTTCACAATACCACTCATATATTTTGACTGTTCACAATACCTTTGCTATAAACAGAAACGAGCTGGCAATAAATTTAAGCAGCAGTTTTGACTTTTGCACAGTGGAATCAAATCACTGAATGCACTTTTCAGACTTGGTGGAGTTTAAACACTTGTATTTGCCAATGATCAGGTGGTACTTGCTTGTAGTGAAGGTGAGATACAGAGAGTAGTACACAAGCTCCATTTAATGTCAGAACACTACAGATATAAAATTTTGATGTTCAAAGCTAAGACAATAGATCCAAAATTAAAATTTTACTTATGGGTTTGTTAGGGATATTCAAAATAAGATAGCTAGCTACATAATCTAAAAAGTGTGGTATGATGAGGAGGACTCGAGGAAGGCATTGTGAATTCTAGAAGAAGACACAACTAAAATTTTACAAGTGATTGGTGGAATGAATGATTAGGCAGAGTGATGAAACTAGTATTCAGTCAGCAGAAATGAAATTCCTCTGATCTGTAAGGGTTGCACTAATTAAGATGAAGTTAGGAATGTTGCTATTTTGGTGGATATCAGCATTTTCCCCTTAGTTAAGCGAGATTATGTTTATCATAAGTGATGGTATTGTTACGACGGTCTATTCGATCGTCGTAGGTACAGTGGAAACAAAATAATTACAAGACACCAGTTAAGTCACTAATCACACCTTTAATTGTTACAGTAAAACAGTTCGTAATTAACAACACAGTCTACAGTAATAACCCGAACCGCTCTGTAAATATATCGCACTAATACTCTCGAACCGCACTATCCAAAATCTCGCATGGAACTTAAAAACTAAGGCCGCTACCCGATGTATTTATAGTCACGCTCACACACCAGAAGCTTTCAAACTGCGTCTTATATCTCGTGAACTACGTAATTGCTACGGCCTTGACACAGTCCGAGCGCCCGAGCGAAGCCCGGCACAGTCGAGAAAATTCTCGCAAAATGCGTCTAGTAGCACGTACACCACACGCTTACATCGAGATCTTTCTGGCACATTCGATAAACGCGTAGATTGTTCTGTGCTGTCGTACCACTGCCCCCTCCTTAAGCCTGTTCGTCCCGAACTGGCAAAGCGTCTCCGAAGTAATACTCGACCAGGCGATCTAGGTGGACGTCCTTGCGAAGGATAATTTTCCCGTTCTTCGAATTCAGTCTCGTGTGATCCGAACACCACGTTCCCAGGAATGCGAGTCTTTTGCACAACCACTAGTTTCACTGGAATCACTCCCGTTGCGTCATGTAGGCCTACTGATGACCGAAATACCACTGGCTGATCCAAGTCTGTTTGGTCCTCGTCAACAACCTCTTGCGTAACCTCATCTTCAGCCACTTTTATCAGCTCAGGAACAAGCAAGAGTTTTGTCTCGACACCCATAGTTGGCTTTCCAATCACTTCTTTTGTCCTTATAATTATTTGTACTTTCTCTGCTAGTTCTTCCTCCATTTCCGCTGGCAACAGGGAGGGTTCCTCTTGGCCAGACTTGTTGACTTTTTCTTCGACTAATGCCACTAGCTTAATCGAATGGTTGGTAGACCCTGTCGTTTTAGCCATGGAAAGCTTTATCTCCTCTTGGCCGACACACAGGGCATTCTCTCTTAAGTCCACAACGAATCCGTAGGCATTCATAATGTCCGTGCCAAGAATCACTTCATCGACAATGTCTGCAACGAGCATTTGGTGGTTAAACTCAAGAAGACCCAGGCGTACACGTACGTCTACCTTTCCTAGCACCTTGACGGGGCTTCCAGTCACAGTCTGTATTGTACAAGAGCTGATCAGAGGATGGCGGTTACAGACTAAGTCAGGGCGCACAATGGACACTGTTGCGCCCGTGTCAACTGTAAATGATGTTGGTTTACCATCCGCAAATCCACTAACAATCAAGTTTCCACTGATCTTATGTAGCGTGGAAACTGTGTGCTGTTCTGGGCCTTTACTTCTCCAATTGGTGCGATCAGTCTCTTCTCTTTCTTGTCTTCGTTCTTCTTTTTGTCGTCTTTCTGCTTCTTCCGCCTCCTGTCTGCATCCTTCCTCTGCTTCCAGCAGGAGGGTTTTCTGTCTCTCTTCCGCTTTCTCTGAATCCTGTCGTCATCGTTCTTCTGTCTGCAACAACAGCGCCTGGAAATTTCCCATCATCTGACTGGCATCCATTGTTTTTCGATTAATTACGAATTACACTCGTCTTGTACAAAGTATCCACTGTTTCCACTGTTAACCGTTCTATCCCAGTTCTGGCACCACTGTTACGACGGTCTATTCGATCGTCGTAGGTACAGTGGAAACAAAATAATTACAAGACACCAGTTAAGTCACTAATCACACCTTTAATTGTTACAGTAAAACAGTTCGTAATTAACAACACAGTCTACAGTAATAACCCGAACCGCTCTGTAAATATATCGCACTAATACTCTCGAACCGCACTATCCAAAATCTCGCATGGAACTGAAAAACTAAGGCCGCTACCCGATGTATTTATAGTCACGCTCACACACCAGAAGCTTCCAAACTGCGTCTTATATCTCGTGAACTACGTAATTGCTACGGCCTTGACACAGTCCGAGCGCCCGAGCGAAGCCCGGCACAGTCGAGAAAATTCTCGCAAAATGTGTCTAGTAGCACGTACACCACACCCTTACATCGAGATCTTTCTGGCACATTCGATAAACGCGTAGATTGTTCTGTGCTGTCGTAGCAGTATTGTTACGATGGCCTCACTGATCGCCATATGGTACAGGGGAAAACAAACTATGGGCAGCAATGAAGTTACTAATAACCAGCTTTAATTAATCACAAATAACAATGCGTAATAAACTCCTACAGTAACTCAACTTAAACTTGCCCACACAATATAATAATGTGAACCATTAGAATTCCACCCTAACTATAACACAATAAGACTTCACCACACTTGTGTAAACTGGCACTCTATCCACTCTAAGAAAAATCGCTTAACACAACTGACTGACAAGCTGGCTTCTGTGGTTTTTTATAGGTAGTGTAGGTTTTACTCTCATAGCTCTCAGGTTTGAAGACTTTTCTGTCTGGGAAGAGGTGTTCCCCTAGCCTTAGAAGATCCTATCCTATCCATCTACCACAATGCAGTTGGCTGCTTCTAGAGTTCTTATAATTGAAGATAATTCTGCTTCTTTGTTTGTTGTTGTTGGGACACAAGATCTTCTTCCACCTTTCAAACCACTGACTATCTTTTGTAACCCTAGAAAGGGGACATCACAGAGTTCTACCAGCCATGGCAGATGGACCCTTTTTTTTAAAAGAGGTGTTACTCTTCTATCACTCGCCCTTTGTCATGACTTGTGACAGGAAGAGCCTGGCTTCGCACACACACAGGTTGGCAGGGAGTGGTAAGGATGGACTCTCACTGGTGGTCCGTGAAGATGAGGCTTTCATTCCTGGTAAAAAAATACCACTGGGAAGACTAAGGAAGAGGTGGAGTAGTGGGCTGATGTGCCAGACCAGCATAGGGATGCATAAATGGAGGTGGAGAGCAGGTGATAGAATCTGATGGAAGAGGTTTCTTGTAACAGCAGGCAGCCCTCAGAGCCTGACTGCATAAAGTAAGTAATTAATTTGTAAATAATCACCTGATTACTTGATGTCTTCTCTAAGAGTAGGTAATCGAGTTGATGAGAACACCGCTTAACTAGTCCAAAGTCAAGAGACTTGGTCAACGTTACTAAATCTCTGCCAGCCACTCGGTTTGTTACATTTAGTTCTACAAATGTATCACTTGATTGATCAATACATCTAAAGAAAAGAAAAAAAAATTAAGTCTCTCAATGTAAAGAAAATTTCATGACTTATACAAGGTCTGACAATAAAGTTTATGAACTCACTGCAGTACAATTATACCTTATTAAAAACTGTACAGACTATTGATGTAAATGGAAATCTACAAAATTTTTATAAATTTTTGGAAATGTGCATTTTAAATAAATACACAGTAGGAAAGAAAGTACATTAATTGAAAGAAAGGAAATTTTTAACTGTTGTCTATGTTATCATGTGTGAGCATTAACTTGGTCCAAGGGAAGCTAGAAGGCTTACTTCTGTTCCACTTGGATAAGCCTCAGCAGATGGCTTCAAAACATGGAGGTGCCCCCAACTAGTAAATTAATGGCTAAATTCTGCTGTAGTCTAAATATTCTGAAGTATAGCATTTTCTCAGACAAACACCAATGAAGTTGAAGAAGAAGATCTGGTTGAACAGGCAGGCTCACTTTTTAGGGTTTGTATAAAATGTTAAGAAGGTAATCCTAACAGTAAATCCCTGAGCCCTCCCTAGCTGGGGATTAAGATGTTTGGTCAGCTTACACTCATCATAACAAAAATCCTAAACAAAATTATCTGGATGGGAAATGACAGATTTAACAGTGGGAATGGAAATGGTAATGCACTTTGAAATATTCAGAGTTATATTGAAAAGCAGAAGGAAGTATTCAGTTATTAGATATAAGTAATTTCACCTAAATTAAGAAGAATGGAATCGAGACACATGAACTTGTACTACTGTGGAATTCCACAGAAACAACAAGCACATGCAAGATTTGCAACAGTTACAAAACTGAAGAAAGCCATAACAAATTGGGAAGAAATTAAAGCGTTAACAGGCGAGATTCAAAATTTGGGAACTGCATAATTCTATTGAAAATTTATGCACCTACATGCAACACAAGTAAAAAAATAAAACATGAGTTTCAAAAGGCCTTGGCTCTAGCACTCAGAGGGATCAATTATAATAAACAAGTATTTTTTTTATGAGTAACTAGAAAGAAAAAGGCAAGATTACAATACAACAATTTTGAGAGGTAACTGTCTGTAACTAAATGATAAAACAGACATCAACTTACAGAACTCTGCAAATGATTGGAAATGACAATTATGAATGAATATTTGCAACTTAAAGATATCCACAACTATACATGGATACAACTGACAAGAACCAATGATTTATTACTGGTTTACTCTGTGAGAAGAATGACGTTTAAAACTGATGTACTTAGTAGAGCAGAATGTGAACCTGATAACATATAATTAAAGACAAAAACATGGAAGACCGGTTTTTTGATTGTTGGTTTGTTCAGCTGATGCCATGTAATTGCATCCTAGGTTGACATATTCTCTCATGCCAGCCGTTATCATAAGATCTCTATCAGTCATTAACTTCATCTTTCCAAGTCTTTTGCCTTTCCTCGTTTCTTTTGATATGGAGTTTGTTCCTGTAGTTTCTTAGGCCTTCTAACATTGATCATGCCAGTGGCATATCTAGGGAGGGAGGGAGGGTGGCCGAGTCATCGTCATACAAAAAAAAGCTAAGATTAAGCAACATTACTATCTTCAAAGTGGCTGAAAACCATGTGATAGCATCTTGGAATCAGCCCTATTAAAGTAAACAGTAATAACACAATAAACATGCACACTATCGAAGCACTGCTTACAAGATACTGACAGAATTTATTTCATATTTCAAACATATATGTTAATGATCTACTTAATAAAACTCTAACACTGACTGACAGACAACGTACAGCCTAAACCGATGGTTCTAGAAGCATGAAATTTTGCACAGGAGTTCCTTATATAACGTAGGTGAGCACTAAGAAAGGATTTTTGAAAATTCATCCCCTAAGGGGGTTAAATAGGGGATGAAAGTTTGTATGGAAGTTCGTCATTTTTGAAGTTAGAAATATGGAAATTGGTGTTTAGGCTTCTGTTAATAAATAAAAGTCAGTTGTATCAGCGTTTTTGGAAATTCATCCCCTAAGGGGGTAAAATAAGGGACGAAAGTTTGTATGGGAAGTACGTCATTTTTGAAGTTAGAAATGTAGAAGTTGGTATTTAGGCTTCTGAAGAACTTCGAAAGTAAGTACCTAATAAAAAATACGTTTTGACTGATTTAAGGGTTGATTTATCAAAAGGGAAATGTCACGGATCGACCTGAAAATAAAAGTACGAAACACGCATGGTACACGTGTACCATGCGTGGTACACGCAAAGTACAGACTTGGTGGCGAGAGTGTTTCACCTCAAACTCGAAGTTCTTTTAGGCATGCTCAAAGATGGTCATTTTGGGAGATGTCTTGCCCTCATTTACGTTGTCGAGTGACAAAAACGGGGTCTTCCACATGCCCACATCTTGATGATGCTGAAAAGTGATGACAAAATCAGAGGAAGAGAAATGATTGATGAAGTAGTCTGTGCTGAGATACCTGACGAGACTGCCGAACCAAATCTTTACAGCATCGTGACCCAGCACGATTTTACAGCAGGATTGACAATCGATGGGTAGTTCCATACAACAAGTTTCTCCTCAAAGAGTTCAATGCTCACATCAACGTGGAGATTTGTGCCACTGTGAAGGCGACGAAGTATCTTTACAAGTATGTATACAAAGGTCATGATTGCGCAAAGATGGAAATCACCTCTGAAAACAATGAGCATGATGAAATTACTCGATACATTGATGGTAGAATGGTGACGGCTCCGGAAGCGGCTTGACGACTTCTTGGATTTAAATTGCACTCTCAAAGCCACCACATTGAGAGATTGGCAGTTCATTTACCTCATCAACAGAATGTTACGTTTCTGGAAGGTCAAGAACGTCAGGTATTAGAGAACGCTTCCTCAAAAGATACAACTCTGACTGCATACTGCAAGCTGTGTCAGTCAGACCCTGATGCAAGAGAGCTCCTCTACACAGAAGTCGGAGAATCATATCGATTCGTTAATGGAAAATGGCAAAAACGAGTGCGTCGTTTGGATACAATTTCTCGGATGTACAGCGTCAGCCCTTTGGATCGTGAGCGATATTTCCTGTGACTTCTCCTTCTAAACGTTCGAGGGCCAACATCGTTTGAGAACCTGAGAACTGTGAATGGCATTACATGTGGAACATTCGAGGAGACAGCAAGAGCCAGGGGATTGCTTGAAAACTATGAGGAATGGTCGAGATGTCTTGAGGAAGCTTTAAGATATCAGTCGGCAAAATCTCTGAGGGATCTTTTTGCCATCATTCTGGTGTTCTGCAATCCTCAAAATCCTACACCTGTTGAATTATTTGATCGGCATTTGGAAAGTTTAAGCAAGGATTTGAGAAGGGATCACTCAGCTGATGTTTCCAAGGATAGATGCCTTGCAGAAATCAATGATATCCTGAGACTTCCCGGAACGAAGAATTCTGATTTTGGACTTCCTGATCAAGTCTTCCGCGTTGATCAAGATGAAAGTTACGACCAGGAGGAAGAGAAGAGACTTGGCGAAGAATGCTATGCCAAATGCAATCGAGAGCAAAGACACGTTGTTGACAGCATTCTGCAAGCCTGTGAAGGAAGAGCAGACAACAAACTCTTTTCTATTGACGGTCCTGGTGGAACTGGCAAAACTTATGTCTACAACACTTTGATGCATATTTTAAGAGGAGACGGAAAAATCGTAATTCCAGTAGCCTCAACAGGAATCGCAGCGACATTGCTGAGAGGTGGAAGGACGGCTCACTCAAGGTTTAAGTTACCGGTGCCACTTAACGAAAAATCAAAATCACTCCTGACCCAAGGCCAAAAAGCATATCGCGAGTTGGAGGCTGCCAGCTTGATTATCTGGGACGAAGTAGCGATGGCACAAGGACGCGCTCTTGAAGTTCTCCATCTGCTTCTTCGGGATATGATGAAAAGTAAAATTCCATTTGGAGGTAAAATCATTTTGTTGGGCGGAGACTTCAGGCAATGTTTACCTGTTGTTCCAAGAGGAGGTCGAGCAGCAATCGTCGAAGAATCTCTCAAGCGATGCAACCTCTTCTACTCATTCAAAGAATTCAAGCTCACCCAAAATATGAGAGCGGATCGTAATGAGAAAGTATTTGCTGAATGGCTTCTGAAACTTGGAGAAGCCCGTCTGCCACATGCAGAAGTTTTTGGTGACGATAGCTTCCAGATTCCTGAGCCTTGCGTCACTAAAAAAGATCTGGTAGAGCTAATTTTTGGAAACGATCTTGACCCCTCATCCTGTGAGTCATTCAAAAATGTTGCGATCCTGACACCGAGAAATGAAGATTCACTTGAGATGAACGATAAGATTGTCGACAAAATCCGCGGAGAAGCCAAAATTTACAGCAGCATCGACAATATCGAGTGTGATGATCCAGAGGAACAAAATAATTATCCAATGGAGTTCATTAACTCGCAGACTCCTTCAGGAATGCCTCCGCACATACTGAGACTGAAGATAGGATTGATCGTCATGCTGCAGCGTAACTTAAACACAATGAAAGGATTGTGCAATGGAACACGCCTGATTATCCGAAATATGGGTGAACATATTCTTGATGCCGAAATCCTTACTGGTGATCATGCCGGCGAACGTGTGTTCATTCCTCGGATTAATCTATCTCCAAGCCAAGCTGAGCTTCCATTCTGGCTGAGAAGGCGACAATTTCCTATTAGGCTGTCGTTCATCATGACAATCAACAAGTCCCAAGGTTAGACTTTTGACAAAATCGGACTTTATCTTCCAGCTCCAGCTTTTGGACATGGTCAAATTTATGTCGCTTTTCTCGAGTCAGGCGCTTTGAAGATGTGAAAGTTTTTGTGGCAGATTCCGTGAATCAAGGACGGATTGGCTCCCAAGTCTGGACTCAAAATGTGGTATATCGTGAAGTCCTATAGGTGATTCTGAGATGTAGAATTCCATATCCCTACTAAAATGTAAATATTCAAATGGACTAACTGATATTAATATACTTATGTATACACTATTTGTATTATTCTATACGAATAAACAATTCATCTAATTGTGTTAGTGCATGTTTGTAGATATCTACCAAATTATCAAATTTTTATTTTACGTATCGAGGAAACATGATTGATGGATCTATTGCTTCGCACATTTTGGATATTCATAACTTACAATATAAGAATATTATTAATATAGATGTACCATTAGCAATTTACCAACTCGACAGTTACCACAAAAATCATATACAAATATTCGCGTGCGAAGCCGCGGGTTCCTGCTAGTCTACTTAATAAAACTCTGACTGACTGACAGACAACGTACAGCCTAAACCGATGGTTCTAGAAGCATGAAATTTTGCACAGGAGTTCCTTATATAACGTAGGTGAGCACTAAGAAAGGATTTTTGAAAATTCATCCCCTAAGGGGGTTAAATAGGGGATGAAAGTTTGTATGGAAGTTCGTCATTTTTGAAGTTAGAAATATGGAAATTGGTGTTTAGGCTTCTGTTAATAAATAAAAGTCAGTTGTATCAGCGTTTTTGGAAATTCATCCCCTAAGGGGGTAAAATAAGGGACGAACGTTTGTATGGGAAATGCGTCATTTTTGAAGTTAGAAATGTAGAAGTTGGTATTTAGGCTTCTGAAGAACTTCGAAAGTAAGTACCTAATAAAAAAATAAGTTTTGACTGATTTAAGGGTTGATTTATCAAAAGGGAAATGTCACGGATCGACCTGAAAATAAAAGTACGAAACACTCATAGAAACGACGGGGAAGAAAGAGATTCAGAGATATTTATGTTGAAACACATGTAATGCAATAAAATATTGAATTATTTAACTTTAAATAAATATTCTTATTCCAAAAATTAGATGTGCTTTTTTTCTAAATGAGCCTTCTAAAGGTTGAAATTAAGTAATTTATTTTAAAAAACCGCTTGCTTGAACAGGGAATCGAACCGGCCTATAATGACAACAAATACGTCACCCTGCCTTTTATGGCACTAATGGATAGACACAATAATGAGAATCAAATACTTTTGAGAAATATTATGCCTTTAATTAGAGGAAATTCACATTTCAGCTGAAAAAAAAAATAGCCTAAAAATTAAGAGATTAAACAAATTCATCAACTTTTTTTTACCCTCTGAGGAGTCCAGTTCCACTCCCCCCCCCCCTAAATATGCCCCTGGATCATGCATCAAAAGTGTTCATTCTCTTGCAACACTCAGCTGCTTTGCTTCAATTTTGTCTATTTTATCAAAATCAATGTCAGACTGTTTTGCAGGTGACCACAGTATATTGTTACTATACTGTTACTATATTGTTATATTGTTACTAGAAGAATATGATAGGAAACATAGAAGATGAGGAATTTAAAGTAGTCCTCAGTACTTGAAGATGACTCTCTAAACTTTTATACCAGTCATGATTAGCTGTGAAGCCAGAAGAAATAAACATAAAAACAATTGCTGAGAATAGTTACAATAAAAGACACTATAACAAATGCAACCTTTGAAGCACTAAGAGAAACAGGAACACAAGGAAAGAAACCAGAATTGTGGAATGAGGAGACATGAGGGAAAATCATGGAGAAACAAACTGTGTGCCATAAAGTGGTTGGCTACCACAAGAAGACAGTAAAGGCAAGAACCAGTAAGTCAGACTTAATGGGAAAATGAAGAAAATAGTAACTAAGGCAAAGACAGAGGAATAAGAAATGTGAGAGCATAGGAAGATACATAAGCGGAATCTGAAAAAAGGTTGGAGAGTGCACTCCTTACCTGTACAGTACAGAAAATTCCTGCTATTGACTACTCCAGATAATCAGGAGTCTACTACATGCCACTATGTGTTTTTCAATTCAGTGTCAAAGTTATATATTCTGACTACAGTAGTAAATATAATACCTACATGCTTAATATCAGTCATGGCTCAAAATGCATTTTCATTACATAATCAAATCTTAGAATGATTTTTGAACACATATTTTCATATACATACATCCACATAAACCACAAACCCAAGCACTCAAATAAAGCACAAATTAAAAAAAAAATAAGGAAACGTTTTTAAAAAATTTTATTGTTTTTATAAATCGCAAAGAACACCTCCAAAGTGATATACTTTTAATAATGTATTTCCACTGCTGTAATAATGCATTTTTTAAAATCAAAGACAGCACTTTCTGTTTTACGTCACCGACATCAGAAAAACATTTTCATCACTGATTTCATGAGAGAACACAAAATTTGCATGAGTGAGGCCAGGTGAATTTCTGGTTGTTTTGGGCTATTTTCATAATATAAATGTGTCCCACCTATATATGTACGCTAGGAGAAGACACCCCACTATATAATCTGAATATTCTGCCTATTTGTGTGTTAAGTTAAAGTGTAATTAATGTGGCATAAATCTTCAACAAAAACTCTGTGTGTGTGTGTGTGTGTGTGTGTGTGTGTGTGTGTGTGTGTGTGTGTGTGTGTGTGTGTGTGTGTGTGTGTGTGTGTGTGTGTGTGTGTGTGTGTGTGTGTGTGTGTGTGCAATTATAAAATATACTCACAGCAACACTTGGCTGAAACTTTCTTCACACAGTGCAGACAAGGAGATGATGAATTCTGCTGATGAGTTTTCTTTAATGCAGACTAAATTAGGTTCAATTTCAATGAAAGAATTATGCTGTGGATTGATCCACTCTATGGAAACTGGAAAAGGACTGCTGTTTGTGACAGTCACTGTTTGTGTAACAGCATCTGCACTGTTGCTGAATACAGAACAATAAACATATTTGTGTATCAAAGCATAACACTTGATACTAACTGCTTTGATTATATAATCAATAAACCAAAGTTGGTCTATGTGACTACGACAAAATTATACCAAAAAATTGAGAAGTAATTGTATTATAATTTTAATTATTGTTAATAGCTGATTAACTAGGGAAGTTAATCCATGTACTAGCTGAGTTTATTGCATATGCTACAATAAAAAAACTCTTGTACACTGTTTAAAATGTCTTTATTTACAACTTATGTAAACTACGTATACAAGCTTAACTAGTATGTCCACACAGCACCGCATCAAATCTTGGACTGGAGCTAACACATAATCAAACAATACGAGGTGTGTTCAAAAAGAGACCGAACTATTTGTATAGCGTATCAACCTGCACAAATAAGTGCTGCTAGTGAAAGGTTTTGACGCCAGAATGCTGTTTTCTCCATCCCATCATGATCATCAGTTTTCAAGCTACACAAGCTGTAGTGGGCACGAGCACACACCATCCGTCGGATTTATAACAAAGTGAGAATGAAGATCTTAATGCAACATGTGTGTATTATATTTTTCTGCTAACTTTGTGAAATCTTTACAGAGCAATTTCAATTGCATTCAAAAGTTGTCATTACCATCTGCATTGGTATGCAGTTGCTGACTGATTTCAAAACAGGTCTCTTTCTGATTGTCAATCAACAAATGCAGTAAGAATTTTTCAGCGATATGTTTACATTGCGTTCATGTGTGCCCACTCGATCTGATACAGCTCAAAGACTATTGCTTATAGTGGAATGGAATTAATGGTAGTTTGTTATCAAAAACTATCACTAGGTGTGGCCAAAGTGCGAGTGCATTGTTTGTGCGAGTTGATGTGTTATTTTAAATGTTCAGTCTTTTTTTTGAACACACCCTATAGTTAACACCATATTGAGTGCGGCACACTAAACTCGTAACAATTATATTTAGCATTAGGCTGTAAAATGTTTTCTGTAAATAGTATATTCTAATTATATCAATAAAACTCTTCTTATTAAACAAAATTATATGTAATCTTCATGATTAAAATTATGGAAATGGTGCTGTATATCATCATATTGTTAAGACATCACAGAACAATCTACGTGTTTGTCGAATGTGCCAGAAGAATCTCGATATAACGCGTGTGGCGTACGTGCTTGTTGACGCATTTTCTAGACTGTGCCAGACTTCGCCCGGGCGCAGGGACTGTGTTAAGGCCGCATGTAATTACGTCGTAACTATACTGGCGCTATCGCGTATTATGGAATAATCTAGTAATTTGGGGTGGTATAAATACCAGTACTCAACGACGTTCAGTTCAGTATTAGTGCAAGATATTGACAGTGCGGTTCGAGAGTTATAGTAGCGATATTACTGTGCGCGTTCAAGTGGCTATTAGTTAAGAGTGGTGTTTTATAATCAGACGGTATAACTGTAACACAATTGTGTTTAATTTTAGTGGACATTTTATTGCGTGTGAACAATTTTCATTTGATTTGTTGTAGAGTCTGTGTTGTTAATTACGAACTGTTTAACTGTAAAAATTAAAGGTGTGACTTAATTGGTGTCTTGTAATTTGTTTTCCACTGTACATATGACGATCGAGTAGACCGTCGTAACAGTGGTGTTAGAAATGGGATAAAACGGTTAACAGTGGAAACAGTGGACACTTTGTACAAGACGAGTGTAATTCATAATTAATCGGAAAACAATGGATGCCAGTCAGATGATGGAAAATTTCCAGGCGCTGCTGTTGCAGACAGAGCAATGACGCCGACAGGAGGTGGAAGAAACAGAAAAACGACAAGATGAAAAATGCAGGCAGGAAAGAGAAGAGGCTGAGGAACGTCAGAAAGCGCTAATGTTAGAAACAGAAGAAAGACAAAAAGAAGAACGTAAGCGGGAAACAGAGGAACGGAAGCATGAAACAGAAGACATCAAGGAGTTAATACAGGAGCAAAAGCAGACACAAGAACAAACCGCTGCAGAGTTGGGTCTCCTACGAGGTGAGCTTAATAAACAAGTTACTAAAATATCGGAAGTACAAGAATCAATGACATAAAAAGTAGAGAAATCTGTTTCGAGTGTTGAAGAATCGATATCCACAAAAATATCTGACATAGAAGAAACCATATCAAATAAAATATCTGCAGTAGAAATCTTAATGGCAAACATAAGAGAGCAGTTCCTGAAGTCACAACCAAAACAACTTTGTGAACAGACTGTACCAATGATAAAGACAGAGAAATACATAGAAAATAAGTCAATAGAGAAGGTCACCTCGCCTGCAGTTGGGACAGTTCATGTCAAGGCCCCAACCTTTGATGGAAGCACGCACTGGGCGATGTATTTACGCCAATTCGAAGCTGCTGCATGTGCAAATAATTGGACGGAGAAAGACAAGGCAGTTTCACTCGTTCTCTCATTAAAAGGACCCGCGGCAGAACTACTACAGAAAGTGCCACCTGACAGCCAAAACACCTATGCTGAATTGATAAAAGCTCTGGAATTACGGTATGGTGATAAACATTTGTGAGATGTGTACTGCACCCAGTTGAGAACAAAGCGACAGTATGCCGGGGAGAACCTTCAAGAGTTTGAAGCAAGTATCGAAAGACTAATTAGACTGGCCTATCCTAAAGCGCCAGAAGATTTTTGAACAAGTTTTGCGATGCAGACATTTACTGCCGGTGTCCGAGATAACGAACTACAGCAAGTGTTACGAATGGCAAGACACCAGAACAGTGCGGATGCCCTGGTACATGCTTTGCAATTTGAGGCCGCCAAATCAGCGTCTGGTTGGACAAGCCATAAAGTGCGCGCTAAAAGATCGCGACGGCACAGACGATGAGGAAGAAGAACAAGGAACAGAGACTCGACGGTCGGCGCCACAGAATAAAATAAGAAAGGATGGAAGACCGAAGTGTTATAGATGTGAGAAACCTCGACATCTACGAGATTGTTGGGTTAGAATTCAGCAGCAGGGAAACGAGGAATAGTCGGTACAACGGGGCGTGTGCTGACTAACTGGAGGAACGAAGCCCCTATACAATACGCAATTTCTACACTTCAGAAAAACAGCGGGAGCTTGGTAGTTACCAGATTTGTTCAAGAAAGGCCAACCTCGATTACAGTTGACACAGGCGCAACAGTTTCTATTGTGCGCCCCGACGTGGTGAAAGATCTCAAGCCAATCTGGAGCTCTTGCAGCTTGCTAACAGCTACTGGACGGCCTGTAAAAGTGTATGGAAAAGTGGAGGTACACCTACGCCTTGGTCAACTTGAGTTTAATCATCAAGTACTTGTTGCAGACATTGTGGTTGAAGCAATTCTTGGTGTGGACGTTATGAATGCATACGTATTCATAGTCGACCTCAGAAACAATGTCTTGAGAATCGGAGGCGAAGAGGTAATGCTATCAACAATGACGACAGCAGAAAAATCGATGGACGTCATAAACCAAGTGGCCGTAACTGTTCCGCCCAACTCTGAAAAGATCATCATGGTTAGAACCGATGTAGATACTAGGTGCAACCAGTGCTCTATATTCGAACCCCAGGCAGTCAGCACACCGGGCATACTAATTGCCAGAAGTTTAGTAAAACCTGACGACACTGGAAATGTACCTATTAGAGTGGTGAATATTTTGGATCAAGCTATCACTTTACAAAGCAATACGCTCCTAGGCAAATTGACTCCTGTGACCTGGGTAGCCGGAATGATGCAACGAAGATCCAGTGCTTCGGATAATTCCAAATTACCAGAGGAACTGCAAGAATTATTGAACAGATCTTCTAACGACCTCTCAAGTAGTAAGGTAAAAGAACTCAGACAGTTTTTACACGAATTCAAAGATTGTTTTGCAGTTCGGGGACAGTCACTGGGAAGAACCTCTCTTGTGCAACATTGCATCAATACCGGGGACACAACACCGATACGCCAACCTCCTCGAAGGCCTCCGTTATCTAAACAAGAGGAAATGTCTCGGTTAGTACAGGACATGTTGACAAAGGGAGTAATCGAACCTTTGTCAAGTGCTTGGTCTTCTCCTGTAGTGCTGGTAGCGAAGAAGGATGGTGGATTGCGTTTCTGCGTAGACTACCGGAGGTTAAATGACGTTACAAAGAAAGACTGCTACCCATTACCTCGTGTTGACGATACACTTGACACGTTGTCCGGAGCACAGTGGTTTTCCACATTGAACCTGGAGAGTGGATATTGGCAAGTGGGTCTTCATCAAGAAGACAAGGAAAATACCGCTTTCTATACCCCAAGTGGCTTATTCCAATTTAACGTCATGCCATTTGGACTCTGTAATGCACCGGCAACATTTGAGAGATTGATGGACCTGGTACTCAGGGGCCTGACATGGAAAACTTGCCTTGTTTACTTAGACGATGTCATAGTGATCGGGAAGACTTTCGAAGACCATTTGGAAAACCATATGGAAGTCTTAACTAGAATTCACAGTGACAACTGAAGCTGAGCCCGAAGAAGTGTTCTCTATTCCAGAAGGAAGTACAGTATCTGGGCCATCTGGTTTCGGCATTGGGTGTTAGTATGGATCTTAATAAAGTAGACACCGTAAGAGACTGGCCAGTTCCGAAGAGTAAACATGAAGTTCGGAGTTTCCTGGGGTTATGCTCATATTACCAACGTTTTGTGAAAGGCTTCGCTACTATTCGTAAACCACTACATGAGCTAACGGAAAATAAACGAAACTTCCAGTGGTCGAGAGAGTGTGGCCAAGCATTTAGGACTTTGAAGATTGCATTATGTTCACAGCCAATTCTCGCTTTTCCAGCTTCCGAAGGGAAGTACATCGTAGACACAGACGCAAGCAATACTGGTCTAGGAGCAGTTTTGTCTCAAGTACAGAACGGTGAAGAACGAGTAATAGCATATTACAGCAAGACGCTTTCTAAACCAGAGAGAAATTATTGTGTTATAAGGAGAGAGTTGTTGGCAATTGTCAGAGCTTTGGAGCACTTCCATAAATACCTCTATGGAAGAGGGTATTCACTACGCACCGACCATGCCGTGCTTGGATTAGATTTAAAAATCCGGAAGGACAGTTGGCAAGATGGCTCGAACGTCTGCAAGAGTACAACTTCAAGGTACAACATCAGCGGGGGCGCCTGCATGGTAATGCAGATGGCTTATCACGAAGACTGTGGCCGGAAGACTGCCGACGTTGCCACAAAAAGGAAAAACAAAACTCAAGCGAACATGTTCAAGCCATCACTGTAGATTTCCTGGCAGATGGCTGGACAACACAAGACTGTCGACAAGAACAGATAACTGATGAAGACATTGGACCGATCTTGACAGCAAAAGAGGAGGGTCGCCGCCCAGGTTGGCAAGATAGCTGCCATGGTTCCGAAGTGATGAAGGGCTACTGGGCACAATGGGAATCTCTTACCTTAGAAAACGGATTGCTGAAAAGGGCTTGGGAAAGTGCAGATGGACGAGACGTGGTCATGGAGTTAATAGTTCCTCGAAGTAAAGAGCAGTCTGTTTTGAAGGAGATGCATGATGGAACATCTGGAGGCCATCTTGCCATTAACAAAACCCTTGACAAAATACGGAAATGATTCTATTGGCTTCATCTTCGCCATGACGTAGAGGAATGGGTTCGGACGTGTGAAATATGCTCTGCAAGCAAGGGCCCACAAACCAGAAGCAGGGGAAAAATGAGACAGTATAACATTGACTGCCTTTCGAGATAATTGCCATAGATTTTGCTGGACCATTCCCAGTTACTGACGATGGAAACTCGTACATCATGGTTGTAGGTGACTACTAAGTGGGTGGAAGCCTACGCAATTCCAAATCAGGAGGTTACCACTGTGGCAAAGCAGTTAGTTCACAACTTCTGTTGCCGTTATGGAGACCCTATGGAAATCCATATGGATCAAGGGAGAAATATCCATACTATGGTACACTATTCAGCACGTCCCTGGAGTAAGATCATCCCTTTATCTTTTGTTAATGCCTGCTAAATCTATGATTTGTACACACATGACATAATTCTCCATAATATACAGTAATATATTCCTAAACAAAAGAAAACTGTTGGTGTTCCATGTTGTCCATTGCGAATATTGTAATGGGTCTAAATTTATTTAATTATTATTGTGTAATTTCGTAAATTCTATAACATGTAAAGATAAGGCCCCTTTGAGGCGACACAAAGTCTGCAGTAAATGAGTCAGTAAGTTTCATGGCCTTATATGGTCATAGTTAAATTATTAATTTAATAGAAAATCTATTTATAGCCAGTGATTAATTCCACCAGTATGTTGTTGACGAGGAACAGGAAATTACAAATTGAAGAGGTGAAACGCAACCCAGCGGAACATTATAATATTATAGGCGAGATGTACGGCAGGGAGCAGGGTGAAGCAGTGTGCAACGCACCAAACAGAAAGTTTTTAACACAAAAAAGTCAGTCGACATACACCTCTCACTGTGTACAGCAGCAGTCGTCTCACCCGCATAAACAGCATAAAACACAAATCATAAGAATGTGAAATTTTAACTAGTTTTGGAACTTTAAAAAATATAGATAATGTATTAATCAGTGATCAACAAAAATAAATTGACAGTTCGGCCGTAAGATATAGAAGTGAAAACAGCAAACAGTGCACGCAACAGGAGACGTCCCGTAGGATGAAACCATGAAAGGGAAGTAGACATTTCAACAATCATTAAATACTGGCTTTTCACCAAAGTTTTTAAGTTGAGCTCAACAAAAAACCAAAAAATAAATAAATGTAGAAGTGTGAAAGTGTGTGTAATTGAGCGAATGTAAAAATATAGGCCTAAAAAGAAGTGTTGAGTTTGCACAATCTGATATACGTAGTTTACTAATAATCAGTTTTATGTTTTAAGGCGAAATAAGTGTGTTCGTAATCTTTTCTATGTTTTCACGAGAACATAACTAATGTTCTATTTTACTCGAAACACGCATTGTGTTAATCGTAATTGCATATTGTTCTTTGCAAATTTGACTCCATTACAGGGACAATTTAATTACTCAACTACTGAGTAACATTGCATGTGGCGCATTGTATTTGTATTTGCTATAATAAATAAATAATGTTATATTTACTTGATTTGTGTATCGTTATTTGTATTTGCACACCGTTCTCTGCCTGAGTACACTAAACGAATTCCTGGATTATACCTTATATTTAAATAATATTAAATTTAACAACTAATTCCAACAAAACATTGCAAATGGTGCCCGAACAGGGACATTGTAAATTAACAGTGCAATTTATATTATTTACGGTACAGTGATTTACAATTTAGTCCAAAAATGGCAGAGAAAGACGCAAATACAAATTTAGATGAAAGTGCAGAGGTAGAATCATTGTTGAATATTACTCAAGATCATATGGTAACAACTAATGTAATTGTTAGTGAAAACGTTGTCGAAATAGATGTAAATGAAACTGTAGTAGCTAGGGGTAGTAGAGACAATGGGGTAAATATATTTAACCAATTAGCGTTGATGATGGAAGTAATGAATAATATCAAATCAGAGATGAATAATAAGTTTGAACAACAAAATAAGAATAATGGTAACACGAGTTTACAATAACTTGAACACGAGTTTAAATGAATTTAAAACTGAAATCAAATCTGAAATAAATGTAGTAAATAATAAACTTATAGACATAAATAATGAGTTCGCGAACATAAGAAGCGAACTGAGAATGAGTGATGTAAATATGAACAGTCGATTGGAAAGTATGAATGAGACTATTGCTGGAGTGAAAAGTGAGATGACTATAAATGTAGACAAAATACGAACCGAGATGAAGAATGATATAAAAACAATTAACGAAAAACAAAACAAGAAACTAATAGAGACAAACAAAAAATCTGACTCGTTAACAAATAAATTTAATGATAAAATTAAAAACCAAAATGACAAAATTGACAGTAATGTTCAAGGTGTAATTGCTGAGTGTGAGCAAATTAAAAAAGCAAATAAAGTACAAGAGAATATTAATGATGAATTCAAAAGTAACTTTGAACAAATTGACACAATTTAAACTAGTTTAACTAATTTGAAAAGTAAGCACACATAACATGAACTAGAAATAATTAAAGTTAGAGAAGATTTAAGCTTAGCAATTAATCAAAAACTAACCAATATGTGTGAACGGGTGAATGTTGATGTTGAATTAGGTTATTTCAGTAATGAGGGTATAGGAGTGAACCCCATACAATTTTTAAATTCTATAAAGAGTTTTAACAAGTATAATAAAGAAAGCTGGGAAATTAAGTTAGTACAAATTTTGAAGTATTTTAAAGGGGATGCTAAAATTTTGGCGGACGCTCATAATGATAATTGGGCAGATTTTAATGAATTTGAACAGGCATTTAAAAATAAATACTGGTCAGAAGAAAAACAAGAGGGTTTACGCAGCACAATAATGGGAAGGGGTAATTTCAATATTAAACATATGAGTATTACGTCGTATGTGACACGACTATATAGCCAGGTTAAATACGAGCCACCACTGCCTCTTTCATCTTTTATAAGGTATGTTAGTAAGCATTTACCTAAAGACATACGATCAACAATTAGAACCCGGGAGTTTACTGATGTAGCTGAATTAGAGAAAATCTTAGAAGCTTACCAGAGTATGAAATAGGAAGAAGACAATAAATACCAATCAATAAATATTAGAGATAGAGAATCGAGATCGATAAATACCAAAATAAGACAACCAGACCATTTGTTTAGACAGGATAATAATATGAGTAGATCTGAGGAGGGTGCGTGGTTATGTCCACATCCTAATTGTAGAGCTAGCAATTATAATAGTTCTCGAAATCAGTGTTATAAGTGTCGGGGTCCTAGGGGGGGGGGTGCTTAAGGGAGAGTAGATAATTATAATAGGGATTTGGATAATAGTGAGTACAATAGAAGGGAAAATTATAGTAACGAGGTCAGAGGTAGTAATAGAGGGAGAGATTTCACCAGTAATCAGGGAATGCCGGGAAATTTGAACCACAGAGGGAGAGGGGGATATGTTGGTAACCCAAACGAGACTAGGGGTGTTAAGCATCTTCTAATAATCAAAACAGTAGAGGGGATCATAGTGGGGTTTACAGCGAACCACCACCACCAGTACAGTTAAACTAATAAGGGCGGTTGAAAACGAAAGTCCCCAGCCGTCTAGAAATCACATGACAATAGGGTCACTTATTACCAATATACATAATGAACTATCTGATGAAGAAGTGGAGGGGAGTAGCAATAATTTTGGCATGGCAGAATTTGAAGCCGAAGTGTTTAATTACAAATATACTTTTCTAGTAGATTCAGGGAGTGAACTGACTGCGATAGATGATAAAGTTTTTGAAAAAATAAAAATTAAAACCACTGAGACAATTCCACAACTACCAGTATTGGGAATTAGTGTTGTAGGTGTAACAGGTGTTTGCAGTAAAAAAGTAACTAAGCAAATACTGTTACAGCTAAAAATAAATAAACACACAATAAATGTACCTTTTTTAGTCATTCCAGGTTTAAATATGGGAGCAATAATGGGTAATGATTTTTTGAATAATTTCAAAGTGGAGTTAAACTATTATACACAGACTATGAAATTAAACAATGAAAATAATATAATTGAAATACCATTTATACGAAAAGAGAACTGTAGAAATGAAAGCATTAAAAATAATTAGTAAGGGAATTTTAATTTCTGATAATGACATAAATGAATTAATGCCCTTGATGATTAATTATTGTAATTTAAGGGTAAATAGTCATGAATTATTTGAAACTGAAGATAGTTGGGGTGAAAAAATGAATAAAATCCTATATAAAAATGGGGAAATTATTTATCAAGATAGGGAGAAAATAGTACAAGTAATAAATAAAAATAAATTAGTTTTTTCAGATGAACCAGGTTTAGTAAAAGACTTTAAGGGTAGATTAATCGTTAAAGAAAAAACACCTTTTGCACCTAAAGCCTATCCGGTACCATACTCTAAAAGGGGGGTACCTGAAAGTATGACTTTTAGTTGAACATTAAGATAATGGGTGCATTGTTTAGCACCATAAAAAAAAAACTTGTTATTGTGTAAGATTAATGGATGATTTTGGGGGGTTGTTAGTGTCAATAGAAGAGAGAATAAGTTGTGGTATGTGGTATTCATAATGAAGAACGGCGTAAGTTTAGTAATAAGCTAGGCTATTGCAGTGGCGGCATGTGTCACTGTAGATAGCGGTAAGTGTTGATGAGTAACATCAAAGCATGTTACCATCATCGGAGGCCTAAATAGGGCATTATATACACTGTACAACCTTATATAATATTATATTATATGTGAATTTAATACGTACAGTGTATAAAGAAATGATGAAGTGTAAAACATGCTAATGACAAGATTTCCCGGCCTTTTCGGGTGATTATTGTTTCACCAGCACTAATCGTGGCTTTGGACGACAATCAGCTGTGGGCAGGTATTGTAAAACTGACCATGGTTGGTTGCCCTTGAAATTGGTTAGAACTTGAAATTAACAGGGGGGGTGACTCAAGGGGAAATCCCCGAAACTATGGAACAGCGGCTATCACCCGTTCGCGGAGGAACAAATAAAAGGGTGATAGACCCGTTTTAAGGTTGTGATTATGTAATCAGTTATTATTATATCTGAACTTTGAAATGTAACGCCAAAGCAAGGACAGGAGACGACAAAATTCCTCCTTAACTTCAGTTCTTGTGGAGACAACTGGGCGCTACAGTCCAGGGGGGGTAAAAGTGTGTGTGGAAGGAGGAACTTAAAATAAATTCATAATTTAATAAATTAATAAAATATGTGATGATGGAGAAGGTGGTTACTAGGCTGTTAGTAACGAAATATTAAAGATTAAAATGAGTTACATCAATAATGTAGAGTATGTAATTAATTTTCTGATGTAAACAAATGAAGGATGTTGTGTTTACGAGGAGTATTTTATTTTAATATAATAAGAGTAATATGAAGATACTTACTGATTGTTAAGTAAGTAATTTGTTCTCATGTAGTTGATTTAATGTGTTTTACTCTATAAAAGGAGTTTGTTAATTTTGAAGTGTGAATGGAATATTTATAATGGAAGGGATATATACGTTGTAATGGAAATGTTTATTTAAATTTGATGGGAATCAGAGCGATCATGTTGAATTTTGGGGTAAGAGTTAACTAGAGAAGGTTATACAGAATGTTGATAGGTAATTTTTATAATGTATTAGACTTAGACTAAGTATTTATCCATAGGAAAAAAAAACTCAGTACTTCTTAACGCAAACCAACACAGCTAAGGGGAACCAGATCAGTTGGGGATATGTCATTATACCAGGCCACTATTTGATGTTTTTGATCTCATGTTTCAGTGTCTGGTGATGCTGTGGCAGCGGTCCTTTGCTGGCCTGCGTGTCAGAGCAGGAGCGTCAAGTGCCGGTCTGGCCTTGTGGTGTTGGGATCTTGAAAGAGAAGTCCAGTAAGGTCATTCAGGTACGGTCACAGTCACTGGACCAGGGGTAAGTTAACTACCATTTTGAATAAAACGTAAGGGAGGTGTGGCGACATATCTTGGCTGATCCCTTTAGAAGGTATGAGTGTCAATGAGAGCTTTTATGCTTCAGCATAAATCCTCTCATTGGGGGGGGGGTTATTGTAATGGGTCTAAATTTATTTAATTATTATTGTGTAATTTTGTAAATTCTATAACATGTAAAGATGAGGCCCCTTTGAGGCGACACAAAGTCTGCAGTAAATGAGTCAGTAAGTTTCATGGCCTTATATGGTCATAGTTAAATTATTAATTTAATAGAAAATCTATTTATAGCCAGTGATTAATTCCACCAGTATGTTGTTGACGAGGAACAGGAAATTACAAATTGAAGAGGTGAAACGCAACCCAGCGGAACATTATAATATTATAGGCGAGATGTACAGTGGGGAGCAGGGTGAAGCAGTGTGCAACGCACCAAACGGAAAGTTTTTAACACAAAAAAGTCAGTCGACATACACCTCTCACTGTGTACAGCAGCAGTCGTCTCACCCGCATAAACAGCATAAAACACAAATCATAAGAATGTGAAATTTTAACTAGTTTTGGAACTTTAAAAAATATAGACAATGTATTAATCAGTGATCAACAAAAATAAATTGACAGTTCGGCCGTAAGATATAGAAGTGAAAACAGGAAACAGTGCATGCAACAGGAGACATCCGGTAGGATGAAACCATGAAAGGGAAGTAGACATTTCAACAATCATTAAATACTGGCTTTTCACCAAAGTTTTTAAGTTGAGCTCAACAAAAAACCAAAAAATAAATAAATGTAGAAGTGTGAAAGTGTGCATAATTGAGCGAATGTAAAAATACAGGCCTAAAAAGAAGTGTTGAGTTTGCGCAATTTGATATGCGTTGTTTACTAATAATCAGTTTTATGTTTTAAGGCGAAATAAGTGTGTTCGTAATCTTTTCTTTGTTTTCACGAGAACATAACTAATGTTCTATTTTACTCGAAACACGCATTGTGTTAATCGTAATTGCATATTGTTCTTTGCAAATTTGACTCCATTACAGGGACAAATTTAATTACTCAATTACTGAGTAACATGCATGTGGCGCATTGTACAGGGTGGGGTGTGGGAACTTCCATTTTTGAAAATGAAATAAAAAACTGTACACGTTTCAAAACTCTTTATTCTTATTTTTCAACTGTGACACAACATGAGAGAAATGATTTTACACTGTTTTAAAAAGAATATCTTTTAATTGTCGCCCTCCATTGTCAATACACTGATTCAGTCGAATTCGGAAGGTATATTGGCAATTTCGGCTCGGATGTTGTTCTGTAGGTGTTCCAGGGTGTGTGGACGATTGTTATAAACCAGGGATTTGAGATAACCCCACAGGAAATAATCACAGGGGGCTAAATCAGGCGAACGCGCAGGCCAGTTTACGTCCCCTCTCAGGGAGATCAGCCGCCCGGGGAAGGCTTCTCTCAAACAATCCATTGAAACCCTGGCTGTGTGGGCTGTGGTCCCATCTTGCTGAAACCACACATTATCCAGTTCTATTGCTTCGAGAGCAGGCAAAAATAACTCTTGGATCATTGTCAAATAACGGTCTGAATTCACGGAAACAGCACCACCGTTTTCTTGAAAAAAGTAAGGGCCAATGATCCCTACTCTTGAAATTGCACACCATACCGTGACACGATCCGAATGAAGGGGCCTCTCATGAAGTTCCCTGAAGGCGTCCATCCACAATAAAATCGATTTCCGATCAGGAACATGGCCTCGTGGGGGAATTTCGAAGTGACGACGAAAGGCACGTTGCACCGCGATGACCGAGTGGCTGTTAGAAGAATACGCCTCTATGGCAAAAGCGCGATGCTGCCTCGACCAAAGCATTGTTGCGACTGAAGTGGGTGGGGACACAAACCTCCCACCCTGCCTCTTCAATTGAGACCTCCCCACCACTCTGTGACACCCACATAACTTCACCGCGCCATTGTCAAAAAAGGAAGTTCCCACGCCCCACCCTGTATTTGTATTTGCTATAATAAATAAATAATGTTATATTTACTTGATTTGTGTATCGTTATTTGTATTTGCACACCGTTCTCTTCCTGAGTACACTAAACGAATTCCTGGATTATACCTTATATTTAAATAATATTACATTTAACAACTAATTCCAACGAAACATTGCAATATAGAAGGAATCCAGTACTTGGACCCAACTTTCATTTGTCACCTGTAAGTCCAAACCCTCCATGGTTCTTGACATGTTCCACAAGTTGATTCCATTCGTCCCTATTTCTCGTTGTAGCTTTCCAGTTTTCAATAATAAGCCTTCCAAGGTCCTTTTCCAGTTGATCCTCTAACCTAATTCTTGGTCTTCCTTTGACCTACTACCCATACACCTCTGGTAAAATACCTGCTTTGTTGCCTGCGATTCCTCTGTTCATTATATATGCCCAATCCACCTTCGCCTATTTATTTTAATAAGTCTTACGATAAGTTTCAAAGGCTTTTGTAGCCCATGTCATCAACAGTGTTAAAGGATTGCAAGCTGTTTTCCATGGTCAATTGTCATTAAAACTGTCTTTTTTGTAGTATCTAGAATATATACTTTTAGTCCTGCTACCAAAGATAACTGCTGCAGGAGTCACCAAAATGTGTGGCAACAATTTTGACAATAATTTACCACTGCCAAAATGCCTGAAATCTTTCACCAACTTTGAAATCTTAAAATATCAGGGTACCTACAGAGATAGTAGAGCTCAGCATTATGTTGCCTGTGCCAAATACTACTCTCAACTTTTCAAATCAAACCTCTCAATAAATTCTAACCTCTTATCACTCTTCTCTTAAAGCATTCATTAACTTGTGACAATGTTCAACTAGTTTCACTAGCTAGGAGAATGTTTATGCACATTTTAATAAAATAATGTAGACATAAATACAATATATAGATTCTTCAAATCATTCTCTTATAAAAACGTTAATTTGTTTCTTCTCTTATAACAGTTTCAATAAAATTAAAACACTGTATGTATATACAATGTGCAATCAAAAAAGTATTTGGATTGGTACTGTCAATGCCAAGTCAGCTGAGTTGGATCCAAAAAAGTGACACATATGTTTACTTTACAGTATACTAATACTCAATATAAGATTTATAATAACAGCTGGTCTGGTTTGTTTGCAAATGTCCATTCTTGTGTTGTATGTTAATTTAATTTGACGCATTTACCATGTCAGAAAAAATTGATCAAAGAATTTGTATCAGATTCTGTCAAACAGTTGGTGAAACATGTACAGGTTGATCTAAAAAGTTACAAAAAGTTTAGGGGAAGATTGCATGAGTTGTATACAGGTTTATGAGTGGTTTAATCATTGTAAAGATGGGCGTGAAAGTGTTGAGAGTGACGAACGTTCAGTAAGTCCTTTAACCAGCAAGACTGACTGCAATATTGAGCTTGTGCATGCTGCTGTGCGAGAAAACTGACAAATTCATGAGCTGGCAGATGATTTAAATATTAGTTTTAGAACAGCTCAGTCAATTCTTATTGACAAGATGGGAATGAGACATGTTTCTGCAAAGTTTGCAAAGTGCCCACAGCTAACCAAAAAAATGCCGGGGTGTCAGTCGCTCAAGACCTGCTTGAATGTGCTGAAAACAACGAAAACTTTATTAAAACAATCATTGTAGGTGATGAATCATGGGTTTATGGTTACAATCTGGAAACTAAGGCCCAATCTTCGGTGTCGAAGACGCCAAATTCTCCAAGACCAAAAAAGTCAAAACAGAGCCAAAGCAATGTCAAGACCAAGCTGTAGCGGGTCATTTTTGGGTGTTTTTATTTTTAACAGTAGGGGGCATTTATATTTTTTATTTCTTTTATTTTGGGCGGGTTTGTCAGAAGGTATGAAAATTATTGTGCAACGTCATTTTCCGTGCAACAGAACGATGTTAAGAAACAGTGGTAACCAAGCGATACGCAGGTGTTATTGTGTAACGCGGCGAGCGAAGAATTTACCCCCTTCAAACTTCTCAGAAATCTGTACTTGTGTAGCAGCACACAGACGCAACTGTACCACCACAAGCTCGAGTGACGCATCCAGCCACAAAACAGGATGTCCTGGGACGAGTAAAATTCAGCAATGTGCTTTTGAGCGGCAGGCAGTGCTGTTTACGTCCAGTTCCTACCATGACGTCAGCCTGTGCCTAATTGAAATCATTGACCATGTTAACCTAAAAAACTACCTGCATGGCATGGAGCGAAACTTCGGTGACGAAGGATAAGGTCGTGACTTCCATACAACGATGAGATCACAATAGCGGTACCTGTTACATTACCGTTGTCAGTCTACCAGTTGAAGCCACCGGCGCCGGTACAATCAAAGTAGGCTCGCCATAAAAGTTTGTAATTTATCAGAAAAAAAAAGTTGTAATTATCGCAAAGTGTTATGTGACCGCGGTCAATCCACCAAGGGGCAGTAATCAAGAGTTTTTTTTTCTTTCGGACCATAAAGACAGTGTAACTAAACAATGCGTGTGTGCAGCGACCGCGTGGCCGGTGTTTGGGGGTCTGGGGTTTAAATTATAAAATGTTAAGGGCAAAATAATTTGGAATGAATGTGAGAGCGAGCAAAGCTGGGCTGGTTTCTGTTTTTATCTGTGTTGGTATTTGTGTTTTATGTGATATACAAGGTAAGCTGTAGTCCATAAGTTTGATTATGTTAGCGTTGCACAACTTTAAAAAGTGTATCTAAATGAACTTTCCAAATTTTTATAACAATTCAAAAGTAATTGATAATAAATAGTAATTCTCTTCAAACATGAGTTGTGTCATTGCTTTGCGTAACCCATAAACCATGTTTGTATCCAGTTACATGCGATCGAACCCGGGGACCTTGAAGAAGTAATCGTACTGGTAAGTACAAGTTAATTTGAGATTGGGATAAATAAATGTGATCGATAAATCAGTACATCACAAAGCTTACAGTTTTATTTGATCACAAGAGGATTGTTCATCATGAATATGCTCCAGCAGGCCAAACAGTAAACCAGGATTACTACATTTCTGTTTTGAGACAGTTGAGGGATGCAATTCAATGAAAAAGACCACAGTTCCATCAGAGTGGTGAATGGTGGCTTCAACATGACAATGCACTTGCCCACACAACATACTCTTCACAATTTTCTTGCTAAACACAATATTCCATGGCTTCGGCATCCTCCATATTCACCAGATATGACTCCCTGTTTTTTTTTCTCTTTCCGAAGATAAAAAATCAGTTGAAAGGAAGATCATTTCAAGACATAGAAGAGATAAACAAAATGTGATGAGAGAACTGAAGACTCTTACAGAAGATGATTTTAAGACAGGCTTGAGCAGTTGGAAAAGCGCTGGAAGAAGTGGGTGGCTGTGGAAGGGGACTGTTTTAAAGGAGACATATTTACAAATCTGTAACTCTTTATATTTTTGTTAAGAAAATCAATCCTGATACTTTTTGATCATACCTCGTATATTACATGTCATTTTCGAATATAATAATCTACCATATGTCTACAAGTGCCAATACAGTTTGACAATTGTTCTTTAAATTGTTTTATTACACATTTATATCACAACCTGGTGTACCTGTTTTAGGAATAATATAAATCTTACTAACTAGTGCAAGATACTACGTCATGGAATTCTATATTAAAGTTTTCAAAATTTTTAAATCTATAACAGCCTTTAATTTTGTATACTTTTAATTTTTTTCATGTTTTCACTGAGAAAGACTACTTTCTACTCTTGCTCTGCCAAATTATAAAAAACTGTAATCATATCCTTCTCAAACATATTGTTGAGTTGATAGTTTTAGTCACTACAGTTTATTTACTTGTTGATTAATTAATAAAAAAATAATACACACTCCATGCACAAGTTACTGAGCAGTCTGAATAACTGAAATCCAAATAAATGAGTTTTTGTCTCTGATATCTTAAATAATGACAATATCTATAATAACAATAAATTTTCCTTCATGGTGTTTCATTATCATTTAAAAAAAATCAATTATTAAAGAAACACAAAATATTATGTTTAATATTACTATATGCCATAAAAACAAGTTACCTGTATACAACATCTGAGAAACTGACAATCCAAGGATTTATGGTCAAAATGGGAAAAGCACTTTCAACCCATATTTCGATCTTGCCTACCTCTACAGATACTATCTATATACAGGAGAAAATCATTTAACATTCATCCATTAATATCATATTCAACCATTAATTATATCAAATCTAATACTGTGCATATACACTCTCAATACGTATTAGTATTATACGCATATTAATATAACAACAAATTATATACCTAATGTTTACTGCTCACCCTCTAACCCCTTAATCTTAACTGCAGTAAAACTCAGATCAGTTGATAGTAGGCGTAAACAATACTTTCAGAGGCAAGGATTTTCTGCTGTGTTCATAAATGACAGAGATATTTTATTAGTAGAGTGCCAATAATTGTCACAAAACTAGTTCTTGGACTGTGTTATCAGTCAGCAGTTACAAAGTAGAAATGATGGTATAATCTAGTTATAGTCTCATAAAATATAATTATTACCAGTAATACTTTATCCTTTATTAGTGCAAACTTCTTTATAGTAAATCTGTTTGATAAATTCTATTTTTGTTTTTTAGTTTTTGAATGATGACGTTTAAAAACTACATGCTGATTTAAAATAGATCAGTTTTAATTATACAGAGATATATAAAATTATTATTAACTACAATATAAAAAAGCAATTTATATATAAGTCTTATCTTTGATTCACAACTGCAAGTCATCAGTTAAAAATATCAAAAGTTCATAAAATTAAATGTTAGTTTGAAATAAATTCAATACATTTCAACTGTCATGTAACTTTCTTGAAGACATAGGCAGCTCCTTAAAATGTTTCTTACTTATAATAATACAAGTGTAAAGATAAGTTAATGGTATTGACGCTGTTATTTTAATAGAGTCAAAACTCTATTAAAATAATAGGGTCAAACAATTTTAATAGATCGCAGACTTTAGAAAGGTGTTCGTAGACGATATCCATAACATGAGACTGGTGCAAAAGACCCACCAGAATAACTTTAATAAATTTTATCTCAGAAGTTAATGATTTTATTAAAAAACCATGGAATCGTTTATCTACAGAACTTAATGCTCTTTCTTTTTGGACCCTTAGTTTTTTTCTAACCTTAAGTGTTGGAAAAAATGTTAAAACCTTAAATATTTGTGAAAAAATATTTTGCAAGGTGATTTGTTTTTTATTTAAAAGTAAGGTATTGATTAGGTTGCATTTTTGTAACATTGTTTCTGACACAAAAGATTGTTTCTGAGGTTTACTTTATACAAAAGATTACATTTTTTTAACATAATATTTTTGTTTATATATTTACTTAATTATTATTTCTTTTATAAAATTGCTAAACTGCTATAATTTTTATTGTTTAGACAAAGCTTTTCGTCATCACTGACATCTTCAGGTCTTAAACAACCCTGAGGTTCTTATAAAAGAAATAGTAACGATGGCTGCTAATTTAAACAATACGAAGAATTTACTTAATTACTGAGGTTTAGTACAGAAAAAATTCTTGAGTACAACAAATAACTCCTCTTAAATTGACGCTACTCAAGCTTTATTTACAGATATAACTAACAAACCACTAAGACCTCCTTTGTTAAACAATATGCTGTAATCAGTTGCAACAATTTAATATCCATTAATAATATAAACATACTCTGGTTTTAAACACAATACATCTGTTGACATCACTTTCATACACAACTGTTCTAAGCAAACAATTAAAAAAGCTTACCAACTTTTTGGTTTAAACACTCTCTACATACCCCTTCATCATCATTAGCATGAACAATTTTCATTTTATCTCTTACAGCAATACTCTTTTGAGACACCTCATCAATCATTAAGCTATCAAAGAAAAAACAAACTGTTATCGCATTTAATATATAAGTCCATAACGATAATGATAGTAGTTGTTTTTTGTGCCTATAGTTTTTTGTGCAGTAGTTCTTAAAAAAAGTGCCTACCAGAATCTGTAAGTGTCTGGTCACAGTTATTAATGATTTGTTAATAATAATATTAAGATTATTATATCAGTGATATATTACAAAAATTTCATTTAAATAATTGTATGACTACTTTTAAAATGATTATAAAATATGCACATAAAGGTGACACCTCTCTTGAGCCAATGGTAAGCTGTAAAAAAGCATGTATCATTATAACTCCAAAAATGTACTATATGCTACAAAAAGTATATAGTTTATGATTATAATTTAATATATAATCACTGTAATATACACTATCAAAATTTTAAGTTAATACAGATTTTAAACAAATGTATTATTTGATACACCGGTAATCATAAACATTTTTAACTATAATATTATGAAACAGGTTGATCAAACACTCTAGATCCAAAAGAACTGGATAAAAAGAAAAACTGAAAGTGGTAGTGGGTACAGGAGTAGGTAGTGGAAGGCAGAAATCAAAATGCTTGATACAGATTGTGGAAGGCATTTGATGTGATAAGGGCAAAAAGGAGTACGTGTGAGACCAGAAAGTGTTCCCTGAGTGAACAATAGGCTTGCAATAAATGTGACCCTCAAGAAGTCTTGGGGAATGGTTTTACAGCACCTTCTCCCACCTGCAAGTATTGGCTCACACACAAATTATGGAAACTGTTGATCTATTTCTTTGTATACTGAGCAGATATGTCTCAATTTCATCACTGTTCAGATCATTTACACACACAGTCACTTTTGCCGTTTACAAATGCACAAACTTATGTCCATACACTTCTCTCTCTCTCTCTCTCTCTCTCTCTCTCTCTCTCTCTCTCTCTCTCTCTCTCTATATATATATATATATATATATATATATATATATATTGTAATATTTAAAATAAAATATTACAAATATAAAATAAATAAATATAGATAGATGTATGTATTGTTCTTTATCACTGGATTAGTCTCCTTAAAGATAGCAAGAATTATGTATGTTGTCTGGATCTCGGTGTTGAACTCGCCGATGATACAGCTCCACTTTGGATTCACCAATTACAAAGAATAAATTAAATATAAATAATGTTTTATAATTAAGTGTGATTGATTGATAATAAAATAAAATTTTGTAAGTTATGGAATTTTTACTAATATTGAGTTTTGGTTTAATTGGTTAATTTAATTAATTAATTGTGTGTGTACTTTTCTCAGGTATTTATTCTAGCACTGTAAATTATTCTTTTGTTTAGAAAAAAAAATAGTTAACATTAATTATAGAAATAAAGACAACTCTTGTAACTGAATAATGATGTTCATTTATTAACATTCAAAATTATGCGCCAGTCAAACTGCGCATGGCTAAGGCATTGGCTAATATGTGCTCCAGTCGGTAGCAAACAAGATCAACAAAATATATTTTTTACAAGGTTAGTAATTATGGTTCTTTTAACGAGTCGAAATGGTCAGAGGGCAAGGAACAAGATACATTCTTACAGGTATTCTTAAACTAAATTATTATGGCTGAAATAAAACAAGATTATTATTTAAATTGTCAATTAGGAAAATGAATATCGAACCAATTCGACAAAATGACGTCACTCCCTTCAAGTTGGCCGTGTACTCGTGTTGGTTCGTAAATCAAGTATGGCGGCCATCACCTCGAGTTAGCTGCTATACTGCTGGAACTGGCTGATCTTCTCCTGCAGAAATAAAATGATATTCCCTTCTCTGCGAAGTAGTGTTGGTCCAGGAATATAGTGTAGAGTGTCCTCTCTTCTCCTGCGGTGTCGTTTCGTGATGGGTTTCTTGTGAAGTGTCCGGTGTTCAAATATGTGTATTTGTGTTCTGCGAATATGGTCCAAAATTGTCTCAAAATGGCTGTTGATTTCTTGTGTTTGAGTTTGATGGTGTTATTACTGTTGTTTGGAATTAGTGAGGTGTTAAAAATTAATAGTTAATGTTATTTTCACTTTTAGATAACCTCTGTTACACGCCGCATAACCACACTCGGTTTTACACAAAATTATTCTTTTTTCGGTATTCTGCTAATACATTTCCAACTAAGTCGTCTTCACGATTAACAATAGACTAATAGACTGAACGTCGTCATTTTAGGGTAATTTGTGCTATGTCTTTTTCCTCTTTATATTGTTCAATTATAAAAATATCTGTCTAAGACCTGGTTCACCATCTAAATATACATAATAAGTTTTCTTATTTTTTACTGTATTTCAAATATTTCTTAATTTTACATAAATCTAACTATCCAGTAATATTGATTAATTAATTTTACATCTTTGGATATATAGCTGGGTTTGTTTCAAGCTCATTTAAGCCCAAAAATTGCAATTTTTTATAATGATTGTATGCCTCATATTTTGTACAAATTTATTGTTTAAATGGTTTTTAATTGTTTTTTCTGATAATATTTCCATGGAATATTCTTAATAACTCCGTGATTATCTTTGTTGTTAATAATTTTGTTGTTAAAACACTTCAATATTGATTAATTTACTGTTTAGTCTGATTTGATTACCATTATAGGCCTAGTATTATTTGTTTCCAAAAGTAGTTAATTTTCTTTCTTTTGTCATTCTATTCGCTATTAATTGTATCTATATTAATTATATTTTCGATTTCTGTGTTGTATGTATTGAATTCTATCCCTATTATATAGCTTGATTCTCTGATAGATAGTTTTGGTTTACATTACTAGTCTGTGTTTTCTAAAGTGGTGTCTTAGCTAGTCTGCTTGTACATTATATATGGTTTACTGTTTTGAATAAAATTATTACATTTCTATATCCTACTTGCCTCTCTGCCTTACACACTGGAAAATTAAATAACATGATTTTAAAATACAATGGAATATCTTATATCTACTAAACTTTTTTTTTTTATAATATCATTTAAATATAACAAAAACATCTTATGCCTAATAACACTTTCAGTTATCCACTGTCTCTTATGTTTATTATACCTATTTTATTAATATAATGAAAAAATAAAATAAAAACATCTTATAATTACTGACACCTTCAGTTATTAACTGTCTCTAGTGTTCATTATGAAAAAATAAATAAAAACATCTTATACCTATTATTTTCTTATACTACTTAATTTTTGAAAACACTTTTATTATCAAAATTGCACTCAGTCATTAGACTGTCTTTTAGTTTTTATATAGTATTTCCCTACACTGATGGTAGTCTTTTTAATAGATTTCTTATACTACACTTCATTATAATGTGTCACTTATTTTGGCTACACTAATGGTAGTCCTTTTAATAATTTTTCACATATTATACTTATAACTAGTATACAATTCGGTTTTCTTTGGGATTGTATCTTGTAACTTGTTACTGGGTCTAAATATATTGGTTTTAATTTTGTTTAATGGTATGTATTCCATGATTATCATTTTTTGAAATAGCTCTTCTTGTTTCTAGTCTCTTTGTGGGAATCTTGACATATTTTGTCCCTTCTTCATTATTATATTAGTAATTTCTGGTCTTGTGGTTTCTCTGCATCTTGACCTTATACATTTCCCTTATTAATATGGTTTCATCCTTTTATTTCCTTTTTCTGGTCCTTCCCTTTTTACTGCTTCCCCAATCTACTGGGTATACTGCTGGTTTATTGGGTTTTTACATAGTAAGTTATTTTGATCAATGGTTTTCTTTGTTATTTTTCATTCTTATTAACATTTTATTGACTTAATATACAGTTTCTAGTGTAATCCTTAAAACAATTCATTCTTCTCACTCACTATGGAACTTTTCTTCTTTATTTATGTTGCATTAAGTTAAATGTTTAGCGTGATACTTTTGTTATGCTACATATGCTCTCCTGTAAAAGTGATTAGTTCAGATCATACTCTTAGTATGGATGAAATAATTACTACTAATTCTTTTGTATTTACCATATTTTCTTCGTGATTACATGTTTTCACTTTATATACCTTCTTTTTCCACCGTTGCTTCCTCTCAGATGATGTGTATCTCCTTCATTAGTTTCTTTCTTCATTAATAAGTGATTCTCAATCTTGTGTATAACATTATCATTTTATATCCTTTCTTATTTGGTGCTTCCTCACCAGTATGTTTACTCCCTAACATTCCCTAACAAATTAATTGGAACAGTTCAGAGTGGCACTTTTGGTTTCAATCCCTGCTGTCCAACACTTCAATTAATTGAGTCCAGAGGCATTATCATCTCTGCCTCAAAATATATAAGACTGATGGCATTTTCTACATCCAGTCATAAAAATAAATAAACAGTAAAAGTAGTCTCTTTTGACTAAAATAAACATCTTTAGATTCTTCACTTCATAATACGTTATATTAATTAATACTTTTATACACTTGACTCTTCTTCTCTCTTAAAGCTTATTCCATATTATGTGGTTTAGGTATGTGGTATAATATACATTTCATCACTTCATCATGTTTACATAGTAATTAGCATTTATATTTATTCTTTCTACCATCTGGGATCCAATGAGTTATTTTTATTGCTCATGGTATAACATGAATTAATTCTTTATCACCTTCACTATAACAGTGGTTATTGCAACAACATTATCATTAATAGTATCAGGCTTTTTGGTTTCTGGTCTCACTATTTGGTCTTTACTGAGTTGGTCCTTCTTCATTGTTCCATTTTTATTAAATTATTTTCTTTGTGAGTTTGGTTAAGTTGTTTCGATTAAGTCATATGATATTCTGGTTTCCTTTCTCCTTTAGAATTTTGTATCTCTTTCTTACAAAATCTTTTTTCATATTTCACAGTTATTTCTCATCATTTGTATGAGTAATGATATGAGCTTACTATTTTTTAACTTTAGATATTTTTATTCAACTACATTCTTTCTTATTCATAGTTGTTTTTCGAATGTTTTGGTGTAAGTTGTACTTACTTATTTTTTGAATTTTGAAATTTTTTATTCATCAAAATTCTTTTTATTTATTCATAATAAATCTTCGAATATTTGGTGTAAGTTGTACTTACTGATTTTTTTTTGAATTTGGAAATTTTTTATTTATTCATCAAAATTCTTTTCTCTTCATTCATAATAGTCTTCGAATGATCAGTGTAAGTTGTACTTACTAATGTTTTGAATTTTGGAAGTATTTTTTTTTTTTTTCATCAAAATTCTTTTTTCATTCATTCATAATAGTCCTCGAATGTTTTGTGTAAGTTGTGCTTACTAATTTTTGAATTTTGAAATTTTTTATGTTCATCAAAATTCTTTTTGTTTATTCATTCATAAATCTTCGAATGTTTTGTGTAAGTTGTACTTACTATTTTTTTTTTGAATTTGGAAAATTTTTTGTTCATCAAAATTCTTTTTTCTTCTTCATTCATAATAATCTTTCAAATGATCAGTGTAAGTTGTACTTACTAATTTTTGAATTTTGAAAATTTTATTTTCATCAAAATTCTTTTTCCTTCGTTCATAATAGTCTTTCAAATGTTTTGTGTAAGTTGTACTTACTAAGTTTTTGAATTTGGAAATTTTTTATGTTCATCCAAATTCTTTTTTCATTCATAATAGTCTTCGAATGTTTGGTGTAAGTTGTACTTACTAATTTTTTGAATTTGGAAAATTATTATTCCTCAAATTCTTTTTGTTTATTCATTCATAAATCTTCGAATGTTTTGTGTAAGTTGTACTTACTATTTTTTGAATTTTGAAAATTTTTTGTTCATCAAAATTCTTTTTTTTTCTTCATTCATAATAGTCTTTCAAATGATCAGTGTAAGTTGTACTTACTAATTTTTGAATTTTGAAATTTTTTATGTTCATCCAAATTCTTTCTGTTCATTCATAATTCTTCGAATATTTGGTGTAAGTTGTACTTACTAAGTTTTTGAATTTGGAAGTTTTTATGTTCATCCAAATTCTTTTCTCATTCATAATAGTCCTTCAAATGATTTGTGTAAGTTGTCCTTACTAATTTTTTGAATTTGGAAAATTTTATGTTCTTCAAAATTCTTTTTTCTTCTTCATTCATAATAGTCTTTCAAATGATTTGTGTAAGTTGTCCTTACTAATTTTTTGAATTTGGAAAATTATTATTCCTCATTTCTCCTCTAAATATTTTTTAATGGATAATTGATTATAAGTTCCTTTTACTTTATTTGAAATGATATCCTTTAGTACATACGTATTGTTATTATTGTTTTTAATAATCAGGTATGGGCTGGTATACAGCAGTAACAACATTTTGGTAATGCCTTCCAAAGTACTGGGTAATTCCCTGTTTTTTAGCAGTACCTTTTCTCCGACTTCATAGCTTATTATTTTCTTAATCGCCTTTTGATATTTGTTCTTGCGCCTTTCCTGGTCTTCTGCCAATTTATTATAGAATCTGATTCGATTGAATTTGTATTCTTGACTCCTGGGGAACTCTATTATGTCTTGTATTTCTCTTGGAGGCAGTTTTTCATACATTGCCGTGTATGGCGTGGTACCTATAGCGGGGTGATATGACAAATTAAGGAATTCTTCAGTAGCTAATAAATATTCTTGCCACTTCTTTTGTTGATTATAGCAATAGGTCCGTAATATTCTTCCGACTTCTCGCAGTACCCTCTCCGCTGGATTGCTGCTGGGGTGGTAGACAGATGTCTTGTATGTCTTAATGCCCAACGTATTCAGAGTGTTCCTCCACCTCCAACCCTTAAATTGCGTTCCATGGTCTGTGATTATGGATGCCGGGCTCCCTATCTCTGGAATGTAATGATTTGTTATTATTCCTAGAGTCTTCAAAGTGGTGGCTCTGTTCACAGGGTACAGTTTTGTGAATTTTGTGAAATGATCCATCATGATAATAATATATTTGTATCGATGGCGTCCGCCACTGCGGGGAAATGGACCACATATGTCCAGAAAGACCTTTTCCAGTTTGGCTTGTGAGGTAATTGGTATCATCATACCCTCCTTTCTCTCATTGTTGGTTTTCACCAATTGACATATCAGACAGGTTTTGAGGTAGTTTCTCGTCTTTCTATTGATACTTTTTATATGACAATTCTCTTCTATCGCCTTGATCACCTTCATGGCTCCCATGTGACCGTATCGTAGATGATAGTCCAGGATGATATCCTTTTCGATTGTAGTAGGGATCATGATCTTCCATACCTCTTCATCAAGGGATGTTTTGATGAATAATATTCCGTTATGTACACAATAAAATTTGGTTATTGTGTCATCTTGGTTGGAGAGACGAAGTTTAATGTGGTTTAACTTCGGGTCGGACTACTGGTGTTTGCTGATGTCCTGTACTATCTTTTCTAAATCGGATCTGTCCTTAATAATATTATAGATTTTCAAGATGCTCTCCTTTTCGCCTTCGAACGTTTGTTCTTCCAGATTTACTCTCGACAATACGTCGGCTACTACATTTTTACTTCCAGGAACATACTCCCACTGTATATCGTATTCCTGCAGGGCGAGTACCCATCTGGTCAATCTACCATGGCTTAACTTGCATCTTCTCAGAAATGATATTGATTTGTGATCTGTTCGAACGGTCACTGGATATCCGAGGATATACGTCCGAAACTTCCCGCAAGCAAAGACTACGCTTAGCAGTTCTTTTTCCATCACATTATAGTTCTTTTCACACTGGTTAAGGGTTCTGCTAGCAAAGCTCACTACTAGCTGGTTTCCACTTTCATCTTCTTGGTACAGTGTTGATCCCAAGCTAATGTTACTAGCGTCACAGTTTAGAAAGAAGGGTCGGTTAAAATCCGGATGGTTGAGCATTACTGCTTCTAAGAACTTCTCCTTAATTGATTTGAAGGTTTCGTCTTGTTCTTGACCCCATCGCCATTTATTCTTGGACGATAACTGGTACTGAAACTGGGCCGTCAGTTCGGAATAATTATTTTGGAACTTCCTATAGTAGTTACACAGGCCTAAAAATGATTGTAGTTGCCTTCTGTTTTTTGGTATAGGGAATCGTTGTATCGCGTCTACCTTTTCTGTTGATGGTGTTATTCCTTGACTGTTTAACTGGAAACCCAAGAATTGTACTTCTTTAGCTATAAGCTTGGACTTGTCTAGTTTAAGGGTAACATTATTTTCAGCCAGCTTCTTCAAGACATGCTCCACACGGTAACAGTGTTCTTCCCAATTGGTTGATGTTATTAGGAGATCATCAACATAGACAGTCGTGAATTGGAGCGCTTCTGGTCCTAGTATATGATCCATACAGGCGACAAAAACAGCTACTGAGTTCACCAACCCGAAGGGCAACCTCTTAAACTGATAATTGCGCCCTTCGAAGATGAACGCCATGTATTGCCGGCTTGCTGGGTGCAACTCCACTTGCCAATAGCCGCAGACAGTATCCCACGTGGTAATGAATTTCGTTCCGTGGAACCTCTTCAATATCTCATCAATTTCGCCAGGTGAGGTACGATCGTTAATTATCATTTTATTTATCTCACGTGCGTCAAGGCAAAGCCTTACCTTCCCATTTTTCTTTTGTATAGCCACAATTGGGCTAGTGTATGGCGATTGACTGCTCTCGATGATATCTCTACTGATCATATTCTGGATCTCTGTGCGTACGGCTTCCTTCAAAGACTGTGCTATGGGATACGACTTTCGGTTAAATTCTACCGGTTCTCTGAATCGTATGGAACATTGGTAGTTCCGGATCTTTCCAGGTTCGTCCGAAAATACAGCTCGATATTTTTCAAATATGTTGACCAATTGATTCAGCTGGTTTTCCTCTAATTGCTCGGTAGTATTATGGCACTGGAAGTTACATATCTCCTGAATCTTTTGTTGCCATAGGTCATCCTCCGAATCCTGATGTACTGGCTTGTTGTTTGTTGAGTAGTTGGACAAGTAATTCACCTTATTTTGGTGGTCGAGAAGTTGTCTGGAGTCTAACGTCTTGTTATTAGTTAAATTGGCTACCCAGGTCGAACCTTCAGCAAAGAGTGATACCTTTCCTCGGCACAAGTCGATAACTGCGGAGTTTCTGCGCAATATGTCACATCCGATCATGATGTTGAAAGGTAATCCGGCTGTAACAAGAAATATCATATCCACACTAATGCCCTGACTGTTGACACTTAGGGATACCTGTTTTCTTATGGTCTTGTTCTGTCGGCCGGTAGCTCCTACAAGTACAATATTATTAATAGGTAGTACCGGTAAGTTTTTGTGGCATTCCTGCTGTATCTGGTCCAACTCATTACGATTTATGATAGAGACATTGGCTCCAGTGTCTATCATTATAGGAACAGAAATACCCTCAATTTCTGCAATTATATATATTATTTCATTGTTATTATTATTAATATTAATTTCGCTTTCTTCTAGCAGGTCCTTACGGATATCTTTCAAATAATTACTGTATATTATTATACAATTTTTTCTGTTTTTCTTCGAATTTCTTTCTTGGTTAAACCCAGCAGATTGGAGCAGTAAAGGGTTATTGGAGTTTATTACTGCCTCCGTTCGTTTAAATGTTCCGCATCATTACGGATTAGGCCGTTGGAAGCATCAGCTTGGAGTCCTGAAACTGCTTCGTTTGGTTCAGCATGATCGTCCTGTTGGGCTTCTGTTACAGGTAGTCTTCGCTGATTGTCCAGGCTGGAACTACGTCTGGGCTCGTACTCTCTGTAACGATTACTTCCCTGACTTCCTTGAAAGGTCTCGTACTCGTAATATCGGCTCCTTCGTGGAGGCTGGTACCTCCTCTGTCCACTGCCTTCCGCTCTGATGTAGTTAATATTGGGTCAATATGTCCTGTAATTATTGTTATTACCTCCATTCGGGTAATTCTGGTTATAATTACCATGATAATTGTTATTAGAGAGGTTGGGGTTCCTCTGACCATTTGGAACATAATTACGATTATTATTATAATAACCGTTGTTGTTTTGTGGACGGTTATTATTATTATTATTATTATTATTATTATTATTGTTGTTGTTGTTGTCATTATTATTAATGCGAGGAACATGATTATTATTATTATTGTTGTTAAATCTAGGTAAATTATTGTTATTACGGGTGTTATAATTGTATTCGGCATTATTCCGATTTGCGGAATTATAATTATTGTTGTTGCCCACATTCTGCCGATTATTATTACTCGAATTATTGGTGTTACTTCTTGGTTCCGGCTTCTCATATCTCCTGCGACTTTGGCGGTAATAGTCTTCATGCTCATACATTTCTAAGAGCTCGGTCATTGCTTGTACAGTCTTTATTTGACTGTTTCTTCTGGCTCTTATTATATCTTCCTCATAATGGTATGAGAGCTTGCTGACCAGGCATTCTTCCGGTATTCTGGGCTCTAGATGTTTGGCCACGCACACCTTTCCCAAGAAGTACACCGTTAAAGTCTGGTTTCCATACGGGTTGTATTTTCCATGACAGATCCCGTCTCTGGCGATATTTTGTGTTGATTCAGACCAATATTTGGCTTTGAATAGCCTTTTGAATTGTTGGTAGTCGGTCACTTCGTCTCTTATCGCCATCCACCAATTATCTGCTATCTCCTTGAACGATTCGTCAAGCACTTCTTTATTCTCCCCCCAGCGATTTCCTCTGTGTTTGGTGAAGTACTCTTCAATTCTGGCTAGGAACTCCATCGGTTTGTTTTTATAAAACTTGAAGTTAATTCCTTCGCGATTCTCGCTGTTAGGACAACTGGTAATGCTTGTCGGTCGACTATGGAACAGGTCTATATCTGTTTGGTTCTGTCGCACCTGACTGTTGATACTGGTCACAGTAGCTTCAATGCCGTCACATTTTTCTGTGAATCGGTCCTGCACTCGCTCCCAGTCTTCACGTGTTTCTTTTAGTTTTTCCTCCAACGTCTTCCTAGTCGTTTCTTCAATGTTGTTTACCTTAGTGTTTATTTCTGCCTTGATACTCTGTACTTCTCGTTCGGTTTGACTCCATCTTTCGTCAGCTCTTGTAACCCTTTGTTCGATTACCGTTAATTCCTCTTCTACCTTCTTGCTGATTGTTTCATTGTTTTCAGCTATTTTCTGGCTCAATTCTTCCTTCAATATTTCCATTCTTCCGTCTAACCGGTTCATATTCTCTTGGTTCGTCTCTCTTAATTCTTCTCTTAATTGTTGACTATTATTCTCCATCTTTTTATTGGTTTCTTCCAGTTTCTGGCTTATCTGGGTCAATTCCTCCTTCGATTGTTTATTGTCAGTTTTTATTTCCTCCATTTTCTCCTTAATCTTCTGAATATTTTCCTCCATCTTCTCCTCGATCTTCTTAATATTTTCCTCCATTAATAATTTATTTTCGTTTTTTATTTCGTCCACTTTCTCCTCCATCTTCTTACTATTTTCTTCCATTTTCTCCTCCATCTTCTTACTGGTATCTCCAATTTTATTACTTAATTCCTCCTTCAATTGTTGGTTATCATTCTCCATCTTCTTACTATTTTCTCTTAATTCTTCCTTCAATCGTTGGTTATCACTTTTCATTTCCTTACTATTTTCTTCGATTTTCTTGTTGGTATCTCCAATTTTATTACTCAACTCTTCCTTTAATTCTTCCTTCGTTGTTTTAAATTCTCTGAGTAACATCTCCATCATTTGATCAAATTTTGTATCTTCCTTTGTGGTGGATTTCTTCGGCTGTTCCTCCTGTGGTGCAGGCTTGTTTGGTTCTGCTGGCGGTAACATCGACTCCACATCTTCCACGGGTGTCGCCTCTTTAACTTCCATGTCTACCTCCTGCTCGGCCTCCATAGCCCTTTTCCTTGATGTAGCTCTCCTGTGTATCTCGCTCCTTCTTCCGCCCTATTGACCGCTGCCGAGCTAAAAATAGGAAATTGGACAATCGTCCTTATTTTATAAATCTATTACCTCCTACTTAAAGCCCCACGTTGGGCGCCAATTTGTAATATTTAAAATAAAATATTACAAATATAAAATAAATAAATATAGATAGATGTATGTATTGTTCTTTATCACTGGATTAGTCTCCTTAAAGATAGCAAGAATTATGTATGTTGTCTGGATCTCGGTGTTGAACTCGCCGATGATACAGCTCCACTTTGGATTCACCAATTACAAAGAATAAATTAAATATAAATAATATTTTATAATTAAGTGTGATTGATTGATAATAAAATAAAATTTTGTAAGTTATGGAATTTTTACTAATATTGAGTTTTGGTTTAATTGGTTAATTAAATTAATTAATTGTGTGTGTACTTTTCTCAGGTATTTATTCTAGCACTGTAAATTATTCTTTTGTTTAGAAAAAAAAAATAGTTAACATTAATTATAGAAATAAAGACAACTCTTGTAACTGAATAATGATGTTCATTTATTAACATTCAAAATTATGCGCCAGTCAAACTGCGCATGGCCAAGGCATTGGCTAATATATGCTCCAGTCAGTAGCAAACAAGATCAACAAAATATATTTTTTACAAGGTTAGTAATTATGGTTCTTTTAACGAGTCGAAATGGTCAGAGGGCAAGGAACAAGATACATTCTTACAGGTATTCTTAAACTAAATTATTATGGCTGAAATAAAACAAGATTATTATTTAAATTGTCAATTAGGAAAATGAATATCGAACCAATTCGACGAAATGACGTCACTCCCTTCAAGTTGGCCGTGTACTCGTGTTGGTTCGTAAATCAAGTATAGCGGCCGTCACCTCGAGTTAGCTGCTATACTGCTGGAACTGGCTGATCTTCTCCCGCAGAAATAAAATGATATTCCCTTCTCTGCGAAGTAGTGTTGGTCCAGGAATATAGTGTAGAGTGTCCTCTCTTCTCCTGCGATGTCGTTTCGTGATGGGTTTCTTGTGAAGTGTCCGGTGTTCAAATATGTGTATTTGTGTTCTGCGAATATGGTCCAAAATTGTCTCAAAATGGCTGTTGATTTCTTGTGTTTGAGTTTGATGGTGTTATTACTGTTGTTTGGAATTAGTGAGGTGTTAAAAATTAATAGTTAATGTTATTTTCACTTTTAGATAACCTCTGTTACACGCCGCATAACCACACTCGGTTTTACACAAAATTATTCTTTTTTCGGTATTCTGCTAATACATTTCCAACTAAGTCGTCTTCACGATTAACAATAGACTAATAGACTGAACGTCGTCGTTTTAGGGTAATTTGTGCTATGTCTTTTTCCTCTTTATATTGTTCAATTATAAAAATATCTGTCTAAGACCTGGTTCACCATCTAAATATACATAATAAGTTTTCTTATTTTTTACTGTATTTCAAATATTTCTTAATTTTACATAAATCTAACTATCCAGTAATATTGATTAATTAATTTTACATCTTTGGATATATAGCTGGGTTTGTTTCAAGCTCATTTAAGCCCAAAAATTGCAATTTTTTATAATGATTGTATGCCTCATATTTTGTACAAATTTATTGTTTAAATGGTTTTTAATTGTTTTTTCTGATAATATTTCCATGGAATATTCTTAATAACTCCGTGATTATCTTTGTTGTTAATAATTTTGTTGTTAAAACACTTCAATATTGATTAATTTACTGTTTAGTCTGATTTGATTACTATTATAGGCCTAGTATTATTTGTTTCCAAAAGTAGTTAATTTTCTTTCTTTTGTCATTCTATTCGCTATTAATTGTATCTATATTAATTATATTTTCGATTTCTGTGTTGTATGTATTGAATTCTATCCCTATTATATAGCTTGATTCTCTGATAGATAGTTTTGGTTTACATTACTAGTCTGTGTTTTCTAAAGTGGTGTCTTAGCTAGTCTGCTTGTACATTATATATGGTTTACTGTTTTGAATAAAATTATTACATTTCTATATCCTACTTGCCTCTCTGCCTTACACACTGGAAAATTAAATAACATGATTTTAAAATACAATGGAATATCTTATATCTACTAAACTTTTTTTTTTTATAATATCATTTAAATATAACAAAAACATCTTATGCCTAATAACACTTTCAGTTGTCCACTGTCTCTTATGTTTATTATACCTATTTTATTAATATAATGAAAAAATAAAATAAAAACATCTTATAATTACTGACACCTTCAGTTATTAACTGTCTCTAGTGTTCATTATGAAAAAATAAATAAAAACATCTTATACCTATTATTTTCTTATACTACTTAATTTTTGAAAACACTTTTATTATCAAAATTGCACTCAGTCACTAGACTGTCTTTTAGTTTTTATATAGTATTTCCCTACACTGATGGTAGTCTTTTTAATAGATTTCTTATACTACACTTCATTATAATGTGTCACTTATTTTGGCTACACTAATGGTAGTCCTTTTAATAATTTTTCACATATTATACTTATAACTAGTATACAATTCGGTTTTCTTTGGGATTGTATCTTGTAACTTGTTACTGGGTCTAAATATATTGGTTTTAATTTTGTTTAATGGTATGTATTCCATGATTATCATTTTTTGAAATAGCTCTTCTTGTTTCTAGTCTCTTTGTGGGAATCTTGACATATTTTGTCCCTTCTTCATTATTATATTAGTAATTTCTGGTCTTGTGGTTTCTCTGCATCTTGACCTTATACATTTCCCTTATTAATATGGTTTCATCCTTTTATTTCCTTTTTCTGGTCCTTCCCTTTTTACTGCTTCCCCAATCTACTGGGTATACTGCTGGTTTATTGGGTTTTTACATAGTAAGTTATTTTGATCAATGGTTTTCTTTGTTATTTTTCATTCTTATTAACATTTTATTGACTTAATATACAGTTTCTAGTGTAATCCTTAAAACAATTCATTCTTCTCACTCACTATGGAACTTTTCTTCTTTATTTATGTTGCATTAAGTTAAATGTTTAGCGTGATACTTTTGTTATGCTACAATATATAGTTACGAAGCGATTCGAGATGTCCGTCTCGTTTATGCCCTGCGATGGAAGCCAATTTGTTACAGCACTAATGCCCGTCGAATCTTAAACGTGTATAAGTAATGGGTGTAATGTGTCTTATCAATCCGTCGTCGCTTTGGAACGTAACTTACGCTGATTGTGTCCGTTGCGGACGTACGAATAACCCGCCAAATTGTTTAGTTAAAACAATTAAAAAATTTTATGATGATATGGCAATCTCAGCTCAGGCCGTGTGGCGAATTCAATTTATTCCCGCCTCGGCTTGACCTTCTTAATCGGCCAGTAGTTCGTTGAGTTGGCTACGTGAGCACTTGCCGTCAATACTAGCTGTTCGCTAAAACGTACACAAATTATAATACACCTTCCTAATGAAATTAAAACACAGGGGTTACACTCAGTACTTGTTTATTATTTGTTGATTACTAATTATTCAGGGTAATACAAATTATCTTTTGTTTTGTAATACATTTGTACCGGTAAATAATATGAGACAATTTCTCTAGGGTTTGACAAATCGATTTTGAACGTAGCAGACAGTCAATGATGTCGTCTGTCAAAGTTGTATACAAATATTTTCGTTCACACGTATTGGATTCTTGTGATTACCATAAAAGGATTATTAATGATTACAACAATAAAAATACACTACCTTACATTATTTATACTTAAATAATAACGTGTAGCTATAACTTGTTCTTGGAGTGTAGTAAAAGTGTTTCAAAATTTCGTAAACTAACAACAGGTTAACTTTATAAGTTGACAAATTTTCAGTGTCTTAGTTTTTTTTTTATTTTAATCTTTGAAAGAAATTATACGCAGTTTAGTAAGAGTTCAGATTACTGTGAGAAATATTTAAAGTGAGTTTATTTGGAAATTTGGGTAATTTAAATGATACTTAACACATCAGTAGACTGGGTGTACTCAGTTGGTCTGGTAAAAAGGAATTGGGCTGCAATCGTATTCAATTTTCAATTGTCTAGGGTGTCTGGCATCTTTTTCAAATTAATCGGAGCAATTTATTCATTTCTTTTTTATTTCATTGGTCTTCGACATCAGTTAAATGGTTTCAGTCATCGTCTGCTTCCTTCTTGTTCATTTGTGGTAATTTTGTTTACTATTTTGACCTTTTAAATTAGAAATTTGGTGGTTTCAAAATTTGGCTTCTATTCTGCAAGAGCGTCACTTTACGAGTATAAAATCTAACGGAAAATTCGTAACCAACGTCTGTTGTCATGGTTACAAATTAATTCTGATTGGTTAATCTGGTCTTATAACCATTGTTATCAAATTTGAATTTTTATTCAAAATAGCTGTATATCTTCTGATTGCTTTTATTCTTCTGTCTTCTTCCCTACATATTAAATATTATCACTACTGTTATTATTTCCTTTTAAAGATTATTTTGTATCCCTTAAGGTTGGGTTCTTCAAAATATTAATGTTTGTACAATTATGTTAATATTTGTTAACTATATTTCTTTTTTAATTTAAGTTCTTATTCTAACATTTTTCTTTTAATAAGATTTACAAATTATCCTTGGTTGGTTATTCGCCTTGGATTTGTTAATTTCTTTGTTGATTTCATACAATTTGTATTTATTTGTTTTTTACAGTTAGGCATTTCATAGGCCTAAGTAGCCATTGATTATATTTATTTATTTTATACCAGTTATATCTCATTTTACTCTAAAATGTTTTGTTTAGTTATTATAATTGTTTCGTTTATTGGTTACTGTGTTTTGAATTTGTTTTGTATTGATTATTTGTCAATATTATTTTCTACATCTTGGCATGTAAATTATTTCCTAACTGATTTTCTAGTGTATATTATTACTGCATCGATTTACCTTCTTATTTATATAACTTGCCATTGTCAACTATGTGGCTATTATTTACTATTCTTTATTACATGAAATATAACAACTAGGCCTATGGACTGTATACTTCCTTCAGCCATATCCTATTCAAAATTTAAATGAACAATCTTTACCAGTTATTAGGTAATGTTGGTTTACAATACATTTAATTCTTTTACTATTATTTTGGGTGAGAAACATCATCACTCCTTTTAAACTTACTTAATCTATTATCCCTTATAACATGGGGTGTTTATTGATTGCGTTCTTAATTTCTTATTTCTTTACTAATCTCTCTCTCCAATCCATGGTAACACTAACTGTTTACCTTACATGGGCTTTCTCCCCTGAATAACATCATATCCTTCATTTATATCTAATCTAAATACTATTTTAAATTACTATTAACAATACAATTCTTATAAGTTCACTATGAAATCATTTAGTGTTTTATCATTGATTTACTAAGTCTTTTCTTATCTATCACTATTTTTTATCATACTATCATTTACAATATTCTTTTTTATTCATCACCTTCACTTTTAACTAATTAGTGTTTATCACTGATTTACTCATTATTTGGGGTTTTTACACTTTCACTATTGGCACTTCTTAAACTTTTTATTTCAAGTGTTTATTAGTGGGTAATCCCTATCATTACTTTTCTTTGTCACTTAGTTATTTTCAGTTTATTTCTCACTATCTCTCTCTTTCTTTACAAATATTATTTATACTTAATAAGTTCATGTCTTTCTAGATTTCTTACTTACATATACTTCTAACTCTTGGGTTAGTGTATTTTTATTTATCGGGTTTTATTAATTATTAATTACATTTGTCACTTAGTCAATACTAATATTTATTTTTTATATTGGTTATTTACTGGTTTCATTTTCTTTATGACAGTTGATTGTATCATTTCTCCCTTCCCTATTCTATACTATTTGTCTGTGTTTTATCATCTTGTTTCACTTTATTTCCTTTATAGTTGGTTTGTTCCATTTTTATTTTCATTTTTCTTCTCCTTCACTTCCATCTTGTTTCATTTTATTTTGGTTTTTTATCTGGCCTATCTCTGGGGTTGGGTCAAAGTCATTTGTCTGTCAGTCTAGTCTGTAATTTTTTTTAATAATCACTTTTGGTTTACCATTCTTCCTCCTTCCTTCTTAATTACATTTTATCTCTTTATTCTCTTCATTATTTATTTATTAAAATATATTTCTTTTTAGCATTTCTTACATACTTATAGATATCAAATATGATCTGAATTTGGCGATGTTATATAATGCCCTTCCACCAAAATTGATCATTTTATAAAACGTGATTCTAAGTTTGATGAAATTATCAATTGTATTGTATCATTTTCTTCTTAAATTCTCCTGCTTCTTGTTCAGTTTTATTTTCAATTCTGTATATTCTACTTCCTTTCTTCTGAGTCTTTTCTTCATTATTTTCTCTTATTGATCTGGCTTATTGATTTTTTTATTATAAATTATTCCCTATAAATCTTATTTTCCCTAACTATCCCTACTTTTGTAGCATGACAGATAATCCACTTAATAAAGATTACAATATGATCATAATTAAATATCAATTACATTAAATATCAAGAAAAATTCAAATGAAAACAAATAAATATCAAAATAAAATACCACCATAAAGGGAAAAAGTAAAAGTAAAGAACCACAATGCAACAAAAATGTATAAAGAAAAATAAACCCCAAAAAACTAAAATAAAATAAGGATAATACCCAGGTAGGATAGGAGTAGGTAAGGAAGATACCCCGAACAAACCAACGGACATGAGAAAACAATGTTACCTTGAAGAAACCAAGAAAGAAGAATTTTGAAGAAACAAAATTGTAGGATGGGAGGACTAAAAGATATACCCAAGGGAAACCTATTAAGAAGAATATAACAAACCCCGAAAGAGATTAAATGTCACAAAAGAAAGTATAACACCCAAAACCTGATATTAATGTAAAATAGTTGTAAACAAAAGTGTTTAGTGTTGTAAGTAGAAGTGCACCCACTAAAGTTATTGTATAACGAAATAAACAAATCTTCATAATCCCTTATAACTAGATTTTGGTCTTGGAATATTGTAAAACTCAATTAGAGATAAGATCCAAAAATATAAGTGAACAGGTGCAAGTTATTTCAGTGTATTATATAAACTTCAAGTAGAAGTGTGACTAATACTTCAACTAAGTACATGTGTACCATAAAACAACTTTAAAGTTTTCAGTAACTGCAGCAATAAGATTTTATAAAATATTCTTATGAAAACAATTACTAATGTTTCTAAGAAGGTGCCACTTTTTATCAAAAATCCTTCATTAAAATGTAAAGGATAAAGTGAGAGCAGGTAGTGAATAAATAAAGTGACAGGGTATAAATCTTTAAATACCAAAATAAAAACAGATAAGACTACAATCAAAATAAGTTTAAGAAAAAAATAAAAAAAATAAAGGGCTTGTTATGTTTATGTTAAAGCCCATGAACTCCATAATTCAAGGTGGTGAATAGAATATAAGATTTTGTTATTATTATAAAAATGTTTAATATGTCTAACAGTATTAATCCAGACTAAAATGTCTAAGTATGGATACCATACTCTTTTTATAAAATGTTTATTATATGTTACTAGTAGTAGTTACAATTAAAATGTCTGAATTTGAAGACCATATTGTTAATTTCAAATATTGTTTAGGTATTATGAGTATGAATACAATACTACATGTTCTATTAGTTAATTAAGGAGATTTTAATTAATATTGTATTAAAATAAGAAAGTCAGAAGGGGTATAGACACAGTATTATTCAAAAACTTTATATGTAAAACCAGAAAAATCTAGGCCAAATAGGAAACTCCAACACCCTTATAATTGTTAATTAAGTTAAATAAAACAGTTAAACTGATGGAATTTATATAAGGTGATCAGACACCAAATACTATGACTAAAACTATACTTTAAAAGGATAGTGTAAAAAGATATATAAAATTATTTAAAAAATTGCAAATGTGGGTAGTCATAAATTCATGAATTATATTTAAAAGGATAATCAATTGATAAAATTGCAAGAAATTAAGGAAAGATGAACATTTATGTCAACCTGAGATTTATTATAGTCATAATTATAACATATAAAATGGCTAATATTTGGAGAAGAACAGGAAATAAAAGGTTGAGTCTACTTTTCCAAAATGAAAGGAATATAGCATTTTTGATAAAAAACTTTGTAAAAATAGATTATTGGGTATCAAATTAAGCAGAAGGAATTAAAGAAATCGATTATGTATTTATTATTTCATGAAATTAATTAATAACCAAAATATATTCTGTGATATAATGTAGTTTTTTTACATGTATCGGAAGCGATTAAAAATTGAAACAGTACTTTTCTAATATTAAATTGGCTAAGATATTTCAGAAAACGAAGGAAGTAAGACAGTTCTTTATTAACTTTCGTAGTGTACAGTTGAGTGAGCTCTCGGAACCATTAATGACGTATAAAGTTGAACCTAGCCTACAGTAAAATTTTGAGAATTTAGACAGAACACTTTTAAACCTTAAATTCAGTGAAAATTAACCACTACAAACATTGAATCAAGTGAATACACAACCTAAACTAGTGAATTAACAATTTGAACCTCTAACACTAATATTTCCGAATAACAAAAAATGAACTTTACGACACCAGTAACTTAACATTATCACACACATTTTACTCGAGTGAACAACAGAACATTGAACGAGAGATACTCCAATAACACCAGAAATATTAATCACTACTGCGGAGAAGAGGAAGCATTGAATAGGCAGCTTTATTGAAAGAAAATTTCAGCTAGACGATTCCTGTTTTACATCAGCAGCTACAAAGCGGCCATTTTAACTCCCGGCATTCAAAACGCCCACGACGACTAGTATTCATCAACTCTTCATTGGTTCAAAATTTCATTTTATAAACATTATATATTATCAACTGACTTTGTAATTTTTAAATATTAAGCTTTTTAATTGTAAATGTTATACTTTCTAACCTTACCCCTTCTCTGACTATTAACTATAACCGTTAAAAGAACCTGAAAAATTAATATTAAATAACATATGTACTAACAATCGATCGCCCTGTGAACGAGTCAAGCATTATATGACAATCGATTTTAAATCGATACCTTTAACATTTGTCAATAAAAATTAGAATTTCTACAATTTGGTTTAAAATTTATTTATAAATTTAATAAATAGAGATAGCGAACAACAGGACTACCAGAAAGGCGGCCATTACTCAAGTGGAAGCAATACGTACTAAGAAGAAGAAATACCGCTAATCGATCAGTGAATGAGGTAATCCTGTTAACGCTGAATTTAATTCCAGTATACCATAAGCGATATTATTGACAAAATTAACTCAAAGGAACTTAAAATTTTAACACTACACCATTACAAGAATTATTTACAAAATTATTAAACATTAAAACAAATTAAAATTTTTTTTTCAAATTTTAAATAATAACACAATTATTTTTTTATTTTGTAAACGAAATTTATTAGTTTCGTTACAAATTGGCGTCCAACTAAGGGGCTTCAATTAGTGATTAAAAGGCTACTGTAACTTGCCCAATTACTAATTCAAGCTTGGCAGCGGTTATACAGTCGGAGAAAGAAGCAAAATGCAACGTCGTGCGACTTCAAAGAAAAGGGCGGCAGAGGCCGAAAAGGAAATTAATATGGAGGACAAGGAGGCAACACCCGTGGAAGATGTGGAAACATTATTACCCCCAACGGAACCGAAACAACCCACACCACCAAAAGAACAACTTGAGATGCCCACGCAAACAGGGGAAATCAATGTCCGGGAGGAACGGTTATTAAAACCCACGCGAACAGAGAACGGGGCAATACAAGAGATGTTCAGGCAAATGATGGAGGAAATAAAGGAGAACAGAAAGGAATCAAAGGAAGACAGCCGATCCATAAAGGAAGATTTGGGTAATAAAATTGAAAAGACAAATAAGAAAATGGAAGAAAATAGTAAGAAGATGGAAGAGAAGATGGAAGAAAATAGTAAGAAGATGGAAGAGAAAATGGAAGAAACCAGTAAGAAAATGGAAGAAAATAGTAAGAAGATGGAAGAGAAGATGGAAGAAAATAGTAAGAAGATGGAAGAGAAGATGGAAGAAAACAGTAAGAAGATGGAAAGTGACAACCAACAATTGAAGGAAGAGTTAAGGGAAAATAACAAGAAAATGGAAGAGAAGATGGGGGAAAAGTTGGAAGAATTGAGAGAGGATAACCAACTATTAAGAGAAGAATTAAGAGAAGTCAACCAGGAAAACATGAACAAGGTAGACGAGAGAATAGAGTTAGCGAAGGAAGAGTTGAGCAGGAAAATCAACGACAATAAGAAATCTATAAATAAAAAATTGGAAGAAGAAACCATAATAATAAACCAACAAATCAGGGAAGTTGACGAAAGATGTCGCCAGACTGAGTGGGAAGTACAGGAAGTAGTAAATACCAAAATTACCACGATCGAAGAACACCATAACAAAAAATTTGAAGAAAACCGAAAGGAAGCACAGGAGGAATTAAATAAGGTACATAACCAAGTTACGGAAAGGTGCGATGGAATGGAAGTAGCGATGAATATCACAGGTCAAGTGCGGCAGAGCCAGGAAGAGATGGAAGTAATCCGAAACCGACCAACTAACTTCACGAATATCCCCATAAATGAGAATCGGGAATGGCTAAACTTTCGCCAATATAAAAGGAAGCCGATGGAGTTCTTGGCCCGAATAGAGGAGTACATTGCCAAACATAGGGGCAACAGATTGATAAACAACCGGGAGCTATTGGACGAATCATTCCGTGAGATGACGGACAATTGGTGGATGGCAAACCAGAGTGAGATCGATGATTACCAGCATTTCAAAAACTTGTTTAAGGCAAAGTACTGGTCGGAGACTACCCAGAATTTAATATATGACAACATCTGTCATGGCCGATACAAACCACAGATGGGTAACTCTATGACCGCATACTTCCTCGGAAAGGTATGTCTGGCAAAGCATTTAGAACCAGCCATACCAGAAGAATGCCTCGTCAATAAATTATCGTACCATTACGATGAAGAAGTAATCTGAGCAAGGAGAGGCAGCCAAATAAAAACAATACAGGCGATGACGGAGCTATTGAAGAACTATGAAAATGAAGAATACTATAGACAAAGCCGAAGGAGGAATGATCGGCCGGAAACAAGAAACCATCAGTACACCAATAACGGTAATAACAATAACAGCAATGGCTACCAAGGAAACCGTACCAATCCCAATTATAACACCAACAACAACAACAACAACAATAATAATAATAATAACAACGTTCCGGGTAACCAAAATACCAATAGAACTAATAACGGTTACCAAGGTAATAGAAATCAGTATTACCAAAATCCCAATATCAATAGTCAGAGAAGCCCCAACCATAATAACACCGAACGGTATTATAACAATAATCGAGGGTACCCACCAAACCATAACAATGGTAACAATAGGTTTTCCTGACCAAGTGTAAACTTCATATGAGCTGAAGACGGTCGCCAACGAAGATACTACCATCAGCGGCGTAACAGTTTCCATGAGTATGAGGATCGGCAGAGGAGCAGAGAATCGGGATGATCCGAGGTATAGTCAGCCTAGACGAAGTACCAGTCTAGACGATACAGAACGGCAAACAAACCGAGAACAACCATTGGATCATCGCACAGAACGGCAGGGACCCACTCAAGGTCTCCCGACTGATGCATCGATCGATACGAACAATACCCATAATGAAATCGAGAATTTAAACGGGAGGAGGCAGTGATAAATTATCATGACCCTTTACTGCTCCTATCTCCTGGGTATCAAAACGAGTTGCAAAGAGCAACTAACACAAATAATATAACTATCATTGGTTGCAATTATTTGAAAAATATTCGACACGAACTATTGGAGGAGGACGACACTAGCCTCGATAGTATAAGCAATGAAATTATATATATTGTAACGTAACATAGTTGAGGTTCCCCAACGTTACATAAAAAAATGATTGAAATATGGTCAAGGACCATACCCTGACTTAAGGTTGTTCAATAGGTCATGTGCTTGAGAAGTACCTCAAGTAAAAAGGAGGCAATGACTAATATTAAATGTAAAAGAGCCAGACCAATTAATGATTGAATGTAATGAAATGTTTGTTTTGTACTGTGACATGTTAAGGTCTACAGAGTATTTATGTTGTATGTTGAATATGCTAAAAATGAAATGATGTTGTTTGATAATAATACTTCATCACTAATTATGTTTATATTTATATTAGATTTATCTTTATACAACCCAGTATAGTTACCAATGTTAGGCACTGTACTAAGTTCTCAGTATTGTATAAAGTTGAAAAATACTGTTGTTTTAATTAATGTTTATAAACTGGATCAGGAGTGTGACCAGTGTTTCAAGTCTAACAAGTAGTTCTGACAATTATATCATAAATTAATAAAGGGTTCCAGAACCAGTTAATTAATATTAAAAAAAAAATAATCACCAGTAAATTAAATTTCATGTAATTAACTATGTAACCAATAATTAATTGTACAGTAGGTCAGGTAAAAAGAAAATTAAGTTAAAAAACCAAATAATGTTATAATGGTTGTAAGTGAATCTATAGGCCTAAATTCCATATTAGTGAAAGGAAATTAATACCTTTTTAGTAAACCCAGTCCAACGAAACTCTGGTAAAACATTTACTGTTTAGTAAAGAAGGTTAGGGGAGAATTTTAGGTGATTTACTATTAATACAAGCATGGAGTATTTTATTGGAAAGAAGTAGTAATATTCTATAATGACGGCTCAAGGATATATAGAAAACGTGGTTGTTAAGGCAACTGAATTGCAGAAGTTGTTGATTTTGGATTAATTCGTTCTGATTGTTACAAGCTATTAGGTTGAGATGGACCGATATATTTAAAAAAGATGAATAAATCTAAATGAAATATGTATCCAAATTGAAAAAACCTTTTTGTAAAACTATTATACTTGAATGCTAATGAATCATACAAATTAAATAACCCTCTAAATTATCAATGAATACAATAAAAAAGAATTGAAAGCCTCTCACCTCATTTACTAAATAATTCCGCTGAATATGGTATTAAACCAATTCATGCTATAAATCGAAGACCAGTAAAGAATTAAAGCCTGAATTAACGGAATTATTGGAAATACAGAAGACTCGGTTTGATGAAATAACCTTCATTGGCAGCAGAAGCTGAGATCCTAATTCCAGTTCACGGGGACCAAGAATTGTGAAGATCGTGAAAGAAGAATAGAAGCCAGAAGATCTCCTGAGGGGTTACCAGTACACACCACCATCAATTTTATTGAAAATCAGAGCAGTTTCACTGGATGAAGACGAGATAAGCCACATTTTGGCCACTGTTGACAAACGTTCACCGCCAGACGAAGTTTTCGTCGGTTTGGTAAAAAAACAACTTATTTTCATTTCACAGTATTTTAAGTAAATAATTTTATTTTTGTAAATTGAACAACCTTAATTATGCATTTTACCTGGCCTTACTAATGGTTCAAAGAACTATACGAACCCTGGGATAAGAATTATTTGTTATTATTTTCAAGTGTATATGTTTTTAGAATTTGAATAATTAATAATCGATATATGTCTGGATAATCGATTCGATCGTATTATTGTTTTTTGAGACAACGTAACTTGTTAATTAACAGAGAAAATAAATAAAGTACATTTATTGTATGAGATAACGTTTAAGTTATTGCAGAGTAAATACTATATGTAGTGGGTGGAATAATTTATAAACAGATTGATACAAACACTCCGAATAACTAACCTATAAGTACGCTTATTTCTAGTAACAGCGCTTAAAGTTTGCAGCTGGTGGGACGGGAGATTGCTGAACTAACTGGTGTTTAATACTAAATTTGAATGAAATTTTCTACCATCGAGGGACTAGGGTTGACACAAATACCCCTTACATTCAGTTAATACTCCATACATATTGCTAATATTACATAACCACTGAAAACTAAGTTGAGTCTATAGAATAATACAATTATAAATTCAGGAACATAATTATAATTTTGTTGGCTTAATAATCTATGTTCTGAGGGTTTCACCGGTCACAACCGAAAGATATATTAATTAATAACATATTAATTAAACCAGGTAACAACATTTTAATTGTTACGAATTGCCACCTGCAACGTATTACTTGGCGTTTGTTACACAGGAGTCGCTTATAACTAATTACACCCCTAGACAAGATTTCTTTACAATTTGATGTTTCCAGCGTGCAGCATATAATATAACATACGTCCTCACATAATTAACAAGTAGTTCTTTATAAAATTGGTTTACAACAGCAGGGCTGAATTAAGAAGGACTCCATTATAACACGTTTTATTTCAAATTGGCGCTCAACGAGTGGGCTTTAGTTAAGTAAAAAATCATATTAACTGTTACTTAACTTGAGCAGGCAACCATTAGAGGCACAGGAATGCATAATACCAGAGGCAGATCGAAGAAGAGGGCAGAAGAGAAGGAGAAGGAAGAAGGTGGACAGGAACAAGAAACAGAATTAGTCACGGACAGTGAAATGGATCAACAGACAGGTGATACAGAAGAAACCGAAATAGTTATGGATACGGAAACGGAAATAGTGGAAGAAGATGCCCAAGGGGATCAACCAGATAAACCCAACCAAAAAGAAGATATAAGTATACAGGAGATGTTAAGAATTATAATGGAAGGGAATAACAAGATCCAAGAAGATAATAGACAAACTAATGAAAAAATAGACAGTATTAAGGAAAGTACTAGTGAACTCTTAAGGCAAACCATAAATGAAAATAATGAACAATTGAAGGCCGATTTTAGACAAATCAATGAAAGGCTGGAAAATAAAATAGACAGTATTAATGAAAACTCAAAAAAACAAAACGAAATTTTGAGCGAAAATTTAATCAAACAAATGAATGAAAAGTTTGACAAGAATGACGAGAAGATGAGGCAAATTCAGGACGATAACAAACTAATGAACGAGAAACTTGAGGAAAATAATCAGCGAATGAAAGCAGATCTTGAGAAAATCAATGAGGATAATCTAATACGAATCGATGAAAGAATTGAGCATTCTAACAAGGAAATAAGGGAAAATGTTGATAAACAGAATGAAGTATTAAGACAAGCTCTCAATAAGAAAATCGAGGACGCTAGTGAGGCAATCAGCCAGAAGGTAGGTAAGAATGACGGCGAAAGAAAACAGGAGATAGCTGAAACAAATAGAAAACTGAGAGTGACCGATGAAGCTATTACACGAAATAGAGCTGAACTAGAGGTCAAGATAGGCCATGTAGAAGAAGAAAACCGGATTCAAGTGGAATCAATACGAGCAGATTGCGGAAACCAGCATCGAAATTTAGATACGGTCATGAACGAAGTACAGGAGCAAGGACAACGTAACCAGGATAGAATCGAGAACCTACAACGGTCAGTCGACAACCGATCGATCACTGTTCCATATACACAACATATAGACGACCGGGAGACCATCAACTTTAAGTCATACAGGAGAAACCCAATGGAATTCTTGGAACGGGTCGGCGAACAAATAATGAGAACTGGTGAAAACAGGTGGCCAATAATTCGTCGCTACTTAGACGAACATTTCAAAGAAACTTATGATAACTGGTGGACAGCCACCAGGCATGACATACGAAGCTACGAAGAATTTAAAATAGCTTTTAAAGCCAGGTACTGGTCAGACGCCACCCAGAACGTAGTAAGGGAGAGCATCAGCTATGGAAGGTATGACGCCAGCAGGGGAACAACACTTACCGCCTACTTCCTGGGAAAAGTATGTTTGGCAAGACACCTTGAACCAAAAATTCCGGAGGAAATTCTCGTCACCAGGTTAGCATACCACTATGATAACGGTATATCAATAGCACGATCGGGTGGACAGATAAAAACTATACAGGCCATGTCAACGCTATTGGAAGAGCACGAGCGTGAGGTACATTATCGAAGGAGTCAGCAGAGAAACGAGCGGTACGGGAGCAGGGATTTCCCAGACTACACCAATAGAAACAATAACCATAACAGTCATGAGACGAATAACCGGACGAACTATAATGGCAGGCCAGGTAATCATGGTAATGAGGCGTACCAACGGCAAAATAACAACAACAGCCCAAGGAACAACGGAAACAATTACGGGAATAGACAGAGTATTCCGAACAACCAATATAACCGGTCGTACAACCCAAGTTACCAGAATCAGAACACAAACAACCGAAATTATGATAACAGCAACCGTAACCCGAACAACCAAAACCAAAACTACAGGAGAGTTAATTATGTGGGGGCGTACGATAACTATAACGGGAGGACATACTACCAAGGACGTCGGAGTTTTAATAGGGACACCGACTGGAATCAGTAAAATAATAACGATAGAAGAGATACTAGAACTAATGGAGGCAGAAGCCGGAGTCAGGAGTACTACCGCCAGGTTAACTACGAAGAGGATCGTCCATTACGGGTTTCCAGACCAATGGTGAATTTTATAAGGGCCGAAGAGAATGGTCCAAGGAGTGATCAACACCAAGGGGAGAATGATAATGAATGTTTACAACGGAGCAATAGCATCGGAGAATCCAGATCCGGAAGCGAGAACCAAAGAAGGGACGATCCATCTACGAATGTCCGAATAATTTATAATCAACAGAACCCACCAGAACGCTGGATTCCCCTAAGAGGAGATGGCCACCGACCCAGTACATCCCAGGATGTAAGACAAGAAATAAATGAAGAAGAAGCCACGGCCGACAGATGGAATACATAAAGAGAATAAATAACCCAAAATTCTAAAGAAACTGTAAGAACAACTTACTCAATAATTATTCAGAAACAGTATAATTTAAGATAAAAAGGATAAATACCACAAAATTCAAAAAATGAAGTAAGCTCAACTTACAAACAAGTATCTAAGAAAACAATTTATGAGGTATATAAGAAAGAGAATTTTGAAGATAAAAAAAAAACCAAATTCGAAAAATAAGTAAGAACACCTTACTATACAATTTAGAAGAAATTGCTTTAAACTAATATGAAAAAAAAAAAAATAACACTGATTCAACCTAATAAAAATCATCAAAACCAAAAGACGAAATGAGTTTATCTGATGTAATATAATAGTGAGAAATGTAATTTAGAATGTAAAAGGAATAATAATGATTGTGCCAGAAGAATATAACTACCTGATGTAATGTATAGTACTAACCAAAATCTCATAACCAGCTGTATTGATCATAAAGGAATATGAACCAATGAAGATAAGAGAATGAAGAAGCCAAAATGGAACCGTCAAAAGGATCACAAGAGAAAAAAAAAAAAAACAAATGGTTAAGAATTATCCGTAAAAAACCAATTAATAAATGTCAATAAAATAGCCAAGTATTGGAGAGGAAAAGTGTATAATAGAAGGAAGAATTAATATGAAGAAATAATATGATCTGAGTTAAAGTACAGTGAATAATCCCTAGAGTATGATTATTATTTATTATTTTATTGAAGGTCACATGATGACTACCTTACGAGGTTTATTAATGAAGATTGACTTTAAGAAGGAACGAAGAAATGATAATAATATAACGGATAATTCTGAAATATAAAAGTACTATAAATAGGAAACCAATTGGCCGGATACAAGTTATACGTTTATTTCTTGCTAAACTTTCTTTATACCAAAATAAACTTATTTCGAAGGGGGGGTGTTATGTAACGTAACATAGTTGAGGTTCCCCAACGTTACATAAAAAATTGATTGAAATATGGTCAAGGACCATACCCTGACTTAAGGTTATTCAATAGGTCATGTGCTTGAGAAGTACCTCAAGTAAAAAGGAGGCAATGACTAATATTAAATGTAAAAGAGACAGACCAATGAATGATTGAATGTAATGAAATGTTTGTTTTGTACTGTGACATGTTAAGGTCTACAGAGTATTTATGTTGTATGTTGAATATGCTAAAAATGAAATGATGTTTGATAATAATACTTCATCAATAATTATGTTTATATTTATATTAGATTTATCTTTATACAACCCAGTATAGTTACCAATGTTAGGCACTGTACTAAGTTCTCAGTATTGTATAAAGTTGAAAAATACTGTTGTTTTAATTAATGTTTATAAACTGGATCAGGAGTGTGACCCATGGCCCCCACATCCTGAAGCGGGCCCCCAGGCCAGGATCTTTGGCGGGCCCCCCTACCTACCGCTAAGTTTAAGGGCAGCGTAATGTTCTACAGCATTTAGGATAAAATAAGTCAGTTTAAATGATGACACAAAAGTAATATTTATATTTATTTAAAAAACTATATGGATTTACATAATAAAAACTTACAATAATATAAAAAATTATCTCAAAATATATTTTCTAGCTTTTGTCGACGCAAATTTTTCAATAACTTCAGTAAAATCAACTTGCTTAGCTAAATCATTTTCGATGCACAATATTGCTAGATGATTAAGTTGCTCTTGACTAGTTGTGCTTCTTTGCCATGTTTTCAATGAATTTGCCAGTCTGCTGAACGATCTTTCAGCTGAAGAAACAGTAACTGGTACTGTACAAAACAGTTTAATGGCAAGACAGACATTGGCAAATATACCTTGCAGTTTTTTGTCGTAAATTGCGTTCAGAAGTCTAAATTGGGGTTCTTTCAGTACCGAAAACTGTCTTGTGAATACTTTTAAGGTGAAGGATTTCGTGCAGAAAGTCTTCTGACAAATCTTTCTCATATGTATTTACAAGTTTTGCTGCTTTTCCGGTAAGTTGACCATCGTCTAAGTTCTGGAAGCTCAAAATGGGTGAGAATAATTCACATATGGTATCTGCTGCTTCAAATCGTGTCATTAAATCATTGATAATAAAATCCAATACTGGGTAAACTACGGAAATTCTGAAATCTTGTTCAGGTTCTATAGAAATTTTTCGGTTTTCGGGAAATTGAGGTTGCACTCCTACTGCTTCAGCAACTACTTTTGCTTCTTGAACAACACTTTCCCACGAGTCACATAAGTGCTGCATCTCTTGCACTAAGTCTCTTATAAGTGCGGTCTCGACATCAAGAGATATTCCTTTACTTTGTATGACAACGTTCTTGTTGTCAATACTTGCTAATATTTTGTGCCAAAAACACTGTCATTAGCAGACCTTTATAAGATCTGAAATATTTTTTTAGGCCTTTAGTTGTGTTCAGTGCTGAAGGAGTTAATCCTGTAGCCATCTCTCCAAGAATGACATCTAACACAGCAAGTATGCCGGGATAATGTTTAACAATTGGGCGCACAGCTTGAATTCTTTCACTCCACCTTGTTTCTAAAAGACTTTGAAGAGATAATGTTACGTGTTTTTTCAATACTTCCCAGCGTGCAGGACTGTGAGTGAACAAAGAGTAGAAGTTTTCTATATTCCCGAAAAACGTTATAACATCTGGGTTGAGCTTTGCAGCGTTGACTCCTACGCGATTCAATGAATGTGCTCCGCAGGGAGAGAACAAGGCACATTTGTTCTTTTCTAAGATGCGGGACTTAACGCCGTTTATTTCGCCACGCATATTTGCGCCATTATCGTAGCCTTGCGAACGGCAATCATGGAGAGGTATATTGTTTTTTTCCAGAGTTGCAAGTATTTCTTCAGTTATTTTTTCTCCAGTTTTTCCAGTAAAATTCATGAACTCAATGAAATGTTCATTCACTTCGAACTCGTTTGAGTCTTGGTTTTGGGATATGTATCTGAGAATTAGGACGTTTTGTTCACTGTGAGAAATATCTGGTGTTGCATCTACTATTATTCCGTAGAAAAATGCGTCTCTTGTTTGGTCAAGAATGGTTTGGAGAACTTTGTCTGCACAAAGGCCAATAAACTCATTTTGAGAATACCACGACAAATAATGTGCATGTCCTTTCATACTTTTACCTTCCACCTGATTTTGTTGAACTTTGGCGAGATGTTGTCGTGTCACTTCATCGTACTTTCCAATCAACTCTAAAATTCCTAAAAAATTCCCATTATGAACATCTCCAATCTTTGTGTTCTTTCCTTGAAAAGCTAAACCTCTAGATGATAAAAATAATGTTACGTCTACAATCCGTTGCAGAAGTGCTCTCCACTTAGCTGTCTCACATTGCATTTGCAGTTGTAAGTTTTTATCGATTCCATGTCCTTTTAATGACTGCAAAAGGAGTTTCCAAGCCAAATATCCTACAAAAAAATGTACGCGGTTTCAAGAAAAAAACGAAGTAAACATACCTGTAAAAACTTTTGGCACGCCGGCGAACAAAACAACGAAGTAATACACTAACCAGATCACTTTCAAACTGAACATAAACATTCAGCAGAGCTTATCCCACAGATATTCACATACCATAAACATTCGTAAGTAAACACGCATTGCATAGGCAAACATCAGCTGTTTTTGTTACTTTTCAAGGCTTCCAGAGAGTGCAGCACTAATCATAAAGCATTTCTAATGATGTCATACCATACGGACAATGTTGTCGAATACCGCAGCAAACGGAGACGTTTTTTAAACGATGTGGACTATAGGCAAATTGCTCAGCGAACGGAGACAAATTTATTCGACTACAGTCGAATTACGCGGCGAAAGGGTTAATTAATTCTTCCACTGACAATAATGAAATTAAAGCGTATTCATGTCCACGCGGGTGAAGCCGCGGGAAAAAGCTAGTATTTTATAAAGAAGTCGCTTTTTGTCTTTTGTTCATCTCACTTAGCTATCCGACCCACCACGCCGGGCCCCCCCTAATCCCGGGCCCCCAGGCTAGAGCCCCGTCAGCCCCCCCTTGTGGGGGCCATGGTGTGACCAGTGTTTCAAGTCTAACAAGTAGTTCTGACAATTATATCATAAATTAATAAAGGGTTCCAGAACCAGTTAATTAATATAAAAAAAAAAAATAATCACCAGTAAATTAAATTTCATGTAATTAACTATGTAACCAATAATTAATTGTACAGTAGGTCAGGTAAAAAGAAAATTAAGTTAAAAAACCAAATAATGTTATAATGGTTGTAAGTGAATCTATAGGCCTAAATTCCATATTAGTGAAAGGAAATTAATACCTTTTTAGTAAACCCAGTCCAACGAAACTCTGGTAAAACATTTACTGTTTAGTAAGGAAGGTTAGGGGAGAATTTTAGGTGATTTAATATTAATACAAGCATGGAGTATTTTATTGGAAAGAAGTAGTAATATTCTATAATGACGGCTCAAGGATATATAGAAAACGTGGTTGTTAAGGCAACTGAATTGCAGAAGTTGTTGATTTTGGATTAATTCGTTGATTGTTACAAGCTATTAGGTTGAGATGGACCGATATATTTAAAAAAGATGAATAAATCTAAATGAAATATGTATCCAAATTAAAAAAAACCTTTTTGTAAAACTATTATACTTGAATGCTAATGAATCATACAAATTAAATAACCCTCTAAATTATCAATGAATACAATAAAAAAGAAGTGAAAGCCTCTCACCTCATTTACTAAATAATTCCGCTGAATATGGTATTAAACCAATTCATGCTATAAATCGAAGACCAGTAAAGAATTAAAGCCTGAATTAACGGAATTATTGGAAATACAGAAGACTCGGTTTGACGAAATAACCTTCATTGGCAGCAGAAGCTGAGATCCTAATTCCAGTTCACTCGGACCAAGAATTGTGAAGATCGTGAAAGAAGAATAGAAGCCAGAAGATCTCCTGAGGGGTTACCAGTACACACCACCATCAATTTTATTGAAAATCAGAGCAGTTTCACTGGATGAAGACGAGATAAGCCGCATTTTGGCCACTGTTGACAAACGTTCACCGCCAGACGAAGTTTTCGTCGGTTTGGTAAAAAAACAACTTATTTTCATTTCACAGTATTTTAAGTAAATAATTTTATTTTTGTAAATTGAACAACCTTAATTATGCATTTTACCTGGCCTTACTAATGGTTCAAAGAACTATACGAACCCTGGGATAAGAATTATTTGTTATTATTTTCAAGTGTATATGTTTTTAGAATTTGAATAATTAATAATCGATATATGTCTGGATAATCGATTGGATCGTATTATTGTTGTTTGAGACAACGTAACTTGTTAATTAACAGAGAAAATAAATAAAGTACATTTATTGTATGAGATAACGTTTAAGTTATTGCAGAGTAAATACTACATGTAGTGGGTGGAATAATTTATAAACAGATTGATACAAACACTCCGAATAACTAACCTATAAGTACGCTTATTTCTAGTAACAGCGCTTAAAGTTTGCAGCTGGTGGGACGGGAGATTGCTGAACTAACTGGTGTTTAATACTAAATTTGAATGAAATTTTCTACCATCGAGGGACTAGGGTTGACACAAATACCCCTTACATTCAGTTAATACTCCATACATATTGCTAATATTACATAACCACTGAAAACTAAGTTGAGTCTATAGAATAATACAATTATAAATTCAGGAACATAATTATAATTTTGTTGGCTTAATAATCTATGTTCTGAGGGTTTCACCGGCCACAACCGAAAGATATATTAATTAATAACATATTAATTAAACCAGGTAACAACATTTTAATTGTTACGAATTGCCACCTGCAACGTATTACTTGGCGTTTGTTACACAGGAGTCGCTTATAACTAATTACACCCCTAGACAAGATTTCTTTACAATTTGACGTTTCCAGCGTGCAGCATATAATATAACATACGTCCTCACATAATTAACAAGTAGTTCTTTATAAAATTGGTTTACAACAGCGGGGCTGAATTAAGAAGGACTCCATTGTAACACGTTTTATTTCAATATCAATGCGGAAGTAGAAGGAATCCCCGCACAATTAATGATCGATACTGGTTCGAATGTGTCTATAATTAGCATAACAGAGTTGGAGAGAAACCAAAGGGAATGTGGTAAGGTATTGCCGACATTGCCGATAAATAATATTGTTTTAATAGGTGCCACCGCCCGCCAAAACAAAACGATCAGAAGACAAGTTTCGATAAACGTGATTAGCTGGGGTATAGCGATTAACATGATATTCTTAGTTGCGACCGGATTGCCTTTTAACATATTGGTGGGGTGCGATGTACTCAGAAGGAACTCCGCTATAATCGATTTACGCACGGAAAAAATATCACTGTTTGCAGACGGACTCACCTGGATGGCTGACTTGGTAGGTAGCGAAACAGTAATTCCCAGCAATATCCACCAACAAATCCGGAAAATAAATTATATCGACAATACTTCTATGATTAAACCAATAATATACAATAACTCTGGTGAGGATTTATGGTCCCAAAAGATCCAGGAAATCAGGGATTTCCGGGGCGGAATCACTAAGGAAAGGTTGCCAATACACCAAGCGAATCAGTTAATCAACATCTATGAAAGATACCGCTCAGTATTTTCCGACGAACCCGGTAAGGTAAAAAATTACCAATGTACTCTGCAATTTAGAGAAACAGTGGATTTTAACCGGAAACCATATCCCATCACGCATTCACGAAAGGAAGCTGTAAGAGCTGAAATAAATAAAATGATTAACCGTGATATTATAGAGAGTAGCCAATCCCCATTCACCAGTCCTATCGTGGCTATTCCTAAGAAAAAACGGACAAGTCCGGCTTTGCCTAGATGCGCGTGAAATAAATAAAATGATCGTCAATGACAGGACATCGCCCGGTGAGATAGAAGAGATCTTGAAACGTTTCCATGGTACCAAGTACTTTACCAAGGAATCTCACCGTCGGCAGAAAAGGTAGAAGCGATCCAGAAATTTCCTGCACCAAAGAATAGTACCTGGGACACGGCGTGCGGCTACTGGCAGGTGGAATTGCACCCACGGAGTCGTCAGTATCTGGCATTCATATTCGAGGGGCGTAATTACCAATTAAAAGACTGCCCTTCGGACTCGTGAATTCGGTCACCATCTTTGTGGCCTGCATGGACCAGATACTTGGCCAGGAAGCACTACAATTTACCACCGTGTATGTAGATGATCTGCTAATTACCTCAGAAACATGGGAGGAACACTGCTACCGTGTGGAACACGTACTTGAAAAGTTGGCTGCGAATAACATCACGCTTAAACTGGAAAAATCCCAATTCATTGCAAAAGAAGTTCAGTTCTTGGGTTTTAACTTGAATGACCAAGGAATCTCACCGTCGGCAGAAAAGGTAGAAGCGATCCAGAAATTTCCTGCACCAAAGAATAGAAGGCAATTACAGTCATTCCTGGGACTCTGTAATTATTACCGCAAGTTCCAGGAACAATATTCTGAATTGACCGCAAAGTTTTAACCACAACTGTCATCTAAAAACAAATGGATCTGGGGTCAAGAGCAGAACGAGACCTTACAACTCATTAAGGACAAATTTTTAGAACCCATAAGGCTTCGCCACCCAGATTTTAAAAAACCTTTTTTCCTAAATTGCGACGCCAGCGACATTGGCCTCGGAACGACGCTATATCAACAAGATTAGGAGGGTGAACATCTAGTGATTAGCTTCGCGAGTAGATCTTTAAACCAGTGCGAAAAGAACTACAACGTCACTGAGAAGGAACTGTTGAGTGTAGTATTCGCGTGTGGCAAATTCCGCACCTACATATTAGGTTACCCCATTACCGTCCGGACAGACCATAAATCCATATCGTTCCTGAGGAGGTGCAAATTGAGTCACGGCAGGCTGACCAGGTGGATACTTGCCCTTCAAGAGTACAATCTAAGGTGGGAGTACATCCCAGGAAAAAAGAATGTCGTTGCAAATGTGTTATCACGTGTTAATGTGGAAAAGCAAACATTCGAGGGAGAGAAAGAAAGCGTACTCAAAATCTACCACATTATTAGCACCAGAGCCGATCTAGCCACAATATTAATGAACCTTAGGACCCACCAACAAGCAGACCCGAAATTGAGAAATATAAAAACTCGATTGGAAGAAGGGGACGAAACTATCGCTCAATATTATCAGATAAATAATGAGATATTGTTCATTAAACCATCATTAAGGCAGGAGACCTGGAAGGTGATTATTCCAACCCATATTGAAAAGGAGATAATAATTAATTATCATATACGATATGGGCATATGGGCGCCTTAAAGGTGATTAAGGCTCTGGAGGAGAGCTGCCACATAAAAAACGTAAACCGGAAGGTCCGGATGTATATCAGATGTTGCCATATCTGCCAACTAGTTAAATCAAATAATGAGGAGAAGGAAGGCGTTATGATTCCTATAACATTCCAGGCAAAATTGGAGAAGGTATTCTTGGACATCTGCAGACCATTTCCCCGTAGTGGCGGTTGTCGCCGATATAGATATAGATATAGATAATCGTAATGGACCATTTCACTAAGTTTGTTAAGCTATACCCAGCTAATCGAGCAACTACTACGAAAATTCTGGGAATATTAACAGAACAGTATTTCCCAAACATCGGGAAACCAGTTTCGATCATCACGGATCATGGAACCCAGTTTAAGGGGAAAAAATGGCGGGATACCCTACTATCTATGGGTGTTCGTACATACAAAACCTCGGTCTACCACCCAAGCAGTAATCCGGCAGAGAGGGTGTTACGAAAAGTGGGGAGTATATTAAGAACTTATTGTCACCATCAACAGAGAAGGTGGCAAGACTATCTAGAAGCCACAGAAGAATTCCTCAACTTGGCATACCACCCAGCCATAGGAGTTACCCCATACTCCGCCATGTACGAGAAACCACCCCCATGAGAGATCGAAGAAATACTAGAGTTCCCTAGAAATAATGTTTATACGTTCGACAAGATAAAATTCTACAACAAGGTGGCCGAAGACCAGGAGAAACGACTAAGTATCAAAGGAATAGTGGTAAAATAATAACCTATAAAAGTGGAGAAAAAATATTATTGAAAAATCGTGAATTACCCAGCACACTGGAAGGAATAACAAAGAAGTTGTTGGTACTATACACTGGACCATATATAGTCTCCATAATAAAAAACAATAATACGTATGAAATAAAGGAGATAGGTTCTGAGAGAATCAAATGTGTATATAACCAGGCTTCCATGAAAAAATATTATGAGGAGTAGAATTTTAAATAAATTCTAAAACTAAGTAAGATCACCTTACAACAAACAATTTATGAAAATATTATGGAAAATAGAAGGAAAAAGAATATTAAATAAATTCTAAAACTAAGTAAGATCACCTTACAACAAACAATTTATGAAAACTATTTATGGAAAATAAAAAGAAAGGAATTTGGAATTTTTGATATCACAAAATTCTAAAATATATCGTAAGTACAACTTACTACCAATTATTTAGGAAACTATTATGGAATGAAAGAAAAGAAGTTTAAATTTAGAAAACCATGAAATTCATAAAACATAGTAAGCACATCTTACAACCAAGTATTTATGAAGACAATTTTGGAATTAAAAAGAAATGAATTTTGAAATAACAAAATTCAAATATATCGTAAGATCACCTTACAAACAATTATTTATGAAAACTATTTAAGGAAAAGAAAAAGAAAAAGAATTTGGAATGTAGAATAAAAGTCATCAAATTTTTAAAACATAGTAAGATCATCTTACCAACAATAATTTATGAACTAATTATAAAATTAAAGAAAAGAATTTGGAAGTTAAATAAAACAAACAAATTATAAAATATAACAAGAGCAACTTACCACAAACAATTTATGAAATAATTTTAAACAGAAAGAAAAGGAAGTAAGAACCACTGATACAATTAAATGAATAAACTTGTGTTGAAATAAAAATAATAAAAACTTGACGCAATACAAAGAGAAACAATGACCACATAAATATGATAATTAAGGAATTCATTTGGAAAAGAAACAAGAGCAAAATAATTTTTTTTTGAAAAAGAAAAAATATATACAGTAAAACTTCTCTAATTCGGATTATATGGGGCAAAGCCTAGTCCGAATTAGAGAAAAATCCGAATTATAGAATATTTTATAGAAATTCATACTACAGTATAGGTAAAGTGCCATAAAAATAAATATTAAAACTACGTAAATATTAATGGAAATTTAAATTTATTGTACTTACAAAATGGATAACTTAATTCACATAAACAACAATCTTTCACCATCAATGTTTTCAAGTTAAGTTCGCACGCAAAAAGTTTATAAGTAATGCACACCTGCAATTATTAATGTACGTAAATATTAATGGAAATTTAATTTTATTGTATTTTACAAAACAGAAGAATAAATAATTTCACGATACCAACAAAAAAAAACTTCACTGACAGTGTTTTCACTTTAGCACACAAAGAGTTATGTAATATTAATGGCTGGTCCCTGAAGTTGACGGTTTTGATTCTTCCCGAACTGAAGCTACAGGCTTAAAAAAGGTTGAAATTGTACTGTTTTGGCCTGTTGTATTGTTTTTTAATAATTTATTGACGCATTTCTTTGATGATTAAATAGTATTTTTGAAATTCTGGGTCAGTGTCAATAAAGTTAATAACTGCATCGAGATTTTCCCACACCTTGGAAAGTGTAGGCTTAGGAACATTATCGTCGTCCTCTTCATTGTCACTATCATCTCCAACTTCTTCTTTCTGACCTTGCATTTGATAGACGATCTCTTCCTCTGTTAAATTCTGGTAGCCTACGTCATCTTCATCGGCACCCAACCATTCTCTTATGTCTTCAGTGTTGGTAGCTCCAAAAGCACCTGCATAATCTTCATCTTCCAAACCTTGCAGGTCGATGTCTGGCTCTTTATCGTACAAAATCTTATTCCATGCATTGCATAATGTAGATATTTTGATCTCATTCCAGCTGTTTGCCCAATTATAAATAGCATTTTTAATACTGTATTCCTTTATTTTTTTAAGAGTTTGTTCACCCCTATTTTCCATTTCTTCATCATCCATAAAAAATACCATGCATTTGTCGAGTTGTTTATGTCTGTAAAGGAGTTTGCAACTGAGGATTACTCCCTGATCCACTGGTTGGATAAGCGAAGTCGTATTGGGAGGCAAGTACATAGTTTTGATTTTTCCATCGCTGCTAGTCAATAAATTACCGGAGGGATGAGCAGGAGCATTGTCTAATATCAACAAAGCTTTAACATCCTCTTCTTTTATTTTTAAACATCTAGCTGGAATTTTCTAACCTCTGGCACAAAATTATGAAAAAACCAATCGCTGGAAAATTTCTGAGTAAACCATGCAGTCTTGTTTGCTTTGTAAATAACTGGTAGGCTTTCCATAATGTTTTTAATTGCTCTAGGCTTAGCTGATTTTCCAACAACGACGGATGTTAGACGGTGAGATCCATCTGCGTTTGCACATAAGAGAGCAGATAGTCTTTGTTTATTTACCTTTCGGCCTGGTGTGGAATTGTCCATTCTATAGGCCTGAGTATTCTGAGGAATGGATCTCCAAAACAAGCCTGTTTTGTCACCATTATAAACTTGGGAAAGAAGAAGTTTTTCATCAGTAATTACTGCTTTAAGTTTTTGGCGAAACGGTTCGACACTAGAAACATCGGGACTTAAACTTTCCCCAAATATTTTCCGGTTTACAATGGAATGCCGCTGCCGAAATTTAAAAAGCCATCCTGTACTAGCTTTAAAATCAGTTTCTCCCATTTTTTGAGCAAATCTTTCTGCCGCTGCCTGTAATTCTACACCTCTAACTGGAACACCAACTGAACGTTGCTGCTTGTACCAAGTGTATACAGCATCGTCAATATTACTGAACTGTGCTGCAGTCGTTCATTTTCTTTTAACAGTACTCACATTTGGCGTATCTTGCTTTAAAACAAAATTGGAAATTTTTTTCTGTTTTTTTTTATATCATAAAACGTAGACTTACTAATTCCAAACTCGTTTAAAATATTCTGCACAGAATAACCAGTGTCTATTTTACTCAACACTTTCATTTTGTCTTCTAAAGTTAAAGTCTTGTATTTACCTCTAGCACTCATATTGTAATACAGTACTGTAAATTAATACTAAACAGTGTTTGAAGAAAATATGGTTTGAAAAGCTGTACGCAACTAAGAAATAACTTCAGTACAATAGAACGCACACGAATACAATAACAATGACGCACACACTACCAAAGCAGCAGTTGAAACTGGACTAAAACCCAGTCGGGGTGGGGGTGCGTATCGCACATTTTGCCAACATAACACTTTAAGAATTCCCTAAAGGCAAATGTTTTCACAAAGAATTCACAAAATTAATTTTTTTTGTGAATTATAATTTTTTTTAGGGAGTCTGAATTATCGTAAATTCCGAATTAGAGAAGTCCGAATTAGAGAGGTTTCACTGTATATATAAATATATATAAATCAATAAAATTAATATGATCATAAAATAAATGTCGAATATAATGAAGACAATTAGAAGAAAGTGCTAGAACATGGAACTAGTGGAACAATTCATGAGAACTAAGAAACAAACAAAAATATCATAAAATATATACTACCAATGACCAGAAGCAGATTGCAATAACAACAAAAGAAGAATAGAGAATTAACACAAACAACTTTATACTTAATAAATAGTGATAATTATATTAATAAAAGAGCTTCCCACCATAATAAGAAATAAGATAACAGTAGAGCTAACAAGTCAGAAGAATAACTGAGAAGAAAAATAACTGAGATAGAAATATTAACAGATCTGAGCAAATACGAAGTGAGGTATCCAAAGATATTTTTTAATAGTCATAAAATAGACTATTCTTATATAATTTTTATTAATAACTGTCTGTAGATAAGTCCAGCAGTATTATTATGTTTTTGAGCAGAGATGATTTGCCTCTGTACTCAATGAGAAGTGTAGCATGGCCAGCAGAGTATGTAGCCTACAGTGTCCCTCTGAACTGCCCCAGCTCACGTGTTAGGGAATGTTAGGGAATAAATATCCCAGGGATAAAACACCAAGTTAAGAAAAATGAAAATAAAATAATAAACCTCAGATGACTATTACTATCAAGGAAGATCAATTAAAAATAAAATATATGTAAGCTCGAATATGAAGAAGCAAAAATAGAAATGGAAAGGAAGTCAAGAATTATAAAAATATAATAAGTATCATAAGCAATTATTTCAGACAAACAAAGTATGGTCTGAACTAATCACTTCTGGAGGAGAGCAATCTGTGGCATGACAGATAATCCACTTAATAAAGATTACAATATGATCATAATTAAATATCAATTATATTAAATATCAAGAAAAATTCAAATGAAAACAAATAAATATCAAAATAAAATACCACCATAAAGGGAAAAAGTAAAAGTAAAGAACCACAATGCAACAAAAATGTATAAAGAAAAATAAACCCCAAAAAACTAAAATAAAATAAGGATAATACCCAGGTAGGATAGGAGTAGGTAAGGAAGATACCCCGAACAAACCAACGGACATGAGAAAACAATGTTACCTTGAAGAAACCAAGAAAGAAGAATTTTGAAGAAACAAAATTGTAGGATGGGAGGACTAAAAGATATACCCAAGGGAAACCTATTAAGAAGAATATAACAAACCCCGAAAGAGATTAAATGTCACAAAAGAAAGTATAACACCCAAAACCTGATATTAATGTAAAATAGTTGTAAACAAAAGTGTTTAGTGTTGTAAGTAGAAGTGCACCCACTAAAGTTATTGTATAACGAAATAAACAAATCTTCATAATCCCTTATAACTAAGATTTTGGTCTTGGAATATTGTAAAACTCAATTAGAGATAAGATCCAAAAATATAAGTGAACAGGTGCAAGTTATTTCAGTGTATTATATAAACTTCAAGTAGACGTGTGACTAATACTTCAACTAAGTACATGTGTACCATAAAACAACTTTAAAGTTTTCAATAACTGCAGCAATAAGATTTTATAAAATATTCTTATGAAAACAATTACTAATTTTCTAAGAAGGTGCCACTTTTTATAAAAAACCTTCATTAAAATGTAAAGGATAAAGTGAGAGCAGGTAGTGAATAAATAAAATGACAGGGTATAAATCTTTAAATACCAAAATAAAAACAGATAAGACTACAACCAAAATAAGTTTAAGAAAAAAATAAAAAAAATAAAGGGCTTGTTATGTTTATGTTAAAGCCCATGAACTCCATAATTCAAGGTGGTGAATAGAATATAAGATTTTGTTATTATTATAGAAATGTTTAATATGTCTAACAGTATTAATCCAGACTAAAATGTCTAAGTATTGATACCATACTCTTTTTATAAAATGTTTATTATATGTTACTAGTAGTAGTTACAATTAAAATGTCTGAATTTGAAGACCATATTGTTAATTTCAAATATTGTTTAGGTATTATGAGTATAAATACAATACTACATGTTCTATTAGTTAATTAAGGAGATTTTAATTAATATTGTATTAAAATAAGAAAGTCAGAAGGGGTATAGACACAGTATTATTCAAAAACTTTATATGTAAAACCAGAAAAATCTAGGCCAACACATTATGAGTATATTATATTCGGATTGAATATAAGGGTTCATATAACAAGAAACCCACATTGAACAATTTAAATATGACAATTTGCGATTTTTGAATAAATAAAATGAATATGCTTTTCTTAAAACAGTCGTACTAATTTCACAACCAGTACTCAATCCTCTGTACTCTTTACTTGTAAATTAAAACTTATAATGTTATTCACGCGCTTATCCACACTCAACCAATGACCAAAGCCTGCGACCCAGCCAGGGAACATCAAGGTAAATACTGCTGAAGAAGAGTACACCTCCGAGATGTGGGTAAGTGTGCGCATTCGAGTAAGTGCGTATGTGTAAAAAGTGTATAAAAATAACGTTTTATATAATATTGCAACATTACAACATTGCAAAAGTTGCATAATATTATAGTGTATGTATACAAATTTTTGTACGTAAATTTAGGCATCTCATGCCTCACGTCCAGGGCGACAAATTTATATAACGTGACAATTTGGCAAATTTAATTTAATTTAAATTTGTGGAGTCCTTCGATCTTGGAGCACCAAATTTAAACAACGTTACATATACATAAATAGCTGTGAATGGTCTCACGTTCAAGATGGACAAATTCTTTAAACATATAACATTTAAATAGGGGGTCAGGTGTATCTGCAATAAGAACTCTACGGAACTTGAAACAGTAATTAAAATTTATTTTATACTATAAAAAAATATGTGCACATGGCACTGACTTCGATTTTAAAACATTAGTTATTATTTGTTATTATGCCGTAAGGCTTAAGATATATACATCCTTACTAACTAAACATTCTATGCTACTAAATAGTATATAAAAGAAAAATCTCATTTTTAGACTACTCAGTCTATTAATATGTTTCAAAATCAATTTTTAAATCTTTTTTCTATATATGGTACGTACTCAAAAGATTAATAGTTATTACTTCTCAGTACTGTTTTCTCAAATACTAATTGTTTTTATTTATATTCTTTGTAATCATTTTATATCATATTAATTTGAGCTCTTGTTACGTTAATCGTATTTCTAAAACATCTATGATTTTTAATTCTACTATACAAGAAATATTACTCTTATTTTTAAATAAAATATTAATGTCTTTAACTGTCTTTGTATACTGTGTATGATTAAGATATGAATAAGTTGTCTATCACCTTATTGTCGTCAATCATACTCGATCATTTTTGTTCCATCGGTGTTCATCTTCGTCTCGCCTCCAGCGTCGGCTGTCTCTCTTCTCCTCTTGTCCAGCGTCGGCTGTCTCTCTTCTCCTCTTGTCCAGCGTCGTATCGCTATGGAACTTCTTCAGTAGTGCTGCTATTAATTACAATGTTTGTCTTATAGCTTGGTTACGTATTTGTACATAACTGGCAATTTAAACTGTTTATAAAAATATTAATAAATATGCCGTGCTGACGGGCATAAGCTCCCGCTGCATCGTGGATGATTCAAGAAAGAGAACCACTGAAGCTTGCGTGTCCTATTTATACCCATGTCTTGGTCGACACCCTTCAGTGATACAAAATCGACATGTTAGAAACTGTCTTTGGCGTCAGTTCCCCCACTCTTTGTCAAATTCACTATTTTTTATATTTCTGCGAATTGCAGAGTCCTGTAAGTATTTTTTTATACTTATCTTATAACTAATTTTACAACACATGTTCATTGTAATTTTGGACATTGCAACTTAACCCTTTTGATTTGTACACAGTTATTTCACTATTGCACTTGTACGGCGTGTCACTTTCGCGTGGTTTTCGCACACAGTATTTATTAAATTTATTTACATTTTATGGTGCTTTTGGATTTTAATTCTTAATTCTAGTTTATGAATAATTACGGAAAAACAGTCATTGTGCAATTATTCATACTGGGGTGGCAAACTTGCCTGCAGAGACCTGCGTTCACACACACTAGCAAAATACTGGTTACACACGTTCAGTTACATTTGTGTGTGTGTGCACGTTGATTCAGGTCGAAACACCTGTTCATATTTTTGTCTGAGTCAAGCTTGCAATCCATAACATGCTTATTTCTAATATATTATTAATTATTTACAGTTTATTAAGTAAATTTAAATTTTTATATTTCATGCTCAGTACATCACTTATTTGTACTGTCGCATTATTCCTCTGCTTGGTAAGAAAAAAATATTAATAAATTTATTTATTATAAATTTTTTTTTTATCTTTTCTATTTATTTATTATTATTATTTGCAAAAAATATATAACAAATAATAAAGAATAATATTCGTCATTTCACCCTTAATAGGAGTGTATACAAATGTCTTACCTCCCCTCTTTCGTACGCTCACTGCTCGCGACCTTGAATTAGGGTGGCTTTACAAACAGCTGATTTCACTGGTTTCAATGACCTCTGTTTTATGTGTAGACCTTCTTAAATGACGTTGCGTGGAATTTACCAATTTCTTTCTTCTGTATCTCATCATATACAATGAAAGTGTTCTGTCCCACTCGCTGTCTTAACGTATACGGTCCATTATAAAGTCTGAAGAATTTCTTCGCCGTATTATCACTCCTTTTTCCCACTGGTTTTGCTTTGAGTAGTATACTTTCTCCCACGTTGAATTGTTGTAACTTGTGAGTTAGATTAAATCTCTCTATTCTCTTGTTACCTCTCTCTCTTATTCGTTGCTTTGCGTATTCAATTTTCACACTTATTGGTACAGGTACATTTTGGTTATTAGGTTTGTTTAGATATTTAGTTCAAAATCTGGTTGGCTTCTTATCTTCTTCTAATTCCATTGGAGTGTATCCTGTTGCTTCACTATAATTTTCGTTAATGGCTTTTTCAATAAATGGTAAATATTCTGCCCATTTATTGTGTTGATTATGGCAATATATTCGTAAATATTTACCTAATTCTTTGTTAACTCTCTCAGCAAGTTTTCCTTGAGGATGTCTTATGGATGTGAGTACTGGTTGTATTCCATTTTCCCTTAACGTCCTCTCCCATTTTTCACTTTGGAATTGCACACCTTGATCACTGAGTATCTTCTTCATTTTTCCATATAATGGAATATATTTTTGCAGTAGTATCTTTAGAACAACTTTGGTTGTGGGTCGCATAATTGGGTACAGTCGGACTGCCTTGGAAAACACATCGATACATACCAATATGTGCTTCACACCTCGACTTGATCGTGGTAATGGTCCCAGAAAATAATCCACTGCAATTAGCTCTCCTTTGTTTTCCTTCTGTATACTCTGCATTCCTACATATGTGTGTAAATTCGGTCCTTAATTTTACATTAACTTACTCATACATTCTTACCTTCGCTTCTAATCTTCCTTAGCTCTTTTCTTAACATGACATTACTTTATCTAATACATTACTTATACACTACATTAACACATTCAGGACTATATGAAAAATGCATTCATTTACCGTACAGACTGGGCTTTTTTGCATTTTTTCAAAAGCTTATACTTCTAAACCATATAATATTTAAATATATAAAGCTATATTATATTATAAAACCAAGCATTCTCATTAATTTAGTGCAAATTTTATGTCAGTAGCTTGTAAAATAAATTAAATATTAATTTTTAAACTTACCCTGTTTTTCGCGGAAGCCATTTTCCTCACGCCGACCATATGGCTTGGTTACGCACAGTGTGTTGTGTACAACATACAAAAAAAAGCTACTGTTGTGTTCAGACTCTGATTGCTGCTGCCATCTACATTTGAAAATGTTAACTAATAATACTGCTATCGTTTCATTGTGACTAACAGCGAGCGGGAGCCGTATTACGTATATTTCGCAGTTAGATACGCGACTGCGAGCTATGCCCGCACTTCGTCTTTACGGGACTCTACGCTACTGCGGGCAGTGCCCGCAGCTCGTCTCGAATGTGTTAACATTCATTACCTTTTACTACCTTTCTTTAACATTACCTTTCTGATCGCTACAACTTTCTTGAAATACACTTCCGTAACAGAATACTTTTTTAGCTCGTAGTGTGTCGCATGGTCGGTTACAGAGGAACTGTCTTGGAAAACAACGATATTTTTCTCGAAGTCCTTAATCCTAAGTAGTCTCTGCCCTTATGACTTTTCACTCTCACTTTCTTCTGTGTCCTTGTATCTTCGATAAGTGTTCGCTTGATCAGCCGTTCTAATAATTATGGCAATTATTGCCCATCTTAATCATTTCTACATATTTATAACATATCAATAACAACATTCCTTACCATTTCTTCATATTAATAACAACAATAACATCTTTTACCATTACTTTCTTAAATATTTCTCTACACATTTCATTCCTTACCATCACTAATACATTTCTTAATTAACCCTTTCAAATAATATTCCTTATAACATTTCTTAATTATACTCTCTTATATTATTACACATTTTATTTCTTATTATTAATAATTAATAGTTATATTATTTTTCTCATTTAAAAAAATAATTATTTAAGTTCGGTTCGGTGTGTCGTTTGAACTGACACCCCTCATTATAACAATTGATTGTTGTACACAGGAAATTCATTGTGTTCACCCTCGTGTAAACAACGTCCGCGTCCCATTGTATTAATCCCTTGTTACCTTTCCGTTGCATAGCTGCGACGTTTGTGTTTATCGTAGAAGTCACCTGTTCATTGAGCAATGTTTTCATCTTGCCTCTCGGCCACTTAAAATCTACCCTCTTTCTCTCGTTACAAATACTTCGTTCCTTCTCCGTTCTCTCGTCCCTAGTTTGGTTGAGTGAATCGACGTGAACAGCTGTCGACGGTTTTTTCATTCGTCGTTTATGATAATATTCATTGTAATTACTATAATTATAGTTCGCTTTATAATTATCGTTCGTATATCTAACATCATACTTACCACAATTTTGCGTAGTGTTTCGTCTAGATAACTTACTACGTTTCTTGTTATACCTACAGTGATATTTATCTCCGTAAGTGTGGTGTCTTATGTGTTTCACATGTATTGTTTTACTGTGAGTTTGCACAGCGAGTTGGATATTTCTATCAAGAAGGTATGCCTGTCGATATCCTATGTTATATTCTTCCCTAGTGTTAAGTATTTCACTAGAATTATAATTATTAAATACTAACATTCCTTCAAGTTCTTTCTTGATTTTAATAGCTTGTTTATCAAGTGCTATCTTACCATTACTTTTGCGTGTGTTTATAGGCGTATTATTGTCGATATCCGAAGGTACTAAGTGCGCAGTATTAATTACGATATCTTGTTCTACTTTTGCTCCTACTCTTAGTATTGTATTATATTCTTTTAATGTTTTACCTAATTGTTCTTTATTTGGTGTTAACTCTTCAATTTGTTTATCTACTCTAGCACATACATTCTGTCTTATTCCATATTCGTCCATAAGGTTTCCCATCATCTTAATGATTGCCTCCATACTAATACTTCCTGATATTGCCATGTCGAAGTATTATTAAAATATTTATTTAATAGTAATTCTTTAAAAATTATTATTGGTAACCGTTCCCTACTTATTTATTTATTTCTGTATTTTTATTAATAGTTATTATTAATACTCATCACAGTTACACCTGTTACACAGACAACAATATTATTTGTGGTGGGCGCCAGCTGTGTGATTACACAACAATTAACATTACATTCAGTTACTGTTTACTACAAATAATAATTACACATTATACATTTTTCATTTAACACTCTTTATATATTTTAGAGCAACCATTTAGCTACATAAAAAAATTTTAATAGTCAAATGATGGGTATCGGGTCATACATTCATGATCTACAATTTATGTCACAAATTTTTTTTACATAAATTTAGGCATGTCGGGCCCCACGTGCAGGGCGACATTTTTATGCAACATTACAACATTGCAAAAGTTGCATAATATTATATTGTATGTATACAAATTTTTGTACGTAAATTTAGGCATCTCATGCCTCACGTCCAGGGCGACAAATTTATATAACGTGACAATTTGGCAAATTTAATTTAATTTAAATTTGTGGAGTCCTTCGATCTTGGAGCACCAAATTTAAACAACGTTACATATACATAAATAGCTGTGAATGGTCTCACGTTCAAGATGGACAAATTCTTTAAACATATAACATTTAAATAGGGGGTCAGGTGTATCTGCAATAAGAACTCTACGGAACTTGAAACAGTAATTAAAATTTATTTTATACTATAAAAAAATATGTGCACATGGCACTGACTTCGATTTTAAAACATTAGTTATTATTTGCTATTATGCCGTAAGGCTTAAGATATATACATCCTTACTAACTAAACATTCTATGCTACTAAATAGTATATAAAAGAAAAATCTCATTTTTAGACTACTCAGTCTATTAATATGTTTCAAAATCAATTTTTAAATCTTTTTTCTATATATGGTACGTACTCAAAAGATTAATAGTTATTACTTCTCAGTACTGTTTTCTCAAATACTAATTGTTTTTATTTATATTCTTTGTAATCATTTTATATCATATTAATTTGAGCTCTTGTTACGTTAATCGTATTTCTAAAACATCTATGATTTTTAATTCTACTATACAAGAAATATTACTCTTATTTTTAAATAAAATATTAATGTCTTTAACTGTCTTTGTATACTGTGTATGATTAAGATATGAATAAGTTGTCTATCACCTTATTGTCGTCAATCATACTCGATCATTTTTGTTCCATCGGTGTTCATCTTCGTCTCGCCTCCAGCGTCGGCTGTCTCTCTTCTCCTCTTGTCCAGCGTCGGCTGTCTCTCTTCTCCTCTTGTCCAGCGTCGTATCGCTATGGAACTTCTTCAGTAGTGCTGCTATTAATTACAATGTTTGTCTTATAGCTTGGTTACGTATTTGTACATAACTGGCAATTTAAACTGTTTATAAAAATATTAATAAATATGCCGTGCTGACGGGCATAAGCTCCCGCTGCATCGTGGATGATTCAAGAAAGAGAACCACTGAAGCTTGCGTGTCCTATTTATACCCATGTCTTGGTCGACACCCTTCAGTGATACAAAATCGACATGTTAGAAACTGTCTTTGGCGTCAGTTCCCCCACTCTTTGTCAAATTCACTATTTTTTATATTTCTGCGAATTGCAGAGTCCTGTAAGTATTTTTTTATACTTATCTTATAACTAATTTTACAACACATGTTCATTGTAATTTTGGACATTGCAACTTAACCCTTTTGATTTGTACACAGTTATTTCACTATTGCACTTGTACGGCGTGTCACTTTCGCGTGGTTTTCGCACACAGTATTTATTAAATTTATTTACATTTTATGGTGCTTTTGGATTTTAATTCTTAATTCTAGTTTATGAATAATTACGGAAAAACAGTCATTGTGCAATTATTCATACTGGGGTGGCAAACTTGCCTGCAGAGACCTGCGTTCACACACACTAGCAAAATACTGGTTACACACGTTCAGTTACATTTGTGTGTGTGTGCACGTTGATTCAGGTCGAAACACCTGTTCATATTTTTGTCTGAGTCAAGCTTGCAATCCATAACATGCTTATTTCTAATATATTATTAATTATTTACAGTTTATTAAGTAAATTTAAATTTTTATATTTCATGCTCAGTACATCACTTATTTGTACTGTCGCAATATATATATATATATATATATATATATATCGTTTACCCTCAGGTACTCTCCCAGCACCCTATTATACATGAAAGAAAAACATTTATTTCAATTGTGGCCCATTAGCATGTTTGCTGGTTCGCGATACACTCTACACGTTTTCGTACATTGCTATGATACATTCATTCATAATTTAGGATCGAATTCTTAAATAGTCTGTCAAAGTGTTCTGCTTATTTGGCTAGAGTAGGTTTACTACAGTTTTTATTAACATATAAATTAATAACTTACAGGTGAATTTGTTCATCAGTTGATGCACACAAACAATTCAGTCTAAATACACTAATTATTCTTAATAATTTATTTTTCACTAAGTAATTTTTATCTATTGAATTAATAGATTTGGCCAATCATAGTGATTTAGAGTTTCAAACTTCTGAGAACACTGCAAAATGTCTAAATTTTGAATAACTGAGTTAATTTTTTATGATTAAGCCCTATTATTTAGAAAAATATTGTACAATTTTAAATGCTACACTGAATAAACAGTAGGATCAGTCATAGGTTTAATAACTAAAACAGCTTGTCCTTAGAAAATAATTGATCATTTTTTAATTAATTAATTAATTCATTTATAAACTGAAACATTGAATTAAATGAATCTGTTTGCTCATGTGTCTACAACAATGATAATACAGTTATAAAATATTTCTGATATATTTACATTACTATACATAAGAATATTATGTATATTTGTGTGTGTGTGTGTGTGTGTGTGTATGTGTGTGTGTGTGTGTGTGTGTGTGTGTGTGTGTGTGTGTGTGTGTGTGTGTGTGTGTGTGTGTGTGTGTGTGTGTGTGTGTGTGTGTGTGTGTGTGTGTGTGTGTGTGTGTGTGTGTGTGTGTGTGTGTGTGTGTGTGTGTGTTCACGTATGCACACATGCGCGCGTAAACTGTGCATGTTCTATTGAGGACGAATTGTGGACTGTAAATTTGTAACGGCTCAATAATACTAGAACTGTTTCTTACAATGATGACTGTGGAGTAGGAGGAGGTTGTAAAATACCCTTCTTGGGTTTATTTTTATTGCAGTTAATTGCTCACTCCAGAAATTCTTTCTGGAGCCACACGTATCACTTTTTACCATGATAAGTATTATGAGATGAAGAGGCTGGCTCAAGACAAAAACTGGAGAACTCACTACTACAGTTAGACAACTAATAATTACATCTAGAAAATTAATGGAAAGATATTGTATTTCACAGTGAATTTGAAATGCTGAAGAAATACACATGAAATACAAATAAAAGAAAAAGAGTTGTATACCTTAACACAGTCCTTTTGGGTTTCCTAAAGATAAGAAAATTTTTTCCATTATTTTTAGATGTAACTTTTATATACTATTTACTCGAAATAAGGACACAACTCTACAAGAAAGCACAAGAATATTAGCTAGCACTAAAACCTATGACTAATACAATCTCAAACACTGACAGGATATAATTATAAGGTTCTGGACAATTGGGTGCTGAGACAAATATGTTAGAAATGAAAAAGATACATGGGCCTGTGTGTTCTTATATGAATCATAATTTTTATACTAAAATATTCTTATTCATTTTTAGAAAATAGTTTTAACCAGGAATTTTTAGTGCCACTTCTAATTTCACTTAAATTCTTGGATTTTGTTGTCTACGACATGTTCAAGTAACACCAAACATGAAACTCTAGTATTATAGATAAAATGTTGTAGCTTTCGCTCATCAGAGGCTGGCATTAGGAGCATTGTCCATTCTATTTTTGGAGATGATGCCGTTGTTTGAAAGACCATTGTTTTGTGTGTGTGTTTTAACACATGACAAACTAAAACACACACACACACAACAATGATCTTTCAAACAACAGCACCTTCTCCAAAAGAGAACAGACAGCGCTCCTAGCAGCAATCTCTGATGAAACTCACAATGAGCAAAAGCTATCTGAGGCAGTTAGGACAAATTTTTATCTAAAATATTGGTGTTCTGTGTCAGAGTAGTGTTTACAAATTCTTAATTTCATTTACTCTCCAAAATCATTATGTTAATTCTTTCAAAATGAAAGTTACCTGAATCCTTACCTTACAACAGCACGATACTTTCCAGGGATATTCACATTTTCCATGTCACAGGTGACACAAAACGTGTACACACTTTTTGAACACATGCTTCTATTTATTGGTGTAATACACAATGAATCAAGTGGAATTAAAAGAGTACCTGGTATTTCTGTACCTTTGATTTCCCAGTGACAACTCAAATTTACAAAACTATAAAAAAATAATAATAATACTTTACTACACAAACATAGAGTAAAGAGCAGAGTACATTACTTTACATTATTTCACTTGTCACAAATACATAAACAGGAGTATAACCTGCAAAAATATCCATAATGCACATTTCTGATGCATTCAAGCAGAATATGTAGTTTGAACTTAGTGTACACACTATTCATGCACACACTACATTCCCTGATTCATTCTGTAAGTTATGTGATTGCTAATCATTTTTGTTATAACACGGCAGAAATTAGGTTAAGCTGACACAAGGTCTATAAGAAACGATAGGTTAAGAAACAACCCAACAGCTACTAAACACCCAACAACATTATATAACGCTCTCAAAAAATAGGCAGGTCCAGTTACATGAAAGTCCTATATGTTTCTTGGCTAATTGAGCAGGTAATGTATCTGTGTCAAGGCCATGCAGTTAAATGCCCTCTAGACTGTTTGAGTACTTGTAACTATGCAAATTATGCTGGAAGAATGGAAAATTATTCTGGAACATCTGTGGGACCTGTATAAGCAACAGCAGCCAGATTAGTGAGTCAGTTACACCTGGGGAGATTGTAGAGTGTGAATAAAGTGATTACTGTGTCATAATTAGTGCAGAACTCCTAATAGTTGACAATATTATTGCGTGTGGACAAATTTAACTTGAATTATTGTATAGTAGAACTTGGCTAATTCGAACGTGCATAATTCGAATTCGTGGATAATTCGAACTTTTACTGTGGTCCCTTGAATATCCTATGTAAAACCGTGCAAAAACACCGTCTGTAATTCGAACTTTTTTTGGTTAATTCGAAATAAAAATTTTGCTCAAACTACAAAAAATCTCCTGTAGTATGGGCTAGACCACGTAACAATGGAGACACGACTGGAAACAGACAAGCAGGCATCGCCCTGTGTGAACAGGCGCTTGTCCTTTGTGTCAAATTCGTGAAATTGGCGTCAGTATCTTGTGATGACACGTGACTGGCTCATGTAACGGTACCGTCCGCCATTGTCCATTGTTCCACGCCTCGTTAGTCAGCCACCATCACTGTTGCTTTCAGTTCAGTCTGCCTGCATTCGTGGAAGGGTTAAGTCTTTTTGAGTTTCTACTATGCGAACTGTGCCCTGTAGTGAGAGACCGTTCCTTTCTTTATACAGTACTGTATATACAGACTGGTGTGTTTTAGTGACACTTATTGTGCAGTTTTATTGTGTTGTGTGTTCATCATGGCCCTTTGAAAACCAACACGGACCCAATACAAATCATTGACATTTGCCAAAAAAACTGTTTGTCCAAGTTTAACAAAAACTGTTTGAGATTGAACGTTATACCTAGATACTGCAGAGTACGCATTAATAACACAACGAAAGCTGCCACAAAAGTTAAACATATAGCAGAGATAACATGGATAAAAGAAGAGATCAAACAATTATATATTAAAAAGAATAGATTAAACTCAATGTTATATAAAGCACATTTAACATTATTAAAAGAGATACACCCAATACTCTTGCCCAACATATTACAATACATTAATCAGCAAGTTACGAAGTTCGCCTTACCGATCGTACACAAACATGATAAGAAATTGAATACGTTAATTACAAGACAACACCACGATAAATTCGCTGGATGTAAACATACATTTTATACTCGAGTCTCTAATTTAACTGATATCTAATTCGACGCACAGGAGACGAATTTACTTAATAAAGGTTTCAAATACAATTTACCAGATTTAAATAGGAACCACGTAACTAAAGAATTAATTACAACTGAAGCAGCCATAAAAAGTATAACAGATTCACAGACACAAAACGAGTTAAGAGTTAGAATCAATAGTAAAATAGACAGACACATACGGATACATAATAACAACTGTAAACCATTTTCTAACAATTTAAAAAAGAAATATATAAGTGAAATGATAACTATTATACAAATTAAACATAAACTAAACGAACATAGGGCCATAGCCACTAAATCTGACAAGGGCAACACTATGGTTATTCTACCAATAGACATGTACCAACAAAAAGTATACGCATTTATTCATAACAACAACATAAGAGCCATAGATTCGGATCCCACAACGAAGTATATAAAATACATCAACCAAACGATTAATAAATGCACACACCTTTTTGACGAAACTACACGCCGCCAGTTAAAACCCATAATCGCACATGCACCCATGTTCAACGGTTTACCCAAGATCCATAAACCAAATATACCGATAAGACCTCTTGTTAATTACACAACAGCTCCAGGTTATAAAGTATCTAAGAAACTGGTCCAATTAATAAAAAGTAACATAACTATAGACAATCATTCTATAAAAAATAGCATTGAACTAATAAAACTTCAGCATTAACAGTCAGCATAAGTTAATCTCCTTTGACATAGTCAACCTCTATACAAGTGTCCCAGTAAAGACAACCTTAGACATTCTAAGAAATAATTTAATACGAACAGGAAAGTTAAATCTACAAAAAATAACAGAATTGTTGCTGTTACTGGACGTAGTATTACAACAGAATTATTTCACATTCAATGACACAATTTTTATTCAAGAGGAGGGTCTTGCAATGGGTTCACCCTTCCGGTTTGCTGGCTGACATTTTACTGAACAACTTTGAAAATACATATTTGCTATCACCACACAATAAATGGCAACGTAACATCTCATTTTATAAAAGATATGTGGATGACACGTTTGTAATCTTTGACGGGACAACGAGACAGGCAAACATGTTGTTACATTACATGAATAATATCACCAACAACATACAATTCACACTTGAAATAGAGTCAGACAACGCCATAAATTTTCTGGACTTAACCTTTATGAAACATAATAATAAATTTCAATACAGAATATACAGAAAACCCACCACAACTGATGGGGTTATACATGCTGATTCTTTCCACCCGCACTCACAAAAAATGGCCGCATTCAATAGTATGATACACAGACTATACAGCGTACCTTTAGATCCCGCAAGCCACAAAGAAGAAATAGATATAATTAAACACATTGCAATTATGAACGGTTACCGCAGTTCATTAGTTGAACACTTGATGCTTAGACACAAACGCAGAAATAACAACCCTCACCGTGTCACGACGAACGCAATATATATGATGGTTGATTATACTAACAACTTTTCCATGCTCATTAGAAATACTTTTAAAAAACATAACATCCACATCACATCATTAACAAAGATACATCATGCTGCTAATTAAAGTAATTGTTACGTAGTAAAATTAGATAACTCTCGGCACTCAGTTATCTGATATATGCACTCAGTTACTGTATTTTATGTAACATTAATTTTCATAAAATGAATTTATTTTAAGATACGTAAATGATAGTCTGTATAACTTGAAATATCATTGTATGAAGCCAAATGCAAGTATGTACATGAATTGTAGTGCTTGTTGATCTGTTCAATCTTTAACAGGTTTATATTGTGACAATCCAAGACCTGTAGTTTCTTGAATATGCCTGCATAGTATATCAGTGTATGTCTGTCGTCATGGTAAAAATAAAAAAATTATACTCCTGTGTAAAGTAGACCCGGTTAATTAGGTGGTAAGTTTCGTAACTTAAATTTGTTACTAAAAAAAAAATAAATAATTTAATTGAGGAAAGTACGAGAATTAATTGCTAAACTCAGACTATTATAACCGTAATACACCTGTAACTTGTAAAGCGTGTTTCGTTGAATAAGATTCACCCCATGCGTCCGAGCTGGCTTCTCCAGTTAAAACCGGTCAAGAAAGTTAGCCTGTGGCATTGTGTAGAGAACAATACGTGTGCGTAACCCCCGCGTTCCCACGCATACACTTACCCTGCCTTTGTTTACTAAATAAAAGAGGGTGACCTACATTCCAGCAAACAGCTGATCGGCGATTTAACATTGAAATATGTGTGTGTGGAATTTCTGTCTCTCCCTTAGAAGAGAAATTATTCTCTTCTGAATTATGCAAATGATTTACCCAAGAATGCACCTTGTCTATGTAGTTAGTGTGTAGTGTTGTAAAATCAATTTTAAGTACGTTTTAATGTGTTAGAAATAAGATAAAAATGGCCCAATTTAATCCGGATTTACTATTAAAGGACGAGCTGTCTTACGAAGCTCTTTTGCGTGGACTACCCCATGCGAATGTAACAGTCGCGGAATTGCGTAGATCAATACGCGAAAGTGGATTTGATACACCTGCGCAATTAAGCAACCTAAGCGGACTCGATTATGAGAGCGAGAGAGAAATTTGTAATGCCAAGTATAGTGAGCTAACCTTATTGTCTCAAACCCTCCAAGATGAGAAATCTCCGGCGATAATTTTGCGGACTACCCAGAGAATAGAGCATTTAACCCGGCGAATAAAAAATTTGTTGATCTGGCCTAATCTTACGGAAATACCTCCTGAAGTGCAAAACCTAGCTGACGAAGCTTTACGTCGATTACCCACTATTATTAATGAGTTAAGAAGAAGATCCGACTCGTTCCGTATGGATGAAATTGAGAAGTCCTTGAAGAAACTACACATCTCCCCAGTTCAAACCCCTACTACTGATCTACCTTCGCCTAACACTGATCGCGACTCACCCGCCGTATCGCAAATGCAAGCTAACCACGAGCAATATCCTGATAGGGATTTAAATGCCCCTCCTCCCAATCGTTTCCAGATTCGCCCCGGAACGCACGAATTGACCACCCTGAATGCATCATATCGTTTTCCTAAAGGAATGCCAACCTTGAACCATAACACAGACCTATATGGAAAAATCACTCATCCTGTGGAGAAACTTTTAACTGAAATCCCTTACACTAATGGATTAAATGTCTCCAAACTACTAAATTTCATCAAATATCTCCTGCAGATAAAAGATCTACAGCAGCTGAATGATTGGCAAATTTTGCAAGTTCTGCTACCGAAATGTAAACCCCCGTTAAAGAATCGTGTGATAGAAGCATTAAGCTCTACACTTCCAGTAGAAGACCTACATAGCTCAATAATAAAGTACTTTATTCCAACCGGAATTTATGAAGAACTTAAAAGAAAGACCGTACTACGAGTACAAGGAAATCACGAGAGATTAGCTCATTACATCTCAGATATCAGGGAGTCATCTCGACTACTACGTGTAGATTGGAATGAGACACAGATGGTCGACACCATTTTAGTAGGACTGTCACCAGAGGAAAGATCTTGTTTAGCTTTGATAAATAGACCGAACACAATTGCAGATCTAGAACAATGCAGTATCCATTTGTCAAATGTATGGTACTCCGATCAAAATAGACATGCGATGAAATCAGCAGAAACAAATAGAAATGAATTGCGAGCCCTAGAGCCCGGTGTAACAACCCTGCATGAAAGGCAAGTATTCAATAGACCTCACAATGTGCGCAGTTCTGGTAAGTTAAATGTAACACCATCTAAAACGGAAACAAGGTACCCTCCTCGCAATAAGCCCATCTGTTATAATTGCGGCAAATATGGACACATAAGAAAAGACTGCAAGAGCAAGCAATTGGAACGTAAACACTCAGATCCAAAAAACATGTAAGGCAGGGAGACCCGAAATCCTGTGTCTTCCGCAGCAACTCGAAATCTGGTGAACCTAAAGAAACGTATAAAAAAAAAGTTATTATATAACAAAAGTGGAAGGAAAAGAAATTCTAAAGAAATAGATCCCTACGTGAGAAAGTTTCTTGAAAAATGTAACGCGATAAATAAATGTAACTGAACTAAAAGTCTATTACCCTTAATCCAAGTAGACCTAGGTGTTACCTCCACAATCGCATTAATTGATTCGGGATCTACCAGAACCTTAATCAGTCAAGAGTTAGCAGACAAATTATTGAAACACCATCTAGTAAAATGGAGTCAAGCGGTGAATATAAAGTGTGCTACCGCCAATAAACGAAATATAATAATAAAACTGAGCATTACCGTTAAAGTTAAAATCAAGAACCTAACCTGGGTTTTTACTATGTTAGTATGTAATGAATTAGGACCCGACTTAATATTGGGAGCAGACTTTATTAGTAAAACGGGAACGATTCTTGACATCTATGAGCAAAAATATTATTTTCGATTCGACCGTACACGGAAATATAGATTTGATTGTAATAATGACAAACAGGAAAAAACTAGTTCATCTACTGCACATGTAATACACCAAGAGTCTGATTTATCTCATCTAGAAAGTAGAGATAGAATGAGAATACTGAAATTAATAAAAGAATTTTCCTCAGTTCTTACACCTAAGCTAGGACTAACTAAACTAATAGAATATAAAATGAATCTGAGCGATCAGAAAGTAATACGCCTACCTCCGTACAAGTTGTCGCCTCCCAAGATGGAAGTGATGAGAAACCATATCAACAAGTTGTTGGAGCAAGGAGTCATTGAACCCTCTATGTCCCCATATTCATCTCCCTCCTTTTTAGTACCGAAAGGTCACGATAAACACAGACTAGTTGTGGACTACCGGCAATTAAACAAACGAATAGAATTTGAATCTATTCCTCTTCCAGACATCCATAGTGCTTTCCATTACTTCACGAAAGCGAAAGTCTTTACTGTAATGGATCTGAATCAAGCTTTTCACCAAATACCCCTTTCGGAAGAATCAAAACGTCTAACTGCGTCTGCCGTTCCTTTTAACTTGTACCAATTTACTAGAGTACCCTTTGGAATATCTCAAGGAAGTTCTGTATGTAGTAGATTATTAGAAAGGATATTTCACGATATTAAATTTAAATATGTGTATCACTATTTGGGCGACATCGTTATATATAGCGAATCAATGGAACAACATCTTAAACACCTACGTGAAGTGTTGTCTCGGTTACAAAAGCAGGATTAACTGTTAACCCAAAAAAGGTAAATTTTGCTGTCCCACAGTTTTCATTCTTAGGTCACATCGTGAAAGCGAATGGTAAAGTAAGCATTGACCCCGAACGAACCCGCGCTATTAGAGAATTTTCACCCCCACGAGATGCAAAAGGTATAGCCCGATTTTTGGGAATGGTAAATTATTTCCACAAGTATATTCCCCATCTTGCCGAAATAGCAGCACCTCTAAATTCCTTAAGAAAGAAGGGAGCGAAGTTTGAATGGAGCGCACAACATCAAAATGCGTTTGAACAACTCAAAGAAAGTATCATATCTCCCCCAGTTTTGCAACTAGCCAATTTCACGAAACCTTTCGTAGTGCAGACCGACAGTTCCAGTGTAGCGTTAGGTGCAGTCATCTATCAAGAGATAGAAAACAGTAGACTACCTATTAGTTATGCATCGCGAACCTTGAGTGACCAAGAAAGAAAATATTCCGCATACGAATTGGAATGTTTAGCCATTGTTTTTGCATTTGAGAAGTTTAAACCCTTCCTAGAACATAAAGAATTCCTTTTGGAAACTGATAATCAAGCATTATCTTGGTTACTGAATCACCCTAAACAGTTAGGACGTATTGGAAGATGGGTATTGAGGTTAAACTGCTACAAATTCAAAGTGCAGCATATTAAAGGTACACAAAACGTAGTCGCTGATACCCTGTCCCGTATGTTCCAGTCGCCCACTAATACTCCCGGAAGCAAGGAGAATCTGGAAACAGCACTTGCTAACGCCGTGATTACTGAGTTCCCCCTTGCCTTTACAAACATTGCCTTGTATCAACAACAAGACCCCTTGCTGAAGCCTATTATAGAACAACTTGCGCAAGGTATTAAATCCGAGAAATACGTATTGAGTAAAAGTGTACTATGCCATAAAATAAGAAGCGGAAAGGAACTAAGAATAATCGCCCCTGATGTGATTAAGCTCATGCTGATGGAGTACTTCCATTCATCTACCATTGGAGCCCATATGAGAATCAATAAAACAATACATCGTGTTCGAAAGGAATATCATTGGAACAATATGAACAGCAAAATAGCTAGTTTCGTAAAGAAATGTAAATTATGTGCTCTCTGTAAACCGGCCAGAAATAATCAGGTAAGCCAATTGATTTCAGATATCCCTAAGACCCCTTTTTCTAAACTTTATCTAGACTTTTCAGGTCCTTATCCACGATCGAAATCAGGTAATACTATGTTACTCATCTGTGTAGATTCGTTCACCAAATTTGTTTGGATGTATCCCATGCGACGAGCATTAGCGTCGACGACTGTAAAAATATTACAGGAAAGATTATTTAAAGACTATGGTACACCTGTACGTATAGTGTCAGATAACGGACCACAGTTTAAAGCGAAAGAATTTAAGAATATGTGTTTCAAGTTAGGAATAGACCATATAACCACTACGGAGTATCGACCGTAAGGCAATATTGCTGAAAGGTATCTACGAAACCTCAAATCTGCATTAATCGCCTACCATGCGAATGATCATACGTCTTGGGACCAAAACCTATCCTGGATACAATACGCCTTTAATTCAGCTTATCACGAAGGTCACAAGTTGACCCCGTTTGAGTTACTGTATAAATACAAATCAAACCACCCCTTGTCCACTAAATGGAAAATACACGACCTGCTACCTCTGCAAATAAAGGATAAGCAGATTAAGCAAATATGGAATAAAGCCCGCTCTAATTTAAGAGCGAACTTAGAGAAATCCAGAAAATACCACGAGAAAGGTATTCATAACAATTCAGTTAGGTACCAAGTAGGTGACTTAGTAATGTACAAGACTCACCCGACTAGTAGTGCAATTGATAAGACCACCTCTAAACTATCATACCGATGGTGTGGCCCTTACCAAATCCGGAAGTACTTAACTCCAGTTACAGTAGCCCTGTACGAACCTGCGACTCGAGAATATGTGCGGAGAACACATATTTTGCAGATAAAATTGTATAAGAAGAAGAGAAGAAGAAATAGTATAGCCAAAAATAGAAAAGGTAATACTAGGTAGTGAAGTATATTATACCTCAGTAACCATGCTAAGTGTTAATCGTAGAATTTGGAAATGAGGCCTGATCAACCTGAGATCCAGTTCAGCGAAAGATAAGTAAATGAGTACTCAATGACAACTAAACTGAATTCTAAATAGCAAAATATTTAGAAAATTACTCTACGAAGAGAGTAATAAAAAACTCAAAGAAAAAACCGGTAGTAGATTTAAGTAGTAGACATAAGAAAGAATTTTGTGTTTTAAAATGTAGATATTAAGTGTGAATAGTATGTAAAAAAAAAAGGTAGTTTATAAGAAAATATAAAAGTATATTGTGTTGTGGAGAAGAAACAAATGGGTATAACGCTTGCCAATAACTATGTGAGAGAAATTCCACACACTGACACCAAGCATACTCCAAGTCCCCGATTTTGCGTTAGGCTCACAAAAATTCGTAATGTGGATTTTAAGCGGTGGAGTATGTGACGATTTAATTGAATATAGAATCTTAAATAAATAAAAAATTAATTTACTAGCAATTAAGTATTTTTAAATCGCACTATTAAACCTAAAGCCCCTGTCCTAACTCAGAATAAGTATGAGATGTAAATGGAAAATCTAACTAAAGCATTAATAAAAATTCGAATTGTAAGAAGCTATTAATATCACAGTTAACCCTTTGCTAGTCATCATGCGGTGACCTGTTAATTCCGGACACAACGTGCATAGCGAGTCGTCTGTAACTTAGGAAGATATAAAAATCATAATCTTTGTAATTAGTAATTTGAAGGCACAAGTAGTAGTTAAAATAATTCTCTTAAATTATATATGTATAATTAATGTATTGTTTTTTGTAATAAGAATGTCAATTTAAATAAAAATAGGAACTATATTATCGCGGCGTACTTGCCCCTCTCCGTTGTAATGTGCCAGTCGAATCGAGTAGAGAAGAGACACAATGCTGCCGTCAGAGCGTATAGAACTACGAGCGGGAGCTCCACCAAAATGCACTGGTTAAAATTAATTTTAAATGTTAGCTACCACTGCTAAACGTGGCGAGCGAGTGTAATATGTGAATTGTAGAAAGTTGTGTTAAACAAAAAAAAATGTAATAAGTTAAAACAAAAAAAATTCAACAAGTAGTAAGCAAGATGACGTCTCCCCTCAAGAGGTAAATTCAAGTACAACTTTACATATGAAGAGGTGAGCTGCATAAACTTCACATGTGGACATATATGATGCATAAGATGCTGACGAGGACCTACGTGGATCTACACTGAGTTTAACAAGAGAAACTTCAATCTCCGCAGTGAACCACCTATCTAGTACTTGCCGAAGACACGACTCAGATGACGACGCTGACTTCAAGAATTCCCAAGAGAGACACCCCAGGACGAGGTTACCACGACATATTGTAAAGGTGACTCGATAGCTTGCCTATCGAGAGTTAATTATATTTGAGACATAACTTGCAGAGAAAAGAGACTTTTCAAAGACTATAATTTTCTTTAAACTATAAATAAGACCAACTAAGAGTTTACTGTAATATTGAATATCATATGTTGTAACGCATTATATGTAAATGTAAATTATAATCACTTTAGTTAATAATACCATTCTTCAAATGGTAAAAGAAGTCTTGCAAGCATATAGATGAACACAAAATACTCAGAAGTCTTTGCTATAGATATATTTAAAGTAAACTCGGATCCGAGGTAACAAAGTACATAATCATTATGATCCCTAGTTTTTCTGAAAACCATTTAAATATTTTAATCTAATTAATTATGTCATGGGATCTTTTCATATCAGTTGTTAATAAAGAGAAGTCATCTTATTACACATGAAAATGAGTGCATAAATCAGTGAAATACCTTCCCTTGTTTCCTAATAACTAGCTTAAGTAATTTGTTCAATTAGGTTGAGTTTAATAACAGTTCGTTACAACGTAGGCAGCCCATGTAATTGGCAGGTGTCAATTAAGATGGGTTCCCTGGATTTGTAACGTGGTAAAAAACGTTACATATCTACAAAACACCCTCTATGCTCAGGATACTCACGGAACAAATCTCTATACTTTAATAACACTGGTTTCAAAACTTCACTGTCACTCTCAGACAAGTGCTTTAATTTCCCTAATATTAATTCATCAATATTCTCATTACTACCAAAATTATCATCATTATTATGTTTCTCATGTTCTAGAACATCAACAACTCTTACACTTCCATAAACTTCAGGCTGGTATTTCTCTGCCAGATCTAATATAATTCCCTTTTGAATTACAAGTGGTTCTCCACTACAATTAACAACTTTAAGAACTACATTGTTATCGGTGTCTACAGTACTCAGTACACAGGCAACTCTTATACCCTGCACATCTAATTCTCGTGGTTCTACTAAAACCTCTCGTGGCACCGGAATGTCATGTAGACTGACTATTCGGCAATTTACTACCTCACTTAAGAGTGGTAACTCTTGCTCAGAAGCATTCATGACATGCCAAAATTCTGCATCATTCCCGACAAAATTACAATGAGTTATAGGCTGGCCAGGCCCACAATCATTAGTGATACCAGTGGAGACTACCCTGCAATCCTCTACACCGGAGTCGAGTGATATGACTACCGAGTTGTTATTCAAACTCAGGCGTCGTGACGGCAAGTCTATTATTGCACCCAGTGACTTTAGTAAATCGAGGCCTAGTATACCTTCGTAAACATGAAAAAACTATCACCCCTTGGTACTATAAGAAAAGTGTGTACAACTTCAACGCTTCCTAGACGTAATCTCAAATTCTGTGTCCCTTTTATGAATAAGTTACTCCTGGTAACCGGAACCCCTTTAGCATTTATAACAGTTTTATGTGTGGCACATCTACTGATACCTTCCTTAATTAAAGAAATACTAGATCCAGTGTCTACTATAAATTTACATAATTTCTTTTCAATTTCACCCATAATTACTAAATAATTTAAACCGTTAGAAGAGATTGTAGGTATCAAATAACTCGTCCGTTCGACCTTGCCATGCCCTAACAAGTCGAACTGCTGGCGTTTGGGCATGTACTTTGCTTACTACTGCAGTTACGAGCATAATGCCCCTTAGCATGACAATTATAACATTCTATGTCTTTCAAAGCCTTTTTGTGTGCATTGTTATTATTTTTATTATTATGGTTCTGATTATAACTGGTAAAGCGGGCATTATGTGGCTGAGTTTTACCACTAGCTTCCCTTGATAACTTTTTAAAACAATTCTTAGCTAAGTGACCTACCTTGTTACAGTGATAACAGGTGACACTAGTCACGAAGACATGTCCATCGGCGTTATTTTTCTTACACTGTCCCCATAAAGTATGCTGCTGTTGTCGATCAGCTGAAGCCACAGTATTAGCGATCTGAATTGCCTCCTGCATAATGTTAGGTAATCGGTATCATACTTGCTGTCCCACAACACCTTGTAGGCCATTTATGTGTGCAGCTAAAAGTCGACGCTCCACCTCTTCCTCGATGACTTTCTGCTCCATAGGATCAGCAACCTGTCTAAGTCTTTGAACATAAAATTCGGCAACGATCAGCAAAAGATTCTGGGGTTTCATCCCTACGCTGTGTCACTGACTGAAGTGGTGTATAATGATACTGATCTAACTGCTTAACTTTAAATCATTCAATAAAACACTGTTAAAACATCATACTTCAAATCTGATTTCTGTAACTGCGGACAACTGTTATAATACAATGCTGCAGGTCCCCTTAATTTTAACGAAACGATGCGAACCTTATGAGAATCGTTCCAATTGCCTATTGTCGCGGCATCGTCAATCTTTTTAAAGAAAGCATGAACAGGAATACCCGTACCATCGCCCCTCCAATTTTCAATTAAGTTTGCTATAGTCAGATCATTAGTGACAGTAGCAGCACCTGTTGCAGTAACTGTTGTTTGCATACGCTCTTGTAACTCGGCTACGACACGTTTTAATTCAGCTACCTCAGACATTTTAGGCATTTGTAATCAAACTCTTAATAGTTTTATTTTAATAATTAGTTTCTATGATTCTTTGTAATTAACTTCGAAAGAGAGTCTCGCACCCCTCCAAATAATATTAGGATCTTGGATTGGACTGGTGTGTTATAAACAGGTAAAGTGACAGAAGGACTACTGTGGGTATAGTAAGCTGTTATAACCCCAACACACGTACCAACCCGCATAAAAAGTACAAACACGCCCCAAAAGCGGTCAATATAGACCTTTGAGCCATTAACGAATCACCACTTAATTTTTTCTTTAACTTCTTACTACTATTGCCCAAAAATAAAGAGCCACTTCAATGAGAGAAATGTTTAATTAATGTAAGTAAACTAACATTCCCAAATTTAATATTCCAAATTCTGACACCAAATTTGTTGTAACGATCGGGGCTGGGGCCTCACAAAGTGAAAGCATTAGTCGTGCGGTCAGGATAGCTGTGGGAGTGGCTCGTTATTAAATAAGGCATTTACTTAGATTAATAATATTTCTTTAATTCATTAGAGTAACTATGTTCGTTAACAAGTTTTATCTTGATGAACAAATGACAATACAAATGAACAAAATAACAATAATTGAAGTGACATACTCTCGTTACAATAATTCTATTGAGTGTTTTCATTAAGACATAATATTATATATAAAAACACATTCTTTATATACTGACTATTCTTTATTAACATTATAAAAGCTTTACTAACTATATTTCTGAATTTGGTACGTTACCACTTTAAATTAGGCATAAATGATTAAGATGTCAATTATACATATTCCTTAACAAATTTAGAACACTACTGAGCACTTCTGAGTATAAATAATTCATTATCCAGAATCGGTTAATGCTTTAAGTTTGAACAAAGTGAAACAAAACAAAGTTGTAATTACGCTTTTGATGTGGCTCCATCGTAGACAGAGGATGTACGGATAGTGCGCAAGGACGCCAAAGAGTGAACAAGTGAAAAAAGAGAGTGAGCATACTTCCCAGTGCTCTCGTCAGTTTTATACCCTGCATGACGCAAAAAGTCTCTATGAGTTAACGCCCAAAATTCATCCAATCAGAACTGGACTCTGCACGTGTCTTGAAACTTATCAGGTCACACGAGAGGACAATTTGACATTGATTTTTGTGAGCGGAACTCATTCGTGAACACTGACAAGTAAACTATTCTTAGCTTCCTTGGTTGATAACTCACTACACGTGCCACGATAAAAATGGGCAGCACACTTCCTCACAATCGCTCAGTTTCTTCCTTAAAATAATTCTTAAGATAAAATAAAATAATACATTGAGTAGTTTGAGTATGAGTAGAATCCTCATTTACAATTATATATGTAAAATCATAACGTGGAGTGTGCTGGGCACAACAGTACAACCAATATGTTTTATAAGAAATTAATGTTCACATTTGTTATAATTAGTATTAAAATCAATTTTGTTAACAGTTAAGATCATATGTAAAGTAAAGGGAAATGGGCTTGTATCAAAAAGAATACTTTTAAACATGAAATATTATATTAGGCCAAAATTAAAAAAATGTCACTTTGAGAAATACTGAACAAAAACCTATATTGTGAGATCTCAAAATGATCAGAAGAGAAAGAGGATTTCATTGGTAATAATTTTATTACTATAGTACCTAGCATAAGATAGGTATGTTAAAATTAATATTTTGATGTAATTTTGACAAGAAAAACCGACGCCATGAGATGACAATGCTTGGAGTTTCATCCAATGGGAATTTTGCATATTTTGCACCAGAAAGCCCCAAAATTTAACCCAAGCTATTGAGTTGATTGTTAAACCTCGAGTAGTAAAGATCGGAGCCTCCGCAACACTTTCAGACAGGAAATTGCAATCAGGCTCGAACATCAGACAGGTTAGGTTTACAGTGAACCTGAGTTAAATTATAATCGAGTGTTAAATCTATATAGTGAATTGTTAAAATCATAATAAATGAATTATACCTGTATAGTGAAAACAACCAAAAAGGAATAAGAAAGTGTGAACATAAAAAGGAAAGTATTGTGATATTAATTCAAGTTTAAAAAAAAAAACTTTTTAACATTTATTATAAACCAACCTGTGACACTATATACACTAGTGAACTATTTTTTCACAAACACTGAACTATCAAACACTAACACTGTTGTATTTTTTAGTGGTTAAGTAATTATTTTTCTGTGTTTAATTTTAAAGAAGTGTAATATTCCTTAACCTAAAAAGACACTGCTTGGCACTCACGAACTGTTCAGTACTATAGTTATAAGTTATTTTTTTGGTTGTATCATATTATAATTTTAAACTGTGATGTTTTGTACTTCACTAATGATATTTTCTCAATAATTATTGTAGTCAAAAGAATACACATGGTTATATTTACATAGTGTAAACAGATAACCATTCTGAGATCGAAAACTTTCAATAGTGCCAACCACTGAGCATTAATATACCAAGCCAGGGTAATTCATGTTAAGAATTGTTTATTTATTTTAATTTAAAAAAAGAAAGGATTTCAAACCTCAATAAAAATATTGGAAAGAATTGATTTTGTGCAAGTGTAATTATTTCTAATAATTAATAATTTCTCAAATTACGAGTGCTGGCATTCATGAGAATTGAAGAGAACATTTTTATTTCCAGGCGAGCAACGATAATATTTTGATTTTTAATTATTGTTCATTTTTCAACAAATTTTATTTTAATTCTATATCAAAGAAACAAAACTGAATTAATTATTTGTATAATAAAGATAAAAATCCGTAAGTATCTCTATACCAGTGATATTAAAAAACAGAAACTGAGCACCTAGTGAAGCACTAACGAAGAACTGACATACCTTAAGAATAATAAAGAAACTACCTGATAATTTATTTTTAAGTATTTATTTACATAATTTGACTTAACAACAAGGCCTAGGGACTCGATTTTAATACAAACAAGGGAGTTAATTAATTAATACAGAAAACAATTTTGTGTTTTGGCTAATAGGCGTTCATAATTAGAGGCCTATCCATTACACCCAGCCTATTCAATAATTATTTTTTATTTATTTGTTTTGATTTACATATTTGACATTACATAATTGACGCTTACAACGTGAGGCATTAAAAGAAAAAACTATATATACACAGGATAGAATTGGTATTACATATTTGGCATGCAATGTGAGGCCTAAATCATTAAACTAGGTAAGTCATTAAGAAACAAATAAAGGAATTAATTTTAACGAAATAAAACAAACAAAAAATAAATTGTATAACTTAAAAGTAAGGTATTACAATATATAATAATATTAATAATAATTATTATTATTATGTCATTTGAAATTATAGTAGGCACATCTAACTGTTTTTGTTACAATTTGATTCTTACCCAGAATTATTAATTTCAAATTCTTCACTTTTACAAGTGCCACACTGTACTACTCCCAAGTCCAAATACCACTCTGCATCTTCATCATCTACAGTATCTATACTAAATGTCTTTCCCATATTCTGTAAAAGGCAGAAAACAAGAATTAAATTCTTTAACTAATTTTGATACGAAATCATGTCAGACAGCTTTATCAGACTTGTGTATTATACAAAACTTCATACTAATCAGATAAGTTCACTAATTTATTAGTGATGAGGTGAAGACGGTAAATCATGAATAACAGGGAGTCAATAAACATTTTTACAAACCTAATTTGAATCAGATTTATGTAAGCCTACATCGTGCAGAAAATCAGAAAAATTAGACATAAATTTTAGTGTCTGATATTATGTTAGTTCCATTACTATGTAACTGGAACTGAGGAACTAGCTTCTGGGCATATGCATGGTTTCTGCATTGTCACCACAACATTTCAACAAAACTTCCTTCCTAGTGGTGCAAAAACTTCCTCACCAGTTCTTGACATTTGTGTCAGAAATTTACTTCCTGGATGACCCTTGTATTTCCTATTGAATTCAGATCTGTATTATGTTTTATTGCTGCAAACTGTTTAATGTTTTATTCTTAATTTAAGTACCCAAAGCTAATTCTTAGTTTTCTAAGTTACTCCAAAGATACAACTAAGCAATTAAATAGAAAAAGGGTAATGGATAACAAATAATTTGAGATGGCCAGTTAGTAGTAATTAAAGTCAACTTCTTAATAAGCACAAAATGGAGAAAATTTCAGGCAGGCTCCATTGATGGAGTCTGTATTAAAGGTTATGACGAGTGGCAGAAGGACAATATTCAAACAATGTTGTTTCTTTTCTTCTCTACGCAGTGCTATATAGTTATCAACAAGCAACAGTCAGCACCTGCGTACATCTCAGAAATAACAGAAGAATGAAGACTATTTTATAATTAGTTCTTCATTGGCCAACTTCAAATTCAGAGAATAGTGACATTGATGACTAAATTTCGTTATTAACAACCACTATCAGTTTCAAGAACAATTATACAATGAAAGAAGTTTATAAATCTCTACTTTTTGTTTTAAATTTTCTCTAGTTACAAAATTGTATCAGGAACAAAATTTCAAATAATTTTACTAACTGACTGAGCAGTGAGTGAAAAATGGATAACCTCCAGCAATTTTTCTTTTTTTCCCTCATTAGCAAGCATTAGATTCATGGCCTGTGGTACAACTCATGTTCTCCACTACCAGTGAGAAATAAACACTTCTGGTCATTAATAAATAATTATATAAATACAGCTGTACTTTGGTGTTTTAGAGCATAATTAATTGTTACTTACAATTTTTTTATACTGACTTTTTGGGTAGCCTACAATCTACACAATGAATAAAAAACAGTTATTTGTTCTCCTGAAAAATTGTTTTCTGCAGAATGTTATCCTTTTTGCACTCAACTATTTAATTTTTAACACACAACTTCACAAAAATTATTAATTTGGAATATTTTTTAAAATTACTGTTTTTAGCATCGTTTTTCAGTAAATATAATTATTTCACTACTGACTCGGAACACAAATTTTTATGGGGAAACACATAAATGCTTTACCTTATAACCTGAACTGGTTTTCACTTTTCAAAAAGCTTCTTCAGAGGTTCATAGAAAAAAAGCTTTTTCAGCATTAACATAGAAATTTAAAAGGCTATATAAAATTTTTTGAATTTTACATTAAAGTAAATCACCATTTTTCTACAGTTTAAATGAGACAGTAAACACTACTCAGATAATGATACCATTTAATCTTTTTTTTTTTAATTTTCATCTACACACTTGGTCAATTTTGTCATTTCTGTTACTTCACACGGTGGTAATAGTATATATTTTCTGTTATTGTAGTGAAACCACAGAAGGTTCCATATTACAACATGGATGAAATGCCAGACAACAACTCTGTTAATAATGTTAATAAAGACTGAGAGTTGCTGTAGGAGTTGGGTTTTTTCATCATTTAAAACATACAGTCACACAAGTAACATAAACTCAAAAAGTCATTACACATTTTCTGGAAGTGAAGATAATGTGTCGCAGCAAAACACAAAATAAAATAAAGCAATAGACTGTGATACTTACTGATAACTTTAAGCATGTCTTTAGAAAAAAATAAAAATAAAAAAACATGATGACTCAACAACTAATAATCTGATGTATATTAAGATACAAACAGCATATTAAAGAAATTATAAAATAACCGAGGAATTAGTTGGCATCAAGATTATTTGTTATTGGTGATCTGACTGTGCACTATGTGAATGTACATGGAGTCCAAGTTGAACAACTTTTTACAGTAGGTTAGTTGTCCAATGAGTAATTTGTTTGTTAGTTTTTAACTAAATTTACTTACTTTAGTGATTACTGGTGAAACTATGAGAACCACGTAATGAATTATTGAAACCATGAGAAGTATAATTGGGTTAAAATAATCATTAACTATTAAGTACCATCCGGGTTAAAGTGTTTAAATACAATTTTAGAACTGAACTATTACAGTGGAACCTCGATAACTCAAATGTCAGGAGAAATGGAAAATAGTTGCATTATTAAATATTTTGGTATACTGAGGTTCAAGTTATCGAGAGTAGAATTACTAAAATTTGAGTTATGGAGGTTTGCATATAGCGGACCTCCATATATTCCAAAATCGTCCTGTCGATACCTGCGTATCTCGTGACAGCCCCCACTACCGAACCTTTTCATCTGTTTACAATTATTACCAAATAGCACTGTTTTGCATGGAATCGAGATAGCACAAATCGTAGCTACTTCGATTAATCACTCACTACATTAATTTGAGCGTCTTAGGGTAATTTGCGTATTTTTTAGCACGTTTGTTTTGCACTGTCTTCGCATAACATGTTCTATTAACGTCATCTTTTCACTGGGGATAACTATAATTTTTACCCACACTTTGGTGCCTTTGGTTTGATCATACATTAATTAGTTTTCTACAGTGAATTAAAACAATTATTTTATTAATTACTTGGGGCGGGTTGCTGAGTTTCTTGTCTATGCCTGCTTCACTCACACACACAAGATACACATGTAACACACATACAATTGAGTAGGTGTTCACTACGTGTCGGAACAGGTTACTTGCTCCCCTAATCTAACAATGAAATATTTTTGCACTCTCAGACCTGTCCATTTACCTGTAACTTATACAAATTATACAAAATTTACATTTATTTAAATTAATGCCTAATACAGCTATGGCTGTATCGTTGCAATATATATATTCAATCACTTTCTGCTACAGTCTGTTTCTTGATGTATATAATACATTTAATATTTATAATTAAATTTACCTCAAGATGTTATTTTTCTATTTGGAACATGTTTTGAGAGTTCCTGTTCTCTCATCTTCAGCCTTCGCGATCTTGTTTCTGGTGAAGTATTTGTGTGTTGTCTGCTGGTTGCTATTAAGGTTGTTTATTGATCTTTGGTATTTTAAAGTTGTATTATTGTGTGTGATTGTGGTATATGTTTTTGTATTTTGTGTATTTTCGATGTTGAGTGCTTTGAATATTGTGTCATGTTTTGTATTTGTTCTGGTATTAGTTTGTTTTGTGTTTTATGTTTGTATATTTGTAAATTTTCCCAAATGTTCATTATGGTGCCTTTGTGTGGTATATGTTTTATTAGTGATACATTGGTTATGTCTGGGAATTCATGTCCTGTGTTTATTGCATGCGTGGCTAAATTGGATTTAAATATTTCTGGTTTTTTGTATGCATTTAGGTGTTCAAAATAACGTTTTTTCAGCTGTTTTTTTGTTTGTCTTATGTAACATTTATTTCAATCTTGGCATTCAATTTTGTATATACCGTTAGTTGTTGTATTATCTTTGTTGTGTGAGCTATTTAGAATTTGTAATTTATTTTTATTAGTTTTGTATGCTATTTTTATGTCTGTGTTTTTAAATAGTTTTGTTAGTTTTGTCATTTTATTATTTATGTAAGTGAATGTGGCCCATTTTTTGTTGTTGTTATTATTTATGTGTTGTTCATTTGATTAATTCTTAATTGTTCAGTTTTTATTTTATATTTGATTTTATTTTCTATTTTGTTCACAGTATTTTTATTGTATCCATTTTCATAACCAATTTGGTATATTATATTTTCTTTCTTTGTCAGTTTCTTGTTTGTTTAGGGGAATTTTGTACATTCTGTTGAATAGTGAATAGAATGCTGCCATTTTATGTTGTGGTGGGTGGTCAGAATGGTTAGGTATAATGATGTTAGTGGAAGTTGGTTTTCTATATATTGCATATTGTATGTGGTTGTTGTATCTTGTGATGGTTATGTCTAAATAGTTGATTTTGTTATGTTTTTATTTTTCTTCTGTGAATTGTATTTTAGGATGTATGTTATTGATTTGTTTCAGTATGTTCTCTGCATTTGTGTTTTTGTTATTTGATATATGTATAGCCCATCGTCTACATATCTTATTCATATGCCATTTGGGTCATGTGATTTTATAATATTTTGTATTTTTGTGTCTATGTGTTGTAGGAGTATTTCTGCTATTATGCTTGATAATGGTGATCCCATTGCTAAACCTTCTTGCTGTTGATAAATTTTGCTATTAAATTCAAAGTAATTTTGTTTTAGTATTAGTTAGAGGCTATTTTTTATTTTGGTTATATATTGTTTGTTTTCATTTTGTTCTTTAAGTTTGTTTATTATTATGACTATTGTTTCTTCTACTGGGATGTTGGTGTACATGTTTGTGATGTCATATGATGTGAAAAATGTATTTTCATTTATGTTTATTATTTTTAGTTTGTCTATTAATTCGTATGTATTTTTTATGTTATGATGGTTATTTGTTAGATGGTTATTTTTTAGTTTTTGTGCTATTATTTTTGCTATTTTGTATGTAGAAGCTTTTTTGAAGTTGATTAATGGACGTATTGGGTTGTTTAATTTGTGTATTTTTATTAGGCTATTCATTTTAGGTGGTTCTGGATTATTATTTATATATATGTCTGTGTTTTTCATGTTGAAAATGTTTTTAATTGTTTTTATTAGTTTTATTGTTTGTTTAAGATAGTTTTCTGTTGGGTTTTTGTTTAGTTGTATGCAATTATTCATATTGTTTATGAAGTCTTCGGTTTTTTTAATGTAGTCTGCTTTATCAATGATTACTGTTGCTTGACTTAGGGGAATTTTGTACATTCTGTTGAATAGCGAATAGAATACTGCCATTTTATGTTGTGGTGGGTGGTCAGAATGTTTGTGATGTCATATGATGTGATGTCTAAAGCAGACAAAAGTCAAGCAACAGTAATCTCACCAGACACAGGATCACAAAGGCTGAGGATGAGAGAACGGGAACTCTCGAAACATGTTCCAAAAAGGAAAAATAACATCTTGAGGTAAATTTAATTATAAATATTAAATGAATTATATAATAAAATTATAACGAATTACCGTATATAGGATTTTTTATAGAACTTCAAGTTGTAGAGATCTGCATATACATTACCTCGAGTTATAGAGGTTCAATGGCATGGCCAGAAAATGACAAAAATTGAGTTATCACGGTTTATTTTAAAATGCATTTAAGTTATAAAGGTAAAATAAGATAGAGTTGTATAGTGCAAGTAAATGGAAATGAAAAAAATTCAAGATATCAAGGTTCAACTGTTGTATTATTTGAGGATGATATCTGTGTGCGTGTGTGCGTGCGTGCATACATGCTACATACTGTACTACATACTATACTACAGAAAATATCTGTATACTCAAAACTTACTAACCATAAATTGGATCCAACTGAAATCAAAAAGGTATGCTTCACCAAAGAGATCCAGTGTTTTGATAGTATTATTATCACACACAACCATTGTTCTAACTAAATGAAGTCCTCCATATCCAGGATTAAACTGTATATGCAGATCAATAACATCATTAGGTAACATGCAGAAATAAGTTGGTCGTACCATGAATGCTTCCATGTGCAAAGTGTTTTGTAAGTCAGTGTCCTGAAAATGTAAACTTAACCGATTGTACATTTAACCAGATTTAGATAAAAATTTGTAATGTTAACTAAACATCAGTCTGCTAAAAAAATATGAAAATGGCAGCCTCTTCACATAAACTTAACCAATCTTAAATCACTTCGATGCCCAGAAAAAAATCAGTATATATTAGGTTAAATCAATGCTGTTTGTATTAGGTTAAAACTCATGATTACAACATTTTTCTGTTCACTAACACTCAGTTTTCTGATTCCTTGCACGATAATGAACATCTGATTTCTTTCTTCTCAAATGTCCTAGTTACAGTCATTCAGATTTATAATGCTAATTTTTTACAGTTGTATTTATTGCTAGAACTGTTGCTACCAAAAGAACAGAAGAGATATATAAAAACAGCACAATACTTGAAAAACTGGTACTATATTATAAATGGTACATTGATAATAATTTCATTACTAATAGTGTAATGTGACAGATATATGCATAATATTGAATGGCAATTGATCATTAGAATAATAAAATTATAACATTTAAATCTGGAAGAAAGCATTAAGTTTAATATAAAAAATTAATTCATAACAACTGTGGAAAGCAATCATTATTATTTAAAAAATACAAGTTCAAATAAAATGAGTTACTAGTGATGAGTCATCCAAAACCAGTCTCATAACCAAAGGTTTTCTAATTATAACCCAGGAAGGTAAAAAAGTAAATAACAAAGCAATACAGAATATGACCAAACCCACAACGAGGAAGTATAAATGGAAAAGAAACCCTGAATAAGCCAAGATCAACCAATACAGGTGGTGTATTTCTAAAATGATGCAGAAGATGAAGAAATCCCAAGAAACCCGAAGAAGATGAAGAAATCCCAAGAAACCTGATGGCATCAAGAAGAAGATGAAGAAGATACCAGTCCCAGAAGACAGAAGAAAAGAAGACAGAAGAAAGAAGAAGAAGGCAGCATCCTGAGGAAGATGTCATGCTCTTATAAAAGACACCCAAATCCCCATACCCCCAAAATAAATATTAACCAATAAAAGTATAATGAAATGGTAACCACATGTACATAAAATTAAGAGAGAGAAGTGTGTAAAGTAAGAGTTGCCAGTGAACCAAGATGAAACAATAATATAGTACCCACGGAACAAATCTCCATTGTAAAACACTAACCAATTTATTATGTTAATAAGACTATACGACCATTTAGCAATAACATAAAATAAAAGTGTAAAGTGAACCAGTGATAGTTTTGGGTATTATAGAAAATAAACCTTGTGTTTCATTCTTGGCAATCACAAACATTGAATACAATGAAATATGCAACTTTCAGTGACTTAAAATGTGTACTATGACAATATGTTACTTACAAGATATAAATCTGTTTAAAATAACATTTTGTTTTATATAATGAAAAAAAAGAGAGTTAATTATACTAATGACAGGGTACAATTCCCCAAAGACAATATTTAAAAGACGGTGTGAAAACTGTATAACCCTACTTACCATAATAATTAGCAAATAAGAATATAGATATAAGATTTTTGTGAATATAGTATAAGGATGTTAAAAATGTATTAGATATAAGGCCATTTATTTAAATCTACAACAACTAACATCAGAACTGTAAATATAATTATTACTTGTAAATAGTAAGAAGTAATTAAGATGTTAGTTGATAAAAAACCTTTTTTGTGAACCATATTTCAATGTTAGAAATAAGGATTTAATTGTAATATGTCTGAAGGTTGAAGACAACCATTTATTTAAAAATATTCTTTATTTGTTTAACTGTTTTTTGTATTGTAACCAATACTAATTATTATTGTGTAATATGAAAAAATGTTTAGTTTATAATACCATATTTAAAAGTCAGAGAGGGTATCACACATCAAATATTGTTTGTAAAAATATTTTGTAAGGAAAAATTGTTAAAAAACCTAGGCCAAAGAAAGAAAACCAAACTTCATCAAAACAGAGAAATTACTCATTTAAATGCAATTAAACAAAAGGGGTTTAGACAAAATAAACTTGAGATCAAGCCATGTAATTGCACATAACATTTAGAAAGATTTTATAAAATTATATTCAGAATTATAAATAAAAATGAAAATGACTAAACTCAGAAATTTGGACAGGGGAGTCATATATTCCAGAATAATGTTTTAGAATTTAACTAATTCAATTAATTACAGGAAAATAAGGGAATATAAACCTTTTAATACAATATAAGATTATTAATATTAAATATAACTGATAAAATGGCTGAATTTACATAATGACAGGAAGTTAGTTTTGGAAATGCTTTAACTTTTCAGAGAATACAAAATGAAAGTAAAATTACTAATTTTGGACAGAAAACATTATAAAACGGCATTATTCAATCTTAAAATACGCCGAATGAACTGAAGGATTAATTTAAATAACTTCTAGTAAATAAATTGATAAATAACCAAAGTTTAGGCAATCATATAGTGTATTTTCAAATATGCACAGGATGCGAAATTATATTTGAACAATGTTAAGAATAATATTATATTGGCTAAGAGTTTAGTTGAAACTGGAGGAAATAAGATAGTTGATTATTGGTATTTGAACGGTGAACTTGACAAGCGTTTTATAACCAATTTAACCTAACAAAAGACGGTAGTGAACGGTACGTTTTTGTGAAATCGTGAGTGGCGTATAAAATCCTTCTAGAACATCCACATAGTGACAAAATCAATCAAGAAAGACTAAATAACACTGAACAGTACATAACTACCCCGAAAAACACTACAAAACACAAGAAAACAGTTTAACACATAACCATATATTAGTGTCGGAATCGTAAAAAGTGACTGAACTTATAAATACACAGATACACAAAATACAACCCGTAAACTTCACACAAGGCACTACACAACATCAAAAAAGAGGTTTGCAGACACCAGGACGGGAATACTGACAGAAAATATCTTATTTGGAACATCGCAGAAACGAGTGACATTTTGACCAACTTGATGGCAGCCATTTTCCTTTGTCGATCTCAACACCTCCTTGTCCACGTCAGCTGTTGGTGACAACAAATTATATTATTTCAAATTTATTATTCAATGTGTGTATCTAGTATTAGTAATTAACTTGTTGTAACGTTATACTTTTTAAATATTGGCCCGATTTCTCTGACTTTGATAATAATTAGCTGTTTAAAGAGCCTTGTTGAATTTTATATACTATACCTTGTAACTGTTTCGATACCCTGAGAGTCGATATTATAATCGAAAAGAGTCAATATTGCAATTATATAATAAAACATTAATACTTTTCACCACAAAATAGTTCTTTATTTCACTAATATTACAAATTACCACTAATATAATTTTAAATAATAAACTACCAGGACTTTACCACATATAAGGGAAGATAACCTACAAAACGAAAAGGTAAACAAGTATCGATTGTCCTGGAGACAATCTTATGAGTGGTTGTAGTTTATTTGAAAAATACAAGAACTTCAATAAAATTTTTTAGACAAGTGATATACATTTTAAAACTTCACAGTACCTTATTAATTAATTGATTTTAATTAATTAATTAATTAATAAAAAAGGAATTTTTTTTTTAATTATAAATTTTTTTTTCAAACATAATTTTTTTTTAATTTTCTTCAACAACCAACAATTTTTGTTTTAAAACATTCTGGTGCAACTACACACATATCTTTTCAACAACATAACGCTTTTGACAGTTTTGACTACATCTGGGACTCGACCAACTGGGAAACTTAAGGAAGTGTTTCAGGCCAGTAAGACGTCGAGAGCCACACACCAAGTAAACACACATTGTAATAAAAGATTTTATTACAAATTGGCGCACAACTGAGGGGCTTTAATTAGCGATTGGAAGGCCAATACAATCTGCCCAATCACTAGTTGGAGCTAGGCAACAACTACAAAGCCAGAGAAATTGAAGGGAAAATGCAACGACGTGCAACTTATAAGAAACGGGCGGCGGAGGCCGAAAAAGAAATAGAGATCGACATGGACAATAAGGAGGCGACGCCAGTAGAGGTGGAAGAGTTATTACCACCGGTGTTGTCCAAACAAACTGAACAACCAGAGGAACAACCGGAGATACCCACACAGACAGGGGAAGTCAATGTCCAGAAGGAACCATTGGAAAAGCCGACACGAACGGAGGATGGGAGTATACAAGAGGTGATAAGAATGATAATGGAAATGAGTAAGAAAATGGACGAAAGTAATAAAGAAAGGAAAGAAGATAGCCAGTCTTTGAAAGAAGATATCAAATCCAGCAAGGAAGATTTGAACAAGGAAATGGGGAAGAAGTTAGAAGATTTGAAGGAAGACAATCAGTCCCTTGGTAAGAAGATTGAAGAAACAAATAAGAAGATGGAAGAAAATAGCAAGAAGATGGAAGAGAGGATGGGAGAAAAGTTAGAAGAATTGAAGTAGGATAATCAATCCACAAAAGAAGAGTTGACTGGGATGAACAAGAACATGGAAGATTTGAAGGAAGACAACAAGAAGATGGAAGAAGAGATGGGGAAGAAGTTAGAAGAATTGAAGGAAGACAACCAATCGTTCAAGGAAGAATTCAAGTCGACTAAAGAAGAACTGATTAATAAAATTGAAAACACCAATCAGAAAATCGATGAAACCAGGAAGAAGATTGAGAAGAACAACCGACAATTGAAGGAAGAGTTGAAGGAAGATAACAAGAAGTTGGAAGAGAAGATGGGGGAGAAGTTGGAAGAATTGAGAGAGGACAATCAAATTTTGAGAGAAGAATTAAGAGAGGTCAATCAGGAGAATTTGGACAAACTGGACGAAAGAATGGAATTGTTGCGAGAAGAACTGAATAAGGAAATCAATGTTAACAAGAAAGCGATGAATAAGAAGATGGAAGAAGAAAACATAATGGTCAATCGACAGATCCGAGAGATTGTTGGGAAGTGCAACCAGACCGAAAAGGAGGTGCAAGAGTTTAAAGAAGTGGTGAACATCAAGTTCACAAATATCGAAGAACATAGCCGTAGGAAAGTAGAATAGAGGAAGGAAAATCAAGAAGAATTCGGGAAAGTACGCAACCAAGTTACGGAACGGTGTATGATATGCAAGAGACCATGGCCAATATCACCGGTCAGGTGCGACAAAGCCGAGAGGAGATGGAAGCGATAAGAAACAGACCGACTCATTTCACCGGATTGCCCGTCAACGAAAGCCGAGAGTGGCTCAACTTCCGGCAATACAAACGTAAGCCGATGGAGTTCCTGGCTAGGGTAGAAGAATATTTCGCCAAGCATAAAATTACTCAATGGAGCCATAGCAGGGAGATTTTAGATGAGTCCTTCCGAGAAATAACGGATAATTGGTGGATGGCCAACCGGAGTGAAATTCCCGACTACCAGCAGTTCCGGAAAATGTTTAAGACGAAGTACTGGTCTGAGACTACCCAGAACTTGATCCGTGACAATATATGTAACGGACGATACAGGGCACAACTAGGCAGCAGTATGACAGCATATTTCTTGGGGAAGGTGTGCATGGCAAAACACCTCGAGCCGGCAATACCAGAAGAGTGTCTAGTGAACAAAATATCATATCACTATAATGAGGACATTATCAGGGCCCGGAGAGGTAGCCAGATCAAGACGATCCAGGCGATGACCGAGTTGTTAGAGGGATATGAAAACGAGGAGTATTATCAGCAGAGCAGGAAGAGAAATGAGAGACCAGAGGCAAGGCCGAATACATACCCCAATAACGGCAATAACCATCCCAGTAACCGGAACCAGCCCAGTAATTATGACGGCCCTAACAACCCGCCACGTAATAACCAGTTTAACGGCAATTTTAACGGTGTTAGGAATAACAATTCCTATCCGAATAATAGAAATAATTTTTATCAACATAATAATATCCCATACAGTCAGAGAAATCCATATCCCAACAATAATGGTGACAGACCTTATCCACCTAACCGAAATTACTATCATAATAATTATAGTAATAACAATAGTAACAATAATAATAACCGAGTGTCGCGCCCTAGGGTAAATTTTATAAGAGCGGAAGATCGCGGACCCAGGAGATATTATCAACCGAGGAGGAGCAGCTTCCACGGCGCTGACCGAAGATGGAGGAGTGCGGAACGGGACGGCCCAAGACACGAACAGGGAAGAAGAAGTACAAGCCTGGAGGATCTTGGCCGACAACAGAACAGGGCGCTAAACCTCGACCAGGGTACCGAGCGTCAGGAAACGAACCAGAGTTTCCCGAACAATGCCTCGGTCAATACTAACACGAATAATGACCAAAGTGCTTTAAACGAGAGGAGGCAGTAATCAACAACAATGACCCGTTACTGCTTATACTTCCTGGGTTAGAAAAGGATGAATTGCAACAAGCAAACAAGCATAAAAACATCACTATCATAAGTAACCACTATCTGAAAGACATACGAACTGAACTTTTGGAAGAGAACGAGAAGAGTCTCAGCAACAATAATAATGAGATAATTTATATAACAGCGGAGGTGGAAGGAGTTCCCGCTAAAATAATGATAGACACAGGCGCCAATATTTCAATAATAAACGCAAATGAATTGGAGAGAATACAAAGTGCATGTGGAAAAACTTTGCCAATGTTACCAGTCAACAACATTGTGTTAATAGGTGCAACTGGCCGCCAGAATAAAACCAACAGGAAGCAAGTTTCCTTAAGTGTCGTTAGCCGTGATATAGCTTTGGACATGGAATTTTTAATCGCCACCGGATTACCATTTGACATTTTAGTCGGTTGCGATATTCTTAGAAGATATTCTGCAGTAATCGATCTTAATTTAGATAAAGTATCACTTTTCCCAGACGGAGTAACATGGACCGCAGATCTGGTAGGAGGCACAACTATACTTCCCAGCCCTATACATCAACAACTTCGTAAAATTAATATTATTAGAAACAGCCCTCTTTCTAAACCCATTATATACAACCATGGAGGAGAGGATTTATGGTCAGTTAAAATCCAAGAAATACGGGACTTCCAGTGCGGAAGCGATAACAAGAAAATACCAATACATCTAGCTGATCGTCTAATCACAATATACGAGAAGTACAAGGCGGTGTTTTCCGATGAACCAGGGAAGGTAAAAAACTACCAGTGCCAACTTCGATTCAAAGAAAACGTAGAGTTTAACCGGAGGTCATATCCGATCGCGCAGTCGCTCAAAGAAGCCGTGAGAACAGAGATAAACAAGATGATAGAAAATGACATAATTGAGATTAGTCAATCACCTTACACAAGTCCAATTATTGCTGTTCCAAAGAAAGACGGACAAGTCCGGCTCTGTTTAGATGCGCGCGAGTTGAACAAGACGATTGTGAATGACAGAACCTCTCCCGGTGAAATAGAGGAGATCTTAAAACGTTTTCATGGCACTAAGTTTATTAGCACCTGGGATACTGTCTGTGGTTATTGGCAAGTAGAGCTGCATCCACAAAGCCGCCAGTACGTGGCGTTCATTTTCGAAGGGCGCAATTACCAGTTCAAGAGACTGCCCTTCGGACTTGTCAATTCTGTCGCCATCTTTGTGGCATGCATGGACCAGATTCTTGGACAAGAAGCGCTCCAATTTACCACCGTCTATGTTGACGACTTACTCATCACATCCGAAACCTGGGAGGAGCACTGCTACAGAGTAGAGTTTGTACTAAGCAAGTTAGCGCAGAACAACATAACTCTGAAGTTGGAGAAATCCAAGTTCATAGCGCGCGAGGTATGATTCTTGGGTTTCAACCTAGACGACAGAGGTATTACCCCGTCAGCAGAGAAAGTGGAGGCAATTCAGAGGTTCCCGCAACCAAGAAACAGGAAACAATTACAATCTTTCCTCGGACTCTGTAACTATTACAGGAAGTTTCAGAGCCAATATTCCGAGTTGACCGCCAAGTTTCAACCACAGTTATCTGCTAAGAACAAATGGACTTGGGGTGAAGATCAAGATCTTACTTTCCGCTTGATAAAAGAGAAGTTTCTGGAGAGTGTTATACTTCGTCACCCAGATTTTAAAAAACCATTCTTTTTAAACTGTGACGCTAGCGACCTAAGCTTAGGAACGACTTTATACCAGGAAGATGAGGAGGGACAACATCTGGTAATAAGCTTCGCTAGTCGCACACTGAACCAGTGCGAAAAGAACTACAGTGTGACAGAAAAGGAATTGTTGAGCGTGGTGTTCGCATGCAGCAAGTTCCGGACGTACATTCTCGGATATCAAGTCACGGTACGAACTGATCATAAATCCATCTCGTTCCTTCGTAGGTGCAAGTTGAGTCACGGCCGGTTGGCTAGGTGGGTACTCGCCCTACAAGAATATGATCTGAAATGGGAATACATTCCAGGAAAAAAGAACGTGGTAGCGGATGTGTTGTCACGTATAAATCTGGAAGATCAGACTTTCGAGGGAGAGAAGGAGAGCTTGGTCAAAATTTATAACATCTTCAAGACCAGAGCCGATCTACAAGCTTTGTTAATAAATATTCGAATCCATCAGCAGTCTGATCCTAAGCTGAAAAACATCGTGAGTTGTTTGGAAGCCAATGACGATACCATTTCTAAATATTACCATCTTAACAAAGGGATTTTATTCATAAAAACGGCCTTGGACGATGAGACATGGAAGGTGATAATCCCACACCAAATCGAAAAGGAGGTCATCATTGATTACCATGTCAGGTATGGTCACATGGGAGCATTAAAAGTGATACAGGCTCTAGAGGAAAACTGTAAGATCAAGAATATCAACCGTAAGGTGAGAACGTACATCAAGTCCTGTAAGATCTGCCAATGTGCCAAAATAAACAATGAAAAGACAGAGGGTATCATGATACCGATAACTTCCAATGCAAAACTGGAAAAAGTGTTTTTGGATATCTGCGGGCCATTTCCCCGTAGCGGTGGTCGACACAGGTATAAATACTTGGTAATCATAATGGATCACTACACCAAATATGTAAAGCTATATCCGGTTAATCGGGCAACAACAGCAAAGGTTCTGGCGGTGATTATCGATTTGTATGTCCCAGAGATCGGTAGACCATCTTCCATTATTACCGACCACGGTACACAATTTAAGGGGAGGAGGTGGCGAGATACCTTATTAGCACTTGGGATCAAAACTTATAAGACGTCAGTCTACCACCCAAGTAGCAATCCGGCTGAGAGAGTACTGAGAGAAGTGGGTAGGATCTTGGGCACGTACTGTCACAACCAACAGAAAAAGTGGCAAGAGTACCTAGCAGCGACAGAGACATTCCTAAATTTCGCCCACCATCCAGCTATAGGAATTACACCATACTCAGCCATGTATGAGAAGCCGACTCCCCGAGAAATTGAACAAATCATTGAATTTCCAACAAACAATAATCGGAAATTCAACCAGTTGAGGTTTTACAACAAGGTAGCAGAAGATCAGGAAAAACGGCAAGCCAAATACCAAAGGGCAATAGGGCGTATTGTTACATATAAAGAGGGTGAAAAAGTCCTCCTAAAAAATCGAGAGCTGCCCAGCACCTTAGAAGGCATAACCAAAAAATTATTTTTACTTTACACTGGACCATATGTTGTGGTAAAGGATAAGCATAACAATACCTATGAGTTGAAGGAAATCGTTTCAGGAAAAATCAAAGGGGTGTACAATCAAGCTTCTATGAAAAAGTATTATGAAGAATGAGTTGTGAGTTTTGAATTTAGAATTTATAAACCATAATAAATAACAAACAAATTCAAAAATGATGTAAGAACAACTTACAACCTGATAATTTTGAACAAACTTTATGAAAGAAAGAGAAAGAGAAAGAATTTTGAATTTGACAAACAAATTCAAAAATGATGTAAGAACAACTTACAACCTAATAATTTTGAACAAACTTTATGGAAAAACCATAAAAATTTAAAATTAAGTAAGCACATCTTACAACTATATATTATGAGCAAAAACTTTTTGGCAGAATTATAAAAAGGAAGAATTTATTTTTATTAAATAAAATAAATTTAAAATTATGTAAGAACAAATTACAACAAATATTTTGAGAAAAACATTTTGGAAGAATTAAGAAGAAAGGAATTTTGAAGTTAATATACAAAAAATTTAAAAATGAAGTAAGACCAACTTACTATAACTAAGTTTGTGAGAAAACTTTATGGTAAATAATTAAGAAAAATTTGAATTTGGAGATATACCAAAACATTCAGAAATAATTGTAAGATCACCTTACTATAAACAATTTTGAATGAAACAATTCTGGGAATAAATGAATTAAACAGAATTTGAATGTTGATAGAATGTCAGAACTTTGAAACAAGATAAGATCAACATATTACAAGGATTTATGAGAAATATTTTGCCATTAAATAAAAAGAAGAGTTTGAATTTTGCATTAAAACTAACCAAGTTCCAAAAAATAATTATGTGCCATTTATAATTGAATTGAGAAGAAAATAAAGTGATTAATTCAGAAAAGAGAATTAACTTTAATCCAGATTAAATGCTAGATATTCACAATAGCATTTGAAGGAGTAGAGAAGAATAATGAAAAAGAGTGTAAAATGCAAGAGAAGGAAAAAATTTGGAAGCAAAGAGACTAATTATTTATGAAACGATAATGAAAACAGTTAATTAAGAGCGAAGAAGAACAACTCATACCAAACAGATGGAGAAGATCATTTCTAACAAATGGTAATAATAAAACCTATATGAAATGCAAAGAGAAGAAATACCACATGAAATATAATATAAATGAATTAATGTTAATGAATGTGAAGGCGGATTAAGAACTTTCTAAGAGAAAGGAAAGAACCAAAATGTTTAAATAAAATGATCAATATAACAACCTGTATATCTAATATAAAGATACAAAATTAAAAATTAAATATAATATATTAAGACCATTCAAATAATGAATAAGAAAGACTATATATAAAGACCATGCTAACACTATAAGTAACCAGAAGAAAGTATAAAGAGAATTCAGATGGAGAAGAAAAAGAGTTACACTGTAACCAGTAACCAGAATTATTAAAAGAAAGGTTTTCAACCATAATTAAAATATATATATCAGACAAGTTAAGAGTTCAGAAAAATATATATATAATGAGTATAATAATAATTATGAAGATTTATTAAGATAGAAAATGTGAGATAATCTGAGAGACTACGAAGTGAAGAATCTAAAGATATTTTTATTAGTCGAAAATGAGACTACTTTTTATTTATTTATTCGATGACTGACTGAAGATAATTCCAGCAGCATTATGTTTTTTGAGCAGAGATGAATATGCCTCTGTACTCAATTTATAGAAGAGGTGTATGGCCAGCAGAGTTTGTGTAGCGTACAGTGCCCCTCTGATCTGCCCCAGCCCACGTGATAGGGAATGTTAGGGAATTAATATCCCAAGGATGCAACATGAAGTTGATAAAGAAAGAAAATGTATTACAATAATAATATATCTCAGAAGACACTAACTATCCGAAAAGGATCAGTAGTAAAACAAGTAACTATATATATAAAATTAATTAAACTCTAATATAAAAAAAGTCGATATAAAAATGGAGAAGAAAATGAATTATAAGAAATGATGAAATTATCATAAGAAATTATTTCATCCATAAACATGTCTGAAATAATTACTTCTGGAGGAGAGCAATCTGTAACGTGACAGATATATGCATAATATTGAATGGCAATTGATCATTAGAATAATAAAATTATAACATTTAAATCTGGAAGAAAGCATTAAGTTTAATATAAAAAATTAATTCATAACAACTGTGGAAAGCAATCATTATTATTTAAAAAATACAAGTTCAAATAAAATGAGTTACTAGTGATGAGTCATCCAAAACCAGTCTCATAACCAAAGGTTTTCTAATTATAACCCAGGAAGGTAAAAAAGTAAATAACAAAGCAATACAGAATATGACCAAACCACAACGAGGAAGTATAAATGGAAAAGAAACCCTGAATAAGCCAAGATCAACCAATACAGGTGGTGTATTTCTAAAATGATGAAGAAGATGAAGAAGATGAAGAAATCCCAAGAAACCCAAAGAAGATGAAGAAATCCCAAGAAACCTGATGGCATCAAGAAGAAGATGGAGAAGATACCAGTCCCAGAAGACAGAAGAAAAGAAGACAGAAGAAAGAAGAAGAAGGCAGCATCCTGAGGAAGATGTCATGCTCTTATAAAAGACACCCAAATCCCCATACCCCCAAAATAAATATTAACCAATAAAAGTATAATGAAATGGTAACCACATGTACATAAAATTAAGAGAGAGAAGTGTGTAAAGTAAGAGTTGCCAGTGAACCAAGATGAAACAATAATATAGTACCCAAGGAACAAATCTCCATTGTAAAACACTAACCAATTTATTATGTTAATAAGACTATACGACCATTTAGCAATAACATAAAATAAAAGTGTAAAGTGAACCAGTGATAGTTTTGGGTATTATAGAAAATAAACCTTGTGTTTCATTCTTGGCAATCACAAACATTGAATACAATGAAATATGCAACTTTCAGTGACTTAAAATGTGTACTATGACAATATGTTACTTACAAGATATAAATCTGTTTAAAATAACATTTTGTTTTATATAATGAAAAAAAAAGAGAGTTAATTATACTAATGACAGGGTACAATTCCCCAAAGACAATATTTAAAAGACGGTGTGAAAACTGTATAATCCTACTTACCATAATAATTAGCAAATAAGAATATAGATATAAGATTTTTGTGAATATAGTATAAGGATGTTAAAAATGTATTAGATATAAGGCCATTTATTTAAATCTACAACAACTAACATCAGAACTGTAAATATAATTATTACTTGTAAATAGTAAGAAGTAATTAAGATGTTAGTTGATAAAAAACCTTTTTTGTGAACCATATTTCAATGTTAGAAATAAGGATTTAATTGTAATATGTCTGAAGGTTGAAGACAACCATTTATTTAAAAATATTCTTTATTTGTTTAACTGTTTTTTGTATTGTAACCAATACTAATTATTATTGTGTAATATGAAAAAATGTTTAGTTTATAATACCATATTTAAAAGTCAGAGAGGGTATCACACATCAAATATTGTTTGTAAAAATATTTTGTAAGGAAAAATTGTTAAAAAACCTAGGCCAAAGAAAGAAAACCAAACTTCATCAAAACAGAGAAATTACTCATTTAAATGCAATTAAACAAAAGGGGTTTAGACAAAATAAACTTGAGATCAAGCCATGTAATTGCACATAACATTTAGAAAGATTTTATAAAATTATATTCAGAATTATAAATAAAAATGAAAATGACTAAACTCAGAAATTTGGACAGGGGAGTCATATATTCCAGAATAATGTTTTAGAATTTAACTAATTCAATTAATTACAGGAAAATAAGGGAATATAAACCTTTTAATACAATATAAGATTATTAATATTAAATATAACTGATAAAATGGCTGAATTTACATAATGACAGGAAGTTAGTTTTGGAAATGCTTTAACTTTTCAGAGAATACAAAATGAAAGTAAAATTACTAATTTTGGACAGAAAACATTATAAAACGGCATTACTCAATCTTAAAATACGCCGAGTGAACTAAAGGATTAATTTAAATAACTTCTAGTAAATAAAATTGATAAATAACCAAAGTTTAGGCAATCATATAGTGTATTTTCAAATATGCACAGGATGCGAAATTATATTTGAACAATGTTAAGAATAATATTATATTGGCTAAGAGTTTAGTTGAACTGGAGGAAATAAGATAGTTGATTATTGGTATTTGAACGGTGAACTTGACAAGCGTTTTATAACCAATTTAACCTAACAAAAGACGGTAGTGAACGGTACGTTTTTGTGAAATCGTGAGTGGCGTATAAAATCCTTCTAGAATATCCACATAGTGACAAAATCAATCAAGAAAGACTAAATAACACTGAACAGTACATAACTACCCCGAAAAACACTACAAAACACAAGAAAACAGTTTAACATATAACTATATTTTAGTGTCGGAATCGTAAAAAGTGACTGAACTTATAAATACACAGGTACACAAAATACAACCCGTAAACTTCACACAAGGCACTATACAACATCAAAAAAGAGGTTTGCAGACACCAGGACGGGAATACTGACAGAAAATATCTTATTTGGAACATCGCAGAAACGAGTGACATTTTGACCAACTTGATGGCAGCCATTTTCCTTTGTCGATCTCAACACCTCCTTGTCCACGTCAGCTGTTGGTGACAACAAATTATATTATTTCAAATTTATTATTCAATGTGTGTATCTAGTATTAGTAATTAACTTGTTGTAACGTTATACTTTTTAAATATTGGCCCGATTTCTCTGACTTTGATAATAATTAGCTGTTTAAAGAACCTTGTTGAATTTTATATACTATACCTTGTAACTGTTTCGATACCCTGAGAGTCGATATTATAATCGAAAAGAGTCAATATTGCAATTATATAATAAAACATTAATACTTTTCACCACAAAATAGTTCTTTATTTCACTAATATTACAAATTACCACTAATATAATTTTAAATAATAAACTACCAGGACTTTACCACATATAAGGGAAGATAACCTACAAAACGAAAAGGTAAACAAGTATCGATTGTCCTGGAGACAATCTTATGAGTGGTTGTAGTTTATTTGAAAAATACAAGAACTTCAATAAAATTTTTTAGACAAGTGATATACATTTTAAAACTTCACAGTACCTTATTAATTAATTGATTTTAATTAATTAATTAATAAAAAAGGAAATTTTTTTTAAATTATAAAATTTTTTTTTTCAAACCTAATTTTTTTTTAATTTTCTTCAACAACCAACAATTTTTGTTTTAAAACATTCTGGTGCAACTACACACATATCTTTTCAACAACATAACGCTTATGACAGTTTTGACTACATCTGGGACTCGACCAACTGGGAAACTTAAGGAAGTGTTTCAGGCCAGTAAGACGTCGAGAGCCACACACCAAGTAAACACACATTGTAATAAAAGATTTTATTACAATAGATACAGATAACATGGAATTAGATGTTTAGAAATTAGGTATGGAAAGATCACCTCATTATGGTAAAATGTTGCATACAGCCAACATGACACAACATTACTATTATCGTCTGTACTATTAAGAGTTATGTGCTATAATAACCATTGTTTGTGAAATTAGCTGGAACATGACCAAAGTATTGGAGAGTATGAGTAATGCCTTATGGTCTCGTTCCTTGATGAAGAGAAATATACAATCACACCTCCAAGTGGGGAACACCTACAGTTGGCTAACGCAGCTCTAGAGACCGAATGACAGCCGATATAAGCTGTCCCTCCTCTACTTGTCATTGTCAAGTAGAGGTTAGGCCATCCTCTCTTGCCCTTGGAGTGAGAAATTGCCCATAAAGACGGATGACCTTCCACTGGTCAACGACATAGGATGTGGGAGGCAAGGAGAAACCACTACATTAAAGATCCTTATGAATGTCTCAACAGGGGAACTGGTCTCTTTAGTCGGGTAAGGCAGCCAGTTTATAGGATAACACCCAGACAGAAAATCAGGCTGGACATTAAGCCTAAAGGTGGCAGCCTCAACATACATTTTTTGCTAGTAACATATGCAGAGGACATACTCGTTACTAAATTGTCTCAAATAAGGACTAGCCAGATGGATCAAAGGTTGCTAACCATAGTTGTATTATTATGAGTATACTCGACAGGATTGCCCAGTATCGGCTGAATTGGTGGGAACATTTTTGCTGAATGGATGACTGCCGCATCACCAAAGAACTATGGAACTATAAGCCGAAGAGGACAGAGAGGTGTGGGATGTCCAAGGAATCGCTGGAGTGACCGGCTCTAGACTCTTTGACTGTTTGAGACTGGAACAAACAATCCTTGGTTTAATCCTTGCAGATAATGATGATGATGATGACCAAATATCACTTCCAGTAGTCTTCTATTCATCTCCCACAAACCTTGGTAAATGTAATTTTTGTTTTTAATTGTGTACATACAGTACTTTCAACAGCAATTAGTTGAAACACACATTCAATTAGATCAGTTAGTTGATGTAACAGACAATTATTTAAAAAATGACAATGGTATGCACACACGAAAAGAATGGCACAGGAAAGATTGCCAAGGAGTGTTATGGAATGGACTCCACCAGGAAGAAGGAAAAGAGGAAGACCACATGTCACCTGGATAGAAGAAATTCAGACTATATTGAGGGAACAAGAAATTGAAGAACTTTGTATGGATACACAGCAATTCAAGATACACATGGAAGATGAGAATTCAATCACTTCTGTAATCTTTGGCTCCAAAAAATGTGTAAACATTGTACAGCTGGAATAATAATAATAGTGCTCATATATTTATTGTCATATTTGTAATACATACTCAGCTATAAAAATAAGCATTTAAGGGGTACAGAAGACTATTATCAACAAGTCCACATCTTTGTCTCACTCAACAGTTCCCTTAAACTGTTGAGGATCAACTGTTGATCCTTTAGGTTCAACTTCAGTCACTACATCATAGCCATTACTGATGACATTATCACTCCTGAACAGTAAATTATCACAGAGATACATTCTGGAAGTCAGGAAAACTTTAACATAGAAGACTAGAATTAATATAAAAAATGATTCCTTTTCCACACCAACACCAAATATGTCACACTGTAGTACGTCTATCAGTGCTTTTACCATATTCACATACACTTTACACAATGGTAAAAACTGATTTAATTAATTTAACTTTAGTAATTTTCTCCTTTCTTTTACACAAATGATTACACCTTACACAAATTAATAATTTTTGTTTAAGTTGTAATAATAATATTGCGTACTAACAAAGGCAAACTTCAACACAATTTTGTTTCTATTTTTTGAAATAGGAATATTACTACTCTAATATTATTAAAAGAATGGTTTTGACCTGTGTTTACAAATGTCATGAGACACAAAAGTTTTTTAATGAATCATATTGTTGTTGTCATAGCAAAATAAAATCAGCCCCCTGGAATGAGGCTACTACCTGCAGTAAACATTACACAAATGCTCAGTTAGTTTCACACTAAATCTTGTAAGTTTTTAGTGATAGTCTCATCTGTTTGGTGCTGTAATTATAGTTAAAAAAAAAAAAATATTTGTTCAGTACTATTACCATTATTTTAATACACACTAGTGTACATGCAAAATTCATCATCCTTCATCATCATATCCTTCTTGTGATAAAGGAAGACACAGAACACGACCTATGTATAAGTGCCTATTTTGGTCACAGAGTAACCGTTTGTAGCAAGTATGAAAAACAATTTGTGCTGAAAGAGGATTTTTTAAAGATGCTCAAACAATTTTTACAACAAGGTCCTCTATTAAAACCATGAGAAAGTAAGAGAACATGCAAACTGCTGTGCTCAAAATCAGTGAAATTCTATTTTGAATGTAATCATGGAGAATTACAATGCTTCACATGCAGAAACATCAAAGCTATCTATCCTGTGCAAAAAAATACCTATGGAAACTCCTATAATCAGTTTGGATTCATTTTCAGAAAATACAGTTCATCAGTGTATTTATAGTTATTATACTAGAAGAAAATATATAACAATGTCCAAACTGATGGCGTCGCTCAATGAATTTAGAAAATATTCATCCTTGTTGAAAGTATTGCATGAACTATGATCCAAATATACAATAATTAATGGTCTGAAGTTTCTGTTGGATTTAGAAGATACTGCTGGATTTGAAGTTTTTTTTTTCCAAAAAAATAAGAGACCAAGAACTAATGAACATAATTCAATTGATGAAACATGGTCAATGGAACTCAAGAACAACTCAATGGCATCAAACATGTGTGTCACTCAAGAAGCAAAGGGTGAACAAATGAATCTCTTCTTGGAACAATGTCAGTTCCTACAGGATAAGGGGGAAGAATTTATTGGTATGCCATGCAAGGGCAGCAAGCAGGTTTATAAGTAATGATCAACTTATTTTAAAATTAAAATAGACATGATCTTACCATAAGTAAGTGGATGAAGTGACATTTGTTAATAATTTACAGAATGTTTTAGTGGATGGTTAGTGAGGATCGGTCAATAATACAAATTTTAGCTATTTTGCATCGATGTTTCGACAATATTTATTGTCATCTTCAGGACCTGTGTATGAAATACAATAGAAATATCAAAACATAACGAAACAATTAAATATTTGGGTGAACGTGTTGGTGATGTGAGTGTGTGCACGCGTATGTATGTATCATTTTATATGTGAAGACTTATGATAGTTTGTTTACATCTTCAAATTATCTTTAAGAAAACGAACAAATTATAGTATGAGAGAACTTAATTTATACAGTATTACAATTTAAATTACTAACTGTAATGTTATTTTAATTAATTAAACAAACAGTAATCAACAATTGGATATTAGATTGGTACATAAATTGTTTATACCTACAACAGTCAACATATAGCAAAGTAATATATTACCTATAACTAAAACAGATTAGGGGATGTTCACTACGTAATTATTAAAAGTTATTTTTACCATGTTTCACTCCCTACTGGTGTTAACAAACAATCATAATTTAGAAACTTACAATTTACATAATACTGTAAAACATTACGACTTAAATCAGATAGTTGACAAAGGTTACAAACAAAAGTTTCTGGTAAATTTTACTAACAGGTAAACTTGGATAATAATTGTAATCATATTATAAAATATAGTCAAGAGTACTATAGAATAATGTAATTTATGTATGTGTCCACAATCAGCCTTCTCTCTCACCCATTCTCCCCCTGCCAGTCCTTCTCACAGCCTCTCACTCTAACCTGAAATCGATCTATCACTCACTATCACCCCACTCTCTCTCTCTCTCTTCTACATCTCACTCACTGTCTCCCTTCTTCCCTCTCTCACTTTTCCACCCTTCGCTCTCTCACTCTCTCTCTCTCTCTCCCTCTCTCTCTCTCTCTCTCTCTCTCTCTCTCTCTCTCTCTCTCTCCCTCTCTCTCTCTCCCTCTCACTTGTCATTGTCCACGATTGGCACTCTAAAACACTCACCATTTTTGTTACACTATCATCCTCATATAAAATAGAGAATTATGCACACGATAACAGAAATGATTTACCAACTTGTATTAAAGGGTTACAGACTTTATAACACAACATTATAGATAACAGATCTATTATATGAAAATGGTTATTATTTAATATTTACATTTTGTACAATGTTATTTACCTGGAACTTGGTCTATACAGAGTACCATAGTCAATGTAGTTCGTATATATGTCGGTCATAATCTCTCTCACATGCTCTCACTATGCTCTCTCTCTCTCTCTCTCTCTCTCTCTCTCTCTCTCTCTCTCTCTCTCTCTCTCTCTCTCTATATATATATATATATATATATATATATATATATATATATATATATTGTGATGTTTTCAATTTGTTTCTTCTGCAAGTAGATAATATTGTATATTCTTTTTAACACCTGACTCACGTTTCACTGAAAAATATCAGTATCATCAGAGGTTTCTAAATGAATTAATAACAATCGAAATAATTCTATTAATATAAAATTAACGAATAATCGAATTTGTATCGATTTTAATGTAAATAAAGTAACTGATAATCGATTAAGGTCGATTAGTTAACGATTTGTTTTAATGTTTATTTTCTTCAGCAGCTGTTTTCTCGGTTATATTGGAAATTTTGTTTATATTTTATTCATTTTTATTTTTATTTTTTAGTAAATTTATAATTTTAAATAGATCGTCTTGTTTTGTTTTTATTTGGGTTTGTTCTTTAATTAATAAATTATTGTTATTGTGTTTGTAAATGTTAAGATTTTCCCAAATATTCATTTTTTGACCTCTTTGTATGTTTTTAATTAATTTTATATTTTCAATATTTGGAAACTGGTGGTTATTATTTAGACAATGTGTGGCTAAATTAGATTTATAAATATTTGGTTTTAAATATGCATTGCGGTGTTGAACGAATCTATCTCGTAGTTTTTTCTTCGTCTGGCCCACGTAAAATTTATTGCAATCTGGACATTCTATTTTATATATTCCATTTTTATTGTGAGTATTAGATTTAGTTTTAGGTTTTATTTTATTAAAAATTTTATTATCTGTATTATAAGATATTTTTAAATTAGTATCTTTAAATATTTTATTTAGTTTTTGAGTTATATTTCCGTAATAAGTGAAGGTTGTATATTTTATATTATTATTAATAGATGAATTTTTAAATGTAGTGTTTTTAGGAATTTTATTAGTGATTTTATGTTTAATTTTATTTTCTAATTTATTAATAGTTTTTATTTTGTATCCATTTTTAACTGCTATTTGTTGGATAATTTTTCTTTCTTTGTTTCTTTCTGTGTTATTTAATGGGATCCTAAGCATTCGGTAAATCATGGAATTAAATACTGTACTGCCATTTTGTGTTGGGGAGGATGATTAGAAGTATTTGGTATTACTAAGTCAGTTTGAGAAGGTTTCCTGTATATTGCGTATTCAAAATTTGTTTCATTTTTCTTTATTGTTAAGTCTAAATAATTTAATTTATTATTAGATTCTTCTTCTAACGTGAATTTTATTTTAGAATGTAAATTATTTATGGAGTTGAATATTGTAGGTAAACTAGATTCCTCTCCTTAAAACCCCACTGTTGGGTTCGTCAATTTGTTACTACACCTATGCCCATGTGTTTTGAATTATTTTAATTATGTAAATATCTGAGATATTTGGAGTTGTGGGGTATATTGATGTGATTAATTAATATTAGCTTAGCTCTCTAAGAAATATCAGTGTTAGTGTACCTGAAACTTAAACAATTAATGCGTTATTCTATAATTTCATCCAACCCTATTATACCTTGAAGAGAATTATGTCTAATTTTGTATTTTTACGCTCTCTCTTTGGTGTCAGATAATTCCGCTATAAGCGCTGTAGTATCGGCTCAACGAAACTTATAGGTTATTTCAATGTTTATGTTAACCAATTATTCTATACTTATTCAGTTACTTTTTTATTCCCAGCTCATTAAACCATACTCCAAATAACAAGATTTTGCAAATATATAAAGGTTCTTTATTTGTTTACTTCTTTAACATTGAACAAGATATGTTCTAATTAACATATGCTTGGGCTATAGATTGTATGAATCGATTGTTGATTATTCTGATCCTTTATTTAAATTTAGTTATATAGTGTGTTTTAATTTGTAATTAATTTAATTCAGGGTGTGAAGGTTCTTGTAACTGTGGGGAAGATTAAAAATACATAGATAAGAATGCAAGATTTACAAATTTGAAGTGTTGTGTAGTTAGTATGATTAATATAATAATAATTTACCAGACTAGAACGAAGCAAATCATGTAGGCGGTTGATTGATAATTTTACTGTTCTGGACAATTATGCCGTACGATTTTCTTTCTTCGGTTTAATAAAATGGAATTCTTGTCCTGTCCACTTCGGAATTGCAGCTCTCTGGATTGGTTTACAGCCCGATTGATGCTTCTTCTGCAACGCCAGGATCCAAATACGTTCTTCTCTCGGTTGAAGCAATTAGTGTTGTTCCGTGTATTTGAAAGGTTATAACTTCTGGTGTAGTGAATATTATTAATTGTGATACTGTTAATTCTTTCTATTTGGTTTAATATATCATCAGTTCCCTTCGGATATGGGACAGTTCAAGTTCTTCCTTGTACAATCCAGTTATTTATTCTCTATTGTGATTTCATACTGTAGTGTTATTTGGGTTAAACTGTACTGGCGATAGTCATAAATATTGTCATTAGGATTTTGTGTTTTACAATCGTGTCTGATAATTTAAAATATTCTGATTAAATAGATAATTCTTGGGTTTTTTAATCTCATCACATTCAGATCATCAAAGCCATTATTGTCAAATCAACAACTTCCTCTTTTTCTGTCGTCCCTAGCAACACATGACTTCTTCCTTCCACATGTTTTGAATATAGTGTTTATTTCATATATTTTTTGTCTATTCCTTATCAATTTGCTATCCTATCGGAATGTAACTTTACCAATAGTTGGTTTATTATTTTCTACACATATTCTGCTGGTTTTTTGATATAAGACGGTTTTTTTTCCTTTTTTATATTTAATCCACTTTCGATATTATATGTTATTAATCGATATCATGGCATTATGGTATTATCATAATTTGTATAAATTTTATTATATATCATTATTAATTTAATGTTTTTTCTAGCTCTTCAAATCGTATTCATTAATTATTATTAATTGATGTACCTAACCTTTATGTTATGAGTGGTTATATAGTGGTTTTGGCTGTTAGGCCTTTTATTGTAAACGGATCTACCTGTGTTTATAACTGGTACACATCTATAGCCCCTTTTACATAAATTCATACATATAATCAAATCTTAACTATTAACATTTACATAAACAATTATTTTTTCCATATCTAATAACAATTTTATCTTGACCTATGGATCACATATAAGAAAATTCAAATCTATTAACGTTAATTAGCTGCTTCACACTTCATTCTACAACAGTCATTGAATAATACATCTTGTTTCATTATCTTTCATTAACTCAACACATATTTGGTATAACATAACATAAACTTTATCATAACATTTGTTGTCACAAAATAATACTTCTTAACTCAAAATTCTTATTTGCTATTAGTAAATTATTGTTTCATTTTTTGTCTGCTTTTCACTAAATATATATCATCAACTATTGTCTAACTTACAGGTTCGGTTATTCTTGTTAATATTACCTTGCATCCTTATTTACCTTTATCTATGATTATAAATGTAATTATTAGATCTTTGTTCTATCATGGGGTTAAATATTGACTTGTTTATTATTCTGTGAACCTTGTTTTTATGTAACATGAATGCTAGCATTTCTGTTGCGTTACATATGCTCCCCCTCCTGAAAAAGTTTAGTTTACCTGAATGAAGTTTAGGTCAAATAAACTTGTCTTTTTCACATGCCTTTTCTTCATTTCATTGTTAATGGTTGACGATGGGATTTTCAATGTAACTTCATTAGACTAGTATTAATACTTTTTTTATTTAATAACATTTCATCATTCTTATTAACATTCTTGATCATTTTTAATTTCTGTAAACATTATTTGTTGATAGTTGGCTACAATATTCAATGATACATTAGTTTCACATCTCTTCTACTTATAATTACTATAATCACTGTATTTCTCAATTATTCTTCTGTCAACTCATTTCTTTCTGTATTCTTCGTCCTACTGTTTTGGAAACTGAAGTTATTCTTGCAACTATTCTAATATTCCTTAAATATTTAATTTCCCTAACAATCCCTAATACATGCGTTGGTACAGTTCAGAGAGGCACTGTTTGGCTTCATACTCTGCTGCTCACACCACATCTTAATACAGTACTGCTGGAATTCATCTACAGTCAGCTATAAAATATAATAATAATCTCCTAATAATCTCTTTAATTATTTAATAATAAATATTTGGGAAAAAATTTTTTTTTTCTTTGTTGCCTTTATATTTCTTCATTACTATCCTTCATATTTTGTGATTCCATTTTAGTTCCTTAAACATTCCTTGATATTGAATTTGACAGTTATCATTTGTAATCATTTTTGTTTTCATTTTTGTTGTGATTGAAATGCTAAGTATCTTCTTCATTTGTTTTTTCTCTGATCTCAATATTTTCTAAATAGTTGTTGTGTGATGATCATTATAACTGTATTTCTGACTAAATATATTCCTTAGCCCAACTACTCTTCTTTTTATCGTATTTCATTATTCTGGCTGTTTCTTTTTCAATGAATTATGTTCATAAATACTCTTTCTTTCTTGTCTTCTTTAACATTACATTGGTTACATTCAATCGTTTACTGAAGTTGTTTCCATCATTTGGCAATGTAGTATGTATTTTAGGTCATATGATTTTTTTTTTTTTCTTTATTTTGCATAGGTAGATTTGAGGTAAAAACTTGTATCTTGGGGTTTCATTATTCGTTATTCACACTATTTCTTTATAAACATTTAATAATAATTCTCGCTTTCTTCTGTAATCTTGGGATTTGTTATTCATTATTCACACTATTTCTTTATAAACATTTAATAATAATTCTCGTTTTCTTCTGTAATCTTGGGGTTTCATTATTCATTATTCACACTATTTCTTTATAAACATTTAATAATAATTCTCGCTTTCTTCTGTAATCTTGGGGTTTCATTATTCATTATTCACACTACTTAATACCTTCTTCATAACTATATTTTAATTCAGACTTACTTCATTTTGAATGACACGCATTTTTTTTTTTATTTTTTTTATTTTATGGTTCAACAAATTTTCTTTTATTTACAAGTGTTTTTTTTTTCAAATCGATAATAAGTTGTTCTTATTGTATTTTAGAATTTAGTGGTAGTATTCAATTCAAATTCTTTTTAAATTCCAAGTATTTTCTCTTCAAGACTGGTAATAAGTTGTTCTTATTATTTTTAGAATTTATTCATTAAATAATATTTCCGTATCTTGTCAATTGGTTGCCTGGTCAGTTTTCATAACATCAGTCCCACTTTTCTGGTTGACTGTTTCTTTTTCTAACCATGGTCCATTAATTCGACTGCACCCGTTGTCCGGATGACTGCAGTGTTCATACCAATTTTTTCACTTTTTACGTATCTTTTGTGCATGATACAAAGCCAGTACTGTAACTCGGCTGTTGCAAAGTCTTTATTTAATTCAGGGTATTCAGTTATATTTAGCTCCCTTTGAATTATCAGGTATCGTATCTCCTCTATTCTAATATAATTACTTGTATATCCTATCTTTCCATTCCCTTGGATATCTGGACTATTTACCAAATGTTTTACGGGTATCTTCCGTATTAACGATATAATTGACTAGGTCAAATATTCTCTAACCGTTATTTTCAAATAATATTTAAATTTATTTAAAGTTTTTGTGATTGTTCTATGGTGGGTTATTTTGGTTATTTTCATAACGTTTCTTCTATAATTCCTACCCTTACACAACTCCCTTTGTTCATTAATTGGGATGTTAAACGCACTAATTAATCCACCTTTCCTCATCTCCATTTCTTCTTTGGTATTGACTATTTTCTTTCTCCATATTTTCCTTATCTTCTGGATATTCTCTTCTATGGTCAGATTTATTATAATACCTTCGGAAGTGCTGTCTAGTGTTTTAGACATATTCTTTAAACACAGCTCCATTTCTTTATTTGTCTCCCCCTCGTATTTATCCACTTCTGGGCTAAGCGTGTTATCGTTTTCAAACTTCCCTTCGAAAGTTTCCATTATCTCATTATTGAACTGCTCCTTCTTATCCTCAATCTGCTTTAAACCTGCTTCGTTCATTTTTTCAATTCTTTCATCCATTCGCCTTAAGTTTTCTTTGTTCATTTGTAGGATTCCTTCCTTCATTTGTTTTAAACCCTCATCATTCCTATCTAACCTTTCGTGAATTTGGTTTAATCTTTCGTTCATTTGTTTTGTGGTTTCCTTAATTTCCTCATTTGTTTTCCTAAAATTCTCCTTGTTTTCCTCATTCATTTGTCTATTGCTTTCCATTATAATACTCAACAGCTCCTGCATACTCATGTCTTCCTTTTTGTTGGATTTATCTGGTTGGTCCCCTTGGGCAACTTCTTCAATTATTTCCTTTTCCTTGTCCGTAATTATTTCAGTTTCCGTTATTTCGTCTGTCTGTTGTTCCATTTCACTATCTGTTATTAGTTCTATTTCCTGTTCTTGTTCATCTATTTCCTTCTCCGTTTCTCCTGCCCTAATCCTTGATCTACCTCTGGTATGCATGTTTATTCTCCCACAGTTGCCTGCTCTGGTTAAGTAATATTAGTATAGTTATAGTTACTTAACTTAAGCCCTACACAAGTTGAGCGCCAATTTGTTGGTACTCACTCGCGTCACCTAATTAGGTCCCACGTTATGAGCGTCAATTTGTAGGTACTCACCCGCGTCACCTAATTAGGTCCCACGTTATGAGCGTCAATTTGTAGGTACTCTCGCGTCACCTAATTAGGTCCCACGTTATGAGCGTCAATTTGTAAGTAAACCCTCGGCTCTTACGGTTGCGGTGTTCTCGTTCTTTCAGCCCCAACGTTGCCAGCGTCAATTTGTAGGTAAACTAGATTCCTCTCCTTAAAACCCCACTGTTGGGTTCATCAATTTGTTACTACACCTATGCCCATGTGTTTTGAATTATTTTAATTATGTAAATATCTGAGATATTTGGAGTTGTGGGATATATTGATGTGATTAATTAATATTAACTTAGCTCTCTAAGAAGTATCAGTGTTAGTGTACCTGAAACTTAAACAATTAATGCGTTATTCTATAATTTCATCCAACCCTATTATACCTTGAAGAGAATTATGTCTAATTTTGTATTTTTACGCTCTCTCTTTGGTGTCAGATAATTCCGCTATAAGCGCTGTAGTATCGGCTCAACGAAACTTATAGGTTATTTCAATGTTTATGTTAACCAATTATTCTATACTTATTCAGTTACTTTTTTATTCCCAGCTCATTAAACCATACTCCAAATAACAAGATTTTGCAAATATACAAAGGTTCTTTATTTGTTTACTTCTTTAACACTGAACAAGATATGTTCTAATTAACATATGCTTGGGCTATAGATTGTATGAATCGATTGTTGATTATTCTGATCCTTTATTTAAATTTAGTTATATAGTGTGTTTTAATTTGTAATTAATTTAATTCAGGGTGTGAAGGTTCTTGTAACTGTGGGGAAGATTAAAAATACATAGATAAGAATGCAAGATTTACAAATTTGAAGTGTTGTGTAGTTAGTATGATTAATATAATAATAATTTACCAGACTAGAACGAAGCAAATCGTGTAGGCGGTTGATTGATAATTTTACTGTTCTGGACAGTTATGCCGTACGATTTTCTTTCTTCGGTTTAATAAAATGGAATTCTTGTCCTGTCCACTTCGGAATTGCAGCTCTCTGGATTGGTTTACAGCCCGATTGATGCTTCTTCTGCAACGCCAGGATCCAAATACGTTCTTCTCTCGGTTGAAGCAATTAGTGTTGTTCCATGTATTTGAAAGGTTATAACTTCTGGTGTAGTGAATATTATTAATTGTGATACTGTTAATTCTTTCTATTTGGTTTAATATATCATCAGTTCCCTTCGGATATGGGACAGTTCAAGTTCTTCCTTGTACAATCCAGTTATTTATTCTCTATTGTGATTTCATACTGTAGTGTTATTTGGGTTAAACTGTACTGGCGATAGTCATAAATATTGTCATTAGGATTTTGTGTTTTATAATCGTGTCTGATAATTTAAAATATTCTGATTAAATAGATAATTCTTGGGTTTTTTAATCTCATCACGTTCAGATCATCAAAGCCATTATTGTCAAATCAACAACTTCCTCTTTTTCTGTCGTCCCTAGCAACACATGACTTCTTCCTTCCACATGTTTTGAATATAGTGTTTATTTCATATATTTTTTGTCTATTCCTTATCAATTTGCTATCCTATCGGAATGTAACTTTACCAATAGTTGGTTTATTATTTTCTACACATATTCTGCTGGTTTTTTGATATAAGACTTTTTTTTTCCTTTTTTATATTTAATCCACTTTCGATATTATATGTTATTAATCGATATCATGGCATTATGGTATTATCATAATTTGTATAAATTTTATTATATATCATTATTAATTTAATGTTTTTTCTAGCTCTTCAAATCGTATTCATTAATTATTATTAATTGATGTACCTAACCTTTATGTTATGAGTGGTTATATAGTGGTTTTGGCTGTTAGGCCTTTTATTGTAAACGGATCTACCTGTGTTTATAACTGGTACACATCTATAGCCCCTTTTACATAAATTCATACATATAATCAAATCTTAACTATTAACATTTACATAAACAATTATTTTTTCCATATCTAATAACAATTTTATCTTGACCTATGGATCACATATAAGAAAATTCAAATCTATTAACGTTAATTAGCTGCTTCACACTTCATTCTACAACAGTCATTGAATAATACATCTTGTTTCATTATCTTTCATTAACTCAACACATATTTGGTATAACATAACATAAACTTTATCATAACATTTGTTGTCACAAAATAATACTTCTTAACTCAAAATTCTTATTTGCTATTAGTAAATTATTGTTTCATTTTTTGTCTGCTTTTCACTAAATATATATCATCAACTATTGTCTAACTTACAGGTTCGGTTATTCTTGTTAATATTACCTTGCATCCTTATTTACCTTTATCTATGATTATAAATGTAATTATTAGATCTTTGTTCTATCATGGGGTTAAATATTGACTTGTTTATTATTCTGTGAACCTTGTTTTTATGTAACATGAATGCTAGCATTTCTGTTGCGTTACAATATTTTATTTATATTTATACCATTGTTTTGGGAAATGTACAGAGTGTCATCAACGTATCTAAAATAACATCCTAATGGGTCGTTTAATTTTATTATATTTATTATTTGTTCGTCAAGTTTTTGTAGGAAGATTTCTGATATGATAGCGGAGGTTGGGGCTCCCATAGCAAGGCCATCTGTTTGATAGTACAATTTGTTGTAGTTAACTGTTTAATGTATGTGTTACTTTCGTTATTTGTTTTCAGATTATTTATTATAATATTTATAGTTTCTTCAATGGGAATGTTTGTATACATGTTTGATATGTCGAATGAATATAATTTTGTATTTCTGTTTACTTCTACATTTATTAGTTGTTTCGTGAGTTCGATACTATTTTTTAAATTGTGTTTTGCTGGAAGTTCAATTTTATGTTTTAAGATTTGAGTTAGTAATTTTGATATTTTATAATTTGGTGCGGTCCTAGCGTTTATTAAAGGTCTGATAGGTTTATTGACTTTGTGTAATTTTATTAAAGAATTTAATTTTGGTGCACAACGATTATCCATTTTATATTTAAAGGAGTCTTTAGGATTTATGATTTGGTTACTATTTTTTAGTATATTTGTTATTTGTGTTTGATATTTATTTGTGGGATCTTTATTTAATGTTATGCAATTATTATTAACTATAAATTCTTCTGTTTTATCATCTAAATCTTTCTGAGAAATTATTATTGTACTATTACTCTTATCAGCTTTGGTTAAAGTGAGGTTATTAGTCGTTAGTTTCTGTTTTATGTTATTAATGGTTTTATTTTGTTTATTTTTATTTTTAATATGATGATTTTGGTTATTATATTTTTTGATATCTTTTTGATATATAGAATGTCCAGATTGCAATACATTTTACGTGGGCCAGACGAAGAAAAAACTACGAGTTAGATTCGTTCAACACCGCACTGCATATTTAAAACCACATATTTATAAATCTAATTTAGCCACACATTGTCTAAATAATAACCACCAGTTTCCAAACATTGAAAATATAAAATTAATTAAAAACATACAAAAAGGTCAAAAAATGAATATTTGGGAAAATCTTAACATTTACAAACACAATAACAATAATTTATTAATTAAAGAACAAACCCAAATAAAAACAAAACAAGACGATCTATTTAAAATTATAAATTTACTAAAAAATAAAAATAAAAATGAATAAAATATAAACAAAATTTCAAATATAACCGAGAAAACAGCTGCTGAAGAAAATAAACATTAAAACAATTGTTAACTAATCGACCTTAATCGATTATCAGTTATTTTATTTTACATTAAAATCTATACAAATTCGATTATTCGTTAATTTTATATTAATAGAATTATTTCGATTGTTATTAATTCATTTAGAAACCTCTGATGATACTGATATTTTTCAGTGAAACGTGCGCAGGTGTTAAAAAGAATATACAATATTATCTACTTGCAGAAGAAACAAATTGAAAACATCACAAATTATATAATTACTGCAACAAACTTCGAGTTACTTATATAGAAAAAAATATATATATATATATATATCTCAGTCTTGTATCTTTCTGACTCATACAGCACCTTCTCACTCACGTTAACCACTCGGGCGCTCTGTCTCTCTCTCACTCTATTCTAAACAGATATATACCACAAATCTAACATGAGACGTGTACATACACACATGCTAGCACTACATACGTCGTGCGCACACACACAACAAAACAACCTCACAAGCCAACTACATTTTCGAGAATCCATACACAAATATAACACCATTTTATTCTCTTCTTTTTATCATCTAAGTGTAAATTATGCACAACGGAGATGCCCACTGTGTGTGTGTGTGTGTGTGTGTGTGTGTGTGTGTGTGTGCATGTGCGTGTAGTGCTAGCGTGTGTGTATGCACACGTCTACGTGTTAGATTTGATAGAGAGAGAGAGAGAGAGAGAGAGAGAGAGAGAGAGAGAGAGAGAGAGAGAACATAATGAGAGCATGTGAGAGAGATTATGACCGACATATATCGAACTACATTGACTATGGTACTCTGTATAGACCAAGTTCCAGGTAAATAACATTGTACGAAATGTAAATATTAAGTAATAACCATTTTCATATAATAGATCTGTTATCTATAATGTTGTGTTATAAAGTCTGTAACCCTTTAATACAAGTTGGTAAATCATTTCTGTTATCGTGTGCATAATTCTCTATTTTATATGAGGATGATAGTGTAACAAAAATGGTGAGTGTTTTATAGAGTGCCAATCGTGGACAATGACAAGTGAGAGGGAGAGAGATAGATAGAGAGAGAGAATGAAGAGAGATAATGAGAGGGAGAGAGAGAGAATGAAGAGAGATAATGAGAGGGTGAGAGATAGAAGGGTGGAAGAGTGAGAGAGGGAAGAAGGGAGACAGTGAGTGAGATGTAGGAGAGAGAGAGAGAGAGAGAGAGAGAGAGAGAGAGAGAGAGAGAGAGAGAGAGAGAGAGAGAGAGAGAGAGAGAGAGAGAGATTGGGGTGATAGTGAGTGATAGATTGATTTCAGGTTAGAGTGAGAGGCTGTGAGAAGGACTGGCAGGGGGAGAATGGGTGAGACTGAAGGCTGATTGTGGACATATACATAAATTACATTATTCTATAGTACTCTTGACTATATTTTATAATATGATTACAATTATTATCCAAGTTTACCTGTTAGTAAAATTTACCAGAAACTTTTGTTTGTAACCTTTGTCAACTATCTGATTTAAGTCGTAATGTTTTACAGTATTGTGTAAATTGTATGTTTCTAAATTATGATTGTTTGTTAACACCAGTAGGGAGTGAAACATGGTAAAAATAACTTTTAATAATTACGTAGTGAACATCCCCTAATCTGTTTTCGTTATAGGTAATATATTACTTTGCTATATGTTGACTGTTGTAGGTATAAACAATTTATGTACCAATCTAATATCCAATTGTTGATTACTGTTTGTTTAATTAATTAAAATAACATTACAGTTAGTAATTTAAATTGTAATACTGTATAAATTAAGTTCTCTCATACTATAATTTGTTCGTTTTCTTAAAGATAATTTGAAGATGTAAACAAACTATCATAAGTCTTCACATATAAAATGATACATACATACGCATGCACACACTCACATCACCAACATGTTCACCCAAATATTTAATTGTTTCGTTATGTTTTGATATTTCTATTGTATTTCATACACAGGTCCTGAAGATGACAATAAATATTGTCGAAACGTCGACGCAAAATAGCTAAAATTTGTATTATTGACCGATCCTCACTAACCATCCACTAAAACATTCATTGATTGACGGTCACTAAAAATGTAATGATTTAATTTACAGAATGTTACTATCATGGACAATGCCCCCCCACCTATGGTGCAAGCGAATAGAGCACTGTTAAATGCAAACAAAGGATAGGTTGACTGGTTGTAGCACCGTGGAGCTGTAGCAGTCATTGTGGAGTTGTATCTAGCAGGCCAAACAATGACTAAGGGAAACGTTCTCGAAATTGTTGACTGCAACAAACTGGTGACACCATAGTATTGCATTGATGAAGTAGCGAAAAACGTGGACATGAAGTGATAGGCTTACCACCTGACCAATATCACTTTAACCCAACTAAAATTATACGGAATCATGTAAAAGGGTATGTTACTGACTATAATAAAAAATGTATAATATCTGAAGTACCACAATGCATCTGAAATACACTGACTGGCCAAGCAATACCAGGAATAACAGCTGATGACTGGAAGAAAGAAGTTTTGCATATGGAATCAGATATCATACTTGTCATCATCATCATCATCATCACTGGCTTAACAGCCCTTTGTGGTCCCTGGCCTTCTTCAGAAGATTTTGCCATTTTTCTCTATTCATAGAATATTCTTCCAGTTTCTAATTCAAAGAGTACTGATGTTCTGACTCAACCTGTCCCTCCATCTCAGTTTTTGCCTTCCAAATTTCCTTTTACCTTCTGGCTTTGCATTAAATATCTTCTTAATAACTCTGCTTTCACAAGCATGTATAATGTGTACAGCCCATTCTAATCTTTAAATGTGACCACATCAGGTTTATCATACAAATTATAGAGCTCTAAGTTATATCTTTTCCTCCAGACTCCCCCCTCTTCCACTGGACCACAAATTTGCCTGAGGATCCTCCTTTCAAATATATTTAGTTGTCTCTCATCTCATCTAGGTAGAATCCATGTCTCTACTGGGCCATGCAGTCCACGCATAAGTCAGTACTGGGCGCACTAGGACCTTATTCTACAATACCTTGGTCTTACGTTGTATTAACTGAGACTTCAGATGTTTTCTGAGGCCTTGCACATACCTATTTGCTGACGCTTTCAGATTTCTATGCTAATATTATTTTTACAGTTAATTTCTGATCCTATTTCTAAATTTTTAGGGCCCACACAACAGTTTTTTTCTTGTCACTGGCATACACTCTATTTTCCCTGATTGATCTGCAGATGCATTCTTGTTGCAGCTTTCTCCAATTTCACAAAGGCTTTCATCATAGCTGTGCTTGTTCTTCCTATAATGTCAATGTCATCTCCATAAGCCAGAATTTAAACTGGCTTATAAAAAATGTTTCCCTTGTGTTAATGCCTGCATCTCTAATGACTTTCTCTAAAGCAATTAAAAAGAAGGCAAGCTAAAAAGAATCTCCTTGTCAGACCCCTTTCCTCATGTGCACAGGGTCAGATAGCCTCTTTTGGATTTTTACATTACATTGAGTGTTCTTCATTGTGGTCTTAACTAGGGTGATCAAATTTTCTGGTATCTTCAACTCAGCCATCCATTCCTGAATACAAATATTCCCTATCTATACAGTATTCCCTCGCCAACCGCGGGGGTTAGGTTCCTACAAAACATCGTGGTTAGTGAATCCGCGGTTGGTGAAGTTAACTTTATATGGGAAAAGTAAGGTTAGGGGAATCTGAAACAAAGCCAGAAATATAAAATACTGTACGACTCTTTATTATACAGTATACACTACATTGTTCGAATGTATAAAACCAGTCCAGTGATTTCAAATAGCTGACAGTTACTTAAATTATAAAAATTTTCAAAATGTTTAAAATACATACTGTTACATTACGTATAACGAAAAAGCCGCTAAGACAAGGAAAAAATAGCGGCCAGTTTTTAGTGCTAAGTAAGTCCAGTTTTATAGCTTACTACAATTTTCAACTTAAAATTTTAAAATAAAACCAATTTTTAACACACAAACAATTTAAACGCAAAATTTTGTTCAAACACCCTAACCTGTTCAAAACATCAAGCTTTTTCTCCAGCGGTAGTACATTCCTAGCCCTTTTGGCTAGCTTATCACCGCCAATTATGTTTTCCGAACGTTTGGAACACATTATGACAAAAGGATAGTTTATAAAAGAGTAAATTAACACTATATAATAAGAACAACGAACATTAAAAACTAAAGAACACGCAATACGTCACGGCAGAAGAGCAATGCGCGACTGACTGACATCAATCCGATTTGAAGGGATATGTGTGCACGAAGCACTGCCTAGCGGATGCTACTACAAACCGCGTATAAGTGAATTCCAGCCCCACGGTTGGAAACTACTGTGCATTTATAAAACCGCGTATAAATGAATTCCGTGATTGATTCAATAAAATAAAATAAAATGAGAAGGTATATGAAAAATACACAAACAAATAATAAAGAAAAGAAAATGAGAAATATTAAACTCAAATGATGATGAAAAAGACACAAACAAATAATAAATGTAAAGGACCAGTATTAAAATCAAATAAAATAATCCCAATTAAAGTACACTAACCAGAGAAATAGATATGAAATGTATTGAATAACTCTATAATGATAAGTGAATCAGAAAATGAAATTTGTTAAAATACTAACTAATAATTGTGAATAAAACAATAAAAAACCCAGAAGTGAGAGATAGGTAGGAAGTGAGGGTGATTAAGTGAGTAAAGAGAAATCAATATTAGGGAATAACCACTAGTAACACTCAAGTACAATAAAAAAGTCCAAAGTGCCAGTGTAAACCCAAAATAAATAGAAAACCCAACATTTAGGTATAGACACCTAAAACCAGTGAATAACACTATAGTTTAATGGTGAAAAATACCAAAAAATGAGAATGTTATTGTTATTATAATTAAAAGTGATAGTAGATTAGGAATACAGTGGTATTCAGGGTAAAAATCCCATAATGATTAAAAATGTTATTGTTACAATGGTTAGGTAGAAAAAAATATATAATAAATGTTAAAAGAAAAATATACTAAATAATATAATTCCAAAATAAGTAAAACATCCTTGGATCTTAAAATATTCAAAGGGATAATTAGCAAGATAAAATAAATGGTGTTCTAATGTTCTTCACCAAGATAGTTATTTGTTCAATTAAGTTTATAAGAAGGAATATGGCTGAAAAAAGTAAACAGACCATAAACCTAATTTTTGTGTTATGTTTTCTAAGTGATATTAAATGATAGACCAGTTATAAAAAATGGCAATATAGATAAGTAAGGAGATAAAATTTTACAAACAATAATAATAATCTTCAGAGTAAAGACAGGAAAGGAAATTAGAGAATAATAGACAGGCCATGATTTTGTAAAGTGTTAAGAACATACAATTATTGTAAAACAGCCCAAATTAATTCAAAATGTAAACAAGTCATAAGTGACACCAAGCAAAACATATGTAAATATAAAATAATCTTTAATTTGTGTAAAATAAGAAGATATAGCCAATTACTACTTAGGCCTATAAAATGCCTAACTGTATAAATCCAAAATCAACAAATTATAAGAAATTAACTTCTTGGATTTCGTTGTCCATGACGTGTCCGTTACTTAACTAAATATCACTATTGTATTGACAACTCGGAACACTAAGTTTTTTATAAGTAAAATCGTAAAGTTTTACCTTACACCCTAAACTGGTTTTCACCTTTAAAAGGCTTCTTCTGAAGAAGTAGCCTTCTTCAGAATTTAATTTCTGAAGAAGCCTTTTAAAGGTGAAAGCCGGTTTAGGCTGTAAGGTAAAACTTTACGTTTTTACTTATAAAAAATTTAGTGTTCTGAGTTGTCAATACAATAGTGATATTTAGTTAAGAAATTAACTATTGTATTAGAAAATCCAGGACAAGTAACTAGTTAAGTACAATTAGTGAATCATAATTAAGATGTCAAAGTTAAATTAACAACATAAAAAAAGAGAAGAAATGTAATTATATAGTATTAATGTTATTGTCAAAACTTTAATACATAAACAAACCCAGCTTTGTGAGATGTCAAAATGATCTTTGAAAGAAAATATAAACAGTTGTGATAATATCTCATACATAGATAAGAAGACAGAAGAATAATAGTAATCAAAAGATATTTAGTCATTTTGAATTAAAATTCAAATATTATAACAATAGACATAAAATATGATCAGCCAATGAGAGACAGACCGTTGCCATAACAACGGAACGTTATTTATTATAATTCCATTAAAAGGAATTAGTTCATTATTGACGCTCAAGACAGATAGAAGCCAAACCATAGTCGACTCAATTTTAATTTAAAACAGTCAAAAATCAATCAAAATTTAATAAAATGAAGACGCAAGAAGTCTGATGAAGAACTAGTGAATTCAACAGACACCACAGACCAGATTTTCAAATTCTAAATTAATTATTTAATCCACATTATCACAAAAAGAAGCCAGGCGTACTCCAAATCATGAATGATGGAAGATTGATGATCAAAAGGACCCAACCTAACTAGAACTGAGTTAGAACTGGCTTCACCCGAATTCAACAGATTTGATAAGTATATCTGAAATACCCGAATTTATGGAATAAATTCTTATTAACTTTTTCTCACAACACAAACAACTCTCACTACGAACTGATAATCAAATTTCTTTCAAGGATTAATTGAAAATAAAAAACTAAACTTGTATGAAACCAGAAAATAATATAAATTACGAATTCTTAACACACACTTTTTAACACTTCAGGAACGAATTGTAATTAAATCTTTTAGTATATAAGTACCATCAATGTAAGGTAGTGTACTTTATTATCATCTTATTAATATTTTTTTGTAACCAAAAGAACTCAGATTAAACGAACATTAAGAAAATAAACACAAAATGACAGCATGTCGATCTAGTAACGTTTAATCAACTTTAGCCAACCTGGGAAAAATTGTCTATTTATTGCCGGAGCAACTTGTTTAATAACAGTATATAATTTTGTATTGAATTGAATAAGTGATAATTTCACGTTAATAAACTAGTACTGAGTTGTAATAACCGTCCTTTATTTCATTGTAAATAGCATTATAAAGTTTGTGTACTTTAGCGACGAGCGAAATTGACGGCCAGCGTTAGACGTTGGCAGCACGGTGAACTACTAGCGAGATTCATACGCCTGCCAATTGTGAGGGTAATTTGAATCAGTCAACACCGTCAAGAACGACCGCTCGATTACATTTTTTTAAATTGTTTTCATAAACAATTTGGCGCCACCCGGGAATGAAATATACTCATTAAAGGACAGGTAAGGTCTACACTCGCGAGATATAGTACTGGTAATTTGTGAGATCACGACGAACATCGTCAGCGTAACAAAAAGTAAGTAAGTAAACGTAAAGTAACGACTACAACGTGTGGGGCTAACACACGATAAAAACACTCATTTTTACAGACTACGACAGAGTGTTCTTGTTACAATATATATATATATATATATATATATATAAAATAGGGTTACTACAGCTAGTGCCATCTCCCTTCCTTCAACCTGGCTTTCCAATTCTTGTGATGTTCCCATTGTCCTTCCTCAAGTCCTATACGTTGCATAGATTCATCCACTTTGCCCCTCCAAGATCTTCTCGGTCTTCCCCTTTTTCTCCTTTCTAATGGACTCCATTCCATCACTTTGTTGATCTACCTATTTTGGGCTCTCTGGACATGACCGTACCACACCAATCTTTTTTCTTCGATGTAGTCAATTACACTTCTTTCCATTTCCATTCTTCTTCTGATCTCTTCGTTTGTTATTCGGTCTGCTCTCGTTATTCCACAGCACCTCCTGCAATATTCCATCTCTGTTGCAAGAACCTTTCTTTCATTCTTCTTGTTAATAACCCACACTTCCGCTGCATACTCTTCGTCTTGTTTGTGTTTTTGCCTTAGTAGTTGAAGTTATCAACTGGACTTCGAAAATCATCAGGAGAACTGGCCCCCCCCCCGTATCCGACGGGGCTCCCTCTAGTTGAGGTGTGGATTTCCACCCAGGGATTATCTTTATTATTTTTCATCCTCCTTTTGTCTTTCAAACTCTTTTGATTTTTTGTGTGTTTGGTTGTTTATACCTAAATGCCACAACCCCCATTTTGGATGGCCTTTTTGTTTGGCCACCCACTGTGGATCTGTCACCATTTGCAGCCTCTCACTCTGAGCCAGACGCTGCTTGTTGTGTAGTTTTGGTCAGCCCCAGGTATTTCATTTCCCCAGTACCACCCATATCTGGGAGGCATTCCTCTATCTGCCACCTGGGGAGGCGCCCGATGAAGGACTAGCAACCCCACATGGTAGTTGTCATTTTAACTACAGTTAAAAAAATATATTATGTATTAACTGATTCACAAACACATTGTGGGCAACAAAACCAAAGAAAATAAAAGTAACTGCAATAGAAGGAGACAAAAAGACATTGTGGTTACTTAGAATGTTTAAAGCTTACTGTTATTATACAAATTAAAATGATACTTCCATGTATTACTGTTCCGTCAAAATGTCTAGGTATGCATACAGCACATGTATGTTCTTACAAGTAATTGTGTGTGTCTTGAAGACCTTTACGTTTAAAAATAAGAAAATGGAAACAAGCAAAATGAGCTAAGATAAGAACAACCTTGGACAATCAAACTTTGTAAGAGATGTTGCAGTGTCAGAACATACTTGTACATTCAGAGTGTTCCATGAATCTTCACTTAATATCCAGAATCTTGCACCACATCCATTGTTCCTAAGTCTCAATACAGCTTCATTTGTATCACCCAATAACACTCTACCACACTCTATACTACTGCTCCATGTTTCCTCATGTACAGCTATCAGTGACAGTTGTTTGGCCGGAACTGAAACAAACTTTTATTATCAGAGTCAAACATATGTACAGATGAAACAAATAATGTAAAGTAAATATACTACAGGTCTAGTGACAGAATGTTTTTCTACATCTTAGATGACAATGATTATAGCATAATAATTGAACAATATGAATTATAAATTCTTGGCTATAAATAATGTATTATCAAAATATGTAAGAACGATTGCAGTAAGCTTAAAAACAGACAAAGTTCAGTGGAAACTTAAATGTTTCCATCTGAGATGACAACTTGTGTTTTATGTTATTTAAATCTTGTTTGTATTACCTTTCAGATATGGAGGCGGTATGATTGCTTTGATGGGAATATTTACGTCTTCACCATTTTCAACTCTAATCAATAACTGATCACTGAAGTCTTCATTTGAAACACAGCAGAATCTGATGACAATATCAATAAAGTTACCTGAAGCTAAAAGTTTGGTCCATCCTGGCCGGCATTTCCACTGGATACTGAATGGAGAACTTTTACTTAATGGCAAAATGCTGAAGCGACAAGGATTGTCAGAAACATTTTGAACTTTCACACGGAACTGTAAAATGTACACAGTTTTTGTTTGTTTATAAATTTTTATAAGCATTGTTGCACACACACATACACACACACATACACATAAAACTGCTAGTCAATAAATCTAATTTAATCCAATAACTAAATATGGCTACCCATTTAAATGGAAATATTGTGATAACACCATCATCACATTACGGCATAGACAAGGTGCTGCCTGTTCTGCCTTCAAAGATCCTCCAGCCATCTCTTCTGGGTCATATAAATGTTTACATAACACTGCATTTTTATCTACCATTCTATGAGGTCCAAAAATGCAATTACTGTTACACGGATTACAATTCCAGGTTCTTACTGTGACACAAGGCAACTGTGACTCAGGGATCTGGAATTTAATTTGTAGGTAGCATTGCTCAAACAATTGAATAGTCAGCAAGCATGTCCAATTATAAATACATGTGTTTTGAACTCAGTGTTGAAACAACAGTTGAAATCTACAGTCATATTCAAAGAATCCTGTAATCAAAACAGTTAGATTACTCTACACTAAATCAAGCCCTTACTGATGACTGCAATGGAGTATCAGTATTGTCTGGAATGTTAACTGGTACATTTCTCAGAAAGATGAAAAATAACTGTCCATGAATAAATTCTAGCAGATCAAGTAAATGATAAAATGTCAGAAAAACACATGTTATAATTTTCCTAAAGCAGAAATCTACTGTCCTTAGCAGAAAAAAAGTAAAACAAAAGTAGAATTTTTTATCATACTGTCAAGGAGAAGATTTGTTTATCACCTATGTATTATATTAAAATGATTGCAAAATACTATTACAAAATTTGTTTAATAAACTAAAAGTGAGAAAAGCACATCTGACTGAAAGCCTTTGAGACAACTCAGAATTTCTAAACTGAATAATGTAGTGTATTTAAAATACAGTATGATTTCTTTTAAAGGTAAATTTAGAAGGTCTTTTATACCATATTTATAAAAATACCACTGGCTTTTATAAATATTTATATTTTTGTAAAATGGTATTTACAATACCATTGATTTATAAAAATGATCTGTTATAATTAAAATGAAATGCTTTAATAATAAAAACGTTTTAAAACAAATAATTTTCCAAAATCAACCCTTTTCAATACAAATATTCAATTAGGTATAAACTTTGCTAATTCAGGAAGTGATGAAATGATTAAATGGAAACTGGTTATTCCAGATAATCAATGCTCTACTATGTAAATCTTGTACACATGCCAACTACACAAATTAGAAACAAAATTTAATTTTAAATGGCTCTTGTGATCAACACAATCAACTAAACAATCACTGCTATATAGAATTTAAAAAATATATATTAAAAATTATATATATATATATAAATATTTATTAAAAGATAACTTGTTAGCATACTTTATAACTGTTACCAGCTGTATAGTTTTTGAAGAAAATACATTTAGGATCAGCTACAAGGATAACAGGCTTTGACTTTTCTTGACTTGGAAATTGTTGTGAGGCATTAAAACAATTTGTTTTTCTAAAGACAAACAAAAATAAATTATTAAATTAAAAAAATAAATAAATTGAAATTGCTTAGTTTCAGTACAGGTGTTTTTATACATATACATATCTTACAGCTACTTATTATAGCTTACAGTTATAATGCAATCTAAAAACATCATCACACTTTTTGGTCACTAACAGTGACAGATCTAATGAAATAACTTTTCAAGATCTTCTTTTCTCAACTTTTGTCCTCTTTTGGTATTTATTCACCATTTTACTACATTCTCTCTTCCTTTTTTTCTGACCAAACAATTTCTGTTCTATCTCATATTTCTTACATCCCCTGAATGATTTAATTATTTTCCAAACAGTGTCCCTGTTTAGTCATTTTTCTTAGATTCTTCCAACTTCTATGAACCAATGGACCATATAAATAAACAGAAGCAAAACCTTATAATTGCAAAATTTGAAGCAAATCCTTCAAGTGTTATGAACAAAAAGTGGAATAATTTACCTTATTGACACCGTCCAGTGACTTCAAGTTGTATATTTATGACGCGTTTCGAGTCATATGACCCTTCATCAGATAATTATCACTCACAAGGAGATCATCAAATATTAAAATTCACAAAAAACACACATATGTACAATTGTAAAACTTATACGAGCATCCGACACAGTGCACTGCGCGAACGCGTGTCTCGCCGTGTTATCTCATAATCGATTGTAGAGCGGTGTCATATAACGGGTTTGATTTGAAATTTAATTTATCGTTAAGTATGCCATCATTAGTAACTGGTTATTATGTCCACTATAGATTTCAAATTCTTCCCATGCATCCATATAATGACCCTTATTACAATAATGTAAGGGAATTAAGTTCGTATTAAAATTCGTGTACGAATGGTTGCATGTAATTAAATGTCGTGTGAAATTAGACTTTATATTATCTATAGAAACACCTTTATTGATGAGATTATGTGGAGTGTGTTCCCAAAACCTTTTAATAAAAGGTCTCCCCGTTTGACCAATGTAGAAACATTCACAATCATTACATATCAATTTATATACACCCGTCCTTGACTCTATTTGTGTGTGAATAGCTTGGCGAACCGAATTCCAAAGGCTATTATTGGTTTTAAAAATGGTGGTGAAACCAAGCCTATTAAAAACAGACGTTAGAATTTCTGGCATTATCTCCGTGTATGTGGTTGAGATGTACTTATTTTTGGTTTTTATATTATTTAATTGTTTGGATTTCTTAGCCTTGTGTTTCCTAAGAATGTTATCCACCATCCGGCAATCATAACCATTAGCAGCAGCAATATGTTTAATTGTATTTAATTCATCATTAAAATTGTTAGCATCGAGGGGGACACTTAAAAGCCTATGTACGAAACTATTATACGCTGCTAATTTTTGCGAATGTGGGTGGTGGGAATCCACATGTATAGTCACATCGGTGGTGGTGGGCTTTCTGTACATTCCAAATTTCAGGTTGTTGTGCTGTTTAGTTATGGTTAAGTCCAAAAAATTTAGTTCATTATTTACTTCGGTTTCCATGGTGAACTGGATATTGTCATTTACAGCATTCAAGCTGTTTTTCAAAGTGCTTAGCTGGCGTGCAGTACCATTGAAAATCAAAAAAGTGTCATCAACATAACTTGTGATTATTAAGAAAGTAATTGTTCTCATAAGAGTTCAAATAAATGTCAGCCAACAAGCCGGACAATGGTGAGCCCATAGCAAGTCCGTCTCTTTGAATATAATAACGTTCATTAAAAGTAAAATAATTTTGTTGTAAGATAACTCTCAGTAGTCAGTCAGTGCTTTTTGTCTGTTTTTACATTTTACGAGGTAGTTACTATCGCACACGTCTTTACACAGTGAACAAACATAGTCATCCGTTGGGTTGTGGAATTTTGTCTATGCACATATTTTGTGGTGGAAGCCATGTATCGCATTTAACTGATTAGAAAAACTGCGAACGCAATATAATTGATCAAGCTCGCCATTCCCCAACAACACAGAATATTCAATAGTAAGCAGATCAAAGCATTAAAAATTCGATCGATCAATTGTAGTCGCTACTGCTTGCTATAGGCTATCCATATAGCTATTGATGCTATCGGTTACTTCCCATTCGGGTTCGCACTTGTTTTTTTTTTAATGTTTATTAAGTTTTCTTTACAAATTTTTCCTGGCATAAAAGACATGCCCTAGATTAATGTTATGAAAACTGAAAAAAAGTGCTTCTATTACGCGGATAAATACGGTATGTCCATTTTATCTGGTGGAAGAATGAATTTCCAGATTTTTTCTGAATTCCCTGACATTTCCCGGTTTTCCCGTGATTTATCGAATTCCCCGACATTTCCTGGTTTCCCCGGTTTTCCATACGAGTGGACACCCTGCATGTATATTGTAACAAATTTACAAATAATGAGATGTTTATATTTGTTAAATTTATAAATTTATGTGTAAAAAATTTTTGTTTGTAAATTTTTTTTAAATTAATTAAATTTAATTAATTAATTATGTTCTGTGGTGTTCCGAATTTTTTGTTAATTGTTTTAATTAATTTAACTCCTTTTGTGTATTTTGAAATCCTCTCGCCAGTTAATAAGATTGTCTCTAATAACAATCGATAGGTGTACTTTCCTATTTGGAGGTTATCTTCCTTCTTATTGGTGAAATTCTGGTCGTTTCTGTTCAATTAAAGTTATATTTTATACTAATTATTAAGTAGGAATAAATGAGATTCAATTTTATAGAAATTACTGAAGTTTATTAACACCACAAATATTTATTTTATCGACTCTCTATCGATTTATAAATCGATTCTCAGGGTACCAATATTGTACAATTATTTATGTTCGGGTTCTTTTAACAGTTATTTTAGGTATAGTCGGCGAGAAAGGGCAAAGTATTAAAAGTATAACATTACAAAATATATTCACTTAAAAAATTAAAATACATATATGTTATTCAAGATATAATGTTAAGTAAGATGCGTTCATACGGTTCTGTTGAATAGACTGTGTCGCTTTGGATTGTGGGAAATCAGTAATGGCTGCCACTAGTAGTCCAGACGTAAGACGAAGTCACCTCGCTGTTTCGACGACTCATAAAATATGCTTTCCCTACGATTCTTCGATTTCGTTCCAGGGGCTGCGATTCTTCTTTCTTGTGTTGGTGGAGTGTTGCTTGTCAAGTTTTAGTGTTGCACTTCGAAAAATGGTGTAGTGTTAAGTTAATTTCACTTTTGTCAGTTAGGTCGAAAATTGCACTTTTGTATTGTGAAGTGTTATTACTGTTTTAATCGTTTAAAAATGTATTTCCACTATGTTGTGTTCTTATCTGTAGTTGTTTTAATGTTTGATGATGGTCGTTTCACTGTATTTGTGTTAAAAATGTGTTTTCACAAAACTCGTTTTTTCGTCAAACTAAGCTTAGAAAAACATGCGCCATTAATGTATCAGCAATTAGGTTAAAATTTGCTTAATCGCTCGTCAAGTGTGCTTCACGATTTCTAATAATGAACTAATTTACTTCCTCCGTCTTCTCCAAAAGTCTTAGCCAAATTAATATTATTCAATCCATTGTTTCAATATTATTTGCATCCTGTGCATGTGAGAATTTTATATTATATAACTGATTATATTTTTGCTATTATTCAAATTTATTAACTATTAAACACATAATCTTCTTCTTCAGTTCATTCTGCTTAATTTGATACCAAATAATGTAGTTTTATTAAGTTTTTGATCTAAAATGGTATTTTTTACCTCATTTTGAAAATTATAAGTTTTAAAAATCACTTCCTGTCCTTTTCCAAAAATCTGCCATCTTACAAGTTATATTAATGATCGTATTAAATCTCAGATTGTAATAAAAGGTTTAGCTTCCCTTAATTTCTTGTAATTAGATTAATTGGTTATGTTTTAAAATATTATACAGTAATATATGACTCCCCTATCTGAATTTTGAGTTTTTACATTTGCTTTTTTAACAATAATTCTGTTCTTGGATTTCGTTGTCCATGACGTGTCCGTTACTTAACTAAATATCACTATAGTATTGACGACTCGGAACACTAAGTTTTTTATAAGTAAAAACGTAAAGTTTTACCTTACAGCCTAAACCGGCTTTCACCTATAGAAGGCTTCATCAGAGGCTGTCGTAGGTAGCGCTGTTCGTCTTGTTGGCGACGAGATAGTTTTTCGAAAGATCGAAGCTGTGTGTGTGTGGTGAGATGTGTTCGAATAATGCGTGCGATTTGAATTGTGTCTGTTCGTTTAGGATGTCGTTTTTATTTGTTTTTGTGTGTTTGTATATTTCTAATTGTTCTAGAGTGTCTAGTTTTCGGCCTTTTGTGTGTACGTGTAGTATGTTCATGTTATTGTCGATGTTTTTATATGTGTGGTTTGCTTCAATGAGGTGGTTTGCGAAGGTAGATTCTGTAGTGGTGTGGAGTGCTTTTGTGTGTTCAATGTATCTCTGTTTGAAGCTACGTCCTGTCTGGCCTATATAGAATTTATTGCAATTTGAACAATTTAGCTTATATACACCGGGTAGATCGAATTTGTTGTGTGCTTTGGGCATGCGTTTTGATAGTGTGTGTTCTGTTTTGTTAGTAGTTTTGTAAGCGATTCTGTATCCTGCTTTTTTGAATTTGTGGGCAAATTTTTCTGTTTGTTTGTTGATGTATGTTAGTGTTATGAATTTGTTGTTTTCTGTCTTTGTCTGTTGTTTGTTTTGTGTTTTGTGTAGGAGTTTACTGACTATTGTTCTGTCATAACCGTTAGATTCTGCTAGATATTTTATCGTGTTTAGTTCGTCTTTGTAGTCTATTTCATCTAAGGGGATGTTGTTAAGTCTATGTATCATGGTTCTAAAAGCAGCTAGTTTGTGTTGTATTGGGTGATTGGAGGTGTTGTGTATTAGTGTGTCAATTGTAGTTGGTTTTCTGTATATACTGAATTTGTGCCTGTGTTTTAGTTTTGTGATGGAGAGGTCTAAGAAGTTTTTGGTATTGTTGTGTTCGTATTCGAACACCTTCACTGCCGAATACGAACACAACAATACCATAAACTTCTTAGACCTCAGAACGGGTGTTTCCAGGCTCTCCTTGCTTTCGAGAGTATTAGTGGGCGACTGGAACATACGGGACAGGGTATCAGCGACTACATTTTGTATACCTTTAATATGTTGTACTTTGAATTTGTAACAGTTTAACCTCAATACCCATCTTCCAATACGTCCCAACTGTTTAGGGTGATTCAGTAACCAAGATAATGCTTGATTATCAGTTTCTAAAAGGAACTCTTTATGTTCTAAAAAGGGTTTAAACTTTTCAAAAGCAAATACAATGGCTAAACATTCTAATTCATATGCGGAATATTTCTTTTCTTGGTCATTCAAGGTGCGTGAAGCATAACTAATCGGTAGCCTACTGTTTTCTATTTCTTGATAGATTACTGCGCCTAAAGCTACACTTGAACTGTCGGTCTGAACTACGAAAGGTTTCATAAAATCAGCTAGTTGTAATACTGGGGGTGATATGATGCTTTCTTTTAGTTGTTCGAACGCAGTTTGGTGTTGTGGAGTCCATTCAAATTTCGCTCCCTTCTTTCTTAAGGCATTCAGAGGTGCGGCTATTTCGGCTAGATGGGGAATATACTTGTGGAAATAGTTTACCATTCCCAAAAATCGGGCTATTCCTTTTGCATCTCGCAGGGGTAAAAATTCTCTGATCGCACGGGTTCGTTCGGGGTCTATGCTTACCTTTCTGTTGGCCTTCACGATGTGACCTAAAAATGAAAATTGTGGGACTGCAAAATTTACCTTTTTGGGATTAACTGTTAATCCTGCTTTTTGTAATCGAGATAACACTTCACGTAGATGTTTAAGATGTTGTTCCATCGATTCGCTATAGATTACGATGTCGTCCAGGTAGTGATACACATATCTAAATTTAATATAATGAAATATTCTCTCTAATAGTCTACTACATACGGAACTTCCTTGTGATATTCCAAAGGGTACTCTAGCAAATTGGTACAGGTTGAAAGGAACAGCAAACGCGGTTAGACGTTTGGATTCCTCTGAAAGGGGTATTTGGTGAAATGTTTGATTTAGAACCATTATCGTAAAGACTTTCGCTCTTGTGAAGTAATGAAAAGCACTGTGGATGTCTGGAAGCGGGATAGATTCAAATTCTATTCGTTTATTTAATTGCCGGTAGTCCACAACTAGTCTATGTTTGTCGTGACCTTTTGGTACTAAAAAGGAGGGTGATGAATACGGAGACGTAGAGGGTTCGATGACTCCTTGTTCTAACAACTTGTTGATATGGTTCCTCATCACTTCCATTTTGGGCAGCGATAACTTGTACGGGGGTAGGCGTATTACTTTGTGATCGCTCAGATTTATCTTATATTCTATTAGGTTCGTAAGTCCTAGCTTAGGGGTAAGAACGGTGGAAAACTCTTTTATTAATTTCTGCATTCTCAGCCTATCTCTATTTTCTAGATGAGATAATTCAGACTCATGGTGTACTATGTGTGCAGTCGATGATCTAGTACTTTCTTGTTCGTCAGTTGTACAATAAAAATTATACTTCTGTGTACGGTCGAATCTAAAATAATATTTCTTCGCGTGGATGTCAAGAATTATTCCCGTTTTACTGATGAAGTCAGCTCCCAATATTAAGTCGGGTCCTATATCATCACATACTAACATTGTAAAAAACCACGTTAGATTCTTAATTTTCACTTTAATGGTGATGCTGAGTTTTATCACTATATTTTGTTTATTAGCTGTAGCACATTTTATATTCAAAGTTTGACTGCGTTTCACTAGGTTGTGTTCGAATAATTTTCCGCTAACTTTTGACTGATTAAGGTTCTAGTCGATCCAGAATCGATTAATCCGAGGGTGGATGTAACACCTAGGTCAATTTGTATTAAGGGCAATAGACTTTTATTTCTTTTACGAATTTGCTAACTGCTATAATTTTTATTGTTCGACTAAGCTTTTCGTCATCACTGACATCTTCAGGTCTTAAAAAAAAAAAAAAAAAAAATTATAGCAGTTAGCAAATTCATAAAAGAAATAGTAAGGATGGCTGCTAATTTAAACAATACGAAGAATAGACTTTTAGTCCAATCACATTTAGTTATCGCGTTACATTTCTCAATAAACCTTATAACATAGGGATCTATTTCTCTAGTGTTTCTTTTTCTTTTATTATCTCTCATTATTTCCTTGTACTCGTAGTACGGTCTTTCTCATAAGTTCCTCATAAATTCCGGTGGGAATAAAATATTTTATGATTGTAGTATGCAGTTCTTCTACTGGAAGGGTAGAGCTTAATGATTCTAGCACACGATTCTTTAACGGGGGTTTACATTTCGGTAGGAGGACTTGCAAAATTTGCCAGTCATTTAGCTGCTGTAGATCTTTTATCTGCAGGAGATATTTGATGAAATTCAGTAGTTTAGTAACATTCAAACCATCAGTGTATGGAATTTCAGCTAAGAGTTTTTCTACGGGGTGAGTGATTTTTCCGTAGAGGTCCGCGTTATGATTTACGTGTTGCATAGCTTTGGGAGGACCAGATAATGCATTAGGGGTAGTCAATTCATACATTCCGGTGCGAATTTGGAAACCACTGGGAGGAGGGTTTCACATATAGTCTGGGCATTTAAATCTCTATTTGGGTTTCGCTCTCGAGTAGGTTGTATTTTAGATCCGGCGGGCGAATCCCGATCCGTGTTGGGGAGAGGTTGTTCTGACGTAGGAGATTGAACTGGGGAGATGTGTAGTTTCTTCAAGGATTTTTCAATTTCATCCATTCGGAACGAGTCGGATTTTCTTCGTAATTCGTTGATGATAGTAGGTAATTGGCGTAAAGCTTCATCCGCAAAACTTTGGACTTCGGGAGGAATTTCCGTAAGGTTAGGCCAGTTCAACAAATTTTTCATTCGCCGGGTTAAGTGTTCTATCCTTTGAGTTGTCCGCAATATTACCGCAGGAGATTTCTCGTCTTGAAGGGTTTGGGACAATAAGGTCAACTCGCTATACTTGGCATTACAAGTTTCTCTCTCGCTCTCATAATCGAGTCCGCTCAGGTTGCTTAACTGCACGGGTGCATCAAATACACTTTCACGTATAGACTTGCGCAATTCCGCGACTGTTACATTCACATGGGGTAGACCACGTAAAAGAGCTTCATAAGACAGTTCGTCCTTTAATAGTAAATCTGGATTAAATAGGGCCATGTTTACCTTATATCTAACACACTAAAATTTACTTTACTACACTATATACTTATGACCTACACAATTTAATTCATGGTCAAAACATTTGCATTGGTAGTAAGAGAGTTACTTCTCTTCTCAGAGAAAGAGAGAAATTTCACACAGACGTCATTTTATTGTCAACGATCAGCTGTTACGCTGGAATGTAGGTCAGACTAGTTTTCTTTGTAAACAATGGCATACTTGTTGTATGCGTGAGAAGGGGAGAAATACACTTGGGGTGAGGAACGTTATTGTTCTATACAACAATAGCTTACGGCTACCTTTATCGACTAGTCTCGGCTGGCTTCAACAAGGGGGTAAGTGCAATACGTACCGATATGCGTTTTAAACAAGCTACAGCCCGTTATCAAGCTGAGTTTAACTATTATTTGTTTTACGTTCAAATTTAACTTTCTCTAATTTTTTTTGTACAGAATTAACTTACAAACTTATTTACACGTAATTAAACTGGTTTAACTTAGTCAATAGTTTATATGACTCACCGTGACAACAGAAATATAAATTACACATTTATGCAGGCATATTCAGGAAACTACAGGTCTTGAATTGTCACAAAACAGACATGTTAAAGACTGAACAGTTTGACAAGCCCTAAAATTCATGTAGGTACTTGCTTGGTGTAATACAATAATAGTTTGAATTATTTTCGCGTATGTTAAATAAATTATATACAAGTACGTGCGTAATCTCACACACAATTCACAATGGTAAGTTTATACTGTCGCTATTTTTCTTTCATGGAACTTAGCCTTTTTGAGTTACATAAAATACCTTAACTGAGTGCATAGATCAGCAGAGGGTCGTATTTTTTATATGTGACACTATGTAAACAATTATTTTACAAGAAAGCAGAGTGGCGCATTTTATGACGTGTCGGCTAAGTCATAATCCAGGGAACCCGTGATAATTGACGCTAGCCAATTATACAGGCTGCCTACGTTGTAACAAACTGAAACTCAAAACACAAGACTAACAAATTTACAATTATTCTAATTATAGGAAACAAGGGGAGGGGTTTAACTGATTTATGCACTCACTTTAGTATGTAACAAAGATGACATCCCTTTTATTGACATAGTATACGTAACACATTACAAATAAAGATATTATTTACTCTGAGATTGTAAGGGGGTTTTCTATCTAAAATAAAATGATCATTTAGATAATGAGTTTACCTCGGATCCGAGTCTTTCTTTTTCTTGTTAAGAATTTTCAAATTTACCATACTTGATTATATGATGACATTATTCCTTAAGTACCATTTGAAGAATGGTTTTATTTAGTTTAGCAACTTTTGAAGTTACATAACGAAAGTTAAGTTACAACGTATGATTACAAGAATTGGTGGTTACACCAGTTTCAATCTTATTGATTGTCTTTTGAAAGTCTTTTTCATCTTTAATTACTTATATTTTAAAATATGTATAACTCACGGAAGACGAGCTCCCGCGTCACCTCTTATATTATGGTTAACTGTCCGTGTCTTGACGAGTGATTCTTGCGTACTCTCGTAGTCGAGGATTGTCCTAGGGGTAGTCTGTCCAGTAACGATGAAATGGATGTGATGGTGCCAGCTAACGTGAAGTCGTCAGGATTCTCGGCGATAGAGTAAAGGCAGTATAGTTCGAAGTCGTCACTTTTCACTGTTATTCACATCACCTGTTTAATTGCACCGTCGTGTTGGAGTTTACGTATTGTTGTACATTATGTTGAAATTTCTTTTAACTTGAACAATATTTGACTGGTTATTTAAATTACAGGAGATGTCACCTCTTACACACGTTTTTCCTTTTTCTTACATGTTTGTTTCATAAAAAATTTACTCACTACATATTCGTTACTTATGTCTAGCTGTCCACACTTTTAGTGGAAGTTAACACTTAAATTAAAATACACACACAAAATAACATTTTGTGTAGAGTCCCAGCGTGGAGCTGTTTACAGTTAGAAAGCCGCATCGTTAATCCCTAGTTGTTACAACAGGAAAGTTGCAAAGACGCGGAGCGAATACTCCACCATAAAATAGTTCCATCTTTTATTTAATAATACAGTCTTACAGTTAGACAAAACAAACAATCGAGATTTTCCTCGTATACTGAAATTATTACACCTATTACTAGTGACTTTAAATTATTATTTCTTTATATTATGGTTTACACGTATTTCTTATTTAATGCCGGCTCGGTATACAAGTTGAATCCAGAATTCACAGGTCATAGCATGATAAGTTTAATAAAGGGTTAACAGTTTTATTCTTTAACTTTTGCTTCCACAATTTTAATTAATTAATACTAGTTACATTTTCTTATTTAAGTCTCATCACTACCATGAGTTAGTCCAGGGGTAATTGGATTAATAGTGCGATTTAATGTTTTTTAACTAACTTCCCATTCTTCGATTTCTATTATTAATTTTTTTTATTTTTTTTACAATTTAAATCGTCACATACTCCGCCGCTTAAAATTAACATGGGGGAAAACATTTATTAAGTGGATTCGAAAATTAGGTACTGGGGTACACTTGTCGTTACTGTGTGGAGTTTCTCTCCTTCTTCTCCCTTTTTCTTTCATTTATTTATTTGCATGAGTTATACACAACTTTTTTTTTGAGTATCAAACAATATATACATATACTTACAATTACTTACAATTACTTCTTAAATTACATAAAGTTCATACTTAATTACTACACTTTAAAACACACAAACTTCTACTCATTTCTATTACTATTTCTATTCCATTGATTCTCTTTGAATTTACGGCAGTTATCATTCGTCATAAAAAATTACCCTTGTTAAAACATAAAATGTTGCGGGTAAACTACCCCTTTCTCTACACCGATCTTCACCAAAATCAGCAGACCTTCAGTCCTCTACAATTCAGGGCTGTATGCAAAACATTATTTGATTCTGTTTGAATTTGCGGCTGTTTTTCGTTTGCCATAGAAAAAATATTACCTTTGATAAAAAAAAAGTTGCTGGTAAACTACCCCTTTCCCTTCACTGATCTTCACCAAAAACAATAGGTCTTGAGTACTCTACAATTCAGGGCTGTATGCAAAAAATTATTTGATTATGTTTGAATTTGCGGCTCTTATTGTTTGCCATACTAAATACCATTGTTAAAATATAAAATGTTCCAGGTAAACTACCCATTTCCCTTAACTGATCTTCAACAAAATAAACAGACCTTGAGTTCGGTATAATTAAAAAAGGTATGAAAAAGACTAGATGATTCTGTTTGAATTTGCGGCTGTTATCGTTTTCCATAGGAAAAAATTACCCTTGATAAAAACAAATGTTGCCGGTAAACTACCCCTTTCCCTTAACCGATCTTCACCAAAACCAGTAGGTCTTGAGAACTCTATAATTCAGGGCTGTATGCAAAAGACTAGTTGATTCTGTTTGATTTACGGATTTTATCGTTTGCCATAGGAAATACCCTTGTTAAAATATCAAATGTTGCAGGTAAACTACCCCTTTCCATTAACCGATCTTCACCAAAACCAATAGGTCTTGAGAACTCTACAATTCAGGCCTGTATGCAAAACATTATTTGATTCTGTTTGAATTTGCGGCTGTTATCGTTTGCCATAGAAACAATATTACCCTTGATAAAAAAACGTTGCTGGTAAACTACCCCTTTCCATTAACCGATCATCACAACAACAATAGGTCTTGTGTACTCTACAAATCAATGCTGTATGCAAAACATTGTTTGATTCTGTTTGAATTTGCGGCTATCGTTTGCCATAGAAAAAAATTACCCTTGATAAGAAAAACGTTGCCGGTAAACTACCCCTTCCCGTTAACCGATCTTCACCAAAAACAACAGATCTTGAGTACCGTGCTCTACAAATCAGAGCTGCATGCAAAAAAGAATTTGATTTTGTTTGAATTTGCGACTCTTATCGTTTGCCACAGAAAATACCCTTTTAAAACATAAAACGTTGCAGGTAAACTACCCCTTCCCCTTAACCGATCTTCACCAAAAACAACAGATCTTGAGTACTCTACAAATCAGGGCTGTATGCAAAAGACTAGTTGATTCTGTTTGATTTGCGGATTTTATCGTTTGCCATAGAAAATACCCTTGTTAAAATATAAAATGTTGCTGGTAAACTACCCGTTTCCCTTAACCGATCTTCACCAGAATCAACAGGTCTTGAGAACTCTACAATTTAGGGCTGTGTGCAAATAATCATTTGATTCTGTTTGAATTTGCGGCTGTTATTGTTTGCCATATAAAATACCCTTATTAAAACATAAAACGTTGCAGGTAAACTACCCCTTTCCCGTAACCGATCTTCACCAAAAACAATAGGTCTTCAGAATTCTATAATTCAGAGCTGTATGCAAAAGAGAAGTTGATTTTGTTTGAATTTGCGGCTGTTATCGTTTGCCATAGAAAAAAAATCTACAGACAGACAAACACACAGACATTTTTCGAAAATATCGGTATGGAGAACCATACATGACTTCCATGTTCTACGATTTATATTTAAAATCATTTTTGAAATGAAATATTTCATAGAAACTACTTCTTTCTACTTACTGCTTCAGCCTTAACCACAGTACTGTGGTCACTAACGTATACCACCTCACGTTATCGCACTCGATTTTCATGGGTGATGGAAGTCGATGGCACTGCCGAAACGTCTGGTTTTGCAGAAAACTTTGGTCTACGGCCAAACAGGACGGGAAGGAATTTTAACAACAAACTACTTCTTTGTTGCCGATAACGTAGGACGTATATAAAAAATTATCTCCTCCCCATTCAACTATAATTTTCATTTATAGAAAATTACTCCCACCCCGATCAACTAGCCTCTTCATTTATAGATATTTCATCTATGTTTCTACAGTGCATTATTAAGATCTTCTTATCAGGATACTTTATTTATCAAAATTAAGTACTTTACTCTTGTTACAACAAAAAATGTTTCAGGTAAACTACCCTTTCCCCCTAACCGATGTTCACCAAAATCAATAGGCCTTGAGTCCTCTACAACACAGGCACATATGTAAAAAGTTGCAGGTAAACTACCCCTTTCCCTTAACCGATCTTCACCAAAAACAATAGTTCTTAAGTACTCTACAAATCAGGGCTGTATGAAAATAATTATTTGATTCTGTTTGAATTTGCGGCTGTTATCGTTTGCCATAGAAAATACCCTTGTTAAAACATAAAATGTTGCAGGTAAACTACCCCTTTCCATTAACCGATCTTCACCAAAAACAACTGGTCTTTAGAAAACTATAATTCAGAGCTGTATGTGAAACATTATTTGTTTCTGTTTGAATTTGCGCTGTTATCGTTTGCAATAGAAAATACCCTTTTAAAACAAAACGTTGCCGGTAAACTACCCCTTTACCTTAACCGATCTTCACCAAAATCAACAGGCCTTCAGTCTTTCACAAGTGATGAACGTATGCGAAACAATATTTGATTCTGTTTGAATGTGCGGCAGTTATAGTTCGTCATAGAAAAAATTACCATTGTTAAACATTAAATGTTGCAGGTAAACTACCCCTTTCACTTAACCGATCTTCACCTAAATCAACAGACATTGAGGTGTCTATAGCTGAGGAAGGTATGCAAAACATTAGTTGATTCTGATTGAATTTACGGCAGTTATCACTCGTCATAGAAAAAATTACCCATGCTAAAACATAAAACGTTGCAGGTAAACTACCCCTTTCCCTAACCCGATCTTCAACAAAAACAATAGGTCTAGAGAAATCTACAATTCAGTGCTGTATGCAAAAAAGTATTTGATTCTGTTTGAATTTGAGGCTGTTATCGTTTACCATAGAAAAATACCCTTGTTAAAACATACAACGTTGCAGGTAAATTACCCCTTTCCTTTAACCGATCTTCACCAAAAACAATACGTCTTGAGAACTCTACAATTCTAGGCTGTATGCAAAAGAGTAATTGATTCTGTTTGAATTTGCGGCTGTTATCGTTCGCCATCGAAAAAAATTACCCTTGATTTAAAAAAAAAGCTTTGCACGTAAACTACCCCTTTCCCTTAACCGATCTTCACCAAAAACAATAGGTCTTGAGTACTCTACAAATCAGAGCTGTATGCAAAAAATTATTTGATTCTGTTTGAATTTGCGGCTGTTATCTTTTGCCATAAGAAAAATATCGGTATGGAGAACCCATACATAACTTCCATATTCTAAGATTTATTTTTAAAATCATTTTCGAAATGAAATATTTCCATAGAAACTACTTCTTTCTACTTACTGCTTCAGCCTTAACCACAGTACTGTGGTCACTAACATATACCACCTCACGTTATCGCACTCGATTTTCACTGATGATGGAAGTCAATGGCATTGCCGAAACGTCTGGTTTTGTAGAAAACATTGGACTATTGGACTACGGCCAAATATCCCGGGAAGGAATTTTAACAAAAACTACTTCTTTGTTGCCGATAACGTTGTACACATATATATAAAATATGCATAAAATTAATGGCTTGTATAAGTTAATGATTGATCTCCATTAAGTAGTCCTCAAGTTTCCAAAGTTTTAATATCATGATGTCCGTAATTAAAACATCAGAGCAGGTTTAGTGTGTATGAGGGTTCACCGTGGAAAAAAATTTTCAACATTTCCTATTGAGCGTTGCTTAGAATAAATCTGCGAATCTACAGTGTACGTTTCACAGAACAAACACGCGGAAAAGAAGGAGCGCTCCGAAGTCACTCATGGAACCTCAGCATCTTGCAGAGGGTTCATTCCCTAAAGACGAAACGTCTGTCTATGAATCGTTCCTCTGTAAACACGTGCAGTTACGCTGCCCAGCGATCCACAGGAAGCAAATCGCTATCCACGCTGGACACTTTTTCGGCTTGCATGCGTTATGTTGGTATGGGTTCGGCACTTTCCATTTAAAAACCGTGCAAATGTAAGAAAATAAACATGAATGAGGCCAGAAATAACGCGAATTGTGTGTGTGTGTGTGTGTGTGTGTGTGTGTGTGTGTGTGTGTGTGTGTGTGTGTGTGTGTGTGTGTGTGTGTGTGTGTGTGTGTGTGTGTGTGTGTGTGTGTGTGTGTGTGTGTGTGTGTGTGTGTGTGTGTTCCCTGCCTTTTTATTGCGGTAGTGATAATAATAAAATGGAAACGTAAACAGTACATAACTGAGATATGCTTGCCTGCCACGCACGATATATTTTCTCTTATACATGACTAGCAGAATACCCCTGCTTCGCTACGGAGTTTCACGTTGTACGTAATGAAAATGTTAGTTTAATTAATAAAGTTTAATTAAAGTAGGCTTCTTAAAAATAAATAGCTGTTGCCCACAACTTCGTTCGCGTGGTCTTCAATTTAATGCGATAATATATTTAGAACAGAATGTATTCTATTGGGTTGCCATATTAACCAGATCTAATAGTTTTTTAGACCGCAAAGGACCCCCCAGAGGATCGTATCGAAAAAAACACCTGTCCTATGTTGGTTCTCCCGTTGCGTAAAATATTTGTGCCAAGTTTGGTTGAAATCGGTCCAATGGTTTAGGTGGAGACGTGGAAGACCCCAAAGGACCCCCCAAAGGATCGTATCGAAAAAAACACTTGTCCTATGTTGGTTCTCCCTTTGCGTAAAATATTTGTGCCAAGTTTGGTTGAAATCGGTCCAGTGGTTTAGGAGGCGATGTGGAAGACCCCAAAGAACCCCCAAAAGGACCCCATCGAAAAAACACCTATCCTATGTTGGTTCTCCCGTTTCGTAAAATATTTGTGCCAAGTTTGGTTGAAATCGGTACAGTGGTTTAGGAGGAGATGTGGAAGAAACCTTCGCGGACGTGCGCACAACAACTCACCGAAGTTTCATCGCAATCGGATGAATGGTATAGGAACGCATACGGGACAAACAAAGAAACATTCATTTTTATATATAAGATGTAAACTATACCACTTACTTGACATAAACCGTGATAGCTAAGCTAATGTACAACATATATGTATTAATTATACACATAAATGTTCCTCGATAGACACTCTATCTATTGGCGAAAACTTGAATAAAATCCGTTCAGTACTTCCTGAGATTAGCGATTTCAAACACAGAGAGAAAACGGACCGACTTTACTTTATACTATGTACAGATTTACATTAAAATGAAAAAATTATAATTTTATTGCCTGGCAACAAAATTATTTTATTTTTAACAATTACCATTGTTTGAAAAAGTTTAAATGAATTTTCAAGTACTTTACTCTTGTTAAAACGTAAAAGGTTGCAGGTAAACTACCCCTTCCCCTTAACCGGTCTTCACCAAAATCAAAAGGCCTTGAGACCTCTACAATTCAGTGAAGTATGCAAAAAATTATTTGATCCTGTTTGAATTTGCGGCTGTTATCGTTTGCCATAGAAAATACGCTTGATAAAAAACGTTGCAGGTAAACTACCCCTTCCCCTCAACCGATCTTCACCAAAAACAAAAGGTCTTGAGTACTCTACAAATCACGGCTGTATGCAAAAAATTATTTGATTCTGTTTGAATTTGCGGCTGTTATCGTTTGCCATAGAAAATACCCTTGATAAAAAAACGCTGCAGGTAAACTACCCCTTTCCCTTAACCGATCTTCACCAAAAACAACAGGTCTTGAGAACTCTGCAATTTAGCGGTGTATGCAAATAATCTTTTGATTCTGTTTGAATTTGCGGCTGTTATCGTTTGCCATAGGAAATACCCTTGTTAAAACATAAAACGTTACAGGTAAACTTCCCCTTTCCCTTAACCGATCTTCACCAAAAACAATAGGTCTTGAGAACTCTACAATTCAGGGCTGTATGCAAAAAATTATTTGATTCTGTTTGAATTTGCGGCAGTTACCGTTTGCCATAGAAAAAAAATCTACAGATAGACAGACAGACACACACACAGACACTTTTCGGAAAACGACTTTTTTTCATGTTTTGAGTGTAGTACAATCAGAATCTGCAATAATCTCGAACACGATTTTTTTTGCCATCACCATACTTCCATTTCCTTAAGGAATATGGAAGTAAATATCGGTATGGAGAACCATACATGACTTCCACATTCTAAGATTTATAATTAAAATAATTTTTGAAATGAAATATTACCATAGAAACTACTTCTTTCTACTTACTGCTTCAGCCTTAACCACAGTACTGTGGTCACTAGCATATACCACCTCACGTTATCGCACTCGATTTTCACTGATGATGGAAGTCGATGGCATTGCCGAAACGTCTGGTTTTGTAGAAAACATTGGACTACGGCCAAATATCCCGGGAAGGAATTTTAACAAAAACTACTTCTTTGTTGCCGATAACGTTGTACACATATATATAAAAAATATGCATAAAATTAATGGCTTGTATAAGTTAATGATTGATCTCCATTAAGTAGTGCTCAAGTTTCCAAAGTTTTAATATTATGATGCCCGTAATTAAAACATCAGAGCAGGTTTAGTGTGTATGAGGGTACACCGTGGACAAAAATTTTCAACATTTCCTATTGAGCGTTGCTTAGAATAAAGCTGCGAATCTACAGTGTACGTTTCACAGAACAAACACGCGGAAAAGAAGGAGCGCTCCGAAGTCACTCATGGACCCTCAGCATCTTGCAGAGGGTTCATTCCCTAAAGACGAAACGTCTGTCTATGAATCGTTCCTCTGTAAACACGTGCAGTTACACTGCCCAGCGATCCACAGGAAGCAAATCGCTATTCACGCTGGACACTTTTTCGGCTTGCATGCGTTATGTTGGTACGGGTTCAGCACTTTCCATTTAAAAAGCGTGCAAATGTAAGAAAGTAAACATGAATGATGCCAGAAATAACGCGAATTTTGTGTGTGTGTTTTCCCTGCCATTTTACTGCAGTAGTCATAATAATAAAATGGGAACGTAAACAGTACATAACTGAAATATGCTTGCCTGCCAAGCACGATATATTTTCTAATATATACATAATTTACATTAAAATGAAAAAATTATAATTTTATTGCCTGGCAACAAAATTATTTTATTTTCAACAATTACCATTGTTTGAAAAAGTTTAAATGAATTTTCAAGTACTTTACTCTTGTTAAAACGTAAAAGGTTACAGGTAAACTACCCCTTCCCCTTAACCGATCTTCACCAAAATCAAAAGGCCTTGAGTCCTCTACAATTCACTGACGTATGCAAAATATTGGTATGGAGAACCATACATGACTTCCATGTTCTAAGATTTATATTTAAAATCATATTCGAAATGAAATATTTCCATAGAAACTACGTCTTTCTACTTATTGCTTCAGCATTAACCACAGCACTGTGGTCACTAACGTATACCACCTCACGTTTTCACACTCGATTTTCACCGATGATGGCAGTCGATGGCACTGCCGAAAAGTCTGGTTTTGCAGAAAACATTGGACTACGGCTAAAGAGCCCGGGAAGCAATTTTAACAAAAAACTACTTCTTTGTTGCCGATAACGTAGTACACATATAAAAAATTCTCCCCTCCACCTTCAACTATAATTTTTAATAATAGAAAATTACCCCCACCCCATTCACCTAACTTCTTCATTTATAGATATTTCATCTACGTTTCTACAGTGGATTACTATGAGCTTTTTATCAGGATACTTTATTTATAAAAATTAAGTACTTTACTCTTGTTAAATCATAAAATGTTTCAGGTAAACTACCCCTTTCTCTTAACCGATCTTCTCCAAAATCAACAGACCTTCCGTCCTCTACAATTCAGCAAAGCATGCAAAAAAATATTCGATTCTGTTTGAATGTGCGGCAGTTATCGTTCGTCATGGAAACATTTCTCTTGTTACAACTTAAAATGTTGCAGGTAAACTACCCCTTTCCCTTAACCGATCTTCACCAAAATCAATAGACCTTGAGCTCTCTGCAACTCAGGGGGTGCAAAAAATTATTTGATTCTCATTGAATTTTCGGCAGTTATCGTTCGTCATAAAAAAATTACCCTTTTTAAAACATAAAACGTTGCTGATAAACTACCCCTTCCCTTAACCAATCTTCAACAAAATCAACAGACCTTGAGTTCTCTTTAGTTCAAAAAGGTATGCAAAAACCTAGTTGATTCTGTTTGAATTTACGGCAGTTATCGTTCGTCATATAAAAAATTACCCTTGTTAAAACATAAAATGTTGCTGGTAAACTACCCCTTTCCCTTAACCGATCTTCACCAAAAACGACAGGTCTTTGGTACTCTACAATTCAGGCCTGTATGCAAACAATTATTTGATTCTGTTTGAATTTGCGGCTGTTATTGTTTGCCATATAAAATACCCTTATTAAAACATAAAACGTTGCAGGTAAACTACCCCTTTCCCGTAACCGATCTTCACCAAAAACAATAGGTCTTCAGAATTCTATAATTCAGAGCTGTATGCAAAAGAGAAGTTGATTTTGTTTGAATTTGCGGCTGTTATCGTTTGCCATAGAAAAAAAATCTACAGACAGACAAACACACAGACATTTTTCGAAAATATCGGTATGGAGAACCATACATGACTTCCATGTTCTACGATTTATATTTAAAATCATTTTTGAAATGAAATATTTCATAGAAACTACTTCTTTCTACTTACTGCTTCAGCCTTAACCACAGTACTGTGGTCACTAACGTATACCACCTCACGTTATCGCACTCGATTTTCATGGGTGATGGAAGTCGATGGCACTGCCGAAACGTCTGGTTTTGCAGAAAACTTTGGTCTACGGCCAAACAGGACGGGAAGGAATTTTAACAACAAACTACTTCTTTGTTGCCGATAACGTAGGACGTATATAAAAAATTATCTCCTCCCCATTCAACTATAATTTTCATTTATAGAAAATTACTCCCACCCCGATCAACTAGCCTCTTCATTTATAGATATTTCATCTATGTTTCTACAGTGCATTATTAAGATCTTCTTATCAGGATACTTTATTTATCAAAATTAAGTACTTTACTCTTGTTACAACAAAAAATGTTTCAGGTAAACTACCCTTTCCCCCTAACCGATGTTCACCAAAATCAATAGGCCTTGAGTCCTCTACAACACAGGCACATATGTAAAAAGTTGCAGGTAAACTACCCCTTTCCCTTAACCGATCTTCACCAAAAACAACAGTTCTTAAGTACTCTACAAATCAGGGCTGTATGAAAATAATTATTTGATTCTGTTTGAATTTGCGGCTGTTATCGTTTGCCATAGAAAATACCCTTGTTAAAACATAAAATGTTGCAGGTAAACTACCCCTTTCCATTAACCGATCTTCACCAAAAACAACAGGTCTTTAGAAAACTATAATTCAGAGCTGTATGTGAAACATTATTTGTTTCTGTTTGAATTTGCGCTGTTATCGTTTGCAATAGAAAATACCCTTTTAAAACAAAACGTTGCCGGTAAACTACCCCTTTACCTTAACCGATCTTCACCAAAATCAACAGGCCTTCAGTCTTTCACAAGTGATGAACGTATGCGAAACAATATTTGATTCTGTTTGAATGTGCGGCAGTTATAGTTCGTCATAGAAAAAATTACCATTGTTAAACATTAAATGTTGCAGGTAAACTACCCCTTTCACTTAACCGATCTTCACCTAAATCAACAGACATTGAGGTGTCTATAGCTGAGGAAGGTATGCAAAACATTAGTTGATTCTGATTGAATTTACGGCAGTTATCACTCGTCATAGAAAAAATTACCCATGCTAAAACATAAAACTTTGCAGGTAAACTACCCCTTTCCCTAACCCGATCTTCAACAAAAACAATAGGTCTAGAGAAATCTACAATTCAGTGCTGTATGCAAAAAAGTATTTGATTCTGTTTGAATTTGAGGCTGTTATCGTTTACCATAGAAAAATACCCTTGTTAAAACATACAACGTTGCAGGTAAACTACCCCTTTCCTTTAACCGATCTTCACCAAAAACAATACGTCTTGAGAACTCTACAATTCTAGGCTGTATGCAAAAGAGTAATTGATTCTGTTTGAATTTGCGGCTGTTATCGTTCGCCATCGAAAAAAATTACCCTTGATTTAAAAAAAAAGCTTTGCACGTAAACTACCCCTTTCCCTTAACCGATCTTCACCAAAAACAATAGGTCTTGAGTACTCTACAAATCAGAGCTGTATGCAAAAAATTATTTGATTCTGTTTGAATTTGCGGCTGTTATCTTTTGCCATAAGAAAAATATCGGTATGGAGAACCCATACATAACTTCCATATTCTAAGATTTATTTTTAAAATCATTTTCGAAATGAAATATTTCTATAGAAACTACTTCTTTCTACTTACTGCTTCAGCCTTAACCACAGTACTGTGGTCACTAACATATACCACCTCACGTTATCGCACTCGATTTTCACTGATGATGGAAGTCAATGGCATTGCCGAAACGTCTGGTTTTGTAGAAAACATTGGACTATTGGACTACGGCCAAATATCCCGGGAAGGAATTTTAACAAAAACTACTTCTTTGTTGCCGATAACGTTGTACACATATATATAAAAAATATGCATAAAATTAATGGCTTGTATAAGTTAATGATTGATCTCCATTAAGTAGTGCTCAAGTTTCCAAAGTTTTAATATTATGATGTCCGTAATTAAAACATCAGAGCAGGTTTAGTGTGTATGAGGGTTCACCGTGGAAAAAAATTTTCAACATTTCCTATTGAGCGTTGCTTAGAATAAATCTGCGAATCTACAGTGTACGTTTCACAGAACAAACACGCGGAAAAGAAGGAGCGCTCCGAAGTCACACATGGAACCTCAGCATCTTGCAGAGAGTTCATTCCCTAAAGACGAAACGTCTGTCTATGAATCGTTCCTCTGTAAACACGTGCAGTTACGCTGCCCAGCGATCCACAGGAAGCAAATCGCTATCCACGCTGGACACTTTTTCGGCTTGCATGCGTTATGTTGGTATGGGTTCGGCACTTTCCATTTAAAAACCGTGCAAATGTAAGAAAATAAACATGAATGAGGCCAGAAATAACGCGAATTGTGTGTGTGTGTGTGTGTGTGTGTGTGTGTGTGTGTGTGTGTGTGTGTGTGTGTGTGTGTGTGTGTGTGTGTGTGTGTGTGTGTGTGTGTGTGTGTGTGTGTGTGTGTGTGTGTGTGTGTGTGTGTGTGTGTGTGTGTGTGTGTGTGTGTGTTCCCTGCCTTTTTATTGCGGTAGTGATAATAATAAAATGGAAACGTAAACAGTACATAACTGAGATATGCTTGCCTGCCACGCACGATATATTTTCTCTTATACATGACTAGCAGAATACCCCTGCTTCGCTACGGAGTTTCACGTTGTACGTAATGAAAATGTTAGTTTAATTAATAAAGTTTAATTAAAGTAGGCTTCTTAAAAATAAATAGCTGTTGCCCACAACTTCGTTCGCGTGGTCTTCAATTTAATGCGATAATATATTTAGAACAGAATGTATTCTATTGGGTTGCCATATTAACCAGATCTAATAGTTTTTTAGACCGCAAAGGACCCCCCAGAGGATCGTATCGAAAAAAACACCTGTCCTATGTTGGTTCTCCCGTTGCGTAAAATATTTGTGCCAAGTTTGGTTGAAATCGGTCCAATGGTTTAGGTGGAGACGTGGAAGACCCCAAAGGACCCCCCAAAGGATCGTATCGAAAAAAACACTTGTCCTATGTTGGTTCTCCCTTTGCGTAAAATATTTGTGCCAAGTTTGGTTGAAATCGGTCCAGTGGTTTAGGAGGCGATGTGGAAGACCCCAAAGAACCCCCAAAAGGACCCCATCGAAAAAACACCTATCATATGTTGGTTCTCCCGTTTCGTAAAATATTTGTGCCAAGTTTGGTTGAAATCGGTACAGTGGTTTAGGAGGAGATGTGGAAGAAACCTTCGCGGACGTGCGCACAACAACTCACCGAAGTTTCATCGCAATCGGATGAATGGTATAGGAACGCATACGGGACAAACAAAGAAACATTCATTTTTATATATAAGATGTAAACTATACCACTTACTTGACATAAACCGTGATAGCTAAGCTAATGTACAACATATATGTATTAATTATACACATAAATGTTCCTCGATAGACACTCTATCTATTGGCGAAAACTTGAATAAAATCCGTTCAGTACTTCCTGAGATTAGCGATTTCAAACACAGAGAGAAAACGGACCGACTTTACTTTATACTATGTACAGATTTACATTAAAATGAAAAAATTATAATTTTATTGCCTGGCAACAAAATTATTTTATTTTTAACAATTACCATTGTTTGAAAAAGTTTAAATGAATTTTCAAGTACTTTACTCTTGTTAAAACGTAAAAGGTTGCAGGTAAACTACCCCTTCCCCTTAACCGGTCTTCACCAAAATCAAAAGGCCTTGAGACCTCTACAATTCAGTGAAGTATGCAAAAAATTATTTGATTCTGTTTGAATTTGCGGCTGTTATCGTTTGCCATAGAAAATACCCTTGATAAAAAAACGCTGCAGGTAAACTACCCCTTTCCCTTAACCGATCTTCACCAAAAACAACAGGTCTTGAGAACTCTGCAATTTAGCGGTGTATGCAAATAATCTTTTGATTCTGTTTGAATTTGCGGCTGTTATCGTTTGCCATAGGAAATACCCTTGTTAAAACATAAAACGTTACAGGTAAACTTCCCCTTTCCCTTAACCGATCTTCACCAAAAACAATAGGTCTTGAGAACTCTACAATTCAGGGCTGTATGCGAAACATTATTTGATTCTGTTTGAATTTGCGGCTGTTATCGTTTGCCAAAAAAAAAATTTCCCTTGATACAAAAACCGTTGCAGGTAAACTATCCCTTTCCCTCAACCGATCTTCACAAAAAAAAATAGGTCGTGAGTACTCTACAAATCAGAACTGTATGCAAAAAATTATTTGATTCTGTTTGAATTTGCGGCAGTTACCGTTTGCCATAGAAAAAAAATCTACAGACAGACAGACAGACACACACACAGACACTTTTCGGAAAACGACTTTTTTTCATGTTTTGAGTGTAGTACAATCAGAATCTGCAATAATCTCGAACACGATTTTTTTTGCCATCACCATACTTCCATTTCCTTAAGGAATATGGAAGTAAATATCGGTATGGAGAACCATACATGACTTCCACATTCTAAGATTTATAATTAAAATAATTTTTGAAATGAAATATTCCCATAGAAACTACTTCTTTCTACTTACTGCTTCAGCCTTAACCACAGTACTGTGGTCACTAGCATATACCACCTCACGTTATCGCACTCGATTTTCACTGATGATGGAAGTCCATGGCATTGCCGAAACGTCTGGTTTTGTAGAAAACATTGGACTACGGCCAAATATCCCGGGAAGGAATTTTAACAAAAACTACTTCTTTGTTGCCGATAACGTTGGACACATATATATAAAAAATATGCATAAAATTAATGGCTTGTATAAGTTAATGATTGATCTCCATTAAGTAGTGCTCAAGTTTCCAAAGTTTTAATATTATGATGCCCGTAATTAAAACATCAGAGCAGGTTTAGTGTGTATGAGGGTACACCGTGGACAAAAATTTTCAACATTTCCTATTGAGCGTTGCTTAGAATAAAGCTGCGAATCTACAGTGTACGTTTCACAGAACAAACACGCGGAAAAGAAGGAGCGCTCCGAAGTCACTCATGGACCCTCAGCATCTTGCAGAGGGTTCATTCCCTAAAGACGAAACGTCTGTCTATGAATCGTTCCTCTGTAAACACGTGCAGTTACACTGCCCAGCGATCCACAGGAAGCAAATCGCTATTCACGCTGGACACTTTTTCGGCTTGCATGCGTTATGTTGGTACGGGTTCAGCACTTTCCATTTAAAAAGCGTGCAAATGTAAGAAAGTAAACATGAATGATGCCAGAAATAACGCGAATTTTGTGTGTGTGTTTTCCCTGCCATTTTACTGCAGTAGTCATAATAATAAAATGGGAACGTAAACAGTACATAACTGAAATATGCTTGCCTGCCAAGCACGATATATTTTCTAATATATACATAATTTACATTAAAATGAAAAAATTATAATTTTATTGCCTGGCAACAAAATTATTTTATTTTCAACAATTACCATTGTTTGAAAAAGTTTAAATGAATTTTCAAGTACTTTACTCTTGTTAAAACGTAAAAGGTTACAGGTAAACTACCCCTTCCCCTTAACCGATCTTCACCAAAATCAAAAGGCCTTGAGTCCTCTACAATTCACTGACGTATGCAAAATATTGGTATGGAGAACCATACATGACTTCCATGTTCTAAGATTTATATTTAAAATCATATTCGAAATGAAATATTTCCATAGAAACTACGTCTTTCTACTTATTGCTTCAGCATTAACCACAGCACTGTGGTCACTAACGTATACCACCTCACGTTTTCACACTCGATTTTCACTGATGATGGCAGTCGATGGCACTGCCGAAAAGTCTGGTTTTGCAGAAAACATTGGACTACGGCTAAAGAGCCCGGGAAGCAATTTTAACAAAAAACTACTTCTTTGTTGCCGATAACGTAGTACACATATAAAAAATTCTCCCCTCCACCTTCAACTATAATTTTTAATAATAGAAAATTACCCCCACCCCATTCACCTAACTTCTTCATTTATAGATATTTCATCTACGTTTCTACAGTGGATTACTATGAGCTTTTTATCAGGATACTTTATTTATAAAAATTAAGTACTTTACTCTTGTTAAATCATAAAATGTTTCAGGTAAACTACCCCTTTCTCTTAACCGATCTTCTCCAAAATCAACAGACCTTCCGTCCTCTACAATTCAGCAAAGCATGCAAAAAAATATTCGATTCTGTTTGAATGTGCGGCAGTTATCGTTCGTCATGGAAACATTTCTCTTGTTACAACTTAAAATGTTGCAGGTAAACTACCCCTTTCCCTTAACCGATCTTCACCAAAATCAATAGACCTTGAGCTCTCTGCAACTCAGGGGGTGCAAAAAATTATTTGATTCTCATTGAATTTTCGGCAGTTATCGTTCGTCATAAAAAAATTACCCTTTTTAAAACATAAAACGTTGCTGATAAACTACCCCTTCCCTTAACCAATCTTCAACAAAATCAACAGACCTTGAGTTCTCTTTAGTTCAAAAAGGTATGCAAAAACCTAGTTGATTCTGTTTGAATTTACGGCAGTTATCGTTCGTCATATAAAAAATTACCCTTGTTAAAACATAAAATGTTGCTGGTAAACTACCCCTTTCCCTTAACCGATCTTCACCAAAAACGACAGGTCTTTGGTACTCTACAATTCAGGCCTGTATGCAAACAATTATTTGATTCTGTTTGAATTTGCGGCTGTTATTGTTTGCCATATAAAATACCCTTATTAAAACATAAAACGTTGCAGGTAAACTACCCCTTTCCCGTAACCGATCTTCACCAAAAACAATAGGTCTTCAGAATTCTATAATTCAGAGCTGTATGCAAAAGAGAAGTTGATTTTGTTTGAATTTGCGGCTGTTATCGTTTGCCATAGAAAAAAAATCTACAGACAGACAAACACACAGACATTTTTCGAAAATATCGGTATGGAGAACCATACATGACTTCCATGTTCTACGATTTATATTTAAAATCATTTTTGAAATGAAATATTTCATAGAAACTACTTCTTTCTACTTACTGCTTCAGCCTTAACCACAGTACTGTGGTCACTAACGTATACCACCTCACGTTATCGCACTCGATTTTCATGGGTGATGGAAGTCGATGGCACTGCCGAAACGTCTGGTTTTGCAGAAAACTTTGGTCTACGGCCAAACAGGACGGGAAGGAATTTTAACAACAAACTACTTCTTTGTTGCCGATAACGTAGGACGTATATAAAAAATTATCTCCTCCCCATTCAACTATAATTTTCATTTATAGAAAATTACTCCCACCCCGATCAACTAGCCTCTTCATTTATAGATATTTCATCTATGTTTCTACAGTGCATTATTAAGATCTTCTTATCAGGATACTTTATTTATCAAAATTAAGTACTTTACTCTTGTTACAACAAAAAATGTTTCAGGTAAACTACCCTTTCCCCCTAACCGATGTTCACCAAAATCAATAGGCCTTGAGTCCTCTACAACACAGGCACATATGTAAAAAGTTGCAGGTAAACTACCCCTTTCCCTTAACCGATCTTCACCAAAAACAATAGTTCTTAAGTACTCTACAAATCAGGGCTGTATGAAAATAATTATTTGATTCTGTTTGAATTTGCGGCTGTTATCGTTTGCCATAGAAAATACCCTTGTTAAAACATAAAATGTTGCAGGTAAACTACCCCTTTCCATTAACCGATCTTCACCAAAAACAACTGGTCTTTAGAAAACTATAATTCAGAGCTGTATGTGAAACATTATTTGTTTCTGTTTGAATTTGCGCTGTTATCGTTTGCAATAGAAAATACCCTTTTAAAACAAAACGTTGCCGGTAAACTACCCCTTTACCTTAACCGATCTTCACCAAAATCAACAGGCCTTCAGTCTTTCACAAGTGATGAACGTATGCGAAACAATATTTGATTCTGTTTGAATGTGCGGCAGTTATAGTTCGTCATAGAAAAAATTACCATTGTTAAACATTAAATGTTGCAGGTAAACTACCCCTTTCACTTAACCGATCTTCACCTAAATCAACAGACATTGAGGTGTCTATAGCTGAGGAAGGTATGCAAAACATTAGTTGATTCTGATTGAATTTACGGCAGTTATCACTCGTCATAGAAAAAATTACCCATGCTAAAACATAAAACGTTGCAGGTAAACTACCCCTTTCCCTAACCCGATCTTCAACAAAAACAATAGGTCTAGAGAAATCTACAATTCAGTGCTGTATGCAAAAAAGTATTTGATTCTGTTTGAATTTGAGGCTGTTATCGTTTACCATAGAAAAATACCCTTGTTAAAACATACAACGTTGCAGGTAAACTACCCCTTTCCTTTAACCGATCTTCACCAAAAACAATACGTCTTGAGAACTCTACAATTCTAGGCTGTATGCAAAAGAGTAATTGATTCTGTTTGAATTTGCGGCTGTTATCGTTCGCCATCGAAAAAAATTACCCATGATTTAAAAAAAAAGCTTTGCACGTAAACTACCCCTTTCCCTTAACCGATCTTCACCAAAAACAATAGGTCTTGAGTACTCTACAAATCAGAGCTGTATGCAAAAAATTATTTGATTCTGTTTGAATTTGCGGCTGTTATCTTTTGCCATAAGAAAAATATCGGTATGGAGAACCCATACATAACTTCCATATTCTAAGATTTATTTTTAAAATCATTTTCGAAATGAAATATTTCCATAGAAACTACTTCTTTCTACTTACTGCTTCAGCCTTAACCACAGTACTGTGGTCACTAACATATACCACCTCACGTTATCGCACTCGATTTTCACTGATGATGGAAGTCAATGGCATTGCCGAAACGTCTGGTTTTGTAGAAAACATTGGACTATTGGACTACGGCCAAATATCCCGGGAAGGAATTTTAACAAAAACTACTTCTTTGTTGCCGATAACGTTGTACACATATATATAAAAAATATGCATAAAATTAATGGCTTGTATAAGTTAATGATTGATCTCCATTAAGTAGTGCTCAAGTTTCCAAAGTTTTAATATTATGATGTCCGTAATTAAAACATCAGAGCAGGTTTAGTGTGTATGAGGGTTCACCGTGGAAAAAAATTTTCAACATTTCCTATTGAGCGTTGCTTAGAATAAATCTGCGAATCTACAGTGTACGTTTCACAGAACAAACACGCGGAAAAGAAGGAGCGCTCCGAAGTCACTCATGGAACCTCAGCATCTTGCAGAGGGTTCATTCCCATAAAGACGAAACGTCTGTCTATGAATCGTTCCTCTGTAAACACGTGCAGTTACGCTGCCCAGCGATCCACAGGAAGCAAATCGCTATCCACGCTGGACACTTTTTCGGCTTGCATGCGTTATGTTGGTATGGGTTCGGCACTTTCCATTTAAAAACCGTGCAAATGTAAGAAAATAAACATGAATGAGGCCAGAAATAACGCGAATTGTGTGTGTGTGTGTGTGTGTGTGTGTGTGTGTGTGTGTGTGTGTGTGTGTGTGTGTGTGTGTGTGTGTGTGTGTGTGTGTGTGTGTGTGTGTGTGTGTGTGTGTGTGTGTGTGTGTGTGTGTGTGTGTGTGTGTGTGTTCCCTGCCTTTTTATTGCGGTAGTGATAATAATAAAATGGAAACGTAAACAGTACATAACTGAGATATGCTTGCCTGCCACGCACGATATATTTTCTCTTATACATGACTAGCAGAATACCCCTGCTTCGCTACGGAGTTTCACGTTGTACGTAATGAAAATGTTAGTTTAATTAATAAAGTTTAATTAAAGTAGGCTTCTTAAAAATAAATAGCTGTTGCCCACAACTTCGTTCGCGTGGTCTTCAATTTAATGCGATAATATATTTAGAACAGAATGTATTCTATTGGGTTGCCATATTAACCAGATCTAATAGTTTTTTAGACCGCAAAGGACCCCCCAGAGGATCGTATCGAAAAAAAACACCTGTCCTATGTTGGTTCTCCCGTTGCGTAAAATATTTGTGCCAAGTTTGGTTGAAATCGGTCCAATGGTTTAGGTGGAGACGTGGAAGACCCCAAAGGACCCCCCAAAGGATCGTATCGAAAAAAACACTTGTCCTATGTTGGTTCTCCCTTTGCGTAAAATATTTGTGCCAAGTTTGGTTGAAATCGGTCCAGTGGTTTAGGAGGCGATGTGGAAGACCCCAAAGAACCCCCAAAAGGACCCCATCGAAAAAACACCTATCCTATGTTGGTTCTCCCGTTTCGTAAAATATTTGTGCCAAGTTTGGTTGAAATCGGTACAGTGGTTTAGGAGGAGATGTGGAAGAAACCTTCGCGGACGTGCGCACAACAACTCACCGAAGTTTCATCGCAATCGGATGAATGGTATAGGAACGCATACGGGACAAACAAAGAAACATTCATTTTTATATATAAGATGTAAACTATACCACTTACTTGACATAAACCGTGATAGCTAAGCTAATGTACAACATATATGTATTAATTATACACATAAATGTTCCTCGATAGACACTCTATCTATTGGCGAAAACTTGAATAAAATCCGTTCAGTACTTCCTGAGATTAGCGATTTCAAACACAGAGAGAAAACGGACCGACTTTACTTTATACTATGTACAGATTTACATTAAAATGAAAAAATTATAATTTTATTGCCTGGCAACAAAATTATTTTATTTTTAACAATTACCATTGTTTGATAAAGTTTAAATGAATTTTCAAGTACTTTACTCTTGTTAAAACGTAAAAGGTTGCAGGTAAACTACCCCTTCCCCTTAACCGGTCTTCACCAAAATCAAAAGGCCTTGAGACCTCTACAATTCAGTGAAGTATGCAAAAAATTATTTGATCCTGTTTGAATTTGCGGCTGTTATCGTTTGCCATAGAAAATACGCTTGATAAAAAACGTTGCAGGTAAACTACCCCTTCCCCTCAACCGATCTTCACCAAAAACAAAAGGTCTTGAGTACTCTACAAATCACGGCTGTATGCAAAAAATTATTTGATTCTGTTTGTTTTTGCGGCTGTTATCGTTTGCCATAGAAAATACCCTTGATAAAAAAACGCTGCAGGTAAACTACCCCTTTCCCTTAACCGATCTTCACCAAAAACAACAGGTCTTGAGAACTCTGCAATTTAGCGGTGTATGCAAATAATCTTTTGATTCTGTTTGAATTTGCGGCTGTTATCGTTTGCCATAGGAAATACCCTTGTTAAAACATAAAACGTTACAGGTAAACTTCCCCTTTCCCTTAACCGATCTTCACCAAAAACAATAGGTCTTGAGAACTCTACAATTCAGGGCTGTATGCGAAACATTATTTGATTCTGTTTGAATTTGCGGCTGTTATCGTTTGCCAAAAAAAAAATTTCCCTTGATACAAAAACCGTTGCAGGTAAACTATCCCTTTCCCTCAACCGATCTTCACAAAAAAAAATAGGTCGTGAGTACTCTACAAATCAGAACTGTATGCAAAAAATTATTTGATTCTGTTTGAATTTGCGGCAGTTACCGTTTGCCATAGAAAAAAAATCTACAGACAGACAGACAGACACACACACAGACACTTTTCGGAAAACGACTTTTTTTCATGTTTTGAGTGTAGTACAATCAGAATCTGCAATAATCTCGAACACGATTTTTTTTGCCATCACCATACTTCCATTTCCTTAAGGAATATGGAAGTAAATATCGGTATGGAGAACCATACATGACTTCCACATTCTAAGATTTATAATTAAAATAATTTTTGAAATGAAATATTACCATAGAAACTACTTCTTTCTACTTACTGCTTCAGCCTTAACCACAGTACTGTGGTCACTAGCATATACCACCTCACGTTATCGCACTCGATTTTCACTGATGATGGAAGTCCATGGCATTGCCGAAACGTCTGGTTTTGTAGAAAACATTGGACTACGGCCAAATATCCCGGGAAGGAATTTTAACAAAAACTACTTCTTTGTTGCCGATAACGTTGGACACATATATATAAAAAATATGCATAAAATTAATGGCTTGTATAAGTTAATGATTGATCTCCATTAAGTAGTGCTCAAGTTTCCAAAGTTTTAATATTATGATGCCCGTAATTAAAACATCAGAGCAGGTTTAGTGTGTATGAGGGTACACCGTGGACAAAAATTTTCAACATTTCCTATTGAGCGTTGCTTAGAATAAAGCTGCGAATCTACAGTGTACGTTTCACAGAACAAACACGCGGAAAAGAAGGAGCGCTCCGAAGTCACTCATGGACCCTCAGCATCTTGCAGAGGGTTCATTCCCTAAAGACGAAACGTCTGTCTATGAATCGTTCCTCTGTAAACACGTGCAGTTACACTGCCCAGCGATCCACAGGAAGCAAATCGCTATTCACGCTGGACACTTTTTCGGCTTGCATGCGTTATGTTGGTACGGGTTCAGCACTTTCCATTTAAAAAGCGTGCAAATGTAAGAAAGTAAACATGAATGATGCCAGAAATAACGCGAATTTTGTGTGTGTGTTTTCCCTGCCATTTTACTGCAGTAGTCATAATAATAAAATGGGAACGTAAACAGTACATAACTGAAATATGCTTGCCTGCCAAGCACGATATATTTTCTAATATATACATAATTTACATTAAAATGAAAAAATTATAATTTTATTGCCTGGCAACAAAATTATTTTATTTTCAACAATTACCATTGTTTGAAAAAGTTTAAATGAATTTTCAAGTACTTTACTCTTGTTAAAACGTAAAAGGTTACAGGTAAACTACCCCTTCCCCTTAACCGATCTTCACCAAAATCAAAAGGCCTTGAGTCCTCTACAATTCACTGACGTATGCAAAATATTGGTATGGAGAACCATACATGACTTCCATGTTCTAAGATTTATATTTAAAATCATATTCGAAATGAAATATTTCCATAGAAACTACGTCTTTCTACTTATTGCTTCAGCATTAACCACAGCACTGTGGTCACTAACGTATACCACCTCACGTTTTCACACTCGATTTTCACTGATGATGGCAGTCGATGGCACTGCCGAAAAGTCTGGTTTTGCAGAAAACATTGGACTACGGCTAAAGAGCCCGGGAAGCAATTTTAACAAAAAACTACTTCTTTGTTGCCGATAACGTAGTACACATATAAAAAATTCTCCCCTCCACCTTCAACTATAATTTTTAATAATAGAAAATTACCCCCACCCCATTCACCTAACTTCTTCATTTATAGATATTTCATCTACGTTTCTACAGTGGATTACTATGAGCTTTTTATCAGGATACTTTATTTATAAAAATTAAGTACTTTACTCTTGTTAAATCATAAAATGTTTCAGGTAAACTACCCCTTTCTCTTAACCGATCTTCTCCAAAATCAACAGACCTTCCGTCCTCTACAATTCAGCAAAGCATGCAAAAAAATATTCGATTCTGTTTGAATGTGCGGCAGTTATCGTTCGTCATGGAAACATTTCTCTTGTTACAACTTAAAATGTTGCAGGTAAACTACCCCTTTCCCTTAACCGATCTTCACCAAAATCAATAGACCTTGAGCTCTCTGCAACTCAGGGGGTGCAAAAAATTATTTGATTCTCATTGAATTTTCGGCAGTTATCGTTCGTCATAAAAAAATTACCCTTTTTAAAACATAAAACGTTGCTGATAAACTACCCCTTCCCTTAACCAATCTTCAACAAAATCAACAGACCTTGAGTTCTCTTTAGTTCAAAAAGGTATGCAAAAACCTAGTTGATTCTGTTTGAATTTACGGCAGTTATCGTTCGTCATATAAAAAATTACCCTTGTTAAAACATAAAATGTTGCTGGTAAACTACCCCTTTCCCTTAACCGATCTTCACCAAAAACGACAGGTCTTAGGTACTCTACAATTCAGGCCTGTATGCAAACAATTATTTGATTCTGTTTGAATTTGCGGCTGTTATTGTTTGCCATATAAAATACCCTTATTAAAACATAAAACGTTGCAGGTAAACTACCCCTTTCCCGTAACCGATCTTCACCAAAAACAATAGGTCTTCAGAATTCTATAATTCAGAGCTGTATGCAAAAGAGAAGTTGATTTTGTTTGAATTTGCGGCTGTTATCGTTTGCCATAGAAAAAAAATCTACAGACAGACAAACACACAGACATTTTTCGAAAATATCGGTATGGAGAACCATACATGACTTCCATGTTCTACGATTTATATTTAAAATCATTTTTGAAATGAAATATTTCATAGAAACTACTTCTTTCTACTTACTGCTTCAGCCTTAACCACAGTACTGTGGTCACTAACGTATACCACCTCACGTTATCGCACTCGATTTTCATGGGTGATGGAAGTCGATGGCACTGCCGAAACGTCTGGTTTTGCAGAAAACTTTGGTCTACGGCCAAACAGGACGGGAAGGAATTTTAACAACAAACTACTTCTTTGTTGCCGATAACGTAGGACGTATATAAAAAATTATCTCCTCCCCATTCAACTATAATTTTCATTTATAGAAAATTACTCCCACCCCGATCAACTAGCCTCTTCATTTATAGATATTTCATCTATGTTTCTACAGTGCATTATTAAGATCTTCTTATCAGGATACTTTATTTATCAAAATTAAGTACTTTACTCTTGTTACAACAAAAAATGTTTCAGGTAAACTACCCTTTCCCCCTAACCGATGTTCACCAAAATCAATAGGCCTTGAGTCCTCTACAACACAGGCACATATGTAAAAAGTTGCAGGTAAACTACCCCTTTCCCTTAACCGATCTTCACCAAAAACAATAGTTCTTAAGTACTCTACAAATCAGGGCTGTATGAAAATAATTATTTGATTCTGTTTGAATTTGCGGCTGTTATCGTTTGCCATAGAAAATACCTTTGTTAAAACATAAAATGTTGCAGGTAAACTACCCCTTTCCATTAACCGATCTTCACCAAAAACAACTGGTCTTTAGTAAACTATAATTCAGAGCTGTATGTGAAACATTATTTGTTTCTGTTTGAATTTGCGCTGTTATCGTTTGCAATAGAAAATACCCTTTTAAAACAAAACGTTGCCGGTAAACTACCCCTTTACCTTAACCGATCTTCACCAAAATCAACAGGCCTTCAGTCTTTCACAAGTGATGAACGTATGCGAAACAATATTTGATTCTGTTTGAATGTGCGGCAGTTATAGTTCGTCATAGAAAAAATTACCATTGTTAAACATTAAATGTTGCAGGTAAACTACCCCTTTCACTTAACCGATCTTCACCTAAATCAACAGACATTGAGGTGTCTATAGCTGAGGAAGGTATGCAAAACATTAGTTGATTCTGATTGAATTTACGGCAGTTATCACTCGTCATAGAAAAAATTACCCATGCTAAAACATAAAACGTTGCAGGTAAACTACCCCTTTCCCTAACCCGATCTTCAACAAAAACAATAGGTCTAGAGAAATCTACAATTCAGTGCTGTATGCAAAAAAGTATTTGATTCTGTTTGAATTTGAGGCTGTTATCGTTTACCATAGAAAAATACCCTTGTTAAAACATACAACGTTGCAGGTAAACTACCCCTTTCCTTTAACCGACCTTCACCAAAAACAATACGTCTTGAGAACTCTACAATTCTAGGCTGTATGCAAAAGAGTAATTGATTCTGTTTGAATTTGCGGCTGTTATCGTTCGCCATCGAAAAAAATTACCCATGATTTAAAAAAAAAGCTTTGCACGTAAACTACCCCTTTCCCTTAACCGATCTTCACCAAAAACAATAGGTCTTGAGTACTCTACAAATCAGAGCTGTATGCAAAAAATTATTTGATTCTGTTTGAATTTGCGGCTGTTATCTTTTGCCATAAGAAAAATATCGGTATGGAGAACCCATACATAACTTCCATATTCTAAGATTTATTTTTAAAATCATTTTCGAAATGAAATATTTCCATAGAAACTACTTCTTTCTACTTACTGCTTCAGCCTTAACCACAGTACTGTGGTCACTAACATATACCACCTCACGTTATCGCACTCGATTTTCACTGATGATGGAAGTCAATGGCATTGCCGAAACGTCTGGTTTTGTAGAAAACATTGGACTATTGGACTACGGCCAAATATCCCGGGAAGGAATTTTAACAAAAACTACTTCTTTGTTGCCGATAACGTTGTACACATATATATAAAAAATATGCATAAAATTAATGGCTTGTATAAGTTAATGATTGATCTCCATTAAGTAGTGCTCAAGTTTCCAAAGTTTTAATATTATGATGTCCGTAATTAAAACATCAGAGCAGGTTTAGTGTGTATGAGGGTTCACCGTGGAAAAAAATTTTCAACATTTCCTATTGAGCGTTGCTTAGAATAAATCTGCGAATCTACAGTGTACGTTTCACAGAACAAACACGCGGAAAAGAAGGAGCGCTCCGAAGTCACTCATGGAACCTCAGCATCTTGCAGAGGGTTCATTCCCATAAAGACGAAACGTCTGTCTATGAATCGTTCCTCTGTAAACACGTGCAGTTACGCTGCCCAGCGATCCACAGGAAGCAAATCGCTATCCACGCTGGACACTTTTTCGGCTTGCATGCGTTATGTTGGTATGGGTTCGGCACTTTCCATTTAAAAACCGTGCAAATGTAAGAAAATAAACATGAATGAGGCCAGAAATAACGCGAATTGTGTGTGTGTGTGTGTGTGTGTGTTCCCTGCCTTTTTATTGCGGTAGTGATAATAATAAAATGGAAACGTAAACAGTACATAACTGAGATATGCTTGCCTGCCACGCAGGATATATTTTCTCTTATACATGACTAGCAGAATACCCGTGCTTCGCTACGGAGTTTCACGTTGTACGTAATGAAAATGTTAGTTTAATTAATAAAGTTTAATTAAAGTAGGCTTCTTAAAAATAAATAGCTGTTGCCCACAACTTCGTTCGCGTGGTCTTCAATTTAATGCGATAATATATTTAGAACAGAATGTATTCTATTGGGTTGCCATATTAACCAGATCTAATAGTTTTTTAGACCGCAAAGGACCCCCCAGAGGATCGTATCGAAAAAAACACCTGTCCTATGTTGGTTCTCCCGTTGCGTAAAATATTTGTGCCAAGTTTGGTTGAAATCGGTCCAGTGGTTTAGGAGGCGATGTGGAAGACCCCAAAGAACCCCCAGAAGGACCCCATCGAAAAAACACCTATCCTATGTTGGTTCTCCCGTTTCGTAAAATATTTGTGCCAAGTTTGGTTGAAATCGGTACAGTGGTTTAGGAGGAGATGTGGAAGAAACCTTCGCGGACGTGCGCACAACAACTCACCGAAGTTTCATCGCAATCGGATGAATGGTATAGGAACGCATGCGGGACAAACAAAGAAACATTCATTTTTATATATAAGATGTAAACTATACCACTTACTTGACATAAACCGTGATAGCTAAGCTAATGTACAACATATATGTATTAATTATACACATAAATGTTCCTCGATAGACACTCTATCTATTGGCGAAAACTTGAATAAAATCCGTTCAGTACTTCCTGAGACTAGCGATTTCAAACACAGAGAGAAAACGGACCGACTTTACTTTATACTATGTACAGATTTACATTAAAATGAAAAAATTATAATTTTATTGCCTGGCAACAAAATTATTTTATTTTTAACAATTACCATTGTTTGAAAAAGTTTAAATGAATTTTCAAGTACTTTACTCTTGTTAAAACGTAAAAGGTTGCAGGTAAACTACCCCTTCCCCTTAACCGGTCTTCACCAAAATCAAAAGGCCTTGAGACCTCTACAATTCAGTGAAGTATGCAAAAAATTATTTGATCCTGTTTGAATTTGCGGCTGTTATCGTTTGCCATAGAAAATACGCTTGATAAAAAACGTTGCAGGTAAACTACCCCTTCCCCTCAACCGATCTTCACCAAAAACAAAAGGTCTTGAGTACTCTACAAATCACGGCTGTATGCAAAAAATTATTTGATTCTGTTTGAATTTGCGGCTGTTATCGTTTGCCATAGAAAATACCCTTGATAAAAAAACGCTGCAGGTAAACTACCCCTTTCCCTTAACCGATCTTCACCAAAAACAACAGGTCTTGAGAACTCTGCAATTTAGCGGTGTATGCAAATAATCTTTTGATTCTGTTTGAATTTGCGGCTGTTATCGTTTGCCATAGGAAATACCCTTGTTAAAACATAAAACGTTACAGGTAAACTTCCCCTTTCCCTTAACCGATCTTCACCAAAAACAATAGGTCTTGAGAACTCTACAATTCAGGGCTGTATGCGAAACATTATTTGATTCTGTTTGAATTTGCGGCTGTTATCGTTTGCCAAAAAAAAATTTCCCTTGATACAAAAACCGTTGCAGGTAAACTATCCCTTTCCCTCAACCGATCTTCACAAAAAAAAATAGGTCGTGAGTACTCTACAAATCAGAACTGTATGCAAAAAATTATTTGATTCTGTTTGAATTTGCGGCAGTTACCGTTTGCCATAGAAAAAAAATCTACAGACAGACAGACAGACACACACACAGACACTTTTCGGAAAACGACTTTTTTTCATGTTTTGAGTGTAGTACAATCAGAATCTGCAATAATCTCGAACACGATTTTTTTTGCCATCACCATACTTCCATTTCCTTAAGGAATATGGAAGTAAATATCGGTATGGAGAACCATACATGACTTCCACATTCTAAGATTTATAATTAAAATAATTTTTGAAATGAAATATTACCATAGAAACTACTTCTTTCTACTTACTGCTTCAGCCTTAACCACAGTACTGTGGTCACTAGCATATACCACCTCACGTTATCGCACTCGATTTTCACTGATGATGGAAGTCGATGGCATTGCCGAAACGTCTGGTTTTGTAGAAAACATTGGACTACGGCCAAATATCCCGGGAAGGAATTTTAACAAAAACTACTTCTTTGTTGCCGATAACGTTGTACACATATATATAAAAAATATGCATAAAATTAATGGCTTGTATAAGTTAATGATTGATCTCCATTAAGTAGTGCTCAAGTTTCCAAAGTTTTAATATTATGATGCCCGTAATTAAAACATCAGAGCAGGTTTAGTGTGTATGAGGGTACACCGTGGACAAAAATTTTCAACATTTCCTATTGAGCGTTGCTTAGAATAAAGCTGCGAATCTACAGTGTACGTTTCACAGAACAAACACGCGGAAAAGAAGGAGCGCTCCGAAGTCACTCATGGACCCTCAGCATCTTGCAGAGGGTTCATTCCCTAAAGACGAAACGTCTGTCTATGAATCGTTCCTCTGTAAACACGTGCAGTTACACTGCCCAGCGATCCACAGGAAGCAAATCGCTATTCACGCTGGACACTTTTTCGGCTTGCATGCGTTATGTTGGTACGGGTTCAGCACTTTCCATTTAAAAAGCGTGCAAATGTAAGAAAGTAAACATGAATGATGCCAGAAATAACGCGAATTTTGTGTGTGTGTTTTCCCTGCCATTTTACTGCAGTAGTCATAATAATAAAATGGGAACGTAAACAGTACATAACTGAAATATGCTTGCCTGCCAAGCACGATATATTTTCTAATATATACATAATTTACATTAAAATGAAAAAATTATAATTTTATTGCCTGGCAACAAAATTATTTTATTTTCAACAATTACCATTGTTTGAAAAAGTTTAAATGAATTTTCAAGTACTTTACTCTTGTTAAAACGTAAAAGGTTACAGGTAAACTACCCCTTCCCCTTAACCGATCTTCACCAAAATCAAAAGGCCTTGAGTCCTCTACAATTCACTGACGTATGCAAAATATTGGTATGGAGAACCATACATGACTCCCATGTTCTAAGATTTATATTTAAAATCATATTCGAAATGAAATATTTCCATAGAAACTACGTCTTTCTACTTATTGCTTCAGCATTAACCACAGCACTGTGGTCACTAACGTATACCACCTCACGTTTTCACACTCGATTTTCACCGATGATGGCAGTCGATGGCACTGCCGAAAAGTCTGGTTTTGCAGAAAACATTGGACTACGGCTAAAGAGCCCGGGAAGCAATTTTAACAAAAAACTACTTCTTTGTTGCCGATAACGTAGTACACATATAAAAAATTCTCCCCTCCACCTTCAACTATAATTTTTAATAATAGAAAATTACCCCCACCCCATTCACCTAACTTCTTCATTTATAGATATTTCATCTACGTTTCTACAGTGGATTACTATGAGCTTTTTATCAGGATACTTTAATTATAAAAATTAAGTACTTTACTCTTGTTAAATCATAAAATGTTTCAGGTAAACTACCCCTTTCTCTTAACCGATCTTCTCCAAAATCAACAGACCTTCCGTCCTCTACAATTCAGCAAAGCATGCAAAAAAATATTCGATTCTGTTTGAATGTGCGGCAGTTATCGTTCGTCATGGAAACATTTCTCTTGTTACAACTTAAAATGTTGCAGGTAAACTACCCCTTTCCCTTAACCGATCTTCACCAAAATCAATAGACCTTGAGCTCTCTGCAACTCAGGGGGTGCAAAAAATTATTTGATTCTCATTGAATTTTCGGCAGTTATCGTTCGTCATAAAAAAATTACCCTTTTTAAAACATAAAACGTTGCTGATAAACTACCCCTTCCCTTAACCAATCTTCAACAAAATCAACAGACCTTGAGTTCTCTTTAGTTCAAAAAGGTATGCAAAAACCTAGTTGATTCTGTTTGAATTTACGGCAGTTATCGTTCGTCATATAAAAAATTACCCTTGTTAAAACATAAAATGTTGTTGGTAAACTACCCCTTTCCCTTAACCGATCTTCACCAAAAACGACAGGTCTTAGGTACTCTACAATTCAGGCCTGTATGCAAACAATTATTTGATTCTGTTTGAATTTGCGGCTGTTATCGTTTGCCATAGAAAATACCCTTGTTAAAACATAAAACATTGCAGGTAAACTACCCCTTTCCCTTAACCAATCTTCACCAAAAACAATAGGTCTTGAGAACTCTACAATTCAGGGCTTTATGCGAAACATTATTTGATTCTGTTTGAATTTGCGGTAGTTATCGTTTGCCATAGAAAAAAATCTACAGACAGACACACACACACAGACACTTTTCAAAAAACGACTTTTCTTCATGTTTTGAGTGTAGTATAATCAGAGTCTGCAGTAATCTGGAACACGATTTTTTTTGCCATCACCATACGTCCATTTCCTTAAGGAATATGGAAGTAAAATATTAATATTGAATAATAAGTGAATCTTAATATTAATAAGTTTATTTCACCATATCTTGCTCCAATTACACAATAACACTCATTATTAAACGTTTTGAGTCCATTTCTCATTTGTTTAATACAGAAAATAGTTGTAATTATCATTCCAACAATATTTGGTAATGGCGTCCTCAAACGACCATATTCGATTATTTATACGCTTATAACACTATTATTTCTTATTTAATTACATTTGTTTGGCATTCTAACAATAATATATACATTTATTTACATCGGTTTACACTTTGTTATATGAAAAATGTTGTTTTTCATATACTAATAGTCTTATCAAAATACCTTCTCTTCTCTTTTCTTTAAATTGTCACTTTGTCAATTATTTTACCACATAAGGTATATAATGTTACAAATGAAAATAGCATACAATTATAGTACCTTGGTTATTTAATGTATTTATCAGTCTTTCGTTATCTGAAAGCTTTCCACTTCTTAGTATTGGGTTTGTTTACATCAGGTTTTGCAATGACAGTCAGTTAGTTTCTAATAAATCAACTACTAAATTGCTATTATTAAATTTGATATGTATTCTCATAGTAGTATCAGATATCTCTCTAACTACTGATAACATTTTTATTCACCTTTGAACAAGTTTGGATAGTGCATTTTGCTTAACTAACTTGTTGCATAGTGTTTGTTTACATTTGGTCATACAATCATAGTCATTTAGTTTTCAATAATTTGACTATAAAACTACTATTATTATAATTGTGATCTGTTCTCATAGTAGTACTAGATATTTTTCTAACTACTGGTAACATTTTCAGTAATCCTCTAACAAGTTTTAATAATGTATTTTGCTTAACTAACTTGTTGCATAGTGTTTGTTTACATTTGGTTCCACAATCATAGTCAGTTAGTTTTCAATAATTTGATTATAAAACTACTATTATTATAATTGTGATCTGTTCTCATAGTAGTACTAGATATTTTTCTAACTACTGGTAACATTTTCAGTAATCCTTTAACAAGTTTTAATAATGTATTTTGTTCTTGGATTTCGTTGTCCATGACGTGTCCATTACTTAACTAAATATCACTATAATATTGACGACTCGGAACACTAAGTTTTTTATAAGTAAAAACGTAAAGTTTTACCTTACAGCCTAAACCGGCTTTCACCTATAGAAGGCTTCATCAGAGCCTTTGATATATAGAGCCTCTGATGAAGCCTTCTATAGGTGAAAGCCGGTTTAGGCTGTAAGGTAAAACTTTACGTTTTTACTTATAAAAAACTTAGTGTTCCGAGTCGTCAATATTATAGTGATATTTAGTAATGTATTTTGCTTAATTAACTTGTCACATTGGGTTTCTGTTCTTCTAGCTTTGTGCTATCATATTTAATCTGCTTTATGTGTTGTGTATTTCAGTATACATATTATTTATTAGTTTGCATTATTATTTATAATTAGTCTTTGATTGAAACAATTGTTGATAGTTGCTTGGTTTAATTAACATATATGATTTTGTGTTATAGGTGCACTTCCTATGAGGTTATGTATTATGTTATCTGGTCACAATTGTGCAACATATTCTTATGCAGTATTTGATTCTACTAGTATGATATCATTATGGTATTCTATTACAATGGTTTAATTGTTGATTAATACACATGTTTACACTATTTTTCTAAACAATAACACAAGTATTCTTAATCTAATAGTATTACATTTCTTGTTGTGTTGTACCTAGTTTTTGGTACATTGGTTGTTTGATACTTAACAAACTAGCTTATTTCTTATTATTTGTTCTGGACTTTCTTTATATCTTGTTCTGTCCTGCTGTGGCATTCAGTTATATTCATTTTAAAGTTTACAAAGCTTTTATTATCAGTTTCTATGAACAATGATTTTACTGTTCTATCTCACATTTCTCTTGGTGGTCTTATGATTATCTATTTTGGATTACAATCTTGATTAAATTGGTCACACTAATTGTCTGTGCATTTTAACTATTTAATCTTTGATTCTTCCACTATAATGGTAACGCATTTTCCTCTGTTATAAACCTTCTCACTTGTATTGTCTGTGAGGTTTATTTGGGTTAAAAATGGTTAACTTGTTACAGGTTCTCACACTTACATTAAGTTTTCACTATTACTGTTTGTGATTGCTTAATTATGCTAAACACTGTTTCTTCATAGTTGATAATCGTTATACTTCTTCCGGTCACTAGTATAGTTCCTTGTATACTTGGTGAATGGTGATTTCTTGTATTGTCCATATATTATCTTCATTCTTCATGTTATGTTTCCTTTGCTCTTCTTCTCCCTTTCTTCTTTTGTTTAATTGTTGTTCACTATCAGTGTTCTCCTGGGTTGTATTTTACTTGTGATAGTCAATGTTCACTTATTCTCGTCATCTTCTTCAATATTTCCATTTGTGGTAGTCGTTGTTCCATAGTATTTATATTAATAACTAAATTGGTTGTTTTGCCATCATTGTGGTTGCTCTTGAGTTGTCTCTTCTTCATTTTAAATAGTCATTATTTTGTTGTTTCCCCTCACTGTTTGGATTCTGTTGTCTTCTCTTCATTTTAAATAGTCATTATTTTGTTGTTCCCCTCACTGTTTGGATTCTGTGGTCTTCTCTTCATTTTAAATAGTCATTATTTTGTTGTTTCCCTTCACTGTTTGGAATCTATTGGGCCTGGTTTCTAACATTTTATATTGGCTCGTTGTCATTTTCTTTCTCCCTTGTACTCGATGATGCTATATTACTCTTCCTTCTTCTTTGTTGGAATTTTACAATAATATATCTCTGTAGATACACACTTTTTGTTTACATTATTTTATGTACTTTGAAATATTTTCATGATCTCCCGTCACTTGACGTAATAATTGGTTACTCTATGTAACTACCAAATTTGGTACGTTACAGTGTGTATGTCACTGAATTCCTCCATGTATAAAATAATATATCGTTCGTGGCAGGTAAGCATATCTCAGTTATGTAATGTTTACGTTTCCATTTTATTATTATGCCTACAGCAATAAAAAGGCAGGTAAGACACACACACACACACACACACACACACACACACAATTCACGTTATTTCTGGCCTCACTCATGTTTATTTTCTTACATTTGCACGCTTTTAAATGGAAAGTGCCGAAACCCACACCGACATAACGCATGCAAGCCGAAAAAATGGACATCAGTTTGCTTCCTGTGGATCGCTGGGCAATGTTACTGCACGTGTTTACAGAGGAACGATTCATAGACAGACTTTTTGTCTTTAGGGAATGAACCCTCTGCAAGATGCTGAGGGTCCATGAGTGACTTCGGAGCGCTCCTTCTTTTTCGCATGTTTGTTCTGTGAAACATACACTGTAGATTCGCAGCTTTACTCTAAGCAACGCTCAATAGGAAATGTTGAAAATTTTTGTCCACAGTGTACCCTCATTCACACTAAACCTGCTCTGATGTTTTAATTACGGACATCATAATATTAAAACTTTGGAAACTTGAGCACTACTTAATGGAGATCAATCATTAACTTATACAAGCCATTAATTTTATGCATATATTTTATATATATGTGTACAATGTTATCGGCAACAAAGAAGTAGTTTTTGTTAAAATTCCTTCCCGGGATATTTGGCCGTAGTCCAATGTTTTCTACAAAACTAGACGTTTCGGCAATGCCATCGACTTCCATCATCAGTGAAAATCGAGTGCGATAACGTGAGGTGGTATACGTTAGTGACCACAGTACTGTGGTTAAGGCTGAAGCAGTAAGTAGAAAGAAGTAGTTTCTATGGTAATATTTCATTTCGAAAATGATTTTAAATATAAATCTTAGAATATGGAAGTCATGTATGGTTCTCCATACCGATATTTTTTTAATTCATTGTCTCTTTATATAGTCTTTACGAGTTTTTTATAAAATGCATTATGCATGTCACCTCGAGTTTTGATGACCTTATGACTTATTGACGGGGTCCAGCGTTGTCCAGAGTTGGGTTACCGTTACTCCTGGCTTGGCGTGGTCCTGGATATGTCCAGATTCCAGCGTCGTTCTCCAGCAGTGTGTGGTCCATCCCAGAGAATTAATATTGGCTGCGAGGTGGATCTCGTTCGGCTGTTAGACGTCTAAAAAGCATCTCCTAACGTCCAGCATCTCGCGTCGCTCTTTGTAGCTTCTCTGTAGATACTCTTGCTGACTTTAACGGTCCTGGTACTTTACGTTTCCCATAATAGTGTAAACATAATTACTGAAAAAGTCTTTATTCGTTCATAGATGAGACTTATAACAAAATAAAACTGTTCTGCTGACGGACAGTGTGTCCGACTGTAACTGTGTCTTGAAATGAAGAGAAGGGCTTCCAGTCAAACCCTTAATTTATACCCTCTCAAGATTCCGCACCTGTTGGTTCCGAAATTGTCCTGTCGAGACCTGCAGATCACATGATAGCCCTCACTCCCGAACCTTTTCATATATTTGCAATTTTCTGCAAATGGCAATGTTTTGTAAGGAATTGAGTTAGCACAAATCATAGATAATTTGATTAAGCACTCACTGTATTAATTTGAGCGTCTTAGTGTAATTTGCATATTTTGGCACACTTTATTTCGCACTGACTTTGCGTAGTGTGTCCTTCTAACGTCATTTTCTTACTGTGGATAACTATAAAATTTACACACACTTTGTTGCCTCTTGTTTGTTTATACAATAATTAGTTTTCACACAGTGAATAATTAATAATTATTTTAGTAATTAATTGGGGAGGGTTGCTGGGATTCCTGTCTGTACATGCATTACTAACACACACAAGATACACGCATAACACACATACAATCGAGCAGGTGTTCCTTGCCTGTTGGAACAGGTTAATTTCTCCCCTAGTGTAACAATGACACATTTTTACAATCCCAGACATGTCTATTTACCCCAAACTTATAATAATTTTACATTTATCTAAATCAATGCTCAATACAGCATATGGCTGTATCGTTGCAATAGGTAAGTTATATTGCTTATTTATTCTAAGCAAGTATAAACCATTATAATTAGGTGGACAATGTGCAGATAAAAGTAAAATTACCTGGAATTCTGGCCACAGTAGGACTGGTATCATCCTTCATTGCTAACAACAGTCGTTTCTCCCAGTCAATTATTTAATTTTTTTATTTCCAGTTTTGTTAAATCTGTGTTATGTCTATCCATTTTTTTTCTTAAGTCTTGTTTTCGTATTGTTTACTTTCTCCATGACACTTTTGGCATCTATTTTCTTCCCAAACATTCCTCGATATTTCAGTAGTATTTAGTATGCATTCATTCTTTTGTTTTTTTTTTTCAGTTTTGGTACTTGAGATTTTTGTAGAATCTCGGGGAAAGGGCAAAGTTAAATAAATAAGACATTTATTATTGTGGCATTTATAATACATTTATGGCAAAGTCATTTGCAACAAAGACCAAATCACTATTCACTTCCTCCTGATGTGGTTTAGTATCACTTGAGGAGGACATATTTTAAATACAAAATATCGGTATGGAGAACCATACATGACTTTCATGTTCTAAGATTTATATTTAAAATCATATTCGAAATGAAATATTTCCATAGAAACTACGTCTTTCTACTTATTGCTTCAGCATTAACCACAATACTGTGGTCACTAACGTATACTTCTTTGTTGCCGATAACGTAGTACACATATAAAAAATTCTCTCCTCCACCTTCGACTATAAATTTTAATAATAGAAAATTACCCCCACTCCGTTCACTTAACCTCTTCATTTATAGATATTTCATCTACGTTTCTACAGTGGATTATTATGAGCTTCTTATCAGGATACTTTATTTATAAAAATTAAGTACTTTACTCTTGTTAAATCATAAAATGTTTCTGGTAAACTACCCCTTTCTCTTAACCGATCTTCTCCAAAATCAATAGACCTTCAATCCTCTGCAATTCATGGACGCATGCAAAAAAATATTTGATTCTGTTTGAATGTGCGGCAGTTATCGTTCCGTAGACCTTGAGCTCCCTGCAACTCAGGAAAGGGTGCAAAAAATTATTTGATTCTCTTTAAATTTTCGGCAGTTATCGTTCGTCATAAAAAATTACCCTTTTCAAAACATAAAACGTTGCTGATATACTACCCCTTCCCTTAACCGATTTTCAACAAAATCAACAGACCTTGAGTTCTCTTTAGTTCAAAAAGGTATGCAAAAACCTAGTTGATTCTGTTTGAATTTACGGCAGTTATCGTTCGTCATATAAAAAATTCCCCTTGTTAAAACATAAAATGTTGCTGGTAAACTACCCCTTTCCCTTAACCGATCATCACCAACACCAATAGGTATTGAGAACTCTACAATACAGGGCTGTATGCAAAACATCGTTTGATTCTGTTTGAATTTGCGGCTGTTATCGTTTACCATAGAAAAAACTGACCCTTGATAAAAAACTGTTGCCGGTAAACTACCCCTTTCCCTTAACCGATCTTCACCAAAAACAAAAGGTCTTGAGAACTCTACAATTCAGGGCTGTATGCAAAACATTATTTGATTCTCTTTGAATTTACGGCAGTTATCGTTCGTCATAGAAAAAATACCCTTGTTAAAACATAAAACGTTGCAGGTAAACTACCCCTTTCCCTTAAACGATCTTCAACAAAATCAACAGACCTTGAGTTCTGTATAATTCAAAAAGGTATGCAGAAGAGTAGTTGATTGTGTTTTAATTACGGCAGTTTTCGTTCGTCATAAAAAAATTACCATTGATAAAACATAAAATGTTGCCGGTAAACTACCCTATTCCCGTAACCGATCTTCACCAAAACCAACAGGTCTTGAGACCTCTAAATTTCAGGGCTGTATGCAAAATATTATATCATTCCATTTGAATTTGCGGCTGTTATCGTTTGCCATATAAAATAACCTTGATAAAACAAAAAACGTGCTCGTTAAACTACCCCCTTCCCTTAACCGATCTTCACCAAACACAATAGGTCTTTAGTACTCAACAAAACAGGGCTGTATGCAAAAACTTATTTGATTCTGTTTGAATTTGCGGCTCTTATCGTTTGCCATAGAAAATACCCTTTTAAAACATAAAACGTTGCAGGTAAACTACCCCTTTCCCTTAACCGATCTTCACCAACACCAATAGGTATTGAGAACTCTACAATACAGGGCTGTATGCAAAACATCATTTGATTCTGTTTGAATTTGCGGCTGTTATCGTTTGCCATACAAAATACCCTTGATAAAACAAAAAACGTGGCAGGTAAACTACCCCTTTCCCTTAAACGATCTTCACCAAAAACAATAGGTCTTTAGTACTCAAGAAATCAGGGCTGTATCCAAAAACTTATTTGATTCTGTTTTAATTTGCGGCTCTTATCATTTGCCATAGAAAATACCCTTTTAAAACATAAAATGTTGCAGGTAAACTACCCCTTTCCCTTACCCGTTCTTCACCAAAAACAAAAGGTCTCGAGAACTCTACAATTCAGGGCAGTATGCGAAACATTATTTGATTCTGTTTGAATTTGCGGCTGTTATCGTTTGCCAAACAAACAAAATTACCCTTGATAAAAAAAAACCGTTGCAGGTAAACTACCCCTTTCCCTTAACCGATCTTCACCAAAAACAATAGGTCGCGAGTACTCTACAAATCAGAGCTGTATGCAAAAAATTATTTGATTCTGTTTGAATTTGCGGCTGTTATCGTTTGCCATAGAAAAAAAATCTACAGACACACACACAGACACTTTTCGAAAATATCGGTATGGAGAACCATACATGACTTCCATATTCTAAGATTTATATTTAAAATCATTTTCAGCCAAACAGCCAGGCTGTGTCTTACCTGCCTTTTTATTGCTGTATTAAATGAAAAATATTATATTACATTAAAATGAAAAAATTATAATTTTATTGCCTGGCAACAAAATTATTTTATTTTTAACAATTACCATTGTTTCAAAATGTTTAAATAAATTTTCAAGTACTTTACTCTTGTTAAAACGTAAAAGGTTGCAGGTAAACTACCCCTTCCCCTTAACCGATCTTCACCAAAATCGAAAGTCACTAGACCTCTACAATTCAGGGACGTATGCAAAAAATTATTTGATTCTGTTTGAATTTGCGGCTGTTATCGTTTGCCATAGAAAATACGCTTGATAAAAAAACGTTGCAGGTAAACTACCCCTTCCCCTTAACCGATCTTCACCAAAAACAATAGGTCTTGAGTACTCTACAAATCAGGGCTGTATGCAAAACATTATTTGATTCTGTTTGAATTTGCGGCTGTTATCGTTTGCCATAGAAAATACCCTTGTTAAAAAAACGTTGCAGGTAAACTACCCCTTTCCCTCAACCGATCTTCACCAAAAACAATAGGTCTTGAGAACTCTACAATTTAGGGCAGTATGCAAATAATCTTTTGATTCTGTTTGAATTTGCGGCTGTTATCGTTTGTCATAGGAAATACCCTTGTTAAAACATAAAACGTTACTGGTAAACTACCCCTTTCCCTTAACCGATCTTCACCAAAAACAATAGGTCTTGAGTACTCTACAAATTAGGGCTGTATGCAAAACATTATTTGATTCTGTTTGAATTTGCGGCTGTTATCGTTTGCCATAGAAAATACCCTTGTTAAAAAAACGTTGCAGGTAAACTACCCCTTTCCCTCAACCGAACTTCACCAAAAACAATAGGTCTTGAGAACTCTACAATTTAGGGCTGTATGCAAATAATCTTTTGATTCTGTTTGAATTTGCGGCTGTTATCGTTTGCCATAGGAAATACCCTTGTTAAAACATAAAACGTTACAGGTAAACTACCCCTTTCCCTTAACCGATCTTCACCAAAATCAACAGATCTTGAGAATTCTACAATTCAGGGCTGTATGTGAAACATTATTTGATTCTGTTTGAATTTGCGGCTGTTATCGTTTGCCAAACAAACAAAATTACCCTTGCTAAAAAAAAACCGTTGCAGGTAAACTACCCCTTTCCCTCAACCGATCTTCACCAAAAACAATAGGTCGCGAGTACTCTGCAAATCAGGGCTGCATGCAAAAAATTATTTGATTCTGTTTGAATTTACGGCAGTTATCGTTTGCCATAGAAAAAAAATCTACAGACAGACAGACAGACAGACACTTTTCGGAAAACGACTTTTTTTCATGTTTTGAGTGTAGTAGAATCAGAATCTGCAATAATCTCGAACACGATTTTTTTTGCCATCACCATACTTCCATTCCTTAAGGAATATGGAAGTAAAATGACTTTTACTTACATATTCCTTAAGGAATGGAAGTATGGTGATGGCAAAAAAAATCGTGTTCGAGATTATTGCAGATTCTGATTGTACTACACTCAAAACATGAAAAAAAGTCGTTTTTCGAAAAGTGTCTGTGTGTGTGTCTTTGTGTCTGTCTGTCTGTCTATCTGTAGATTTTTTTTCTATGGCAAACGATAACAGCCGCAAATTCAAACAGAATCAAATAATTTTTTGCATACAGCCCTCATTTGTAGGGCACTCACGACCTATTGTTTTTGGTGAAGATCGGTTGAGGTAAAGGGGTAGTTTACCTGCAACGGTTTTTTTTATCAAGGGAAATTTTTTTTTTTTGGCAAACGATAACATCCGCAAATTCAAACAGAATCAAATAATGTTTCACATACAGCCCTGAATTGTAGAGTTCTCAAGACCTATTGTTTTTGGTGAAGATCGGTTAAGGGAAAGGGGTAGTTTACCTGTAACGTTTTATGTTTTAACAAGGGTATTTCCTATGGCAAACGATAACAGCCGCAAATTCAAACAGAATCAAAAGATTATTTGTATACAGCCCTAAATTGTAGGGTTCTCAAGACCTATTGTTTTTGGTGAAGATCGGTTAAGGGAAAGGGGTAGTTTACCTGCAACGTTTTTTTAACAAGGGTATTTTCTATGGCAAACGATAACAGCCGCAAATTCAAACAGAATCAAATAATGTTTTGCATACAGCCCTGACTTGTAGAGTACTCAAGACCTTTTGTTTTTGGTGAATATCGGTTAAGGGGAAGGGGTAGTTTACCAGCAACGTTTTTTTATCAAGCGTATTTTCTATGGCAAACGATAACAGCCGCAAATTCAAATAGAATCAAATAATGTTTTGCATACCTCCCTGAATTGTAGGGATCTCAAGGACTTTCGATTTTGGTGAAGATCGGTTAAGGGGAAGGGGTAGTTTACCTGCAACCTTTTACATTTTAACAAGAGTAAAGTACTTGAAAATTCATTTAAACTTTTTCAAACAATGGTAATTGTTAAAAATAAAATAATTTTGTTGCCAGTGAATAAAATTATAATTTTTTCATTTTAATGTAAATTATGTATGAGTTAATATCTTTATATATATATATAATTCTTCTGTACGTGTGTATGTCACTGAACTCCTCCATGTATAAAATAATATATCGTTCGTGGCAGGTAAGCATATCTCAGTTACGTAATGTTTACGTTTCCATTTTATTATTATGACTACAGCAATAAAAAGGCAGGCAAGACACACACACACACACACACACACACACACACACACACAATTCACGTTATTTCTGGCCTCACTCATGTTTATTTTCTTACATTTGCACGCTTTTTAAATGGAAAGTGCCGAAACCCACACCAACATAACGCGTGCAAGCCGAAAAAATGGACATCAATTTGCTCCCTGTTGATCGCTGGGCAGTGTAACTGCACGTGTTTACAGAGGAACGATTCATAGACAGACTTTTCGTCTTTAGGGAATGAACCCTCTGCAAGATGCTGAGGGTCCATGAGTGACTTCGGAGCGCTCCTTCTTTTTCGCATGTTTGTTCTGTGAAACATACACTGTAGATTCGCAGCTTTACTCTAAGCAACGCTCAATAGGAAATGTTGAAAATTTTTGTCCACAGTGTACCCTCATTCACACTAAACCTGCTCTGATGTTTTAATTACGGACATCATAATATTAAAACTTTGGAAACTTGAGCACTACTTAATGGAGATCAATCATTAACTTATACAAGCCATTAATTTTATGCATATATTTTATATATATATGTACAACGTTATCGGCAACAAAGAAGTAGTTTTTGTTAAAATTCCTTCCCGGGATATTTGGCCGTAGTCCAATGTTTTCTACAAAACCAGATGTTTCTGCAATGCCATCGACTTCCATCATCAGTGAAAATCGAGTGCGATAACGTGAGGTGGTGTACGTTAGTGACCACAGTACTGTGGTTAAGGCTGAAGCAGTAAGTAGAAAGAAGTAGTTTCTATGGTAATATTTAATTTCGAAAATGATTTTAAATATAAATCTTAGAATATGGAAGTCGTGTATGGTTCTCCATACCGATATTTTTTCATGTTTTGAGTGTAGTACAATCATATTCTGCAATAATCTCGAACACGATTTTTTTGCCATCACCATACTTCCATTTCCTTAAGGAACATGGAAGTAAAAAGCACAAACTTATACACAGATTCAAAAACACGCAGACTATAATTCTAGTTTTGCCAACAAGCGCCACTCCAATAAAGCATGTCATATCAAAGACCATGGAATTAGTTGAAAACTATGCGAGCCAAGCAACAGCTGATTGTAATATCTGGAGATGGAAGTTTGGTGCTGACATTTTACTAACGGCTGAAGGATTTGCTTACAAGTATGAGATAATCATTATTCATGCCAAATGAAGCATTTGCTTTTATGTCCACCTTATACTTAAAAGCAAATGCTTAATACTTCTACTTTTTCTTTACAAGCATTTGCTTCTTTTTATTCAAAAGGCCCAATGAATCTTCATCCTGAGGTTTTATCAAAATGATCAAGTAATCTTTTTCTTGATATCTGCGGACTCATTTGTCCCATGTGTTTGTAGAATATATCTTAATTTCTGCATCCAAACATGTTTTAAGTTTTCAGACATAGTTCTTTACTGTTTCTTTTCTTCTATTCACTCCCACTTTTCTTTTGGTCATAAATCTTTCTTAGTATTCTTCTTTTCTTTTTCTAATTTTGAATTGCTCTCACAGACTAAATATTCTGCTGTGTAAGGCATTCTGGTTTTATGACTGTACAGTAATGTTGCAGTTTTGTTTTTTTATCAAAAAGGGTAATTTGGGTAAACCTTGAATAAACCATTGGATTGTATTATTTCTCCAAGTTCAAAGATTGTTTACTTTGTTGATTTTTCTGAGTTTAAAAATTGTGAGAAATGTTTTTAATTTTTGTTACAAACTCAATTTTGTTTCAAAAAGATTTATAAACCAGCCTTTTCTGCTCTGTTAAAATGTTTATTTGTTTCAAGCTCCACCACTTGTTTCAGAGAGCATTGTCAAATCATGTACAAATACCAGATAATTAATTAGAAGATTCTTACTTTGGTGGTCCAGTCTTGATTTTTTGGATCTCTCCACCTTGGACCTTAGTTTCGAACTTACTGGTTACACCTACTTTTTCCAGAATGAAAATAAAAAGCAGTATTACACTTTTTCATATCATATCATATAAGCCTGTTTGTATATGGGATCATATAGGCCTCTATGTATAATGGGACAGCTCTTGAATTAAATGGCTTCATTAAAAACTATAAAAGCAATTACAGGCATTTATTTGTTGCATTCCTTAAGCACTTAGACAAATATTGTTTCTACACTGAATATACCTCACTGCAGAATAACAAAATATTCATCAATGTCAGTTTAAAATAATTCGGAATAACATTTCTCCAACTACACTTGTAATGTCAAACATCATATGTACAATAGAAACTCGTTAAGTCAGTCTGTTTTAACACAGACCAATTTAGGAATTAATATAATGTATTATCAAAAAACGAAAGTTAAGAAGACTTGCAGGATAATCAGAGAGACCTAAAGCTTGCAAATAAACAGAGGATTATAGGCAGAGTTGTTCCTTTAATGGATGTACACAATCCTCCTGTACTGGACAGGGAGTGTGTACAGAGGTTCTGTGATCTGTGTTATTGTGTGAGTTGGTAAATTGTTCACAGTGAAAACAAACCAAAAAACGTTGTTGTAATCATAGGAAAAAGACTACCGGTACACTAGAAGGTCTGGGAAGAATTGATAAAGGCGAACCATAAAATAAATTGCTTTGGAGTTTGGTGTCAGAATGTCAACAGTGTCGGACAGGAAGAAAACAGAAAAAATATTGAAGATATTTTTAAAATGATAACCAAAGACAGTTTGGTTAACTGGAGTAAAGCTAAAAAAGCTAAACATAAAACACTGGACGAAGCATTGGTTGTTTGGTTTTGTGCCAAAAGAGATTGTGGTTTACCAATGTCAAGGCCCTCAGTTTGATTAAATAGTTGCCTGATGGAAACCCAAATTTCATTTCCAGTCCAATAACCATATTGAACAGATTGAAAAAAAATGGTGTGGTGTGCACCAACTTACTGTCATGGGTGAAAGCCTGTCTGGGGACAGTAATCCATCTGAAAAATGTTGAAGTCTTTGAAGATTTCATTAAAAAAGAAAATTTAATGGCAGATCAAATCTACAATGCTGAAGAATTGGGTTTATTCTACTGGATGTTACCAACTAAAACTTTAACCACGAAAATAGAAGAATTGGCAAAAGGTTACAAAAAAAGCAAGTATTGCCCAATGCATTGGTCAAGAATAAATTTCCATTGCTTATAATAGGGACATCAGAAAATACCTGAGCACTGAAGAAAGTAAGTCGTGGGTCATTGGAGAGTTATCTACCATTTCCACAAAAAAGTGTGGTTAGGCAGTGTAATTTTTAAAGACTGGTCCTTCATGTCTTTTGTGCCAGGTGTAACAAAATACTTAAAGGAGTGCGGTTTATCTATCAAAGCTCCCCTGCTAATTGACAATGCGCCAGCGCATCCAGTATCTGATTTACTGGTCAGTGGGGACATTACGCTGCTGCAGCCAATGGACCAGGGGGTTCTCGAGAGCATTAACAAAGTCTACAGATGGCAGATGTTAAGCCAACTGATAGAAGAAGAAGGAGAACATGGTGTGGTGGAGAGTATCAAGTCATTCATTGTTATGACTGTTATTTATAGTAGAGTCTCGATAGTTCGAGGTACCCTGATAGAATAATAATATGTACACCAATTTAACAGATTAACACATGTGTTATTGCTATTTGAGCGGGTGCTGTTCCGGTACCACAATGTACTCTGCCAGTGTTGCACGCGCACCCGAGCTATTTCTGTTGAAGGTCACGTGACCCGTTCCCCAGTCGCCATTAGCTTGTTTGTGTATGTACATAGTGTTGTGGATAGTCCAAATTTTGTGCATGTACCAAACTGAAGTAAAAGAGTGAACCCAAGAAAAAGAGGAAATGTGTCTACGTTCAGTTACAATCAACATTAACAGCTTTGAAGAGGTTAGATCAGGGAGACACTGTACAAAAGGTGGCACTTGATCTCGGCGTAGGTGAAGTGACAGTCGGTAACTGGCATTGTAACCGGGCAAAATTGAAGAATGGAATTTGAAAAAATGTGAAATGAATAATAGTTTGCAAAAACAGTGAAAAAGTTTGGACTATGAAAAGGCGAGTGAAGCCCTGTTTCTGTGTGGTTTTAACAACAAAGGGCTAAAGGTAGTCCTCTGAATGGTCCAATTGTGCAGGGAAACCCTTTGTTTCCTGAAATATCCTTCAGGAAGGCGACACCAATTTCACTGCCAGCACAGGATGGCTCGACCGCTGGAAAAAATGTTATGGTATATGGCAATTAGAAGTGTGCGGAGAAAAGTTATCTGCAGACAGTGAAGCCGTAACTTCGTTCATGACAGAACTTCAGAAAATAGTAGATGAAGAAAACTGTCATTAGATCAGGTTTATAACTGTGATGAGACTGATCTTAATTACAGGATGCTATCCAAGACATTTGCGACAAAACAAGAAACCTCTGCACCTGACTATAAGAAAAGTAAGGACAGGGTGAAATTGTAGCCTGCAGAAATGCCACAGGTGAGCAAAAATTGCCCCTAATGTTAACAGAGAAAACTGCTAAGCCAAGAGCTTTTAAAACATTTCTGAAACAGCTTTACCAGTGCTGTCCCACAATAAAAAAATGCCTGGATGGACCAAGCGATATTTAACATTTTTTGACAAATTTGTACCTAACGTAAAGTTATTTCTGAAGAAGAAAAAATTGCCAGAAAAGCCAATTCTCACTTTAGACAATGGTGGATCACACCCAGATGCTAAGGAGCTTCGTTGTGGTGACATATGAGCACTGTTTTTGTCTCCTGACATTACTGGTTTGGTCCAACAATGGACCAGGGAATCTTGGAATGTTTAAAGAAAAAATATCGCCGACAACTACTGCAAACAATACTTGATGCAGTAGAGAATGAAGACAAACCATTCCCGATGTTTTGAAAAAAGTTAACATCAGATGTTATCTATTGACTCGCAGATGCCTGGGAGCAGATCTCAGCAGATAACTTGCAAATATCATGCCGGAAACTTTTGAAATCAAAAGAAAAAGGAAATGAAGATAATCAGGTGGACAATAGAAATGAAGAGTTAACTGATCTAATACAACAACTTCCTGACTGTGAAAATTCTAATGAGTCTATCATACAAGAATGGTTTAATGAAGATGAACAGTATGAAATAAGACAGTTCTATTTTGGATATGGTGCACGCGAACAATGTTGAGGTCAACAGCATGATATAGAGGAAGGCGATAGTAGCAGCATAAAAATTACACACACTGATGGGCAAAAGCACTGAAAATGGCACTACGTTACGTCGAGCACCAGGCCGAAGTGATGCCAGCTGACGTGATGCTACTCTGAAAATGGCGGGATATTAGTACCAGAAAAAGATGGTCAACTCAAAAAAAAAAAATCTTGATTCATTTTTTAAAAAGTAAGTTCCATGCAAAGTATTTTGCTTTAAAATATACATACAGTAAAATTTTGACTTCCATGTTCTCAAAACATGAAAAAAAGTCATTTTACTTCCATGTTCCTTAAGGAAATGGAAGTATCGTGATTGCAAAAAAAATCGTGTTTGAGATTATTGCAGATTCTGATTGTACTACACTCAAAACATGAAAAAAGTCAATTTTCGAAAAGTGTCTGTGTGTGTGTCTGCCTGTGTGTCTATCTGTAGATTTTTTTTCTATGGCAAACGATAACAGCCACAAATTCAAACAGAATCAAATAATTTTTTGCATACAGCCCTGATTTGTAGAGTACTCAAGACCTATTGTTTTTGGTGAAGATCGGTTAAGGGAAAGGGGTAGTTTACCTGCAATATTTTATGTTTTAACAAGGGTAATTTTTTCTATGACGAACGATAACTGCCGTAAATTCAAACAGAATCAAATAATTTTTTTACACCTCCCTGAATTATAAAGAACTCAAGGTCTTTTGATTTTTTGTGAAGATCGGTTAAGAGAAAGGGGTAGTTTACCTGCAACATTTTATGTTTTAACAAGGGTAATTTTTCTTATGACGAATGATACCTGCCGCACATTCAAAGAGAATCAAATAATTTTTTGCATATGTACCTGAATTGTTAAGTACTCAAGGTCTGTTGATATTGGTGAAGATCGGTTAAGGGAAAGGGGTAGTTTACCCACAACACTTTATGTTTTAACAACAGTAATTTTTTCTATGACGAATGATAACAGCTGAAAATTCAAACAGAATCGAATAGTTTTTTTGCATACAGCACTGAAGTGTAGAGTACTCAAGACCTGTTGTTTTTTGTGAATATCGGTTAAGGGAAAGGGGTAGTTTACCAGCAACATTTTATGTTTTAACAAGGGTAATTTTTCTTATGATGAATGATAACTGCCGCACATTCAACCAGAATCAAATATTTTTTTGCACACGTTCCTGAATTGTTAAGTACTCAAGATCTGTTCATTTTGGTGAAGATCGGTTAAGGGAAAGGGGTAGTTTACCAGCAACACATTATGTTTTAACAATGGTGATTTTTTCTATGACAAACGATAACTGCCGCACATTCAAACAGAATCAAATATTTTGTTGTGTACGTTCCTGAATTGTAGAAAACTCAAGGCCTATTGATTTTGGTGAAGATCGGTTACGGGGAAACTGTAGTTTACCTGCAACATTTAATGTTTTAGCAAGAGTAAAGTACTTAATTTAGATAAATAAAGTATCCTGATAAGAAGATCATAATAATCCACTATAGAAACGTCGATGGAATATCTATAAATGAAGAGGCTAGTTGAAGGGGGTGGGGTAATTTTCTGTAAATGAAAATGATAGTTGAAGTGGGAGGGGATAATTTTTATTTATGTCATGTGTACTACATTATCCACAACAAAGAAGTAGTTTTTGTTGTTAAAATTTCTTCCTGGTCTGTTTGGCCGTAGTCCAATGTTTTGTACAAAACCAGACATTTTGGCAGTGCTATCGACTGCCATCATCAGTGAAAACCGAGTGCGCTAACGTGAGGTGGTATACGTTAGTGACCACAGTACTGTGGTTAAGGCTGAAGAAAGAAGTAGTTTCTTTCGAAATATTTCATTTTGAAAATGGTTTTAAATATAAATCTTAGAACATGGAAGTCATGTATAGTTCTCCATACCGATATTTAATATTACTCTATGTCATTTTAAGTTTTAGTGTGTGCATATAATAAATAAATATTTGAGTGTTAGCAAAAAACTTTGGAATGCTTATTTAATCCTCATGAATATAACCTAATTAAACAAATGATGATTCATTGTGGATTTTTCCTTTAAAATTAGCAAATTAGTAAACAAAACACAGCACACCAGTTTACAGATTTTGTATAGATTTCTTTTAGATAAATTTCCAGCATACATTTCACATTATCATGCAGAGATGCTCCACAGCAGAAAGCAAAGTACATTAGGGCTAACTCAGTTGTAGCTTAGCGCACAGCATGGGGTGCTCAGCGCGTGGCAGACCCGCTAATAGCAGACAATACCGGCATTTTGCATAGTTCGAGTTTTCGGTAGATTGAGGTTGGTTTGGTCCCAATTACCTCGAACTATCGAGAATATACTGTATATGGTTTCCGAATATCGGGAACCAGTGGCTAGAAGCACCCTGATAAAACCATGGAACAAGCTATGGCCTAATATGTGTGACTTGCCAGAGAACAAGATTGAACCAGTGAGAGAAAAATGTATTGAAGAAAAAGACTCCAACTAAGTTCAGACTCAAGAATATCTGGATAACTTTCAGAAGATTTACAGTTGCTCATATGTTAATGTCAACAACATTGAAAGTTGGTTGGAAGCAGACAGTGACAGAGGTTATGACAGAATTACTGACGAGGAAATTATTGCATCTTGTTCATCTAACAACACTGAAACTCATGAGGAGACAGATGTGGATAATGATGACCAACCAGCAGTTATGAGTTAAGCAGAAGCAGTGTCCCAGTTAGATGAACTGATGGTCTATTTCGAGTGGCAGGCAGAGACAACACCAGTCAAGCTTCTCATGCTGAAAAGGATTCATGATCATCCTGCTCACAAGCAGTACTCCAAATTGACACAGCAGAAGCTTACGAGTTACTTCAAGAAATCGACTTTACTGTAAATGTGTTTGTTATGTGTGATAACGTGTTTCTAATATGTAAATATATTTCAAATATGTTTTGTTCAATATAAAGGAAATTTTCTGTATGTTGTCTTTTATTGATTTTTCCGACATTCTCCGGTTTGGTTAGGTTAAACCGACATTCTCCGGTCAACCCGGATTTTCATTATCGTGGATTGGCTCCAGTCCCAATCGATCCGACTTAATAAGGTTGTACTGTATTACTACAACACCTGGTTAGACAACAATACGGCAGTTTGGTTTGTGAGGGTAGCCAGAGGATAAAGGTTCAATCTGAATTTAAAGCTAACTATTCTCATATAAATGATATAGTCCTAATAATGAAATGAATGTAGACCAGAACACTACATACTATTCTAACCATAATTAACTTTTTAGTTATTAACTTTATAAGCTATTCACAATGGTGAGTTGGTTAAACAGATCAAACGATAGTTGTAGGTTTTTTCTTATCATGATCTGTAAAGCTGATTCACAAGATGCAAAATATGTTTAAAAAAAGTGCAAAAGCATACAAAATAAAGAAACATAAATGAACAAGCTAACACATAAAAATGTTTATAAGCAAATTATGTATATTTGCTTATAAATAGTCCATATGTACGTATGACATCAGTTGCTTTGATAAGAGCATGAGGTCTTAGAAGATCACTGCATTGGTTACCATTTCCCTATTGTGGATGTACCTCTGTATTCTGTTGCCAGTTTGGTTACAAACTGTCAATTAGTTACAGGAGAGAAAGTTATTTGTTTCCCACTAAAGTCAAAATATACTTAATTATTTAGCATCATTATTGACCTAATGCAGAATGATAAATAGGAAACACACATTGTATATTACTATTAAAACAACTTAATTATGATACCTCCAACTTTTTGGTAAAACTTTGTAGACTTTGGAGTCCACAGTGTTGCCTTGCTCAATTATACATTTTCTTTTTGAATCAGGTACTATTCTTGAATTCAGATCGGCATATTTTTTGACATCTGTACAAAGTTAACAATGTATAATGAAACTGTTAAATTTCACAAACACAATTTCATTCAGTACACTATTTGTAAGTTACAGCTGTATTAATCTTAATTTACTTATTTACTCTATTTATCAATGTAATACACATTTATATATATATCTATATAACGTGTCTATTAGACTCTACGGGTTCTTTCTGCCACACGTTGTTGGCGTCAATTCTGTAACGTGTAAAATGGTTACTACAGGTTATTTAGCGTCACTGTTGGGATCGCTAATTCTGTAACGACACAAGGGCTCGTTACCTTTAATATTGTACCTTGCTTATATCTTGGTTATTTAATGTGTATACTTTGTTAATAGTTTATAAGGATGAGTATCTGTTCAGGGGAATGTTTGTTGAGCGCCAATTTGCAATCACAGGTTGCAAATAGAATTTATTTTTTGTAAAATATTAATTATTAATCTTTATTAAAATCTTGTATTGTTTCTTTATCAGTTATAATTGAATCTCTTTTAATCTTTCCTTTTAAGAGATGAATGTGATAACTAAAGTTTAGCCAAGCAGGTTTGAATAATCTGCCTTTTCTTTCAAATGAGGAGTGTTGCCAACTTAATCTAAGTGCTGAAGCCAATACACAGTCTCAAATATATTGTTTAGTATATCATACCCATTTTGTATTCAAGAAATAAAAAAAAAACATATAAACCTTTTATCTGTATTTATTATACTCAAAATCCTTTTATTATTTTCTTTGAATTGTTTTTTTAAATAACATATATTATATAAAAATAAATAACATATCATTAACAAAATCTCACCCACCCGTTCTTTACATATGCTCAGTATGGCAGCAGTAGCATTCAGAAATTCTTCATCTCAAGGATCACAGTTACATTTATTAAATAAAATACAAATATGTTGTGTTATGTTAGGCCCTTTTGACTACGATATAAACAACAGTTATTAGAAGAAAAGTACCAAAATACATGGGGTTATAAATAGTTACAAAGTACCTTACCAGGATTATATGAATAGTTTAACAATGTTCAGTGTTTAGGTTATGTTTAGTAAAATGTTTTTTTAGACTTAGTTCACTTTATATTATAGTAACACTATACATTAATGGTTTTTCATACTGATGGTAAGACTATTCATTAATATTGTTCTCAGTGAAAGTTCCAAATGGTTTTTATTAAAAGTGTAATCAGTGTCTTTGAAACCTATAGCCTAGCCATAACAGGGAATGGTTCAGTTTAATTTTATATCAAAAAATACTTCTCTTCCTGTGTCAGATGATTGAATTTCTTCAGAGATTCACTGGTTTACTTCTTTATAGTCATGTAGCACTTCCTTCTTCTATTTAGTCTGGTTGAGGATGATTATTTAATTTTTTTATTTAGGTACACTGATATAAAATGTCTCATAATTTCATTTAGTCACCATGTGGTGTTTAATTCAACCTTTCTCCTTCAGATCCAATAATACAATTCTTATTTCATTTATTAAAACATATTAGTTGCTAAGGCCTATATCAGCTCTTTTATTGGTTTCCAATGTAACATTTTTATGTCACCCTGGTGATAACATAGTAATAACATAAACAAACTCTTACTATTTTATCTGTCATTTTCTTTAAAATGATATACCTTTTTTATAAGAGCTTTGATCTTCACTTTATTGGTTTCTTTGATCTTCTGATGAAACACTGATTATTTTGACACCACTTTGGACTATCTTCTGTTCTATATTTCTTGAGTTATTAATTTACACTTTTTATTTTATTTGTTCCAAACTTATTTATTATTAGTTATTACTGTACTTTTCACTTTCTTAAATTTATTTGACACATTTAGTAATCCTATAACATAACCTGACATTGTTTCATTATTATTTTAATAGAAATTAACTATTCATATAAGTTAATAGAAGTTATTAATTTAACTTAACTGTCTAAGCTCAATATGCCTAGTTTTACAAAAATCTATTACTATTATTTTGGTACTTTCTTGTTAAGATAAACATTAGTGTTATTAACACTATCATATATAATATTAATTAATGTGATCCAAACTAATTACTAATAACTCTTAGTAATATATTACAATTCCCCTTAACTTACTGTATTTATAACTTTTATCTAAAAATGAACTTTTTCTTGTGAAACCGAAGGCAGTCTGACTCGAAGCTGAAGAAGGTGGATACGTACGCCGAAACGCGTCCAACAAAAAACAGTGTTTCACAAGAAAAAGTTCATTTTTAGATAAGTGTTAGTGCTGTATTTATAAATTTACAGTTTGTATAAATAAAACAAAATTTCATAAATAAGTTCATTAACATTGTCCTCCTTACTTATCATTATTGACATTATTTTACCTGTGATAAATATAATTATTACAGTCTTCGTTAACATAAATTAAACATAAAAATAAACAATATTCAATTAAGTCTTTCATTACTGATTTTTTGAAAATCTTGTTTCTCGGTACTTTTTTGTTAAGATAATTAAAGTATATTTATGTTAAAATGGCATGGCAAAATGTCATGTAACATAATACCCCCCCCATAAAACAGGTTATTTTAATAATAAACAGATTGCTAAAATAAGCTGATTTATCTTATAAGTACTTCTTTCAATAATGTCTTCTGAATCATCCTTGCAATTTCTTTTGTAGAACTTGGCAAATGCCTGTTTGTTAATAAAACCTTTTCTTTCACACTGTATTTTAAATCTTATTTTCATTCTCTTCTTCATTATGGTTTCAGGTATTGGGTTTTGATGAGTTTTCATAAGCTGTGTTATTATATAATCATTTATTAACAACTTCTCTTTTTTTCTTGGGTGAATCTATAGAAATATATTAATTTTTCTTCCTCTTCTTTATATATAAGTTGTTACCAACTGATTTCTTCTTTTCTCTGGGATTTCTCCTGTTCCTGTGGATTCCTTTATTGGGTTTATCAATTCCTCCCTAACTTTAAATGGCACGGTGAATGCATATCAGCTGTGAGTGGCACTATTCTAACCTAATCCTCACCCGACCATTCACCCCGTGCATGGTACAGTGCTCGTTGGCCCCTGCCCATAATAATAACTTTTGAGTGGTGCCTTAGCTCTCTACACACTAAAAAAATAATAGTAACTCTTGCGTTACTTTAAATATCCCCTCAGAATCATATTGCCTTCTTACCTCTTCTCATTATTATAAATTGCATCCCAGCAGTTCCCCTTATTTTCATGTAACTTCTTTTCAGTTTTGGTAATATCCTTTGTATATATTTTTTCTCTTCTATTTAACTTCATTTCGTCGTTAATTAATTCATTTGCCACTATGTTATTCATCTTCTGTTTCAATACCCCTTTTCAGCAGTTACAACTATAGTTATTGTTACTCTATTTATTTATAAACATCAATTCTTTTTTTCTGCAAGTTCCTTATTTATTTTATTTGTTTTAAGTACTTATTTTATTTACTTATTATTATCTCCTTATTATCATTCTTAACCGTTATCTTCTTTTCTTAATTAATTCAAAATAATTCTTCTGAAGTATCCTGTAAGATGATCTTACTTATTTTAGAATTTTGGGGTTTTTATTGTTTCTGTTTTCTGAATCTTCATTTGTTATTACAATTATCATTATTTTTCCCTCTCATTTCTGCAATAGTTTGCCTAGTCGGTAATCGTACAATCAGTCCCTTTTCTCTATAATTTGTTTGGAATTAATTTAACCATGGTCCATTATTTCATCTGTACTGGTCGTTCGGATTACCTTGGTCAGCAGAACTATTTCCGTCCTGGTGATATAGATTTTTGCTACCTTACACAGCAATTCTTCCAATACTATATGTTTGTTATTATTTATGCCTACATCAATCACTTTCCCATTTTGCTTATTCAATAAATACGTTAATGATATATCCATTGTTAATGCTACCACTGATATTTGATTATGCATTTTTACTTCTGGTGTATTCAATTTAGCTATGGATTTGCTTACTGTTTTACTCACTGTTATATGGCAATTCCTTTTGAAAGTTTCTACTAATCTCCTTTGGTTATTTTTAAAATTGCTTACTCTTCTGTGTTCAGTACTTAAGATGTTAAGTACAGTAACTAGTCCCTTGTTCATCATCTCCCACCCTTCCCGGGTTTTTTTATTAATTTCCTTTGATGCATTTGTCTCATTACCATGTGTTTAATATTCTCTTTGTTTCTGTTAGGTTTCTTTTCAGATAACAATACACTTTTATCTTTTTCATTGTTTATTTCCTTACTACCTTCTCTTTTCTGATTTACTGGTTCCTTTGACTGATTCCTGTCCTTGTTTAATCCTTCCCTTAACAGTCTACTATCATTTATTATTTCTTCTCTATACTCTTCTAATTGTTGTTTCACTTGTTGCTTCAATTCCTCTTTATTCTTCACCCTCTCTTCCTTCAACCATCTTTTTAATTCTTCATTACTTTGTCTAATATCCTCCTTCAACTGTTGTTGTAATGTTTCATTATTACTTTCAATTTTTTTATTTAATTCCTCATCATCTTCCCCCATTTGTTTCTTTAATTCTTCATTATTTTGTCTTAATAAGGTTTCATTATCTTCCCTCATTTGTTTCTTTAAACTTTCATTATTACTGTCCATTTTTTCAATATCCTCCTTCATTTCCTCTTTGTTCTTATCCAATTTCTCATTTATTTGTTTCAATAATGTTTCACTGGTTTTCTTATTCTTTTCATTTGTTTGTTTATTATTTTCTTCTATTCTTCCGAATTGCTCCATCATAATCCTCATCACTTCCTGTAAATTATCGTCCATTGGTTGGTTTGGTTTCTTTGGTTGGTCCCCTTGGGCATCCCTTACTATTACTTCCATTTCTTCAGTCGCTGTTACTGGGGTATCCCTTACCATTACTTCCACTTCTTCAACTGTTGTTACTTCCTTGTCTTCTATATTTAACTCTATTTCTCTTCTTCCATACGTTTCCTTGACATTGCTCTTCTCCTTGACATCTCTGTTGTTTAACCGTAGCCGCCACTAGAGTAGAAATTGCTGTAAAACTCACAATAAGAATACAAAGTTATTCTATCTCTAGCCTCACTAGTTGGGCTCCAATCTGTAACGTGTCAATTAGACTCTACGGGTTCTTTCTGCCACACGTTGTTGGCGTCAATTCTGTAACGTGTAAAATAGTTACTACAGGTTATTTAGCCTCACTGTTGGGATCGCCAATTCTGTAATGACACAAGGGCTCGTTACTTTAATATTGTACCTTGCTTATATCTTGGTTATTTAATGTGTAACTTTGTTAATAGTTTATAAGGATGAGTATCTGTTCAGGGGAATGTTTGTTGAGCGCCAATTTGCAATCACAGGTTGCAAATAAAATTTATTTTTTGTAAAATATTAATTATTAATCTTTATTAAAATCTTGTATTGTTTCTTTATCAGTTATAATTGAATCTCTTTTAATCTTTCCTTTTAAGAGATGAATGTGATAACTAAAGTTTAGCCAAGCAGGTTTGAATAATCTGCCTTTTCTTTCAAATGAGGAGTGTTGCCAACTTAATCTAAGTGCTGAAGCCAATACACAGTCTCAAATATTGTAATAACCCTTTTTTTAAAATCCTGTGGTCGTTCCTTTATTCTTAAAACCCCTCGTTGGGTTCGTCAATTTGTAACGAATTAAAAAGTTTAGTGTTTATATTTAAAATATTATTTGAAATATTAAAGGTTGTAGTTGTTGAAAATCGAAAGTTACTAATGTTATAAAGTAGTTAAAAATTAGCATCAGATGTTATTAAAAGTGTGTTTACAATTGCACAATTATAATTGTCTGAAAAGAATTCCCTTAGATAAATAAAAGAAAATAGTTGTGTTAATATTATTTAAACACTAATGTTGCTTAAATTTAAAATAAAGTGTAATAGCTGGTCGCTTGCTGTTGGTGACCGTCTTGATGATACTAGCTGCGAAACTCCTCCTCCAGGTCGATAGTCCTCTAAGTACGTAAAGTCTAGTAATGTCTGGACAATAGAATAAATATAATACACTTTCACGTACCTGTTCGTGTTTTCTGGAAGTTCAATAAGCTGCCAAGACGGTTTACAAAACCAACTCACTTTATCTACAAGGTTAGGTTACCTTGTTTAATAATGGGCGCCACACAGGTTTATTTCGGGAAAATCCCATGGAAAACCCATTAATAGAATCAAATAATGATTTTGAAAAAATTAAAATAATTGTTTATTGCCCTTATGGCAATGCAATTCCACAATATTTAATCACAACTGAAGGTTGTTTTGATTCTTCTAAATGAATTATTTATCTATTTTTTAGAAATAATTAAGTCGAGTTATGCTGTTAATAATGGGGTTTTATTCATACCCTTGATAGAGAATTCAAACAATTACAATTAAAAGAATACAATGATGTACAATTGCAAATATCTTGTTACGTACCCTATATAACTGGCTCAGAGCATAAGAAATAATTCTGGTCAAGTCCAGATATTTTTTACTTTAAACATTAATCTTATTTAAATCTCAGGCGTAAGTTCTTTGAAACACAAAAAAGAATGCTCATGCCTACACAATAGCTAATTATTTGATAATATGAGATTGACTAGTAATGCCTTTGAAGTTACTAATATAAAAATAAAAATAATAATAACCTAGTTTATAGGTTATGCGTTCGTAGCGCTTGATTCATGATTTACAAAGTTATATTTTGAGATCACTTATGACTAACATCCAACTTAACTATGATTTACAAATTCATTAAATAAATTCAGACATGGTGTAGTACAGAAAATGTTTCAGTGTTATGCGTCAGTACAGATTTGTTTATCAAAACATACAGGTTATGGCGCTCGGAGTAATGAATAAATTGTTACACTGTTACCTTTGTGTTTTAATCTTTCGATTAAAATTCAATTACACATCAATGATCGGATTATAATGATCATCGTTATTCACTACACACGCACATGAACAGAGAATCTTGATCCACTTCTGACTAAAAGGATCTTAAATAATATTACTTAATTATTTCTTCTGTTCGTTATTTTCCCGCACTGAATAAAATAATACTGCACTTAAACGCACTGGTTCCCTGTAGCATATCTTGTAGTTACTTTTTGTTGTTGTTGACAAGATGCCGTCGATGCACTATTACAATGAAACTTTCAGTTAGAAAAATTTTGATGAGGCGAGCGCACCTTCCACCTCGGATGAAAGTACAAAAGTGTCCAACAGCAATTAGCCGCTCTTCCTTATATACACTACCGTTTGATCGGCCTTAGGTGATTGTATTAATTACTAAGCTATTTTCTGATTGGCTCATCCAGGTGTTATGAAAGTGACGTATTGTCTTTTCAACCGTCATTAACGGTTTTCTAACCGACATTCGCCGGAATGATTGACAGTTGTCGCTGTTGTTAGTGTTTATAACCAGATTTCTTATGCATTTTGTGCAAATGATGCTAACGCCTTTCACGCACTTATTATAGTTGCGATTGGGGTCGTATTGCTATCAAATCAAAGGATATTTTGTCCTCTTTAATTTGATATAGTTTGACACTGGTTTATTTTACACTTTTACTGACATTGTTTAATAAACAATGTTCAGGCACTCGGCTTCACACTGTCGTCTGCTAATCGAAACCGACAATTACACTCTCTTATTAATATGGTTTGTGTTCCACATCGCGTTTTTTCATTTGAACGTTTATGTTAGAACACTATTATATCTGTACTGATATTTATTCACTGAACATTATGATTAAACCTTAACTTTATACATTGATATGAACTATCCTTACTCACTATAATATTTTGTTTCACATTATTTTGCTCCGTTCTATTAACTAACAAGTGAACTATTAATTATATAACATATTAATAACGCTAATCGCTATGTTTGAGTATAACAATTGTTCTGTGTATTGTTATTTACCCTCATATTACCTTCTACTAATCACCTTACTGATGATTGTTTGGTTTATGCATTGTTGAGGCCTACCGTTTGTATCGGATTTCTGCCTTAATAACATTTATTAGTTCACAATTCGGTACCTTGCTGAGGTAGCTTATTTGTATAAGGTTCCCTCTTACAAACACGTTTACTTGTCATAAGTATATTTGAGACTGAACTATAGCTTCATTCTCATATTGTGGCCATAGCTAATTTTAGTCCTTGGCATTCATAGTTACTAGTCATAGTTAATTAATTCTCAGCCACATGCTGATTCTGATATCACATTATTCAGATTCTTATTTAATAATTTTTTTATTAACAAATCATATCCCATTTAAGTTATTCACTGACTCGCTTGACAGCTTAAAGTGAATTTAATTTGTCCATTGGTTTGTGTCAGTTATAGTATGGTTGTAGTGTCAAGCAGTATTTGGGTTTACTGCTTCTTGTGGCACTTCTTCTTCTTTCTTCTTCAGTGGTTCCTCTTTTCTTTGCTACTCTTATCATTACATTATCTATTTACATTATCGTTATGTATTTATTAAATCTGATAGTATATGTCTAGGTTATGTAACATCTGGTCATGTTACATATACTCCCCCCTCAAAATTGATAATTTGAAAGAAAATTTGATTTTTTGATAAAATTATCATTTCATTTCAGTTTTTAGTATATTACTACTGTTTTTTGTCTTGTACTCTTTACATTGATCTTTAGCATACTCTTAGTGTGTTACACTAGCTTGTGTTCTTGGCTAGTGATATAATTCTTAGCTTACTAGTATTTTTTCAAGTTCCTCACATTTTAAGTCACTTAATTACTATAGATTTCACTTCTTAAATTAACAATTTCCTGTCTTATCATATTACATGTTTCTTTCTCATTACATACTTTTATCTTGGTGATAATCTCAATGGTTCTTACATTTTTTACCTCACAGATTCTTTAATAATAGTCCTTGATACATTACTATATAACTCCCTAACTTTTGTAGTGGGTTCGGAATCAGAGTGGCTCACTGTGGCTTACATTCTCTGCCGTTCCTCAATACACATACTCAGATTCAGAGGCATACTCATCTCTGTCCGAGAAAAAAATAAAAATTGCACCTGGCAATAGTTGCACTATCACAACACATAAAATATAACATATCATCTTTCAATAATCTAATATATTCAATATAATATTCAAGGTATTAGAGGTTTCATTTGTATCACATCTCCTTCTCTTATACTTTCTAACATACTTCCTTTTCACAGGTAATTATTTCTTTTCAGACTTGACATTCTCGGCCATGCTTTTTATTAGCCGTATTGTTACCTTTTTATACTAGTTGACAATTTGTTTGGGTTTACTTGAGTATTCTTAAAATTACACACTTACATTGATCATCATATACTTATGCAGTTGTTTCTTACGTATAGAGTTTACAGTATTTCATTCTCACAATAGTTTACAAGTTTTTTTTTCTCGTTAATAATTTATACTTATCCTGAATTATCAGGGTTTACAGTATTCATATACTAAATGTTTTTTGTTAGATGTTCTCTGACATATCTGGTCACATACGACATTTGGTAATTAATTAACATTTTTCTTTCTCTTCATTCCACAATAATAATAGCCATCTTTATAATTAACTCTCTTTGTTATTCTGCCTCTCTACTCCTTCAAGTGTCTGATAATTTACACTTATTCTGGATGATTTTAATTCTTGTTTATGGATTATACAATATTTGATAATTACAATACCATGTGATAATATAATAACAACATATTAATATTTGATTTTACAGACATTCTTTGGGGTTACATGGTTCATTTAAGAAACAGTTTTCTCTCTCTCTACTTTCCATAATAATATCCTTCTTTCATTTTACTCTCTTTGGTTTTCTTCTTCTCTACTCCTTCAAGTGATGGTGGTTTTCACTTATTCTGGACGATTTTATATAATACTAGCGAGTACCCGGCATGCGTTGCAATGCCACTCAAAGAAAGAAAGTGTTTGTATATATATAATATATAAAGACTTCGTTCGTGTGGTCTTCAATTTAATGCGATAATATATTTAGAACAGAATCTATTCCATTGGGTTGCCATAGTAACCAGATCTAATAAGTTAGTTTTTTAAGACTCCAAAGGACCCCCCAGAGGATCGTATCGAAAAAAACACCTGTCCTATATTGGTTCTCCCGTTGCGTAAAATATTTGTGCCAAGTTTGGTTGAAATCGGTCTAGTGGTTTAGGAGGAGATGTGGAAGACCCCAAAGAACCCCCAAAAGAACCCCATCGAAAAAACACCTATCCTATGTTGGTTCTCCCTTTGCGTAAAATATTTGTGCCAAGTTTGGTTGAAATCGGTCCAGTGGTTTAGGAGGAGATGTGGAAGACCCCAAAGGACCCCCCGAAGTATCATATCGAAAAAACACATATCCTATGTTGGTTCTCCCGTTGCGTAAAATATTTGTGCCAAGTTTGGTTGAAATCGGTCCAGTGGTTTAGGAGAAGATGTGGAAGACCCCAAAGGACCCCATCGAAAAAACACCTGTCTTATGTTGGTTCTCCCTTTGCGTAAAATATTTGTGCCAAGTTTGGTTGAAATCGGTCCAGTGGTTTAGGAGGAGATGTGGAAGACCCCAAAGGACCCCCCGAAGTATCATATCGAAAAAACACCTATCCTATGTTGGTTCTCCCGTTGCGTAAAATATTTGTGCCAAGTTTGGTTGAAATCGGTCCAGTGGTTTAGGGGGAGATGTGGAAGACCCCAAAGGACCCCCCCGAAGTATCATATCGAAAAAACACCTATCCTATGTTGGTTCTCCCGTTGAGTAAAATATTTGTGCCAAGTTTGGTTGAAATCGGTCCAGTGGTTTAGGAGGAGATGTGGAAGACCCCAAAGAACCCCCAAAAGAACCCCATTGAAAAAACACCTATCCTATGTTGGTTCTCCCTTTGCGTAAAATATTTGTACCACGTTTGGTTGAAATCGGTCCAGTGGTTTAGGAGGAGATGTGAAAGACCCCAAAGGACCCCCCGAAGGATCATATCGAAAAAACATATCCTATGTTGGTTCTCCCGTTGCGTAAAATATTTGTGCCAAGTTTGGTTGAAATCGGTCCAGTGGTTTAGGAGGAGATGTGGAAGACCCCAAAGGACCCCCAATGGACCCCGTCGAAAAAAACACCTATCCTATGTTGGTTCTCCCGTTGCGTAAAATATTTGTGCCAAGTTTGGTTGAAATCGGTCCAGTGGTTTAGGAGGAGATGTGGAAGACCCCAAAGGACCCCCCGAAGTATCATATCGAAAAAACACATATCCTATGTTGGTTCTCCCGTTGCGTAAAATATTTGTGCCAAGTTTGGTTGAAATCGGTCTAGTGGTTTAGGAGAAGATGTGGAAGACCCCAAAGGACCCCATCGAAAAAACACCTGTCCTATGTTGGTTCTCCCTTTGCGTAAAATATTTGTGCCAAGTTTGGTTGAAATCGGTCCAGTGGTTTAGGAGGAGATGTGGAAGACCCCAAAGGACCCCCCGAAGTATCATATCGAAAAAACACATATCCTATGTTGGTTCTCCCGTTGCGTAAAATATTTGTGCCAAGTTTGGTTGAAATCGGTCCAGTGGTTTCGGAGAAGATGTGGAAGACCCCAAAGGACCCCATCGAAAAAACACCTATCCTATGTTGGTTCTCCCGTTGCGTAAAATATTTGTGACAAGTTTGGTTGAAATCGGTCCAGTGGTTTAGGAGGAGATGTGGAAGACCCCAAAGGACCCCCCGAAGTATCATATCGAAAAAACACATATCCTATGTTGGTTCTCCCTTTGAGTAAAATATTTGTGCCAAGTTTGGTTGAAATCGGTCCAGTGGTTTAGGAGGAGATGTGGAAGACCCCAAAGGACCCCCCAATGGACCCCGTCGAAAAAAACACCTATCCTAAGTTGGTTCTCCCGTTGCGTAAAATATTTGTGCCAAGTTTGGTTGAAATCGGTCCAGTGGTTTAGGAGGAGATGTGGAAGACCCCAAAGGACCCCCCAAAGGACCCCATCGAAAAAACACCTACCCTATGTTGGTTCTCCCGTTGCATAAAATATTTGTGCCAAGTTTGGTTGAAATCGGTCCAGTGGTTTAGGAGGAGATGTGGAAGACCCCAAGAACCCCCCATAGGACCCCATCGAAAAAAATTCATAAACCTTCGCGGGCGTGCGCACAACAACTCACCGAAGTTTCATCGCAATCGGATGAATGGTATAGGAACGCATACGGGACAAAGAAAGAAACAAACAAACAAACATTCATTTTTATAGATATAGATTTTAGTTTTATGAGAGGTATATAATATTCATTTGATAAAGATTTTTGTTATATATAATATTCATTTGATAAACATTTTATTTTATTTTTATTTTTTTTCTTCTTAAATATAGCATAGTAATTTTAGTTATAAAATAGTAGTATCTCCTCTTTAAATTAATCTAACATAGGAGTATTAGAATAATTTTATGTCATTATCCTAGGTATACTTTTTGTTATATGCTACTTTGGGTTCTTTATGATATAATTGATATCTTTCTTCCCAGTAAATTATTTGGTTTACAATACACCTTTTTCTACCATCTAGTATGATAGATCTGGCTCTTATTTAATAGGTAACACATAGTTTGGCCTATACACTAATACTACACACTTTTTATAACACAATATGATAAATAGGCTCGCCACAGGCAATTAGTTACTTTCAATACCTTGGTCATACCACATGATCCTTCTAATCACTAATTGAATCCGTTTATAGTAGTTATTTTTAAAACATTTTTTATACACTAAATATTCCGGTGATAAATGTTGCCTACCACTATAATTTATCTGCTCTTAACAATAATCACATTTATGGTATACATATTTGGGGTTATGTGCTTTTCCACTCTATTGGGTTTATTGTTTGGTACAATTACGTTTCACAGGTATCCTTTTCCATATCAGTCTCTAGTACTACCTGTTTGTGATATTTGGCACTCTGTAATTACCTATCCTAACAAATTTCTTTAATTATAGTATTTCTTCAACGACGTTTGGTTGTAGGTACCTTTGACCTTTTTATTCACTATATCAGTAAGTTCATAGGTATTGTTTTCATGGTCCTTTGTAACAGTATACGGGCCGATGTATAGTATTAATAGTTTCTTTGTGATGCCTTCCATTGTGCTGGGCAACTCCCTATTTCTCAGTAATACTTGATCTCCTATTTTATACTTTATTAGCCGGGTTGGCGCTTGCTGTTTATATTTCCTTTTGCGTTGTTCTAATTTCTCCATGATCTTGTCGTGGTATTGGATCCTATTAAATTGATACTCTGGACTCTGAGGAAACTTAATTATGTCACTGATCTCTCTGGGTGGAGGCGTCTCGAACATGGCATTGTACGGGGTGGTGTCAATTGACTGGTGGTATGCTAAATTGATAAAATCTTCCGTAGCTGGGATGTATCCACTCCATTGTCTTTGGTGACTAGAACAATAAGTCCTAAGAATCCGTCCAACCTCTCTTAATACTCTTTCTGAGGGATTGCTGCTGGGATGGTACACTGCAGTTTTATATGTTTTTACTCCATGTTCCAGCAGTGTGTCCTTCCATCTCCGTCCTTTGAATTGGGTACCATGGTCCGTGATTATGGTTTTCGGACAGCCCACCTCAGGTATGTAATTCTGTGTTATTATGTTGTGTATCTTGTTGGTGGTTGCGCGATTCATTGGGTACAGTTTTACATACTTAGTATAATGGTCGAAAATGATTAACAAATATTTGTACTGTCGTCGACCTCCACTTCTGGGAAATGGACCACAGATGTCTACAAAAACTTTCCCTAGTTTGGCCGAAGAGGTTATGGGAATCATCTGCCCCTCCTTCCTTTCATTGGTGCATTTTACCATCTGGCATATTTGACAAGTTTTAATATATCTCCTCACCCTTCTGTTTATGTCCTTTATGTACATGTGCTCCTCCAACGCCTTGATCACTTTAACAGCACCCATGTGCCCATACCGAACATGGTAGTCTGTGATGATGTCCCTCTCGATTGTTTTAGGTATTACTAATTTCCAGACATTATAGTGACATTTAGTTTTAACAAATAATACATTATTAAAGACACAGTAATAAGGGGTTATTCTCTCATCTTGACTATTCAACCTTTGGAAAATTTGTGCTAATTTATGGTCTTGTTTTTGGTGTAATCCTACCTCCTTGATAACACCTTCTAACTCTGTACGGCTTTTCAAGATGTTGTAAACCTTGGCTATTGTTTCTTTTTCACCTTCATAAGTTTGATTGGTTATGTTTACTCGTGACAGTATGTCGGCTACTATGTTCTTCTTGCCAGGGACGTACTCCCAACTAACGTTGTACTCTTGTAAGACTAAGGTCCACCTCGCTAACCGACCATGGCTCAGCTTGCAGTTCTTTAAAAAGGATATGGACTTGTGATCCGTCCTAACAGTAACAGAATATCCCAGTATGTAGGTGCGGAATTTTCCACATGCAAATACTACGCTTAAGAGTTCCTTTTCCGTTACATTGTAGTTTCTCTCGCACTTATTCAGAGTCCGGCTTGCAAAGCTTACCACAAGATGGTTTCCATCATCGTCTTCCTGGTATAGGGTAGAGCCTAAACTGATGTTACTAGCGTCACAATTTATGTAGAAAGGTTTATCGAAGTTTAGGTGGTGTAATATTACTGTCTCTAAAAATTTGGTTTTGATCTGTTGAAATATAACTTCCTGAGCTTATATTATAACCCCATGTCCATTTATCCTTCGAGGACAACTGCGGAGACAATCTGGTTGTTAGTTCCGAATAATTGTTCTGAAACTTACGATAATAATTGCATAACCCTAAAAATGATTGTAGTTGTTTCTTACTTCTGGGAGTGGGGAACTTTTGTATGGCTTCGATTTTTTCTGTGGATGGAGTTATTCCCAATTCGGTTAGTTGGAATCCTAAAAATTGCACCTCCTTCGCAATAAGTTGGGATTTTTCCAGTTTTAAGGTGATATGGTTTTCTGACAGTTTGTTTAGTACATGGTCTATCCTCTGACAATGTTCCTCCCAGGTTGTAGATGTTATTAACAGGTCGTCCACATAGACGGTAGTGAATTTAAGTGCTTCCTGACCTAAAACCTGGTCCATACATTGTATGAATATTGCCACCGAATTTATTAACCCGAAGGGCAACCTCTTAAAGTGATAGTTGCATCCCTCAAATATAAATGCAACATATTTCCGACTGTTGGGATGCAGCTCCACTTGCCAGTATCCGCAGACCGTATCCCATGAGCTTATAAATTGTACCCCGTGGAACTTTTTCAAAATCTCCTCGATTTCACCCGGAGATGTCCGGTTATTAACTAAATGTTTGTTTATTTCTCTCGCATCCAAACAGAGTCTCACCTTCCCATTTTTCTTTTTAATTGCAACGATAGGGCTGGTATAAGGTGATTGGCTGTGTTCAATTATATCGTCCTTTAACAACTGGTTGATTTCGGTGCGGACCGCCTCTTTAAGAGAGTATGCGATGGGGTAAGACTTGCGGTTAAAGTTAACCGGTTCTTTGAAATTTAATACACATTGGTAATTCTTAACCTTTCCCGGGAGATCTGAAAATACGTGTCTATACCGTTCATATATGTTTATTAACCTTTCAAGTTGGTCTGGACTTGGTGATTGTGTTCTGTTGGTTGACTGGAACTGTCTTATCTCTCTAATCTTTTCCTCCCACAAGCTGTTGTTATTGTTAGCGTATCCCAGTCCATGCCTGGACGTTTGGTATCTAGGGTTGGTCGTACTTTGGATGTGGTAAACCGTTCGCTCTGGTGGAAATTCCATGTTTCCAACAATATCTGCCGTCCACTCTGTGTCAGACATTTTTAAAGTTAACTTGTCTATACTTAAATCAATTATAGCTGAGTACTTTCGTAGAATGTCGCAGCCGATTAAACTGCGGAATGGCAAACCCGTTGCTATTAAAAATATCATTGGTATCTTAACTCCGTGACTGGTTACTTCTAGACTAACCTGTTTTCTTCACCGATTTATTTTGGCGTCCCGTAGCTCCTATCAGGATAATGTTAGTAACAGGCAAAGTCGGTATGATAGCTCTGCTTTCCTCCTGAATACGATTGAGCTCGGTGCTATCCATTAGGGAAACGTTAGCTCCCATGTCAATCATTAAAGTGGCGGTTACTTCATTAATTTTAGCCGTCACGTACACGATATCGTGGGTGCACTGATGGTGGTTAGTTACTTCCTCTTCTAATAATTCCTGTCTTATATTTTTAAGGTAATGGTTGTATAATATGGTAATTTTATTTGGACTTGTGCCGTAATCATACCCAATAGAGTGGTTCAGCAAGGGGTCTATGTTGTTATAGTTTCTCACTGCCGCGAGGCGTTTAAAGAGCTGGTGCTCTCTTCGTGGCGCCTGTCCTGAGTATCTACCGGATTTCTATCGTCAGTTGTCGACCGTCCTCCATGATGGTTTGGTTCATGGTCAGGAACGAAGTGCACTTGTGGCCGGTAGTCGCTATTGCAGCTGTCGCCCTCAATGCTGTTACTCCTCCACCGTCCTCCTCTTACATTTCCTCTATCTCCACTAAAACTGTTTCGTCGCTGGTAGTACCGCCTTCTACCGGGGTCGTAGTTAGCCTGCACATAATTAGCTCTACGATATTGTGGTAGATTATTCCCGCTTTGGTTTTCTGGTCGGTTTGGGTTATTATTATTGTAATTTTGTCGCCTATTGTTATTATTATTATTATTATGGCTACCATTATTATTATTATGGTTACTACCTTGGTTAGTAGGCCTACTGTTATTGTCATTATTATTGTTGTTATTATAATTTTGATTTGGATGGTTATTATTATTAAAATTACCTCTGTAATTTCTGAAATTATTATTACTATTGTTTAGGTTACCGCCCCTATCATTGAAATTGTCATTCCTCCGGCGACTCCTGTGGTAATACCCTTCATGTTCTTGACTTTCTAGTAAAGCTGACATAGCTTGTATGGTTTTAATTTGTCCCCACTGGCGTGCCTTAGCGACACCCTCTTCAAAGTGGTACGAAAGCGTAGTAACGAGGCATTCCTCTGGTATTTTTGGTTCTAAACTGCATGCTAAACACACCTGACCTAAGAAATAGGACGTCATTGTACCTCCTCTGCCCGCATCATATTTACCGTGGCATATGTGATCGCGTACTATGTTTTGTGTGGCCTCTGACCAATATTTCGCGCGGAATTGGGTTTTGAATTCGTCATAACTGTTGACTTCGTGGCGCGTGGCCGTCCACCAATTATCATATATCTCCTTGAAATATTCATCAATCAAGCTTCTAATTATATCCCACCTGGTTTCTCGGATGCGTGCCAAGTTTTCATCGACGCGTGCTAAAAATTCAATCGGGTTTTTCCGATAGTTTTTGAAATTAATAGCGTCGCGGTTGTCGGTTGGTTGTAGATACTGACCTTGGATCGGGCGGTTGCGAATGACTTCAATTTCCTCCCACATCTGTACGATTTCTCGTTGTCTTAATTCCTCAATTTTTTCCCGATTAGCGACGGTTAAAGTTCTTACCGTGTCTACTGATGCACTTATTTCCTCACAGCGCTCACCTACGTCGGTCCTCACCCGCTTAATTTCATCTTGACTCATTCTTTTCAAGGATTCTATTCGGGCTTCAGTCACCTCCTCTATGTTGTCGATCCTCCCGTCGACCTCTTCTCTTGTTCGCTTTAAATCCTGGTCTTGTTCACATCTTTTGTTTACTTCTATAATTTCTTCCCTCACGACCGCTATCTCCACGTCTACTCTGGTGTTAATTTTCTCATTACCTTCCTCCATCCTCCGGCTAATTTCGTTTAATGTGGTGTTCAACTCTTCTCTTAAGGCCCTGCTGCTGTCTTCTATTTTATTGTTTAACGTGTCCATGGCTCTATGGGTATTGTCAATTTTCTTATTCAAGTCTTCTTTCAGTGACTCCATATTTTTACTAATAGACTCTATATTTTTATTTAATAACTCGACATTCTTCTGATTCTCCGCCCGGGATTTCCTACCGTCTTCTTTTAATGACTCGTGATTTTTATTCGCGGTTTCTTCCATCTTCCGTTGGTTATCTTCCATCATTTTTCTTATCATCTCGAACACGCTCATATCACCTGGTTGTGGGAGTCCTTCAGGTCGTCTGGGTCGGTTGTCGACCGTTACTTCCACTTCCGGTTCTATATGGTGTATTTCTTCTGGTCGAGCTTCTATGTTGTTAATTGTAATGACTTCCATCTCGTGTGTGGGTTGTGTCTCATATGTCTCTGTATCTAGTTGTACCCCTCCTACTCGGCTGTCCTTGTATCTAGTATCGTATTGATGTGTGTGTGGCATGTTTGTTCTTTTGTGTCTGCCGGGCTGACTTAAAATATAAAAAATATTTTCGTTTAATATTTTTCAGCCACACGTTGCTGGCCGCCAATTTGTAATTACCCTTTTTTAAAATCCTGTGGTCGTTCCTTTATTCTTAAAACCCCTCGTTGGGTTCGTCAATGTGTAAAGAATTAAAAAGTTTAGTGTTTATATTTAAAATATTATTTGAAATATTAAAGGTTGTAGTTGTTGAAAATCGAAAGTTACTAATGTTATAAAGTAGTTAAAAATTAGCATCAGATGTTATTAAAAGTGTGTTTACAATTACACAATTATAATTGTCTGAAAAGAATTCCCTTAGATAGATAAAAGAAAATAGTTGTGTTAATATTATTTAAACACTAATGTTGCTTAAATTTAAAATAAAGTGTAATAGCTGGTCGCTTGCTGTTGGTGACCGTCTTGATGATACTAGCTGCGAAACTCCTCCTCCAGGTCGATAGTCGTCTAAGTATGTAAAGTCTAGTAATGTCTGGACAATAGAATAAATATAATACACTTTCACGTACCTGTTCGTGTTTTCTGGAAGTTCAATAAGCTGCCAAGACGGTTTACAAAACCAACTCACTTTATCTACAAGGTTAGGTTACCTTGTTTAATAATGGGCGCCACACAGGTTTATTTCGGGAAAATCCCGTGGAAAACCCATTAATAGAATCAAATATTGATTTTGAAAAAATTAAAATAATTGTTTATTGCCCTTATGGCAATGCAATTCCACAATATTTAATCACAACTGAAGGTTGTTTTGATTCTTCTAAATGAATTATTTATCTATTTTTTAGAAATAATTAAGTCGAGTTATTCTGTTAATAATGGGGTTTTATTCATACCCTTGATAGAGAATTCAAACAATTACAATTAAAAGAATACAATGATGTACAATTGCAAATATCTTGTTACGTACCCTATATAACTGGCTCAGAGCATAAGAAATAATTCTGGTCAAGTCCAGATATTTTTTACTTTAAACATTAATCTTATTTAAATCTCAGGCGTAAGTTCTTTGAAACACAAAAAAGAATGCTCATGCCTACACAATAGCTAATTATTTGATAATATGAGATTGACTAGTAATGCCTTTGAAGTTACTAATATAAAAATAAAAATAATAATAACCTAGTTTATAGGTTATGTGTTCGTAGCGCTTGATTCATGATTTACAAAGATATTTTTTGAGATCACTTATGACTAACATCCAACTTAACTATGATTTACAAATTCATTAAATAAATTCAGACATGGTGTAGTACAGAAAATGTTTCAGTGTTATGCGTCAGTACAGATTTGTTTATCAAAACATACAGGTTATGGCGCTCGGAGTAATGAATAAATTGTTACACTGTTACCTTTGTGTTTTAATCTTTCGATTAAAATTCAATTACACATCAATGATCGGATTATAATGATCATCGTTATTCACTACACACGCACATGAACAGAGAATCTTGATCCACTTCTGACTAAAAGGATCTTAAATAATATTACTTAATTATTTCTTCTTTTCGTTATTTTCCCGCACTGAATAAAATAATACTGCACTTAAACGCACTGGTTCCCTGTAGCATATCTTGTAGTTACTTTTTGTTGTTGTTGACAAGATGCCGTCGATGCACTATTACAATGAAACTTTCAGTTAGAAAAATTTTGATGAGGCGAGCGCACCTTCCGCCTCGGATGAAAGTACAAAAGTGTCTAACGGCAATTAGCCGCTCTTCCTTATATACACTACCGTTTGATCGGCCTTAGGTGATTGTATTAATTACTAAGCTATTTTCTGATTGGCTCATCCAGGTGTTATGAAAGTGACGTATTGTCTTTTCAACCGTCATTAACGGTTTTCTAACCGACATTCGCCGGAATGATTAACAGTTGTCGCTGTTGTTAGTGTTTATAACCAGATTTCTTATGCATTTTGTGCAAATGATGCTAACGCCTTTCACACACTTATTATAGTTGCGATTGGGGTCGTATCGCTATCAAATCAAAGGATATTTTGTCCTCTTTAATTTGATATAGTTTGACACTGGTTTATTTTACACTTTTACTGACATTGTTTAATAAACAATGTTCAGGCACTCGGCTTCACACTGTCGTCTGCTAATCGAAACCGACAATTACACTCTCTTATTAATATGGTTTGTGTTCCACATCGCGTTTTTTCATTTGAACGTTTATGTTAGAACACTATTATATCTGTACTGATATTTATTCACTGAACATTATGATTAAACCTTAACTTTATACATTGCTATGAACTATCCTTACTCACTATGATATTTTGTTTCACATTATTTACTCCGTTCTATTAACTAACAAGTGAACTATTAATTACATAACATATTAATAACGCTAATCGCTATGTTTGAGTATAACAATTGTTCTGTGTATTGTTATTTACCCTCATATTACCTTCTACTAATCACCTTACTGATGATTGTTTGGTTTATGCATTGTTGAGGCCTACCGTTTGTATCGGATTTCTGCCTTAATAACATTTATTAGTTCACAATTCGGTACCTTGCTGAGGTAGCTTATTTGTATAAGGTTCCCTCTTACAAACACGTTTACTTGTCATAAGTATATTTGAGACTGAACTATAGCTTCATTCTCATATTGTGGCCATAGCTAATTTTAGTCCTTGGCATTCATAGTTACTAGTCATAGTTAATTAATTCTCAGCCACATGCTGATTCTGATATCATATTATTCAGATTCTTAGTTAATCATTTTTTTTATTAACAAATCATATCCCATTTAAGTTATTCACTGACTCGCTTGACAGCTTAAAGTGAATTTAATTTGTCCATTGGTTTGTGTCAGTTATAGTATGGTTGTAGTGTCAAGCAGTATTTGGGTTTACTGCTTCTTGTGGCACTTTTTCTTCTTTCTTCTTCAATGGTTCCTCTTTTCTTGGCTACTCTTATCATTACATTATCTATTTACATTATCGTTATGTATTTATTAAATCTGGATAGTATATGTCTAGGTTATGTAACATCTGGTCATGTTACAATATATTGTTTAGTATATCATACCCATTTTGTATTCATGAAATAAAAAAAACGAATAAACCTTTTATCTGTATTTATTATACTCAAAATCCTTTTATTATTTTCTTTGCATTGTTTTTTTAAATAACATATATAATCATTAACAAATCTCACCCAGCGGTTCTTTACATATGCTCAGTATGGCAGCAGTAGCATTCAGAGATTCTTCATCTCAAGGATCACAATTACATTTATTAAATAAAATACAAATATGTTGTGTTATGTTAGGTCCTTTTGACTACGATATAAACAACAGTTATTAGAAGAAAAGTACCAAAATACATGGGGTTATAAATAGTTACAAGGTACCTTAACAGGATTATATGAATAGTTTAACAATGTTCAGTGTTTAGGTTATGTTTAGTAAAATGTTTTTTAGACTTAGTTCACTTTATATTATAGTAACACTATACATTAATGGTTTTTCATACTGATGGTAAGACTATTCATTAATATTGTTCTCAGTGAAAGTTCCAAATGGTTTTTATTAAAAGTGTAATCAGTGTCTTTGAAACCTATAGCCTAGACATAACAGGGAATGGTTCAGTTTAATTTTATATCAAAAAATACTTCTCTTCCTGTGTCAGTTGATTGAATTTCTTTAGAGATTCACTGGTTTACTTCTTTATAGTCATGTAGCACTTCCTTCTTCTATTTAGTCTGTTTGAGGATGATTATTTAATTTTTTTATTTAGGTACACTGATATAAAATGTCTCATAATTTCATTTAGTCACTATGTGGTGTTTAATTCAACCTTTCTCCTTCAGAGCCAATAATACAATTCTTATTTCATTTATTATAACATATTAGTTGCTAAGGCCTATATCAGCTCTTTTATTGGTTTCCAATGTAACATTTTTATGTCACCCTGGTGATAACATAGTAATAACATAAACAAACTCTTACTATTTTATCTGTCATTTTCTTTAAAATGATATACCTTTTTTATAAGAGCTTTGATCTTCACTTTATTGGTTTCTTTGATCTTCTGATGAAACACTGATTATTTTGACACCACTTTGGACTATCTTCTGTTCTATATTTCTTGAGTTATTAATTTACACTTTTTATTTTATTTGTTCCAAACTTATTTATTATTAGTTATTCCTGTACTTTTCACTTTCTTAAATTTATTTGACACATTTAGTAATCTTATAACATAACCTGACATTGTTTCATTATTATTTTAATAGACATTCTTATTCATATAACTTAACTGTCTAAGCTCAATATGCCTAGTTTTACAAAAATCTATTACCATTATTTTGGTACTTTCTTGTTAAGATAAACATTAGTGTTATTAACACTATCATATATAATATTAATTAATGTGATCCAAACTAATTACTAATAACTCTTAGTAATATATTACAATTCCCCTTAACTTACTGTATTTATAAATTTACAGTTTGTATAAATAAAACAAAATTTCATAAGTAAGTTCATTAACATTGTCCTCCTTACTTATCATTATTGACATTATTTTACCTGTGATAAATATAATTATTACAGTCTTCGTTAACATAAATTAAACAATAAAATAAACAATATTCAATTGTCTTTCATTACTGATTTTTTGAAAATCTCATGTTTCTTGGTACTTTTTTGTTAACATAATTAAAGTATATTTATGTTAAAATGGCATGGCAAAAATGTCATGTAACATAATATAGCCTATATATATACAGTGGAACTTGGTTATAACGTCATTGAAGGGACCTAAAAAATAATGACGTTATGTCCGAGTGACGTTATAAAAGAGTCGTTATGAAAGACCCTTTTTAATCACTAGTAAGGAAGGAGAAATAAAAAAAAAGATCTTTGCATTATTAACATTATTCGTGATATATATTCTAAAGTTTACAAACTGCATTTCATTTATACAAACACCATGAAGAATATTTTAAAAGATCAAAAAGAAAGTACAGTACATGTAACTTACATTTAGGCTTACTGTCGAAAGTAATCCGTAATTTTCTTTTGAACGCTCCTTTCTGAAAAATAAATTCTTTCTGTTGTGCCGTGGAGATGCTGCGCTGCATTGAACGTGTCATCAGATGTCTCTCTAAAGCAGTAAAATCGTGAAAGAGTTTCGGCGGCTCTCATTGCTTCCTGTACTGTCGGACGAACGATGTCCGCATCCTCCTCTTGCTCAGCATCTTCTTCAACACTATCTTCTGCTTCTGTTTTTTCCTTACGCGATAATTTCTGCGTCACTCAACACTTGGAATGTTTCTACTTGGTCATCCACTGATGCATAGGAATCAAGTTCATTTCCAAATTCATTTACTTCGAATTTCTTAATCCAAGAAACATAGTAACATAACATAGTATAATGATAACATAGTAATAACATAAACAAACTCTTACTATTTTATCTGTCATTTTCTTTAAAATGATATACCTTTTTTATAAGAGCTTTGATCTTCACTTTATTGGTTTCTTTGATCTTCTGATGAAACACTGATTATTTTGACACCACTTTGGACTATCTTCTGTTCTATATTTCTTGAGTTATTAATTTACACTTTTTATTTTATTTGTTCCAAACTTATTTATTATTAGTTATTCCTGTACTTTTCACTTTCTTAAATTTATTTGACACATTTAGTAATCTTATAACATAACCTGACATTGTTTCATTATTATTTTAATAGACATTCTTATTCATATAACTTAACTGTCTAAGCTCAATATGCCTAGTTTTACAAAAATCTATTACCATTATTTTGGTACTTTCTTGTTAAGATAAACATTAGTGTTATTAACACTATCATATATAATATTAATTAATGTGATCCAAACTAATTACTAATAACTCTTAGTAATATATTACAATTCCCCTTAACTTACTGTATTTATAAATTTACAGTTTGTATAAATAAAACAAAATTTCATAAGTAAGTTCATTAACATTGTCCTCCTTACTTATCATTATTGACATTATTTTACCTGTGATAAATATAATTATTACAGTCTTCGTTAACATAAATTAAACAATAAAATAAACAATATTCAATTGTCTTTCATTACTGATTTTTTGAAAATCTCATGTTTCTTGGTACTTTTTTGTTAACATAATTAAAGTATATTTATGTTAAAATGGCATGGCAAAAATGTCATGTAACATAATATAGCCTATATATATGCAGTGGAACTTGGTTATAACGTCATTGAAGGGACCTAAAAAATAATGACGTTATGTCCGAGTGACGTTATAAAAGAGTCGTTATGAAAGACCCTTTTTAATCACTAGTAAGGAAGGAGAAATAAAAAAAAAGATCTTTGCATTATTAACATTATTCGTGATATATATTCTAAAGTTTACAAACTGCATTTCATTTATACAAACACCATGAAGAATATTTTAAAAGATCAAAAAGAAAGTACAGTACATGTAACTTACATTTAGGCTTACTGTCGAAAGTAATCCGTAATTTTCTTTTGAACGCTCCTTTCTGAAAAATAAATTCTTTCTGTTGTGCCGTGGAGATGCTGCGCTGCATTGAACGTGTCATCAGATGTCTCTCTAAAGCAGTAAAATCGTGAAAGAGTTTCGGCGGCTCTCATTGCTTCCTGTACTGTCGGACGAACGATGTCCGCATCCTCCTCTTGCTCAGCATCTTCTTCAACACTATCTTCTGCTTCTGTTTTTTCCTTACGCGATAATTTCTGCGTCACTCAACACTTGGAATGTTTCTACTTGGTCATCCACTGATGCATAGGAATCAAGTTCATTTCCAAATTCATTTACTTCGAATTTCTTAATCCAAGAAACATAGTAACATAACATAGTATAATGATAACATAGTAATAACATAAACAAACTCTTACTATTTTATCTGTCATTTTCTTTAAAATGATATACCTTTTTTATAAGAGCTTTGATCTTCACTTTATTGGTTTCTTTGATCTTCTGATGAAACACTGATTATTTTGACACCACTTTGGACTATCTTCTGTTCTATATTTCTTGAGTTATTAATTTACACTTTTTATTTTATTTGTTCCAAACTTATTTATTATTAGTTATTACTGTACTTTTCACTTTCTTAAATTTATTTGACACATTTAGTAATCCTATAACATAACCTGACATTGTTTCATTATTATTTTAATAGAAATTAACTATTCATATAAGTTAATAGAAGTTATTAATTTAACTTAACTGTCTAAGCTCAATATGCCTAGTTTTACAAAAATCTATTACTATTATTTTGGTACTTTCTTGTTAAGATAAACATTAGTGTTATTAACACTATCATATATAATATTAATTAATGTGATCCAAACTAATTACTAATAACTCTTAGTAATATATTACAATTCCCCTTAACTTACTGTATTTATAACTTTTATCTAAAAATGAACTTTTTCTTGTGAAACTGAAGGCAGTCTGACTCGAAGCTGAAGAAGGTGGATACGTACGCCGAAACGCGTCCAACAAAAAACAGTGTTTCACAAGAAAAAGTTCATTTTTAGATAAGTGTTAGTGCTGTATTTATAAATTTACAGTTTGTATAAATAAAACAAAATTTCATAAATAAGTTCATTAACATTGTCCTCCTTACTTATCATTATTGACATTATTTTACCTGTGATAAATATAATTATTACAGTCTTCGTTAACATAAATTAAACATAAAAATAAACAATATTCAATTAAGTCTTTCATTACTGATTTTTTGAAAATCTTGTTTCTCGGTACTTTTTTGTTAAGATAATTAAAGTATATTTATGTTAAAATGGCATGGCAAAATGTCATGTAACATAATACCCCCCCCCCATAAAACAGGTTATTTTAATAATAAACAGATTGCTCAAATAAGCTGATTTATCTTATAAGTACTTCTTTCAATAATGTCTTCTGAATCATCCTTGCAATTTCTTTTGTAGAACTTGGCAAATGCCTGTTTGTTAATAAAACCTTTTCTTTCACACTGTATTTTAAATCTTATTTTCATTCTCTTCTTCATTATGGTTTCAGGTATTGGGTTTTGATGAGTTTTCATAAGCTGTGTTATTATATAATCATTTATTAACAACTTCTCTTTTTTTCTTGGGTGAATCTATAGAAATATATTAATTTTTCTTCCTCTTCTTTATATATAAGTTGTTACCAACTGATTTCTTCTTTTCTCTGGGATTTCTCCTGTTCCTGTGGATTCCTTTATTGGGTTTATCAATTCTTCCCTAACTTTAAATGGCACGGTGAATGCATATCAGCTGTGAGTGGCACTATTCTAACCTAATCCTCACCCGACCATTCACCCCGTGCATGGTACAGTGCTCGTTGGCCCCTGCCCATAATAATAACTTTTGAGTGGTGCCTTAGCTCTCTACACACTAAAAAAATAATAGTAACTCTTGCGTTACTTTAAATATCCCCTCAGAATCATATTGCCTTCTTACCTCTTCTCATTATTATAAATTGCATCCCAGCAGTTCCCCTTATTTTCATGTAACTTCTTTACAGTTTTGGTAATATCCTTTGTATATATTTTTTCTCTTCTATTTAACTTCATTTCGTCGTTAATTAATTCATTTGCCACTATGTTATTCATCTTCTGTTTCAATACCCCTTTTCAGCAGTTACAACTATAGTTATTGTTACTCTATTTATTTATAAACATCAATTCTTTTTTTCTGCAAGTTCCTTATTTATTTTATTTGTTTTAAGTACTTATTTTATTTACTTATTATTATCTCCTTATTATCATTCTTAACCGTTATCTTCTTTTCTTAATTAATTCAAAATAATTCTTCTGAAGTATCCTGTAAGATGATCTTACTTATTTTAGAATTTTGGGGTTTTTATTGTTTCTGTTTTCTGAATCTTCATTTGTTATTACAATTATCATTATTTTTCCCTCTCATTTCTGCAATAGTTTGCCTAGTCGGTAATCGTACAATCAGTCCCTTTTCTCTATAATTTGTTTGGAATTAATTTAACCATGGTCCATTATTTCATCTGTACTGGTCGTTCGGATTACCTTGGTCAGCAGAACTATTTCCGTCCTGGTGATATAGATTTTTGCTACCTTACACAGCAATTCTTCCAATACTATATGTTTGTTATTATTTATGCCTACATCAATCACTTTCCCATTTTGCTTATTCAATAAATACGTTAATGATATATCCATTGTTAATGCTACCACTGATATTTGATTATGCATTTTTACTTCTGGTGTATTCAATTTAGCTATGGATTTGCTTACTGTTTTACTCACTGTTATATGGCAATTCCTTTTGAAAGTTTCTACTAATCTCCTTTGGTTATTTTTAAAATTGCTTACTCTTCTGTGTTCAGTACTTAAGATGTTAAGTACAGTAACTAGTCCCTTGTTCATCATCTCCCACCCTTCCCGGGTTTTTTTATTAATTTCCTTTGATGCATTTGTCTCATTACCATGTGTTTAATATTCTCTTTGTTTCTGTTAGGTTTCTTTTCAGATAACAATACACTTTTATCTTTTTCATTGTTTATTTCCTTACTACCTTCTCTTTTCTGATTTACTGGTGCCTTTGACTGATTCCTGTCCTTGTTTAATCCTTCCCTTAACAGTCTACTATCATTTATTATTTCTTCTCTATACTCTTCTAATTGTTGTTTCACTTGTTGCTTCAATTCCTCTTTATTCTTCACCCTCTCTTCCTTCAACCATCTTTTTAATTCTTCATTACTTTGTCTAATATCCTCCTTCAACTGTTGTTGTAATGTTTCATTATTACTTTCAATTTTTTTATTTAATTCCTCATCATCTTCCCCCATTTGTTTCTTTAATTCTTCATTATTTTGTCTTAATAAGGTTTCATTATCTTCCCTCATTTGTTTCTTTAAACTTTCATTATTACTGTCCATTTTTTCAATATCCTCCTTCATTTCCTCTTTGTTCTTATCCAATTTCTCATTTATTTGTTTCAATAATGTTTCACTGGTTTTGTTATTCTTTTCATTTGTTTGTTTATTATTTTCTTCTATTCTTCCGAATTGCTCCATCATAATCCTCATCACTTCCTGTAAATTATCGTCCATTGGTTGGTTTGGTTTCTTTGGTTGGTCCCCTTGGGCATCCCTTACTATTACTTCCATTTCTTCAGTCGCTGTTACTGGGGTATCCCTTACCATTACTTCCACTTCTTCAACTGTTGTTACTTCCTTGTCTTCTATATTTAACTCTATTTCTCTTCTTCCATACGTTTCCTTGACATTGCTCTTCTCCTTGACATCTCTGTTGTTTAACCGTAGCCGCCACTAGAGTAGAAATTGCTGTAAAACTCACAATAAGAATACAAAGTTATTCTATCTCTAGCCTCACTAGTTGGGCTCCAATCTGTAACGTGTCAATTAGACTCTACGGGTTCTTTCTGCCACACGTTGTTGGCGTCAATTCTGTAACGTGTAAAATGACACAAGGGCTCGTTACTTTAATATTGTACCTTGCTTATTTAATGTGTATACTTTGTTAATAGTTTATAAGGATGAGTATCTGTTCAGGGGAATGTTTGTTGAGCGCCAATTTGCAATCACAGGTTGCAAATAAAATTTATTTTTTGTAAAATATTAATTATTAATCTTTATTAAAATCTTGTATTGTTTCTTTATCAGTTATAATTGAATCTCTTTTAATCTTTCCTTTTAAGAGATGAATGTGATAACTAAAGTTTAGCCAAGCAGGTTTGAATAATCTGCCTTTTCTTTCAAATGAGGAGTGTTGCCAACTTAATCTAAGTGCTGAAGCCAATACACAGTCTCAAATATATTGTTTAGTATATCATACCCATTTTGTATTCATGATATAAAAAAAACGAATAAACCTTTTATCTGTATTTATTATACTCAAAATCCTTTTATTATTTTCTTTGCATTGTTTTTTTAAATAACATATATAATCATTAACAAAATCTCACCCAGCGGTTCTTTACATATGCTCAGTATGGCAGCAGTAGCATTCAGAGATTCTTCATCTCAAGGATCACAATTACATTTATTAAATAAAATACAAATATGTTGTGTTATGTTAGGTCCTTTTGACTACGATATAAACAACAGTTATTAGAAGAAAAGTACCAAAATACATGGGGTTATAAATAGTTACAAGGTACCTTAACAGGATTATATGAATAGTTTAACAATGTTCAGTGTTTAGGTTATGTTTAGTAAAATGTTTTTTAGACTTAGTTCACTTTATATTATAGTAACACTATACATTAATGGTTTTTCATACTGATGGTAAGACTATTCATTAATATTGTTCTCAGTGAAAGTTCCAAATGGTTTTTATTAAAAGTGTAATCAGTGTCTTTGAAACCTATAGCCTAGACATAACAGGGAATGGTTCAGTTTAATTTTATATCAAAAAATACTTCTCTTCCTGTGTCAGTTGATTGAATTTCTTTAGAGATTCACTGGTTTACTTCTTTATAGTCATGTAGCACTTCCTTCTTCTATTTAGTCTGTTTGAGGATGATTATTTAATTTTTTTATTTAGGTACACTGATATAAAATGTCTCATAATTTCATTTAGTCACTATGTGGTGTTTAATTCAACCTTTCTCCTTCAGAGCCAATAATACAATTCTTATTTCATTTATTATAACATATTAGTTGCTAAGGCCTATATCAGCTCTTTTATTGGTTTCCAATGTAACATTTTTATGTCACCCTGGTGATAACATAGTAATAACATAAACAAACTCTTACTATTTTATCTGTCATTTTCTTTAAAATGATATACCTTTTTTATAAGAGCTTTGATCTTCACTTTATTGGTTTCTTTGATCTTCTGATGAAACACTGATTATTTTGACACCACTTTGGACTATCTTCTGTTCTATATTTCTTGAGTTATTAATTTACACTTTTTATTTTATTTGTTCCAAACTTATTTATTATTAGTTATTCCTGTACTTTTCACTTTCTTAAATTTATTTGACACATTTAGTAATCTTATAACATAACCTGACATTGTTTCATTATTATTTTAATAGACATTCTTATTCATATAACTTAACTGTCTAAGCTCAATATGCCTAGTTTTACAAAAATCTATTACCATTATTTTGGTACTTTCTTGTTAAGATAAACATTAGTGTTATTAACACTATCATATATAATATTAATTAATGTGATCCAAACTAATTACTAATAACTCTTAGTAATATATTACAATTCCCCTTAACTTACTGTATTTATAAATTTACAGTTTGTATAAATAAAACAAAATTTCATAAGTAAGTTCATTAACATTGTCCTCCTTACTTATCATTATTGACATTATTTTACCTGTGATAAATATAATTATTACAGTCTTCGTTAACATAAATTAAACAATAAAATAAACAATATTCAATTGTCTTTCATTACTGATTTTTTGAAAATCTCATGTTTCTTGGTACTTTTTTGTTAACATAATTAAAGTATATTTATGTTAAAATGGCATGGCAAAAATGTCATGTAACATAATATAGCCTATATATATACAGTGGAACTTGGTTATAACGTCATTGAAGGGACCTAAAAAATAATGACGTTATGTCCGAGTGACGTTATAAAAGAGTCGTTATGAAAGACCCTTTTTAATCACTAGTAAGGAAGGAGAAATAAAAAAAAAGATCTTTGCATTATTAACATTATTCGTGATATATATTCTAAAGTTTACAAACTGCATTTCATTTATACAAACACCATGAAGAATATTTTAAAAGATCAAAAAGAAAGTACAGTACATGTAACTTACATTTAGGCTTACTGTCGAAAGTAATCCGTAATTTTCTTTTGAACGCTCCTTTCTGAAAAATAAATTCTTTCTGTTGTGCCGTGGAGATGCTGCGCTGCATTGAACGTGTCATCAGATGTCTCTCTAAAGCAGTAAAATCGTGAAAGAGTTTCGGCGGCTCTCATTGCTTCCTGTACTGTCGGACGAACGATGTCCGCATCCTCCTCTTGCTCAGCATCTTCTTCAACACTATCTTCTGCTTCTGTTTTTTCCTTACGCGATAATTTCTGCGTCACTCAACACTTGGAATGTTTCTACTTGGTCATCCACTGATGCATAGGAACCAAGTTCATTTCCAAATTCATTTACTTCGAATTTCTTAATCCAAGAAACATAGTAACATAACATAGTATAATGATAACATAGTAATAACATAAACAAACTCTTACTATTTTATCTGTCATTTTCTTTAAAATGATATACCTTTTTTATAAGAGCTTTGATCTTCACTTTATTGGTTTCTTTGATCTTCTGATGAAACACTGATTATTTTGACACCACTTTGGACTATCTTCTGTTCTATATTTCTTGAGTTATTAATTTACACTTTTTATTTTATTTGTTCCAAACTTATTTATTATTAGTTATTCCTGTACTTTTCACTTTCTTAAATTTATTTGACACATTTAGTAATCTTATAACATAACCTGACATTGTTTCATTATTATTTTAATAGACATTCTTATTCATATAACTTAACTGTCTAAGCTCAATATGCCTAGTTTTACAAAAATCTATTACCATTATTTTGGTACTTTCTTGTTAAGATAAACATTAGTGTTATTAACACTATCATATATAATATTAATTAATGTGATCCAAACTAATTACTAATAACTCTTAGTAATATATTACAATTCCCCTTAACTTACTGTATTTATAAATTTACAGTTTGTATAAATAAAACAAAATTTCATAAGTAAGTTCATTAACATTGTCCTCCTTACTTATCATTATTGACATTATTTTACCTGTGATAAATATAATTATTACAGTCTTCGTTAACATAAATTAAACAATAAAATAAACAATATTCAATTGTCTTTCATTACTGATTTTTTGAAAATCTCATGTTTCTTGGTACTTTTTTGTTAACATAATTAAAGTATATTTATGTTAAAATGGCATGGCAAAAATGTCATGTAACATAATATAGCCTATATATATACAGTGGAACTTGGTTATAACGTCATTGAAGGGACCTAAAAAATAATGACGTTATGTCCGAGTGACGTTATAAAAGAGTCGTTATGAAAGACCCTTTTTAATCACTAGTAAGGAAGGAGAAATAAAAAAAAAGATCTTTGCATTATTAACATTATTCGTGATATATATTCTAAAGTTTACAAACTGCATTTCATTTATACAAACACCATGAAGAATATTTTAAAAGATCAAAAAGAAAGTACAGTACATGTAACTTACATTTAGGCTTACTGTCGAAAGTAATCCGTAATTTTCTTTTGAACGCTCCTTTCTGAAAAATAAATTCTTTCTGTTGTGCCGTGGAGATGCTGCGCTGCATTGAACGTGTCATCAGATGTCTCTCTAAAGCAGTAAAATCGTGAAAGAGTTTCGGCGGCTCTCATTGCTTCCTGTACTGTCGGACGAACGATGTCCGCATCCTCCTCTTGCTCAGCATCTTCTTCAACACTATCTTCTGCTTCTGTTTTTTCCTTACGCGATAATTTCTGCGTCACTCAACACTTGGAATGTTTCTACTTGGTCATCCACTGATGCATAGGAACCAAGTTCATTTCCAAATTCATTTACTTCGAATTTCTTAATCCAAGAAACATAGTAACATAACATAGTATAATGATAACATAGTAATAACATAAACAAACTCTTACTATTTTATCTGTCATTTTCTTTAAAATGATATACCTTTTTTATAAGAGCTTTGATCTTCACTTTATTGGTTTCTTTGATCTTCTGATGAAACACTGATTATTTTGACACCACTTTGGACTATCTTCTGTTCTATATTTCTTGAGTTATTAATTTACACTTTTTATTTTATTTGTTCCAAACTTATTTATTATTAGTTATTCCTGTACTTTTCACTTTCTTAAATTTATTTGACACATTTAGTAATCTTATAACATAACCTGACATTGTTTCATTATTATTTTAATAGACATTCTTATTCATATAACTTAACTGTCTAAGCTCAATATGCCTAGTTTTACAAAAATCTATTACCATTATTTTGGTACTTTCTTGTTAAGATAAACATTAGTGTTATTAACACTATCATATATAATATTAATTAATGTGATCCAAACTAATTACTAATAACTCTTAGTAATATATTACAATTCCCCTTAACTTACTGTATTTATAAATTTACAGTTTGTATAAATAAAACAAAATTTCATAAGTAAGTTCATTAACATTGTCCTCCTTACTTATCATTATTGACATTATTTTACCTGTGATAAATATAATTATTACAGTCTTCGTTAACATAAATTAAACAATAAAATAAACAATATTCAATTGTCTTTCATTACTGATTTTTTGAAAATCTCATGTTTCTTGGTACTTTTTTGTTAACATAATTAAAGTATATTTATGTTAAAATGGCATGGCAAAAATGTCATGTAACATAATATAGCCTATATATATGCAGTGGAACTTGGTTATAACGTCATTGAAGGGACCTAAAAAATAATGACGTTATGTCCGAGTGACGTTATAAAAGAGTCGTTATGAAAGACCCTTTTTAATCACTAGTAAGGAAGGAGAAATAAAAAAAAAGATCTTTGCATTATTAACATTATTCGTGATATATATTCTAAAGTTTACAAACTGCATTTCATTTATACAAACACCATGAAGAATATTTTAAAAGATCAAAAAGAAAGTACAGTACATGTAACTTACATTTAGGCTTACTGTCGAAAGTAATCCGTAATTTTCTTTTGAACGCTCCTTTCTGAAAAATAAATTCTTTCTGTTGTGCCGTGGAGATGCTGCGCTGCATTGAACGTGTCATCAGATGTCTCTCTAAAGCAGTAAAATCGTGAAAGAGTTTCGGCGGCTCTCATTGCTTCCTGTACTGTCGGACGAACGATGTCCGCATCCTCCTCTTGCTCAGCATCTTCTTCAACACTATCTTCTGCTTCTGTTTTTTCCTTACGCGATAATTTCTGCGTCACTCAACACTTGGAATGTTTCTACTTGGTCATCCACTGATGCATAGGAATCAAGTTCATTTCCAAATTCATTTACTTCGAATTTCTTAATCCAAGAAACATAGTAACATAACATAGTATAATGATAACATAGTAATAACATAAACAAACTCTTACTATTTTATCTGTCATTTTCTTTAAAATGATATACCTTTTTTATAAGAGCTTTGATCTTCACTTTATTGGTTTCTTTGATCTTCTGATGAAACACTGATTATTTTGACACCACTTTGGACTATCTTCTGTTCTATATTTCTTGAGTTATTAATTTACACTTTTTATTTTATTTGTTCCAAACTTATTTATTATTAGTTATTACTGTACTTTTCACTTTCTTAAATTTATTTGACACATTTAGTAATCCTATAACATAACCTGACATTGTTTCATTATTATTTTAATAGAAATTAACTATTCATATAAGTTAATAGAAGTTATTAATTTAACTTAACTGTCTAAGCTCAATATGCCTAGTTTTACAAAAATCTATTACTATTATTTTGGTACTTTCTTGTTAAGATAAACATTAGTGTTATTAACACTATCATATATAATATTAATTAATGTGATCCAAACTAATTACTAATAACTCTTAGTAATATATTACAATTCCCCTTAACTTACTGTATTTATAACTTTTATCTAAAAATGAACTTTTTCTTGTGAAACTGAAGGCAGTCTGACTCGAAGCTGAAGAAGGTGGATACGTACGCCGAAACGCGTCCAACAAAAAACAGTGTTTCACAAGAAAAAGTTCATTTTTAGATAAGTGTTAGTGCTGTATTTATAAATTTACAGTTTGTATAAATAAAACAAAATTTCATAAATAAGTTCATTAACATTGTCCTCCTTACTTATCATTATTGACATTATTTTACCTGTGATAAATATAATTATTACAGTCTTCGTTAACATAAATTAAACATAAAAATAAACAATATTCAATTAAGTCTTTCATTACTGATTTTTTGAAAATCTTGTTTCTCGGTACTTTTTTGTTAAGATAATTAAAGTATATTTATGTTAAAATGGCATGGCAAAATGTCATGTAACATAATACCCCCCCCCCCCATAAAACAGGTTATTTTAATAATAAACAGATTGCTCAAATAAGCTGATTTATCTTATAAGTACTTCTTTCAATAATGTCTTCTGAATCATCCTTGCAATTTCTTTTGTAGAACTTGGCAAATGCCTGTTTGTTAATAAAACCTTTTCTTTCACACTGTATTTTAAATCTTATTTTCATTCTCTTCTTCATTATGGTTTCAGGTATTGGGTTTTGATGAGTTTTCATAAGCTGTGTTATTATATAATCATTTATTAACAACTTCTCTTTTTTTCTTGGGTGAATCTATAGAAATATATTAATTTTTCTTCCTCTTCTTTATATATAAGTTGTTACCAACTGATTTCTTCTTTTCTCTGGGATTTCTCCTGTTCCTGTGGATTCCTTTATTGGGTTTATCAATTCTTCCCTAACTTTAAATGGCACGGTGAATGCATATCAGCTGTGAGTGGCACTATTCTAACCTAATCCTCACCCGACCATTCACCCCGTGCATGGTACAGTGCTCGTTGGCCCCTGCCCATAATAATAACTTTTGAGTGGTGCCTTAGCTCTCTACACACTAAAAAAATAATAGTAACTCTTGCGTTACTTTAAATATCCCCTCAGAATCATATTGCCTTCTTACCTCTTCTCATTATTATAAATTGCATCCCAGCAGTTCCCCTTATTTTCATGTAACTTCTTTACAGTTTTGGTAATATCCTTTGTATATATTTTTTCTCTTCTATTTAACTTCATTTCGTCGTTAATTAATTCATTTGCCACTATGTTATTCATCTTCTGTTTCAATACCCCTTTTCAGCAGTTACAACTATAGTTATTGTTACTCTATTTATTTATAAACATCAATTCTTTTTTTCTGCAAGTTCCTTATTTATTTTATTTGTTTTAAGTACTTATTTTATTTACTTATTATTATCTCCTTATTATCATTCTTAACCGTTATCTTCTTTTCTTAATTAATTCAAAATAATTCTTCTGAAGTATCCTGTAAGATGATCTTACTTATTTTAGAATTTTGAGGTTTTTATTGTTTCTGTTTTCTGAATCTTCATTTGTTATTACAATTATCATTATTTTTCCCTCTCATTTCTGCAATAGTTTGCCTAGTCGGTAATCGTACAATCAGTCCCTTTTCTCTATAATTTGTTTGGAATTAATTTAACCATGGTCCATTATTTCATCTGTACTGGTCGTTCGGATTACCTTGGTCAGCAGAACTATTTCCGTCCTGGTGATATAGATTTTTGCTACCTTACACAGCAATTCTTCCAATACTATATGTTTGTTATTATTTATGCCTACATCAATCACTTTCCCATTTTGCTTATTCAATAAATACGTTAATGATATATCCATTGTTAATGCTACCACTGATATTTGATTATGCATTTTTACTTCTGGTGTATTCAATTTAGCTATGGATTTGCTTACTGTTTTACTCACTGTTATATGGCAATTCCTTTTGAAAGTTTCTACTAATCTCCTTTGGTTATTTTTAAAATTGCTTACTCTTCTGTGTTCAGTACTTAAGATGTTAAGTACAGTAACTAGTCCCTTGTTCATCATCTCCCACCCTTCCCGGGTTTTTTTATTAATTTCCTTTGATGCATTTGTCTCATTACCATGTGTTTAATATTCTCTTTGTTTCTGTTAGGTTTCTTTTCAGATAACAATACACTTTTATCTTTTTCATTGTTTATTTCCTTACTACCTTCTCTTTTCTGATTTACTGGTGCCTTTGACTGATTCCTGTCCTTGTTTAATCCTTCCCTTAACAGTCTACTATCATTTATTATTTCTTCTCTATACTCTTCTAATTGTTGTTTCACTTGTTGCTTCAATTCCTCTTTATTCTTCACCCTCTCTTCCTTCAACCATCTTTTTAATTCTTCATTACTTTGTCTAATATCCTCCTTCAACTGTTGTTGTAATGTTTCATTATTACTTTCAATTTTTTTATTTAATTCCTCATCATCTTCCCCCATTTGTTTCTTTAATTCTTCATTATTTTGTCTTAATAAGGTTTCATTATCTTCCCTCATTTGTTTCTTTAAACTTTCATTATTACTGTCCATTTTTTCAATATCCTCCTTCATTTCCTCTTTGTTCTTATCCAATTTCTCATTTATTTGTTTCAATAATGTTTCACTGGTTTTGTTATTCTTTTCATTTGTTTGTTTATTATTTTCTTCTATTCTTCCGAATTGCTCCATCATAATCCTCATCACTTCCTGTAAATTATCGTCCATTGGTTGGTTTGGTTTCTTTGGTTGGTCCCCTTGGGCATCCCTTACTATTACTTCCATTTCTTCAGTCGCTGTTACTGGGGTATCCCTTACCATTACTTCCACTTCTTCAACTGTTGTTACTTCCTTGTCTTCTATATTTAACTCTATTTCTCTTCTTCCATACGTTTCCTTGACATTGCTCTTCTCCTTGACATCTCTGTTGTTTAACCGTAGCCGCCACTAGAGTAGAAATTGCTGTAAAACTCACAATAAGAATACAAAGTTATTCTATCTCTAGCCTCACTAGTTGGGCTCCAATCTGTAACGTGTCAATTAGACTCTACGGGTTCTTTCTGCCACACGTTGTTGGCGTCAATTCTGTAACGTGTAAAATGACACAAGGGCTCGTTACTTTAATATTGTACCTTGCTTATTTAATGTGTATACTTTGTTAATAGTTTATAAGGATGAGTATCTGTTCAGGGGAATGTTTGTTGAGCGCCAATTTGCAATCACAGGTTGCAAATAAAATTTATTTTTTGTAAAATATTAATTATTAATCTTTATTAAAATCTTGTATTGTTTCTTTATCAGTTATAATTGAATCTCTTTTAATCTTTCCTTTTAAGAGATGAATGTGATAACTAAAGTTTAGCCAAGCAGGTTTGAATAATCTGCCTTTTCTTTCAAATGAGGAGTGTTGCCAACTTAATCTAAGTGCTGAAGCCAATACACAGTCTCAAATATATTGTTTAGTATATCATACCCATTTTGTATTCATGATATAAAAAAAACGAATAAACCTTTTATCTGTATTTATTATACTCAAAATCCTTTTATTATTTTCTTTGCATTGTTTTTTTAAATAACATATATAATCATTAACAAAATCTCACCCAGCGGTTCTTTACATATGCTCAGTATGGCAGCAGTAGCATTCAGAGATTCTTCATCTCAAGGATCACAATTACATTTATTAAATAAAATACAAATATGTTGTGTTATGTTAGGTCCTTTTGACTACGATATAAACAACAGTTATTAGAAGAAAAGTACCAAAATACATGGGGTTATAAATAGTTACAAGGTACCTTAACAGGATTATATGAATAGTTTAACAATGTTCAGTGTTTAGGTTATGTTTAGTAAAATGTTTTTTAGACTTAGTTCACTTTATATTATAGTAACACTATACATTAATGGTTTTTCATACTGATGGTAAGACTATTCATTAATATTGTTCTCAGTGAAAGTTCCAAATGGTTTTTATTAAAAGTGTAATCAGTGTCTTTGAAACCTATAGCCTAGACATAACAGGGAATGGTTCAGTTTAATTTTATATCAAAAAATACTTCTCTTCCTGTGTCAGTTGATTGAATTTCTTTAGAGATTCACTGGTTTACTTCTTTATAGTCATGTAGCACTTCCTTCTTCTATTTAGTCTGTTTGAGGATGATTATTTAATTTTTTTATTTAGGTACACTGATATAAAATGTCTCATAATTTCATTTAGTCACTATGTGGTGTTTAATTCAACCTTTCTCCTTCAGAGCCAATAATACAATTCTTATTTCATTTATTATAACATATTAGTTGCTAAGGCCTATATCAGCTCTTTTATTGGTTTCCAATGTAACATTTTTATGTCACCCTGGTGATAACATAGTAATAACATAAACAAACTCTTACTATTTTATCTGTCATTTTCTTTAAAATGATATACCTTTTTTATAAGAGCTTTGATCTTCACTTTATTGGTTTCTTTGATCTTCTGATGAAACACTGATTATTTTGACACCACTTTGGACTATCTTCTGTTCTATATTTCTTGAGTTATTAATTTACACTTTTTATTTTATTTGTTCCAAACTTATTTATTATTAGTTATTCCTGTACTTTTCACTTTCTTAAATTTATTTGACACATTTAGTAATCTTATAACATAACCTGACATTGTTTCATTATTATTTTAATAGACATTCTTATTCATATAACTTAACTGTCTAAGCTCAATATGCCTAGTTTTACAAAAATCTATTACCATTATTTTGGTACTTTCTTGTTAAGATAAACATTAGTGTTATTAACACTATCATATATAATATTAATTAATGTGATCCAAACTAATTACTAATAACTCTTAGTAATATATTACAATTCCCCTTAACTTACTGTATTTATAAATTTACAGTTTGTATAAATAAAACAAAATTTCATAAGTAAGTTCATTAACATTGTCCTCCTTACTTATCATTATTGACATTATTTTACCTGTGATAAATATAATTATTACAGTCTTCGTTAACATAAATTAAACAATAAAATAAACAATATTCAATTGTCTTTCATTACTGATTTTTTGAAAATCTCATGTTTCTTGGTACTTTTTTGTTAACATAATTAAAGTATATTTATGTTAAAATGGCATGGCAAAAATGTCATGTAACATAATATAGCCTATATATATACAGTGGAACTTGGTTATAACGTCATTGAAGGGACCTAAAAAATAATGACGTTATGTCCGAGTGACGTTATAAAAGAGTCGTTATGAAAGACCCTTTTTAATCACTAGTAAGGAAGGAGAAATAAAAAAAAAGATCTTTGCATTATTAACATTATTCGTGATATATATTCTAAAGTTTACAAACTGCATTTCATTTATACAAACACCATGAAGAATATTTTAAAAGATCAAAAAGAAAGTACAGTACATGTAACTTACATTTAGGCTTACTGTCGAAAGTAATCCGTAATTTTCTTTTGAACGCTCCTTTCTGAAAAATAAATTCTTTCTGTTGTGCCGTGGAGATGCTGCGCTGCATTGAACGTGTCATCAGATGTCTCTCTAAAGCAGTAAAATCGTGAAAGAGTTTCGGCGGCTCTCATTGCTTCCTGTACTGTCGGACGAACGATGTCCGCATCCTCCTCTTGCTCAGCATCTTCTTCAACACTATCTTCTGCTTCTGTTTTTTCCTTACGCGATAATTTCTGCGTCACTCAACACTTGGAATGTTTCTACTTGGTCATCCACTGATGCATAGGAATCAAGTTCATTTCCAAATTCATTTACTTCGAATTTCTTAATCCACTCCGAGAGCGGCAAGTCGTCGTCTTCGTCATCATCGGGTAAATTTTCATGTACGAGTTGTGCTTTACTAAAGCATTTTGCTATCGTCTTCTGTGTTACACTCTTCCAAGAGTCGTCTAGGAATTGTATTGCATCTAAGAGTGAAATTGTGTCAGGTTGCGCCGTGTCCATACAGAAAATAATTTTTTTTTAAAGTTGCTTGCGGTAGTGCCACTTTAGGCTTCTAATGACGCCTTGGTCCATAGGTTGCAGGACACTCGTACAGTTGGCCGGTAAGAAGACCAGATTAATGTTTGTCAAATTTAACTTTGGATGGGCTGCACAGTTGTCAACTAGAAGTACGCGCGCGCACATATATACGTTTATATGAAATTTAGAGTAAAATATCTGAGAAATTTTTGACGCTATAACAGAGTAGTACAATATTTAATGACGTTAAAACCGGGAAATTTATAATGTTAAAGATATCAGTTTGACCGGACTTATGACAAAATAACACTACACCCGAGTTGACGTAACAGCCGAGGCCGTAATAACCAAGTTCCACTGTATATATATACATATATTGTAATAAATGAATAAATTAGTATAGCTTAGATTGAGTCTGTGTGTTCTTAATTGGTGTGTTTAATTGGTGTGGCTCTCGACGTCTTACTGGCCTGAAACACTTCCTTAAGTTTCCCAGCTGGTCGAGTTCCAATTGTAGCAAGACCTGTCAGATAGCGTAATGTTGTTGAAGAAATGTATATGTAGCTTCACCAAAAGTTTCAAAACACAAATTGTTGTTTTGAAGAAAATTAAAAAAAAAAATTATGTTAAAAAAAAATAATTTAAAAAAAATTTCCTTTTTATTAATTAATTAATTAATAATCAATTAATTAATATAGGGCTGTGAAGTTTTAAAAAGCGTAACACTCTTCTGAAAAATTTTATTAAAGTTCTGGTATTTTTTAAATAAACTATCACCACTCATAAGGTTGTCTCCAAACCAATCGATACTTGTTTACCTTTTCGTTTTTGTAGGTTATATTCACTTATAGGTGGTAAAGTCCTGGTAGATTGTTAATTAGAATTATATTAGTGGTAATTAGTAATATTTGTGAAATAAAGAACTATTTAGTAGTGAAAAGTATTAGGATTTTATTAGATAATAGCAATATTGACTCTTATCGATTATAATATCGACTCTCAGGATATCGAAACAGTTACAAAGTATAGTATATTAAAATTCAAACAGGGTTCTTTAAACAGCCAATTATTATCAAAGTCAGAGAAATCGGGCCAATATTTAAAAAGTATAACGTTACAACAAGTTAATAATTATTACTAGATACAGACATTGAATAATAAATTTGAAAATAATATAATTGTTTTCACCAACAGCTGACGTGAGCACAGAGGCATTGAGATTGGCAAAAGCAAATGGCCGCCATCCAGTTGATCAAAATGTCGCTCGATTCTGCTATGTTCTGAATAATGTATTTTCTGGCAGTATTCCTGTTCTGGTGTCTGCAAATCTCTTTTTAAATGTTGTGTAGTGCCTTGTGTAAAGTTTCTGGGTTGTATTTTGTGTATCTATGTAATTATAAGTTCAAACACTTTTCCCGATTCCGACACTAATATGGTTATTGTATTATACAGTTTTCTGGTGTTTTTCGGGGTAGATATGTATTGTTCAGTGTTATTTAATCTTTCTTGATTGTTTCTGTCATAATGTGAGTGTTCTAGAAGTATTTTATAAGCCACTCGCGATTTCACAAAAACGTACTATTCACTCGCTCGACATTACCGTTGTAAGTTAGGTTAGATTCGTCATAAAACGCTTGTCAAGTTAACCGTTCAAATACCAATAATCAACTATCTTATTTCCTTCAGTTTCAATTAAACTCTTAGCCAATATAATATTATTCTTAACATTGTTCAAATATAATTTCATATCCTGTGCATATATAATAATACACTATATGATTGCCTAAACTTTGGTTATTTATCAATTTTATTTACTAGATGTTATTTAAATTAATCTTTCAGTTCATTCGGCTTATTTTAAGATTAAATAATGCCGTTTTATAGTGTTTTCTGTCCAAAATTAGTAATTTTACTTTCATTTTGTATTCTCTGAAAAGTCAAAACATCTCCAAAATTTACTTCCTGTTATTATGTAAATTCAGCCATTTTATTAGTTATATTTAATTTTAATAATCTTATATTGTATTAAAAGGTTTATATTCCCTTATTTTCTTGTAATTAATTGAATTAGTTGTATTCTAAAACATTATTCTGGAATATATGACTCCCATGTCCAAATTTCTGAGTTTAGTCATTTTCATTTTTTTTTATAATTCTGAATATAATTTATTAAAATCTTTCTAAATGGTATGTGCAAATATATGGCTTGATCTCAAGTTTATTTTGTCTAAACCCCTTTTGTTTATTTGCATTTAAATGAGTAATTTCTCTGTTTTGATGAAGTTTGGTTTTCTTTCTTTGGCCTAGGTTTTTTAACAATTTTTTCTTACAAAATATTTTACAAACAATATATGATGTGTGATACCCTCTCTGACTTTTAAATATAGTCTTATAAACTAAACATTTTTCCAAATTACACAATAACAATTAGTATTGGTTACAATACAAATAACAGTTAAACAAATAAAGAATATTTTTTAAATAAATGATTGTCTTCAACCTTCAGACATTTTACAACAAAATCCTTATTTCTAACATGGAAATATGGTTCACAAAAGAAAATTTTCTACTAACTAACATCCTAATTACTTCCTACTATTTACCAGTAGTAATTTTTTTTACAGTTCTGATGTTAGTTATAGCAGACCCAAACAAATGGCCTTATATCTAATACATTTTTAAACATCCTTATACTATATTCATAAAAACCTTATATCTATATTCTTGTTGCTAACTATTATTATAAGTAGGATTCTACAGTTTTCATACCGTCTTTTACACATTGTCTTTGGGGAATTGTACCCTGTCATAAATAAATAATTAGTATTAATTGTTCAACTAGTATTATGAAATCTGTTTTTCTTTTTGCATATAAAACAAAATGTTATTTTAAACAGATTTATGTCTTATAAGTAACATATTCTCACAGTACACATTTCAAGTCATTGAAAGTTGCATATTTCATTGTATTCAATGTTTGTGATTGCCAAGAATGAAACACAAGGTTTATTTTCTATAATACCCAAAACTATCACTGGTTCACTTTGCACTTTTATATTATGTTATTGCTAAATGGTCGTATAGTCTTATTAACATAATAAATTGGTTAGTGTTTTACAATGGAGATTTGTTCCATGGGTACTATATTATTGTTTCATCTTAGTTCACTGGCAACTTTTACTTTATACACTTCTCTCTCTTAATTTTATGTACATGTAGTTTTCATTTCGTTATACTTTTATTGGTTAATGATTTATTTTGGGGGTATGGGGATTTGGGTGTCTTTTATAAGAGCATGACATCTTCTTCAGGATGCTGCCTTCTTCTTCTTTCATCAGTCTTCTTTTCTCCTGCCTTCTGGGACTGGTATCTTCTCCATCTTCTTCTTGATGCCATCAGGTTTCTTGGGATCTTCTCCATCTCCTTCTTGATTTTAGAAATACACTACCTGTATTGGTTGATCTTGGCTTATTTTAGGGTTTCTATTCTATTTATTCTTCCTCGTTGTGGGTTTGGTCATATTCTGTACTGCTTGGTTATTCACTTTCTTACCTTCCTGGGTTATAACTTGAAAACCTTTGGTTATGAGACTGGTTTTGGATGACTCATCACTAGTAACTCATTTTATTTGAACTTGTATTTTTTAAATAATAATGATTTCTTTCCACAGTTGCTATGAATTAATCTTTTTATATTAAACTTAATGCTTTCTTCCAAATTTAAATATTATAACTTTATTATTCTAATGATCAATTGCCATTCAATATTATGCATACATCTGTCACGTTACAGATTGCTCTCCTCCAGAAGTAATTATTTCAGACATGTTTATGGATGAAATAATTTCTTATGATAATTTCATCATTTCTTATAATTCATTTTCTTCTCCATTTTTATATCGACTTTTTTATATTAGAGTTTAATTAATTTTATATATATGGTTATTTGTTTTACTATTGATCCTTTTCGGATAGTTAGTGTCTTCTGAGATATATTATTATTGTAATACATTTTCTTTCTTTATAAACTTCGTGTTGCATCCTTGGGATATTAATTCCCTAACATTCCCTATCACGTGGGCTGGGGCAGATCAGAGGGGCACTGTACGCTACTTCTCTTCTCGCCATACACCACTTCTATAAATTGAGTACAGAGGCATATTCATCCCTGCTCAAAAAAAACATAATGCTGCTGGAATTATCTTCAGTCAGTCATCGAATAAATAAATAAAAAGTAGTCTCATTTTCGACTAATAAAAATATCTTTGGATTCTTCACTTCATAGTCTCTCAGATTATCTCACATTTTCTATCTTAATAAATCTTCATAATTATTATTATACTCATTATATATATATTTTTTCAAAACTCTTAACTTGTCTGATATATTTATTTTAATTATGGTTGAAAACCTTTCTTTTAATAATTCTGGTTACTGTTTACAGTGTAACTCTCTTTCTTCTCCATCTGAATTCTCTTTATACTTTCTTCTGGTTACTCATAGTATTAGCATGGTCTTTATATATAGTCTTTCTTATTCATTATTTGAATGGTTTAATATATTATATTTCATTTTTTAACATTGTATCTTTACATTAGATATACAGGTTGTTATATTGATCATTTTATTTAAACATTTTGGTTCTTTCCTTTCTCTTAGAAAGTTATTAATCCGCCTTCGCATTCATTAAAATTAATTCATTTATATTATATTTCATGTGGTATTTCTTCTCTTTGCATTTCACATAGGTCTTATTATTATCATTTGTTCAAAATCATCTTCTCCATCTGTTTGGTATGAGTTGTTCTTCTTTGCTCTTAATTAACTGTTTTCATTATCGTTTCATAGGTAATTAGTCTCTTTGCTTCCAAATTTTTTCTTCTCTTGCATATTACACTCTTTTTTGTTATTCTTCTCTACTCCTTCAAATGCTATTGTGAATATCTAGCATTTAATCTGGATTAACGTTAATTCTCTTTTCTGAATTAATCACTTTATTTTCTTCTCAATTCAATTATAATTGACACATAATTATTTTTTGGAACTTGGTTAGTTTTAATGTAAAATTCAAACTATTCTTTTTATTTAATTGAAAAATATTTCTCATAAATCCTTGTAATATGTTGATCTTATCTTGTTTCAAAGTTCTGACGTTCTATCAACATTCAAATTCTGTTTAATTCATTTATTCCCAGAATTGTTTCATTCAGAATTGTTTATAGTAATGTGATCTTACTATTATTTCTGAATGTTTCGGTATTTCTCCAAATTCAAATTCTTCTTAATTATTTACCATAAAGTTTTCTCACAAACTTAGTTATAGTAAGTTGGTCGTACTTCATTTTTAAATTTTTTGTATATTAAATTCAAAATTACTTTCTTCTTAATTCTTCCAAAATGTTTTTCTCATAATTCAGTGGTAGTAAGCTGTGCTTACTTAATTTTAAATTTTTAATATTAAGTTCAAAATTCTCTCTCTTTTTTCTCTTTCTTCCATAAAGTTTTGTTCCAAATTATCAGGTTGTAGTAAGATGTACTTACTCAATTTTAAATTTTTATAAATAATAAGTTCAAAATTCTCTCTTTTCTCTTTCTTCCATAAAGTTTTGTTCCAAATTATCAGGTTGTAGTAAGATGTACTTACTCAATTTTAAATTTTTATAAATATTAAGTTCAAAATTCAAAATTCTCTCTCTTTCTCTTTCTTCCAAAAAGTTTTGTTCCAAATTATTAGGTTGTAGTAAGATGTACTTACTCAATTTTAAATTTTTATAATTATTAAGTTCAATTCAAAACTCCCAACTCATTCTTCATAATATTTCTTCATAGAAGCTTGATTGTACACTCCTTTGATTTTTCCTGAAACGATTTCCCTCAACTCATATGTATTGTTATGCTTATCACTTACCACAACATATGGTTATATATTGTACTCTACACTGGACCATTTTATTTATACTTTTGTAAGTTGATCTTCTCTTTTTCTTTCCTTATAAATGCCTTCTCTTCTAAATGTCGCTCTTTGATGGTTAGCTCCTCTTACTCCTTCAAATGTTAGGTTTTTCCACATTTATTCTGGCTTCTCTCCAATTCATTGGAGTTTATTATTGAAATATTAGCGCCTGTGTCTATCATTATTTTAGCGGGAACTCCTTCCACCTCCGCTGTTATATAAATTATCTCATTATTACTGTTGCTGAGACTCTTCTCGTTCTCTTCCAAAAGTTCAGTTCGTATGTCTTTCAGATAGTGGTTACATATAATAGTGATGTTTTTATGCTGGTTTGCTTGTCGCAATTCATCCTTTTCTAACCCAGGAAGTATAAGCAGTAACGGGTCATTGTTGTTGATTACTGCCTCCTCTCGTTTAAAGTATTTTGGTCATTGTTCATGTTATTATTGACCGAGGCATCGTTCGGGAAACTCTGGTTTGTTTCCTGACGTTCTGTACCCTGGTTGAGGTTTAACGCCCTGTTCTGTTGTCGGCCAAGATCCTCCAGGCTTGTACTTCGTCTTCCCTGTTCGTGTCTTGGGCCGTCTCGTTCTGCACTCCTCCATCTTTGGTTGGTGCCGTGGAAGCTGCTCCTCCTCGGTTGATAATATCTCCTGGGTCCGCGATCTTCTGCTCTTATAAAATTTACCCTAGGGCGCGACACTCGGTTATTATTATTGCTATTATTGTTATTACTAAAATTATTATGATAGTGATTTCGGTTAGGTGGGTAAGGTATGTCACCATTATTGTTGGGATATGGATTTCTCTGACTGTATGGGACATTATTATGTTGGTAAAAATTGTTTCTATTATTTGGATAAGGGTTGTTATTCCTAACACCGTTAAAATTACTGTTAAACTGGTTATTACGCGGCGGGTTGTTAGGGCCGTCGTAATTACTGGGCTGGTTCCGGTTACTTGTATGGTTATTGCCGTTATTGGGGTAGGTAGTCGGCCTTGCTTCTGGTCTCTCATTTCTCTTCCTGCTCTGCCGATAATACTCCTCGTTCTCGTATCCCTCTAATAACTCGGTCATCGCCTGGATCGTCTTGATCTGGCTGCCTCTCCGGGCCCTGATAATGTCCTCATCATAGTGATACGATATCTTGTTCACTAAACATTCTTCTGGAATTGCCGGCTCGAGGTGTTTTGCCATGCACACCTTCCCCAAGAAATATGCCGTCATACTGCTACCTAATTGTGCCCTGTATCTTCCATTACAAATATTGTCACGGATCAAGTTCTGGGTGGTCTCAGACCAGTATTTTGTCTTAAACATTTTCCGGAACTGTTGGTAGTCAGGAATTTCACTCCGGTTGGCCATCCACCAATTATCTGTTATTTCTCAGAAAGACTCATCGAATATCTCCCTGCTATGGCTCCATTGAGTAATTTTATGCTTGGTCAAATATTCTTCTACCCTAGCCAGGAACTCCATCGGCTTGCGTTTGTATTGCCGGAAGTTGAGCCACTCTCGGCTTTCGTTGACAGGCAATCCGGTGAAATGAGTCGGTCTGTTTCTTATCGCTTCCATCTCCTCTCGGCTTTGTCGCACCTGACCGGTGATATTGGCCATGGTCTCTTGTATATCATTACACCGTTCTGTAACTTGGTTGCGTACTTTTCCGAATTCTTGATTTTCCTTCCTCTGTTCTTCTACCTTCCTATGACTATGTTCTTCAATATTTGTGAACTTGATGTTCACCACTTCTTTAAACTCATGCACCTCCTTTTCGGTCTGGTTGCACTTTCCATCAATCTCTTGAATCTGTCGATTGACCATTATATTTTCTTCTTCCATCTTCTTATTCATCGCTTTTTTGTTAACCTTGATTTCCTTATTCAGTTCTTCTCGCAACAATTCCATTCTTTCGTCCAGTTTGTCCAAATTCTCCTGATTAACCTCTCTTAATTCTTCTCTCAAAATTTGATTGTCCTCTCTCAATTCTTCCAACTTCTCCCCCATCTTCTCTTCCAACTTCTTGTTATCTTCTTTCAACTCTTCCTTCAATTGTCGGTTGTTCTTCTCTATCTTCTTCCTGGTTTCATCGATTTTCTGATTGGTATTTTCAATTTTATTAATCAATTCTTCTTTAGTCGACTTGAATTCTTCCTTGAAAGATTGGTTGTCTTCCCTCAATTCTTCTAACTTCTTCCCCATCTTCTTGCTGTTTTCTTCCATCTTCTTACTCAGGGACTGGTTGTCTTCCTTCAAATCTTCCATGTTCTTGTTCATTTCTTCCTTGCTGGATTTGATATCTTCTTTCAAAGACTGGCTATCTTCTTTCCTTTCTTTATTACTTTCGTCCATTTTCTTGTCCATTCCTTCCATCTTTTGTAGAAACATTTCCATGAATCTGTCCATTTTATTTTCTTCCGTTACTTTGGATTTCTCTACCTGTCTTTCCTGGACATTGACTTCCCTTGTTTGCGTGGGTATCTCCGGTTGTTCCTCTGGTTGTTCAGTTTGTTTGGACAACACCGGCGGTAATAACTCTTCCACCTCTATTGGCGTCGCCTCCTTATTGTCCATTTCAATTTCTAATTTTTTTCGGCCTCCGCCGCCCGTTTCTTAGATGTTGCACGTCGTTGCATTTTCCCTTGAAATTCTCTGGCTTTGTAGCTGTTGCCTAGCTCCAACTAGTGATTGGGCAGAATGTATTGGCCTTCCAATCGCTAATTAAAGCCCCTAAAGTTGTGCGCCAATTTGTAATAAATACTTTAAATTAGATCGAGTCTGTGTGTTCTTAATTGGTGTGGCTCTCGACGTCTTACTGGCCTGAAACACTTCCTTAAGTTTCCCAGCTGGTCGAGTTCCAATTGTAGCAAGACCTGTCAGATAGCGTAATGTTGTTGAAGAAATGTATATGTAGCTTCACCAAAAGTTTCAAAACACAAATTGTTGTTTTCAAGAAAATTTAAAAAAAAAATTATGTTAAAAAAAAAATAATTTAAAAAAAAATTTCCTTTTTATTAATTAATTAATTAATAATCAATTAATTAATATAGGGCTGTGAAGTTTTAAAAAGCGTAACACTCTTCTGAAAAATTTTATTAAAGTTCTGGTATTTTTTAAATAAACTATCACCACTCATAAGGTTGTCTCCAAACCAATCGATACTTGTTTACCTTTTCGTTTTTGTAGGTTATATTCACTTATAGGTGGTAAAGTCCTGGTAGATTGTTAATTAGAATTATATTAGTGGTAATTAGTAATATTTGTGAAATAAAGAACTATTTAGTAGTGAAAAGTATTAGGATTTTATTAGATAATAGCAATATTGACTCTTATCGATTATAATATCGACTCTCAGGATATCGAAACAGTTACAAAGTATAGTATATTAAAATTCAAACAGGGTTCTTTAAACAGCCAATTATTATCAAAGTCAGAGAAATCGAGCCAATATTTAAAAAGTATAACGTTACAACAAGTTAATAATTATTACTAGATACAGACATTGAATAATAAATTTGAAAATAATATAATTGTTTTCACCAACAGCTGACATGAGCACAGAGGCATTGAGATTGGCAAAAGCAAATGGCCGCCATCCAGTTGATCAAAATGTCGCTCGATTCTGCTATGTTCTGAATAATGTATTTTCTGGCAGTATTCCTGTTCTGGTGTCTGCAAATCTCTTTTTAAATGTTGTGTAGTGCCTTGTGTAAAGTTTCTGGGTTGTATTTTGTGTATCTATGTAATTATAAGTTCAAACACTTTTCCCGATTCCGACACTAATATGGTTATTGTATTATACAGTTTTCTGGTGTTTTTCGGGGTAGATATGTATTGTTCAGTGTTATTTAATCTTTCTTGATTGTTTCTGTCATAATGTGAGTGTTCTAGAAGTATTTTATAAGCCACTCGCGATTTCACAAAAACGTACTATTCACTCGCTCGACATTACCGTTGTAAGTTAGGTTAGATTCGTCATAAAACGCTTGTCAAGTTAACCGTTCAAATACCAATAATCAACTATCTTATTTCCTTCAGTTTCAATTAAACTCTTAGCCAATATAATATTATTCTTAACATTGTTCAAATATAATTTCATATCCTGTGCATATATAATAATACACTATATGATTGCCTAAACTTTGGTTATTTATCAATTTTATTTACTAGATGTTATTTAAATTAATCTTTCAGTTCATTCGGCTTATTTTAAGATTAAATAATGCCGTTTTATAGTGTTTTCTGTCCAAAATTAGTAATTTTACTTTCATTTTATATTCTCTGAAAAGTCAAAACATCTCCAAAATTTACTTCCTGTTATTATGTAAATTCAGCCATTTTATTAGTTATATTTAATATTAATAATCTTATATTGTATTAAAAGGTTTATATTCCCTTATTTTCTTGTAATTAATTGAATTAGTTGTATTCTAAAACATTATTCTGGAATATATGACTCCCATGTCCAAATTTCTGAGTTTAGTCATTTTCATTTTTTTTTATAATTCTGAATATAATTTATTAAAATCTTTCTAAATGGTATGTGCAAATATATGGCTTGATCTCAAGTTTATTTTGTCTAAACCCCTTTTGTTTATTTGCATTTAAATGAGTAATTTCTCTGTTTTGATGAAGTTTGGTTTTCTTTCTTTGGCCTAGGTTTTTTAACAATTTTTTCTTACAAAATATTTTACAAACAATATATGATGTGTGATACCCTCTCTGACTTTTAAATATAGTCTTATAAACTAAACATTTTTCCAAATTACACAATAACAATTAGTATTGGTTACAATACAAATAACAGTTAAACAAATAAAGAATATTTTTTAAATAAATGATTGTCTTCAACCTTCAGACATTTTACAACAAAATCCTTATTTCTAACATGGAAATATGGTTCACAAAAGAAAATTTTCTACTAACTAACATCCTAATTACTTCCTACTATTTACCAGTAGTAATTTTTTTTACAGTTCTGATGTTAGTTATAGCAGACCCAAACAAATGGCCTTATATCTAATACATTTTTAAACATCCTTATACTATATTCATAAAAACCTTATATCTATATTCTTGTTGCTAACTATTATTATAAGTAGGATTCTACAGTTTTCATACCGTCTTTTACACATTGTCTTTGGGGAATTGTACCCTGTCATAAATAAATAATTAGTATTAATTGTTCAACTAGTATTATGAAATCTGTTTTTCTTTTTGCATATAAAACAAAATGTTATTTTAAACAGATTTATGTCTTATAAGTAACATATTCTCACAGTACACATTTCAAGTCATTGAAAGTTGCATATTTCATTGTATTCAATGTTTGTGATTGCCAAGAATGAAACACAAGGTTTATTTTCTATAATACCCAAAACTATCACTGGTTCACTTTGCACTTTTATATTATGTTATTGCTAAATGGTCGTATAGTCTTATTAACATAATAAATTGGTTAGTGTTTTACAATGGAGATTTGTTCCATGGGTACTATATTATTGTTTCATCTTAGTTCACTGGCAACTTTTACTTTATACACTTCTCTCTCTTAATTTTATGTACATGTAGTTTTCATTTCGTTATACTTTTATTGGTTAATGATTTATTTTGGGGGTATGGGGATTTGGGTGTCTTTTATAAGAGCATGACATCTTCTTCAGGATGCTGCCTTCTTCTTCTTTCATCAGTCTTCTTTTCTCCTGCCTTCTGGGACTGGTATCTTCTCCATCTTCTTCTTGATGCCATCAGGTTTCTTGGGATCTTCTCCATCTCCTTCTTGATTTTAGAAATACACTACCTGTATTGGTTGATCTTGGCTTATTTTAGGGTTTCTATTCTATTTATTCTTCCTCGTTGTGGGTTTGGTCATATTCTGTACTGCTTGGTTATTCACTTTCTTACCTTCCTGGGTTATAACTTGAAAACCTTTGGTTATGAGACTGGTTTTGGATGACTCATCACTAGTAACTCATTTTATTTGAACTTGTATTTTTTAAATAATAATGATTTCTTTCCACAGTTGCTATGAATTAATCTTTTTATATTAAACTTAATGCTTTCTTCCAAATTTAAATATTATAACTTTATTATTCTAATGATCAATTGCCATTCAATATTATGCATACATCTGTCACGTTACAATATATATATATATATATATATTCATTCACTTTCTGCTACAGTTCGTTTCTTGTTATATATAAAGTATTTAAGATTTATAATTATATTACCTCAAGATGTTCTTTTCCTTATTTGGAACATGTTTCGAGATTTCCTGTTCTCTCATCTTCAGCCTTCGCCATCTTGTTTCTGGTGAAGTATTTGTGTGTTGGCTGCTGGATGTTATTAAGGTAGTTTGTTAGTCTTTAGTCTTTTAAAGTTGTATTATTGTGTGTGGTTGTGGTATATGTTTTTGTGTTTTGTGTATTTTCGATGTTGAGTGCTTTGAATATTGTGTCATGTTTTGTATTGATTTGTATTTGTTCTGGTATTAGTTTGTTTTGTGTTTTATGTTTGTATATTTGTAAATTTTCGCAAATGTTCATTATGGTGCCTTTGTGTGGTATATGTTTTATTAGTGATACATTGGTTATGTTTGGGAATTCGTGTCCTGTGTTTATTGCATGTGTGGCTAAATTGGATTTATATATTTCTGGTTTTTTGTATGCGTTTAGGTGTTCAAAATAACGTTTTTTCAGCTGTTTTTTTGTTTGTCCTATGTAACATTTATTGCAATCTTGGCATTCAATGTTGTATATACCGTTAGTTGTTGTTTTATCTTTGTTGTGTGAGCTATTTAGCATTTGTAATTTATTTTTATTGGTTTTGTATGCTATTTTTATGTCTGTGTTTTAAAATAGTTTTGTTAGTTTTGTCATTTTATTATTTATGTATGTGAATGTGGCCCATTTTTTGTTGTTGTTATTATTTATGTGTTGTTCATTTTGATTGTTTCTTAATTGTTCAGTTTTTATTTTATATTTGAGAAATTTGGGAAAATTTACAAATATACAAACATAAAACACAAAACAAACTAATACCAGAACAAATACAAATCAATACAAAACATGACACAATATTCAAAGCACTCAACATCGAAAATACACAAAACACAAAAACATATACCACAACCACACACAATAATACAACTTTAAAAGACCAAAGACCAACAAACTACCTTAATAACATCCAGCAGCCAACACACAAATACTTCACCAGAAACAAGATGGCGAAGGCTGAAGATGAGAGAACAGGAACTCTCGAAACATGTTCCAAATAAGGAAAAGAACATCTTGAGGTAATATAATTATAAATCTTAAATACTTTATATATATATAGGTTATTCATTATGATATGTTATATGCTTATGGATTCTGAAGCAATGCTCAGTTAACACATCACTGATATATAGTACCTTACCGAAATTTCACATATGCAGAGATGGTATAACAGAGACTATTTATATTATTTTTGTCAGATGGAAAATTCAACTGTTACTGAGCCATTTAGTACAAAATGTTTATTAATTTCAGTTACTACATTTCTTCTATAATTCAGAATTCAGACACAGAACATTCCTGGAAGGCATTTTCATTTTCATATAATCACAGAGTTGTAGTAATTAGTTCACATAATCAGGTCAATGAAGGATTTGAATATTTATGAGTGGTGTTTGATAAGAGAGTGTAAAAATAAAAAAGACGCAATTTTTTGGAAAACATTTTTTATTTCTCAACATAATTTCCTTTCACAACTATACACTTAATCCAATGATGCTTAAGCTTTTGGATCCCATCCTTATAGTACGATTTATCCAAGTCTTCACAATACGCAGATGTTTCGGCAATAACTTCATCATTTCACATAAATTTCTTTCCAGCAATTTGAAAACAGATAATAGTCTGAAGGTGCAAGGGGTCTGGTGAGCAAGGGGGTGCGGAAGAATTTCATAGCATAATTAAGAGACTTTTGCTTTCACAATCGCTGAAGAGTGAGTCAGTGCAGTGTCTTGATAAAAAAGAACCCCTTTTTTGTCAGATGTGATAGTTTTTCTTTATTTCCTTATATAGACGATCCAGCATAGATGCATAATATTGCCCAGTTATCATTTTACCCTTCTCCAGAAAGTCAATTAAGGTTTTGCCACAAGCATCCCAAAAGACAGTGGCCATCACCTTACCTGCTGATAGAATAGTTTTTGATTTTTTGGAGCAAGTTTCCTACTGCAACTCATTGTTTTGATTGTTCCTTGGTTTCAGGTTGGTAGTGAGGTATTCCAAGTTTCATCAGCTGCTATGAAACAGTGCAAAAATTCTTCTCGCTTATGTTGAAACAGCTCCAAGCCATGCTTAGAAATGTTTATTCGTTCACAATTTTAGTCAACTGTGAGCAAACACGGCACCCATCTTGTGGACAATTTTTGCATTTGTAAATGTTCATGTAAAATATGATACACCTTTTCATTTGATATGCCTATTGTCTTAGTAATTTCACACACTTTCAATCTTCTGTCATCCATCACCATATCATGGATTTTTTCAATATTTGCTGCAGTTGAAACCTCAACAGGTAATCTGGAATGTTCACCGTCGTTTGTGCTCATGTGCCACTACAAAAATAACCAAACCATTTGTTAACTGTTTTAGTTGATGGAACTGACTCACCATAATATTTATTCAGCTTGGATCCAGTTTCCTGTGCAGTTCTGCCTTTCAAAAAGTAATGTTTGATCACCACACGAAATTTTCTTTCATACACTTTTTCCAAATCACAATACTTAAGCAATTCAAACAATTGGCAACAATAGAATTACAAATGTATGTGACTGAAACATGGTGTATGCTCCTAGTGGTGCAGGAACTAAAAATGACGTCATCTATATACTATGAGCGCCATAATTTGACTTTGCATGGACTTATCAAATGCCCTTTGTATGTTATTAATTTGATGTACACTTTCTAATCAAATTATAACAAGAAGTGCTTCTTTAATTATACATGCTACAGTAGGCGAACAATGTACTATCATACAAGAAGTCATGATATTTTTTTAACAAATCAAAGTCAGCTTGCTTGCTGCCAGACCATGGAGCCCAATAAAAATTTATTAGTAACAACCTGTTTAAAGAGATAATCTTACGAGAATGGAAGGAAAGAGTTTAATCAGTCAAGAAAAGTGTTCAGACTTGGAGAGTGACAATTAAGAAGATTGGTTTATAACTTAAATATCCGTTACCTGAGAATGAAAAGGTTCCGTCTAACTGGAATGTAGTTTTGGGAAAAAGAAAGTTAAAGTTTTGAATTGCTATCTCTTTTTCTTTATTTGGTATAAATAATTAACTTTTTTAAATGTATGCTACAACAACTGTATAAAACTATATTTTGTTCTATTTCAATAAATTAAATTGTATCTTAACAAAGTTTGAAAAAAATTGAAATTATAACCTTCTCATTCATATCTACACACTTCTTGTGATTGACTAGGTTCTACTTATAGACATAGCCTAATCTTGTTCTTATTCCAAGTTTATCATGTTCTGAAACATGGTTCAACAGTCATTTGATTATGAAATGGATACAGATTATATTATGAATAAGAGTCTCCCATTATTAAGTACTATACTTATTAGGTATATTCTGTTAAGTACTAGTATAGAATATACTCGGCCAAATTAAAATTAAAAATATAGCCAATTTATGTCTCCAATTATATAACATCATAATACTATTAGTTGCATAATTACTCACTAAATTTAGTTCATAGTAAAATAAGACATTTAGAGCTTTAGTACAACATTATAAAACTCGTGGTTCTGTAATAGCAATTCTAAATCATTTGACGCTCACCTTACCACCAGGTAGGTTTGGTTTAGATTTTTAGTTTAGGACTTTCTGGACTGGGAAGCACTGATTTTGCATAAATTGTAAGTTTTTAAGTTTTGTACAAAGATGTTTAATATTTTACCTTAATTACAGTTTGTGTAACACAAGAACAGATATTTGAAAAAATTGTATCAATTCAAAATATAAAGATTTGAATGTTTTTATAGTTTTAAAAGTGATTTTCACTTATTTGGAGAAACCACATTAGATACTGATGACCTATAGTTTCCAGTAATTGTATTAGACCTAGAGCAGAGTAGAAATTAGTATATTCTGTACATTTTTCTATAACAAAATGATATATGTTGTCAACCTCCTATATGAAAGAATGTCCTAGGACTGAGTATACATCATAGTTATCTTCTTAATGTTAGAACGTTTATGAAAAAAAAACTTTTGAACTGCACATGAAATCAAAACTGGGTTTCAGATTTGAGAGTAACATAAGGATACTCCACAGTATCAGTTCTGTAAACTCATTATCAGTGGCTTTGTACAAAACAGTGGCTAACCCATTACGACTTTGATCAGAAATAGCTTTGACTACAAGACAGTATATTCTTTACAAGACATCTCAGCTCTAGAACCAGTGATCACATTTTTCAAATTAAATTAGAGAATCTGTATGTCACTATTTTGTATATAAGATGGTATATTTTGTTTCAGCATTTTCTACTCATTATGAAAGTTGCCTACAATGCTTTAAAAAATTAATCTCCAAAAAATCTGATATGTGCTATTTGAATTTTCAATAAGTAAGCAAAGAAACATACATAGTGTTAATCAAATATACTGTTACGACGTTCGTAGGTACAGTGGAAACACAATAAGTACAATTAAGTCACTAATCACCAGCTTTAATTTTTACACTTACACAGTTCGTAATTAACAACACAGTCTTTTATAACAAATCAAATAAAAATTGTTCACACGCAAATAAATGTCAACTAATATTAAAACACAATTGTATTACAATATACTGTCCGATTATAGAACACAACACTTAACTAATAACCACTTGAATGCGCACAGTAATATCGCCCGAGAATAACTCTCGAACTGCAATGTAAATATATCGCCATTATACTGAATTGAATGTCGTTGAGTACTGGTATTTATAGTCAGCCGAAAATCTAGACGATTCCACATACTACGTATTACCTCTAAACTATGATGTAATTGCTTGCGCCCTTGACACAGTGAGAGCGGCCGCGTGAATTCTCGCAACGTCTAGAAATGCGTCAACAAGCACGTACGCCACACGCTTACATTCTGGATCTCTCTGGAATGTTCGATAAACACATAGATTGTTCTATGATGTCGTAACACTGCCCCCTCCTTAAGCCTGTTCGTCCTGAACTGGCAAACCGTCTCTGAAGTAGAACTTAGCCAGGCGATCTAGGTGGACGACCTTGAACTTTCTCTGTCCTTCCTGTTGAATCCGATAAACAACATCACTAATTCTTTTTTTCACAGTGTAGGGTCCTTCCCAGTTAGACTGAAGCTTAGGTGAGCGACCACGACGGCTCTTTGGATTGAACAACCAGACCTGATCTCCTTCTTGGAAACCCACACTATTGCTGCGAATGTCATACCGGGTTTTCATTTTATCACTGGCAATCTTCAGCCGTCCTCTTACCAAGCGATTCATTTCTCGCAGTTGGTTTTCTAATTGCGAGGAATAGTTCTGCGGCTCTTGGGACTGAGTCTCAGGTGATCCGAACATTAAGTCCCCAGGAAGACGAATCTCCCGCCCAAACACCAATTTTGCTGGAGTCATGCTGGTTGTCGTGTACTGATGATCTATACGCCATGAGGAATAGTGGTATATGTTGGTCCCAGTCTGTTTGGTTCTCGTCAACAACCTTCGAAAGATGGTGCTCAAGTGTCCTATTGAATCTCTCAACCATCCCGTCCGACTGAGGATGCAGAGGCGTTGTCCTGGTCTTTCGAACTCCGAGTAGACAGCATAATTCTTGAAACATTTCTGATTCAAAATTTCTTCCTTGATCTGTATGGATTTCCATAGGGGCTCCATAACGGCAACAGAAGTTGTGAACTAACTGCTTTCCCACAGTGGTAACCTCCTGATTTGCAATTGTGTAGGCTTCCACCCACTTAGTAAAGTAGTCACCTACAACCATGATGTACCGGTTTCCATCGTCAGTAACTGGGAATGGTCCAGCAATGTCTATAGAAATTCTCTCGAAAGGCAGTCCAAAGTTATACTGTCTCATTTTACCCCTGGTTCTGGTTTGGGGGCCCTTGCTTGCAGCACATATTTCACACGTCCGAACCCATTCCTCTATGTCGTGGCAAAGATGAAGCCAATAGAATCGCTTCCATATTTTGTCAAGGGTTTTGTTAATGCCAAGATGGCCTCCAGATGTTCCATCATGCATCTCTTTCAAAACATACTGCACTTTACTTCGGGGAACTAGCAACTGCACGACCACGTCTCGTCCATCTGCACTTTCCCAAGCCCTTTTCAGCAATTCATTTTCTAAGGTGAGAGATTCCCATTGTGCCCAGTATCCCTTCAGAACCATGACAGATGTCTTGCCAATCCGGGCAGCGACCTTCCTCTTTTGCTATCAAGATCGGTCCAATGTCTTCATCAGTCATCTGTTCTTGTCGACAGTCTTGTGTTGTCCAGCCGTCTGCCAGGAATTCTACAGTGATGGCTTGAACATGTTCGCTTGAATTTTGTTCTTCCTTTATGTGGCAATGTCGGCAGTCTTCCGGGCATGGTCTTTGTGATAAGCCATCTGCATTACCATGCAGGCGCCCCCGTCGATGTTGTACCTTGAAGTTGTACTCTTGCAGACGTTCAAGCCACCTTGCCTACTGTCCTTCCGGATTTTTAAGTCTCAAGAGCCATGCAAGCGCAGCATGTCGGTACGTAGTGAATACTCTCTTCCATAGAGGTATTTATGGAAGTGCTCCAATGCTCGGATGATTGCCAACAACTCTCTCCTTGTAACGCAATAATTTCTCTCCGGTTTAGAAAGTGTCTTGCTGTAATATGCTATTACTCGTTCTTCACCGTTTTGCACTTGAGACAAAACTGCTCCTAGACCAGTATTGGTTGCGTCTGTGTCCACAATGTACTTCCCTTCGGAAGCTGGGAAAGCGAGAATTGGCTACGAACATAATGTAATTTTCAAAGTCCTAAATGCTTGATCACACTCCCTCGACCACTGGAAGTTTTGTTTATTTTCCGTTAGCTCATGTAGTGGTTTAGCAATAGTAGCAAAGCCTTTCACAAAACGACTGTAATATGAGCATAACCCCAAGAAACTCCGAACTTCATGTTTACTCTTCGGCACTGGCCAGTCTCTTATGGTGTCTACTTTATTAGGATCCATGCTAATACCCGCTGCCGAAACCAGATGGCCGAGATACTGTACTTCCTTCTGGAATAGAGAACACTTTTTCGGGCTCAGATTCAGTTGGGCACCGTGAATTTTAGTTAGAACCTCCTTAAGGTTTTCCAAATGGTCTTTGAAAGTCTTCCCGATCACTATTACATCGTCTAAATAAACAAGGCAAGTTTTCCATGTCAGGCCTCGGAGTACCAGTCCATCAATCTTTCAAATGTTGCCGGTGTATTACAGAGTCCAAATGGCATGACCTTAAATTGGAATAAGCAACTTGGGGTCGAGAAAGCGGTCTTTTCCTTGTCTTCTTGATCAAGACCCACTTGCCAATATCCACTCTTCAGGTCCAATTTGGAAAACCACTGTGCTCCAGACAACATGTCGATTGTATCGTCAACGCGAGGTAATGGATAGCAGTCTTTCTTTGTAACGTCATTTAACCTCCGGTAGTCTACACAGAAACGCAATCCACCATCCTTCTTCGCTACCAGCACTAGACGAAGGTTCGATTACTCCCTCTGTCAACATGTCCTATACTAACCGAGACATTTCCTCTTGTTTAGATAACGGAGGCCTTCGAGGAGGTTGGCATATCGGTGTGGTGTCCCCGGTATCGATGCGATGTTGCACAAGGGAGGTTCTTCCCAGTGACTGTCCCCGAACTGCAAAACAATCTTTGAATTCGTGTAAAAACTGTCTGCAAGAGCACCACATTGGCTTGAGATCTTTCACCACGTCGGGGCGCACAATAGAAACTGTTGCGCCTGTGTCAACTGTAATCAAGGTTGGCCTTTCTTGAACAAATCCGGTAACTACCAAGCTCCCGCTGTTTTTCTGAAGTGTAGAAATTGCGTATTGCCTAGGGGCTTCGTTCCTCCAGTTAGTCAGCACACGCCCTGTTGTACCGACTTGTTTCCCTCGTGCTCGTGCTCATTTCCCTGCTGCTGAATTCTAACCCGACAATCTCGCTGTAGATCTCCAGGTTTCCCACATCTATAACACTTCGGTCTTCCATCCTTTCTCATTTTATTCTGTGGCACTGACCGTCGAGTCTCTGTTCCTTGTTCTTCTTCCTCATCGTCTGTGCCATCGTGATCTTTTAGCGTGCACACTTTATGACTTGTCCAACCAGACACTGATTTGGCGGCCTCAAATTGCAAAGCATGTACTAGGGCGTCCGCACTGGTCTGGTGTCTTGTCATTCGTAACACTTGCTGTAGTTCGTTATCTCGGACACCGGCAGTAAATGTCTGCATCACAAAACTCGTTCAAAAATCTTCTGGTGCTTCAGGATAGGCCAGTCTAGTTAGTCTGTCGATACTTGCTTCAAACTCTTGAAGGCTCTCCCCGGAATGCTGTCGCCTTGCTCTCAACTGGGTGCAGTACACATCTCGTACATGTTTATCACCATACCGTAATTCCAGAGCTTTTATCAATTCGGCATAGGTGTTTTGGCTGTCAGGTGGCACATTCTGTAGTAATTCTGCCGCAAGTCCTTTTAATGCAAGAATGAGTGAAACTGCCTTGTCTTTCTCTGTCCAATTATTTGCGCATGCAGCAGCTTCAAAGTGAAAATCTAGACGATTCTACATACTATGTATTACCTCTAAACTATGACGTAATTGCTTGCGCCCTTAACACAGTGAGAGCGGCCACGTGAATTCTCACACCGTCTAAAAATGCGTCAACAAGCACGTATGCCATACGCTTACATTCTGGATTTCTCTGGAACATTCGATACACACGTAGATTGGTCTGTGATGTTGTAACAATACATTACTTGGTTAACACAAAGAGTTTTAAACTGATATCAACAACTGTGTTAATACTTGTTACTATCTTCTAATGCATCATTTAATATTGAATTTAAGAGATTTTTATTCCATTGATGAAGTCATAACTTTAGCAATATTTGAAACTCGCAGACTGAAGAGTATGAAGAAACAAACCTTCACATACAAAACAAACTGCCATCATAAGAGCCGATTGAAATGTCACAGCTGATTATTCCATTATTCCAGCCAACAAAAGGCACCTTGTTTCACCACAGTTGATTTATATTTGATAATGTTAGGTTCCATTTATCATTCTATATATATATATTTTTTTTTAATTAGTCATCTCAGGTAGAAACCTGGAATTCTACGAACTCAGAATTAAGTTAACATAATACACAATTAGTAATAAAACTGGAAAATCAGATAGTATCTTAACATGCTACAAACTAAAAATCTGAGATTTTGTATGTTGGCACATTTTCATTCTAATGTAACGAATTACTGCTATTCAAGTTAGTATATACACGTAACACAAGTTACAAATAAAACTATACAACATATTATGTTAAAAAAAAATTGCTTTTTTAAACATACCAGCCAAATTCTGATTAGATTCTGCCATAATATCATTTAGGTTTAAAAAATAATTTTGCCTCATTTTAAATTGCATGATTTCAAGTTTCCCAGATGGCTTTGTAACTTCTACAATCTTAGGAAATGTCAATATTTTGCCTTCTGCACAATCAACTTTTGAAATTGTGAATAACATTTCTTCATCAAAAACACCATCTGATGATAGCTCTTCAGATGACTCAAAAGTTTCATCAATCTGCTCCTTTACATAACATAAGAAACAATGAAATAAAATTAGACTTTACAAAAATTGTAATTTTATTAATATATATAAACTTTCACGTATGAACTTACTATTCGTTGTCACTTCCCCAAATGTTTCGAGGTGATGTTCCTCTTCCTCAGTGGGAGTAAATACTGAATGTCGATTACAGAATAACCGTTATGGACTATAGGTTGTGTGGTGGGGGTTGATGGTGGGAAGGGATTGGCGCTGAGGTTCAAATTGTGTGTTTGGATCAGTGTATCGAATAGTGTATGTGATTTATAATGTAATAATTGTTCATTTAATATGTTGTTTGGTTGTAGTGTGTGATATCTGTATATTTCAAATTGTTCAGCTGTGTTTAGTTTTCTACTTTTAGGTAAGTAGTGTAATATTTCCATGTTGTGTTCTATGTTTGTGTAACTGTGGTTTTCGTTATGTAAATGTGTGGCAAATGTGGAGTGTATGTAGTTTGTGGTGAGGGCTTTAAATGTTCAGAAAATCTGGAAGAAAAAGATCTTCCCGTTTGGCCGATGTACAATTGGTGACAATCATTACAATTTAATTTATAAACCCCTGTTTTGCTGTATGTGTCAGTGTCTTTGTTAGTATTATTTATGTGTTTTCTAATGGTGTTGTTGGTTCTGTAGGCTACTTTATAATTGTGTTTCCTAAATGTGTTTGCGACTTTGTGTGTATTGGAATTGTAGTATGTAAGTGTTATGTATTTGCTGGGTTGTGTGCTGTTGGTCTGATGTGTTTTACTTTTTGTGTTTAGGATTCGTTTGTGTAGTTTATTTATTAATTCGGGGTTGTATCCATTTTTGACTGCTATATATTTGATTGTGTTTAATTCATCTTGGTAGTCATGTGTGTTTAGGGGTATTGAAGTGAGCCTGTGCAGCATGTAGTTGAAAGCTGCATGTTTGTGTTGAGTTGGGTGGTTGGATGAGTTATGTATGACCATGTCTGATGTGGTGGGTTTCCTGTATATTTTGTATGTGTGTGTGTTGTTCGTTTTGGTGATTGTAAGGTCTAAGAAGTTTATGCTATTATTTAGTTCTATTTCAAGTGTGAATTTTAATTTATGGTGTATAGTGTTAATGTATTTGTGGAAATTTTCTATTTGTCTTTTGTTGCCGTTGTAGAGGAGTAAAATGTCATCAACATACCTGTGCCAATATATTATTTTATCGGTGTATATGTTATTGTTCAGTATGTGTTTCTGTTCTATGGTGTGTACAAATATTTCGGCTAGTATACCTGATATAGGGGAGCCCATGGGTAGTCCATCTGTTTGTGTGTAAAACATGTTGTGTGTGAAATAATTTTGATCTGTGATAATTTTAGTTAGATGGATGTCTCTTTTATGTGTGTTTGACAGTGGTGTTGTTTGTTAAATTTATGCTATTTCTGATTAATTTATCTAAATGTCTAGCTATTTTGTGTGCAGGTGCTTGTGTGTTGTTTATAAGTGGCCTGATGGGAATATTTGGTTTGTGTAATTTCGGTAGTGCATTTAGTGTAGGGGTGTTTGGTTTAATTTGTTTTAGATATTTGATGTTGTCAGGTGATACTATGTGTTTTGTGTTATTTAGGGTTTTGTTTATTTGTTTGTGATATTTTGGGGTGGGATCTTTATTTAATTTAGTGATGTTGTTTTCATTAAAAAATGTTTCAATTTTGTTATTATGACATTTATATTACCTTTGTCCGCTTTGAGTATGGTTAGGTTGTGTTCTTATAATTTACGTTTTGTTTTTTAATGTTTGGAATTCATTATTGTGTTGTTTATGTTCGTATTGCTGTGTGTTGTAATTTGCGTTTTATATCATAGCGTAAGGTGTCATGGTCTTTGTTCAGCGTGTGTTGTATGGCTGTTTCAGCGTCTAGGACTATGTCACGTGCATGTCTTTTATTAATGTTGTTATTAGTTGGATTGGTGCCTAAATTGTGTTTTAGACCTTTATCTAATAGGTTTATTTCTGTGTTAGTGAAATTGGTCGTTGTTGTATTTACAGTACGTGTAAATACACAAATATGTGGTTGAGTACAGTAGTGACCATCTATCAGTGCTTTCAAAGTGTTACTTTCAATACCACACTGATACAGGCACTTGTTCCTACAACTAAATATGAATAAAATTTCTAATGTGGCAGCATCTAAAGTTTAAAGAAACCACAGATAAAATGCAGATGTACAATAAAATCTGTAATTTTCTTGGAAATCAAAACAAAAGCTAATGTTGACAGTGCTAGACACTGACTATGGTGTGCAAATGCTGACAAAAAAAATATGAATAGAAATATATGAACTTGGTGTCTTTATTCACAAGCAGGTCTATGGCCGTCTTTTTATTTGGTGATGCTGGTTCAGATGAATAAGAGCTGCAGCTCTGATGATAATACAGAAATTTATAGTAGTAGCAGGGCAGTAACACCTGCCTGCCTGCCAGTCCGGTTAAGGGAGTTTCCACTGTAAGGTTATACAAAGCTGTAATTCATTCTGCAATGGGTGCATTTCACTTAAATAGCACAACCTCTTAAACTATATAGTATTTACTCAACCTTACTAAAAATGTAGTTTCTACTGTACACTGAGCGCATATACTGTTTACAAAGTACGTTCATTAGGTATTAAAAACCTTAATTGGCACTGACTGAAAATGTTGCCTGCACTATGAATATAAACATTTCAGAAGTGCTATGTTGTTTTTATGATAAAAATTTATTTGTTAGTATAGAGTCGAAATTGAAAGTGTTTGCACATTACGTAATTCATTATGCAAAAATCAGTTGTACTTCGTGAGTAAAATAGAGTACAAATTACATGAGACCATTACAGTTGACCTACAGTGAAATTACTGTTTTTACAGACACCCAGCCACTTGTATAAAACACTGAAATCAAATGACGATAATTTTAACTTACGTCCATACCCTATTAGCTATGTTCTGTGCAATTTAATAGTTAATTAAATTGATCACACAAAGTGCTTAAACATAAAAACTTTGAAATCGTCATTACGTTAACCGCGAAAGCGGAACAAAAACAAATCTACCATTCTACCTATGGTTACTTGATAGTATCGTAAATCGAAAGATATGTCTATGTAGACATCATACGTATGTAATTAAATAAAAATTTTGATACCGTTTTTAGTGAAACCGTATTTGATTCTTGGGGTCTTGTAAACCCTTATTTCTATAGTTATAATTATTAAGAAAGATATTGATGAGTACCGTACCTAAGTTTATAAAACGCCACGATTTTATAAACCAACTGTCGAAGGAAAAATAGTGTTGCTTTTATTGAAAGTTTTGTTAAATGTATGCATTTAATAAAAGTGTATGAATTTTGCCAAATCAATTTTAAATAAAATTCGATTTTTTTGTACATATTAACATACAAATGCCATGGCACGCATATTGCAAGATATTGACGTTTAAACAGGAAACGGTTGTGGTAAGGCACTGGCAGGCACAGGCACTGGTACTTTTGAAGAACGACGGTTCTAACGTGTTTTAGAAATCGTATTTAGTTTCTTGCGAAATACAAAATGTCAGCAAAAGAGAATGGAGATTCTTGGTTAATAGTTCCTATTGACACCCTTGTCTGGAAAAGCCACTAAACTACAGAAAAAACGTAAACTACAGACCAAAAATAGGTGCGGAAGCGAAATTTTTGTTTGCAAAAATTTATTTTGGGGCCTAAATAACGTAAAAATGCGTTATTTTGTATTTTACATGAAACCTACGTATAAACAAAATTATACATCACTCTTTTTGAAACAGCTCAATGCTGCAATGTCCAACGGCACCTCAGGTGCCGCTCGGCCCGTCGGCGGGCCTCACAGAGTCTATTCGCACGCGTGAATAGACAATGCCCAGACCGCCCGTCTTCGGGGCTTCGCCCCTCAGACCTTATTACACAATTCTCAAGTCATTAATAACTCTACGACTCCAAGTGGTATATATATCTACAGTATATTCATACGTTACATATATCATTTGTCTAATACCTAATCTCTGCGCAATAGCAAATGAAGGCATACCTGTGCTTGAGTCAGTATTGTTACTACCTCAGTAAGTAACAGAAAATTTGATGTGATGTTCTGCACAACCGAGTTTTCATATTTACTTGCATTTACAAACAGCATGAAGACTACGAGAGTAAATATTTATTAATTGTAACGTTATTCTGCATCTAATATGAATAATAGAATACACTATGTAAGGTACGTTATTGTGTTTCAGTGTTGTATTGCTATAAGTAAGTTTGCATTTTTTTTCGCAACTTGCAAATAAAAAGTTCAAGTTTATCGTTTCCGCACCTAGGCTTGACCTGTAGTTTACGTAGAAACACAAAAAACCCGTTTTTTTTAGGTTTCGTGGCTTTTTCAGACAAGGGTGTCCATCGGAACTATTACCATTGGCGGTCTTGGTAGTGTTAGGTTATTTTTCCTAACAATTTACACTGTGCCAGCGTGTTGGCTTGCTTTAAATAATTGTACTGACATACATTTTTCAAAAAATATCGTATGGAAATGTAAATTACTCTTTTTTTTTTATAATTGTTTAATAGAGTAAACTAGAGGTGTGCTAAAACTAAGTTAAGTAATCACAGTCACTAGAGGTGTGCTAAACCAGTATTTAAAAGTAGCAGTTACAGATGTAACCGTTTCAAATACCGTTTACTTGTAACGCGTACTTTTAAACCAGTATTTTATTCGTCCGCTCTGTTTTCAAATACTAGTACACTGTTAAAGGTTAGTTGGGGCGCTTTTTTTTTACCGTTTATTAAGTATGTGTTTTTCACATTTTGACAGTTTATAAAGTATGTCATGATGTTACAATTAGGATGTCGTTTTTACACATAAAAACGACATTCTAAACGAACAGACACAATTCAGATCACATGTATTATTCGAACATATCACACCCCACACACACAACATCGATCCTTCAAAAGTCGACACCTTCGCCAAGAACAAGGCGGACAGCTCTCCCAATGGCAGCCTCTGACAAAGCTTATAATAAGCGAAAACTGGTTCAGGCTATAACTTTGTGTTCCACGAGGTCAGTAATGATTTTAATTATAATTACTTAGTAGTGTTTTACAACAGGAACGTTACAACAATCTCATCATTTATGTGAGATTTGCGGTGAAGTTAAAATCATCTCCAAAATCACATTAACAAGAAATACCATAATATGACCTATCACCCACTCTGTAGGTTATATCATAATATAATTCGCTTTTTTCAAAATTTACCAAGTTGGTGACTAGTATCTTATAATATATCATTTGTTGTTATCATCAGTATTATATATCTGCGTAACACAGGAATAAATGTAATATCAGTGTGACTTTTTCATTTATTAAAAACAGCTTCGTCTTACTAGCATAGACCTTTTCTGAATACCTCGCAACCTCGCTTTGTTTTGACAAACGTCTACGGGTTGGGACAGCTTGATGCACAGAATACGAATATATATTGTCTCGGCTTGATGATCGAGCAGTAAATCTGGCATGGTGGGAGAGAGAGAGAGAGGTGTGAGGGGGGCAGGGGTATGGTAACCTTAATCTATACTACTGTTATAAAGAGGTAACGTTTATTTCATTGCCCGAGATAACCTCAGAAACTGTTGATCCAATTTTTAAAATTCTTTCACCACAGTGTTCCTTGTAGCCTGAGGATGGTTAATTAGACATTACATTTTAGCTGATATTTTAACAATTTTCAAAAACAGAACTTTAAGGTTCTGCTCGCTAAATTCAGAATTCCATTGTTGATACTAGCGCACTCACAGCAGCGGTAGCAGGAGGAATTATCTGATAACTATCTGGTATATATGAAAGTTTGTAAATGCTGCACGTCGTATACTATGACAAAAAATAGCCCCCCCCACTGCCGACGCCATGCCACTTCACACCAGACCAACCCACTCATGCACACAACTATACACTCACTATTCTATCAACACCAACGCACAGCACGGCCACGGCTCTGACAGCTGCCACAACGAAGTGGCCTGCGTCAGGTGCGGGAACCCGCATCCAACAAAAACCTGCCAGTTGCCGGCTCTGGGTACCCGCTATTGCACAAATTGCGGGGAACCACACTCGGCAAACTATCGCGGATGCTGGGTGTTCCAGGACCAGCTGAAGCAGGTCGCGGCCAGGAATACTCCTCCTGCCTGCCAGCAGCGTCAGGTCGTGCCGGAGCGTGCCGCCTTTCCCCGTCTGCCGGAGAAGGTAAGCTCCTTAAACCGACAGGAACCTCCCGCCCGACCTCGCCCACGTGCGAAGCAACGTGCATCGACCACCTCTGCTCCCACAGAGGAGCATGCTACAGAGTCATCGCCCCAGGATACTCAGCCCGTTCCCATGGACGAGGAACCGGTCCCCGAGGTAGACGAGCCAGTCCGCGAGAGGTCTGAATCCCCTCACCCCACGGCTCGCTACGCCCACAAGAATAGGAAAAAGAGGCAGAGGAACAAGAAAACCGCTGCTCCCGTTTTCCCTCCCAAGGTAACCCAGACCAAGAAATCGCAGCGCCCTGGCGCTGGGGTTGCTCGGCAGGTCCAAAAGGAGTCCCGTTCTCCAGCCACACGGACCGAGCGCCCGACCAACGTCCCTACATCTCGGGTAAACTCCGCCCGCAGCTATGCTGCTGCCGCCCGCAGCTACCATGCACCCACATCTGCCTCGTCGTCCACATCCCCCTCAGCTCTAGCCGAGGTAAAGTCTTTCCTCGAGGAATACGACCTCGAAGAAGTGGCCCGATTATATCGTTCCAGCCGGGGGCGTCTTCGCACGGCGACCCCGACTGAAAAGTTCCTAATCCTCGCGGAAGCTGGAGCCGCCATAGGTCTTCTGTAATGCTCCACGCTAACAGAATTACCTCCATCCAGCGTGACCTATCCATCATAGCGTGGAACGCCGACAGCCTTCGACCCAGACTAGAGAAACTTAGAGAGTTCCTAGCCCGTCGCAAGCCCGACGTGCTTCTCTTCTCTGAGACCTGGCTTAGGGCCCAAGACAACGTGAGATTGCCCAACTATGCGCTTTACAGGGACGATAGACCTGGGCGGAACGCGAGGGGTGGCACGGCCATAGCGGTGAAACGTTGCATTGCACATCACCGCGTGGTTTTGCCTCCTCGCCAAAACATCGAGGCCACCGCCGTCGAACTCCCCGGAGTACTCGGAGGTGTCCTCCTGGTTTCGGCTTACAAACCGCCGACCAAACCAGTTCTAGACGCCGACCTGTCAGCTATTTTCAGGGCGCATAGGAAGGTTATTCTTGCAGGAGACCAGAACTGCAAACACCCCGACTGGGGTAGTCGTCTGACTACACCATCCGGGAGGGCGCTTAGCAGGTGCCTTCACGACCACCACCTCCGAGCCTACGGCCCCGGACTATCGACGCATTATCCCCGCCGACCTGGAGCCCGACATGACATACTAGACATTGCTGTTGTCAAGGGCGTTGTCAACCAGATCGTCCGTATTAACGGAACTGATCTCTGACCATTGTCCCATCGAGGTGCACGTACCTACCCGTCACACGATTGGGAGAGCAGCACGACGAGTGGTCGAGTGGGACCGATTCGGGCCTGCCTTTTGTCGCAGACTTCCCGAGGAAGTTCCGCTTGATACCACTCAGCACATCGACGAGGCGGTCGCCTTGTTCGATGATGCCGTGGTCTCTTCCGTCGGCGTGTGCTCACGGATGAAGCCTAATCTCACGGCCGATTATCACCGGATCCAAGAAGAAGTCCGTCTTCTCGCTTTAGAGAAGAACAGACTTCGGAGACGGTGGCAGCGGACGCGAGATCCGGACGGGGCAGCTTCAATCGGGCGGCCGGCAAGTTACGTCGTGACTTGCAGGCCTTCCGACGAAGCTGCTGGGAATTTGCGGTCGCCAAAATGGCAGACGATGTACAAGAGGGAAGCTCCTCCCTTTACAGGATTCCTACCGTGATGACCGGAAAGAGGCGCCGTCCTCCACTCCCGGCCATCAACGGTCCTGGGGGACATCCCCTTTCCAAGGAGGACGAGAAATCTGAGTTCCTGGCCGGGCACCTGGAGCTTCAATTTGCTCCTAACCCGTCCGGGGACCCAGACTCCGATGAGGAGATAGATGCCGAAGTTGAGGCTTATCTCGGCAGCCCGATCACATCCGAACCCGAACCCACTTCGGTGGAAGAGGTAACGGACAGGCTTTTAGCGCTTCGGCCCCGGAAGAGCCCTGGACCGGACGGAGTTACTAACCGCCCTACATAGACTTCCGGACCGGGAAGTTCGCTTCCTGGTCGATTTGTTCAATGCCTGCTTCCGATTCGCCTACTTTCCTAAGAAATGGCGTTCGGCTACGGTCACGATGATCCCGAAGCCGGGGAAAGACCACAAGTTCGCCGAGAACCTCCGGCCTATCAGCCTGCTGTCGTCCACTTCGAAAGTCTTCGAATGACTAGTCCAGCGGCGGCTAATGGATCACCTTCAACGGTTCGACATTCTGGTCCCCTCGGTTTTCGTGCTGGGCACTCCTCGACGCATCAACTGATGCGTTTCGTGGAGACCGTGGCAGAGGCCGGTTGCTCGCGAGTGCAGACCGTCGCCGTTTTCCTTGATGTCGAGAGGGCTTTCGATCGTGTTTGGCATCCAGGCCTTCTTTACAAACTCACGGAGATTCTGCTTCCGGATTGCTACCTTCATGTGATTGCTAGCTTTCTTCGGAACAGAACCTTTCGCGTGAGAGTAGATAACACCCTTTCTTCGGAAAGGGCTATTACTGCTGGTGTACCTCAGGGAAGCGTCTTGGGCCCCCTGCTTTTCTCTGTGTACGTTAACGACGTGCCCAAGTTGCCTGGCACCAGGTTGGCCATGTTCGCCGACGACACGGCGGTGTATGCTGTCTATCGTCGCGCCGAGACGGCCGTTACCTGGCTCCAGGAACAATTGGACGAATATTTTGAGTGGGCAGAGAAATGGAGAGTTGCCATCAACGCGGCCAAGAGCACAGCAGTAGTCTTCTCCAGACGCTTTAGGCTCCCCGACAGACTTTACGTAGGCGATACACTGTTGCCTTGGTCTCGAGAGGTCAAGTACTTCGGGGTTCACCTCGACCGACGTCTCACCTGGCGGACACACTCTGCGCAAGTAGCCCGAAAGACCGCCCATCGTCTCTATCAACTCAGATCCGTATTATGCAGCAACGCCATGACCCGCCGCCTAGGGAAGCTTATCGTCTCCACTTATGTGGCGCCGATGGTTACCTACGCGATACCCGTTTGGGGCTACTTGGCCAAGACCCACAAGTGAAAGCTTCAGTCTCTCCTTGACCGAGGATTGCGCTGGGCATGCAAACCCCTTTACCTGACATCAAACAAAACGATCCGTGACTCTCTGCGTGTCCGTTCCCTGGACGCCACTATACGGACACTGTGCCGTAAATTCTATCGTCGCTCCGCCCGATTCCAGGGCAACCATCTCATTAGCGCCCTCGGTCGCTACGAATCTGTGCCAGGAGAATCTTGGACCCGGCCTCGGCGAACACTCACCCTCAATTAACTAATTAATTGAAATCCCACGGCCGGTAGCAGGCCACACCCAAATCCAGAACTATCAGTCGTCCCTACGGCAGGAGCTCTATTGAAGCTCGGAACGTAGTACACGAGCGGGCGACGGGCATGCCCTTCGCCTCGCACAGCCCTCTGATCTGCCAACGCACAGCAGATCATCTGCAAAGTATGACTACCAACACATACAGTCTAACATAATCGTGTCGGTATATAGCCAAAATAACAAGTAACCAAGTTGTATGACTTTATAAACAAAATAGTATATGTCTTCTGTATACTACCATCTGTAGGCATATAAGGTAGGTGCGCCAAAGGTGGCCATAGTTAAGGTTGAAAAAATTATTAAAAATACTTCGACTGATTTGAATGTCTTGAAACTTATGAAACAAATACTTGGTTCAGTGCTCTGTCACTTCCCCTACTCGTGTTCAATAAAAATTGTATTTTCCTTTTTATATGATTTTTTAAAAATTATTTTACCCGTGGGCTACCTTAGGAACAGGGTGCCCCAAAAGTGGCCCACCGATGGTACCAAAGGTGGCCCGTAAATTGAAAGTTCATTTGAGTCATTACTCGTGAGGCTAATAATAGGTGATTTCAATAAAAGCAACTTATAACATTAAAATATAAGTATTATTCTTAAAAAACCAATTCCAATGTCAAATTGGCCTTTCAGTTACCTCACTGGGAGCAAAGGCTTCATCTTTGATAGCAGACGGGTCAAACGGGTATATACCGGTCGCTTTGAAACCAGCTATTATATTTGAAGGTGATGGTGCTTTTGCCCATGCCCGTGAGAAGATTTTTCCGAATTTGCTTATTCTTATCACTCGGTCGGCACCTATCTTGTCACTAGCTTCAGCTGAATTGCGAGCCTGTTGGGTCAAAAGTAGCAACACTTCATCGTCCCAGTAAGTTTCGTATGCGCGGAACACACTTTTATCCATTGGTTGTAGCTCATGAGTTGTATTACTTGGGAGACAAAACAGTGTAACTTCATGAGCATCTGCAGCTGCAACAATGTTTGCATCCAGGTGAGAAGATACGCCATCAAAAATAAGAAGTGCAGGACCTGGTGCTTTATAGTTTGCAAAGTGATCTAGCCACTTTACAAAGGTCTGAGTATTCATTGAACCTTTAGGTGTCATAAATATTTGACTGCCAGGTGGTAAGTATTCAACCCATTTTGTCTCATACGTTCTCCTTTGAAGAGAATAATGGGAGGAATACCCTGTCCCAAGGCATTTCCACATGAAACGATTGTCACATTTTGTCCATGTTCTGAAGCGATGATGTGGACTCGTTTAACCCCTTTTCGAGCCAAAACAACTGGAGCCTTATGCAAGCACAGACGATTGCCTTTTTCATCCACATTGTAAATAGACTGAGGTTTTTGCATGACACCTATTTCGAGCATTACACTCTTCAATTTATCAAAATAATCCTTTACAATGAATCTGTTTAATTTTTGGGCTCTTGCAGGGTTTAAATGTTGAGCCTTTCTCTTGCTGATGTCAGGGTGTCATTGCATAAAAATCTTAAACCATTTTCTTCTTGCGGCTCCTAATTCATCATTAAACGGGTGTTTAATACTGTTCATGGCACAAAAAGTCTACACAGTACGTTTGATAAACTTTGGTGTAACAGGCATTCCTACATCAGCTAAACGATGAATTCTCTTACACAATTCAAGCTCTTGTTCTAGTGATAAAACAGGATTCCTTCCTGTTACCTTAGTAAAATTATTAGAGGCTATATGGTTCCGTAGAGTTCTTCTGGGTATACCAAAAGTAGCTGCTGCTCTTCTTACAGCCCACTTCTCGGTCAACACAGCATTCATCGTTCGTGTCAGCTGGTCTTGGGTCCATTTTCCCAAAATTCGACCCACATTTCTGTAAAATAATAAAATATATGCCTGTAGATTTTTGCACTGAAATATCTAAAATGCATTTTAAACACTTGTTACTTAATATCATCAACTTCCGTAGTCTTAAATAAAAGTTAAAAAATTGTTTTTACTAGCTTGGTTTATATCTTAGAGAATTTTCCACTTTTCAAATTTTAATTTGTTTTTATAGTGCAGTTTTTTATATTGATTATAAAGTATTACAAAGTTTAATAACAAAAATAACCTTTCATTCATTATAACATACACAGGTTCCTAAGGTGGCCCACTATGGCCATCTTGGGAACCACACCAATGACTGTATTTTCAAAAGTTTTTACACATAAAACTATTTCCCTGAATAGTTAAATTTTAGTATAGTTACATAATCAAAAAGAGCGTTAAATAAGCTTCAAGAATATGTATCACAAACATCATTTACTTTACTATTCTCTAAATAAATAAGGTAACTCTGCTTACCGTAATATAATAGTCGCCAACGCTAGATCACCTCGTGGTAAACAAACAATCACAAAATGGCTGTGGCTTCTTCAAGGCTAATTAGTTCATATATATTGAGCTAGGATGGGACACTGTCTAAGGAGCTGCTGCCGCCTGTGGAGTTTTAGTGTAACTAGTACCAGAAATCACTAATGGGCCATTTAGGAACCCGGGCTACCTTTGGCGCACCTACCTTAATAAATTAATTTGTAACACTTATTTAATTTCTTGGATTTCGTTTTCCATGACGTGTCCGTTACTTAACTAAATATAATTATTTCACTACGACTCGGAACACAAAACTTTTTATGGGTAAAAACGTAAAAGTTTTACCTTATAACCTGAACCAGTTTTCACTTTTAAAAAGCTTCTTCAGAGGTTGCTTTAAATATAACTTATTTAATGCACACACTATAGTACTGAGTATATCCATGTACAATTTTAGTGTCTAAACAAATATTATTTATTGTCGTTGATAAACTCCAACCGTCGCAGACAAAAAGAAAAAATTATCCAAACCATATCCTACATTAGACTGCTACAAATTATACGATAAACACAAGTATTTATTGTTCTGTTCGTTCACAAAGCAGACGCATTTGTAAAGCAGAATTTTTTGGTCATTATAACTTTTCAGAACTCGTATGTGATAAATTAGTAAATACGTATTGATTCGAGAAATGTGAATTCGCTGATGTCTTACTGATTGATTCTATATTGGTGATAATATTGATTGACAAAATTTTCATCATGATTAAAAACTTATTTTGCGAAGTTTGTTCTATTTTTTTGAGCCTTTATTATATAGCTATGTTCTCTTATTGGTATCGACCGTTTACATCGTGAGTCTAGCAATTCTGGGAGAAGACAGTTCATATAAAATTTTGTTAGTTTTTCTTCCTTTCATTTCCCCAGAAGTCATTGTCTTTTTTACTTTCACTGTTATAATGTCTTGTGGAGTCCACTCAGTAAATACACAATACTCTATTTTGGTAATGTGGCGTTGTCCTTGTACTTGATAGTAATATTAGTGCTTTTTCCTTACTGTAAGATTGCCGTTTATCTTGTTATGTAAAAACATATTACCCACAAGGCCTATTTATTATCAATTACTTCAGCTGGAGTAAAAGTACTTAATGACAATGAACACTTCACTTCAACAATACCATCATCACTAATTAGACCACCTGGAGAGGCAATGTGGTAACTCTTCGTCCACGAATAGCCCACACTTTTCAATTTTTACTTCCATGTTCCATATGGTGGAAGTATGGTGATGGCGAAAAATATCGTGTTCGAGATAAGGACTGATTCTGATTGTACTACCCTCAAAACATGAAGAAGTCATTTTCCGAAAAGTGTGTCGAATTTTTTCTATGGCAAACAATAACTGCCGCAAATTCAAACAGAATCAAATAATTTTTTGCATAAGGCCTACCTGCCTCAGTTGTAGAGGCCTATTGATTTTGGTGAAGATCGGTTAAGGGGAAGGGGTAGTTTACCTGCAACGTTTTATGTTTTAACAAGAGTAAAGTACTTGAAAATTCATTTAAACTTTTTCAAACAATGGCAATTGTTGAAAATAAAATGACTTTGTAGCCAGGCAATAAAATTATATTACTTACATATTCCTTAAGGAAATGGAAGTATGGTGATGGCAAAAAAAATCGTGTTCGAGATTATTGCAGATTCTGATTGTACTACACTCAAAACATGAAAAAAGTCGTTTTTCGAAAAGTGCCTGTGTGTGTGTCTGTGTCTGTCTGTGTGTAGATTTTTTTTCTATGGCAAACGATGACAGCCGCAAATTCAAACAGAATCAAATAAGTTTCTGCATGCAGCCCTGATTTGTGGAGTACTCACGACCTATTGTTTTTGGTGAAGATCGGTTGAGGGAAAGGGGTAGTTTACCTGCAACGGTTTTTTTTATGAAGGGAAATTTTTTTTTGGCAAACGATAACAGCCGCAAATTCAAACAGAATCAAATAATGTTTCGCATACAGCCCTGAATTGTAGAGTTCTCAAGATTTATTGTTTTTGGTGAAGATCGGTTAAGGGAAAGGGGTAGTTTACCTGCAACGTTATTTTAACAAGGGTATTTTCTATGGCAAACGATAACAGCCGCAAAATCAAACAGAATCAAATATTTTTTTGCATACAGCCCTGATTTGTAGAGTACTCAAGACCTATTGTTTTTGGTGAAGATCGGTTAAGGGGAAGGGGTAGTTTACCAGCAACGTTTTTTTAACAAGCGTATTTTCTATGGCAAACGATAACAGCCGCAAATTCAAACAGAATCAAATAATGTTTTGCATACATCCCTCAATTGTAGAGATCTCAAGGATTTTCGATTTTGGTGAAGATCGGTTAAGGGGAAGGGGTAGTTTACCTGCAACCTTTTACGTTTTAACAACAGTAAAGTACTTGAAAATGCATTTAAACTTTTTCAAACAATGGTAATTGTTAAAAATAAAATAATTTTGTTGCCAGGCAATAAAATTATAATTTTTTCATTTTAATGTAAATTATGTATGAGTTAATATACGAGGTGTGTTCATAAAAAAACCAAACTTTTTGAGTAACACATCAATCCGCACAAACGACGCGCCGCGACTTTGCGCGCACCAAGCGATAGTTTTTGACAACAAACTACCACTTATTGTGTTCCGCTATTAGCAGTAGTCTTTGAGGTATATCACATTGAGTGGGGACGTGCACACGCTGGCCGGCGGATTAGTGACAAAGCGATTAAGAAAGACCGCGAGAACAACGTGTGCGTATGAAATTTTGCAGCAAAACTAGGTTAAAACTTTTCAGAGACAATCTGGTTTTCAATTAAGCATACGCGGAAGCCTGCGTGAGGCGAACGATTAGTTTAAGAATTTTTAAAGAGGGAAAAACAATGGTCGGTGCAGATCAAAGCGATATCGAAGATCATGGGAAGAGAGCTCGTGATGTGGTAATTGTAAATCATCGTTTAAATGCCGATACTTTCTGACAGAATCCATTTAAGATCGTAAAATTAAATTTTGATAGAAAAATTTAAATGTATCGTATCACTGAAAAATTCTTACTGTGTTTGTTGACGACGATCAGAAAGAGACCCGTTTTGAAATCGGTCAACAACTGCGTACCAATGCAAATGGTAATGAAAACTTTGGAAGACAATGGAAATAGCTCTGTAAAGATTTTACGAAGTCAGCAGCAAAATTTTATACACACACGTTGTGTTAAGATCTTCATTCTCACTTCGTTATAAATCCGCCGGACGGTGTGTGCCCGTGCCCACTACAGCGCGTGTAGCTCGAAGACTGAAGATCGTGACGGAACAGAGAAAACGGCATTCAGGCGTCAAAACCTGTCGCTAGCAGCACTTAATTCTGCAGCTCGCTCTATGCGCTAGTTCACGTGCTACACAAATAGTTCGGTCGTTTTTTGAACACACCTCGTACATGTATAAAATAATATATCGTTCGTGGCAGGTAAGCATATATCAGTTATGTAATGTTTACGTTTCCATTTTATTATTATGACTACAGCAATAAAAAGGCAGGGAACACACACACACACACACACACACACAATTCGCGTTATTTCTGGCCTCACTCATGTTTATTTTCTTACATTTGCACGCTTTTTAAATGGAAAGTGCCGAAACCCACACCAACATAACGCGTGCAAGCCGAGAAAATGGACATCAATTTGCTTCCTGTGGATCGCTGGGCAGTGTAACTGCACGTGTTTACAGAGGAACGATTCATAGATAGACTTTTCGTCTTTAGGGAATGAACCCTCTGCAAGATACTGAGGGTCCATGAGTGACTTCGGAGCACTCCTTCTTTTTCGCGTGTTTGTTCTGTGAAACATACACTGTAGATTCGCAGTTTTACTCTAAGCAACGCTCAATAGGAAATGTTGAAAATTTTAGTCCACGGTGTACCCTCATTCACACTAAACCTGCTCTGATGTTTTAATTACGGACATCATAATATTAAAACTTTGGAAACTTGAGCACTACTTAATGGAGATCAATCATTAACTTATACAAGACATTAATTTTATGCATATTTTTTATATATATGTGTACAACGTTATCGGCAACAAAGAAGTAGTTTTTATTAAAATTCCTTCCCGGGATATTTGGCCGTAGTCCAATGGTTTCTACAAAACCAGACGTTTCGGCAATGCCATCGACTTCCATCATCAGTGAAAATCGAGTACGATAACGTGAGGTGGTATATGTTAGTGACCACAGTACTGTGGTTAAGGCTGAAGCAATAAGTAGAAAGAAGTAGTGTCTACGGAAATATTTCATTTCGAATATGATTTTAAATTTAAATCTTAGAATATGGAAGTCATGTATGGTTCTGCATACCGATATTTTTTTCATTGTAATTTAAATCATGTATGAGTGAAAATGTATCGTTCCTAGCAGGCAGGCATATCTCAATTATGTAATGTTTATGTTTCCAAAGTTTTATTATTGTGATTACCGCAATAAAAAGGCAGGCAGGACACACACACACAATTCGCGTTATGGCCTCACTCATGTTTATTTTCTTACGTTTGCACGCTTTTTAAATGAAAAGTGACGAAACCCACACCAACACAATGCGTGCAAGCCGAAAAGGTGTCTAGCGTGGACACCGATTTGCTTCCTGTGGATCACTGGCCAGTGTAACTGCACATGTTTACAGAGGAATGGTTCATAGACAGACTTTTCATCTTTAGGGAATGAACCCTCTACAGGATGCTCAGGGTCCATGAGATACTTCGGAGCACTCCTTCTTTTCTGCGTGTTTGTTCTGTGAAACGTGCACTGTAGATTCGCAGCTTTATTCTGAGCAACGCTCCATATGGAATGAATAGAGTAAAATAATTTACCTCTTTTTTGTCCGTCTGGTGGCTTTTCCTTTTTTATACTACTACGAACATACGTTCCATCATCAGGTACAATCCCTTGGTATAGTTCGTCAAATAATTAAAACAATTTACACATAATTTACACATGTCACAATTAAATATAAAATATCTGAACGCGGGAACACACGCGATGTCATTGGTGTGCACCACGGAACACTACAGTCGACAGTCGACCATAGGGAATGTTGAAAATTTTTGTCCACTGTATACCCTCATACACACTAAAACCTGCTCTGATGTTTTCATCATAATATTAAAATTTTGGAAACTTGAGCACTACTTAATGGAGATCAAACATCAACTTTTACAAGCCATTAATTTTATGAATATTTTGAAGCAATAAATGTTTTAATAAATTAAAACAATCTGTGTACTTATTTCTATTATGATATAAGAATTACAAACTAATATGTCCATGTGTGTATGTATGAAAATATCGGTATGGAGAACCATACATGACTTCCATGTTCTAAGATTTATATTTAAAATCATTTACGAAATGAAATGTTTCCATAGAAGCTACTTCTTTTCACTTATTGCTTCAGCCTTAACCACAGTACTGTGGTCACTAACGTACACCACCACACATTATCCCACTCGATTTTCACTGATGATGGCAGTCGACGGCACTGCCGAAACGTCTGGTTTTGCAGAAAACATTGGACTACGGCCAAACAGCCCGGGAAGGAATTTTAACAACAAACTACTACTTTGTTGCTGATAACGTAGTACACATATAAAAATTATCCCCTCCCCCTTCAACTATAATTTTCATTTATAGAAAATTACCCCCACCCCGTTCAACTAGCCTCTTCATTTATAGATATTTCATCTACGTTTCTACAATGGATTATTAAGATCTTCTTATCAGGATACTTTATTTATAAAAATTAAGTACTTTACTCTTGTTACAACAAAAAATGTTTCAGGTAAACTGCCTTTTCCCCGCAACCGATCTTCACGAAAATCAATAGGCCTTGAGTATTCTACAACTAAGGCACATATGTAAAAATTATTTGATTCTGTTTGAATTTACGGCAGTTATTGTTCGTCATGAAAAAATGTCTCTTGTTACAACATAAAATGTTGCAGGTAAACTAACTTTCCCTTAACCGATCTTCACCAAAATCAACAGGCCTTGAGCTCTCTACAATTTAGGGATGTATGCAAAAACTTATTTGATTATGTTTGAATTTACGGCAGTTATCGTTCGTCATAGAATAAATTACCCTTGTTATCACATAGAACGTTGCAGGTAAACTACACCTACCTCTTAACTGATCTTCACCAAAATCAATAGGTCTTGAGTCCTCTATAATTCAGGGATGCATGCGAAACGTTATTTGATTCTGTTTGAATGTGCAGCAGTTATCGTTCGTCATAGAAACAATTACTCTTGTTAAAACATTAAAAGTGGCAGGTAAACTACCCCTTTCCCTTAACCGATCTTCACCAAAATCAATAGGCCATGAGTCTTCTACAACTTAGGCACATATGTAATTCATAACACTAACATACATCAACAAACAAACTGAAAAAATTGCCCACAAATTCAAAAAAGCAGGATACAGAATCGTTTACAAAACTACTAACAAAACAGAACATACACTATCAAAACGCACGCAAAAAACACAAAACAAATTCGATCTACCCGGTGTATACAAGCTAAATTGCTCAAATTGCAATAAATTCTACATAGGCCAGACAGGACGTAGCTTCAAACAGAGATACATTGAACACACAAAGGCACTCCACACCACTACAGAATCCACCTTTGCAAACCACCTCATTGAAGCAAACCACACATACAAAAACATCGACAATAACATGAACATTCTACACGTACACACAAAAGGCCGAAAACTAGACACTCTAGAACAATTAGAAATATACAAACACACAAAAACAAATAAAAACGACATCCTAAATGAAAAGACACAATTCAAATCGCACACATTATTCGAACACATCTCACCACACACACACAGCATCGATCTTTCGGAAAGCTATCCCGTCGCCAACAACAAGACGGACAGCGCTACCTACGACAGCCTCTGATGAAGCCTTCTAAAGGTGAAAGCCGGTTTAGGGTGTAAGGTAAATCTTTACGATTTTACCTATAAAAAACTTAGTGTTCCGAGTTGTCAAACAATAGTGATATTTAGTAGTGTTTTGATTGTAATGCAATTAATATTTTTGTTTTGAACAAATGAGATTGATCTAATGAGGAATTGAGGAATTAAATTAAATTAAATTGGTAATTAAATTAATTGAAAAGGTGAATTTTAATAATGAATTTAAATTTATTTTTGGTTTGAATTGCGTATTGAATAATAAGGCAATAATAATTGAAGTTTTAACAGAAAAGTAAAGTAAAAGGGATAACGAAAGGTAAACAGAAGGTTGATTTAATGTTAGTGTTATTATAATACTTGTATTTTAAGTAATCTACTTGTACTTTTGGTGGGGAATAATGTTTTGTTAGGGGATTAAAATTATACAGTAAGTTTGATTAACAAAGTATACAGTAAGTTTATATTGTCAAAATTAAACACGCAACCAGTACTTTGTCAATGAACCAGTACGGCTAAGAGGAAACCAATCAGTTGTGGATATAGAACAATGGAAGGCCTGTTTGTTAATTTTTTAATTGAATGTTGTAGAGTCAGGCGTTACTGTGGCGGGCGCCTATCTGATTTTATGGTGTTGGGATCTCGAACAGAGAAGACCAGTAAGGTTGGACGGGTGCGGCCACAGTCGCCGGACTAGGGGGGTAAGTACCCATGATTTTAGTAAGGACTTAAGGGGGGTGTGGCGCCATATCCTCACTGATCCTCTTACGTTTTAGGCAATGAGAGTTTGTATGCTTCGTCATACAACCTCTCATTGGGGGGGGGGTATTGTAACGGTACAGAATTGTGTGCTACCATAGTTTCAAGTTAAATCAGTAAAATTTTTCAATTGTCAGTATTCACCTGTGAGGTACCCCTTGTAACCAGCAACATACAGTGTTATTGTTGATGTCTGGAGACAGCCCAGCTCAGACGTGTTACGCAATACCTTGCCAGCAGCAGCCTTTGTGAATCACAGTAAGCACACGTCTTCACCAGTGTTTGCATCAGACAGTAAAGAGCAGTTTGACAAGTTCATTAAAAACAGTGGCCTCGGGCGTACAAGATAGGCCGTAAAATAAATTCGGCCTATCTAGTTAAGTGTTAAAACATTTATAAAAAGTTCCATTGCAACTCATGGCCGCGCGACAAGCAAATTTAACCATCTAAGTGCTCGAGCAAAGTTACGTCGACCGACTTAATATTAACACATGTGGAGATAATTAAATCAGTGAAAATTGAATTAAAACACAGTGAACTCATTATAAACAGTTGCGGGAGTGTGTGCGAACCAAGAAAGCGTCTCAACAGGCAGTGCTACGAATTGGACCATGGGCAGTTAAGTAAAAGTGAAATCACATAATTAAATGGCCAAAACAAAATTATAATTTTATATCAATTTCTATTATTTTCAATAGAAATGTCCCGTTAAAATGAGATCTCTAAGGGAAAGGGGTTTTTATAAAAGAAAATAGCAAGGGGAAAAGATATAAATATGTATTGGTTCATACAAAAATAAATAATTTGTAATAGGTTAGAAGTAAGAAAGATTTCCTTTGTTAATCTGTTTGATTTTAGGTTATTCGTTACTGATTCGTTGTATTACTAATACAACATAATATACTAGTATGTTATTGCTATCAAAGTAAGACGAAGTAATTAATGTGTTTAATAAACCAGAAGCATTTGTTTTAACATAAACTGCGTATTTATATTAGTACCGTTCATCTCAAATAATCCTTTCTGTAGCTGTGTTCGTCTGTAAAACCTTGGAGAAGAACCCTAAGGTAAGAGTTAATTATTAAATTGAAGTAATATATATTGTTTCAAGTCCAAACCCAAGGCTGTTAGGTTTTCCATTAAAGTATGCGCCAAACCAGTGCCAGTGACATCAAATACCGGTACAAAGCAGAGAAAATCTTCCCTCATACTGATGGTTTCTGTGTCTATATATCTTACACTTAGGGAAAACTGTTCAATTTGACTGATGTCAGTAGTTTCGTCTGCTAATACTGAATAAAAGATAGATTTTCTAACTTTGGTAACGATTTCTTTCTGAATTAATTCACCAAAACATGTTTATTATTTCATTTTGTATAACTGAGCTGGTATATATGCTTTTTCCGCCACTTGTTAACAAGTGATCTCTTAAATGTAAATCTCCACTGTTTGCCCTATACCTTAGCAAGGCACGGAAATTTCCATCATTACTAATCGGTTCATCAAGGTCAATTTTTCCAGAATCACGTTTACCTCTCATAGGTAACTGTTGGCGGCCACAAAGTCTAACTGTTTGAATGATAGGAATGAGTCTGTTTCTATTTTTTTCACACTATTTTTTTCTTTGCTCATCGATTTGATTAATAACGGTGTCAGTTTTTTTTTACAAGTAATCTCAAATGATCAAAAGTCAAAACAGCTTCTCTGTGGTACTTTGAGTTTTGATGTTCACTGAACACCTCTTTGGCTTTTTTTAAGTTTTTGAATGGTTTAGTGACTAGAGCACCCAAAGCCTGGTGACTCCATTTTCCTCCAACATGTTTACTAGTTAAAACACAAAACTTACAATAAGAGCCCTCTTTTTCTTCTGAGTACGCCAACCAATTAAAATCATTCAACCATTTTAACTGGAAAATCTGTAAAATTTGTTAGCTTGATCACGTACTTTAGGGAATACATAATTAGAACTTGGAATCCAGACATTGTCAATGAAGGAAACATGCTCCTCATTACTAAAGTTTTTTACTCCGTCCAAAGTTAGATGTCCAATATCATTAGGCCTGAGTTGATTTAAAGTTGGTACCGGTATGCTTATGCTACACTTACTTGTACCAGTTGTACCACTACTGCCTTCGTACGATGAATGACCAAGGGGAAGGGGCTGAACAGAACTAACGTCCAAACAAACATTTCCCTCTGATGACATTGTTGCAATGGAATCATCACGCACTTCACTTTCACTGTATTGAACTGTGGTGTTTGTAGAAGATGAACACGTCTTTTTAGAAAAAACACAATTCAATAGAAGCCTGTCGCTTCATAATTACCTATTAAAGTAACCACTAACAACCCTTATTTAATAAAATCTGTTAACACTTAAGCACTGTTGTTGCTCACGTGGAGTCACGAGGAAGACAGGAGGAGGGAGAACTGGAAGGCTAGACAGTGAGCGAGACGCGCATGTATGGATGGACGCTTCCTCCCCCCCCCCACCAATTGTCTGACGACCACGGCACGAGCTCCGCTCAAGGAATGCAATTGTTCTGCCTTCTGAATGCAAACTGTCGGCACTAAACAAAACATACACACGAAATGTGTTTGCGCCAGGCGCTACAAAATATTTTGTGTTTATGTTCAGTGCTGACAGCTGAATTCACTGAAAAAATTGGTGATAGCACTCGAAACGTCGCCGACACGTTCCTTGTTTCTTACCGTGAAAGGGCTCACTTGTATTTACAGTGATCCGGGTTTTCCGTGTACTATTCTATTACGAAATTCAGCAATAACGAAGAAATCATTTGTTTTGTTTTGATTAAAGCAGAATAAAGCAATGCCTTCATTGTAGTGTGAAACCATTTCAATTTTAATATGGTTTATAACTTAGCCAATAAGATAAGATTATGGTACAACCAAATTTACAATTATTTTATGCTTTAACCAAAACAACACTTTCTTGATTTTTTTTTATTGGCTTATTTTGGGGGGGCTGAAGCCCCCTCAGTCCCCCTTATATACGCCCTTGAGTCTACGTTCTTATGTCCATAACAGACTTTCACCTTGGTGTTTGCTTTTACCTTTCATCTGCCGTTTTTGATAGTGACTTTAAAAAAACTTTTTTTTAAGAGGTAAGTTTTGGGATCTAAGTCGGGCTTCTCAGCTTGTGTGCTACAGTCTTTGTTATGAGTTGTAGTCATTTGGAACAATGAACGTCGTGCTTTTGGATCTAAACACTTTTTCTCTGCAGCTTTTGGTATTTTCCTTGTTGCACGAAGTTCAAACAATTTAGCATATTTACTGGGACTCGACATCACAATTGTTTTATGCAGCCTGTAATATGCTTGACCTGTGTTATGGCTCACGACAGCTACTGCACATCTTGTTTGACATGATCCTTTCAGAGTATAATGTACTCGCTTCCTCCAATGAATTGTGCAACTACAGAGTTGTAATGTTCAACAATGTTACTGTCAATGTCTTGAAGTAAACTCTTGATGTTATCCACTAACACACCAACACCTGCCATTATTTTACTATACAGTCCACATTTTACCAAGTCAGGGACATAACTTATTTCTCCTTCTTTACTTCCATTACAGAAATATTTTTGCTTGATACACTGTTTGTCCTCTCCGAATAAATGACTTGGACCATTTAAAATATCCTCCCTTAAATTCATACATTTCGAGTATAATGATCCATCTTCTGCCTTTCTGTATTTGACAGCTTTTGTAACTGCTGCCCTACATCGTAGGATATTTAAACTGATGACTTTTCTTAATTTAAAAAATAAATAAATAAAAATAAACCTCCGCTCAACAGTCCGTTAAGGACCAAGGCGTACCGCGCAGCTTTTGTGTTAGTGTGACGGTGTATGGCTAGTACTATGCGCCACCAGCCGCTAGTTGCGGTATCACAGCCAGGAGGCGGCGCTGTTATCTCAGCGCCTACTCAGTTTGCCCCACGACGCTGAGAGCACGCCATACGGAACCTCCGCCGGGAATTGAACCCGGGACCACGAGCACATCAATCGCCCGCGTTTCTTAATTTAACTAAAGCTAAAATAGTAAAAAAATCAACAGATATCACTAACGCAGTATGAAGTGCACTCACACAGCAGAAACAAATGACTGATGGCTGTTGGCTCACACAATCACGTGATACTGCGTTGCTGGCATGCAGCTGCCAACCCTCATCACCTTCGTTCCATTTACACTCATTACGCTTTTAGGGGGTATCATTATAAGGCCAAAGTAATGATGGTATCATTACTTTTAATCATATATAAATGATATCATTAAAGTAAAGTAATTTTGTTCTCTTATTGCTTTATTGTGATATGTATTTGTTTTGTTTTTGCTATTTTTTAGTATGTTTTCAATAATATTGATAATAATCTGTTATTGCTAAACAGCTATACATATCTTTAAATGTTAGATATGCAGTCTTGTGTTGTCTCTTATTATATTTTTTAGTACTTTTACTTTAACAGGAGTGTTTTATTGTGTGTGTGTGTGTGTGTGTGTGTGTGTGTGTGTGTGTGTGTGTGTGTGTGTGTGTGTGTGTGTGTGTGTGTGTGAGAGAGAGAGAGAGAGAGAGAGAGAGAGAGAGAGAGAGAGTTTAAGAGGGTGCATTTTTCAAGCCAATAACAAGGCTTAGTAGGTTTATCTGGTTTTTGAAGTTTTATTAATCCATTTAGTGTAGGTGATTTCGGGTTATTGGAGATTAGTCTTTTTGTAAATGCGTGTGTTGTTAAAACTTTGATCATTTTACTGTTTATAGTTGTTTTGATAGTTCATCTTCTTTTTTCACAGTACTAAATTAATATAGAATATTGAACTTTCACTTGTAAAACTTACTTGTTTTCTCCTGTACGCGTTTCGACGTGATGTGCGCCTTCATCAGCGGATTGAGACAGACTACCAGTAACTCGTAATGGTTTTATTTGGTAGGTTGAGTGGGGGTGGTGTGTGGTGGAAGGGGATTGGCGCGGGTTTACTGTTTGTTTTATGTATAATTGTGTAAAAAAGTGTGTGATTTATAGTGTAATTGGTCGTTAAGTATGCTGTTTGGTTGTGTTGTGTAGTGTTTGTATATTTCATATTGTTCTGCTGTGTTTAGTTTTCGACTTTTGGGTAAGTAGTGTAATATCTCAAGATTAGTATCTATGTTGGTGTAGCTGTGGTTTTTTGTGTGTGGCAAACACGGAATGTATATTGTTGATGGCAGGGCCGTTCCTGGCGGGTATGCAGCGAATGCCCCACGCAGGTGGCAAAATTTAGGGGCACCAAATTCGGTCAGTATCCTGTAAAGTGGAAGTTACGGAATCCAATTAATGAATATTATTACATTCTATTCCTGCCTTATTGTCGGAAAACCGTCACAAGTCACAGGCTACCGCTCTTCTTTGAGTCGGCCGCTTCAAAGCAGTAAGGCGCTATGATATCGCCGGCTTATTATGTCGGCTTTTTTAATACTTATTTTGAGTTAGGTTTCCGGCATATTACAGAGGCGGTGGCTCATTTTATTTGGTTTTATGTTACAATTGCTGCATTTTGTAGAAGTAACAAGAAAACAAACAATAAACTTTCCTTTTACTGGTTTTACAACCGGTGCAGGTAGGTAGCGACTACTAGTACCCACAACCCGACATTTTATTTTTAGTATCTCTTTGGTTGCCGTAGTGAACTAAGTGAGTAATCTTGTACTTGTATTCGCGGAAAGTTGTTCTTGTTTTCAAAGTTGAATTGAAAACTAATTACATTAGTTTTAGTCTTAGAGAACCAGTCAGTTTTGATGCTCCATTAGTTTATAAGTGCTTACACTGTTTATGCGATAATTCTACTTGTAATATAAACTGTAAGGAGATTAAAGGTATTTATTGTATAATATTGAAAACTTTCTCAAGTGAAACTTACTTGTCTGTTTTGTATGTAGAATGCGTTTCAGCATCGTGTTCGCCTTCTTCAGCTTTGCGACAGACTGCCAGTACCTAGTAACGTTTGTTGGTTGGAAGGTATAGTGGGGGTGGTGTAAGGAAGGGGATTGGCGCGGGGATCCGAATTATTGTTTGTTTTGTGTATAACTGTGTCGAAAAGTGTATGTGATTTATATTGCAATTGGTCGTTTAGTATGTTGTTTGGTTGTGTTGTGTGGTGTTTGTATATTTCATACTGTTCAGCTGTGTTGAGTTTTCGACCTTTGGGTAAGAGGTGTAATATTTCAAGATTAGTATCTATGTTGGTGTAGCTATGGTTATGTGTGTGTATGTGTGTGGCAAACGCAGAATGTATATTGTTGTTGGAGAGGGCCTTTAAGTGTTCAGAGTAACGGGATGAAAAAGATCTTCCTGTCTGGCCTATGTAGAAACTATTGCAGTTATTACAATTTAATTTGTATACACCTGTTCTATTGTATTTGTCTATGTCTGTGTTTGTATCGTTGATGTGTTTTTTGATGGTATTATTAGTTCTGAATGCTATTTTGTACTTGTGTTTTCTGAATGTGTTGGCAAGTTTGTGTGTGTTGGAGTTATGGTATGTGAGTGTGATGTATTTATTGTGTTGTGTGTATTTTGTTTTTTGTTATTTTTGTTTTTGATGCGTTTGTGTAGTTTGTTTATTAAATTGGGGTTATAACCGTTTTTCATTGCTATGTATTTGATTGTGTTGAGTTCGTCAGTATAATCTTGTTTACTTAAGGGTATTTTAGTTAGTCTATGGAGCATATGATTGAAGGCCGCATGTTTATGTTGTGTTGGGTGGTTTGATGTGTTGTGTATAACCATGTCAGTTGTGGTAGGTTTTCTGTATATTTTGTACATGTGTGTATTGTTAGTTTTGTTAATTGTTAGGTCTAGAAAATTTATACTATTGTTTTGTTCAATTTCCAGTGTAAATTTTAATTTGTGGTGTATTGTGTTTATGTATTTGTGGAAGTTTTCAATTTGTCTTGTGTTGCCTTTGAATAAAAGTAATATGTCATCTACATACCTGTGCCAGTAAATGATTTTGTTGGTGTATTTGTTGTTGTTTATTATGTGGTTCTGTTCTATGTTGTGTATATATATTTCTGCCAGTATTCCTGATATGGGGGATCCCATCGGGAGACCGTCTGTTTGTGTGTATATCTTGTTATTGTATGTAAAGTAATTTTGCTCAGTTATTATTTTGGTAAGTGTGATGATCTCTTGTATGTGTGTTTCAGGTGTGCTGTTTTGTCTGAGTAATTGTTCTAGTGTTTGTATGGTTTCTTGAACTGGGACATTGGTGTATAAATTAGTGATATCAAAAGATGCTAGTGTTGAGTTGTGTGGGATGTGGATGTGTTCAGTTTTCTTGACTAGGTCGATGTTGTTTTTGATAGATGTGTTGTTACTGAGATTAATGTTTTCTCTGATTATTTTGTCTAAGTGTTTGGCAATTTTGTGGGAGGGAGCTTGTGTGTTTTTTATTAATGGTCTGATGGGAATGTTAGGTTTGTGTATTTTTGGTAATGCATTTAGTATAGGGGGGTTAGGTTTTATTTGTTTTAGGTACTTGGTGCTTTCAGGTTTGATTATGTTTTGTGTTGTTTGTAAATTTGTTAATCTGTTTTTGAAATTTTAGTGTGGGGTCTTTATTTATTTCCGTTATATTATTTTCGTTGAAGATATTTTCAATTTTTTCTTAGTTTAAGTGTGTGAGGGTGTCCTCTATACAGGCTTGCCTTAGAGGCCCTAAATGTTTTTCTCTTGTATAGTAATGAGCAGTATTGGTTAGTTAGTTAGTCAGATTTGTACATTTATTGTAATACTGGTCAGACCTGGTTAGTTGTATCTTTGTAATTTTTGTACTTTGCTGTACTTGAGAAGAAAATAAACATTTTCTGATTCTGATTCTGACTTGGGTGTTGTCATGCTGAGAGAGTCATGTTTTTTTCTATTTAGAAATGAGTGACGGCACAAGAAAAAAATTATCAGGAGCCCAATATAAAAACGCCGACTGAAAAAGGACACAGAAAAGGAAAAACTAAGTGGAGCTTTAACAAAATTTGTAAAACATAATTGTTCTACTCTGAATCCATCCCCATCAAATGTCGAGCTTGTTGCAGAGCCATTGGTTATTGATGATCAGCAGCCATCCACTTCTGGTGAGCATATTTCACTTAATTTAGAAGTAAGCAACTCGGTAAGCAATGATGGAGACGGTACTGCGCCTACTATCGATATTGATTTTGCCGATCCTGCTACATGGCCTAATCTATTAAGTCACCGTTTAATTGAATTAATTGTGACAAAAGGCGCTGTCCAGATTATAGAACTTTCCTGTTGATGAAACTGGTAGAAAATTTTCAGCCACGCAATATATGCGGAAGTTACCAAACGGTGAAAACGTTAATAGGGACTGGTTAGTAGGCCTATATTCTAAAAAAATAAATGCCGTATTCTGCATTTTTTGCAAAGTATTTAGTTCGCAGTCTCATAAATTAATTTCTGGTTACTCTAATTGGAGACACCTATCTGTTAATATTTCCCATCACGAAAATAGTATGGAGCATATGAAAAGTGCTCAAAAATGGTACGAATTGAAATTACGCTTGGTTAAAGAATGCACCATTGATAAAGAGCAACAGAAACATTTCGAAATTGAAAAAAAACGATGGCGTGCAATTATTAAAAGAATAATTTGTATAGTGCAGTATTTAGCTGGTCAAAATTTAGCATTTAGAGGAGCCAGCCAGAAACTTTACAAATCCAATAATGGCAATTAGTTGAAATGTTGGCTAAATTCGATCCAATTACAATGGAGCATGTAAATAATATTCAAAAGTCTAAAGAATTAAATCAAAATATGCCTCATTATTTGGGAAATCACTTTCAAAATGAATTAATTAGTTTATTGTCAAAAAATATTCAACAAGAAAATTTAACCTGTCTAAAAACAGCAAAATATTACTCAATAATTTTAGATGAAACTCCCGATGCTAGCCATGTTGAGCAGCTGACTTTTATAATACGATTCGTTCATTGTTCCTCAAATGCAGTCAAAATTAGAGAACATTTTTTAGGTTTTTTTCAAGTTTTGAATACTACAGGGGAAGGACTTTTTAAATTTTTAAAAGAAGAAATATTGCCAAAATTCAAAATAGATTTTCCTGATATGAGAGGTCAGGGGTATGACAACGGTGCAAATATGTCTGGCAGGCATGTAGGGCTTCAAGCTCAAATTCAGAATGTTAACGCCAGAGCAATGTTTGTGCCTTGTTCAGCTCACACATTAAATTTAACTGTTAATGATGCGGCTAAAATTTCATATGAGACTGTTGGTTTTTTTTCAGTTATTCAAGAGTTGTTCAATTTCTTTTCTGCTTCGCCTTACAGGTGGGACATTTTAAAACAGAATCTGCCGAATTTAACTTTAAAATCAGTAAGCGAAATTAGATGGGAAAGCAAAATCAAAGCCATTCGCCCTCTAAGATTTCAGTTATTGGAAATTTGTAAAAGTTTACATTATCTGACTGAAGATACTTCGAGAGATATGAATACTAAACATGCTGCACAGTCATTATTAGATAAAATCAAAACTTTTAAATTCATCTGTTCAATTTCAATTTGGTATGATATCTTAACAAAGATTAATATAGTTAGTTGTGATGGTACAATTCTGGTGCAATATTAAATTAATAAAAACATGGTATAAAAGACCATAATTATTGTATTCCTATATTTTTAACAATTTGGTAATACTGTAATTATTTAAATATTTCATAATCACTGTGAAGCTGTGCTGAGTGGACTATATAAATATTTTATAACACGCAAATGTGAATTGACAGGATTCTGACCGTTTTCATTGAAAAACGACAAAACACAGCAAAAAACGTACGTCACATACCGAGATAAAGTGACGAGCCCTGATGACGTCAGTGGTACGGAATGCATATTGCCGTAAACAACTCGAAACTTGCCTGATGACGCAGTTTTTACCCCACCTATGCAATGTGAAACAAAGACTGTGTGTCATTTCATCTGAAGGCGTGAACGGAGCCGGCCGGCAAAAGGGTTCACCAAGTGTAAATTTTAACCTTTACACCAACAAAAGTGGTTAATTAACTATAAACTATCAGAAATGTTGGGGTGGTAAAGTGCAATACTCCAAGATGTGACCGGTAGCGAAATCGGTAAACTCGCGGTGTGCGATGTTTTACCGGATGAACAACCGCATCTCAGTAGCGGTCAATTTGGTGAGAACATTCCAATATTCTGTTTATTTCAAGGAAACCAACATCATTCAAATTCATAATGACCAATTTATATTTAAATATTTTATTTAAAAAACTCAAATGAGCTCAATAATAAAATAAAATTGTACCAGAGCATGAGAGAGAGAGAGTGAGAGAGAGAGAGTGACATAAATCATGCTGGGTTGTGCGAGATATATATATATGTTTAATGATTAATAATCATTAATCAAATGTTTCATGTTTATTGTGTAGATATTTTCGAGGGTTTGATGTTTACTTTGATGTTTGCTAAACGCACCATGGCGTAATATGTACATAGAGTCTTTTGGGAAATAAATTGGGTATATCATTGGTAAAAATTGTAACAAGGTGTTGTTATTTCAAATAACAATTTCCGCTACTCAAGAGTTCGCTTAAACGAATTCCTGCCCTATAGTGACTTTGAAAGGTAAGTAAAATTTCAAGTTATTTACGTCTATATTTACTTATATCAAGATGGCACCCGACCTTTGAAATTAAATTAAATTAAAGCAAAGACGTTATATCGTATATTTTATTTTATAACAAATGGCGCCCGAACAGGGACATTAATATAACAAATGGCTCCCGTAATAACAGGGACTCTACATATAATTTTATGTCGGTAAGCCTACAAAGAGAGCAGAAAAGTTATCTGAGGTAATAAACCCAAATTTGAATACGTACACATAACCCAACTTTTACGAGGTTATGTTATAAGATTGTATGCATGCGTGTATTATAAAATAGCAAACATGAGTACTAATGACAATATTACATTAGAAATCAGTACAGCTGATGTAGATATGACGAGTGAGATGGACGTTGAATTAACCCCAATTAGTCAGATCAGTGAAACCAGAGCCACTGAGTTAAACCCAGTTCCGTTAACCTCCATCTCAACTAGTTCAGAAAGTAAACCAGATGAGATTAATGCCATGATGCAATTATTGTTAAAGTTAGATAAAAAGTTAGATGAGCAAAAAAGCGATTCTAATATTAAATATACTAATTTAAATGACAAATTTGATAAACAAAGTGTAAGATTTGATAATTTTGATAAACAATTTAACGAGCAGAAAAATGAAATCATAAATAGTCTTGATATCAAGTTTAACAAAATAAAAGACGAAATTAAAATTCGTAATGATAATCTTATTAGGCAGTGTGATAAAGTGATTAAAAAGTTGGTGAGAGTTTAATTCAAATAGAAAATCAGAAGGTGAGTAGTAGTGAAAATATGACGAAAACCGAAGTACTGACTAATAACGTAAGTAACGGTGATAATCTGCATAATGAGTTTACAGATAGTAAGAATATGGTGTTAGAAAATGATAATGAGAGTATTATGAGTGAAAATGAGGTGTTTGAGTGTATTGAGTCAGAGAGAGAGCTTGGAGAAAGTATTTTTGTTAAAGGGGTGCAGGGGTTAGAATTTTCTTTTGATGTTGTGTTAGGGGGTGAAGAAAAGTCTTCACGTATTTTTTATAGGAAGAGAGTTCCTTAAATTTATATTTGGGAGACGGTAGGTCTACAAATAAAGTTCCTTGGTGTTTTTGTGTACCTCATAAGTGGTACAGTAATTTTGAGTTAGGGACCCCTGCATATTTGGAGAGAGAGAGAGAGTGTCATTTGGTGTTATGGTGAGAAGTATATAAAGGGAGAAAGTGTAGAGAGATATGGTGAGAGAAAGAAAGTAATAGAAATTTTTAAAGTAAATAGAAAGTACAGAGAATTGGTAGAAAGGTTAGGAATAGATATGGTGGATGAAAATAATGAATACTTACCTTGTAGTAACAATGAAATTGAAATAATAATAGGTGATGATAATAATGGTATCAAGTACTTACCTGTGGTAGAAAATTATGATGATAATTACAAGATGAATAACAAGATTATAACATATGATCTTACTGATGTAGACAGAACCGTGCTCGATCGTGACTTGATATATGAAATTGAAATTGTGAATAAATATGAAATAGTTGATAATTATTATGAATATAATGTTTCTAATAATAAAATTTATTTATTAGGCAATAAGATAAATAGACCTAAGATTAGGATGTTATTCAACGATGGAGGATAGATTGTTTTAATTGTGTAATGAACATTAAATGTATGTGCAAAGTGGTTTTGAATTGGACTGCATATGGACTGGTTTTGATTGATGACAAAATAATGAGTTGGAGTGTATATTTTTCATTGTTTTATATGTTTTATATATCAATGTATTTATGTATTTTTGATGTTGTGTATTGCAGGTATATTTTGTGTACAACATGTATCAAGTATGTTTTAATAATTAACATGTTTTGTTTAATTAAACAAGTTTAAATAATTGAATAATAATTAAAGGTTTATTACTGAATTAATAGGGTTCAAAAGAAAGTTGTACTAACTTTGTAACTTTGTAATAGAAAGTTTCTAGTGAAGTTAAATTATTATTTAATTTGTAATGAAGGTAATTCCTAATGAATAATAATAAATGATTAAATAAGAATATATATATTGAGAGGTACTATTATGAGTAGGTGAGAGATGAATTTTATAAGACAATTGTCAATGATTACAGGAGATAGAGCCTGGGTATAGATAAAAACAGGTGAGTTATTTAATTGAAGTAAATGGAGTTAGATAGTTAAGAATTTTGAAGTAAATAATACAAAGAGAGTATTAGATACTTGGGGACACAGTAGTAGTGATTATTTGTCGAGGTGAGTAAAGTCAAGGTTAAACATATATTGTTGTTGATGATATTTTGTAGTGGGGGTGAGGTGATAAGGAGTAGCCAACGTATAGCGTTGTGGCAGGTAATAGCGTAGTTTAAGGGAGTGTTTGCCGAATTTTTGGAAGGGCAAAATATTATGAATGTATATAGCCAGTTAAGGAACACCCATCTCTGTACAAAGACGCGCGGTGCTATAGGATTAGTCGGAATGAAATTAGTAAAGGTGTTTATAATTGAGATATTGGTGTCATGATAGGTAAATTTGGTTGTTAGTTAGAAGAAGGTGAGTAAAATAAAAATAAGTAAAGGCATAGTGAATATAGGAGTCACCCAGGCTAAACAATGATTAGAATATGAAAGGTTAGGTAGAAAGTTCAGAATAGAAAGGAAATAAGAAATGAATGATGAAATAATAATAATGTAATATGAATATAAAATATGAATTTTATAATTATAATAAATAATTGATTGCTAATTAATGAAAGTTATTAATTAGTTAATTAATTAATTAACTGAAATTGTAATTTTTTTTAAATGCAAGTTTAAATAGATAAAATGTGCAAATCTTAATCAAGATTAAATACGAATTCACTATTTCAGTGTATTACTGTATTAATGTATCAATGTATTATTATGTATCAATGTATTATTATGTATCATGTATGATGTATTATGTATTATGTTATGAAATTTTAACATGATGTATAGGAAATAGTGTGTGTGGAGGAGAAAGAGGGGTAAATATTGTTAACAGCGCCAATTATTAACTGTTAATAATAATAATTTTAATTTCAATAAGATTTTATTAATTATTTTTTTTCTATAATTTGTTTTTATCCATGTTTGAGTAATATTTGGGAGATTTCTATGGGGATTTCCATGTTTTTTTTTATAATTAAATTAAATTCTTTTTCATATCAATATTTGTTTCTTTTATAATTACATTAATTATGAAACAGAAAGAGTTAACTATTATCGATGGGAATCGAAACAATTTTTATAATTTAGGGTAGTCCATAAAGAGAATGGCAATTCTATGTAATTCTTGTATGTTACATTTTTTATATTGTATTTCTAGTAGTTCAAGCAAACCCAGTGCTTATTAACACAAACCAGCACATAGCTAAGGGGAAACAGATCAGTTAAGGACAGTGTAATTTACGAAGCCACTATTTTGATATTTTAATTTTATTGTTTCAGTGTTTGGTGATGTTATGACGGCGGTCCTGAGCTGGCCAGCGCGTCAGAGCAGGGGCGTTACGCGCCTAATGGCCTTATGGTGTTGGGATCTCGAAGGAGAAGTCCAGTAAGGTCATGCAGGTACTGTCATCGTCATCAGACCACGGGTGAGTTATTGATTTTCTTTTATATAAATTGTAAGGGGGTTGTGGCGACCTATCCTGGCTGATCCCTTTAGGAAGTATGAATGGGTCAATGAAAGTTTTTATGCTTCGGCACAAAATCTTTCATTGAGGGGGTTTTGTGATGGTACAATTCTGGTGCAATATTAAATTAATAAAAACATGGTATAAAAGACCATAATTATTGTATTCCTATATTTTTAACAATTTGGTAATACTGTAATTATTTAAATATTTCATAATCACTGTGAAGCTGTGGTGAGTGGACTATATAAATATTTTATAACATGCAAATATGAATTGGCAGGATTCTGACCATTTTCATTGAAAAACGACAAAACACAGCAAAAAACGTACGTCACATACCGAGATAAAGTGACGAGCCCTGATGACGTCAGTGGTACGGAATGCATATTGCCGTAAACAACTCGAGGCTTGGCTATATGAACAATAGCCTGATGACGCAGTTTTTACCCCACCTACGCAATATGAAACAAAGACTGTGTGTCATTTCATCTGAAGGCGTGAACGGAGCCGGCCGGCAAAAGGGTTCACCAAGTGTAAATTTTAACTTTTACACCAACAAAAGTGGTTAATTAACTATAAACTATCAGAAATGTTGGGGTGGTAAAGTGCAATACTCCAAGATGTGACCGGTAGCGAAATCGGTAAACTCGCGGTGTGCGATGTTTTACCGGACGAACAACCGCAGCTCAGTAGCGGTCAATTTGGTGAGAACATTCCAATATTCTGTTTATTTCAAGGAAACCAACATCATTCAAATTCATAATGACCAATTTATATTTAAATATTTTATTTAAAAAACTCAAATGAGCTCAATAATAAAATAAAATTGTACCAGAGCATGAGAGAGAGAGAGTGAGAGAGAGAGAGTGACATAAATCATGCTGGGTTGTGCGAGATATATATATATGTTTAATGATTAATAATCATTAATCAAATGTTTCATGTTTATTGTGTAGATATTTTGGAGGGTTTGATGTTTACTTTGATGTTTGCTAAACGCACCATGGTGTAATATGTACGTAGAGTCTTTTGGGAAATAAATTGGGTATATCATTGGTAAAAATTGTAACAAGGTGTTGTTATTTCAAATAACAATTTCCGCTACTCAAGAGTTCGCTTAAACGAATTCCTGCCCTATAGTGACTTTAAAAGGTAAGTAAAATTACAAGTTATTTACGTCTATATTTACTAATATCAAGATGGCGCCCGACCTTTGAAATTAAATTAAATTAAAGCAAAGACGTTATATCGTATATTTTATTTTATAATATAGTAAAATGCTCCAAAATCAAAATTTAAATTTAAATGAATGTCTTAAAGAAATAGAAAATCTTATTATTTATTTTACTAACAAACGGTCAGATAAAGATTTCCAATTTTTTATAAATGAAGCTATAGCAGAAGCAGAAAAGAAAGATGTAGAGCAAGTATTTCTTTTAATTAGACAAACGAAAACGAAGCGTCAATTTTTATATGAAGGTACAGATGAATCTGTTTTAGATCCAAAACAAAAATTTTAAATCAAGTTTTATTTTCAAATTTTGGACACAACAATTCAGTCCTTACAAAGACGTTTTGAGGGAATAGCGAAATGTAATGATATATTTGGATTTTTATGCAATTTCCAAAATCTAGATTCTGAAGTAATTAAATGATCATGTATGGATTTAGATATTGCTTTGCAAATTCAAAATCAAGGTAATACATGTAAAGATATTGACGGATTTGATTTACATAATGAAATAATATCATACAAAATTCTAAAGCCAAACTCTACTACAAATGCAGACTCGCCCATAAGCATTTTAAATTATATAACAAAAAATAATTTACAGTCTTTGTTTCCAAATTTATTTATAGCCCTAAGGATATTTTTGGCTTTACCCATTTCGTTGGCTTCAGGCGATAGAAGTTTTTCGAAACTAAACTTATAAAAAATTATTTAAGAACGTCTATGTGCCAAGAACAGCTATCAGATTTGGCAATTATGTCAATTGAAAATAAGATTTGTGAAGCCGTTGATCACAATGAAATGATCAACAAGTTTGCGTCTGTAAAAGCCAGACGTGTTATATTATAATTTTTATGTTGTTTTTTCTATGTTGTTTGGTACAAAGTTATTTAAATATAACATTTAATATTTTTTTTAAATCTAGTTTTTTTATTGTTTATTTTGTTGCATTGCAAATACCTCTTGTTTATTTTGTGTAACTTTATTTTGTGAATAAATTATTGTACACATAATATGTTTTATGTATTTTAAAATTATATGGGGGCGCAGAAAGAAACCTGCACACAGGCGCTCGACCCCCCAGGAACGGCCCTGGTTGTTGGATAAAGCTTTTAGGTGTTCAGAGTAACGAGATGAAAAAGATCTTCCCGTTTGGCCTATATAGAAACTATTGCAATCATTACAGTTTAATTTGTAAACACCTGTTTTGTTGTATTTGTCTATGTCCGTGTTTGTATCATTGATGTGTTTTTTGATGGTATTGTTTGTTCTGTATGCTATTTTGTACTTGTGTTTCCTGAATGTGTTGGCGATTTTGTGTGTGTTGGAGTTATGGTACGTGAGTGTGATGTATTTAGTTTGTTGTGTGTTGTTAGTTTTGTTTATGATGTGTTTGTGTAGTTTGTTTATTAAATTAGGGTTGTAACCATTTTTTATTGCTATATATGTGATTGTGTTGAGTTCATCGTTATTTTACTGTTTGTTTTATTTTATTGTTGTATGTTATTGATGGATCTTGAGTGATTGTATTACAGGCACTGTTCTTAACAAAAATTTGTGTAATGGGTCAAATTGGAAGGTTTTTTATTTTTTATTAATCTTGGTTTTGATTTTGTTAAAAGTGTACAATTCACTTCATATATGGGAGCTACCACAGTTTAATTCTATATTAACATAGATCACCCAGTCAATCACTTTTAAATTGCCAGACTTCACCTGTAAGGAGCCTCCAGTACAGCAATGCAACATACACACAGTCAGTCAAAACAATTGCCAGACGCATTGCACAATCACATAGCAGCAGCCTTGTGACACAGTCTACAGTGTGTCATCAGAGTGTGCAGTTTGGTATCAGAGAGTAAGCAGCAGCAGACAATAGAATTGTGAATTTAAAACAGGGGCCTCGGGTTTACAAGATAGGCCGTTAAAACAAATTTGGCCTATCTTAGAAAGTGTGAAACAGGCCTTAAAAAGTAACAGTGTACAAACAAAAAGTTTGCAGCGCAGTTCCACTATTGAAGCCTGCCGGCTAGGAACGAATTAGGCTACACGCAAAAGTTTTTCTATTATTTTCACTTTAAATTCAAATATCAGTGAAGAAAAGTATGTGACGATAATACATCCGTGCGGTAGAAACTAACCGAGTGTTATTTCGGACCTCAACATTATAACATTTCATAGAAAGATGACTGTGCGTGAAGACCGCGTGGCTGCCGGGGGGGAAGTTTTATTAATAATAAAATGTTAAGGGTATTTTAAATTGTGAATGAGAGCGTGTACAAGCAAAGCTGGGCTGTTTCTTTTGTAAGTTATATTTGCTTTTGTGTTTTGTGAAACGATAAGGTAAGCTATAGTTAGTAAGTTCCTGTACAAACCAGGTGCACGAGTTACACAATACGTAACTCCATGTAAAGTTATTTTTCATGTAAACGGTAATTCCAACTTTAATTGAACATTAAAATTAATAATTCTCTTCTTAAAGATGTGTAGAGTTAATTATTTCAAGAACCCATGAAACACGTTTGTATCTACATTCGTACGAAAGGATCCTGGCCCGAAATAAAACGAAAACTTCCAGGTATGTGGAAGTCAATCTATTATATTATATTAGAAGAAATTTATTAATAGGTATTTAGCATTTCAATGGCGCCCGAACAGGGACAGTTTTTGGTAATTAAAATATCAAAGACCATACCTATAGTAGAGATACAAGCGTGTTTTTGGGGTCAGTGGAATAAAAACAAAAGTGCGTCGTTAACGCAAAAGTGGTTATATAATACACTTTATTGATTATATGTTATTCATAAACAAATATTAAGCATAAAATAAGAAATGGCAGATAACAGTGAAGTCGGCTTATCTGACAATCAGACCGAGAGTCAAGCAAATGTTGACTCCGGTATTCAAACAGAAGTCACGTCAATAAATGAGTATAACGCAGAAGCATCTGTATTTAGCTCACCAGGAGCGATATCAACTCCCGTAACAAATAAAGCTACAGAGTTGTCAATGAACGATTTATTTAATTTCATGAGAACCATGTCTAGTGACATGAGAACCATGTCCAGTGACGTGAGAAATATGTCTAAGGAAATTAACGTAAAATTTGATATACAGAATGATCAGTTTGATGAAATGGCCAATAAATTTGCAAATAAATTTGACATGTTAAATAGTCGTTTTGATGATAATGATATAATTTTAAACAATATGAAAAGTGACTTTAACAACAAATTAGATCAATTAACTAATGATTTTAATGAACAGAAAATAAAATGCGAGCAGCAAAATATTCAAAACGAGATCAATTTTAAAGCAATTAAAGACCAGAATGTGCAGTTACAGCAAAATATAAATGTAAAATTTAGTGAGTTGATAAATAATATACAAGACAAGAATGTATGTCTTGAAAATGCCGATGAAATGACAAGAAATAGTCTGAATAAAGTAGAATCAAGTACGAGTAATACAAACGAAAGTTGTAATGACAATGTTGTATTAGGTAATGAATTAATAAATAATAATGATGTTGATAATATTGAGCATAATAATGTAGTCGAAAAAGTGGTATCTGAGAGTACTAATGAAGTTGTAGAATGTGATTATGAAATGTTAATGTGTGTTAAGGAGTTAGAGAGAGAGTGGAGAGAGAGTTATATTACAGGTATGAAACAGGGGGTAAATTGTTTACGAGGTAGAATGGGGGGTGAAGGAAGACCTTCACGTATACATTGTGTAGACGAGTGGGCTACAAATAAGTTTTTTGTTTTTCCTGGAAAAGTCAGGAAAGATTTAATTGAATTTATACCCTCTGTCTGTAATAATGATGTTGAAAGTATGATTTGGTATTGTGATGAGAGAGAGTTAAACAGAGAATTGTGTGTTAATAAAGTCACAGAATTATATAACTTAAATAAAAAGTATGATGAATGGAAGGAAAGTTTAGAAATATATGTGAATGATAACGACTACAATGATTTAATAAAAATGATTAATATATATATACTTTCACTTATGAACTTACTGTTGTCACTTCCCAAACGTTTCAAGATGTTGTTTCTCTTCTTCAGTGGGTTGAGTACTAACTGTCGATTACAGAATAACCGTTACGGAATGGAGTGTGTGGTGGGGGTTGATGGTGGGAAGGGGTTGGCGCTGAGGTTCGAATTATGTGTATGGATCAGTGTGTCAAATAGTGTATGTGATTTGTAATGTATCTGTTCATTTAATATGTTGTTTGGTTGTAATGTGTGATATCTGTATATTTCAAATTGTTCAGCTGTGTTTAGTTTTCAGATGTGTTTAATTTGAAATATACAGATATCACACATTACAACCAAACAACATATTAAATGAACAGATACATTACAAATCACATACACTATTTGACACACTGATCCATACACATAATTCGAACCTCAGCGCCAACCCCTTCCCACCATCAACCCCCACCACACACTCCATTCCGTAACGGTTATTCTGTAATCGACAGTTAGTACTCAACCCACTGAAGAAGAGAAACAACATCTTGAAACGTTTGGGAAGTGACAACAGTAAGTTCATAAGTGAAAGTATATATATATTATTAAATCAACAAGTGAACGAAGAGGATGCAACAACAAGATAAAAATGATTAACCCAATAGTTAATGAATTTAATGATGGAGACTTAACAAAAATACCCAATGTAGACCGGTTTAATGAGTATGTGAATAAATGGAATGAATTTAGTTTGTATGGTTACCACACACAAAACAGTCATTTGTGTGGTGATAAAATTGAATGATGTTATGTAGAACCAAGGTTGATTTGGAACGATGGAGGTTAAACTATTAAAACAATAAAAGACAGTATAAATATTTTGTTTTAATGGTTCGGACATGGCAAATCTGGACAAATGAAGTGCGGAAAAACTGAACAATAAATAACAAGAGTTTGTAAATAAAATATAGTGTATTTATATGTGTGCAGGGTAGAATGTCAAATAAATTGTGTGGATATAAGATGATTGTTGTAATAATAATATTGAAATAGTTGCAAGTTAAATAAATAATTTAAAAGGGCCACTTTTATTAATGAATTAAAAATATAGCTGATCCGAATTGGAATAAAAATGTAAGAGACAAATATGTTATCTAAAAGATTTATAAAACCTGAAAAGTGTAGCAAGCAGATATGTCAGTATATGAAGTAACCCAAAGTGTTTAGTCTATGACAGCTGAAACTGAGAATGTTTATAACTGTTGTTTATGAAAACAAGCCTGGCACACAACTGTGTTTATATAAACAGTAAACAGGTGTGTTGAAGTGGTATGTTGTGACTAATGCCTACAGACATACTTGGTGACCATAACAAAATCCTATTGTGACACAAAATAATTAAAGAAAATTTTTTGTTAAAATAATAATGAGGTAATAGAGTGTGTGGCTAGGAGGTGACTCAAACGAGTCACGAACTTAACTTTTATAACATAAAGAAATTTTTTTGCTCATTCAAAGTTTGATCAAATAAAAAATTGTTTGCACTCTGCTCGAATAACTAGATGCTTATATAGCCAATACAAGTTGTCCATACTATAATTGTAAATGTATTATTTTATTGTTGTGTGTTAGATATAGTTGTTGATAAAATGTATTTTCATTATGTGTGTATTTTTTTTTCTAAGCCAATAATTAAGACGCCTGGCAGGCAATCAACATAATAGAAGTAGGTGCTGATAATGTATCTTCCATGTAATTTGTTCAATTTTAAGATGTATTTTCATTGTGTTAGGAGGATCAGCTGATCAGCAATAACGTCACTGGTATATTGTTAGTGGTTTGTAAATGTTACACGTAATTAATGTTTAATGTACTACAGATATTTTGAAGTAAAGAAAAAAAAAAGAATATGAGAAACAAAATAATTGTGTATTTTAAATAATTTAAATATCAAGTTGATGATTATTTATATTAAATATTTGTTTGTTTTAAATATTTTGTTTTATTATGTTTGTATTTCAAAGTAGGATATTACAGATGTTCAATGTATTTTCAGAAAGGATACATAACATATGTAGGTCAAGGGTTTTGGACTTGACCTAGTTACGATCAGCTGATGAGGTCAGACACCTACTAAGCTTGTATAGTAGGAATCCAATTTTAATTTGTTTGTTTGATTAATTCAAACCAATATTTGAATAATTTTAATAAATGTTATTTAATAAATAAATGTAATAAAATTTTTTTTAAGGAATAAATTTAAATTTTTTTGAATTTTAAAATTTTTGAAAATTTTAATTTTCTATTGAAAAAAAAAAAAAAAGAAAACTTGATTTCCGCCTGCCAGCGAATGAATATGTTAGATAATTATTCTTTTATTATGTGTGCATTAACCATGTTTATTTTATTGTATTCCATTGTATTGGTAGAATATAAGTGGTTCTCATGTTAGAGTAAGGATGTGTTTATATTATTAGAAATGTCTAGGTTAAGTCATTTGAAACAAAAATTAGAGAAAAGAGGAAGAGAATTTTTGATAAAAGATTTTTTTTTGAATTTTGAATTGTTTAAATTTATAATAAATTTTAAAAGTGAGCCCAGTATCTGCTAAAGGCAGCCCAGCTTGCAAAAAGGGGATCCATATCGGCGGAGGAGCTGGAATAATTTTAGCCAGGGATTGAGGATTTTCGGGGGTAGTATGTTAAAAGGCGAGGTGCGCTGTGGTGCGAGTCTGATCGATTTCTCGGTGTTGGGATCTCTTACGGAGAAGTCCAGTGATCTCGTTCAGATGAGTCCATGGTCGCTGAGCCAGGGGGGTTGTGTCCCCATGCAGATTAAGAACCAGGGGGTTGTTGGCACCAGTTCCTCACCGGTCCTCTTCGGGGTTTTGTCGATGAGATTTCTTCTGTCATGGACAGCAGAATTCTCATCGAGGGGGTATTGTAATGGGTCAAATTGGAAGGTTTTTTATTTTTTATTAATCTTGGTTTTGATTTTGTTAAAAGTGTACAATTCACTTCATATATGGGAGCTACCACAGTTTAATTCTATATTAACATAGATCACCCAGTCAATCACTTTTAAATTGCCAGACTTCACCTGTAAGGAGCCTCCAGTACAGCAATGCAACATACACACAGTCAGTCAAAACAATTGCCAGACGCATTGCACAATCACATAGCAGCAGCCTTGTGACACAGTCTACAGTGTGTCATCAGAGTGTGCAGTTTGGTATCAGAGAGTAAGCAGCAGCAGACAATAGAATTGTGAATTTAAAACAGGGGCCTCGGGTTTACAAGATAGGCCGTTAAAACAAATTTGGCCTATCTTAGAAAGTGTGAAACAGGCCTTAAAAAGTAACAGTGTACAAACAAAAAGTTTGCAGCGCAGTTCCACTATTGAAGCCTGCCGGCTAGGAACGAATTAGGCTACACGCAAAAGTTTTTCTATTATTTTCACTTTAAATTCAAATATCAGTGAAGAAAAGTATGTGACGATAATACATCCGTGCGGTAGAAACTAACCGAGTGTTATTTCGGACCTCAACATTATAACATTTCATAGAAAGATGACTGTGCGTGAAGACCGCGTGGCTGCCGGGGGGGAAGTTTTATTAATAATAAAATGTTAAGGGTATTTTAAATTGTGAATGAGAGCGTGTACAAGCAAAGCTGGGCTGTTTCTTTTGTAAGTTATATTTGCTTTTGTGTTTTGTGAAACGATAAGGTAAGCTATAGTTAGTAAGTTCCTGTACAAACCAGGTGCACGAGTTATACAATACGTAACTCCATGTAAAGTTATTTTTCATGTAAACGGTAATTCCAACTTTAATTGAACATTAAAATTAATAATTCTCTTCTTAAAGATGTGTAGAGTTAATTATTTCAAGAACCCATGAAACACGTTTGTATCTACATTCGTACGAAAGGATCCTGGCCCGAAATAAAACGAAAACTTCCAGGTATGTGGAAGTCAATCTATTATATTATATTAGAAGAAATTTATTAATAGGTATTTATCATTTCATTTGTAATTTATTATCATATGTGTCTTTGTGTATTAAAATTGTGGTATTCCTTACTATTTCTTCTATCTTCACTACTCCTTTGGGAATATATCAAGTTGATGGGAATAGATTTTGGCACTTGTATTGAGTGCATATATGCCAGTGTTGAAAAATGTTGGTAAGTAAATAGGTTAGTCACTCAATAACGTGAAGACTGAATTTTAATTTTAAAGTTTACTGTATTTTCTACACACAGATTCATGAAGTTGTAAAAACACAATCTGGAACTCTTTTTGTAGCTTTTCAGTATGTGTTGTGTGTTGCAGAATTCATATGCTCAACTAAATCCTTTGTGTGTATCATTTTTGTCAACAAGTGTTCTGTTTTTTGTAGATTTAGATTTTTGGCACTCATCCTTATGCTCATGATGTTGGAAGTGTTTACATCAAAGGCTGCAAGCAGGAAATAAGAGATTTTTCGCTGTACAATTCCTGAAGTGTGTGACTGAAGATCAGGACTTGTACAATGGAAAGGATCTTGTTTTGTCATAGACTACAAATAACCAGAATTGCCAGATACGGGTGTTGTCAATGCTTATCTGAAAATCAGAGTGTGGTGTGCCATATCTTGTCAGGTAATTGTTGAGCCTATTTTTTTTCTTGGAGATTGGCGCATGTTCAACAGTTAACAGCTGAGAGGTTGGCTCTTCTTATCAAGTCATCAGTTCATTTTCTTTTAAGCACCCTGAGTAAGCAAAGAAAACTTATTCAATAAATTCATTTTGTTTGTATTGCATAAATGTACATCCAGTTCTGTCCATCAGCATCATGAACAAAAACTAGGTAAGTAAAATGAAGTTTTGTAGGCAAATAAGGGAAGAAATTGGTATGTTTGGGTTTTGACCTTTCTCATCTTTAAAATTTTACTCACATCAGGTGCAACCATTTTTGCCATCTTCACTACTACTTTGTGAATGGTATCAAGGCGACGGCAGTTGCACTGAGTGTAAGTGCCAGCATTGAACAAATTTGGTAAGTACTTCAGGAACTGGATTAATCAATCAATAAGATGAAGACTGAATTTTAATTATAATGTAGACTGTATTTTCTATACACAAATGCCATCTGCCAATTCGTCTTTTCAGCGAGTGTTATGTGTTCCAAATGTATATACTTAACTAATCATTAGTGTTACCATTTTTGTAAACATGTTTTCTGTTTTTTGTAGATTTTGACTGTTGGCTCATGCTCATCTTGTTGGAAGTGTTTACATCAAAGGCTGTAAGCAGGAAATAAAGAGATTTTTCGCTGTACTATTCCTGAACTACATGATTGAAGATCAGGAATTGTACAACAGAAAGGATCTTCTTTTGTAATAGGCTACAAATAACTGGAATTACATGATGTCGTTGCCAATGCTTATCTGAAAATTTGAGTGTAGTGTGCCATATCTTATCAGGTAATTGTTGGGCCTATTTTTGTACATCAGTACACAACACTACTGGCATGACTCCAGCAAAATTGGTGTTTGGGCAGGAGATTCGTCTTCCTGGGGACTTGATGTTCGATCACCTGAGACTCAGTCCCAAGAGCCACAGAACTATTCCTCGCAATAAAAGCCAACTGAGAGAAATTAATTGCTTGATAAGAGGACAGCTGAAGATAGCCAGTGATAAAATGAAAACTTGGTATGACATTCGCAGCAATAGTGTGGGTTTCCAAGAAGGAGCTCAGGTTTGGTTGTTCAACCCAAAGCACTGTCGTGGTCACTCACATAAACTTCAGACTAACTAGGAAGGACTCTACACCGTGAAAAAAAGAATCAACGATGTTGTCTATCGCATTCAACAGGAAGGACAGCGAAAGTTCGAGGTCGTCCGGCTAAGTATTACTTCAGAGATGGTTTGCCAGTTAGGGACGAACAGGCTTAAGGAAGGAGCAGTGTCACACCATTACAGAACGTTCTACATGTTCTTGGCTATCCCAGCTGTAATATGTGTGTATGTGATTCTTAAAATGCTTTAACGAGGCTGTTCCAGACTACACCGGTCCGCGCGCACTGCGTTCAAGGCCGCAAACAATTACGGTGTCTAGTGTTTTTTTTAGTAGTGTTGACGTGTATTATGGATTATTATGGAATCTCAGAGGGGTATAAATATAAGTATTCAGCAATGCTTAGTTCAGTTTAAGTGGCGATTTATTCAAGCAAGGTTCGGGTTATTGTCGGGCGATTTACACAGTACGTTTCAAGTGGTGTATTAGTAAAAAGTACAACAAGCACCCTAAAATACTGGGCATAACTTTGGATCCCAAACTCTTATGGAGCCAGCACATAAGCACTTTGCTGGACAGCACCATGAAACGAATAAACATCCTCAAGGCTTTCTCAAACAGGAATTGGGGAGCAGCCACAATTATCCTGTGTCAGTTCTACCTGGGATATATACGACCCAAGATGACATATTCCTGTGAAGTATGGGGAGGCTTAGCTGCACTACACCGGAAAAAAATAGAAAAACTCCAAAACTGTGCCATACGAATACGTCCGAGGACCTCACCAGTGGAAGCTGAATATAGAACCTCTGGATGTATACATAAACAAAAGAATAGGTAAATTCAGTCTGAAATTTAGAACAATAACCACGGAGCATCCATTACAGAAAATTAATCCAGCAATGAATCAGAAAAGATCATTTTTATACAAAAACAAAATCCTGCTTTCAGATGGCAATAACCAACCTCAAAAAATCCCTCCAGTAAATGAAACACCCCCTTGGCAGTGGATGCAACCAACAATAAGAACTACATTAGAAGACAGCGTAACAAAACAAAACACTGACCCATTAGTTCTGCGTGCTATAGCACAACAAATAATAGCAGAAAACTACAACCAATATGTCCATATCTATACAGATGGATCACTGGATACACAAGGAAAGAGGTCGGGGGCAGGATATTTCATTCCTAGTATGCAGGAATCCTTCCTTGCACCGGCCAACTCCTGTTCAAGTGTTGACACTGAGCTTCTGGCAATCAATGCAGCACTGACCTGCTGCCTCACCTTACACAGTAAAAAAGTATGTATCTTCACAGATTCACAGGGAGCGCTACTGTTGCTGCTACAATACAAATCACCAGCATACTATTTCAGAACAGTTCACATATTCCACATAATCAAAAAACTGGAAACCAGCAAAATTGAGTTAACTTTACAATGGATACCCGACCACGTAGATATTGGCAGTAATGAAAAAGCAGACAGGATGGCTAAGGACGCAACTATGCTGTCGCCACTGGAGGAAAGTGTAATATCACTCCCGGCTGCTACTTCAGATTTCAGCAGAAGACTCATGGAGACATGGAAGAACACATTTTTAAACTCCACCAAAGGTTCAACATACAAACAGCAAGTCAGTGCACGGGATGTCTCCATATACAAAAAAAACCCTAGGAGCATTCAAACATTCGGCTCCAGAGGAAGGCTTGGCCATATTGTGACCCAGTCATACTTATACAGATTCAACCTGACCCAGGCCACTAACTGTCTGCTGCGTCATCTGCATGAGGAGACCTTACAGCACATATTGGTGGATTGCCGAACGGACATGCCAGGAGTGCCGAGACTGAGGGGATTTGATATGGACGTAATACTGAACGACAACTCATATTGGGCGGTGGCAGAGAGGATCTACAGGAGACATTGTGTCATCGGAGAACAATCCGGAAACACGTAATAAGAAAAAAAATTCTTTAGAGTTGACATTATTATTTGTTTGGACAGATTAACTTGAATTGTTATACAGAATAATCTTGTTGATTACAAACTGTTAATTGTGATAATTAAAGCTGGTTTTTAGTGACTTTACTGGTGTCTTGTATTTTGTTTTCCACTGTACCATACGACGATCATTAGACCGTCGTAACAATATGATTATCAAGATCTTTAATTTGTTCATGACAATCTTTAAAGATTGGAACTGGTTGTTCGTGCATTCTGTAACAAAACAGTTTATCTAATTGTTTACATAAAATTTACTCAATATTTTTCAATCTTATATTGCAGAATGTAAAAAAAATCGTCAAATAGTACAAAACATAATTTACTCAATTTACATAATTTACTATTCATCCAATAGTATAACAATTTTAGGCGATTGTGACCAAGATGGGTACAAACGTCACGTAAAAGCAATGTTTTAATTGGACATTTATAGCACATGAAATCCAAAAATTGAATGAACTTTTTTATCAAACCTGGTAGATCAATGTAATTAACAGCTGTTTGAATTACTATTTAAGTTATTTAATATGACATTTATGCTGTAAATTTTACTCTTAGAAGTACGATTTTAAGATTACACTTTTACGATGTATACTGTAGCGTGCAGACTAAAATAAGTATCACTGAGATCTATGATGTCAGGAATGGATCAGATTGGCTTTCCCTTGCAATAAGTCATGAGCAGATGCATATTATTTAGCAGAATACAACCCACAGATTTATCATTGTATTGCAAGGGAAAGACAGCTAAGGAAGGCACACACATGCTAGTTTATATATTTCCTTTTACAGTTAATCAAATGAAATACTACTGACCTAGATGGAAGAAATTAATAGTCCGGAAAGCACTGTCAAAGCAGATTCCTATAAAAATAATAAAGCAAACAAATTTTGAATTTTAACAAAACTGCAGCTGTGACAAAATAAGTATTAGGCTCCCCCACTTATCTCTATATATTGAAATAAAACCTTCTATGGTGTGTTTAATTATATTCAAGGATGTTTGAAAGCCCCACTTTTGGGTTCGCCAATTTGAAATAAATCGTTTATGGTGTTTTATTTACTTATATGAGACTCCCGTGTATCAACGTCAAGCACCACGTTGAAGGCGGCAATTTGTAACAATTAAAATGTTGTTACCTGTTTTTAATCAATATGTTATTAATGGATATATCTATTAGGTTGTTACAGATGAAACCTCCTGAAAATATATTATTAGGCAAATATAGTTATGATTATGTTATTTTTACTTTTAATTGTACTAGAATACAGTTTTAACTAAGTACTCAATAGTTATGTAATATTAACTATATACGTCATGTATTGACTGAATGTATTAAGTATTCTCGTCAACCCTAGTCCCTCTATATTAGATAATTCAATTCAAATTTGGTGCAGAAAACACGCTAGTTCGGCAATCTCCCGTTCCACCAGCTGTTGACAATTAGCACTGTTAGTCGTGATAAACTTGCGTCTAGGTTAACCGCTCATCTGATTTTATTCACCCTTTTCCTGTAAATTACTCCACCCACAACATATAATACCTATTCTGCAATAACTTAGAACATTATCTCATACAAGAAAGATTCTTTATTAATTTTCTACGTTATTTCACAGTAACAGTTCTCTCCAAAATAATAATATCATTAAATCGATTCTACTATGGTACATCGATCGTCAATTGATCAAGTTCCTTTGACTTATACAAATTAAATATAACAATAAATATTTCTTATTCCAGGGTTCGTAAGATTCTTTTAACCATTAGTAAGGCCAGGTAAAATGCAAAATTAAGGTTACTCAAGTATTACAAAAGGTTATTAACTCTAAATATATTGAATTTAAAAATAAGTTGTTTTTTACCGGGTTGGCGGAACTCAAACTGGCATTGGACGTCTGTAAACAGTTGAAAATGATCGGCTTAAATTACGTTCATCCAGGAAAAAGTGTTCTGGCCCTTAATAAAATTGATGGTGTAGTATCCAGGGAAGCTCTCAGGAACTCTTCTGACTGCCGTTCTTCTCCTACGATCTTGATAGTTGTCAGTCACGGTGGAATGAAAATAGTATTCTAGCTTCTTCTTGCAAGTGAAGGTTAACTCTGCAAAACGAGGTCTTCGTATGTCTTCTCAATAATTCCGTTAGTTTCGGTCTTTATTTCCCTCGATTAGTCTTCTGATTACATGGGAAATCGGTTTAATACCGAATCCAGCGGAATCATCCTGGTGAATGAAGTGAGGAATGATAGACTCTTTTCGAGGTATTCAGTTATAATTTGGAAGTCTAATTGGTTTTATTACTCATCAGTAGTATTATAGAATTAGGTTGTTGTTGTTGTTGTTGTTTTCCAATGGCTCCCCCTTGGTACATTTAACCCATTTGGTACCGAGCTTCCCAATAAAGACCACTGTAATTTCTGAGTTCTTGCATTTCCCGGTTCAGCTTCTCACACTCCAATAGATGATTTTTGTTCATTTTTGAGTATTCTCTCCTGCACAATACACATTCTTCTGTGGTGGAAATTTTTAATTTGTAGAGATGCGCTGAGAGACAGTCATGGCCAGTTTCCAGTCTAAAGTTGGCGACTGCTTCCTTCCTGGGTTTTCTACAGTTGTTATTCCAACTGTTCAATCCCTGACCATGTTTTTCTTTTTGATATGTTTCTTGCTTCTTCCAGGAAGCGAGAGTTTGTTTTCCTTGTCATTAGTCTTTTTAGGGTGCTGAAGTCATTGGTACTTTCTCGGTGGTAGAGCATTGTCCCTCGCTTTGCCAAGGTGTCCGCTATCTCATTTCCTGAGATGCCTATGTGAGATGGAATCCACTGAATAACTATCTCCTTGTTAAGTGCTGTAAGTTGCCTGGTGAGTCGTCTTGCTTCCAGTATGCTCCTGGATGCTGCTCCTGTATTAGAGAATGTTGCCTGGATGGCAGACTTAGAGTCCACTAAAAGGACAGCTTTTGAAAAGGAATTTGGCCTCCAAATGAGGTTTTGCAATGCCACTTTGATGGCCTCCACCTCAGCATCATAACTTGATTTATTTTGTCCCACTGCAATGTAGTGAGAAAACAATGAGGAGAACACTCCTGCTCCAGCACAACCCACTCTATCCAGCAAGGATCCATCAGTGTATACACGTAGCCAGGTCTCCTCCGGAAATCTCTCATTGATGGTTGTTAGTGTTATCTGTTTTAGTTCTTCTGGAGATCTTGTCTTCTTCTCAACATCCTCTATCAGACTGAGATGTACTTCATACCTATGAAAGTCTAGTGGATTTTCCAAGGGGATCACCTTATTAACTGCTGTTGGTATGCTGTGGTATTGAAGGTAGTTGCTACTTTGGTTTAGCCAGATCTTTTGCGTTTTGAGTCTCTGTGGTTCCATCCTCTCATGAACCCATGACTTCTCAGGTGGTGATTTAATTCTGAGGTTTAGCAGTGCTGCCTGTTGCTTAATTTCCTCTGTTATTGGTTTGTTGCCTGTATATAGTTGTAATGCTGTAACTGGAGTTGATTTGACGCCACCTGTGATGAGTCTTAGGATGTTGGTCTGCAAACGTTCTAGTTTGCCTTCATTTGCAGTAGTGCTTGTGATGGTTCCTTCACTGCCATAAGTTATTACTGGCTTGATGTATGTTCTATACGTCATGTTTAGAACTTCTTGTGAACATCCCCATGATACTCCGGTGAGACGTTTTATAAGGTTTGTTCGTTTGTTTACCTTCTTAATTATGCTGTCAATGTAGTGTGTCCAGTTAAGCTTATTATCCAGGTTAACACCCAGGTAACGAGTATTTTCAGATTTCTGTAGGAAGTTCTCGCCTACTTTTAGTGAAAAGTCAGGGTTTCTATGTTTCAATGAAAAGTACTGGTAAACGGACTTCTCTGCATTAATCTGCATGTTGTTTTCTTCTGCCCACCTTTGCAGGCCGAGGAGGGCTTTGTTCATGTTCTTTTGTAGAGTGATGTCCTGTCCTTTCTTGTTTGATCCCCTGGCCCAGATGAGCACGTCATCGGCAAACATGCACATCTGTATTCCTTCAACCACTTTCACTCGTTTGACCAAGTCATTTATATAGATTTATAGAATTAGGTTTCAAATAGGATTTATTAATTTAGATTCATATTTTTTTCAAATTTTATCATTCTTTCTTTTAAATGTGGCTGCCCGTCTCAACTCATTAGCATGTAACAATCGAAACGAATGAATTCAAATCAACAACTCTTGTACATTTCAGTTGCCTTAACAACCACTATTTTCTGTCATTGGATGAAATTAGATATCCTAGAGCCAGAATTATAGAATATTACTACTCTTTTTTTAATAAAATACTCCATGCTTGGGATAATATCAAATTACCTAAACTTCTCACCTAACCTTCCTTCTTAAACTGTATATGTTTTACTATAGTTTCATTGGACTGGACTTCTTAAAAAGGTATTAATTTCCTTTTACAAATATTAAATTTAGGCCTATAGGTTTTCTTACAACTGTTATAATATTGTTTGTTTTTTTTAACTTAATTTTCTTTACCTGACCTACTGTACAATTAATTATTGGTTATTTACATTAATTTTAATTTCCTGGTTTTATTTTATTACCTTAATTAACTCGTCCTTGAACCCTTCATTATTTTATAACATAATTATCAGAACTACTTGTCAAACTTTAAACACTGATTACCATCCTGGCCAAGTTTACAAACATTAATTAAAACAACTTCATTATTCAATTTTAGTCAATACTTAAAACTTAGTATAATGCCTAACACAGGTAACTATACTTAATGGTCTAAAGACAAATTTAACATAAATACAAACATTACCACTGGTTAAGTATTCCTATAAAACAACAGTTCACTCTTACTATACTCAAAACATAACATAAATATTCTGTGAACACTAACATGCTACAGTATAAAAAACAAGTACAATTTATTATATTAAACATTAATTGGTATAGTATTTTATACTCAACGTTATTTTTTATATCTTTTGACTTGAGGTACATCTCAGATATGCTAGTTACTGAGCAACCTTAATTCAGGGTATGGTCCTTGACCATAGTTAATTCAATTTTTTATGTAATGTTGGGGACCTCAATTCTGTTACGTTACATAACACCCCCCCCCCCCTTCGAAAGAAGTTTATTTTGTCTTAACGAAGTTTAGTAAAAAAATAAACTCATAACTCGTATCTGACCAATTGGTTCTCCTACTCATAATACTTTTTTATTTCAGACTGGTTGTATGTACCTTTCACCCTATTATTTACGTATGGAATTATCCGTTGTAGTACTATTATTTCTTCTTTCCTTCTTAAAATCAATTATTTCCCAAGTTTAAATCTTACTTCTATAATCATTCTTGTGACATTCTTTATTAATTATACATTTTGGATCTGGTCTTATTTATTTATCTATATTTATTTGTGATTTTTCCCTCTAATATTTAATTTTCCTAAACCTCCCTAACATTATAACTGGAATCGAATCGGTGGTGCTCTATCGGCTTACCAAATACCGTCGTCCGTTACATACCTTCTGGGATCAGAGGAACATCATCTCTGCCCAGTTAAATGATTGCTGGAATATTCTACAGTCAATCTTCATTAATAAACCCCGAAAGGTAGTCATCATGTGACCTTCAATAAAATAATTAATAATAATAATACTCTAGGGATTATTCACTGTACTTTAACTCAGATCATATCATTTCTTCATATTAATTCTTCCGTCTATTATACACTTCTCCTCTCCAATACTTGGCTATTTTATTGACATTTATTAATTGGCTTTCTTACGGATAATTCTTAAATATTTGTTTTTTCTTTTTTATATTAGTTTAAAGTAATTTCTTCTGAATTATATAGTAAGGTGTTCTTACTTATTTTTTTTTTGAATTTTGTTGTTTTATTAAATCATATTGTTCCTGAATAAATTAAATAAGTTGTCCTTACGTCTTTTTGGAATTTTGGGGTGTTAGTCTCTTCATTTTATCTGTATAATGTTCATATATATTTTTTTCCATATTTTTTCTGTCCTAGTTATCATTGTTGCATTTATTCTGTTATCAATCATTTAATAGTATCGCTTCATCGATGATTGGTTGTACATACCCTTCTTCTTTAGTGTATTGGGATCCAATATTTCGTAAGTATTATTTCCGTTATCTTTGCTTACAGTATACGGTCCAGTGTACAATAGTAACAACTTCTTAGCGATGCCTTCCATTGTGCTGGGCAATTCTCGGTTCTTCAACAGTATCTTGTCTCCCACTAAGTATCGCTCCGGTTTTGGTTGGAATTGCTGATATTTTCTTCTCGTTCTCTCGGTTCGTTCTAGTATATTTTCATAAAATCTTACACTGTTAAACTTATATTCATCCCCGCTAGGGAACTGGATTAATTCTGTTATCTCTCTGGGTGGTGGTCTCTGGAACATTGCTGTATACGGGGTCATTTCGATAAATTGATGGTGTGATAAGTTTATGAAATCCTCCGCAGCTGGTAGGTACTCGGCCCACTTTCTCTGTTGGTTAAAACAATACGTGCGTAGGATCCTCCCTACTTCCCTTAAGACTCGTTCTGCCGGATTGCTGCTCAGGTGGTATACAGATGTTTTATACGTCTTGATTCCCTTCTCCCGTAGAGTGTCTTTCCACCTGTTTCCCTTGAACTGTGTTCCGTGGTCAGTAATGATGGATTTCGGAGCTCCTACCTCACTGATATAATTTTGACAAATAATGTTTAAGATCTTCTGTGTCGTCGCCCGGTTGATCGGGTATAGTTTCGTGAATCTGGTGTAATGGTCGAATAGGATTATGAAATATTTATACTGGTGCCTCCCTCCGCTTCGCGGGAATGGGCCGCAAATATCAACAAATACTTTCTCCAATCTGTTTGATGATGTTATTGGCATCATTGTGCCTTCTTTCTTATGATTGTTAACTTTTACGAGCTGGCATATGTGACAATGTTTAATCTGGTTTTGCACCTTTCTGTTGGCATCCCTGATGTATACGTGCTCCTGGAGTGCCTTGACTACCTTCAATGCCCCCATGTGGCCATACCTGACGTGGTAATCCATTATGATGTCCTTTTCTATAGTTTGTGGTATAACAATTTTCCATGTGTTAAGTTTGTACTGTGTCTTAATGAATAGTATTTGTTGGTGTTCGCAGTAGAATTGTGTTATGCGGTCGTCTTGTTCTCCAAGTCTGTCAAAAATTTTGCTCAATCTGGGGTCCTGCTTTTGCTGTTGCTCGAGTTCTGTTATGATGTTAGCCAGATCAGATCTATTACTGATGATATGATATAGTTTGATTATGGTTTCTTTTTCCCCCTCAAACGTCTGGTCCCTGATATTGATCCGTGATAATATATCTGCAATGACGTTCCCTTTTCCGGGGATGTATTCCCAATTTAGGTTATACTCTTGTAGTGTCAGGCTCCACCTGGTCAACCTTCCATGATTCAACTTACAACTTTTTAAAAATGAAATCGACTTGTGATCCGTTCTGACGGTAGTCTTGTATCCTAAAATGTATGTCCTGAACTTGTTACAGGAAAATACAACACTCAAGAGCTCCTTCTCTGTTACATTATAGTTTTTCTCACAACTATTCAGGACTCGACTAGTGAAACTGATCACTTGATGATTTCCTTCATCATCCTCCTGATAGAGAACAGATCCCAAACTGACATCACTGGCGTCACAGTTCATAAAAAATTGTTTATTGAAATTGGGGTGGTGCAACATCACTGACTCAAAAAATTTAGTTTTAATTAGTTCAAGCGTGGCATCTTGCTCTTCTCCCCACGTCCACTTGTTCTTGGATGATAATTGGCGTACAAATCTTGATGTTAGTTCCGAATAATGTTCTTGAAATTTACGGTAATAATTACATATGCCGAGGAACGATTGGAGCTGCTTTCTGTTCCTTGGTTTTGGGAATTTTTGAATTGACTCGATTTTTTCTTGGGATGGTGTGATTCCCTGCTCCGACAAGTTAAACCCTAAAAATTGCACTTCACTCGCTATCGACTTTGATTTCTCCAGCTTCAATGTAATATGGTTCTCTGACAGCCTTTCTAACACTCGTTCTACTCGTTGGCAATGGTCATCCCAATTGGTCGAAGTTATCAAAATATCGTCCACATAGACTGTTGTATACTGGAGTGTTTCCTGTCTGAGGATTTGGTCCATGATTTTTACAAACACGGCTACTGAATTAACCAGTCCAAATGGCAACCGTTTAAACTGGTAATTACGGCCTTCGAAAATGAATGCCATGTATTTGCGGCTCTCTGGATGGAGTTCGACTTGCCAATATCCACAGACGGTGTCCCACGTGCTGATGTACTTGATCCCATGAAACTTTTTAAGTATTTCCTCGATTTCCCCCGGGGATGTTCGGTCATTCACTATCACTTTATTGATTTCCCTTGCGTCTAAGCAAATTCTTACTTGGCCACTTTTCTTTGGAACGGCGAGGATAGGGCTGGTATAAGGGGAGTAACTGGGTTCAATGATGTCCTCGTCTATTAATCTATCAATTTCTGCCCTCACAGCTTCCTTCAGTGAGTAAGCGACCGGGTATGATTTTTTGTTGAAGTTTACGGGTTCTCGAAATTCTATTTTGCACTGGTAACCTCTTACCTTGCCTGGTGTATCTGAAAATACATGGCGATATCTATTGTACACTTCAATTAACTGTTCCCTTTGTACGTCAGTTATTCCACGTTTAAAATTATGGATTTCGTTAATTTTGTCATGCCATAATTGTTCATCGTCCAACTCGTAAAAGATTTTATTACTTTGTGACTGTTCTCGTTGACCTAAACTGCTCTGTATATGATATGTTACTCGGGTTGGGGTCATGCTGTCGCTGTTAACTAAGTCAGCCGTCCATTCTGTTTGATTGATTTTTAAAAATAATTTTGACCTGTTCATGTCAATGATAGCTGAGTATTGTTTCAGCATGTCACAACCGATTAACATGTTAAATGGTAAGCCACTGGCTACTAGAAAAGTCATTGGGATGGTTTTATTGTTACTTGTTAATTCTAACCTTGCTTTCTTCCGGACCGTTCTATTTTGGCGTCCCGTCGCTCCTATCAGTACAATGTTGCTTATTGGTAACGTAAGTATGTGCTTCTTCCCTTCTTCGAGTATCTTGTTTAGTTCTATCACGTCGATTAGCGACACGTTAGCCCCAGTGTCGATCATGATTTTGGTTTGTACACTGTTGATCTCTGCCGTTATGTAAATTATTTCGTTGTTGTTTTTTCTTGGATTTCCGTCTTCTTCTTCCAACAATTCGTCCCTTAAATTTTTTAAGTAGTTACTACAAATTATTGTGATACCATTATTATTTTTACCGTGATTTCTTATGTTGTTAAACCCGATAGAGTGGTTCAGTGAGGGTCCTGCTGGTGTTTTCACTGCCGTGTGGGGTTTAAAAGCGGCTTGGATTCTTCGTCTCCGCTGCCGGTTTGGTTCGTTTGATTTATTTCATTTCCCGTTGACCTGGGTTCCGGCCGTTGATGGTCCTCTTCGTAATTAACCCGGCGGTAGTCCTCCTGACTCCGACTCCTGCCTCCATTAGTCCTAGTATCTCTTCTATCGTTATTGTTATCTTGGTTCCAGTCGGTGTCCCTATTAAAACTCCGACGTCCTTGGTAGTATGTCCTCCCGTTATAGTTATTGTACGCCCCCACATAATTAACTCTCCTGTAGTTTTGGTTTTGGTTGTTCGGGTTGCGGTTATTGTTATCATAATTTCGGTTGTTTGTGTTCTGATTCTGGTAACTTGGGTTGTACGACCGGTTATATTGGTTGTTTGGAATATTCTGTCTATTCCCGTAATTGTTTCCGTTGTTCCTTTGGCTTATGTTGTTATTTTGCCGTTGGTACATCTCATTACCATAATTACCTGGCCTGCCATTATAGTTCGGCCGATTATGTGTCTCATGACTGTTATGGTTATTGTTTCTGTTGTCGTAGTCTGGGATATCCCTGCTCCCGTACCGGTCGTTTCTCTGCCGACTCCTTCTATAATGCACCTCACGCTCGTGCTCTTCCAATAGCGTTGACATGGCCTGTATCGTTTTTATCTGTCCGCCCGATCGTGCTATTGATATCCTGTTATCATAGTGGTATGCTAACCTGGTGACGAGAATTTCCTCTGGAATTTTTGGTTCAAGGTGTCTCGCCAAGCATACTTTTCCCAGGAAGTAGGCGGTAAGTGTTGTTCCCCTGCTGGCGTCATACCTTCCATAGCTGATGCTCTCCCTTACTATGTTCTGGGTGGCGTCTGACCAGTACCTGGCTTTAAAAGCTATTTTAAATTCTTCGTAGCTTCGGATGTCGTGCCTGGTGGCTGTCCACCAGTTATCATAGGTTTCCTTGAAATGTTCGTCCAAGTAACGACGAATTATTGGCCACCTGGTTTCACCAATTCTCATTAGTTGTTCGCCGACCCGTTCCAAGAATTCCATTGGGTTTCTCTTGTATGACTTAAAGTTGATGGTCTCCCGGTCGTCTATATGTTGTGTATGTGGAACAGTGATCGTTCGGTTGTCAACTGACCGTTGTAAGTTCTCGATTCTCTCCTGGTTACATTGTCCTTGCTCCTGTACTTCGTTCACGACCGTATCTAAGTTTCGATGCTGGTTTCCGCAATCTGCTCGTATTGATTCCACTTGAATCCGGTTTTTTTCTTCTATATGGCCTATCTTGACCTCTAGTTCAGCCCTATTTCGTGTAACAGCTTCATCAGTCACTCTCAGTTTTCTATTTGTTTCAGTTATCTCCTGTTTTCTTTCGCCGTCGTTCTTACCTACCTTCTGGCTGATTGCCTCACTGGCGTCCTCGATTTTCTTATTGAGAGCTTGTCTTAATACTTCATTCTGTTTATCGACAGTTATGACAATCTTTAAAGATTGGAACTGGTTGTTCATGCATTCTGTAACAAAACAGTTTATCTAATTGTTTACATAAAATTTACTCAATATTTTCCAATCTTATATTGCAGAATGTAAAAAAAATCGTCAAATAGTACAAAACATAATTTACTCAATTTACATAATTTACTATTCGTCCAATAGTATAACAATTTTAGGCGATTGTGACCAAGATGGGTACAAACGTCACGTAAAAGCAATGTTTTAATTGGACATTTATAGCACATGAAATCCAAAAATTGAATGAACTTTTTTATCAAACCTGGTACATCAATGTAATTAACAGCTGTTTGAATTACTATTTAAGTTATTTAATATGACATTTATGCTGTAAATTTTACTCTTAGAAGTACGATTTTAAGATTACACTTTTACGATGTATACTGTAGCGTGCAGACCAAAATAAGTATCACTGAGATCTATGATGTCAGGAATGGATCAGATTGGCTTTCCCTTGCAATAAGTCATGAGCAGATGCATATTATTTAGCAGAATACAACCCACAGATTTATCATTGTATTGCAAGGGAAAGACAGCTAAGGAAGGCACACACATGCTAGTTTATATATTTCCTTTTACAGTTAATCAAATGAAATACTACTGACCTAGATGGAAGAAATTAATAGTCCGGAAAGCACTGTCAAAGCAGATTCCTATAAAAATAATAAAGCAAACAAATTTTGAATTTTAACAAAACTGCAGCTGTGACAAAATAAGTATTAGGCTCCCCCACTTATCTCTATATATTGAAATAAAACCTTCTATGGTGTGTTTAATTATATTCAAGGATGTTTGAAAGCCCCACTTTTGGGTTCGCCAATTTGAAATAAATCGTTTATGGTGTTTTATTTACTTATATGAGACTCCCGTGTATCAACGTCAAGCACCACGTTGAAGGCGGCAATTTGTAACAATTAAAATGTTGTTACCTGTTTTTAATCAATATGTTATTAATGGATATATCTATTAGGTTGTTACAGATGAAACCTCCTGAAAATATATTATTAGGCTAATATAGTTATGATTATGTTATTTTTACTTTTAATTGTACTAGAATACAGTTTTAACTAAGTATTCAATAGTTATGTATTATTAACTATATACGTCATGTATTGACTGAATGTATTAAGTATTCTCGTCAACCCTAGTCCCTCTATATTAGATAATTCAATTCAAATTTGGTGCAGAAAACACGCTAGTTCGGCAATCTCCCGTTCCACCAGCTGTTGACAATTAGCACTGTTAGTCGTGATAAACTTGCGTCTAGGTTAACCGTTCATCTGATTTTATTCACCCTTTTCCTGTAAATTACTCCACCCACAACATATAATACCTATTCTGCAATAACTTAGAACATTATCTCATACAAGAAAGATTCTTTATTAATTTTCTACGTTATTTCACAGTAACAGTTCTCTCCAAAATAATAATATCATTAAATCGATTCTACTATGGTATATCGATCGTCAATTGATCAAGTTCCTTTGACTTATACAAATTAAATATAACAATAAATATTTCTTATTCCAGGGTTCGTAAGATTCTTTTAACCATTAGTAAGGCCAGGTAAAATGCAAAATTAAGGTTACTCAAGTATTACAAAAGGTTATTAACTCTAAATATATTGAATTTAAAAATAAGTTGTTTTTTACCGGGTTGGCGGAACTCAAACTGGCATTGGACGTCTGTAAACAGTTGAAAATGATCGGCTTAAATTACGTTCATCCAGGAAAAGTGTTCTGGCTCTTAATAAAATTGATGGTGTAGTATCCAGGGAAGCTCTCAGGAACTCTTCTGACTGCCGTTCTTCTCCTACGATCTTGATAGTTGTCAGTCACAGTGGAATGAAAATAGTATTCTAGCTTCTTCTTGCAAGTGAAGGTTAACTCTGCAAAACGAGGTCTTCGTATGTCTTCTCAATAATTCCGTTAGTTTCGGTCTTTATTTCCCTCGATTAGTCTTCTGATTACATGGGAAATCGGTTTAATACCGAATCCAGCGGAATTATCCTGGTGAATGAAGTGAGGAATGCTAGACTCTTTTCGAGGTATTCAGTTATAATTTGGAAGTCTAATTGGTTTTATTACTCATCAGTAGTATTATAGAATTAGGTTTCAAATAGGATTTATTAATTTAGATTCATATTTTTTTCAAATTTTATCATTCTTTCTTTTAAATGTGTCTGCCCGTCTCAACTCATTAGCATGTAACAATCGAAACGAATGAATTCAAATCAACAACTCTTGTACATTTCATTTGCCTTAACAACCACTATTTTCTGTCATTGGATGAAATTAGATATCCTAGAGCCAGAATTATAGAATATTACTACTCTTTTTTAATAAAATACTCCATGCTTGGGATAATATCAAATTACCTAAACTTCTCACCTAACCTTCCTTCTTAAACATTATATGTTTTACTATAGTTTCCGTGGACTGGACTTCTTAAAAAGGTATTAATTTCCTTTTACAAATATTAAATTTAGGCCTATAGGTTTTCTTACAACTGTTATAATATTGTTTGGTTTTTTTAACTTAATTTTCTTTACCTGACCTACTGTACAATTAATTATTGTTTATTTACATTAATTTTAATTTCCTGGTTTTATTTTATTACCTTAATTAACTCATCCTTGAACCCTTCATTAGTTTATAACATAATTATCAGAACTACTTGTCAAACTTTAAACACTGATTGCCATCCTGGCCAAGTTTACAAACATTAATTAAAACAACTTCATTATTCAATTTTAGTCAATACTTAAAACTTAGTATAATGCCTAACACAGGTAACTATACTTAATGGTCTAAAGACAAATTTAACATAAATACAAACATTACCACTGGTTAAGTATTCCTATAAAACAACAGTTCACTCTTACTATACTCAAAACATAACATAAATATTCTGTGAACACTAACATGCTACAGTATAAAAAACAAGTACAATTTATTATATTAACCATTAATTGGTATAGTATTTTATACTCAACGTTATTTTTTATATCTTTTGACTTGAGGTACATCTCAGATGTGCTAATTACTGAGCAACCTTAATTTGGGGTATGGTCCTTGACCATAGTTAGTTCAATTTTTTATGTAACGTTGGGGACCTCAATTCTGTTACGTTACAATATATAAGCGGCTTTGTCCTGACTGACAGAGAATCAACGTAGAGCAAAAACTACTGAAGATAATAATCTCAAAATTTGAAGGTATATTCTTATGGGGTCGTAGATGCTCACTAAGACACGGTTTTAAAAACTTTCACTCCTAAGGGGCAAACCTCCCCCCATTTTATGTATGTTTCACATCTCCTCCTCAACCACTGGACCGATTTCAACCAAACTTGGCACAAATATTTTACGCGACGGGATAACCAACATAGGATAGGTGTTTTTTTCGATGGGGTCCTTTGGGGGGTTCTTTGGTGTCTTCCACATCTCCTCCTAAACCACTGGACCGATTTCAACCAAACTTGGCACAAATATTTTATGCAACGGGAGAACCAACATAGGATAGGTGTTTTCTTCGATGGGGTCCTTTGGGGTCTTCCACATCTCCTCCTAAACCACTGGACCGATTTCAACCAAACTTGCACAAATATTTTACGCAACGGGAGAACCAACATAGGATAGGTGTTTTTTCGATACGATCCTTCGGGGGGTCATTTGGGTCTTAAGAAACTATTAGATCTGGTTACTATGGCAACCCAATAGAATAGATTCTGGTTACCATGGCATCGGTGGAAGTCTCCAGCGTAGGAAATAGCACGGGAGTCGTCCGACGGGCCTTCCCCGGAGTTCATCCACGGAACCCGGGGAGTCTTAGGTCGGATCCCGCGAAAGAGGGCGGGGCCAGAGTCGACGGTTTTTATAAATAAAGATATAGGTTATGCTATCAAAGGTGGTGTATGCATCTTAAGAAACTTCTTAATAGTGTGTGAATTCAGAGTTGTTTCAGTTTGAATTTAAAAGTGGATAAGTTAAGATCGAAGTAAGTTATAAGCGAGTATAAAAAACAAAGTTTTGATAGCGAATGTATTCAGATCATAGTGTTCAGACAATATAAATGTACTTGCTTCAGTTTGAATTTAAAAATTGATAAGCTGAAATCTATAGAGGTATTGTATTGTTAGAATAAGTTTAGGAAACACTAATTTAACAAATGCCTTATTTCAACATTAACACACTGAATTATAAAATGACAGTTAAATACGCAGCGCGTGCAAGTACTGTAGACATTTTATTGAAAACTAATATAGCTGTTTGCCCTCTCCCAGAGTTAGAAATCGAGCAGGAGCATCACGAGCAACAGAATTCTTCTCCAGATATAAGAATACAGTTTATGACATGGTCTTAAACAGGTGCGCTACAGAGTATTCCTCCAGTGAGAATGCGAACGTAACAATATAAGGAAGATTATACAATATACAAGTAGGCCTAATATAACGTTAGAACAAGAATAGGTGCCTATGAGCCTATGAATAAATTATGAATCCGAGGAACTCTGGGTAAATCGGCTAGATATAGATATCTATATAACCCAAATACCACTGACTGACTCACTGATCACGATATCTCTGAAACCACTGAATGGATATCAATGAAACTTTGAACATAGCTTCATCATAGGTCTTAGGTGCTCACTAAGAAATGGTTTTAAAAATTTTCACTCCTAAGGGGCAAAAAACCAAATGCTGAAATTTATCCACTGTAAGTGGTTGACATCTCAGTTTACTGGAAACCCCGAATACATTTAGTCCTGAGTTTTTAATCATTGTTTTAAATTGAAAAAACTTCGTTGTTTGCAGGTTCTTATAGTTGAGAAAATTTCGAAGTTCAATTAATTAATAAACGTATGTCCTTTTTTTCTTGGAAACGGCTCTAATGATTTTCTCGAAATAAATAATAAATACTATTTCTTTTATGACTTTGCTAACTGCTATAATTTTTTATTGTTCGACTAAGCTTTTCGTCATTACTGACATCTTCAGGTCTTAAACAACCACGTTGGTTTTTTAAGACCTGAAGATGTCAGTAATGACGAAAAGTTTAGTCGAACAATAAAAAATTATAGCAGTTAGCAAATTCATAAAAGAAATAGTAAGGATGGCTGCTAATTTAAACAATACGAAGAAATAATAAATAGCTGTTGCTATGAATGTAAATAAACAAACTAAGATTTGAGAATTTGTACAATCTATCTAATCCTATACTATTAAGCGAGCAATAATTGTACAATTACGTACAACGTGAAACTCCATAGCGAAGCACGGGTATTTTGCTAGAGAGATAGCAAGTAAAAGTAGGGCAGAGTAGTGATACATTCACTAAAAGTTAAATCATAAATAAACTAAAATAAAAGAAATTAAATTCGAAAAAGTCAGTAGACAAGTTTAAGTAAAGACAAAAAGAAAAATCGTATATAAATAAAGTTTAACTAAAACCAAAATTTGTAAAGAATTATTTTTCTAAAAGAAGAAACAAAATAATAACAATAATTATTAGCCTATTTACAAAAAGGTATCTAGGTTACCTAATAAAAAAGTATAAACATTTATTGGTTACTAGGAGTAACTGACTAACAAGAAATATTAATTGTTAAATGCAATTCAATGTGAGATGAAAAAGTGTAATGTCCTATAAAAGTTAAATAAATTTCAAAGAATATTCGGAATTAACCACTTCTAAATTAAGAAAACAAGTCAGCACTAGACACTACATCCGAGATGTCCATTGGAATAAACTGATCCACACCAGAAAATCGATGAACAAACAATAAATTCTGCTAATATCAGCTCAATCCAGACGTCATCATTGAAAACCTTTTGGTGAGATCGTTTCTGTTTACAAGTTAACTAAATTACACCTCAACTACAAATCTAAAACACTAGAAACAGCACCATCTCTGTAAATTCATTATTTTGGTTAATAATACATGGTTAATAACATTACAGCCATACTAAGTAAATAGTGTTTGTTTTTTTTGTCAGTGAAGAAATGTAGTCTGCACTCTAGTGGTCAAAAAATCAACTGAATATTACAGATTATACAAATTTTAACATAATTTATGTAAAGTTTGATACAGACCAATATGCTAAATATAATAAAATAACATTAACATAACAATAATAATAATAATAACATAATAATAATTTAACATTATTATGTTAAATATAATAAAATAACATAATTACATACAATTTACCTTGTATTTCCGTCCAGTGAAGTCGAGCGTAATTTGTATTTGGTTACGCGTTTCAGGCCATGCGGCCCATCATCAGACCATCACTCCGAGAGGAGCTCATTAAACAATAAAAAAATAAAAAAATCCACATAAAACAAACACATAATAAATAAATACAAAAATATATTAAAACATATAAAGGCATTCTCTTACACAAACACGGTGCACCGCGTGTAGCCTGTCTGAACTGCGTCAGTGGAACCTGTTATCTATTATTATCTGTAATCGATCGCAGCGCGGTATCGTAGTGGGTTGGACCTGAAGTTAAGTTTATCATTAAGTATGTTGTCACACACACCAGGGTTATTATGACCTCTATATATCTCGAATTCTTCAAGTGCATCCATATAACGGCCTTTGGCACAATAATGTAGGGGTATGAAGTTAGGGGGGGTTGAAATTTGTATAAGAATGATTACATGAAATCAGATGCCTTGTAAAGTTAGATTTAATATTATCTATGGAAAAATCACCCCTGTTAAAATGGCTTTGTGGTGTGTGTTCGCGGAATCTTTTGATGAACGGTCTACCCGTTTGGCCGATATAAAATCGGTCACAATCATCACATATAAGCTTATAAATACCGTTTTTGGATTCAATGTTTGTCTGAACGACTGGGCGAACCAAGTTCCGTAGACGGTTATTTGTTTTAAAAATGACAGTATAACCTAATTTACTTAAAGTGGATGTAAGGATCCTGGGCATCAACTCGGTGTATGTTGTTGTGATGTATTTGTTGTTAGGTGTATTATCATGTGTCTGTTTGGAACGACGGGATTTGTGTTTTCTAAGAATATTGTCAATCATTTGGGATTCATATCCGTTGGCCAGGGCTATGTGTTTAATTATGTTGAGTTCACACTCAAAATCATCATTATTTAGGGGGATCATCAAAAGTCTGTGAATAAAACTGTTGTAGGCCGCTAATTTTTGAGAGAAAGGGTGGTGTGAGTCTGCATGTATGGTCACGTTTGTGGTGGTAGGTTTTCTGTAAATTTTAAAGTTTAAGCTGTTAAGTTGCCTGGTGACAGTAAGATCAAGAAAGTTGAGTTCATTATTGGTTTCAGTTTCCATAGTAAATTGAATATTGTGGGTAACAGTATTCATATAATTTTTAAGATTACTGATTTGGCGTAAAGTACCGTTAAAAATTAGAAAAGTATCATCGACGTATCGGCCATAAAAGATAATATTATTGGTGAAGATATTATTGTTAAGGATATAATTGTTCTCATAAAAGTCAAGATATATATCAGCCAACAGGCCGGATAACGGTGAACCCATGGCCAGGCCGTCATTTTGAATATAATAATTACCGTTGAAAGTAAAATAGTTTTGTTGAAGGATGAGTCTTAGTATGATAATTAGTTCTTTAATGAGTTGTGTGTCCAATTTGTTAGTGTCATGGAGATTGTCATTTAAAATATCTAAAGTTTGGTTCACAGGTATATTTGTGTATAAATTGATGATGTCAAAGGAGGCTAGTTTGTAACTGGCTTGTAATTTTATGTCGTTGACATTGTTTATGAAATCAATATTGTTGATGATAATATGGTTGTTTTTGAGAAAGATGTTGTCTTTAATTAGTGTGACAAGTTTTTTGGCCGTTTTGAAACCCGGGGCTGTAGTAAAATTGACTAATGGCCTGATAGGAATGTCATCTTTATGGATCTTGGGTAAGCCGGTAAGTTTTGGGGCACGCGCGTCGATAGGTTTTAAGGAACGTCGAGTGCGATCGTTAAATAAATTGGTACAATTGTTAATAGTATTATTTAATGATTTTACATATGAGTCAGTGGGATCGAAATTTATTATCTCGATATTGTTATCAGAAATGAACTTGTGTACTTTCTGTGTGTATGTGTCATTATGGATTATTACCAAAGTATGACCTTTGTCTGCTTTAGTTATAAGTGTGTGTGACGACATACTTAATGATAAACTTAACTTCAGGTCCAACCCACTGTATGATACCGCGCTGCGATCGATTACAGATAATAATAGATAACATGTTCCACTGACGCAGTTCAGACAGGCTACACGCGGTGCACCGTTTTCGTGTAAGAGAACGCCTTTATATGTTTTAATATATTTTTGTATTTATTTATTATGTGTTTGTTTTATACGGATTTTTTTATTTTTTTATTGTTTAACGAGCTCCTCTCGGAGTGATGGTCTGATGATGGGCCACATGGCCTGAAACGTGTAACCAAATACAAATTACGCTCGACTTCACTGGACGGAAATACAAGGTAAATTATATATAATTATCATACAGTGACCTGGACCGCTTTAAATATGTTTAAACATAATTACCTACGCTACGCTAAGTCAGTCGGTCTGACCGGTTTGTGCGCTCTCGCTTTTTTAGTTAAGTACCTAAGTAAGCAGCTACGAATTTTGATACCTATTAGCTAAATAAACGTTCTATTTTGAAAGTAGAAAATGGATGAGGAAATTGAGTTTCTAATAAGCAACGGATTACAGATTCCTTACTGAATAGTAAAGATAAGTGGTGACGGCGCGTGCCTCTTCTCCTCCCTGTCTTATCTGATGCACGGCGACGTTTCAAGGGCTGCTCAAATTCGTGCAGAAATAGTGAATCACGTGTCCAATAACTGGCAAAGGTTCAAATGCTTTACTCACCAGCGGTCTGGAGCTGCTTATGGTACCAAATGTCTGTACCTCGCCGAAATGTCTAGGCCGTACACATATGGGACTACCTGCGAGCTCAAGGCTGCTGGAGAAATATTTCCTTATGAGTTTCAGGTGTTTCAAGGTGGCTCTATTCTTGCTATTTTTGGGGAGGCATTACAGGGAGTCAAAAGAATTCGGTTCACTGGAGATTTCAATGAAGGGCATTTTGATGTTTTAATTCCCTTGGCCGAATCAACACATAATACAGTTAACTTAGAATCCCCGAATACCAATAACCCAGCGGAATGTCAACTGAATTTGTCCAAATCCCCGAATACCAATAACCCAGCGGAATGTCAACTGAATTTGTCCGAATCCCCGAATACCAATAACCCAGCGGAATGTCAACTGAATTTGTCTTGCACTGTCTCCCAGTCCCAATCCTCTCCTTACGTTGACCTCTCCAGTCCAAGTTCAGACGAATCTGTTGCTTCGACTGTAGCATCAGTCAAAGGGAAAAGAGGAAAAAACGCAGAAAAAGGTTTACAAATGCAATCAGGAAAAAACAAGTAAGGAAAGCTGCTACCAAATATGCCAAAAACAACCCAAAAGTTCATAGGGAGGCAGTCAAAAAATATACTGATAGTCACCTGACAGTTAACCGGGAGGCTGTAAAAAAATACAATGAAAGTCATCCAACAGTTCATAGGGAGGCCGTAAAAAAATACAATGAAAGTCATCCAACAGTTCATAGGGAGGCTGTAAAAAAATACAATGAAAGTCATCCAACAGTTAATAGAGAGGCCGTAAAAAAATACAATAAAAGTCATCCAACAGTTTATAGGGAGGCTGTTAAAAAATATGCATCTAATAACCCCCATATCAATCCAGTAGCTTCTGCGAAATATAATGAAAAGAGAGCACATAATAGATTATTGACCTGGGATAAACTTTTGTCCGGATTTCAATATGAACCGGAAATAGATTATTCCACGGACAAGTTCGTTGAGCTTGGAGTTCGGTCACCATGTAACTGGTGCCGTGCACTGAAGTGGAAGGATGAGACTTGGTTTTTGTTGCAATAATGGTAAGGTCCAGCTTCCTCTCCTTGAGCCCTATCCTGAACCCTTACACAGTCTCCTCAATCACCAGCATGCAATGACTGAGCACTTTCTTCCTGCTACCCGGAAGTACAACGGATGCTTCCAAATGACGTCTTTTGGAGCTAAAGAGGTAAAAGAAGGAAACTTTATGCCAACTTTTAAAGTACAGGGCCAGGTCTATCACAGAATAAGGAGTCTTATGGCTGAGCCTGAGCAACAGCCTTCATTTCTCCAAATATACTTTGTTGGTGATGATGACAAAGAGAGGGATATCCGTTGTGGAATATACCCTGGCATCAAGCCAGGATTGGTTAGCCACCTGCAGAAATTACTTCATGAACACAACTAGTATATTTTGGATTTTAAGGCTGCTGTTGATTCTGTTCCCAAGGACCAGAAGGAGTTTCAGGTAGTTATTAAAGCAAATATGAAGCCTTCTGGAGAACACCATGGTCGTTTCAATGTTCCAACAACTAGAGAAGTGGCAATTCTCATTGTCGGCCAGGATTTTGATAAAAGAGATATTGTTCTCCATAGCAGAGACAATAGATTGATATGAATCAGTGAGACGCACCATGCCTATGATGCTCTTCAATACCCTTTGATGTTCTGTCGTGGAGAAGACGGCTATTCTATAGACATACCACAGCGCGACCCAAAGACAAAGGCTCCTGTCAAGAAAACTGTGTCTGCTACTGACTTTTACAGCTACAGGATAATGGAGGGTGATGGTGAACAATGCAACCTACTGCTGTTTCGCAACCTTCTCAACCAATTTCTGGTTGATATGTATGAGAAAATTGAAACTGAGAGACTCAATTGGATACGTAACAACCAGAAAAAGCTGAGAAGTGAGAATTATGTCCACCTGAAGGATGCCATGAGTAGAAAAGACGGCCAGTTATCAGAAATAGGCAAGATGGTTGTGCTGCCGTCCACTTTCACTGGAGGACCCCAATACATGCATGAGCGAACTCAAGACGCGATGACGTATGTGCGCCATTTGGATGACCGGATCTGTTTATTACGTTCACTTGCAATCCAAAATGGCTGGAAATCACAGAGATATTGACACAAGGCCAAAAATCTCACGATAGACATGACATAGTAGCAAGAGTTTTCAACATAAAAGTGAAGCATATGATGAAACTCCTCACTAAAGGTTACATCTTTGGCCCTACCAGGTGTCACATTACTCCCTGGAGTGGCAGAAGTGTGGGGTCCCTCACGTTCATATCCTTCTGTGGTTGGAGGAGAAGATACGGCCAGAGTCCATAGATAAAATTATCAAAGCTGAAGTACGTGATCCCAACCTAGATCCAGCCCTCCATGAGATTGTCAAGACAAATATGATTCACGGACCATGTGGACCGCTTAACAGGAACTCACCATGCATGGTGGATGGCGCCTGTACAAAGAATTACCCACGGCCATTCTTAAAAGAGACTCAGACAGGAGAGGATGGCTATCCTAAGTATTGCAGACGGTCACCGGCAGACGGCGGATTTACAGTAAAAATCAATGAGGTTATTCTTGACAATCGCTGGGTAGTTCCGTACAACCCCGTCCTGTCTCGCACATTCTCAGCCCACATAAATGTTGAATATTGCAACTCTGTCAAATCAATCAAATATATCTGCAAGTATGTGAATAAAGGGTCTGATCAAGCAGCGTTCACCGTTGAAGATCTGGACGAGGTGACAAGGTACGAAACAGGACGATACATCAGCAGCTCTGAGGCAGTCTGGCGCATCCTCTGCTTCCCTATTCATGAAAGGTTTCCTCCTGTTATGCATCTTTCCGTACATCTAGAAAACGGTCAAAGAGTTTATTTTATGGAGGACAATGTCATTGACACGATAAATAATCCTCCAAAAACAACACTTTTGGTATTTTTTGACCTGTGTAAAGTTGATGCCTTCGCAAGGACCCTTTTATATTGCGAAGTTCCGTCCTACTACGTATGGAAAAGCAATCAATTCTGTAGGAGGAAGCAAGGTAAATCTGTGACAGGCTATCCAGGGGTAAAAAAAGATCAGGTGTTTGGTAGAGTATACACTGTCCATCCTGGCAATGCTGAATGCTACTATTTACGCCTCCTCTTACATGAGATCCACAGTCCTGTATCATTTACTGCATTAAAAACTATCGCAGGGGTAGTTCAGCCAACATTTCAAGCGGCGTGTAGAGCACTTGGCTTGCTGGAGGATGATGCCCATTGGGACCGTACTCTTGAAGAAGCTTCTATCTCTGACTCTCCTAATAAAATTCATGAGCTATTTGCCATAATGTTAGTATTCTGCCAAGTGGCAGACCCCCTAAAATTGTGGGAGAAATACTGAGACAGTCTTGCGGAAGATGTTAGAAGGCAAATAGAAAGAGAGCGCAGAGACGTCCAATTAGGCCAGGACATTGTTTACAACCAATGCCTTAAGCTTCTTGAGGATACTGTCATATCCATGTCGGGTAAAACACTCAAAGAGTTCGGTCTTCCAACACCATCACGACAGCAAGAAGTTATCAGCAACCATCAATACCTGAACGAACTGTCCTATGATTGTGTTCGGTTGACTGAAACAGTGGCTGTAAATGTTCCAAAATTAAATCAAGAACAAAAAGATGCCTATGACGAAATCGTTCACAGTATTAATTGGGATTCTGGGAAATTGTTCTTTCTGGACGCTCCTGGCGGCACTGGGAAAATGTTCTTGATAAATCTGTTGCTCGCCACAGTTAGGCGCAAAAGGAATATCGCAGTTGCAGTTGCTTCATCAGGTATTGCAGCTACCTTGATTGAAGGAGGAAAGACTGCTCACTCTGCATTCAAGTTACCCCTTAACCTGAATCATTTTGAGTCTGCACTTTGTAATATTTCTAAGCACAGTGATATGGCACAGGTGCTTTGTGAAGCTAAATTAATAGTGTGGGATGAGTGCACTATGGCTCATAAAAGAGGCGTTGAGGCTCTGAACAGAACACTCCAGGATATTAGAGACCATAAAACCCTTATGGGTGGAGTTACAGTGCTTTTGGCTGGTGACTTCAGACAAACATTACCCGTTGTTCCACGAGGGGCACGTGCGGATGAACTTAAGGCCTGTCTAAAGTCATCCACTTTATGGCCTAATGTCAAAATACTGTCCTTAAGAGTTAACATGCGTGTCCACCTTCAACATGATTTGAGAGCAAAGGAGTTTTCTAAATTATTACTTGATATTCGGGATGGAAGGATTTTAGAAGAGGAGGATGGAAAAATAAATATTCCAAATAATCTTTGCTCCGTTGTAAGAGATTTAACAAGCCTGACTGACAAGATCTATGGAAGTAATATTCAACAGAGTGGTGCAGATTATATATCATGGCTCAAGGTAAGGGCTATTCTTACTCCAACCAATGATTCAGCCAATTATATCAATAATCTTCTACTAGAGAAGCTACCTAATGAACTCATGAAGTATGAATCTATTGACTCGGTAGTGGAGGTACAAGATGCGGTCTATTATCCTGTAGAGTTTTTGCACACACTCGATCCACCAGGAATCCCACCACACGTCCTCTACCTTAAGGATGGTGCTCCAATCATGCTTTTGGGCAATCTAAATCCACCCAAACTCTGTAACGGCACTAGGCTTCAGGTAAAAAATCTGTACAAGCACGTGATTGAAGCCCAGATTTTCACAGGCGTCAGTCAGGGAGAAACTGTCTTCATCCCCCGAATTCCAATGATCCCATCGGATTACCATTTTGAGTTTAAACGTCTGCAATTCCCGGTTAAAGTTTGTTATGCTATGACGATTAATAAGGCGCAGGGTCAGAGTTTAAAAGTGGCTGGTGTGGATCTCAGGAGTGACTGTTTCTCCCATGGCCAGTTGTACGTGGCGTGCTCGAGAGTCAGTTCATCTGATAGCTTGGTCATCCTCCAGCCAGAAAGGAAAACCAGGAATGTTGTTTACATAGAGGTCTTGGAAAGATAGCAACTGAAAATCATAGCAGTAGAATTAAGGAACTGAAAATCTTCTAACTTACTTTTTAAGTTTCTTGAAATACGCGGAAGGACACGGTACTTTAGACAAAAAAAATTCTTCGACGCGGACGAAGTCGCGGGCAACAGCTATAGCTAATATACACAGAGAGTATACGAGTACACCGAGAGATACATTAATGTTTCTAATTTTCATGAAAACTGAATGATTTTTTATAATTATGTTATCAAAAATTATGTTATATTGGGATTATGTATCAAACTATGAGAACCTTTGTACTCTAAAAACACTGTAACCATAGAAAACAATACTAAGTGTAATTATAAAAGTGCAGTGTACACAGTGGAACATAGTATGTTATGTGAAAGAGTTAAAAAACATTGCATTTCACAAATTTGTGAAACAAATACAATTCACAATATGTTATATAAAACTATAATATTAATGATAAGTTGTAGTAATTTTGTTTTGTTTAGGCCACAAAGGCAATATAATTGTAATTTCTATGTTATTTTTATTTATGTTCAAAGGAATCGAGGGTTATATGTATAAAATAATAATAACAGCCAGATCAAACTATGTCAGAGAGATAACAAGTAATCACGTAAACTTATTGTATTAAACTACAAATAATGTATGGCATTGATGAGGAAGTTGTTATTTAATCAGTCTGTACTCTTTTTGCGGGCGAAGCCGCGACGGGTAGTAGTGCTAGTACTTCCATAAAACAGTCTGATAAACCTGGGTTCACATAACAGGACTAGGATTCTAGGATAAAAATACACTATAGAGAATGAACGTATCTGTTGATTGTGTGTGGACAAATTTACAAGGTCAAAAAAAGGTGCTATTGCAACTGAAAAAATCGGTATGGAGAACCAAACATGACTTCCATGTTCTAAGATTTATATTTAAAATCATTTTTGAAATTAAATACTTCCATACAAACTACCTCTTTCTACTTACTGCTTCATCCTTAACCACAGTACTGTGGTCACTAACGTATACCATCTCACGTTATCGCACTCTATTTTTACTGATGATGGAAGTTGATGGCACTGCCGAAATGTCTGGTTTTGCAGAAAACATTGGACCTTGGCCAAACAGCCCGGGAAGGAATTTTAACAACAAACTACTTCTTTGTTGCCAATAATGTAGTACACATATATAAATATGCATAAAATTAATGGCTTGTATAAGTTAATGTTTGATCTCCATTAAGTAGTGCTAAAGTTTCCAAACTTTTAATATTATGATGTCCGTAATTAAAACATCAGAGCAGGTTTAGTGTGTATGAGGGTACACCGTGGACAAACATTTTCAACATTCCCTATTGAGCATTGCTCAGAGTAAAGCTGCGAATCTACAGTGTACGTTTCACAGAACAAACACGCAGAATAGGAGCGCTCCGAAGTCACTCATGGACCCTGAGCATCTTGCAGAGGGTTCATTCCCTAAAGACGAAAAGTCTGTCTATGAACCGTTCCTCTGTAAACACGTGCAGTTATACTGCCCAGCGATCCACAGGAAGCAAATCGCTATCCACAGTGGACACTTTTTCGGCTTGCACGCGTTGTTTGGTGTGGGTTTCGGCACTTTCCATTTAAAAAGCGTGCAAATGTAAGAAAATAAACATGAGTGAGGCCAGAAATAACGCGAATTGTGTGTGTGTCCTGCCGGCCTTTTTATTGCAGTAATCACAATAATAAAAATTTTGGAAAAGTAAACATTACATAATTGAGATATGCTTGCCTGCCAGGAACGATATATTTTCACTCATACGTGATTTAAATTAAAATGAAAAATATAGAATTTTGTTAAAGTGAAATGAAATGTTTCCATAGAAACTACTTCTTTGTTGTCATTAACGTATTACACATATAAAACTGTGCCAGGATTTGAATTTTCCCGGCATAATTTAAACGTGGAAGGCCGCCAAATTGTGGCAGCCCAGCTATCTTGATCAGTAAGGCCGTGCCCGCGCTACGGCGATGTAATTCAGCAACCTGCATCAGCTGTTTCGGTAAAGGTTCACAATCCACAACAAGTTTTTTTTCTGAGGCATGGTCGGTTAGAAGCCTACAAGCTGTCTAATTTCGTCTCCAACCTTCCGACAGGGCATTTCGTGGTCTGACAGCGGGGCAATCTACGTGTTCAACTCATTATGAGTTCGTAAAATTCTAAAGTGTCTCAGGTGAGAATCATTACATTATTCGATGTTAATTTAATAATGGGTTTTGTGTGTTGTGTTTGTGTATGTGTGTGTGATCGTTTGTAAAGTCTATGCTAAAATGGACTCACACGTTACTTCCGGTCTGGGAGCAGTGGCGACTTTGCACTTAACTGCTTTGAGAAATTTATAAGTAAATGTGCAGGTAGAAGTAAAAGTAATTTAATGTAAATGCTTGGACGTGACGTTCAAACAATATGTGAATTTTCAAGCTTCCGTATTACACATAACAGAGTAGTGTGGATAAAATTGTGACAGTGTGTGTGTGTGGTGTCTGTGTTCCGAGGCGAGAGAGAGTTGGGTTAGCTGTACTTTCTGACGGCCATCTACAAATAAAAAATGTTACAGGATCCCCGTACAGCCGGGAGAGAGGGAAATGCGGAGATGGTGACACCAACACCCGTCTCCATCTGCAGAGCTGTGCACTAGGAAGCTCCCCAACGCCGTCAGACACAGAAATACTCCAGAACACCAAAAAGACAGCTGCCCAGAAGGAGACGAGCAGGAGCTTCGGAACTCACCAGTACCATTAACAACACTCATCATCACAGGCTCTACCTAGTATCATTAATTCTTCAAAAGTACAAGTGGGAGGATTCAATTTACTAAACCTCAACAACACTCCACCGGTTTTCAAAGCAAAAAAAAAAAGGCATACATATAAACAGTATTTTCATATTTATAATGATTAAAATTTTGTTAGAACATGTCCCTATGGATGTATATTTGTGATTTATATTATTAACTGTGTTAAAAAGGATCCACTTGTTATACTGTTTGATTAATTTTTATTGTTAATAGTATTGGTAATTGTTATTAATACAAATTATATATATATATATATATATATATATATACATTTTTCTATCATTTTAGCGTCTTTTCAAAATGTATACGTTTTGGCGTCTACTCGAAAACGAAGAGTATATTGAAATTTTATTATAACATTACGTTCTTGTGATTATGTTATTTGTGTTTTGCGTTTTATATTTCAATATACTCTTAATACAAGAAAATAATTTTTGTTGTATAAAACATTGTCATTATGGCATCATTTTATAATTACGACAATAGGGCGTCTTTTCAGTTTCCCGACAATTAAGCGTCTGAAATGTATACTTTTTTCGAATTGTAGCGGTTTTTGCTTCCAGCGACGTTGCCAGTTTTCAACCCCGGGTATTGCACAGTTTACGTTGACGCTTATTTGTTTGTATGAAAGAGTGACTAACTGCAGGCGAATGACCATTATTATTTTCCTTTGTTCACGCGCCAACTTTACATCATAATTTAACTAAATATTTATAAACTGTCAAATATTTATCAACAATTCTTAAACTTCACTATCCAATTCTACTAACCGTGATAATATAATTATTGTGTTTTACGAAGCATGCCAAAGTAGCGTACTGGCCTTTTGAATTATGTAAAGATTGACCACTTGTCATCAAATTAACTAACGGAATTAATGGGCATGTTAATATTTTCTCACATGCATTGATACCGGGTGATAACGTAACTTTGATCTCATTATTAGAGAAATTTCCTATGCATACTGGCTGTCAAAAATAATAAATGTAATACCAATCGTTATGCACTTATACTCATAATATAAAAAATATAATCAGTTATATTTTTGGTCAGTGTTCATTATTATGCATACAGTATTTTGAAGTAATGCTATAAAACATTTATTTGTATCAATTTTGTGGGTAACAAAATTTTATAACTATAGTTTATAGTTCTGTGGTTCTTAATTGTCTATAGTTCTGTTTGGGATTGAGAGAGAGAGAGAGAGAGAGAGAGAGAGAGAGAGAGAGAGAGAGCGATCACAACTCTGCATATATGTACATAATAATAATTACTTCTTGTGTTAGAGATAGATGGAGAGATGGGAGACAAGAGGGTTGTGAGATAGCATAAAATTTATATTAACATTTCCATAATATTAGTTCTATTTGTATTAGAAATAATAGCAAGATGTTGCGAGAAGCAGGCAGGGAGAGAGGGAGAGAGAGAGAGAGAGAGAGAGAGAGAGAGAGAGAGAGAGAGAGAGAGAGAGAGAGAGAGACAGACAGACAGAGGGAGAGATGATATTAAAATGTTTCGGGTTGAGGGTACTAGAAGTCATCGGATACCTGCACTTTTTGTAAGACCAGGAAAAGGTTATTTTATGATACTGTTCATTGACATGTCTATTGATATATAGGCTTGTAGTTTCTCCACGGATTATAAAAGTAGTGACTACATCCAGTGGCTTGAGAGGCATTTTCTTACAGAGAATGCTCACGGCCGCTAATAAATCGAGAAATACTGATACTTATTTCAACAACAATTTCTTCAGTTACTAAAAGCGGTCAGTAAGGCCTTGTTGTTTTTCACATCTAGTTAATATCTTTACATCTCTTTTAATTTTATTTATTTTTTAGATTTTGTCTAACTCACTTGTACGTTAGCTAAATTTATTAACTACAAATTACTGTATATTAAATTTAAAAATTGCGTGTAAAAATAATGAATAGCCGCTAAAAAATCATTAAACAATTCTCCTACAGAAAAACATTTCTCTTCAAATATATTCAATTAAATACGTCTGAAATGTACTAACAGACATTCTGCCGACTCTTCTCCGTACATCACGCTTAATTTTGGACCATTAGTTCTCGATCGTTTGGGTGTGAACGGCAAAATTGCGAGGACATACAAAATTAAGCGAACGATTCACAGGAAAATGTATAACCCATACATTTGGGCAGTGGCACACCCAGGAGGGTTTTGGGGGTTAGAACCTACCGAAAATATGGTAAAAATTGTGTAGTCAACGAATGTACAAATAGTAAGGCTGTAGTAATAAGATAAACTAAAATACAATGTAGGTAAGCTTACCAGACACGAATAAACTGTTCTCATGATATGTAATTGTGTTCGTACTTTTCAAAAACACCGGTTTTCATCAAAAGCATAGAGTTTACTTTATTGCTATATTTTCCGGTTTGGAGAGTGAAATGGATCAATCTGGGTCGCCTGTCGACTTCAGTGCAAAGGAAAGTTATAGGCCTACATAGTCAGAGTCGGAAAATAATTTATAATGTGTAGGCCTACAAGTGTATAAAATCGGAAGATAAGGATATATCAGAAAGAAAGTTACAGGAACGGGTAGCTCAGGCGTGCGGCATGTCTATAATTAGTGTTTCTAGAATTATTAAAGAAACATCATGGTATATGGGTGATATAAAATCTTTCAGGACTCACCATAGAAATGTTCAACAAATGAAATAAAAACTGATCTAAACGATTTCGACAAGTGCACTACTCGACTAATTATTCACCAAAGTCAACCCATATAAGGGTAAAGATCAACATTCAAAAGTAATTTAAACAATTTTAAAGAACAAATTAATTATAATGGTAGTGTTTCCAGTCTGAACCACATTATTCGTCAAATGGGATTTCGACGGAAACGTGCCAAAAGCAATAGGAAACTTTTAAATAGAAAAACGTGACATTGAAATCTTAAGAGTTGATATATAAGAAAATTACAGCAATTCAGAGAAGAACGGTAGTCCATAGTATACACAGATGAAATTTTGGTTTTCACCGTTCAAAATCGGTTACAAAAATTTGGACAGACAATGACGAAAGTGCCTGAAAATTTCAATAAATAAATAAATTCGCCTGCAACATCATTAACAAAAAGGTAGACATGATTAACTGGTTATTGAATCATGGGATACCTTTAGTCCATTTATGTTATAACCTGAGCTCTGTTTAATAGTTAGCCTAAACAAAATAACCCAACATTATTATTATTAGCGGGTGTCCTACAGTCTATGCCGCATCCCTCATTTCGATCGCCATTTCTCCCTATCTTTCCAGTCATCGTCTTCAATAGCTCGACCTCTCATGCATTTCCTAATTCTTGTTTTCCATTGTGTTGTCAGTTTTCCTTTTCTTCTCCTGTTTTGTGGAGTCAATGCTTTCTTTGGCCATCGCTTCTCCTCCATCCTCATTACGTGACCATACCATAGCAACTGTCTGGATTCTATTCTTTCTGCTGTTGTAAATATGCGCCCTGTTTTCCTTCTTATATCTTCGTTTCTAATATGTTGCATTCTAGAAATATTACACGATCTTCTTAAGAAGTCCATTTCCACAGTTTCTATCATCTTTTTCTCTTTACCTGGAAGTTGCTAGCATTCGCAGCCATAAGTTAAATGGGCTCCTCAATAGTTGTGTAGATTGTCAGTTTAGGTTGAAGTTTCATTTTGTTCGACCAAAGTAACGAGTTTAGCAAACGAATAGCCTTTTTTTCCCTGTTGTATCCTATTTTTTATGTAATTCTTTGTTGTTCCATCTTCTGAAATAATAACCCAACATACAAAACTTTTAAAATAATCACTATTTCAGTAAACTATGGACATTCCATTTTACGACTTACACCCTATCACCCGGTTCTTAATCCTAGAACTGATTTGGGCAACTGTGGAAAAGCATGTTAAAACAAAAAAAGTTTATTTTAGTAGACAGTGTTATAAACTTAGCAAAAAAGGAATTTGAGTGTATTTATCTCACACGCTGGACATCAAAATGTGACCACGTCTTGAAAATTTAAAAGAGCATATGAGATCGGACCAAAAAGTGTATAATGTAACTGATCGTTTCTAAATTAATAAGCGATGGGATAACAGCAGTTAAGACAATTTGAGTGATGATAACAGTGAAGGAAATTGACGTACTTATTACGGCAATAAGGTGTGGAAGAATTGACGTAATATTTGTAAGTAATTATGTGCTATATTAATTAAATAGTTTTAGTATAATTTTTTCATTAATGTTGTCTGCCCTGTTATTCATGGTTAATTTACATCTGCTTGTTTTTAAAACACATACACACACACACACACAGAGTCAGTCATTTCACATTCGAGCCTGTTATTGATGTCACTTATACAAACAAATTAAGATGCCAGTGCAATGTTGACTATATATTACTAAAGTTTTCAGAAATCGTAACATGTCTGATAACAAAGTGTTATATACTCCAAAATATACAATGTTTGTTAATGTCTAGACTCGAGTAGGAGATTAGGAGAAACACTGTAACAGACACAACATGACAAGTCACTGTTTACATAATAATTGCAGTACTAAACATTAAACATTTTATAACTCTGGGAAATCTTTGTATGGTCCCTCTGTTGTATCTATTGTTTGTTTCGTCTTACAAAACGTCCATTTGAATTGTGTGTCAAAATCAAAATCAAAACTTGTCACGTACTTTTACGTAGACTTGTCGTTCAGGGAACAGTCTAATATTCAACTGTAGCCTTTCTATTCACGTGTATTACATTGTTCCCGCCTTAACCCCTCTACAATATGCGCAACTGCTTCACGTCTGATTATTTTACTATATTATTGTATTATTATTTCAATAAAGTCACCGTCTACTCATTAAGTAATTTATATTATTCAGTCAGCACATGGAAATTACTAAGCCTTGTGATTATGTGGTTTTTACTCATGATTCCTACAAACATTGTGTGTTGATTCTTACCTGTGCAATATTTATGTGTAAGAAGGACTCTTTTTCAGCATTATAGGTGGCATTATAGATGGAAAATACATGAGTGAAATTCCATGAAGCAAGGATCATTTTTACTTACACTTGCAGCATTGACTCCCAATAAGTTGTGTTGTCGTTCCTCTAGGAAAAAGCAAACCCTGCTTGTTGAGAAAATAATGAGGGAAACCAAAATTGTGCACCTTGTTCGCAAGTTTTCAACCCCCCCTCAAAAAAATCCTGGGTGCCCCTCTTCATTTGCATATGTATGGGTACTCGCGAGATGTAGCCGCGCCACATATCTGCAACTATAGTGGTTCCTGGTTCTATATTATTTAAAATTACACGATTTAGTGTGTTTGCATCGCGTTTATCCACCACCTTTAAGAACCACTTCTTTATTCTCCTGTAAATTCCCCCAAGTACCCACCGAGTTTTGGTTATTCGGTCCCTGTTGTACTTCCTTCAAGTGAACGCACTTTCATCAATTTCAGTATCTCCCGGGCCACCAATTTTTAAGCTGGTATCCATTACCCAGACAGTAAGGATCTCCCTGAACTCGTTTATTAGTTTTCGCGTAGTTTTCCTGTTTATGTCAAGCTCTTTTGAAATGACTGAAATTTGATATTTCAAAATCCAAGCGTGGAATAGGCTACAGATAATGCAGGAACACACGCTGTTCCGAAAAAAGTGTCATCATGTATGTTTTTTGTAGCTCAGCAATTCCGTCTACCACATCCGAAGGTAACGTTTTTTTGTCCATTCACATTTTTTAACATATTACCATCACACTTTACACATTCTATTGAAAACGGAAAAAGATTTCAATCACAAACACATTTTCTGAAACCTTTTTTTAATGAAACACCGAAAATTATTAACACTTTTGTATTCCATTTTAGTAAGATACGGATGTGCACAACTCTGATGAATGAATGTTAAACAAAATTAAATAGATTTAAAGATATAAACATAGAAGTAAAAAAACGACAAGGTCTCACTGGCCGCTTTTAGTAAGTGAAGCAATAGTTGAAACAAGTAACATTTTATCATTTGCGTCATTCTCTGCATGAAAATATCGGGCTGCACGAAAAATGTCTCTCAAGCCACTTTTGGTAGCCACATACGTTTATAACCTTTGGAGAAACCACATGCTATATAACAATAGACATGTCAGAGAACAGTATCATAAAATAACCTTTTCCTGGATTTACAACCAGTGCAGGTATCCGGCGACTTCTAGTATCTTCAACACAAATGTTTCTTTATAATACGAGTAATTATACAAGTAGGTATATAAGTGATAGGTAAATAAATAGACAGGTAGAAAGAGAGAAAAAGAGAGACAGGGGTAGATAGAGAGAATAGTATAGATAGTGTATGTCAGTCTCAATTATCTCATGTTTTTTCGTTTCCCTTTGTTTTTAGTTTAAAGCGAAGGTCTTGTTTCATCACAACTGTCACACAATCTCAGCACACTTTATATTGTATAATACTTTATAATTTATAAAAAATGTGTTACATTGTGTTATAATCATTTATTTAAGTACTAAGTAGGCCTGTAATGTGAGCGCTGATGTTGCTTAGTATAAGTCTATGTAGGCCTACTTGTGCTTCGTATTAGGTTACTAACTAATGATGGCTACATGTTCATAGTAGTTATGTTATATCTAATAATGTGTATTTTATCTTTGTTCTTGCACTACTAATGATGGTCGTAGTGGGCATAGAAGAAACATCTGGAAATTCAGTATTCAATAAATGGTGGCCTAATAGCCCGCATGATAAATGTAACACTACAGTTAATGGGAGTCTTTCAGAATAATATGTGGAGGGACACGACTATCAAAACTCCTCAAGCTGGATTAAAAGCTAGACTGGTAGTCCTAATAGGCCTGAAGGACATGAATTTAAGAACGCTTCGGTTTGTGTTTTTTTTTTTTGTACAGGCGACGAACAATTTTCTTTTTCGCCAGAAAAATTTTGCGAATTACAGTGATGGTACGGAGATCCAGAATTTGAACAATAGTGTAGAGACACCGTATCTTAAAAACAATTCTGTTCTTGTTATGGGCAATGTCTTGCTTCAATGTAAAGCAGTACCAACGACATCTTATAGGGGAAAAAAGTATGAATTGGTTTGAGGCAAAAGGGATAAATTTTCCAGAGGATGGCCTGAAGAATCAATTATTGCATTTATAGGAGACGTACAAGGCAATATTCAGTGAGTATGATGATAATTTAACTTTACTTAAGATAGTTGTGTTAGTGGTTATAATCATAAACAGAATTATCACTGTTGCACACCACTATAGAAAAATTATTCCGATTAGCGCTTTCAAGCTTCTCAGCTCATCGTCAGATCGGAAATCCGTATCACTGTTGCACACCAATATAGAAAAATTGTTCCGATTAGCGCTTTCAAGCTTCTCAGCTCATCATCAGATCGGAAATCCGTCAGATGAGCCGAGAAGCTTGAAAGCGCAAATCGGAATAATTTTTCTGTAGTGGTGTGCAACAGTGATAATTCTGTTTGATAATTTAACTGACGAAAATGAGTGTCTTGTGCGCTGGGTTACTCCATCAATATCACTGTGAAGTCAACCCGATAGAATAAATTAGTACCGAGTACCGTAATGCAACCTGTAGGCAAGAATTATTCGTATAACCTTTTGCGTATAGATTTTTCTTGTGCAATTTAAACAATAAATTACTAACGTGAAGGTCATTGCCATGAAGACATAGCCTAACAATTGTAACATACTTACAAAAATCAGTGTAACACACATTTACTCATGTTGATGAATGCAACACATTTATTGTAATCATCTTTTAATACGCTCTTTATTAATAAAAATAACTCCCAGCCTGACAGGTTTGCCTAAATTTTACATAATATGGTTTGTAGCATCCGCCATTTCGTTTTCCAAAATTTTATATCTTTGTTGACACTTCTAAAATCAAGACAAGTGACTTCATACCTCGTGCATCAAAACTGGTCCAGCCGTTTTAGTTTTACAAGGGAACAAACTAACTAACAAGCATTACAAACTAACAAACAAAATTGTTGTACAAAAGTAATTAAATATGGTTATTTAACAGAATACAAAATTCCTTAAATTATTATAAAATACACATTATAAGATATAACATAACTATTATGAACATGCAGCCATCATTAATTAGTAACCTAATACCGAAGCACAGGTAGGAATTCATAGACTTAGGCCTATATCAAGTAACATCAGTGCACTCATTACAGGCCTACTTAGTACTTAAATAAACGATTATAACGCAATGTAACACATTTGTTATAAATTATAAAGTACTCAAGTAAATATTATAAAAAGTAATATAGTAGTTACCAAAAAGAAACTTCTGTGAACTGTACAAACGTAACGTATTGTGTCGTATTATATGTAGCCTGCTGCTGCGCGTTTAATTGATGCTCTATGCAAATTATGTCATGTGACTTCTAAATAATGAAGTATGGTAAAAAATGTATACAGCTGCCCTCCGTCACTGTACCTCTCTCTCATTTTCTTACTCTCACTCACTCCCCCCTCTCCCTCTCACACACACACACACACACACACACACACACACACACACACACACACACACACACACACACACACACACACACACACACACACACTCTCTCTCTCTCTCCTTATTCGTTTTATTTCTTTTCCTCATTTTTGTTCAAGAATGTGCCAAGGAACTTAAGTGCATTTACACCTGTCGGACAACCCTAAGGGTGCCTCTGTAAAAACCATAAAATTTCTCAAGTGTTTATGAAGTATGAAGGACACTAGCCTTTTCTACAAACGTATGCACATTTTAATCTGGGTTGTGGCATCGGGAACTCAGAAATGGTTAATACACGTCAGCCACTGCTGTGTATAGTGATAATGTGTTGTGTCTATTCAGCGTAACACCACAGGTCTCCCGCACAGAGATAAGATTTCTCATTCATCTGAATCCCGCCAAGAGTATTCAAGGTCAAATAACATTGCTAATGTGTAATGGCACAGCCATGTATTTTTACAAAATGTACTACTGTTTTGGCTGACACATATATACAGATCTTTCCACCAAATAAAAATAAACAACAGTGTTATTTAGACAAAGTAAAGAACAAGTTTCTCTTTCATTATATCTTCGTTTACAAATTTCCACAGCAACTAAATGTGCAGTGTCATTATAGGCTAATTGATATTTTTAAAAATACGAGAGAAAAATTATAAATAATGTGAGCGAAATATAGGTTTTCTGTTAGAGCATTCCATTACAAATTTATTCTGTATAAATACGCAAAATTAAAATTTTTTGGAAGGCACTTTTGATGTTTTTTTCTCCGGTGCTTGCTTGCGACAGTTTGGTAACTAATATGTCTCCTGAATATGTTACTTGCTTATCGCACGGCAATGCGATAGTGGGGTTGCCACCTTCGGGGTTAACGTCCAGCCCGATTTCTGTAGGTTGTCTCACATAAACTGTCTATGTTATCATACTAAAGAGACCAGATTTCCCTGTACACAATAGTACAACCCATTAAATCCAACTTGATTCGCGCCTGTAATATTCCAAAGATAAGACAATCCAGAATCATTTCCCTTACGCCTCAACTTAGTACTGTTGGCTACTATTGATCTCCAAAGAATATTTATCGACCTTCCGGTCTAAATCCATACGGTTGAGGATCAGAAGGGTAACGGGTAACCTCTTGTAAGATATGGCACTTCATCACGGAGAACCGTCTTGGCTGGAGAGAGGCTGAAGGCTTCTTTGAGAGCTAACATTACTTCATCCAACACTAAGAATTTGAGGACCAGTGCCTAGTTAATCCGGTACAACGAGTACCCAACCCAATTTTTAATCAGCGAGTAAAGAAACACGCTTGAAGTTCTACAAGGTGACTCTTCCTTGTCTATGGGTTTGAGAATTCTGACTCATAAGAACGAATTCCCAGAGCAGTCGTTTTCAGGCGGTCTCAGACGCGTGATATTATATATTCTTCACAAATGCTGATCGCAAAAGAAATCGCAATGTACGGCAGGAACTGAATATTATATGTATATTTGATAGGACTGCCCATTATAGGCTAAAATGGTTGAAACTTTTCACCGAAGCGATGACTGAACCATTCTCAAACAACTATTAAAAATTGTAAGCAGAAATCGACGGAGAGGTGTGGGGCGTCCCAAGAAGCATTGGAATAACCAGCTCTAGTCTATCTGCTTGGGCCCGGAACAAACTACTTTTGTATAACCCTTGCTGATCATGATGATGGTTATTACTTTTGACGTTTGCTTTTCCTCTAATTTATGTAATGGTAAATGAGTTTAGTGAAGATATTGTAACATAACAAAATGTTACCTAACCTAAATGTATGTTATCAGATTTTATAAGGACAAAACAACAATGTAAATAGGAATGTAATAGTAAAAATAACCAAGAAAGGAGAAACCAAGAAAGAAGAATGAAGCAGAAGTGCCACATGAAACAGTAACCCAAAGGCTGTTTGACACTACAACTAGACTAAGACTAAGACAAACTGATGGACAGAGTAAATTTACATTCAGCTGTCAATCCAGTCAGTAGTTGATGTAAACCGAATGTTATATGTAAATAAAAAATGAATTAATAAGCAGTTAAATACTGTGAAATCAGAATTAGCATTTTGCTGATAATAAATTTGACAATGACTAGTAAATTATGAATGCCAAAACTAAAATTAACAATGGCTACATAGTGAGAACAAAGATGTATTTCAGCATCAAATATACTTGTGAGAAAAGAGAACTATTTATAAGAGAGAATCTTATACAAATAAGATACCTCCACAAATTACCGAATTGAGAACCAATAAGTGTTATTAAGGCAAAATCCCAATATAGGCGATATGTCTTAACAACGCTTAGACCAAACATTAGTCAGTAAATTGACTATTGAGAATTAACACAAGTGTAAATTAAAATACACCAAACAATGGTTATGTCCTGACATAACAAAAAACATTATTAAAACAATAGGTTTAATCATAATTTTAATTGTTAAACAGTAGATTAGAACGAGTTAGCATAAAACAAAATGTCATAGTAAGTAGGATCATTCATTACAATGTATAGAGTTTAGGTGTACACATAATGTTCAGTAAAAATGTCAGTACAGAATTAATGGTGTTCGCACATAAACATTTGAATAATAAAATGATATGTGAACACAAACAATATTAACCAAAAGTGTAAAATCAGCGACTCAGAAAAAGCAGACGACAGTGAAAGTGATGTACCCGAACATTGGTTTTATAACAATGTCGGTCAAAGTGAAAGTAATTCGATATCGAGTGATATCAAATTAAAGAAGAAAAAACGATCTTTAATTTGATAATGATATCAACCCAATCGCAACTGTATTTAGTGCGGGAGAGATGTTAGCATCATTTTCAAAATATGCATCAGAAAACTGTTTATGAATAACAACAACAATGACAGCTATCTGTCACCTCAGCGTTTGACGGTTAGAAAAGACCGTTATCAACTGCCAAAAAATGATACGTCATACTGTCACACCTGCCAGAGCCAATCAGAAAATTAGTTAGTAATTAACATTTTTACCTAAGACCGATCAAAGAACGGGGTATATAAGAACGAAGCAGCCAATTTTGAGGCAGACTCTTACCAACCAGTATATAGCACAGACGTGCGCCCGTCATCTCTACATTTTTAACAACTATTAGCGTCATCTACATATTACATCGAAACAAATAGTTCAACACCAAGAAACGACTACTTCAAGTTCATCTACAGCAAACAACAGTGATTAAGTGCAGTATCATTTTAATATCGTGCGGGAAATAATGAACAGGAATAATTAATTGTTATCATTCACGATCCATTTTAATCAGAAGAGGATCGCATTATTCTGTTCTTGTGCGAGTGTAGTGCCAAAACCCAGTAATCACTATAATCCGATTACTGAAGTGATTAATAAGTTTTAATTAAATAATTAAAACTCAAAAGGTAACAGTGCAATTATTATTAATTTTTATCTGAGCGCCATAACCTGTATTTTTTTTTTCAACACTGGTCTGTACTGACGCAATACACAGAAACATTTCAAGATTACACCACGTCTCAATTTATTATACAAATTTGTTATTATTAATTAAGCTATATGTTAGTTGTAAGGGTTCTCACTTGATAAACTTTGTCAATCAAAAAGCAAGCGTTGATGAACGCGCGATCTTTCAACAGATCATTTTTATTTTGTTTACTTTACGAAAGTAACCTAAAAACTTTGTTGATCAATTTTATATCAAAAAGATTATTGGATATTGTGTAGGCATAATTGTTTTTTTCGTGTCTCAAAGAATTCACATCTGAGATTTTCATAATTTTAATGTTAAAAATAAATAACATCTGGACTTAGCCAGATTTATAATTCATGTTCTGAGCAAGCCGTATAAGGCATATAATAACTGACTTATAATTGTACAACTTTGTATGTTTGCATTATATTTGTTTTTGAATTCTCTATGAGGGTGTAAATAAACCCATTATTAACAGCATCACTTGATTTGATTTATTTCTATAGGATAATTAAATATTTTATTAAAAAACTTAAACAACCTTCTGTTGTGTTTAATATTTTGGAATAACATTGCCAAAAGGTGACACACAATTATTTTAAATTTTCTAATCATTCAGTAATTCTATGTGTGGGTTTTACACGGGATTTTCCCTGAATAAATCCGTGTGGCGCCCACTAATTAATAAATAAGGTAATCTAACCTTGCAACCAAAGTGAGTTGGTGTTTGTAAACTGAGTTGACAGTTTAGTGAACTTCTAGTAAACACGACCAGGTACGTAAAAGTATATTCTTGTTTGTGATATTGTCCAGACATTACGAGACGTGACACACTCAGACTACCTGCAATCTGGAGAAGAAGTTTTACTGCCAGTTTCAACCAGACGATAACCATTATCAAGCAACCAACTGCTGTACTTTACGTTTCAACTTAAGCTAATTTAGCATTTAATTATTATCAATCTCACTATTTTATTTATTTAATATAAGGGAATTCTTTTTAAACAAGTATAATTAAACCATTGTAAACACACTGTGAGTAACTTTGAATGTTTCATTTTAAATTACTTTACTACATTAGTAACCTTCAATTAGAAACAACTATTTCAAACTTTGACATAATTCAAAAGAATCTTTCACACATCATTGAACTTTGTTTAAACAAGATCTTTAATATTTTAAACACGAACATAAATTTAAATAACAACACTTTTATTTTATTGCAAGTTAACGTAAACACCGTATTCGATCGATTTATTTACAGAATAAACATAAATTTTAAACACACCCTATATCGTTTACTTATAAATTGGCTGGCCCAACAGTGTGGCTTTTAAACGTAATTAAACGGAATTTAAACTCTAATTTAACAACAATTAAACACACCGAATTTCGTTTACTTATAAATTGGCGCACCAACTAGTGTGGCTTAAAAAAAAATACTAAATAAAAATATTTTTTATATTTTATATCAGCCCGGTAGACACGAAAAAATTAACATGCCGCACACCCACCAATACGATACGAGATATAAGGACAGTAGGGTAGAAGAAATACAACGGGATATAGAGACTTCTGAAGCACAACCTGTACATGAGATGGAAGTGATTACTATAAATAATATCGAAACTAGTACCGACGAAATACCTCATGTAGAACCAGAGATGGAAATAATAGTCAGCGACCGACCAGACGGACCATCCGAAGAAGCAAGATGGGATCACATGATGAGAATGATGATGGAACAATTCGGACAGGTTAAGGAAGATAGTCGAACTTTAAGGGAAGATGGTAGGAAATCCCGGGAAGAAAATCAAAGGAATATCGAGGTATTAAATAGAAATATAGAGTCAATAAAGGAGGACCATCGGGACTTAAATAGAAATATGGAATCACTTAGTAAAAATATGGAATCGTTGAAAGAGGACCTAAATAAAAGGATTGACAATACTCATAAGTCCATGGACGCGCTGAACAATAAAATCGACGATAACAGTCAAGCCATCAGAGAAGAATTGAACACCGCCTTAATGAAAATTAGCCAGAAAATGGATGAAATGAATAACCGGAAGTGGAGAGAAGAACGGAAGGTATCTGAAGACGAAAACATGGAACAAATGAGTCCAGAGCCTGAGAATAGTGAAGAAGGAAAGGACGACAACGACTCAGAGATAGAAGAAGTACCAAATGATGAAACCATGGAAGAATTAAGTCTACAATTCGAAGACACTGATAAACAAACTGAGAACAAAAAAGACTCGAAAGCATTGGTGCCTGAGGATACACACCATAGGAATGAAGAGAATATTCAGCATAAGGAAGCCATCATTAAAAATGTAAGGAACAAGACAATTAAGAAAACAGGAGAGAAAGAGACAAAGATAAAAGGAATAATACGCTCTAGAAAGACAAGGATTACAAAGGAAATATTAGAGATGACTAGGAGTGGATTAATTAACTTCGTGGACAACCCAATTATTCGTCATAGAGCAAGAATCAACCGTAAGAAATATGAACAGGACTTCATGAAAATATTAAAAGTAAATCACCATAAAACCGTGGGTAAAAAATTAAATAAGAATCCAATTAAATTAAAAATACCAATAAATGAAATACACCAAATAAGGTCAATTGATTCCGTAATAAATAACCAACCATTAAACTATTTAATTGATAACCCAGATAACGGAACGATTAAGACAATGTTACACGCCAGTGACTATGTTCTGAAGGAGAAGATTATAAACAATGAGGTATTTAAAGTGAATATTCCTAAAAGAAGGATGCTTCACAAGGAGAAGGAAAATGATCAAGAACAACTGGACCAGCTTATTGAAGGGTACGCCCAAAGAATAAGGGAAATGCGGAAGAAGAGGGACCAAGCGATGAAAGAGTCCAACCAGGAACTGAACAAAGGTCAACCCGGATTAAAAGAAGGGGCAGACATCAATAATAGCCAAGGCCCAGAGTACAATGAACACAGGAATACCAGAGATGATGAAAGGAAGAAGGCAAGGAAACGGGGAGCCAACGACTATCTGGTAGCCGCCAAATGGAAGAACCGCCTGATAGGAAGGTATCTCCAAGACCACTAGTACTGAACATATGTAAGGTATCCCGAAAATGTAATATTAGCAATAGAGTGGAAGAGCACAAATAACCCCATGAATATCGACTATAAAAAAAAAAATAATTACTATTAAGAACGGATAATACTGTATGTAGAAATAAGTAACATTCATCACCCGAACGTTTAGGGTATAAATAGAAAAATATATGTCTAAAAACCATTACTGTAAATAAACTCATTTAATGTTAAACTACAAGTTGTTGAAGGTAACTAATTGACTATAACTAATCAATTTGCCCTAGCGAGTTACAAAAGTGTGTAGAATTAAGATATAAGCCAAACTATTTGTTACTGATGAAAAAGAACCAGATCTATCACACCAAGGGATAGAAAATTATGTAATGTCAACTAAATGATTTAATTGGAAAAGGGACATCTATTATGTCACAAAGAGCCAGTAGTGGCATATAACTACAATTACTATACTATACCTAGAGAAAAAATGTGTACCCAAATGAATATTCTATGTAACCTAATGTTTATAAAATGATTATTGTATACCTCTCATAAAACACAAATGTTAAATTAAAAATCGTCCAGAATAAAGGTTCACCCAACTAACCTTTGAAGGAGTAGAGAGGCAGTATAACAAAGTGTGTAAAATAAAAGAAGGACATTATTATGGAATGTAAGGAAAGAAAAAAAAAATGTTTGTAAAACAAACCATGTAAAACCCAAGAATGTCTATGAAATTACATATTAGTATGTTATTATATTGTCAAATGAAATTGTATTTATAGAATATTGTATAGTATATAAAATCATCCAGAATAAGTGAAAACACCATCACTTGAAGGAGTAGAGAAGAAAAATAACAAAGAGTGTTAATTGTAAAGATAACTATTGTTATAATGGAATGAAAGGAAAGAAAAATGTTTGTCAATTATCAAATATTGTACATCAGCAGAATATGTCAGAGAACATCAAACAAACCACCATTTAGTATACAAACAATGTAAGCCCTGATAATTCAGGATGAATATAACTTGTTAAGAGAGATTTAATGAACTATTGTGAAAACAAAAATATTGTAGACTCTAGATAGAACAAACCAAATGCATAAGTACTATAAGCATCAAAATAAGTGTATAATCTTAAGAATATTCAAGCGAACCAAAGCAAATGGTCAACTAGTACAAAAAAGTAACTATATAGCTGATAAAAGCATAGCTAAAAATATCAAGTCTAAAAGAAATAATTACCTGTAGGAAAGAAAGTATGTTAGCAAGTATAAAGATGGAAATGTGATCTAAATAAAAACCTCTGATACCTTGAATATTAAAGTGAATATATTATATTATTGAATATGAATGATATGTGATATTTTTTTTGAGTTGTGATAGTGCAACTATTGCCAGGTGCAATGTTTATTTTTTTCTCAGACAGAGAAGAGTAATGCCTCTGAATCTGAGAATGTGTAGTGAGGAACGGCAGAGGATGTTAGCCATAGTGAGCCACCCTGATTCCGAAACCTCTACAACAGTTAGGGAATTATATTATATTAATGTATCAAGGAATATTATGGAAGAATCTGTGAGGTATGAATTATAATAACCATTAATATAATCACGAATGCAAAGATATGTGATAAGAAAGTAGAATGTGAATAAGACAGGAAATTGTTAACTTAAGAAACGAGATCTATTGTAGTTAAATGACTTAGAAAGTAAGCGACTTGAAAATACTAGTAAGTTAAGAATTGTATCACTAGATAAAAAACCAAGCTAGAGTAATACACCAATAGTATGTTTAAGAAATCAAAGAGTACAAGAAAAAAAAAACTATAGAAGTATACTAAGAAACTGACATGAATTGATAATTTTACAAAAAAATAAATTTTTCTCAAATGATCAATTTTAAAGAGGGTGTATATGTAACATAACAAAATGTTACCTAACCTAAATGTATGTTATCAGATTTTATAACGACAAAACAACAATGTAAATAGGAATGTAATAGTAAAAATAACCAAGAAAGGAGAAACCAAGATAGAAGAATGAAGCAGAAGTGCCACATGAAACAGTAACCCAAAGGCTGTTTGACACTACAACTAGACTAAGACTAAGACAAACTGATGGACAGAGTAAATTTACATTCAGCTGTCAATCCAGTCAGTAGTTGATGTAAACCGAATGTTATATGTAAATAAAAAATGAATTAATAAGCAGTTAAATACTGTGAAATCAGAATTAGCATTTTGCTGATAATAAATTTGACAATGACTAGTAAATTATGAATGCCAAAACTAAAATTAACAATGGCTACATAGTGAGAACAAAGATGTATTTCAGCATCAAATATACTTGTGAGAAAAGAGAACTATTTATAAGAGAGAATCTTATACAAATAAGATACCTCCACAAATTACCGAATTGAGAACCAATAAGTGTTATTAAGGCAAAATCCCAATATAGGCGATATGTCTTAACAACGCTTAGACCAAACATTAGTCAGTAAATTGACTATTGAGAATTAACACAAGTGTAAATTAAAATACACCAAACAATGGTTATGCCCTGACATAACAAAAAACATTATTAAAACAATAGGTTTAATCATAATTTTAATTGTTAAACAGTAGATTAGAACGAGTTAGCATAAAACAAAATGTCATAGTAAGTAGGATCATTCATTACAATGTATAGAGTTTAGGTGTACACATAATGTTCAGTAAAAATGTCAGTACAGAATTAATGGTGTTCGCACATAAACATTTGAATAATAAAATGATATGTGAACACAAACAATATTAACCAAAAGTGTAAAATCAGCGACTCAGAAAAAGCAGACGACAGTGAAAGTGATGTACCCGAACATTGGTTTTATAACAATGTCGGTCAAAGTGAAAGTAATTCGATATCGAGTGATATCAAATTAAAGAAGAAAAAACGATCTTTAATTTGATAATGATATCAACCCAATCGCAACTGTATTTAGTGCGGGAGAGATGTTAGCATCATTTTCAAAATATGCATCAGAAAACTGTTTATGAATAACAACAACAATGACAGCTATCTGTCACCTCAGCGTTTGACGGTTAGAAAAGACCGTTATCAACTGCCAAAAAATGATACGTCATACTGTCACACCTGCCAGAGCCAATCAGAAAATTAGTTAGTAATTAACATTTTTACCTAAGACCGATCAAAGAACGGGGTATATAAGAACGAAGCAGCCAATTTTGAGGCAGACTCTTACCAACCAGTATATAGCACAGACGTGCGCCCGTCATCTCTACATTTTTAACAACTATTAGCGTCATCTACATATTACATCGAAACAAATAGTTCAACACCAAGAAACGACTACTTCAAGTTCATCTACAGCAAACAACAGTGATTAAGTGCAGTATCATTTTAATATCGTGCGGGAAATAATGAACAGGAATAATTAATTGTTATCATTCACGATCCATTTTAATCAGAAGAGGATCGCATTATTCTGTTCTTGTGCGAGTGTAGTGCCAAAACCCAGTAATCACTATAATCCGATTACTGAAGTGATTAATAAGTTTTAATTAAATAATTAAAACTCAAAAGGTAACAGTGCAATTATTATTAATTTTTATCTGAGCGCCATAACCTGTATTTTTTTTTTCAACACTGGTCTGTACTGACGCAATACACAGAAACATTTCAAGATTACACCACGTCTCAATTTATTATACAAATTTGTTATTATTAATTAAGCTATATGTTAGTTGTAAGGGTTCTCACTTGATAAACTTTGTCAATCAAAAAGCAAGCGTTGATGAACGCGCGATCTTTCAACAGATCATTTTTATTTTGTTTACTTTACGAAAGTAACCTAAAAACTTTGTTGATCAATTTTATATCAAAAAGATTATTGGATATTGTGTAGGCATAATTGTTTTTTTCGTGTCTCAAAGAATTCACATCTGAGATTTTCATAATTTTAATGTTAAAAATAAATAACATCTGGACTTAGCCAGATTTATAATTCATGTTCTGAGCAAGCCGTATAAGGCATATAATAACTGACTTATAATTGTACAACTTTGTATGTTTGCATTATATTTGTTTTTGAATTCTCTATGAGGGTGTAAATAAACCCATTATTAACAGCATCACTTGATTTGATTTATTTCTATAGGATAATTAAATATTTTATTAAAAAACTTAAACAACCTTCTGTTGTGTTTAATATTTTGGAATAACATTGCCAAAAGGTGACACACAATTATTTTAAATTTTCTAATCATTCAGTAATTCTATGTGTGGGTTTTACACGGGATTTTCCCTGAATAAATCCGTGTGGCGCCCACTAATTAATAAATAAGGTAATCTAACCTTGCAACCAAAGTGAGTTGGTGTTTGTAAACTGAGTTGACAGTTTAGTGAACTTCTAGTAAACACGACCAGGTACGTAAAAGTATATTCTTGTTTGTGATATTGTCCAGACATTACGAGACGTGACACACTCAGACTACCTGCAATCTGGAGAAGAAGTTTTACTGCCAGTTTCAACCAGACGATAACCATTATCAAGCAACCAACTGCTGTACTTTACGTTTCAACTTAAGCTAATTTAGCATTTAATTATTATCAATCTCACTATTTTATTTATTTAATATAAGGGAATTCTTTTTAAACAAGTATAATTAAACCATTGTAAACACACTGTGAGTAACTTTGAATGTTTCATTTTAAATTACTTTACTACATTAGTAACCTTCAATTAGAAACAACTATTTCAAACTTTGACATAATTCAAAAGAATCTTTCACACATCATTGAACTTTGTTTAAACAAGATCTTTAATATTTTAAACACGAACATAAATTTAAATAACAACACTTTTATTTTATTGCAAGTTAACGTAAACACCGTATTCGATCGATTTATTTACAGAATAAACATAAATTTTAAACACACCCTATATCGTTTACTTATAAATTGGCTGGCCCAACAGTGTGGCTTTTAAACGTAATTAAACGGAATTTAAACTCTAATTTAACAACAATTAAACACACCGAATTTCGTTTACTTATAAATTGGCGCACCAACTAGTGTGGCTTAAAAAAAAATACTAAATAAAAATATTTTTTATATTTTATATCAGCCCGGTAGACACGAAAAAATTAACATGCCGCACACCCACCAATACGATACGAGATATAAGGACAGTAGGGTAGAAGAAATACAACGGGATATAGAGACTTCTGAAGCACAACCTGTACATGAGATGGAAGTGATTACTATAAATAATATCGAAACTAGTACCGACGAAATACCTCATGTAGAACCAGAGATGGAAATAATAGTCAGCGACCGACCAGACGGACCATCCGAAGAAGCAAGATGGGATCACATGATGAGAATGATGATGGAACAATTCGGACAGGTTAAGGAAGATAGTCGAACTTTAAGGGAAGATGGTAGGAAATCCCGGGAAGAAAATCAAAGGAATATCGAGGTATTAAATAGAAATATAGAGTCAATAAAGGAGGACCATTGGGACTTAAATAGAAATATGGAATCACTTAGTAAAAATATGGAATCGTTGAAAGAGGACCTAAATAAAAGGATTGACAATACTCATAAGTCCATGGACGCGCTGAACAATAAAATCGACGATAACAGTCAAGCCATCAGAGAAGAATTGAACACCGCCTTAATGAAAATTAGCCAGAAAATGGATGAAATGAATAACCGGAAGTGGAGAGAAGAACGGAAGGTATCTGAAGACGAAAACATGGAACAAATGAGTCCAGAGCCTGAGAATAGTGAAGAAGGAAAGGACGACAACGACTCAGAGATAGAAGAAGTACCAAATGATGAAACCATGGAAGAATTAAGTCTACAATTCGAAGACACTGATAAACAAACTGAGAACAAAAAAGACTCGAAAGCATTGGTGCCTGAGGATACACACCATAGGAATGAAGAGAATATTCAGCATAAGGAAGCCATCATTAAAAATGTAAGGAACAAGACAATTAAGAAAACAGGAGAGAAAGAGACAAAGATAAAAGGAATAATACGCTCTAGAAAGACAAGGATTACAAAGGAAATATTAGAGATGACTAGGAGTGGATTAATTAACTTCGTGGACAACCCAATTATTCGTCATAGAGCAAGAATCAACCGTAAGAAATATGAACAGGACTTCATGAAAATATTAAAAGTAAATCACCATAAAACCGTGGGTAAAAAATTAAATAAGAATCCAATTAAATTAAAAATACCAATAAATGAAATACACCAAATAAGGTCAATTGATTCCGTAATAAATAACCAACCATTAAACTATTTAATTGATAACCCAGATAACGGAACGATTAAGACAATGTTACACGCCAGTGACTATGTTCTGAAGGAGAAGATTATAAACAATGAGGTATTTAAAGTGAATATTCCTAAAAGAAGGATGCTTCACAAGGAGAAGGAAAATGATCAAGAACAACTGGACCAGCTTATTGAAGGGTACGCCCAAAGAATAAGGGAAATGCGGAAGAAGAGGGACCAAGCGATGAAAGAGTCCAACCAGGAACTGAACAAAGGTCAACCCGGATTAAAAGAAGGGGCAGACATCAATAATAGCCAAGGCCCAGAGTACAATGAACACAGGAATACCAGAGATGATGAAAGGAAGAAGGCAAGGAAACGGGGAGCCAACGACTATCTGGTAGCCGCCAAATGGAAGAACCGCCTGATAGGAAGGTATCTCCAAGACCACTAGTACTGAACATATGTAAGGTATCCCGAAAATGTAATATTAGCAATAGAGTGGAAGAGCACAAATAACCCCATGAATATCGACTATAAAAAAAAAAATAATTACTATTAAGAACGGATAATACTGTATGTAGAAATAAGTAACATTCATCACCCGAACGTTTAGGGTATAAATAGAAAAATATATGTCTAAAAACCATTACTGTAAATAAACTCATTTAATGTTAAACTACAAGTTGTTGAAGGTAACTAATTGACTATAACTAATCAATTTGCCCTAGCGAGTTACAAAAGTGTGTAGAATTAAGATATAAGCCAAACTATTTGTTACTGATGAAAAAGAACCAGATCTATCACACCAAGGGATAGAAAATTATGTAATGTCAACTAAATGATTTAATTGGAAAAGGGACATCTATTATGTCACAAAGAGCCAGTAGTGGCATATAACTACAATTACTATACTATACCTAGAGAAAAAATGTGTACCCAAATGAATATTCTATGTAACCTAATGTTTATAAAATGATTATTGTATACCTCTCATAAAACACAAATGTTAAATTAAAAATCGTCCAGAATAAAGGTTCACCCAACTAACCTTTGAAGGAGTAGAGAGGCAGTATAACAAAGTGTGTAAAATAAAAGAAGGACATTATTATGGAATGTAAGGAAAGAAAAAAAAAATGTTTGTAAAACAAACCATGTAAAACCCAAGAATGTCTATGAAATTACATATTAGTATGTTATTATATTGTCAAATGAAATTGTATTTATAGAATATTGTATAGTATATAAAATCATCCAGAATAAGTGAAAACACCATCACTTGAAGGAGTAGAGAAGAAAAATAACAAAGAGTGTTAATTGTAAAGATAACTATTGTTATAATGGAATGAAAGGAAAGAAAAATGTTTGTCAATTATCAAATATTGTACATCAGCAGAATATGTCAGAGAACATCAAACAAACCACCATTTAGTATACAAACAATGTAAGCCCTGATAATTCAGGATGAATATAACTTGTTAAGAGAGATTTAATGAACTATTGTGAAAACAAAAATATTGTAGACTCTAGATAGAACAAACCAAATGCATAAGTACTATAAGCATCAAAATAAGTGTATAATCTTAAGAATATTCAAGCGAACCAAAGCAAATGGTCAACTAGTACAAAAAAGTAACTATATAGCTGATAAAAGCATAGCTAAAAATATCAAGTCTAAAAGAAATAATTACCTGTAGGAAAGAAAGTATGTTAGCAAGTATAAAGATGGAAATGTGATCTAAATAAAAACCTCTGATACCTTGAATATTAAAGTGAATATATTATATTATTGAATATGAATGATATGTGATATTTTTTTTGAGTTGTGATAGTGCAACTATTGCCAGGTGCAATGTTTATTTTTTTCTCAGACAGAGAAGAGTAATGCCTCTGAATCTGAGAATGTGTAGTGAGGAACGGCAGAGGATGTTAGCCATAGTGAGCCACCCTGATTCCGAAACCTCTACAACAGTTAGGGAATTATATTATATTAATGTATCAAGGAATATTATGGAAGAATCTGTGAGGTATGAATTATAATAACCATTAATATAATCACGAATGCAAAGATATGTGATAAGAAAGTAGAATGTGAATAAGACAGGAAATTGTTAACTTAAGAAACGAGATCTATTGTAGTTAAATGACTTAGAAAGTAAGCGACTTGAAAATACTAGTAAGTTAAGAATTGTATCACTAGATAAAAAACCAAGCTAGAGTAATACACCAATAGTATGTTTAAGAAATCAAAGAGTACAAGAAAAAAAAAAACTATAGAAGTATACTAAGAAACTGACATGAATTGATAATTTTACAAAAAAATAAATTTTTCTCAAATGATCAATTTTAAAGAGGGTGTATATGTAACATAACAAAATGTTACCTAACCTAAATGTATGTTATCAGATTTTATAAGGACAAAACAACAATGTAAATAGGAATGTAATAGTAAAAATAACCAAGAAAGGAGAAACCAAGAAAGAAGAATGAAGCAGAAGTGCCACATGAAACAGTAACCCAAAGGCTGTTTGACACTACAACTAGACTAAGACTAAGACAAACTGATGGACAGAGTAAATTTACATTCAGCTGTCAATCCAGTCAGTAGTTGATGTAAACCGAATGTTATATGTAAATAAAAAATGAATTAATAAGCAGTTAAATACTGTGAAATCAGAATTAGCATTTTGCTGATAATAAATTTGACAATGACTAGTAAATTATGAATGCCAAAACTAAAATTAACAATGGCTACATAGTGAGAACAAAGATGTATTTCAGCATCAAATATACTTGTGAGAAAAGAGAACTATTTATAAGAGAGAATCTTATACAAATAAGATACCTCCACAAATTACCGAATTGAGAACCAATAAGTGTTATTAAGGCAAAATCCCAATATAGGCGATATGTCTTAACAACGCTTAGACCAAACATTAGTCAGTAAATTGACTATTGAGAATTAACACAAGTGTAAATTAAAATACACCAAACAATGGTTATGCCCTGACATAACAAAAAACATTATTAAAACAATAGGTTTAATCATAATTTTAATTGTTAAACAGTAGATTAGAACGAGTTAGCATAAAACAAAATGTCATAGTAAGTAGGATCATTCATTACAATGTATAGAGTTTAGGTGTACACATAATGTTCAGTAAAAATGTCAGTACAGAATTAATGGTGTTCGCACATAAACATTTGAATAATAAAATGATATGTGAACACAAACAATATTAACCAAAAGTGTAAAATCAGCGACTCAGAAAAAGCAGACGACAGTGAAAGTGATGTACCCGAACATTGGTTTTATAACAATGTCGGTCAAAGTGAAAGTAATTCGATATCGAGTGATATCAAATTAAAGAAGAAAAAACGATCTTTAATTTGATAATGATATCAACCCAATCGCAACTGTATTTAGTGCGGGAGAGATGTTAGCATCATTTTCAAAATATGCATCAGAAAACTGTTTATGAATAACAACAACAATGACAGCTATCTGTCACCTCAGCGTTTGACGGTTAGAAAAGACCGTTATCAACTGCCAAAAAATGATACGTCATACTGTCACACCTGCCAGAGCCAATCAGAAAATTAGTTAGTAATTAACATTTTTACCTAAGACCGATCAAAGAACGGGGTATATAAGAACGAAGCAGCCAATTTTGAGGCAGACTCTTACCAACCAGTATATAGCACAGACGTGCGCCCGTCATCTCTACATTTTTAACAACTATTAGCGTCATCTACATATTACATCGAAACAAATAGTTCAACACCAAGAAACGACTACTTCAAGTTCATCTACAGCAAACAACAGTGATTAAGTGCAGTATCATTTTAATATCGTGCGGGAAATAATGAACAGGAATAATTAATTGTTATCATTCACGATCCATTTTAATCAGAAGAGGATCGCATTATTCTGTTCTTGTGCGAGTGTAGTGCCAAAACCCAGTAATCACTATAATCCGATTACTGAAGTGATTAATAAGTTTTAATTAAATAATTAAAACTCAAAAGGTAACAGTGCAATTATTATTAATTTTTATCTGAGCGCCATAACCTGTATTTTTTTTTTCAACACTGGTCTGTACTGACGCAATACACAGAAACATTTCAAGATTACACCACGTCTCAATTTATTATACAAATTTGTTATTATTAATTAAGCTATATGTTAGTTGTAAGGGTTCTCACTTGATAAACTTTGTCAATCAAAAAGCAAGCGTTGATGAACGCGCGATCTTTCAACAGATCATTTTTATTTTGTTTACTTTACGAAAGTAACCTAAAAACTTTGTTGATCAATTTTATATCAAAAAGATTATTGGATATTGTGTAGGCATAATTGTTTTTTTCGTGTCTCAAAGAATTCACATCTGAGATTTTCATAATTTTAATGTTAAAAATAAATAACATCTGGACTTAGCCAGATTTATAATTCATGTTCTGAGCAAGCCGTATAAGGCATATAATAACTGACTTATAATTGTACAACTTTGTATGTTTGCATTATATTTGTTTTTGAATTCTCTATGAGGGTGTAAATAAACCCATTATTAACAGCATCACTTGATTTGATTTATTTCTATAGGATAATTAAATATTTTATTAAAAAACTTAAACAACCTTCTGTTGTGTTTAATATTTTGGAATAACATTGCCAAAAGGTGACACACAATTATTTTAAATTTTCTAATCATTCAGTAATTCTATGTGTGGGTTTTACACGGGATTTTCCCTGAATAAATCCGTGTGGCACCCACTAATTAATAAATAAGGTAATCTAACCTTGCAACCAAAGTGAGTTGGTGTTTGTAAACTGAGTTGACAGTTTAGTGAACTTCTAGTAAACACGACCAGGTACGTAAAAGTATATTCTTGTTTGTGATATTGTCCAGACATTACGAGACATGACACACTCAGACTACCTGCAATCTGGAGAAGAAGTTTTACTGCCAGTTTCAACCAGACGATAACCATTATCAAGCAACCAACTGCTGTACTTTACGTTTCAACTTAAGCTAATTTAGCATTTAATTATTATCAATCTCACTATTTTATTTATTTAATATAAGGGAATTCTTTTTAAACAAGTATAATTAAACCATTGTAAACACACTGTGAGTAACTTTGAATGTTTCATTTTAAATTACTTTACTACATTAGTAACCTTCAATTAGAAACAACTATTTCAAACTTTGACATAATTCAAAAGAATCTTTCACACATCATTGAACTTTGTTTAAACAAGATCTTTAATATTTTAAACACGAACATAAATTTAAATAACAACACTTTTATTTTATTGCAAGTTAACGTAAACACCGTATTCGATCGATTTATTTACAGAATAAACATAAATTTTAAACACACCCTATATCGTTTACTTATAAATTGGCTGGCCCAACAGTGTGGCTTTTAAACGTAATTAAACGGAATTTAAACTCTAATTTAACAACAATTAAACACACCGAATTTCGTTTACTTATAAATTGGCGCACCAACTAGTGTGGCTTAAAAAAAAATACTAAATAAAAATATTTTTTATATTTTATATCAGCCCGGTAGACACGAAAAAATTAACATGCCGCACACCCACCAATACGATACGAGATATAAGGACAGTAGGGTAGAAGAAATACAACGGGATATAGAGACTTCTGAAGCACAACCTGTACATGAGATGGAAGTGATTACTATAAATAATATCGAAACTAGTACCGACGAAATACCTCATGTAGAACCAGAGATGGAAATAATAGTCAGCGACCGACCAGACGGACCATCCGAAGAAGCAAGATGGGATCACATGATGAGAATGATGATGGAACAATTCGGACAGGTTAAGGAAGATAGTCGAACTTTAAGGGAAGATGGTAGGAAATCCCGGGAAGAAAATCAAAGGAATATCGAGGTATTAAATAGAAATATAGAGTCAATAAAGGAGGACCATTGGGACTTAAATAGAAATATGGAATCACTTAGTAAAAATATGGAATCGTTGAAAGAGGACCTAAATAAAAGGATTGACAATACTCATAAGTCCATGGACGCGCTGAACAATAAAATCGACGATAACAGTCAAGCCATCAGAGAAGAATTGAACACCGCCTTAATGAAAATTAGCCAGAAAATGGATGAAATGAATAACCGGAAGTGGAGAGAAGAACGGAAGGTATCTGAAGACGAAAACATGGAACAAATGAGTCCAGAGCCTGAGAATAGTGAAGAAGGAAAGGACGACAACGACTCAGAGATAGAAGAAGTACCAAATGATGAAACCATGGAAGAATTAAGTCTACAATTCGAAGACACTGATAAACAAACTGAGAACAAAAAAGACTCAAAAGCATTGGTGCCTGAGGATACACACCATAGGAATGAAGAGAATATTCAGCATAAGGAAGCCATCATTAAAAATGTAAGGAACAAGACAATTAAGAAAACAGGAGAGAAAGAGACAAAGATAAAAGGAATAATACGCTCTAGAAAGACAAGGATTACAAAGGAAATATTAGAGATGACTAGGAGTGGATTAATTAACTTCGTGGACAACCCAATTATTCGTCATAGAGCAAGAATCAACCGTAAGAAATATGAACAGGACTTCATGAAAATATTAAAAGTAAATCACCATAAAACCGTGGGTAAAAAATTAAATAAGAATCCAATTAAATTAAAAATACCAATAAATGAAATACACCAAATAAGGTCAATTGATTCCGTAATAAATAACCAACCATTAAACTATTTAATTGATAACCCAGATAACGGAACGATTAAGACAATGTTACACGCCAGTGACTATGTTCTGAAGGAGAAGATTATAAACAATGAGGTATTTAAAGTGAATATTCTTAAAAGAAGGATGCTTCACAAGGAGAAGGAAAATGATCAAGAACAACTGGACCAGCTTATTGAAGGGTACGCCCAAAGAATAAGGGAAATGCGGAAGAAGAGGGACCAAGCGATGAAAGAGTCCAACCAGGAACTGAACAAAGGTCAACCCGGATTAAAAGAAGGGGCAGACATCAATAATAGCCAAGGCCCAGAGTACAATGAACACAGGAATACCAGAGATGATGAAAGGAAGAAGGCAAGGAAACGGGGAGCCAACGACTATCTGGTAGCCGCCAAATGGAAGAACCGCCTGATAGGAAGGTATCTCCAAGACCACTAGTACTGAACATATGTAAGGTATCCCGAAAATGTAATATTAGCAATAGAGTGGAAGAGCACAAATAACCCCATGAATATCGACTATAAAAAAAAAAAAAATTACTATTAAGAACGGATAATACTGTATGTAGAAATAAGTAACATTCATCACCCGAACGTTTAGGGTATAAATAGAAAAATATATGTCTAAAAACCATTACTGTAAATAAACTCATTTAATGTTAAACTACAAGTTGTTGAAGGTAACTAATTGACTATAACTAATCAATTTGCCCTAGCGAGTTACAAAAGTGTGTAGAATTAAGATATAAGCCAAACTATTTGTTACTGATGAAAAAGAACCAGATCTATCACACCAAGGGATAGAAAATTATGTAATGTCAACTAAATGATTTAATTGGAAAAGGGACATCTATTATGTCACAAAGAGCCAGTAGTGGCATATAACTACAATTACTATACTATACCTAGAGAAAAAATGTGTACCCAAATGAATATTCTATGTAACCTAATGTTTATAAAATGATTATTGTATACCTCTCATAAAACACAAATGTTAAATTAAAAATCGTCCAGAATAAAGGTTCACCCAACTAACCTTTGAAGGAGTAGAGAGGCAGTATAACAAAGTGTGTAAAATAAAAGAAGGACATTATTATGGAATGTAAGGAAAGAAAAAAAAATGTTTGTAAAACAAACCATGTAAAACCCAAGAATGTCTATGAAATTACATATTAGTATGTTATTATATTGTCAAATGAAATTGTATTTATAGAATATTGTATAGTATATAAAATCATCCAGAATAAGTGAAAACACCATCACTTGAAGGAGTAGAGAAGAAAAATAACAAAGAGTGTTAATTGTAAAGATAACTATTGTTATAATGGAATGAAAGGAAAGAAAAATGTTTGTCAATTATCAAATATTGTACATCAGCAGAATATGTCAGAGAACATCAAACAAAAAACCATTTAGTATACAAACAATGTAAGCCCTGATAATTCAGGATGAATATAACTTGTTAAGAGAGATTTAATGAACTATTGTGAAAACAAAAATATTGTAGACTCTAGATAGAACAAACCAAATGCATAAGTACTATAAGCATCAAAATAAGTGTATAATCTTAAGAATATTCAAGCGAACCAAAGCAAATGGTCAACTAGTACAAAAAAGTAACTATATAGCTGATAAAAGCATAGCTAAAAATATCAAGTCTAAAAGAAATAATTACCTGTAGGAAAGAAAGTATGTTAGCAAGTATAAAGATGGAAATGTGATCTAAATAAAAACCTCTGATACCTTGAATATTATAGTGAATATATTATATTATTGAATATGAATGATATGTGATATTTTTTTTGAGTTGTGATAGTGCAACTATTGCCAGGTGCAATGTTTATTTTTTTCTCAGACAGAGAAGAGTAATGCCTCTGAATCTGAGAATGTGTAGTGAGGAACGGCAGAGGATGTTAGCCATAGTGAGCCACCCTGATTCCGAAACCTCTACAACAGTTAGGGAATTATATTATATTAATGTATCAAGGAATATTATGGAAGAATCTGTGAGGTATGAATTATAATAACCATTAATATAATCACGAATGCAAAGATATGTGATAAGAAAGTAGAATGTGAATAAGACAGGAAATTGTTAACTTAAGAAACGAGATCTATTGTAGTTAAATGACTTAGAAAGTAAGCGACTTGAAAATACTAGTAAGTTAAGAATTGTATCACTAGATAAAAAACCAAGCTAGAGTACCTGGTCGTGTTTACTAGAAGTTCACTAAACTGTCAACTCAGTTTACAAACACCAACTCACTTTGGTTGCAAGGTTAGATTACCTTATTTATTAATTAGTGGGCGCCACACGGATATGTGGCCAATAGTATGTTTAAGAAATCAAAGAGTACAAGAAAAAAAAAACTATAGAAGTATACTAAGAAACTGACATGAATTGATAATTTTACAAAAAAATAAATTTTTCTCAAATGATCAATTTTAAAGAGGGTGTATATGTAACATAACAAAATGTTACCTAACCTAAATGTATGTTATCAGATTTTATAAGGACAAAACAACAATGTAAATAGGAATGTAATAGTAAAAATAACCAAGAAAGGAGAAACCAAGAAAGAAGAATGAAGCAGAAGTGCCACATGAAACAGTAACCCAAAGGCTGTTTGACACTACAACTAGACTAAGACTAAGACAAACTGATGGACAGAGTAAATTTACATTCAGCTGTCAATCCAGTCAGTAGTTGATGTAAACCGAATGTTATATGTAAATAAAAAATGAATTAATAAGCAGTTAAATACTGTGAAATCAGAATTAGCATTTTGCTGATAATAAATTTGACAATGACTAGTAAATTATGAATGCCAAAACTAAAATTAACAATGGCTACATAGTGAGAACAAAGATGTATTTCAGCATCAAATATACTTGTGAGAAAAGAGAACTATTTATAAGAGAGAATCTTATACAAATAAGATACCTCCACAAATTACCGAATTGAGAACCAATAAGTGTTATTAAGGCAAAATCCCAATATAGGCGATATGTCTTAACAACGCTTAGACCAAACATTAGTCAGTAAATTGACTATTGAGAATTAACACAAGTGTAAATTAAAATACACCAAACAATGGTTATGCCCTGACATAACAAAAAACATTATTAAAACAATAGGTTTAATCATAATTTTAATTGTTAAACAGTAGATTAGAACGAGTTAGCATAAAACAAAATGTCATAGTAAGTAGGATCATTCATTACAATGTATAGAGTTTAGGTGTACACATAATGTTCAGTAAAAATGTCAGTACAGAATTAATGGTGTTCGCACATAAACATTTGAATAATAAAATGATATGTGAACACAAACAATATTAACCAAAAGTGTAAAATCAGCGACTCAGAAAAAGCAGACGACAGTGAAAGTGATGTACCCGAACATTGGTTTTATAACAATGTCGGTCAAAGTGAAAGTAATTCGATATCGAGTGATATCAAATTAAAGAAGAAAAAACGATCTTTAATTTGATAATGATATCAACCCAATCGCAACTGTATTTAGTGCGGGAGAGATGTTAGCATCATTTTCAAAATATGCATCAGAAAACTGTTTATGAATAACAACAACAATGACAGCTATCTGTCACCTCAGCGTTTGACGGTTAGAAAAGACCGTTATCAACTGCCAAAAAATGATACGTCATACTGTCACACCTGCCAGAGCCAATCAGAAAATTAGTTAGTAATTAACATTTTTACCTAAGACCGATCAAAGAACGGGGTATATAAGAACGAAGCAGCCAATTTTGAGGCAGACTCTTACCAACCAGTATATAGCACAGACGTGCGCCCGTCATCTCTACATTTTTAACAACTATTAGCGTCATCTACATATTACATCGAAACAAATAGTTCAACACCAAGAAACGACTACTTCAAGTTCATCTACAGCAAACAACAGTGATTAAGTGCAGTATCATTTTAATATCGTGCGGGAAATAATGAACAGGAATAATTAATTGTTATCATTCACGATCCATTTTAATCAGAAGAGGATCGCATTATTCTGTTCTTGTGCGAGTGTAGTGCCAAAACCCAGTAATCACTATAATCCGATTACTGAAGTGATTAATAAGTTTTAATTAAATAATTAAAACTCAAAAGGTAACAGTGCAATTATTATTAATTTTTATCTGAGCGCCATAACCTGTATTTTTTTTTTCAACACTGGTCTGTACTGACGCAATACACAGAAACATTTCAAGATTACACCACGTCTCAATTTATTATACAAATTTGTTATTATTAATTAAGCTATATGTTAGTTGTAAGGGTTCTCACTTGATAAACTTTGTCAATCAAAAAGCAAGCGTTGATGAACGCGCGATCTTTCAACAGATCATTTTTATTTTGTTTACTTTACGAAAGTAACCTAAAAACTTTGTTGATCAATTTTATATCAAAAAGATTATTGGATATTGTGTAGGCATAATTGTTTTTTTCGTGTCTCAAAGAATTCACATCTGAGATTTTCATAATTTTAATGTTAAAAATAAATAACATCTGGACTTAGCCAGATTTATAATTCATGTTCTGAGCAAGCCGTATAAGGCATATAATAACTGACTTATAATTGTACAACTTTGTATGTTTGCATTATATTTGTTTTTGAATTCTCTATGAGGGTGTAAATAAACCCATTATTAACAGCATCACTTGATTTGATTTATTTCTATAGGATAATTAAATATTTTATTAAAAAACTTAAACAACCTTCTGTTGTGTTTAATATTTTGGAATAACATTGCCAAAAGGTGACACACAATTATTTTAAATTTTCTAATCATTCAGTAATTCTATGTGTGGGTTTTACACGGGATTTTCCCTGAATAAATCCGTGTGGCACCCACTAATTAATAAATAAGGTAATCTAACCTTGCAACCAAAGTGAGTTGGTGTTTGTAAACTGAGTTGACAGTTTAGTGAACTTCTAGTAAACACGACCAGGTACGTAAAAGTATATTCTTGTTTGTGATATTGTCCAGACATTACGAGACATGACACACTCAGACTACCTGCAATCTGGAGAAGAAGTTTTACTGCCAGTTTCAACCAGACGATAACCATTATCAAGCAACCAACTGCTGTACTTTACGTTTCAACTTAAGCTAATTTAGCATTTAATTATTATCAATCTCACTATTTTATTTATTTAATATAAGGGAATTCTTTTTAAACAAGTATAATTAAACCATTGTAAACACACTGTGAGTAACTTTGAATGTTTCATTTTAAATTACTTTACTACATTAGTAACCTTCAATTAGAAACAACTATTTCAAACTTTGACATAATTCAAAAGAATCTTTCACACATCATTGAACTTTGTTTAAACAAGATCTTTAATATTTTAAACACGAACATAAATTTAAATAACAACACTTTTATTTTATTGCAAGTTAACGTAAACACCGTATTCGATCGATTTATTTACAGAATAAACATAAATTTTAAACACACCCTATATCGTTTACTTATAAATTGGCTGGCCCAACAGTGTGGCTTTTAAACGTAATTAAACGGAATTTAAACTCTAATTTAACAACAATTAAACACACCGAATTTCGTTTACTTATAAATTGGCGCACCAACTAGTGTGGCTTAAAAAAAAATACTAAATAAAAATATTTTTTATATTTTATATCAGCCCGGTAGACACGAAAAAATTAACATGCCGCACACCCACCAATACGATACGAGATATAAGGACAGTAGGGTAGAAGAAATACAACGGGATATAGAGACTTCTGAAGCACAACCTGTACATGAGATGGAAGTGATTACTATAAATAATATCGAAACTAGTACCGACGAAATACCTCATGTAGAACCAGAGATGGAAATAATAGTCAGCGACCGACCAGACGGACCATCCGAAGAAGCAAGATGGGATCACATGATGAGAATGATGATGGAACAATTCGGACAGGTTAAGGAAGATAGTCGAACTTTAAGGGAAGATGGTAGGAAATCCCGGGAAGAAAATCAAAGGAATATCGAGGTATTAAATAGAAATATAGAGTCAATAAAGGAGGACCATTGGGACTTAAATAGAAATATGGAATCACTTAGTAAAAATATGGAATCGTTGAAAGAGGACCTAAATAAAAGGATTGACAATACTCATAAGTCCATGGACGCGCTGAACAATAAAATCGACGATAACAGTCAAGCCATCAGAGAAGAATTGAACACCGCCTTAATGAAAATTAGCCAGAAAATGGATGAAATGAATAACCGGAAGTGGAGAGAAGAACGGAAGGTATCTGAAGACGAAAACATGGAACAAATGAGTCCAGAGCCTGAGAATAGTGAAGAAGGAAAGGACGACAACGACTCAGAGATAGAAGAAGTACCAAATGATGAAACCATGGAAGAATTAAGTCTACAATTCGAAGACACTGATAAACAAACTGAGAACAAAAAAGACTCAAAAGCATTGGTGCCTGAGGATACACACCATAGGAATGAAGAGAATATTCAGCATAAGGAAGCCATCATTAAAAATGTAAGGAACAAGACAATTAAGAAAACAGGAGAGAAAGAGACAAAGATAAAAGGAATAATACGCTCTAGAAAGACAAGGATTACAAAGGAAATATTAGAGATGACTAGGAGTGGATTAATTAACTTCGTGGACAACCCAATTATTCGTCATAGAGCAAGAATCAACCGTAAGAAATATGAACAGGACTTCATGAAAATATTAAAAGTAAATCACCATAAAACCGTGGGTAAAAAATTAAATAAGAATCCAATTAAATTAAAAATACCAATAAATGAAATACACCAAATAAGGTCAATTGATTCCGTAATAAATAACCAACCATTAAACTATTTAATTGATAACCCAGATAACGGAACGATTAAGACAATGTTACACGCCAGTGACTATGTTCTGAAGGAGAAGATTATAAACAATGAGGTATTTAAAGTGAATATTCTTAAAAGAAGGATGCTTCACAAGGAGAAGGAAAATGATCAAGAACAACTGGACCAGCTTATTGAAGGGTACGCCCAAAGAATAAGGGAAATGCGGAAGAAGAGGGACCAAGCGATGAAAGAGTCCAACCAGGAACTGAACAAAGGTCAACCCGGATTAAAAGAAGGGGCAGACATCAATAATAGCCAAGGCCCAGAGTACAATGAACACAGGAATACCAGAGATGATGAAAGGAAGAAGGCAAGGAAACGGGGAGCCAACGACTATCTGGTAGCCGCCAAATGGAAGAACCGCCTGATAGGAAGGTATCTCCAAGACCACTAGTACTGAACATATGTAAGGTATCCCGAAAATGTAATATTAGCAATAGAGTGGAAGAGCACAAATAACCCCATGAATATCGACTATAAAAAAAAAAAAAATTACTATTAAGAACGGATAATACTGTATGTAGAAATAAGTAACATTCATCACCCGAACGTTTAGGGTATAAATAGAAAAATATATGTCTAAAAACCATTACTGTAAATAAACTCATTTAATGTTAAACTACAAGTTGTTGAAGGTAACTAATTGACTATAACTAATCAATTTGCCCTAGCGAGTTACAAAAGTGTGTAGAATTAAGATATAAGCCAAACTATTTGTTACTGATGAAAAAGAACCAGATCTATCACACCAAGGGATAGAAAATTATGTAATGTCAACTAAATGATTTAATTGGAAAAGGGACATCTATTATGTCACAAAGAGCCAGTAGTGGCATATAACTACAATTACTATACTATACCTAGAGAAAAAATGTGTACCCAAATGAATATTCTATGTAACCTAATGTTTATAAAATGATTATTGTATACCTCTCATAAAACACAAATGTTAAATTAAAAATCGTCCAGAATAAAGGTTCACCCAACTAACCTTTGAAGGAGTAGAGAGGCAGTATAACAAAGTGTGTAAAATAAAAGAAGGACATTATTATGGAATGTAAGGAAAGAAAAAAAAATGTTTGTAAAACAAACCATGTAAAACCCAAGAATGTCTATGAAATTACATATTAGTATGTTATTATATTGTCAAATGAAATTGTATTTATAGAATATTGTATAGTATATAAAATCATCCAGAATAAGTGAAAACACCATCACTTGAAGGAGTAGAGAAGAAAAATAACAAAGAGTGTTAATTGTAAAGATAACTATTGTTATAATGGAATGAAAGGAAAGAAAAATGTTTGTCAATTATCAAATATTGTACATCAGCAGAATATGTCAGAGAACATCAAACAAAAAACCATTTAGTATACAAACAATGTAAGCCCTGATAATTCAGGATGAATATAACTTGTTAAGAGAGATTTAATGAACTATTGTGAAAACAAAAATATTGTAGACTCTAGATAGAACAAACCAAATGCATAAGTACTATAAGCATCAAAATAAGTGTATAATCTTAAGAATATTCAAGCGAACCAAAGCAAATGGTCAACTAGTACAAAAAAGTAACTATATAGCTGATAAAAGCATAGCTAAAAATATCAAGTCTAAAAGAAATAATTACCTGTAGGAAAGAAAGTATGTTAGCAAGTATAAAGATGGAAATGTGATCTAAATAAAAACCTCTGATACCTTGAATATTATAGTGAATATATTATATTATTGAATATGAATGATATGTGATATTTTTTTTGAGTTGTGATAGTGCAACTATTGCCAGGTGCAATGTTTATTTTTTTCTCAGACAGAGAAGAGTAATGCCTCTGAATCTGAGAATGTGTAGTGAGGAACGGCAGAGGATGTTAGCCATAGTGAGCCACCCTGATTCCGAAACCTCTACAACAGTTAGGGAATTATATTATATTAATGTATCAAGGAATATTATGGAAGAATCTGTGAGGTATGAATTATAATAACCATTAATATAATCACGAATGCAAAGATATGTGATAAGAAAGTAGAATGTGAATAAGACAGGAAATTGTTAACTTAAGAAACGAGATCTATTGTAGTTAAATGACTTAGAAAGTAAGCGACTTGAAAATACTAGTAAGTTAAGAATTGTATCACTAGATAAAAAACCAAGCTAGAGTACCTGGTCGTGTTTACTAGAAGTTCACTAAACTGTCAACTCAGTTTACAAACACCAACTCACTTTGGTTGCAAGGTTAGATTACCTTATTTATTAATTAGTGGGCGCCACACGGATATGTGGCCAATAGTATGTTTAAGAAATCAAAGAGTACAAGAAAAAAAAAACTATAGAAGTATACTAAGAAACTGACATGAATTGATAATTTTACAAAAAAATAAATTTTTCTCAAATGATCAATTTTAAAGAGGGTGTATATGTAACATAACAAAATGTTACCTAACCTAAATGTATGTTATCAGATTTTATAAGGACAAAACAACAATGTAAATAGGAATGTAATAGTAAAAATAACCAAGAAAGGAGAAACCAAGAAAGAAGAATGAAGCAGAAGTGCCACATGAAACAGTAACCCAAAGGCTGTTTGACACTACAACTAGACTAAGACTAAGACAAACTGATGGACAGAGTAAATTTACATTCAGCTGTCAATCCAGTCAGTAGTTGATGTAAACCGAATGTTATATGTAAATAAAAAATGAATTAATAAGCAGTTAAATACTGTGAAATCAGAATTAGCATTTTGCTGATAATAAATTTGACAATGACTAGTAAATTATGAATGCCAAAACTAAAATTAACAATGGCTACATAGTGAGAACAAAGATGTATTTCAGCATCAAATATACTTGTGAGAAAAGAGAACTATTTATAAGAGAGAATCTTATACAAATAAGATACCTCCACAAATTACCGAATTGAGAACCAATAAGTGTTATTAAGGCAAAATCCCAATATAGGCGATATGTCTTAACAACGCTTAGACCAAACATTAGTCAGTAAATTGACTATTGAGAATTAACACAAGTGTAAATTAAAATACACCAAACAATGGTTATGCCCTGACATAACAAAAAACATTATTAAAACAATAGGTTTAATCATAATTTTAATTGTTAAACAGTAGATTAGAACGAGTTAGCATAAAACAAAATGTCATAGTAAGTAGGATCATTCATTACAATGTATAGAGTTTAGGTGTACACATAATGTTCAGTAAAAATGTCAGTACAGAATTAATGGTGTTCGCACATAAACATTTGAATAATAAAATGATATGTGAACACAAACAATATTAACCAAAAGTGTAAAATCAGCGACTCAGAAAAAGCAGACGACAGTGAAAGTGATGTACCCGAACATTGGTTTTATAACAATGTCGGTCAAAGTGAAAGTAATTCGATATCGAGTGATATCAAATTAAAGAAGAAAAAACGATCTTTAATTTGATAATGATATCAACCCAATCGCAACTGTATTTAGTGCGGGAGAGATGTTAGCATCATTTTCAAAATATGCATCAGAAAACTGTTTATGAATAACAACAACAATGACAGCTATCTGTCACCTCAGCGTTTGACGGTTAGAAAAGACCGTTATCAACTGCCAAAAAATGATACGTCATACTGTCACACCTGCCAGAGCCAATCAGAAAATTAGTTAGTAATTAACATTTTTACCTAAGACCGATCAAAGAACGGGGTATATAAGAACGAAGCAGCCAATTTTGAGGCAGACTCTTACCAACCAGTATATAGCACAGACGTGCGCCCGTCATCTCTACATTTTTAACAACTATTAGCGTCATCTACATATTACATCGAAACAAATAGTTCAACACCAAGAAACGACTACTTCAAGTTCATCTACAGCAAACAACAGTGATTAAGTGCAGTATCATTTTAATATCGTGCGGGAAATAATGAACAGGAATAATTAATTGTTATCATTCACGATCCATTTTAATCAGAAGAGGATCGCATTATTCTGTTCTTGTGCGAGTGTAGTGCCAAAACCCAGTAATCACTATAATCCGATTACTGAAGTGATTAATAAGTTTTAATTAAATAATTAAAACTCAAAAGGTAACAGTGCAATTATTATTAATTTTTATCTGAGCGCCATAACCTGTATTTTTTTTTTCAACACTGGTCTGTACTGACGCAATACACAGAAACATTTCAAGATTACACCACGTCTCAATTTATTATACAAATTTGTTATTATTAATTAAGCTATATGTTAGTTGTAAGGGTTCTCACTTGATAAACTTTGTCAATCAAAAAGCAAGCGTTGATGAACGCGCGATCTTTCAACAGATCATTTTTATTTTGTTTACTTTACGAAAGTAACCTAAAAACTTTGTTGATCAATTTTATATCAAAAAGATTATTGGATATTGTGTAGGCATAATTGTTTTTTTCGTGTCTCAAAGAATTCACATCTGAGATTTTCATAATTTTAATGTTAAAAATAAATAACATCTGGACTTAGCCAGATTTATAATTCATGTTCTGAGCAAGCCGTATAAGGCATATAATAACTGACTTATAATTGTACAACTTTGTATGTTTGCATTATATTTGTTTTTGAATTCTCTATGAGGGTGTAAATAAACCCATTATTAACAGCATCACTTGATTTGATTTATTTCTATAGGATAATTAAATATTTTATTAAAAAACTTAAACAACCTTCTGTTGTGTTTAATATTTTGGAATAACATTGCCAAAAGGTGACACACAATTATTTTAAATTTTCTAATCATTCAGTAATTCTATGTGTGGGTTTTACACGGGATTTTCCCTGAATAAATCCGTGTGGCGCCCACTAATTAATAAATAAGGTAATCTAACCTTGCAACCAAAGTGAGTTGGTGTTTGTAAACTGAGTTGACAGTTTAGTGAACTTCTAGTAAACACGACCAGGTACGTAAAAGTATATTCTTGTTTGTGATATTGTCCAGACATTACGAGACGTGACACACTCAGACTACCTGCAATCTGGAGAAGAAGTTTTACTGCCAGTTTCAACCAGACGATAACCATTATCAAGCAACCAACTGCTGTACTTTACGTTTCAACTTAAGCTAATTTAGCATTTAATTATTATCAATCTCACTATTTTATTTATTTAATATAAGGGAATTCTTTTTAAACAAGTATAATTAAACCATTGTAAACACACTGTGAGTAACTTTGAATGTTTCATTTTAAATTACTTTACTACATTAGTAACCTTCAATTAGAAACAACTATTTCAAACTTTGACATAATTCAAAAGAATCTTTCACACATCATTGAACTTTGTTTAAACAAGATCTTTAATATTTTAAACACGAACATAAATTTAAATAACAACACTTTTATTTTATTGCAAGTTAACGTAAACACCGTATTCGATCGATTTATTTACAGAATAAACATAAATTTTAAACACACCCTATATCGTTTACTTATAAATTGGCTGGCCCAACAGTGTGGCTTTTAAACGTAATTAAACGGAATTTAAACTCTAATTTAACAACAATTAAACACACCGAATTTCGTTTACTTATAAATTGGCGCACCAACTAGTGTGGCTTAAAAAAAAATACTAAATAAAAATATTTTTTATATTTTATATCAGCCCGGTAGACACGAAAAAATTAACATGCCGCACACCCACCAATACGATACGAGATATAAGGACAGTAGGGTAGAAGAAATACAACGGGATATAGAGACTTCTGAAGCACAACCTGTACATGAGATGGAAGTGATTACTATAAATAATATCGAAACTAGTACCGACGAAATACCTCATGTAGAACCAGAGATGGAAATAATAGTCAGCGACCGACCAGACGGACCATCCGAAGAAGCAAGATGGGATCACATGATGAGAATGATGATGGAACAATTCGGACAGGTTAAGGAAGATAGTCGAACTTTAAGGGAAGATGGTAGGAAATCCCGGGAAGAAAATCAAAGGAATATCGAGGTATTAAATAGAAATATAGAGTCAATAAAGGAGGACCATTGGGACTTAAATAGAAATATGGAATCACTTAGTAAAAATATGGAATCGTTGAAAGAGGACCTAAATAAAAGGATTGACAATACTCATAAGTCCATGGACGCGCTGAACAATAAAATCGACGATAACAGTCAAGCCATCAGAGAAGAATTGAACACCGCCTTAATGAAAATTAGCCAGAAAATGGATGAAATGAATAACCGGAAGTGGAGAGAAGAACGGAAGGTATCTGAAGACGAAAACATGGAACAAATGAGTCCAGAGCCTGAGAATAGTGAAGAAGGAAAGGACGACAACGACTCAGAGATAGAAGAAGTACCAAATGATGAAACCATGGAAGAATTAAGTCTACAATTCGAAGACACTGATAAACAAACTGAGAACAAAAAAGACTCAAAAGCATTGGTGCCTGAGGATACACACCATAGGAATGAAGAGAATATTCAGCATAAGGAAGCCATCATTAAAAATGTAAGGAACAAGACAATTAAGAAAACAGGAGAGAAAGAGACAAAGATAAAAGGAATAATACGCTCTAGAAAGACAAGGATTACAAAGGAAATATTAGAGATGACTAGGAGTGGATTAATTAACTTCGTGGACAACCCAATTATTCGTCATAGAGCAAGAATCAACCGTAAGAAATATGAACAGGACTTCATGAAAATATTAAAAGTAAATCACCATAAAACCGTGGGTAAAAAATTAAATAAGAATCCAATTAAATTAAAAATACCAATAAATGAAATACACCAAATAAGGTCAATTGATTCCGTAATAAATAACCAACCATTAAACTATTTAATTGATAACCCAGATAACGGAACGATTAAGACAATGTTACACGCCAGTGACTATGTTCTGAAGGAGAAGATTATAAACAATGAGGTATTTAAAGTGAATATTCTTAAAAGAAGGATGCTTCACAAGGAGAAGGAAAATGATCAAGAACAACTGGACCAGCTTATTGAAGGGTACGCCCAAAGAATAAGGGAAATGCGGAAGAAGAGGGACCAAGCGATGAAAGAGTCCAACCAGGAACTGAACAAAGGTCAACCCGGATTAAAAGAAGGGGCAGACATCAATAATAGCCAAGGCCCAGAGTACAATGAACACAGGAATACCAGAGATGATGAAAGGAAGAAGGCAAGGAAACGGGGAGCCAACGACTATCTGGTAGCCGCCAAATGGAAGAACCGCCTGATAGGAAGGTATCTCCAAGACCACTAGTACTGAACATATGTAAGGTATCCCGAAAATGTAATATTAGCAATAGAGTGGAAGAGCACAAATAACCCCATGAATATCGACTATAAAAAAAAAAAAAATTACTATTAAGAACGGATAATACTGTATGTAGAAATAAGTAACATTCATCACCCGAACGTTTAGGGTATAAATAGAAAAATATATGTCTAAAAACCATTACTGTAAATAAACTCATTTAATGTTAAACTACAAGTTGTTGAAGGTAACTAATTGACTATAACTAATCAATTTGCCCTAGCGAGTTACAAAAGTGTGTAGAATTAAGATATAAGCCAAACTATTTGTTACTGATGAAAAAGAACCAGATCTATCACACCAAGGGATAGAAAATTATGTAATGTCAACTAAATGATTTAATTGGAAAAGGGACATCTATTATGTCACAAAGAGCCAGTAGTGGCATATAACTACAATTACTATACTATACCTAGAGAAAAAATGTGTACCCAAATGAATATTCTATGTAACCTAATGTTTATAAAATGATTATTGTATACCTCTCATAAAACACAAATGTTAAATTAAAAATCGTCCAGAATAAAGGTTCACCCAACTAACCTTTGAAGGAGTAGAGAGGCAGTATAACAAAGTGTGTAAAATAAAAGAAGGACATTATTATGGAATGTAAGGAAAGAAAAAAAAATGTTTGTAAAACAAACCATGTAAAACCCAAGAATGTCTATGAAATTACATATTAGTATGTTATTATATTGTCAAATGAAATTGTATTTATAGAATATTGTATAGTATATAAAATCATCCAGAATAAGTGAAAACACCATCACTTGAAGGAGTAGAGAAGAAAAATAACAAAGAGTGTTAATTGTAAAGATAACTATTGTTATAATGGAATGAAAGGAAAGAAAAATGTTTGTCAATTATCAAATATTGTACATCAGCAGAATATGTCAGAGAACATCAAACAAAAAACCATTTAGTATACAAACAATGTAAGCCCTGATAATTCAGGATGAATATAACTTGTTAAGAGAGATTTAATGAACTATTGTGAAAACAAAAATATTGTAGACTCTAGATAGAACAAACCAAATGCATAAGTACTATAAGCATCAAAATAAGTGTATAATCTTAAGAATATTCAAGCGAACCAAAGCAAATGGTCAACTAGTACAAAAAAGTAACTATATAGCTGATAAAAGCATAGCTAAAAATATCAAGTCTAAAAGAAATAATTACCTGTAGGAAAGAAAGTATGTTAGCAAGTATAAAGATGGAAATGTGATCTAAATAAAAACCTCTGATACCTTGAATATTATAGTGAATATATTATATTATTGAATATGAATGATATGTGATATTTTTTTTGAGTTGTGATAGTGCAACTATTGCCAGGTGCAATGTTTATTTTTTTCTCAGACAGAGAAGAGTAATGCCTCTGAATCTGAGAATGTGTAGTGAGGAACGGCAGAGGATGTTAGCCATAGTGAGCCACCCTGATTCCGAAACCTCTACAACAGTTAGGGAATTATATTATATTAATGTATCAAGGAATATTATGGAAGAATCTGTGAGGTATGAATTATAATAACCATTAATATAATCACGAATGCAAAGATATGTGATAAGAAAGTAGAATGTGAATAAGACAGGAAATTGTTAACTTAAGAAACGAGATCTATTGTAGTTAAATGACTTAGAAAGTAAGCGACTTGAAAATACTAGTAAGTTAAGAATTGTATCACTAGATAAAAAACCAAGCTAGAGTACCTGGTCGTGTTTACTAGAAGTTCACTAAACTGTCAACTCAGTTTACAAACACCAACTCACTTTGGTTGCAAGGTTAGATTACCTTATTTATTAATTAGTGGGCGCCACACGGATATGTGGCCAATAGTATGTTTAAGAAATCAAAGAGTACAAGAAAAAAAAAAACTATAGAAGTATACTAAGAAACTGACATGAATTGATAATTTTACAAAAAAATAAATTTTTCTCAAATGATCAATTTTAAAGAGGGTGTATATGTAACATAACAAAATGTTACCTAACCTAAATGTATGTTATCAGATTTTATAAGGACAAAACAACAATGTAAATAGGAATGTAATAGTAAAAATAACCAAGAAAGGAGAAACCAAGAAAGAAGAATGAAGCAGAAGTGCCACATGAAACAGTAACCCAAAGGCTGTTTGACACTACAACTAGACTAAGACTAAGACAAACTGATGGACAGAGTAAATTTACATTCAGCTGTCAATCCAGTCAGTAGTTGATGTAAACCGAATGTTATATGTAAATAAAAAATGAATTAATAAGCAGTTAAATACTGTGAAATCAGAATTAGCATTTTGCTGATAATAAATTTGACAATGACTAGTAAATTATGAATGCCAAAACTAAAATTAACAATGGCTACATAGTGAGAACAAAGATGTATTTCAGCATCAAATATACTTGTGAGAAAAGAGAACTATTTATAAGAGAGAATCTTATACAAATAAGATACCTCCACAAATTACCGAATTGAGAACCAATAAGTGTTATTAAGGCAAAATCCCAATATAGGCGATATGTCTTAACAACGCTTAGACCAAACATTAGTCAGTAAATTGACTATTGAGAATTAACACAAGTGTAAATTAAAATACACCAAACAATGGTTATGCCCTGACATAACAAAAAACATTATTAAAACAATAGGTTTAATCATAATTTTAATTGTTAAACAGTAGATTAGAACGAGTTAGCATAAAACAAAATGTCATAGTAAGTAGGATCATTCATTACAATGTATAGAGTTTAGGTGTACACATAATGTTCAGTAAAAATGTCAGTACAGAATTAATGGTGTTCGCACATAAACATTTGAATAATAAAATGATATGTGAACACAAACAATATTAACCAAAAGTGTAAAATCAGCGACTCAGAAAAAGCAGACGACAGTGAAAGTGATGTACCCGAACATTGGTTTTATAACAATGTCGGTCAAAGTGAAAGTAATTCGATATCGAGTGATATCAAATTAAAGAAGAAAAAACGATCTTTAATTTGATAATGATATCAACCCAATCGCAACTGTATTTAGTGCGGGAGAGATGTTAGCATCATTTTCAAAATATGCATCAGAAAACCGTTTATGAATAACAACAACAATGACAGCTATCTGTCACCTCAGCGTTTGACGGTTAGAAAAGACCGTTATCAACTGCCAAAAAATGATACGTCATACTGTCACACCTGCCAGAGCCAATCAGAAAATTAGTTAGTAATTAACATTTTTACCTAAGACCGATCAAAGAACGGGGTATATAAGAACGAAGCAGCCAATTTTGAGGCAGACTCTTACCAACCAGCATATAGCACAGACGTGCGCCCGTCATCTCTACATTTTTAACAACTATTAGCGTCATCTACATATTACATCGAAACAAATAGTTCAACACCAAGAAACGACTACTTCAAGTTCATCTACAGCAAACAACAGTGATTAAGTGCAGTATCATTTTAATATCGTGCGGGAAATAATGAACAGGAATAATTAATTGTTATCATTCACGATCCATTTTAATCAGAAGAGGATCGCATTATTCTGTTCTTGTGCAAGTGTAGTGCCAAAACCCAGTAATCACTATAATCCGATTACTGAAGTGATTAATAAGTTTTAATTAAATAATTAAAACTCAAAAGGTAACAGTGCAATTATTATTAATTTTTATCTGAGCGCCATAACCTGTATTTTTTTTTTCAACACTGGTCTGTACTGACGCAATACACAGAAACATTTCAAGATTACACCACGTCTCAATTTATTATACAAATTTGTTATTATTAATTAAGCTATATGTTAGTTGTAAGGGTTCTCACTTGATAAACTTTGTCAATCAAAAAGCAAGCGTTGATGAATGCGCGATCTTTCAACAGATCATTTTTATTTTGTTTACTTTACGAAAGTAACCTAAAAACTTTGTTGATCAATTTTATATCAAAAAGATTATTGGATATTGTGTAGGCATAATTGTTTTTTTTCGTGTCTCAAAGAATTCACATCTGAGATTTTCATAATTTTAATGTTAAAAATAAATAACATCTGGACTTAGCCAGATTTATAATTCATGTTCTGAGCAAGCCGTATAAGGCATATAATAACTGACTTATAATTGTACAACTTTGTATGTTTGCATTATATTTGTTTTTGAATTCTCTATGAGGGTGTAAATAAACCCATTATTAACAGCATCACTTGATTTGATTTATTTCTATAGGATAATTAAATATTTTATTAAAAAACTTAAACAACCTTCTGTTGTGTTTAATATTTTGGAATAACATTGCCAGAAGGTGACACACAATTATTTTAAATTTTCTAATCATTCAGTAATTCTATGTGTGGGTTTTACACGGGATTTTCCCTGAATAAATCCGTGTGGCGCCCACTAATTAATAAATAAGGTAATCTAACCTTGCAACCAAAGTGAGTTGGTGTTTGTAAACTGAGTTGACAGTTTAGTGAACTTCTAGTAAACACGACCAGGTACGTAAAAGTATATTCTTGTTTGTGATATTGTCCAGACATTACGAGACGTGACACACTCAGACTACCTGCAATCTGGAGAAGAAGTTTTACTGCCAGTTTCAACCAGACGATAACCATTATCAAGCAACCAACTGCTGTACTTTACGTTTCAACTTAAGCTAATTTAGCATTTAATTATTATCAATCTCACTATTTTATTTATTTAATATAAGGGAATTCTTTTTAAACAAGTATAATTAAACCATTGTAAACACACTGTGAGTAACTTTGAATGTTTCATTTTAAATTACTTTACTACATTAGTAACCTTCAATTAGAAACAACTATTTCAAACTTTGACATAATTCAAAAGAATCTTTCACACATCATTGAACTTTGTTTAAACAAGATCTTTAATATTTTAAACACGAACATAAATTTAAATAACAACACTTTTATTTTATTGCAAGTTAACGTAAACACCGTATTCGATCGATTTATTTACAGAATAAACATAAATTTTAAACACACCCTATATCGTTTACTTATAAATTGGCTGGCCCAACAGTGTGGCTTTTAAACGTAATTAAACGGAATTTAAACTCTAATTTAACAACAATTAAACACACCGAATTTCGTTTACTTATAAATTGGCGCACCAACTAGTGTGGCTTAAAAAAAAATACTAAATAAAAATATTTTTTATATTTTATATCAGCCCGGTAGACACGAAAAAATTAACATGCCGCACACCCACCAATACGATACGAGATATAAGGACAGTAGGGTAGAAGAAATACAACGGGATATAGAGACTTCTGAAGCACAACCTGTACATGAGATGGAAGTGATTACTATAAATAATATCGAAACTAGTACCGACGAAATACCTCATGTAGAACCAGAGATGGAAATAATAGTCAGCGACCGACCAGACGGACCATCCGAAGAAGCAAGATGGGATCACATGATGAGAATGATGATGGAACAATTCGGACAGGTTAAGGAAGATAGTCGAACTTTAAGGGAAGATGGTAGGAAATCCCGGGAAGAAAATCAAAGGAATATCGAGGTATTAAATAGAAATATAGAGTCAATAAAGGAGGACCATTGGGACTTAAATAGAAATATGGAATCACTTAGTAAAAATATGGAATCGTTGAAAGAGGACCTAAATAAAAGGATTGACAATACTCATAAGTCCATGGACGCGCTGAACAATAAAATCGACGATAACAGTCAAGCCATCAGAGAAGAATTGAACACCGCCTTAATGAAAATTAGCCAGAAAATGGATGAAATGAATAACCGGAAGTGGAGAGAAGAACGGAAGGTATCTGAAGACGAAAACATGGAACAAATGAGTCCAGAGCCTGAGAATAGTGAAGAAGGAAAGGACGACAACGACTCAGAGATAGAAGAAGTACCAAATGATGAAACCATGGAAGAATTAAGTCTACAATTCGAAGACACTGATAAACAAACTGAGAACAAAAAAGACTCGAAAGCATTGGTGCCTGAGGATACACACCATAGGAATGAAGAGAATATTCAGCATAAGGAAGCCATCATTAAAAATGTAAGGAACAAGACAATTAAGAAAACAGGAGAGAAAGAGACAAAGATAAAAGGAATAATACGCTCTAGAAAGACAAGGATTACAAAGGAAATATTAGAGATGACTAGGAGTGGATTAATTAACTTCGTGGACAACCCAATTATTCGTCATAGAGCAAGAATCAACCGTAAGAAATATGAACAGGACTTCATGAAAATATTAAAAGTAAATCACCATAAAACCGTGGGTAAAAAATTAAATAAGAATCCAATTAAATTAAAAATACCAATAAATGAAATACACCAAATAAGGTCAATTGATTCCGTAATAAATAACCAACCATTAAACTATTTAATTGATAACCCAGATAACGGAACGATTAAGACAATGTTACACGCCAGTGACTATGTTCTGAAGGAGAAGATTATAAACAATGAGGTATTTAAAGTGAATATTCCTAAAAGAAGGATGCTTCACAAGGAGAAGGAAAATGATCAAGAACAACTGGACCAGCTTATTGAAGGGTACGCCCAAAGAATAAGGGAAATGCGGAAGAAGAGGGACCAAGCGATGAAAGAGTCCAACCAGGAACTGAACAAAGGTCAACCCGGATTAAAAGAAGGGGCAGACATCAATAATAGCCAAGGCCCAGAGTACAATGAACACAGGAATACCAGAGATGATGAAAGGAAGAAGGCAAGGAAACGGGGAGCCAACGACTATCTGGTAGCCGCCAAATGGAAGAACCGCCTGATAGGAAGGTATCTCCAAGACCACTAGTACTGAACATATGTAAGGTATCCCGAAAATGTAATATTAGCAATAGAGTGGAAGAGCACAAATAACCCCATGAATATCGACTATAAAAAAAAAAATAATTACTATTAAGAACGGATAATACTGTATGTAGAAATAAGTAACATTCATCACCCGAACGTTTAGGGTATAAATAGAAAAATATATGTCTAAAAACCATTACTGTAAATAAACTCATTTAATGTTAAACTACAAGTTGTTGAAGGTAACTAATTGACTATAACTAATCAATTTGCCCTAGCGAGTTACAAAAGTGTGTAGAATTAAGATATAAGCCAAACTATTTGTTACTGATGAAAAAGAACCAGATCTATCACACCAAGGGATAGAAAATTATGTAATGTCAACTAAATGATTTAATTGGAAAAGGGACATCTATTATGTCACAAAGAGCCAGTAGTGGCATATAACTACAATTACTATACTATACCTAGAGAAAAAATGTGTACCCAAATGAATATTCTATGTAACCTAATGTTTATAAAATGATTATTGTATACCTCTCATAAAACACAAATGTTAAATTAAAAATCGTCCAGAATAAAGGTTCACCCAACTAACCTTTGAAGGAGTAGAGAGGCAGTATAACAAAGTGTGTAAAATAAAAGAAGGACATTATTATGGAATGTAAGGAAAGAAAAAAAAATGTTTGTAAAACAAACCATGTAAAACCCAAGAATGTCTATGAAATTACATATTAGTATGTTATTATATTGTCAAATGAAATTGTATTTATAGAATATTGTATAGTATATAAAATCATCCAGAATAAGTGAAAACACCATCACTTGAAGGAGTAGAGAAGAAAAATAACAAAGAGTGTTAATTGTAAAGATAACTATTGTTATAATGGAATGAAAGGAAAGAAAAATGTTTGTCAATTATCAAATATTGTACATCAGCAGAATATGTCAGAGAACATCAAACAAAAAACCATTTAGTATACAAACAATGTAAGCCCTGATAATTCAGGATGAATATAACTTGTTAAGAGAGATTTAATGAACTATTGTGAAAACAAAAATATTGTAGACTCTAGATAGAACAAACCAAATGCATAAGTACTATAAGCATCAAAATAAGTGTATAATCTTAAGAATATTCAAGCGAACCAAAGCAAATGGTCAACTAGTACAAAAAAGTAACTATATAGCTGATAAAAGCATAGCTAAAAATATCAAGTCTAAAAGAAATAATTACCTGTAGGAAAGAAAGTATGTTAGCAAGTATAAAGATGGAAATGTGATCTAAATAAAAACCTCTGATACCTTGAATATTATAGTGAATATATTATATTATTGAATATGAATGATATGTGATATTTTTTTTGAGTTGTGATAGTGCAACTATTGCCAGGTGCAATGTTTATTTTTTTCTCAGACAGAGAAGAGTAATGCCTCTGAATCTGAGAATGTGTAGTGAGCAACGGCAGAGGATGTTAGCCATAGTGAGCCACCCTGATTCCGAAACCTCTACAACAGTTAGGGAATTATATTATATTAATGTATCAAGGAATATTATGGAAGAATCTGTGAGGTATGAATTATAATAACCATTAATATAATCACGAATGCAAAGATATGTGATAAGAAAGTAGAATGTGAATAAGACAGGAAATTGTTAACTTAAGAAACGAGATCTATTGTAGTTAAATGACTTAGAAAGTAAGCGACTTGAAAATACTAGTAAGTTAAGAATTGTATCACTAGATAAAAAACCAAGCTAGAGTACCTGGTCGTGTTTACTAGAAGTTCACTAAACTGTCAACTCAGTTTACAAACACCAACTCACTTTGGTTGCAAGGTTAGATTACCTTATTTATTAATTAGTGGGCGCCACACGGATATGTGGCCAATAGTATGTTTAAGAAATCAAAGAGTACAAGAAAAAAAAAACTATAGAAGTATACTAAGAAACTGACATGAATTGATAATTTTACAAAAAAATAAATTTTTCTCAAATGATCAATTTTAAAGAGGGTGTATATGTAACATAACAAAATGTTACCTAACCTAAATGTATGTTATCAGATTTTATAAGGACAAAACAACAATGTAAATAGGAATGTAATAGTAAAAATAACCAAGAAAGGAGAAACCAAGAAAGAAGAATGAAGCAGAAGTGCCACATGAAACAGTAACCCAAAGGCTGTTTGACACTACAACTAGACTAAGACTAAGACAAACTGATGGACAGAGTAAATTTACATTCAGCTGTCAATCCAGTCAGTAGTTGATGTAAACCGAATGTTATATGTAAATAAAAAATGAATTAATAAGCAGTTAAATACTGTGAAATCAGAATTAGCATTTTGCTGATAATAAATTTGACAATGACTAGTAAATTATGAATGCCAAAACTAAAATTAACAATGGCTACATAGTGAGAACAAAGATGTATTTCAGCATCAAATATACTTGTGAGAAAAGAGAACTATTTATAAGAGAGAATCTTATACAAATAAGATACCTCCACAAATTACCGAATTGAGAACCAATAAGTGTTATTAAGGCAAAATCCCAATATAGGCGATATGTCTTAACAACGCTTAGACCAAACATTAGTCAGTAAATTGACTATTGAGAATTAACACAAGTGTAAATTAAAATACACCAAACAATGGTTATGCCCTGACATAACAAAAAACATTATTAAAACAATAGGTTTAATCATAATTTTAATTGTTAAACAGTAGATTAGAACGAGTTAGCATAAAACAAAATGTCATAGTAAGTAGGATCATTCATTACAATGTATAGAGTTTAGGTGTACATATAATGTTCAGTAAAAATGTCAGTACAGAATTAATGGTGTTCGCACATAAACATTTGAATAATAAAATGATATGTGAACACAAACAATATTAACCAAAAGTGTAAAATCAGCGACTCAGAAAAAGCAGACGACAGTGAAAGTGATGTACCCGAACATTGGTTTTATAACAATGTCGGTCAAAGTGAAAGTAATTCGATATCGAGTGATATCAAATTAAAGAAGAAAAAACGATCTTTAATTTGATAATGATATCAACCCAATCGCAACTGTATTTAGTGCGGGAGAGATGTTAGCATCATTTTCAAAATATGCATCAGAAAACCGTTTATGAATAACAACAACAATGACAGCTATCTGTCACCTCAGCGTTTGACGGTTAGAAAAGACCGTTATCAACTGCCAAAAAATGATACGTCATACTGTCACACCTGCCAGAGCCAATCAGAAAATTAGTTAGTAATTAACATTTTTACCTAAGACCGATCAAAGAACGGGGTATATAAGAACGAAGCAGCCAATTTTGAGGCAGACTCTTACCAACCAGCATATAGCACAGACGTGCGCCCGTCATCTCTACATTTTTAACAACTATTAGCGTCATCTACATATTACATCGAAACAAATAGTTCAACACCAAGAAACGACTACTTCAAGTTCATCTACAGCAAACAACAGTGATTAAGTGCAGTATCATTTTAATATCGTGCGGGAAATAATGAACAGGAATAATTAATTGTTATCATTCACGATCCATTTTAATCAGAAGAGGATCGCATTATTCTGTTCTTGTGCAAGTGTAGTGCCAAAACCCAGTAATCACTATAATCCGATTACTGAAGTGATTAATAAGTTTTAATTAAATAATTAAAACTCAAAAGGTAACAGTGCAATTATTATTAATTTTTATCTGAGCGCCATAACCTGTATTTTTTTTTTCAACACTGGTCTGTACTGACGCAATACACAGAAACATTTCAAGATTACACCACGTCTCAATTTATTATACAAATTTGTTATTATTAATTAAGCTATATGTTAGTTGTAAGGGTTCTCACTTGATAAACTTTGTCAATCAAAAAGCAAGCATTGATGAACGCGCGATCTTTCAACAGATCATTTTTATTTTGTTTACTTTACGAAAGTAACCTAAAAACTTTGTTGATCAATTTTATATCAAAAAGATTATTGGATATTGTGTAGGCATAATTGTTTTTTTTCGTGTCTCAAAGAATTCACATCTGAGATTTTCATAATTTTAATGTTAAAAATAAATAACATCTGGACTTAGCCAGATTTATAATTCATGTTCTGAGCAAGCCGTATAAGGCATATAATAACTGACTTATAATTGTACAACTTTGTATGTTTGCATTATATTTGTTTTTGAATTCTCTATGAGGGTGTAAATAAACCCATTATTAACAGCATCACTTGATTTGATTTATTTCTATAGGATAATTAAATATTTTATTAAAAAACTTAAACAACCTTCTGTTGTGTTTAATATTTTGGAATAACATTGCCAGAAGGTGACACACAATTATTTTAAATTTTCTAATCATTCAGTAATTCTATGTGTGGGTTTTACACGGGATTTTCCCTGAATAAATCCGTGTGGCGCCCACTAATTAATAAATAAGGTAATCTAACCTTGCAACCAAAGTGAGTTGGTGTTTGTAAACTGAGTTGACAGTTTAGTGAACTTCTAGTAAACACGACCAGGTACGTAAAAGTATATTCTTGTTTGTGATATTGTCCAGACATTACGAGACGTGACACACTCAGACTACCTGCAATCTGGAGAAGAAGTTTTACTGCCAGTTTCAACCAGACGATAACCATTATCAAGCAACCAACTGCTGTACTTTACGTTTCAACTTAAGCTAATTTAGCATTTAATTATTATCAATCTCACTATTTTATTTATTTAATATAAGGGAATTCTTTTTAAACAAGTATAATTAAACCATTGTAAACACACTGTGAGTAACTTTGAATGTTTCATTTTAAATTACTTTACTACATTAGTAACCTTCAATTAGAAACAACTATTTCAAACTTTGACATAATTCAAAAGAATCTTTCACACATCATTGAACTTTGTTTAAACAAGATCTTTAATGTTTTAAACACGAACATAAATTTAAATAACAACACTTTTATTTTATTGCAAGTTAACGTAAACACCGTATTCGATCGATTTATTTACAGAATAAACATAAATTTTAAACACACCCTATATCGTTTACTTATAAATTGGCTGGCCCAACAGTGTGGCTTTTAAACGTAATTAAACGGAATTTAAACTCTAATTTAACAACAATTAAACACACCGAATTTCGTTTACTTATAAATTGGCGCACCAACTAGTGTGGCTTAAAAAAAAATACTAAATAAAAATATTTTTTATATTTTATATCAGCCCGGTAGACACGAAAAAATTAACATGCCGCACACCCACCAATACGATACGAGATATAAGGACAGTAGGGTAGAAGAAATACAACGGGATATAGAGACTTCTGAAGCACAACCTGTACATGAGATGGAAGTGATTACTATAAATAATATCGAAACTAGTACCGACGAAATACCTCATGTAGAACCAGAGATGGAAATAATAGTCAGCGACCGACCAGACGGACCATCCGATGAAGCAAGATGGGATCACATGATGAGAATGATGATGGAACAATTCGGACAGGTTAAGGAAGATAGTCGAACTTTAAGGGAAGATGGTAGGAAATCCCGGGAAGAAAATCAAAGGAATATCGAGGTATTAAATAGAAATATAGAGTCAATAAAGGAGGACCATTGGGACTTAAATAGAAATATGGAATCACTTAGTAAAAATATGGAATCGTTGAAAGAGGACCTAAATAAAAGGATTGACAATACTCATAAGTCCATGGACGCGCTGAACAATAAAATCGACGATAACAGTCAAGCCATCAGAGAAGAATTGAACACCGCCTTAATGAAAATTAGCCAGAAAATGGATGAAATGAATAACCGGAAGTGGAGAGAAGAACGGAAGGTATCTGAAGACGAAAACATGGAACAAATGAGTCCAGAGCCTGAGAATAGTGAAGAAGGAAAGGACGACAACGACTCAGAGATAGAAGAAGTACCAAATGATGAAACCATGGAAGAATTAAGTCTACAATTCGAAGACACTGATAAACAAACTGAGAACAAAAAAGACTCAAAAGCATTGGTGCCTGAGGATACACACCATAGGAATGAAGAGAATATTCAGCATAAGGAAGCCATCATTAAAAATGTAAGGAACAAGACAATTAAGAAAACAGGAGAGAAAGAGACAAAGATAAAAGGAATAATACGCTCTAGAAAGACAAGGATTACAAAGGAAATATTAGAGATGACTAGGAGTGGATTAATTAACTTCGTGGACAACCCAATTATTCGTCATAGAGCAAGAATCAACCGTAAGAAATATGAACAGGACTTCATGAAAATATTAAAAGTAAATCACCATAAAACCGTGGGTAAAAAATTAAATAAGAATCCAATTAAATTAAAAATACCAATAAATGAAATACACCAAATAAGGTCAATTGATTCCGTAATAAATAACCAACCATTAAACTATTTAATTGATAACCCAGATAACGGAACGATTAAGACAATGTTACACGCCAGTGACTATGTTCTGAAGGAGAAGATTATAAACAATGAGGTATTTAAAGTGAATATTCTTAAAAGAAGGATGCTTCACAAGGAGAAGGAAAATGATCAAGAACAACTGGACCAGCTTATTGAAGGGTACGCCCAAAGAATAAGGGAAATGCGGAAGAAGAGGGACCAAGCGATGAAAGAGTCCAACCAGGAACTGAACAAAGGTCAACCCGGATTAAAAGAAGGGGCAGACATCAATAATAGCCAAGGCCCAGAGTACAATGAACACAGGAATACCAGAGATGATGAAAGGAAGAAGGCAAGGAAACGGGGAGCCAACGACTATCTGGTAGCCGCCAAATGGAAGAACCGCCTGATAGGAAGGTATCTCCAAGACCACTAGTACTGAACATATGTAAGGTATCCCGAAAATGTAATATTAGCAATAGAGTGGAAGAGCACAAATAACCCCATGAATATCGACTATAAAAAAAAAAATAATTACTATTAAGAACGGATAATACTGTATGTAGAAATAAGTAACATTCATCACCCGAACGTTTAGGGTATAAATAGAAAAATATATGTCTAAAAACCATTACTGTAAATAAACTCATTTAATGTTAAACTACAAGTTGTTGAAGGTAACTAATTGACTATAACTAATCAATTTGCCCTAGCGAGTTACAAAAGTGTGTAGAATTAAGATATAAGCCAAACTATTTGTTACTGATGAAAAAGAACCAGATCTATCACACCAAGGGATAGAAAATTATGTAATGTCAACTAAATGATTTAATTGGAAAAGGGACATCTATTATGTCACAAAGAGCCAGTAGTGGCATATAACTACAATTACTATACTATACCTAGAGAAAAAATGTGTACCCAAATGAATATTCTATGTAACCTAATGTTTATAAAATGATTATTGTATACCTCTCATAAAACACAAATGTTAAATTAAAAATCGTCCAGAATAAAGGTTCACCCAACTAACCTTTGAAGGAGTAGAGAGGCAGTATAACAAAGTGTGTAAAATAAAAGAAGGACATTATTATGGAATGTAAGGAAAGAAAAAAAAAATGTTTGTAAAACAAACCATGTAAAACCCAAGAATGTCTATGAAATTACATATTAGTATGTTATTATATTGTCAAATGAAATTGTATTTATAGAATATTGTATAGTATATAAAATCATCCAGAATAAGTGAAAACACCATCACTTGAAGGAGTAGAGAAGAAAAATAACAAAGAGTGTTAATTGTAAAGATAACTATTGTTATAATGGAATGAAAGGAAAGAAAAATGTTTGTCAATTATCAAATATTGTACATCAGCAGAATATGTCAGAGAACATCAAACAAAAAACCATTTAGTATACAAACAATGTAAGCCCTGATAATTCAGGATGAATATAACTTGTTAAGAGAGATTTAATGAACTATTGTGAAAACAAAAATATTGTAGACTCTAGATAGAACAAACCAAATGCATAAGTACTATAAGCATCAAAATAAGTGTATAATCTTAAGAATATTCAAGCGAACCAAAGCAAATGGTCAACTAGTACAAAAAAGTAACTATATAGCTGATAAAAGCATAGCTAAAAATATCAAGTCTAAAAGAAATAATTACCTGTAGGAAAGAAAGTATGTTAGCAAGTATAAAGATGGAAATGTGATCTAAATAAAAACCTCTGATACCTTGAATATTATAGTGAATATATTATATTATTGAATATGAATGATATGTGATATTTTTTTTGAGTTGTGATAGTGCAACTATTGCCAGGTGCAATGTTTATTTTTTTCTCAGACAGAGAAGAGTAATGCCTCTGAATCTGAGAATGTGTAGTGAGGAATGGCAGAGGATGTTAGCCATAGTGAGCCACCCTGATTCCGAAACCTCTACAACAGTTAGGGAATTATATTATATTAATGTATCAAGGAATATTATGGAAGAATCTGTGAGGTATGAATTATAATAACCATTAATATAATCACGAATGCAAAGATATGTGATAAGAAAGTAGAATGTGAATAAGACAGGAAATTGTTAACTTAAGAAACGAGATCTATTGTAGTTAAATGACTTAGAAAGTAAGCGACTTGAAAATACTAGTAAGTTAAGAATTGTATCACTAGATAAAAAACCAAGCTAGAGTAATACACCAATAGTATGTTTAAGAAATCAAAGAGTACAAGAAAAAAAAAAAACTATAGAAGTATACTAAGAAACTGACATGAATTGATAATTTTACAAAAAAATAAATTTTTCTCAAATGATCAATTTTAAAGAGGGTGTATATGTAACATAACAAAATGTTACCTAACCTAAATGTATGTTATCAGATTTTATAAGGACAAAACAACAATGTAAATAGGAATGTAATAGTAAAAATAACCAAGAAAGGAGAAACCAAGAAAGAAGAATGAAGCAGAAGTGCCACATGAAACAGTAACCCAAAGGCTGTTTGACACTACAACTAGACTAAGACTAAGACAAACTGATGGACAGAGTAAATTTACATTCAGCTGTCAATCCAGTCAGTAGTTGATGTAAACCGAATGTTATATGTAAATAAAAAATGAATTAATAAGCAGTTAAATACTGTGAAATCAGAATTAGCATTTTGCTGATAATAAATTTGACAATGACTAGTAAATTATGAATGCCAAAACTAAAATTAACAATGGCTACATAGTGAGAACAAAGATGTATTTCAGCATCAAATATACTTGTGAGAAAAGAGAACTATTTATAAGAGAGAATCTTATACAAATAAGATACCTCCACAAATTACCGAATTGAGAACCAATAAGTGTTATTAAGGCAAAATCCCAATATAGGCGATATGTCTTAACAACGCTTAGACCAAACATTAGTCAGTAAATTGACTATTGAGAATTAACACAAGTGTAAATTAAAATACACCAAACAATGGTTATGCCCTGACATAACAAAAAACATTATTAAAACAATAGGTTTAATCATAATTTTAATTGTTAAACAGTAGATTAGAACGAGTTAGCATAAAACAAAATGTCATAGTAAGTAGGATCATTCATTACAATGTATAGAGTTTAGGTGTACACATAATGTTCAGTAAAAATGTCAGTACAGAATTAATGGTGTTCGCACATAAACATTTGAATAATAAAATGATATGTGAACACAAACAATATTAACCAAAAGTGTAAAATCAGCGACTCAGAAAAAGCAGACGACAGTGAAAGTGATGTACCCGAACATTGGTTTTATAACAATGTCGGTCAAAGTGAAAGTAATTCGATATCGAGTGATATCAAATTAAAGAAGAAAAAACGATCTTTAATTTGATAATGATATCAACCCAATCGCAACTGTATTTAGTGCGGGAGAGATGTTAGCATCATTTTCAAAATATGCATCAGAAAACCGTTTATGAATAACAACAACAATGACAGCTATCTGTCACCTCAGCGTTTGACGGTTAGAAAAGACCGTTATCAACTGCCAAAAAATGATACGTCATACTGTCACACCTGCCAGAGCCAATCAGAAAATTAGTTAGTAATTAACATTTTTACCTAAGACCGATCAAAGAACGGGGTATATAAGAACGAAGCAGCCAATTTTGAGGCAGACTCTTACCAACCAGCATATAGCACAGACGTGCGCCCGTCATCTCTACATTTTTAACAACTATTAGCATCATCTACATATTACATCGAAACAAATAGTTCAACACCAAGAAACGACTACTTCAAGTTCATCTACAGCAAACAACAGTGATTAAGTGCAGTATCATTTTAATATCGTGCGGGAAATAATGAACAGGAATAATTAATTGTTATCATTCACGATCCATTTTAATCAGAAGAGGATCGCATTATTCTGTTCTTGTGCGAGTGTAGTGCCAAAACCCAGTAATCACTATAATCCGATTACTGAAGTGATTAATAAGTTTTAATTAAATAATTAAAACTCAAAAGGTAAGAGTGCAATTATTATTAATTTTTATCTGAGCGCCATAACCTGTATTTTTTTTTCAACACTGGTCTGTACTGACGCAATACACAGAAACATTTCAAGATTACACCACGTCTCAATTTATTATACAAATTTGTTATTATTAATTAAGCTATATGTTAGTTGTAAGGGTTCTCACTTGATAAACTTTGTCAATCAAAAAGCAAGCGTTGATGAACGCGCGATCTTTCAACAGATCATTTTTATTTTGTTTACTTTACGAAAGTAACCTAAAAACTTTGCTGATCAATTTTATATCAAAAAGATTATTGGATATTGTGTAGGCATAATTGTTTTTTTTCGTGTCTCAAAGAATTCACATCTGAGATTTTCATAATTTTAATGTTAAAAATAAATAACATCTGGACTTAGCCAGATTTATAATTCATGTTCTGAGCAAGCCGTATAAGGCATATAATAACTGACTTATAATTGTACAACTTTGTATGTTTGCATTATATTTGTTTTTGAATTCTCTATGAGGGTGTAAATAAACCCATTATTAACAGCATCACTTGATTTGATTTATTTCTATAGGATAATTAAATATTTTATTAAAAAACTTAAACAACCTTCTGTTGTGTTTAATATTTTGGAATAACATTGCCAAAAGGTGACACACAATTATTTTAAATTTTCTAATCATTCAGTAATTCTATGTGTGGGTTTTACACGGGATTTTCCCTGAATAAATCCGTGTGGCGCCCACTAATTAATAAATAAGGTAATCTAACCTTGCAACCAAAGTGAGTTGGTGTTTGTAAACTGAGTTGACAGTTTAGTGAACTTCTAGTAAACACGACCAGGTACATAAAAGTATATTCTTGTTTGTGATATTGTCCAGACATTACGAGACGTGACACACTCAGACTACCTGCAATCTGGAGAAGAAGTTTTACTGCCAGTTTCAACCAGACGATAACCATTATCAAGCAACCAACTGCTGTACTTTACGTTTCAACTTAAGCTAATTTAGCATTTAATTATTATCAATCTCACTATTTTATTTATTTAATATAAGGGAATTCTTTTTAAACAAGTATAATTAAACCATTGTAAACACACTGTGAGTAACTTTGAATGTTTCATTTTAAATTACTTTACTACATTAGTAACCTTCAATTAGAAACAACTATTTCAAACTTTGACATAATTCAAAAGAATCTTTCACACATCATTGAACTTTGTTTAAACAAGATCTTTAATATTTTAAACATGAACATAAATTTAAATAACAACACTTTTATTTTATTGCAAGTTAACGTAAACACCGTATTCGATCGATTTATTTACAGAATAAACATAAATTTTAAACTCACCCTATATCGTTTACTTATAAATTGGCTGGCCCAACAGTGGCTTTTAAACGTAATTAAACGGAATTTAAACTCTAATTTAACAACAATTAAACACACCGAATTTCGTTTACTTATAATATCCAATATGGTTCTTATTAATATATTAATAAAACAGTTACTGAAATGTTGTCCTTGATGTGATGAATTATTAGAAAGCTAAATAAAGTGTAGAGAGAACATTTAAATTTAGATTATTACAAGCAGAGTACATAATTATATCAATTTTAAACAAAAATATTTATTTTGAGAAAGTAATCAATGATAACTGTGATTTAAAAAAATTATAAACGAACATTTTGAAAATTCAAAATTCTAATATAATGGAGTCTTCAAAAGTTCAAAATAAAGGTAGCTAATTCAACGTTAAACTCCAGTTTGAATGAATAAGTCAGTATTTTTTACTTATTTGAGAATCTATATGTATAAAAGAGAAATACCACTGACTCACTGATTCATCACAAAATCTCCGAAACTATAACACCTAGAAACTTGAAATTTGGCATGTAGGTTCCTTATGTGATGTAGGTATCCGCTAAGAAGGGATTTTTGGAAATTCGACCTTTAAAGGGGGAAAAGGGGAGGGAAAGTTTGCCTGACTAACTGACATAGAATCAACGTAGAGCAAAAACTACTGTTTGGATATCAATGAAACTTTGAACATAGCTTCATCATAGGTTTTAGGTGCACACTAAGAAACGGTTTTAAAAACTTTCACTCCTAAGGGGCAAACCCCCCCCCCCCTATTGTATGTATGTATCTATGTTCCACATCTCCTCCTAAACCACTGGACCGATTTCAAGCAAACTTGGCACAAATATTTTACGCGATGGGAGAACCAACATAGATGAGGTTCTTTTTTCGATGGGGTCTTCCACGTCTCCTCCTAAACCACTGGACCGATTTCAACCAAACTTGGCACAAATATTTTACACAACGGGAGAACCAACATAGGATAGGTGTTTTTTCGATGGGGTCCTTTGGGGTCTTCCACATCTCCTCCTAAACCACTGGACCGATTTCAACCAAACTTGGCACAAATATTTTACGTGACGGGAGAACCGACATAGGATAGGTGTTTTTTCGATGGGGTCCTTTGGGGTCTTCCACATCTCCTCCTAAACCACTGGACCAATTTCAACCAAACTTGGCACAAATATTTTACTCAACGGGAGAACCAACATAGGGTAGGTGTTTTTTTCGATACAATCCTTCGGGGGGTCCTTTGGGGTCTTCCACATCTCCTCCTAAACCACTGGACCGATTTCAACCAAACTTGGGACAAATATTTTATGCAACGGGAGAACCAACATAGGACAAGTGTTTTTTTCGATACGATCCTTTGGGGGGTCCTTTGGGTCTTAAAAACTATTAGATCTGGTTACTATGGCAACCCAATAGAATAGATTCTGGTTACCATAGCATTGGTGGAAGTCTCCCACGTAGGAAATAGCACGGGAGTCGTCCGACGGGCCTTCCCCGGAGTTCATCCACGGAACCCGGGGAGTCTTAGGTCGGATCCCGCTAAAGACGGCGGGGCCAGAGTCCACGGTTCTTATAAATAAAGATATAGGTTATGATATCAAAGGTGGTGTATGCATCTTAAGAAACTTCTTAACAGTGTGTGAATTCAGAGTTGTTTCAGTTTGAATTTAAAAGTGGATAAGTTAAGATCGAAGTAAGTTATAAGCGAGTATAAAAAACAAAGTTTTGATAGCAAATATATTCAGATCATAGTGTTCAGACAATATAAATGCACTTGCTTCAGTTTGAATTTAAAAATTGATAAGCTGAAATCTATAGAGGTATTGTATTGTTAGAATAAGTTTAGGAGACACTAATTTAACAAATGCCTTATTTCAACATTAACACACTGAATTATAAAAGACAGTAAATACGCAGCGCGTGCAAGTACTGTAGACATTTTATTGAAAACTAATTAAGCTGTTCGCCCTCTCCCAGAGTTAGAAATCGAGCAGGAGCATCACGCGCAACAGAATTCTTTTCCAGATATAAGAATACAGTTTGACATGTTCTTAAACAGGTGCGCTACAGAGTATTCCTCCAGTGAGAATGCGAACGTAACAATATAAGGAAGATTATACAATATACAAGTAATATAACGTTAGAACAAGAATAGGTGCCTATGAGCCTATGAATAAATTATGAACCCGAGCAATGCTGGGTAAATCAGCTAGATATAGATATCTATATAAGCCAAATACCACTGACTGACTCACTGATCACGATATCTCTGAAACCACTGAATGGATATCAATGAAACTTTGAACGTAGCTTCATCATAGGTCTTAGGTGCTCACTAAGAAACGGTTTTAAAAACTTTCACTCCTAAGGGGCAAAAAACCAAATAATGAAATTTATCGCGGGAATTGCATACTTTGTAAATGAAGTGGTTGACATCTCAGTTTATGGGAAACCCCGAATACATTTAGTTCTGAGTTTTTAATCATTGTTTTAAATTGAAAAACTTCGTTGTTTGCAGGTTCTTATAGTCGTCCTTTTTTTTTCTCGGAAACGGCTCTAACGATTTTCTCGAAATAAATAATAAATAGCTGTTGCTATGAATGTAAATAAACAAACTAAGAGTTGAGAATTTGTACAATCTATCTAATCCTATACTATTAAGCGAGCAATAATTGTACAATTACGTACAACGTGAAACTCCGTAGCGAAGCACGGGTATTTTGCTAGTTAATCTATATATATAAAAGAGAAATACCACTGACTCACTGATTCATCACGAAATCTCCGAAACTATAACACCTATAAACTTGAAATTTGGCATGTAGGTTCCTTATGTGATGTAGGTATCCGCTAAGAAGGGATTTTTGGAAATTCGACCTTTAAAGGGGGAAAAGGGGGGGGGGGAAGTTTGCCTGACTGACATAGAATCAACGTAGAGCAAAAACTACTGAATGGATATCAATGAAACTTTGAACATAGCTTCATCATAGGTCTTAGGTGCTCACTAAGAAACGGTTTTAAAAACTTTCATTCCTAAGGGGCAAACCCCCCCCCCATTGTATGTATGTATGTTCCACATCTCCTCCTAAACCACTGGACCGATTTCAACCAAACTTGGCACAAATATTTTACGCAATGGGAGAACCAACATAGGATAAGTGTTTTCTTCGATGGGGTCCTTTGGGGTCTTCCACATCTCCTCCTAAACCACTGGACCGATTTAAACCAAACTTGGCACAAATATTTTACGCAACGGGAGAACCAACATAGGATAGGTGTTTTTTTTTATACGATCCTTCGGGGGGTCCTATGGGTCTTAAGAAACTATTAGATCTGGTTACTATGGCAACCCAATAGAATAGATTCTGGTTACCATGGCATCGGTGGAAGTCTCCAGCGTAGGAAATAGCGCGGGAGTCGTCTGACGGGCCTTCCCCGGAGTTCATCCACGGAACCCGGGGAGTCTTAGGTCGGATCCCGCGAAAGACGGCGGAGCCAGAGTCGACGGTTTTTATAAATAAAGATATAGGTTATGCTACAGAGGTGGTGTATGCATCTGAAATAATGTATAAGCTGAAATCTATAGAGGTATTGTATTGTTAGAATAAGTTTAGGAGACACTAATTTAACAAATGCCTTATTTCAACATTACCACAATGAATTATAAAACGACAGTTAAATACGCAGCGCGTGCAAGTACTGTAGACTTTTTATTGAAAACTAATTTATCTGTTTGCCCTCTCCCAGAGTTAGAAATCGAGCAGGAGCATCACGCGCAACAGAATTCTTCTCCAGATATAAGAATACAGTTTATGACATGGTCTTAAACAGGTGTGCTACAGAGTATTCCTCCAGTGAGAATGCGAACGTAACAATATAAGGAAGATTATACAATATACAAGTAGGCCTAATATAACGTTAGAACAAGAATAGGTGCCTATGAGCCTATGAATAAATTATGAATCCGAGGAATGTTGGGTAAATCGGCTAGATATAGATATCTATATAACCCAAATACCACTGACTGACTCACTGATCACGATATCTCTGAAACCACTGAATGGATATCAATGAAACTTTGAACATAGCTTCATCATAGGTCTTAGGTGCTCACTAAGAAACGGTTTTACAAACTTTCACTCCTAAGGGGCAAAAAACCAAATACTGAAATTTATCCACTGTAAGTGGTTGACATCTCAGTTTACTGGAAACCCCGAATACATTTAGTCCTGAGTTTTTAATCATTGTTTTAAATTAAAAAATTTCGTTGTTTGCAGGTTCTTATAGTTGAGAAAATTTCGAAGTTCAATTAATTAATATATGTATGTCCTTTTTTTCTCGGAAACGGCTCGAACGATTTTCTCGAAATAAATAATAAATAGCTGTTGCTATGAATGTAAATAAACAAACTAAGAGTTGAGAATTTGTACAATCTATCTAATCCTATACTATTAAGCGAGCAATAATTGTACAATTACGTACAACGTGAAACTCCGTAGCGAAGCATGGGTATTTTGCTAGTTGTTAATAATTATGATAATTTGGTTAAACATTAGCGTTAATCTTTTTGAAATTTAAAAATCTTATGGGCACATTCAATTTAGAATTTTAAAGCCTAAGAGTGGTGATGCAGGAAATACTAAGAAAAGAAGAGTAAAAACGTTTTTCAATTTAAAAAAATCATAAGGCTGGAAAAAATAAGTTATGCTTATACAAATGTCTTGATAGTGATCTGCATCAAAGTAGAGCACCAGTACCCTATCATAACAAATTGGGACCGAGAGTAATTCGGGTACAAGAATATTTGGATATCCATACAGACATAAAATTTGTAATAAAATATATTAAAATATGAGGTTGGCTTCATACACTTTTCAGATATATACTTCAGTAGTGTCAATACTGCAAAATACTGATCTACGGTTTCTTTAGTATATGTTTTCAGTACATTTATCACACTCTACACAAAAAGTGCAAGTCATAATAAAATGCTCAGTGTAGTAGCGGAATGTTTTAAAAATGTATTTATAACTTTTAATGTTGGGACGTAACAATCATAGTAACAAATTGTTACAAAATATAAAGTTATAATAAGTTAACAGTTGTGATAACAGTAGGCTTCTGATTGTCATGCTTCTGCTCAAGCCAGTACTATGGACACATCTAATAAATACAGAGTATTGATTTTTTGAGAACTTAAATCAAATTGGTAACTTATTCATAACACAGACTGTAATGCCCTTATTTTCCAAAAGAACAATACTGAAAACTACTCGAACCGTTTTAAAAACTTCCTCTCGAGTGTTCTTTTTTTTTGAAGGAATTAAATACAAAATGCTAGCGAATGTTTTTAACTTGATAATAAATAGAATGAAATGAATGACAAGGAACCTACAAATTGTATAACAAATTTTGATTATTTACTTACCATCTAGTAATACCAGGTCTAAAAAGCTTCATTATATGTAATAAGAATTATGTTCCTTCTTTAATAGTGGCACATCTAGAACTGGACTGGATTACTACCTGATTTTACCTGAATTGTAAATTTGAAGTATGAGTTTTCGTTATTTAAAGCGTATCAGAGAAGAACACATGACAGTAAATTCTTGTGAATCAACGGCACTTTTAATCTTAATTTAAATTAGAACTTTGTAGTTCATACTTAATACAAATACATTACAAAACACAATCGAATTTAAGTATCTTATTTTGACAGCTGAATAAAATAAATACATTTCGTTTAACGTTACGGTATTCTATACAATATGTTTCCCACAATAAGCAAAGTCTAAAAAAAGGTTGTACCTATAAAATATCCACGATTGGAGTCTTCAACATCATACTGTCGAAATGTCATGAGTTTTTATGTGTGTATGCACGCGCGCGCGCGTATTCCAGGTCATAAACTTAATAGCATTAATACAATACTGGCAACGGAATATTTGCTAAGCTTAAAGCATTTTAAACAAATAAACACTAAATTAAGAGATCGTTAGGCCTACTTTTGTTCTTATAAAACTTACGTGAACACTTAAATATTTCTGGAGTATTTGTGTAAATATGTAATAAAGTAGGAGTAGTAATGTAAATACTTGTTAAGACTGTTACGTATAATTTATTGGTAAAAATTAGGTTTATCAGAAAATGTAAATAATTTATCTAAAATGCACATTATTATTTTAAAATATCACTCGTTTTTACGGGGATATAACATTGCCTTCTTTCGTTCATCAACCTGTCTGGTGTTTGTAATCACATAACAGCTGTGACTCCTTACGCAAGACCGCACACTGAATGAATACGAGTTTGTTTATTCAAACAGGATTGCGTATTATGTCTTCAACTGCTTGTGTGCGTATTATACACAAGGCAGCTGATGTCTGTTATTACATAGTTCTCCTTGATAGTACCACATCTGACAACAATTGCTGCATACCTTCACGAAACAAATTTGTTAGTCATCAGTATGAAAACTTTTACACATGACAATTGTAGTAAGCAATTCGAACTAACCAAATACCCGGCCGTGAATTCATCACAAAACTTATCTGGACATTATCGAGAAATAGTTATTTTTGGGAAAAATCTCGTAATAAATAGAATTTCTGTAAGAATGTATACAACTATTTCTTCAGGTTACAAATAAAACTTTCCAATGAGATTACTGTCTATATTATGAAGCCAAGCTATTTCATTTGTTTAGTTTGTTCAGTCACCAAGCAGCTATACATGCTTGAGATGTCTGACACGATGATAAAAAAAAAACAATATGAAAATTCAACCGTGTCTCAAAAAGAAAATCATATATTTTTTCAATTAACAACACACTTACTAAATCAATACTTTAGTTTATCTAATTCTACAATCATTTCACTAGAAAATAAAAGAATACGTACAATAGTTATTTATTTTTAATTTACTGTTTTAATAAACATCGTGCCATGTGGCTGACACTTCTCTGAAGAGTGCTCGGCTAAAAAAATTGCGACAGGACTACTTGTCCAAACTTACTGTCAAGTGTAAACGGAATTTCATACATCTGTCAAAATAAATTACGACATTGGCTCACGCAAGCACGTAGTGAACACTTGGACTATCTCTCGCGGTGAAAACTGCGTCTTAGTGCAAACACCTACTGGACACTGCTTGCGTATTTCCTGTCATATTTTCTCGGAGTGTAAACGTAGCTTAACAGTCGCATATTCATTCACAAGCCTCTCCCTCTCCTCAGACGTCTCGGTAGTAACCCTTGTTATCACATAAAACGTGGCAGGTAAACTATCCCTTTCCCTTAACCGATCTTCACCAAAATCAATAGACCTTCATTCCTTTACAATTCAGGAACGTACACAAAAAAATATTTGACTCTGTTTGAATGTGCGGCAGTTATCGTTCGTCATAGAAAAAATTACCATTGTTAAAACATAAAATGTTCAGGTAAACTACCCCTTTCCCTTAACCGATCTTCACCAAAATCAACAGTCCTTGAGTATTTAACCATTCAGGAAGGTATACAAAAAATTATTTGATTCTCTTTGAATATGCGGCAGTTATCACTCGTCATAAAAAAATTACCCTTGTTAAAACATAAAACGTTGCAGCTAAACTACCCTTTTCTCTTAACCGATCTTCACATGTCACCAATTCTACATCAGCCAGATGGGAAGATCTTTTTCCTCTAGATTTTCAGAACATTTAAAAGCCCTCACCACAAACTACATACATTCCACATTTGCCACACATTTACAAAATGAAAACCACAGTTACACAAACATAGAGCACAACATGGAAATACTACACTACTTACCTAAAAGTAGAAAACTAAACACAGCAGAACAATTTGAAATATACAGATATCACGCACTACAACCAAACGACATATTAAATGAACAGTTACATTATAGATCACACATACTTTTCGATACACTGATTCAAACACACAATTTGAACCCCAGCGCCAATTCCCTCCCACCATCAACCCCCACCACACACACCCACAGTCCATAACCGTTACTCTGTAAAGACATTCAGTATTAACTCCCACTGAAGAAGACGTATACCACGTTGAAACGTTTGGGAAATAAAACCATAAAGTAAGTTCATAGTGAAAGTATATATATATATTACATTTAATATTTATAAATAAATTTACTTCAAGATATACCTTTTTTTTCTTATTAGGAACATGTTTCGGGTACTATCTTATACCCATCCTCAGCCTTCCGGTTTTCTTTGTCTGGTGAAGTACATATGTTTTGTTGGTTGACTATTATTATTGTGGCTTCCTGTTGGCTTCTGGTATTTCAAATTAGTTTTATTGTGTGTGATTGTGGTGTATGTGTTAGTTTTTTGTGTATTTTCAATGTTGAGTGCTTTGAATATTGTGTCATGTTTTGTATTGATTTGTATTTGTTCAGGTATTAGTTTGTTTTCTGTTTTAAATTTACAAATATACAAGAAAATGGACATCAATTTGCTTCCTGTGGATCGCTGGCCAGTGTAACTGCACGTGTTTACAGAGGAACGATTCATAGATAGACTTTTCGTCTTTAGAGAATGAACCCTCTGCAAGATGCTGAGGGTCCATGAGTGACTTCGAGCGCTCCTTCTTTTCCATGTATTTGTTCTGTGAAACGTACACTGTAGATTCGCAGTTTTTCTCTAAGCAACGCTCAATAGAAAATGTTGAAAATTGTTGTCCACGGTGTACCCTCATACACACTAAACCTGCTGTGATGTTTTAATTACGGACATCATAATATTAAAACTTTGGAAACTTGAGCACTACTTAATGGAGATCAAACATTAACTTATACAAGCCATTAATTTTATGCATATTTTTTATATATATATGTTGTAGCTTGACAGATAATCCACTAATAATTAATTCAGATAAGATCATAAAAATAATTACATATACTCAAAGAATGTCAAATGAAATTCAATTACACTTCAAAGGAAAACACCACTATAAAAGAAAAACAATAATTAAGTAATAAAAATGCAACCATAAAATTCAAAGAAATAAATTAAAGGAAACTCATATTAAAAAATCAGGAGATTAGGAGCAGGTGATAAACAAGATACCCCAAACAAGAGGAAACAGGAATGTAAAGATTAGGAGCAGGTGATAAAGAAAATACCCTAAACAGAAGAAGACAAAAGAGTAAAGTTAGTATCAGATAATAAACAAGATACCCCGAAACCAAGAAAGAAGGGTAAAGTTAGTATCAGGTGATAAAGAAGATACTCCAAACCCAAGAAGGAAGAAGAAATTTAGAAACAGATAATAAGGAAGATACCCTGAACCAATCATCGGACAAAATAACACTAAGTACCTTGGTTTACCCAAGAAGAAACCCAAGAAGGAAGACGAGAAGAAAAGAAGATATAGGATGAAAGAACCACCATAAAAACCTATTATTAACTACCATTAACCCCAAACCAAATGTTAATACCATTAAAGAAAGTATAACACCCCAAAACCTTATGAAATTGTAAATAATTATAGACAAAAGTATTGAGTAATATGATAAGAAGTGCACAAACTAAAGTTATTATATGATAAAAATAAACAAATCTTCACAGTCCATTATGACTAAAGGTCTGGTCTGAGAATAATAAAACTCAAATATAAGTCAGAACCAACAGTGAATGTGTACCAGTGGAAGTGTTTTTTAAATGTGATAAACTTCAAGTTTGTGTAACTATAACTTATACAAGGTGCTATAAAATAACTTTTATATTTTATAATTAACAGGTAATGAAATATTAAAATGAAAAATATTTCCTATATTTCATAAATAAGGTCACTTTGTTATCTCAAGACATTCATGGTAGTGCCAATAATAAAGAAAGTATGTGGGGAAATGTTTACTGTACAAGGGGATTTTAGATAATAATACAATATAATCAGACAGGACTGAACATAGATTAAGTTTTAATAAAGTTAAGAAATTAAATGGCTAATAATGTTCAAAGCCATGAACTCCATTTTAAAAAGAGTTCCTATACAATAAGGTTTATATTTAGAGTAAGATGTTTTAGTTATATAACAGCATGCCTACAAATTAAAATGTTTAGGTATGGATGCTGCATTAATTTATAAAATGTTTTTAAATGTATGTTCAAAATAGTTCCAGCAAACATGTCTAACCTTGAAGACTGCTAAGTAATGTAAAATATTATTTTTTATAACAGTAGCATGAATTAGATGCTACACATATCAATAATTATGTAAACAATTTTATTTCATGTTATGTTAACTTTTAAGAGTCAGAGAAGGTGTAAAATTAACTTTATTTGAAGAAACCATATATGTAAAATACTAAACTCTAGGCCAAATAATGAATTCCCAAAAAATAAATATAAACTAGTTAATTCACCAAGGAACCATGTAAACTAACAGGATTTATGTAAGGTGGATCAATACCTAACTACTGTAAATGATCCTATGATTTAAAAGAGTAATATAGAAAAATTGTAACAGTACAGAATTGCCTGTACCAGAATAATGGTATGTAGGGGTATTTTTATTGTAAATCTTATTAGAATCATAAAGTTTAGCCAGGGCAAAGTTAGTTTGCACAAGTCCCAATAATACGCAGATTCACCAGAGGGGAGCCGATCCAAGGTCAGCGGCGTACGAGCAAAGTTAAACAACGGTAATGGCAGTTTTAGGCGCTACAAATTGACTATACTGACTTTCTATTGGTCCACTGTAACAAATCATCACTAAACACAATGACGATATAAAACCATTACGTATTAAACCGGGCGTTAGCGAAAAGAACAATGAACAATGACGTCAGACACAACCAATTTGCATAATAATTGTGTCTGCTTCCGCCCAGTTCAGCAACAGCAGCCACAGAGCATATACGCTCGCCACAGTGCAGTGGGCAAAATTTTGCCAAATATGTAATATTTACTAAACAACATGCAATAGTTATTATCAAAATTTAACAGTAACTACACTCGAGTCAGTGAATAATTTAAAATGAATTTCAAATAGAGTCAGTGGACAAAACAGCACGAAATTCGGCCGACCACCTGCCAGATCGCCATGGAGAGGAGTCTACACCACATCAATTACAGGAAAGCCCCTATTCAAATTATTTTCTAAAGTCAGAATGTTATTTAATGAGCTCAAAACATATTTTAAACAAACATGTGTAAAATTGCAGTAAAAGAGAGAGAGAGAGAGAGAGAGTGAGAGAGTGTGTTTTGTTGATCAACTTAAATATAACCTGAGGCGTTGGTTTGTGAAGGATATGAATCATTAGTGTCATTAAAATATAAAGAAAACAAGAAATTTCTTAAATGCTAGTAGTAACGAAACTGAAAGAAATAATGGTAATCAAATAAGAAAATCTACGTACGTAACCTTGAACAGAGGTCAAGTGCGGAATGACATCGCCGCCATTTTGAAATTCTAAAATTATTAATAAATATCTATGTATCAAGCTACAACAAAATTTACTAAATACAATCAAGTTCGTTATACTAATGTGGTGTACCTCATTATTTCAGTACCCAACAACCTCTGCCTCTGTCTGCTTAACGAAACTCTGGACCCAAAGCCTAATGCATGTAAATGAGCTGAGCACGTGTTATTCCGGTTATACGATTTATTATGCAAATTACATAAATTTTGACAATTCCATATTCATTATTAATAATTATTTATGTTATACATTATAAGTAACTTAACAAAATGTCTTAAATTATTAAAAATTTTCGAATTGTTAAAAAATAACTATTTCAGAGGAGGAATAGTAAATTAATAAATTATCACTAAAGGACAGTTCAAATGTTAAATTTATAAGTAATTAAGGAAAGCGAAAGATTTGTGACCATCTGAAATTTATTATAATTATATTTAGAACACCTAAAATGGCAGGAATTGTGTACAAGAACGGAAACAGGTTTTTGGGCCTAGATTTCCAAAAAGACAGAAATATGGTAATTTTAACAAAAATCTCAACAAATATGGACTATGACATATCAAATTAAACAGAATGAGATAAATAAACCAATTATGTGGTTAATAGTTCATGAAAGTGAACAATAAACTAAAAATATTCTATATATAATGTACCATATAATTATGTACATAGGAAATGAAAATTATTTTAACAATACTTTTCCAATATTAACTTGGCAAGATATTTCCTAAGACGAAGGAAGTACATTAGTTCTTTGTTAACATTCAAACGGAACGGTTGATGATCAATCGCGATCTAAAACCGTATTAACAATTGTAATGGAGTAAAAGGCGAGTATTAAGTGAAAACGAGAGTTACCTAATTTGACACTTTTTGACTTTATATCAGTGAAATACTATACTACAATAGTGAAAACAAACAATACACTACACAATACCAGTGAATTAAACCGTTAAAACAACCTAACATTAATAATTCACTCCGTAACAACTTTTCGATTTCTCATCATAACCAGCAAACACAGAATACATATAAAATAAGACAATTAACACCAGTGAACACTGAACACTTATCCAGGATACCTCGAACAACATAATAGACAGTATACACTATTACGGAGATCCATAAAACAGTTTTAAAGGTGAATTTATTGTTAGAATTTACAGCGACCATTTGTGCGTTAACCTCATCAATTCAGCGAGCCGCCATTGTGAATTTCCCGTGTTGCAAATTACCAACCAGCACGAGAACATCTAGTCACCTATTGGGTATAAAATATATACTACAAAACATTATATATTATTAACAGATTGTCATTTTTACTTATTAAGACTTATATTTTTGTACATGTTATACTTTCTAGGCCTACCCTTCTCTGACTATAAATATAATCGTTATAAGAACCTTTTTCAATATTTTATATAAAAATAACCTGTGATCGCAAATCGATATCCCTGTGAAAGAGTCGAATATTTGCTCAGTATCGATTTTAAATCGATTTTTTACGAACTATTATTAATAAAACAAATTATTTCAATGATCTGGACTTTATAATTATTTCACATTTTAAATTAAGAATTTAACTAACAATAGGACTTACTGGAAGACAATACATCTTGACTGAAAGAGATATACTGGAGCAGCGCTGAAAATCACTAATCGATTACAGCAAGAAGATAATCTGATTAACTCCAGATTTAGTAAAGATCTACCTGAAGTGTAAAATTAACCATAAGAAACTCACCGAATTTTAAAATTTTAAACAAAACACTGAACCAGGATTAATTCTAAATTATAACCATAACAAACAAACATACAATTTTTTTTGAACAAAATTTTTTTTTTAAATAAAATTTTGTTTTATCATTTCTTTGAACATACACAAAGAATTCATTTATTTGTAACAGGTCTGGTTATAATGTGTACAACGTTATCGGCAACAAAGAAGTAGTTTTTGTTAAAATTCCTTCCGGGATGTTTGGCCGTAGTCCAATGTTTTCTACAAAACCAGACGTTTCGGCAATGCCATCGACTTCCATCATCAGTGAAAATCGAGTGCGATAATGTGAGGTGGTATACGTTAGTGACCACAGTACTGTGGTTAAGGCTGAAGCAGTAAGTAGAAAGAAGTAGTTTCTATGGTAATATTTCATTTCGAAAATGATTTTAAATATAAATCTTAGAACATGGAAGTTATGTATGGTTCTCCATACAGATATTTTTCCATTTAAAATATATTCAACTTTATATGCATGTCAGAACAAATTTAATGAAACCCTATATACAATGAAAATTATACTACTGTATATCATTTAATGATAAAAAAGGAACAGTTCTTTACAGTGCATTAAACAAAGCAAAATGTTGCACAGACATATAATAATTGTTATTAAATAACTTATAATAATTTTAAATCTCTTTCTTCATACATTATTAAGATTTCTTATTTGTAGTAGCAACTCAACAGTTAATACAGAACTCTAAAATTTATTCAAACTACAAAATATTATACAGTTTAGGAATTTTTGAAAATACACTTATAAAATCTATAAATGATTCATAAATTGCTTTATTTTCCACTGCATACTGACACCAGATCACTAACCTGAGTATGACATTTATACACAATGATTTTCCTGAATACAGAGACCATTTCAGTGTTACACTGTAAGTTCCTAATTACAGTCTTCTTAATAATTATAACTTTTGCTCAAAGTATAATGCAAATATGTACGAATATTTACTCCATTATACATAATGAAGTGTACATTAAAATCATTAAACATAAAACACATACGAATACAAACCATGTTAAACATGAAAAGCTATTTATTTATATGGAACTTTTACATATCATATATAAACATATATTACTTTTCTGCTATACCACATATTTTATAACTTTGTATATTAAAGTTTGCCTTTATGAATTGTAACATTTGCTGCCCAATTATAATTGTGGATTTACATAAGATGAACCCGTTTTATAATATAATTCACGCAAACCCATATTTACAAATTTAATAGCTAGTATGATTATAGTGAAAGGAACAAGTTGATTAATAACAATTTTGTTACATAACAACCGTGTTTTATTACAGATACTTGTATCACCAATTGTCTTGCAATACAAGCAAAGTAATTAGTAAAGTGATGAGCATTTATAGACAGCCAGTCTGGCGGATAACCATACTTTTATAATACATACATAAGCAAACACAATAAATTAATGACAAACAAATAATGATGCATAATTAACAATAAAAATAATATATAGTAATTAACATAAAATAATAACTACGTCAGTGATGGAGTGGTACACGGTTGTTATAGAAAAAAATGTTATAGACGAATCTACACATTCAAATTTACAAGGAAAATTTTAATTAGTTTATCAGTTTTATATACAAACTACTACAGCAAAAAATGTTTTAATTTTAATGTAAGTAGTCCTATACAATTAAATGTTGTAACAATTTCTAAAAAATACAATCATTTCTTAAAAGTAGTGTTTTACAAAACGATTACTAAAGTCTTTTATCACATAGTTACTAAAAAACATTATAGAAAATGTAAATTAAAGTAACTCCATATACAAATTATTCATCTTGCATTCATTGCAAATACTACACACCATTCAATCCAGTTAGTTATGCAAAAATGAATTAAGTAAAAAAAAAAAAAAGAAATAAATTATTAGTAACAAAAGAATCATTCATTCCTATTAAAAAATATATATATAAATATATATCAGTACTTTTTTAACATGATTTTTATACACTTATATACTATGTTTTCAATATCCATACAGTAATAATTAAAGTACCTGATGTGATTAATATTGACACTGCACGAAAGTACGCTATTAATAGTTCCTTCTACCACCCCGACCTCCTCCTCGATCATAGTAATCTCCTCTGTTGCCACCACCACCACCTCGGCCACCTCCTTGATATCCACCTCTTCCTCCCTGATATCCGCCACCACCACCACCACCACCTTGGTAACTGCCGCCTCCTCCTTGATAGCCCCCTCCACCACCACTATATCCACTGCCTCCTTGATAACCTCTGCCTCCTCCCTGATATCCTCCACCACCACCATAGCCTCCACCTCCACCTCCGTATCCATCACCTCTGCTTCCACCTCCATATCCACCACCTCCTGACCCTCCACCCTGATATCCTCCACCGCCACCTTGGTTCCAGCCTCCTTGGACTCTTCCACCTCTATCGCCTCCCCCTCGGCCACCACCTCGTCCACCGCCACCTCCGCCTATAAATTATAAAAAGCATATTAGAATGCTGTGCATGGTTTATATACGAGACACACATACACTCTAATATATCGTACATAGTACACTATTAATTCTCTTTACTATTAATAAAACTCTACATAGAATAAACATAGCTGATTACTATAACTGAATAATTGACCTTTACTGATATCTCAAAGTACTTCTGCATATATGATGTTTTTTATTTGTCTTAATACATTACATAGTAAGCACTGATTCTCTGATATGCTTTGTGCAGACACAAATTAATACTGTAATCATCTGACTAACCAATCTTGTTGCCCAATTTACAACTCCTGAATGTACAGTCAAAACATCCATCATCTGCTGCACAATTCAAGAATAAGACAAAAAATAAATTTCAGCCAATCCTTTTGTACATGGTATGTACACAGTATACCAAGTATGTACTGTAGTTTTGTACATATTTATTCACAATATGTACAGGCAGCAATGTAAAGAAATCACTTACGCACTAAAAAGCAATGTGGAGGTGGTAAGTGACAGTTTTCCCCTCCCATCATATGCTGTCTGCTTACTACTACCCTGTCCACAAACATCAGTCATATGCAAATCTTATTTAGTCCAAATATAATTATATGATGTAGTCACTACCACTGAAGCTAAAAGTTGCCGAAGTTCTTCAACAACATTTATACTACCACAATCATCAGAATTTTGTTTCAATGGCTTTCTGACTGCATTTGCCACTATCACTGTCATCTTCAGTGTTTACCAATAAACTGTTTAGTAACACTGTCAATCACTACTTCACAGTTCAAATGGGACAGTATGTGCTAAGTGGCTGTTAGAAGTAGCATCTGTAGTTATCAAATCAACAGAACTTATGTTTCCTGTTACTGGGCATTCGTTCTTGCCATCTGATCATGTGTTCGGTATCACTGAAAAAAGAGTAAAGAGAAAAACAGTAATTGCAACTCCAAATGAATGTGAAGAAATATTTTCCACTGTTGGAGTTGAAGAGGCTTTCAAGTAATATATTCAATGTGGCATGTCAAACTGTTGAAGGTTAAACATATCTTTTTTTACAAAGTCTCATGATGGAAATAATGTTTTAGTCTGGGATCAATATTTCTATTGAAATCAGTGTAATGCACCCAGAAACAAATGAAGAAAGGAAAGTTTCTCAGGAATATGGTACTCGAAATGCTTCCCATTCCTGCAAAATCAGAAAAACATGATATATTAAATTTGCTAATGAAGCACTATGGTACAGAATAGCAGACGATAACAAACCTAGGGTGGTACAAGAATGCAGTTTGTGGAAGTGCCTCTGCTGAAAATGAAGGTGAATTATTGTGTGAACAGCCAGTGACCTGAGGGTATAATTTTTATTTAGTGTTAATTTCAAGAGAATGTTTCTCTGTGCTCTTTTATTTCATTTTTTAAAGATTATTTTCATTTTGTTTCCTTTTGTGTAATTATAATTATTTTAAAATATAAGTATTAACTAAATTCAAGAATTTCATTTTCTCTTTATTTCAGTGCAGTCCATGTAACACGTATTATTAAATGTATCAACTTTTTACTTGTTACGTGGTAAACTTTTATAAAGTTTGGTCTTAACCCTTGGCTGCAAAACTTACTAAGTCAAGTCCTAAGAGTAAGCTGCAAAACTTGCCATGTCAAAAATTAATTTTAATTTTTCAAAAATAGTACACAAGATGTGATTAAATAAAATATTCAATTATATTTATTATAAATATTTTTTCTATCAAAATTTTATATACTAAAAAAATTGAAAGAATAAATCATATAATAAAGCAGATACATTTTGTTGGCTCTAGTGAAAATTTATGATGTTCTGACTTCACGAGTTTTGCATTTAGACTCCTCGAATAATCAGCTTCAATGCACTTTCTGTAGTCACAAAACAACTTCCAGTCTTCTGCCACAACATAACTGAATTTTTCTTCACCTAATGATTGCATACCTTCAATAGTAGATCCGACATTCTGTTTTGTTTAATGTAGTATTTTACACTGGCATATACCAGTTCTATTTGATTTAAGTTGGGGTTGTAGGGTAGAATCGTAAGACAGACAATCCATGGTCTATGACAGTTGCATCTATTTTATTTTATACGTAGATTTATTAAATTTAATTATATCACAAAGTTCAGGTTTTAAACAATGTTTATTTAAAGGTATTGCATGATCTGTCAGCCATGTCTGCATACCTTTTTTTCTATCACAACAAAGTTAGAGAAATATGTATTATGACATACACTGAAATGTGTATTATGGTACAGGACATTGTCCATTACCAACATTATGCTGATGTTTTTCGTATTCAGACTTAGGTTTTCCATGTTCCACAGGAAAATCTTCGAGTTTGTATCACTATGATAGGTACTGGTTTTGTCCCTCACTTACACATTTTTTAAAGCGTTAATTATAAAAACATCACTATTCACCTGTCCGCAACCCATGTAAACTATTACACCATGTACCAATCATAAGCACTAAACTGAATTATAATACAACTAAATATTTAAAACTACAGTGCCAATATTTATATTTAAAATTTTAATTATTATTACAATCACTTGAAACCATGTTTTGTAAAAAGTAAGTACACATGCACACTAGTGGCTTAGGTTCTGTGCACGCTGAAGCCTAAATCCTTTCTTCACCTGCATTACAGATAATAAGCTAAGTAACGTTTTTAACATGGGGGTGAAGTACTATTTTTTTATATATGCAGGATCCATTCTAGACAAGTTTCCACATTAGTTTATGCAGTCTCACAGATCCCAGTTTATGCATACTCACTTACCAGTTTCCAAGATCCCAACTACTAACATGAGAAAATGGCCTGTAAGTACAGAATATTATCTATATACTGTACTCTAATGTTGGAGAAGAGATTTTGATATACTCTGAGGTAAAATATGCTATGTTTAGGAGGCGCATGTTCCAGCTGTACTTACTGTAATGAAGGTTCTTTCTCACAGGTTGCTTCAAGTGACTGTACTGGACTTCGTATATTTATGTATACTTTGTTACGACTTACAGGTAAAAAATGGGGGTATTATATACCTTAGTGGAACAGTCTATCAATGACATTATATTATTTTTCATACACAATACTATTTACTGTACAAAATACTTAAAATATAATTAATATAATAATGGCTTGTAACGGTACAAACCTATAAGGTTTAGTAATTGAAAGTTTTTCAATTTTATTCCAACAAAGAATGTATGGTGTATGGAGTATAGCGCCGAGACTGTCGCGGCCCGGCACAGGAATGTAAAATTGTCAACAGGGGTGCGCGTTCCCAGACACACGCGCGAATGGAGGCCAACGTTCTCACGCTAACGGCACGCACAGGTACATTTTTTCTCGCCCGGTGCGCAGAGAACACAGTCAGTCGACTAAAAAACACCCATCCAGCCGGATGAACACAAAGGCTCGCGAGCCGAAAATTTATTAACAGTATGTAAAATGTGATTTGAGTTTTAAACTAAATGGATCTAAAGTTGTGAGGCATCAAATAATCCTTAGTGACCAAAATTTTAACAGTGAGAACGTAATTCGGACAACAAGTGACTAAAACAAACCAGTGCAGCAGGAGGTCGACCCGAATCATCAAAACCAAGTAACCGTATAATATATAAACTTTTACAATCATGAAAATTATAAAGTAAAGAGCTCTAAAGTATGGGGAAAAACTAAATACTGTATGAACGAGAGTATGCACAAGTACTGGGTTGTCCTTACATAATCTAAGTAATTAATAACTGGTAGTTTAATTAATAAATGTAAGGAAAAATGAATGCTAAATTTGTTGGTAGTAGTTATGTTTTAATGTTCAAATCTGCTTAAATTTGGAAGACTATATAAAAGAAAAGTCATACTAGTATTTTATAAAAAAGAAAAAAGAGAATGAAAAACAAAAAATGGTGAATAAAAGTTGTTAGTTAACAAATAATATGAGCGTAGTTATTGCTATACGTAACCCTACGTCACGCTTATAATTCACAGTTCGTGTGTCGAATCCTGGGCTAAGTCAAGGTAAGTTTGGTTTACATTATTTAATGTGATAAAAGTGAGTAGCTTCTCAGACTCTCATGTGTACCACTGAAGTAGCTTAGGAGTAGGCAGGGTAGGCTGCCTTATGTGAGCCGTACGGCATACAAGGAAGGCAGTGTGGCCAGCACACTACGCTTCAGCTGCCCATTAGTATCCCCAGGATGTTATCCCAGGTACTCATTTTCAACAGGCTGAGTCGACCTGGGGGCTGAAAAACGCACCTTGATTTCATGGTGCGGGCCCGGGAATCGACATACCCACTGATCTACTGAGCCGCCCAAATACTTAAATGTAAAAATATAATTTATAAGTAGTAAATAAGCATAACCAAAAGCTGAGACATTACCTCCAGGCCTTTGTTGCCAGCTTGGCATCTCTGGGGGTGGTGGCTGCTGTTCACTTGGACGTCCTCCTCTGTCTGGAACCTGTACAACAGTTGCACACATATAACAAAAAAAAAAATATATACCAGCGTGGTTGGTCAGGGTTAAAATTGTACTGACGCCCAATCCTGTAAAGCAGATACCAATAACTACAACTAATTTTAGTCAGTTATTAAGTCCCTGACTAAACGATAAAACAGAACTAATTATGAGATTATACATACAATTGACATAACCCCTTACTTTTAAATAAAAGATTGCCACTTAAAAATATGCCTTTAATTCTTTAATGCCTCTACAATTTCGTGTACAGAAACCATTGATATGTAAAATAATTTAACATGAATTTTTAATTATTTTTTAACAAACTTGCTGAAAATTTTTCATTATAACTCGCTCACTATACGTAGAAAGCAATACACATTAAGAAACAAATTTTTATTACATAAATAAAAACTTACACTTCCAATCATAACTTTATAAGTCGATGACTGTGCATTCTTACGAACAGACGCGTTAGAAGTCTTTTCAACAATAGCCAAATCGTCTCGTGCAGCTAGTAACATTGATAAATCAACGTCAGGTTCAGCTGTCAAACCATTTCGTTTTACATTGTAAAGCTGAACTATCTTGTCACTTTGGTTTTTCAGTCTGTCTGACCACTGAAATAAATAATATGAAGTATATTTAAAATTTACTCATATGTTAGAAAATGTACAAATATGATCTCACTACAGAGAGGTAATCATTATTTTTTGCAAATTAACTTCAATTTTTGCTTTCTAATATATTTCATTTTTTTGGTTTCTAAAACTAAAGCATACGTTACAAGTTACCAGACCCCATCATTATGCAACCCATTATGACAATTTAGTAAATGGAATGTGCATGTTTCAGAAAACATTACAATATTAAATCACTGACTAGACTTTCTTGTTCCACCAGAAATGAAAGTACAAAGACATAAAGATATTGTGTTTATTCAGTATACCAAATTGCAAACAGAAGTTTTTGATTTTTTCCCTATGTTGATAACACCGTTCATGCTGCATATTCTCTAGTGTATATAAAATCCTACCACGTTATAATTCAGTTAAGTGTTATAATTTCAGAAGACTACAAGCTTTCCTGTTTTTGATCCTCTCGCTGCTCATTTCAATTCAGACAATGTAATGGAGTCTACTATAATAACCTTGACCAAATAGTTTTATTTCACTATTATGAAATCCTTAACATAGAGAAATAATGAATTTAACAAAGCAAGGTATACATAATAAATAAGCCATATTAACAAATAAATTAATAAGCTATTGTAGGATGAATATTTTGTGAGATATCATTGTTTAAATACAGTGGTGAACTTAATTGAATTTCTACCTACACAGGTCATCACTGAAATATTCTAAGGAAAGGCGTTGTATCTTGGGGCACGTATAAAACAATAAAATGTTATATTAAAGACATTTAAACTATTTTCTTAACTGACTTCTTTTCTCATCATCATCATCATCATCATCTTCACAACACAACACAGGCGAGGTGCTGCCTGTTCCGCCCTCAAAGATCCTCCAACTATCTCTTCCTGTGTCTACTCACACACCTGTGTCTTGTTGACCAGTCTGTAATGACATTCTTTCTGAAGGTTCTTTCCACCATTGTGTGTAATCTTTTATTTTTTCATTCAAGTTGAAAACTTGTAACTCTTCTCTTATGGCCTCATTCTTGAAACAGTCAAGTTCAGAACACCTTTTAACTCCTCTTAAGAACACCATTTCTGAGGCCAGTATTTAACTGTCTTGTTTCTAGGTTGTTTCCATAATTCACACCCATATGACAGTACAGGGACTGCCATGGCTCTGTAGAACTTTAATTTTGTATCTCGATGCACCTTGTTTCTGAAAATACGGTTGATTGTCTGGAACTTACCTAACTTAACATCAATATCATAATTCCTATCACAGCCAATATCATTTCCCAAATAATTAAAATGGCTCACCTGTTCTAGAATTTGATCATTAATCATTATTTTTGTTCTTATTGGTTCATTGCCTCAAAATGCTATTACTTTTGTTTTTATAGTAGAGATTTTCATATTGTATTGTTTCCAAATCTGATTAAACTTAAAAATAGACTTTTACAAATCAGATTCTGTATTTTGAAGTACAAGCAAGTTATCAGTAAACAACAGCACATTCAGGTATTGTAATGGTACAATCATGGTACATTTTATAATTACCTTAAATATGGTATATAAAACCATAAATATTGTATTTTTTAGTTTGGTCATAATTAAACAAACATTAAATAACCTGTAGGAATATATTGTGAGTGGACTGTATAATATTTGCCAGGATTTGGACCGATTCATAGCAAAAAACCGTGAAGCATCACAAAACCAATATGTAATTTGTTGCGATAACAGTGACGATCCTTAATTACGTCAGCGGCCGAGAATGTGTTTACATCCACAACACGATGTTGTCAACAACTTAACAAAGAACGAGTGACGTAGGTTCACCCCACCTCGGCAACATATAACAAAGACTCGATGTCATTTCATCTGCAACTGTGATCGTAGCCGGCCGGCAGATCGCTCACTAAAAAGTGAATTTTAACTTTTAAACCACTTATAGTGGTTAATAAACTATTTAACTACAGTGTAATCTACTACAAAATGTGACCGGGAAGTATACAAGGTAAACTCGCGGTACGCGAAGTTTTACCGCACGGAACTGCAACTAAAACAACAGCTACACGACTTTGGTGAGAACGTTCCATCAACACAAATATACGTATTTATTTTCACATCAATTTTATTTGAAATGACCAAATAACAAATAAATTCAAGTATTCAAAATTTCACTTTTTTAAAATGAGCTCATAACATAATAACAAATTGTACCAGGATGAGAGAGAGAGAGAGAGAGAGAGAGAGAGAGAGAGAGAGAGAGAGAGAGAGAGAGAGAGAGAGAGAGTGTGCGTGAGTAATTTCTAAGTGCTGGGTTGTGCGCACCAATATATATAAAGATATGTATATCTCTATTCACATGTATATCTCTAATACTACGTAATAACACATTTTCTATTACATGTTATGATTTTGGAGGGTGAATTTATTTTTCAAAACGCCCATGGCGTAATATGTGGGTCTAATCGTGTTTTCAATATGTATTAAAATACAAGTTCAATAATAATAAAAATACTTTATATATGGTATTTTGTGTATGTTTTATTTCAGGTAATTTATTTCACAAAACTGGTTCGTGTTGCACGACCTCTGGCCCGAAACGTAAATTTATGTAATGTTATTTTGTACAAACATGGCGCCCGATGATATTTACTAGTACATACAAATTTTAATGATAAAGAATTAAACGATAAAAAGTAAATAAATTACAATTGGCGCGTGCCGAACAGGGACTCGACATAAAATAAAATTTTATGTAGAGTACACCTACTGGTATGTGAAATAGTTACCTGAGATAATAGCGTTATAGTACGCAAAGCGTGCGCAAGGTAAGGTTAAAATTTTAGGTTATAAATAAATCTGTTTTAGTAACACAAAATAATACAATATGAGTAATAAGGATAATATTACAATAGAAATCAGTACAACTGATGTAAATTTGACTGGCGAGATGGATGTACAACCAAATCAAGCTAGTCAGACTGACGAGGCAAATATGCCTGTATCTGTAGAGACAACGAAAACCGATACATCCATATCAGCTATGTCAGATAGCAAACCAGATTGTACTGCTGTAATGATGCAACTTTTATTAAATAAATTTGACAGTTTTGACAAAAAGTTAGATGAGCAGAAAAATGAAATCAGAGATAGTTTTGACAAACAATTTAAAGAACTTAAGAATGAAATTCAATTAGGTTATGATAGTCTGGTTAAGAAGGTTGACCAGGTAATCACAAAACTAGATGAGAATGTAAGTCAATTAGAAAGCCAGAAAGTAAATAGTAGTACCCAGCAAAATGCAGTACTGAATAATAACGTATTTGAAAATGATAACTCAAATAATGAACGTACAGATAGTAAGAATATTATAAGTAGTAAGAATGGGGTGTTAGAAAATGATAATGAAAGTATTATGAGTGAAAATGAAATGTTTGAATTTATTGAGTCAGAAAGAAAGTTGGGAGAAAGTATTTTTGTACAAGGAGTGCAGGGGGTAGAATTTTCTTTTGATGTTGTGTTAGGGGGTGAAGAAAAGTCTTCACGTAATTTTTATAAGGATAAGAGTTCCTTCAGTTTATATTTGGGAGACGATAGGTCTACAAATAAAGTTTCTTGGTGTTTTAGTGTACCTAATAAATGGTGCAACAATTTTATGTTAGGGACCCCTGCATATTTGGAGAGAGAAAGTGTATTTTGGTGTTATGGAGAGAAATGTATTAAGAAAGAAAGTATAGAGAGATATTGTGAGAGTAAGAGAGTAATAGAAATATTTAAAGTAAACAGAAATTACAGACAATTGTTAGAAAGGTTAGGGTTAGATATGGTATCTGAAAATAAGGAATACGTACCTTATAATAACAATGAATTTGAAATAACAATAAATGAGAATAAAGGTATTAAGTACTTACCTGTGGTGGAAAACTATGAGGATAATTATAGAATAAATAACCAATTAATGACATATGAGATTATTGAGACAAACGGAACCCTACTCGATCGTGACTTGAAATATTTGTTTGAGAACAGCTTTATAAATGAACATGAATATAATGTTACTATTCATAAAATTTATTCATTAAATAATAAATTAAATAGACCTAAGATAAGAATGTTGTTCAACGATGGTGGATAGACTGTTTCAATTGTGTAATGAACATTAAATATATATGTGAAAAGTGGTATTGAATTGGACTGCTATGGATTGAGTTTGGAAAATAACAAAATAATGAGTTGGAGTGTATATTTTCATTATATGTATGTATTTATGTAACAATGTATTTATGTATTTTACAGGTATATTTTATGTACACCCGTATGTATTATTATGTATTTTAATAATTAACATGTTTAATAATAATATTTTTTTTTAACAATTGAATAACCATTAAAGAGTAATCATTCTTTATTAAATTGTGGTACAAAAGAAAGTTGTACTAACTTTGTAACTTTATAAATTATTAATTGTCATAGAAAGTTTTTAATGAAGTTCAATCATTATTTAATTGTAAGGAAGGTAATTACTAACAAATAATAATAATATTTAAATAAGAATATATATATTTGAAAAGTGAGAAGTACTGTTATGAGTAGGTGAGAGATGAATTTTATAAGACAACAGTCAGTGATTACAGCAAGGTAGAGTGTTTAAACAGGAATAGAGCCTGGGTATAGAGAAAATGCAGGTGAGTTTAATTAATGTAAATGGAGTTAGAAAGTTAAGAATTTTGAAGTAAATAATACCAAGAGAGTATTAGATATTTAGGGACACAGTAGTTAGTGATTATTTGTAGAGGAGGTGAATAAAGTAAAGGTATAAACATATATTTGTTGTTGATGAATTCTGTAGTGGGGGTGAGGTGAAAAAGAGTAGCCAACCAATAGTGTTGTGGCAGGTAATAGCATAGTTTAAGGGAGTGTTTGCCGAATTTTTTGGAAGGGCAAAATATTATGGATGTATATAGCCAGTTAGGGAACACCCAATCCATTGCAAAGATGAGCGGTGCCATAGGATTTAAATGAAATTAGTTAAGGTGTTTATAATTGAGATATTGGTGTCATGATAGGTAAATTTGATGGTTAGTTAGAAGAAGGTGAGTAAGATTATAATAAATAAAAGCATAGTGAATATAGGAGTCACCCAGACTAAACAATGATAGAAGATGAAAGGTTAGGTATTTAGGTAGGTAGGAAGTTCAGAATAGAAAGGTAATGAAATAATAATATTATAAGAATGTAATAATAAATTTAAAATGAATTTTATAATTATAATAAATAAGAATTGATGTCTAAATAATTAATTAACAGCAATTGTAATTTTTTTTATGATTTAAAAGTAAACTTAGATAGAATATGCAAATCAAGATTAAATATGAACTAAACATTCCAATGTATTATTATATCAATGTGTATTATTATGTAAAATGTATTATGTATTTATGTTATAAAGTTTTTAACATGCTTTTATAATATGGAAATAATGTGTAAAAGGGATAAATAGAAATGGCGCTGTTAATACCAGATTATTACCTGTTAATAATAATAATAATAATAATGTTTTAATTTATTATTTTTTTTTTAACCATTCAATAAGATTTATAAATAAATAAATATACAGATTTATTAATTCTTTTATATCAATATAATTTGTTTTTCTCCAGGTTTGGGAGATATATAGTGTAATTTTCATATTTTCAATTAGAGTTTAATTCTTTTTATATCAATGTGTTTATGTTATAATTACAGTAATTATAAAAGGAAATGAGATAAATATTATCGATAGTAATCGAAACCATTCATTAATTCAGGATTTGTTAATATGGAGAAAGGAAATTCTTTCTAACTCTTGAGAGTTACTTTTAGTAGTATAATTTTTATAACTATATCTTAGTATTATAACCATATCACGCCAACCCAGTGCTTATTAGCACAAACCAGCACCTAGCTAAGGGGAACCAGATCAGTTGAGGATAGAGTAATTTACCAAGTCACTATTTTGAGATTTTTCATTTATTGTTTCAGTGTTTGGTGATATGACAGCGGTCCTGAGCTGGCCAACGCGTCAGAGCAGGGGCGTTAAGAGCCTAAGTGGCCTTATGGTGTTGGGATCTCGAAGGAGAAGTCCAGTAAGGTCATGTCGGTACGGTCATCATCATCAGACCAAGGGTGAGTTGTTATTTTCTTTTATATAAAATTGTAAGGGGGTTGTGGCGACTTATCCTGGCCGATCCCTTTAGGATGTATGAAAGGGTCAATGAAAGTTTTTGTGCTTCGACACACAATCTTTCATTGAGGGGGTTTTGTAATGGTACAATCATGGTACATTTTATAATTACCTTAAATATGGTATATAAAACCATAAATATTGTATTTTTTAGTTTGGTCATAATTAAACAAACATTAAATAACCTGTAGGAATATATTGTGAGTGGACTGTATAATATTTGCCAGGATTTGGACCGATTCATAGCAAAAAACCGTGAAGCATCACAAAACCAATATGTAATTTGTTGCGATAACAGTGACGATCCTTAATTACGTCAGCGGCCGAGAATGTGTTTACATCCACAACACGATGTTGTCAACAACTTAACAAAGAACGAGTGACGTAGGTTCACCCCACCTCGGCAACATATAACAAAGACTCGATGTCATTTCATCTGCAACTGTGATCGTAGCCGGCCGGCAGATCGCTCACTAAAAAGTGAATTTTAACTTTTAAACAACTTATAGTGGTTAATAAACTATTTAACTACAGTGTAATCTACTACAAAATGTGACCGGGAAGTATACATGGTAAACTCGCGGTACGCGAAGTTTTACCGCACGGAACTGCAACTAAAACAACAGCTACACGACTTTGGTGAGAACATTCCATCAACACAAATATATGTATTTATTTTCACATCAATTTTATTTGAAATGACCAAATAAATAAATTCAAGTATTCAAAATTTCACTTTTTTAAAATGAGCTCATAACATAATAACAAATTGTACCAGGATGAGAGAGAGAGAGAGAGAGAGAGAGAGAGAGAGAGAGAGAGAGAGAGAGAGAGAGAGAGAGAGAGAGAGAGAGAGAGTGTGTGTGTGTGTGTGTGCGTGAGTAATTTCTAAGTGCTGGGTTGTGCGCACCAATATATATAAAGATATGTATATCTCTATTCACATGTATATCTCTAATACTACGTAATAACACATTTTCTATTACATGTTATGATTTTGGAGGGTCAATTTATTTTTCAAAACGCCCATGGCGTAATATGTGGGTCTAATTGTGTTTTCAATATGTATTAAAATACAAGTTAAATAATAATAAAAATACTTTATATATGGTATTTTGTGTATGTTTTATTTCAGGTAATTTATTTCACAAAACTGGTTCGTGTTGCACGACCTCTGGCCCGAAACGTAAATTTATGTAATGTTATTTTGTACAAACATGGCGCCTGATGATATTTACTAGTACATACAAATTTTAATGATAAAGAATTAAACGATAAAAAGTAAATAAATTACAGTATCTGTCTCATGATAACTTAATACCAGGATTCACTAGATGTTTCCATTTCCTTACCAAATCATTAATATAATTGTTAAAAAGAGTAGGTGATATACTGCACCTTTGTCTAACACCTTGATTGACACATATTTGTTGAGATATCTAACAATTATTTTTAACAGCTATTCTTGTTCCGTCATATAGGCCTTGCATAGTTCGTATAAGCTGTTGTGGGTCTCCCTGTTCTTATAATTTTACCACAACTTTCCATCTACTCTATCAAAGACCTTCTCAAAGTCAACAAAAGCTACATGTGTTTCTTTATTAAACTCACGATGCTTCTCAATGTGTAAAAATAAAAGCATTGTCTGTACAAGATCTGCTCTTCCTGAAGCCATTTTGTCCTTTGTAATATAATAAAAATATTACAAATAAAAAATAAAAATATAAATAAAAATTAAATTGTTGATATGTAGATATTTGTGTTGTTTAGATCACTGGATCAGTCTGACTCCTTAAAGTCCCACTGTTAGGCTAGTCAAATTGTAATATAATTTCAAATGTAATAATAAATAGAATATAGAAATATTGATGATAATAATATGTTATAACTAGGTGTGTTTGATTGATAAATAACAAATACATCAAACTTTAAAAATTTTGCAAATATTTTTTCTTGTGCTTGTATCGAATTTGACTGAATGATTTAATTTAATTAATTAATAATGAATTAATTATTTGAGTTTGTAATTTCCTCCTATATCTATTCTCTCAATGTGAATTATGTTTTTGCTTAATAAAAAATAATAATAACATTAATGGTAGAAATAAAAACAATGCTGGTAACTGAATACTGATTTGCGTTTATTCATTCAAAATTGTGCGCCAGTCAAACTGCGCATGTCCCAAGCACTGGCTAATATTTGCCACAGTCGGCAGTGAGAAAAATCAACAAATATATTTTTTACAAGTTTAAATTTATGGTTCTTTTAACGAGTCGAAATGGTCAGAGGGCAAGGAACAAGATACATTTAACAGGTATTCTTAAACTAAATGTTAATATCTGAAATAGAACAGAATTATTATTACAATTGTCAATTAGAAAGAAATTATTTAAATTTCGAACCAAGCCGAAGAAATGACGTCACTCCGCTCCAGGAAGCACTGGTTGATCGTCTTTATAGAAATTCAGCAATGGCCGCCGTCTGCTCGATTTTAACTGCTATGATGCCGTTGGAATTGAAGATCTTCTCCCACAGAAATAAAACGATGTTCCCTTTTCTGCGAAGTGGTGTTGGTCCAAAATATCGTGTTGAATGTCCCCTCGTCGTCTGCGATGTCGAATTCTGGATGGATCTCTTGTGTAGTGTAGTGTTCAATTATGCGTGTTGGTTTTATGTGAATTCGTTCCAAAAATTGTTCAAAATGGCTGTCGATTTCTGGTGTTGCGTTTTTGGTGTTATATTGTGTTTTTGGAAACTTGTGAAGTGTTAGACATTGATAGATAATGTTATTTCACTTGTTAGTTCATCTCCGTTACACGCCACATAACCACACTTGGTTTTAATATAAATTATTTCATTTTCAATACTCCGCTAATACATTTTTCAACTGTTCAGCTTTGCGATTAACAATAGACTAAAAGACGCAACGTCGTCGTTTTAAGGCAATTTGTGGTATGTCTTTTTCCTCTTCATATTGTTTAATTATAAAATATCTGTCTAAGACTTGTTTCACTATCTAACTATACATAACAAGTTTTCTTATTTTTTACTGTATTTCAAATATTTCTTAATTTTACATGAATCTAACTATTCAGTAATATTGATTATTTAATTTTACATCTTTTGATATATAGCTGGGTTTGTTTCAAACTCATTTAAGCCCAAAAATTACAATTTTAGATAATTATTGTATGTCTCATATTTTGTACAAATTCAGTGTTTTAAAGGTTTTTATTTGTTTTTTCGGTATAATATTTCCCTGGAATACACCTAATAACTCCGTAATTACTTTGTTGTTAATAATTTGGTTATTAAAACATTTCAATATTGATTAATTTGCTGTTTAGTCTGATTTGATTACTATCATAAGCCTATTTTTGACTGTTTCCAAAAGAAGTTAATTTTCTTTCTTTTGTCATTCTATTTGCTATTAACTGTATCTGTATTAATTATATTTTCAATTTCTGTATTGTATGTATTGAATTCTATTCCTATTACATAGATTAATTCTTTGATAGATAATTTTTTTGTTTATAGGCCATTCTGTGTTTACAAAATTGGTGTCTTGGCTGGTCTGTTTGTACAATTACACATGGTTTACTGATTTGAATAAAATTATTACATTTTTATGCCCTACTTGCGTCTCTGACTTACACCATGGAAAATTAAATGACATGATTTTAAATACAATAGAATATCTTGTATCTACTAAACTTTCTTTATACTAATAACATCATTGAACCATAACATGAACATCTTATGCCTAATTTTAACAAAAACATCTTATTATCAACTATTTTCCATATATCACCTAATTTTAACAAAAACATTTTATTCCTATTATTTTTTAACTGTATCATCAAATGATAACAACATAGCTTATCCTAGACATAATTTAATTAGAAAAAATAAAAAACTCCTATTACTAGTAACACTGTCAGTCACTAACTGTCTTGTGTATTTATGATTCTTATGAAAACACTTTAACTGTGATAAAAAACATCGTGTATCTATTTACACCTTACATCTAAAATATTATCTAATTAATAATAAATAACAAACATCTTAATATTAGTCATACCTTCAGTTATGAACTGTCCTTTGGTATTTTTGTCCTCACCATTTACTTAGCTATAATTAAAGAAAACATTTTATATGTAATAGGTTTTCTTATATCTAATTTAAAAACTCTTATTACTGGTAATGTTGTCAGTCCTTAGACTGTCTTTCATTCCAATGGTTTTATTATTATTATTCTACACTCATGGTAGTCTTTTTATAATACTTAAACTTCATTGAAGATTTTTTCATAGATTTTTTAACTATGTTTCTCACTATACACTCTGTAGTTTCTTAATTTTGTTATCTCACTTCACTTTATTGGATTCTACACTCTGGTAGTCTTTTTAGTGAGTTCTACACTCTGGTAGTCTCTTTTGACATGTTTTTTAACAAATTACACTTACAACTAATATACAATTTGTGTTTTATAGTATTGTATCTTGTAACTTGTTTGGGTTTACCTATATCGGTTTCAATTTTGTCTCATGGTATTTATTATATGATTAACATTTTGTTTTGGCATATCTCTTCCTGTTTCTGGTCTCTTTGTTGGAATCTTGATATGTTTTGTCCCTTCTTCAAATATCACATTAGTAGTTTCCTTATTAAAATGGTTTCATGACAGATTATTTCCTTTTTTATGGTCCTTCCCTTTTTGTACTGCTTCCCCAATCTACTGGGTATACTGCTGGTTTAACTGGTTTTTTCATAGTAGGTTATTTTAATTAATGGTTTTCTTTATTATCTTCCATTTTTATTAACATTTTATAGACTTAATTATACAGTTTCTAGTGTAATCCTTAAACAATTTATTCCTCTCACTCACTATGGAACTTTCTCTTTTATTTATGTAACATTAATTCAAATGTTTAGTGTGATAATTTTGTTATGTTACATATGCTCTCCTGTAAAAGTGATTAGTTCAGATCATACTCTGTATGGATGAAATAATTACTACTAATTCTTTTGTATTTACCTTTTCTCTGTGATTACATGTTTTCACTTTATATACCTTCCTTTTCCACCATTGCTTCCTCTCAGCTGATGTGTATCTCCTTCATTAGTTTCTTTTTTCATTGATAAGTGATCTTCAATCTTGTGTATAACATTATCATTTTATATTCCTTCTTATTTGGTGCTTCCTCACCAGTATGTTTACTCCCTAACATTCCCTAACAAATTAATTGGAACAGTTCAGAGTGGCACTTTTGGCTTCAATCCCTGCCGTCCAATACTTCAATTGAGTCCAGAGGTATTATCATCTCTGCTCAACACATAAGACTGATGGCATTTTCTACATCCAGTCATAAAAATAAATAAACAGTAAAAGTAGTCATTTTTGACTAAAATAAACATCTTTAGATTCTTCACTTCATAATACGTTATATTAATTAATACTTTTATACACTTGACTCTTCTTCTCTCTTAAAGCTTATTCCATATTAGGTGGTTTAGGTATGTGGTATCATATACATTTCATCATGTTTACATAGTAAGTAGTATTTATATTTACTCTTTCTACCATCTGGTATCCATTGAGTTATTTTTATTGCTCATGGTATAACATGAATTAATTCTTTATCACTTTCACTATAACAGTGGTTGTTGTAACAGCATTATCATTATTAGTATCAGGTTTTTTTGTTTTTTGGTCTCACTATTTGGTCTTTAGTGAGCTGGTCCTTCTTCATTGTTCCATTTTTATTAAATTATTTTCTTTGTGAGTTTGGTTAATTTGTTCGATTAAGTCATATGACATTCTGGTTTCCTTTCTCCTTTAGAATTTTGTATCTCTTTCTTACAAAATCTTTTTTCATATTTCAGAGTTATTTCTCACCATTTGTATGAGTAATGATGTGAGTTTAATGTTTTTTAATTTTAGACATTTTTATTCAACTACATTCTTTCTTATTCATAGTTGTCTTTCAAATATTTTGGTATAAGTTGTGCTTATTAGCGTTTTGAATTTTGAAATTATTATTCCTCAAAATTCTTTTTTCATTCATAATAGTCTTTGAATGTTTGAGTAAGTGGTACTTACTAATTATTTTGAATTTGGACAATTATTATCTCCCTCCAAATTCTTTTTACTTGCATAATAGTCTTTGAATATTTGTGTAGCTTGTACCTCCTATTGCTTCTGAATTTTGAAGCTTATTATGTTCAAAATTCTTTTTATTTATTCACAATAATCCTTCAAATGTTTTGTTGTAAGTTGTGCTTACTAATTTTTGAATTTTGTAGTTATATTCTTATCAAAATTCTTATTTTGTTCACAATATTCTTTCAGATATTTGGTGTAAGTTGTGCTTACTGATTTTTGGAATTTGGTAACTATTATTCCATCAAAATTCTTTTTTTGTTCACAATATTCTTTCTGATACTTGGTGTAAGTTGTACTTACTAATTTTTGAATTTTGTAATTATTTTTCTCATCAAAATTCTTATTTCGTTCACAATATTCTTTCAGATATTTGGTGTAAGTTGTACTTACTCATTTTTGAATTTTGAAATTTTATATTTATCAAAATTCTTTTTGTATCACAATATTCTTTCTGATATTTGGTGTAAGTTGTACTTACTAATTTTTGAATTTGGTAATTATATTCTTATCAAAATTCTTATTTTGTTCACAATATTCTTTCTGATACTTGGTGTAAGTTGTGCTTACTGATTTTTGGAATTTGGTAATTATATTCTTATCAAAATTCACAATTTCTTCATAATAGTTTTAACTCATAATTCTGAGTCCTCCAAATATTTTTTAATGGATAACTGATTATAAGTTCCTTTTACTTTATTCGAAATGATATCCTTTAGTACATATGTATTATTATTATTGTTTTTAATTATCAGGTATGGGCCGGTATACAGCAGTAATAACTTTTTGGTAATGCCTTCCAAAGTACTGGGTAATTCCCTGTTTTTTAGCAGTACCTTTTCTCCGACTTCATAGTTTATTATTTTCTTAACAGCCTTTTGATATTTGTTCTTGCGCCTTTCCTGGTCTTCAGCCAATTTATTGTAGAATCTAATTCGATTGAATTTGTATTCTTGACTCCTGGGGAACTCTATTATGTCTTGTATTTCTCTCGGAGGTGGTCTTTCATACATTGCCGTGTATGGCGTGGTACCAATAGCGGTGTGATATGACAAATTAAGGAATTCTTCAGTCGCTAATAAATATTCTTGCCACTTCTTTTGTTGGTTATAGCAATAAGTCCGTAATATTCTTCCGACCTCTCGCAGTACCCTCTCCGCTGGATTGCTGCTGGGGTGGTAGACAGACGTCTTGTATGTCTTAATGCCCAATGTATGCAGAGTGTTTCTCCACCGCCAACCCTTAAATTGCGTTCCATGGTCGGTGATTATGGATGTCGGGCTTCCTACCTCTGGAATGTAATGATTTGTTATTATTTCTAGAGTCTTCAGGGTGGTGGCTCTGTTCACAGGGTATAGTTTTGTAAATTTTGTAAAATGATCCATCATAATAACAATATACTTGTATCGATGGCGTCCGCCACTGCGGGGAAATGGACCACATATGTCCAGAAAGACCTTTTCCAGTTTGGCTTGTGAGGTAATTGGTATCATCATACCTTCCTTTCTCTCATTGTTGGTTTTCACCAATTGACATATCATACAGGTTTTAAGGTAGTTTCTAGTTTTTCTATTGATACTTTTTATGTGACAATTCTCTTCTATTGCCTTGATCACCTTCATGGCTCCCATGTGACCGTATCGTAGGTGATAGTCCAGGATGATATCCTTTTCGATTGTATTAGGGATCATTACCTTCCATATTTCTTCATCAAGGGATGTCTTGATGAATAAAATCCCATTATGTATACAATAAAATTTGTTTATTGTGTCATCTTGGTTGGAGAGACGAAGTTTAATAGAGTTTAACTTCGGATCGGACTGCTGGTGTTTGCTGATGTCCTGCACTATCTTCTCTAAATCAGATCTGTCCTTAATAATGTTATAGATTTTCAAAATGCTCTCCTTTTCGCCTTTGAATGTTTGTTCTTCCAGATTCACTCTTGACAATACGTCGGCTACTACATTTTTCCTTCCAGGAACATACTCCCACTGTATATCGTATTCCTGTAGGGCGAGTACCCATCTGGTCAATCTACCATGGCTTAATTTGCATCTTCTTAGAAATGATATTGACTTGTGATCTGTTCGGACGGTCACTGGATATCCGAGGATATACGTCCGAAACTTCCCGCAGGCAAAGACTACACTTAGCAGTTCTTTTTCCGTCACATTATAGTTCTTTTCACACTGGTTAAGGGTTCTGCTAGCAAAGCTCACTACTAGATGGTTTCCACTTTCATCTTCTTGGTACAGTGTTGATCCCAAGCTAATGTTACTAGCGTCACAGTTTAGAAAGAAGGGTCGGTTAAAATCTGGATGGTTGAGCATTACTGCATCTAAGAATTTCTCTTTAATTGATTTGAAGGTCTCGTCTTGTTCTTGACCCCATCGCCATTTATTCTTGGACGATAACTGGTACTGAAACTGGGCTGTTAGTTCGGAATAATTATTCTGGAACTTCCTATAATAGTTACACAGGCCCAAAAATGATTGTAGTTGCCTCCTGTTTTTTGGTGTAGGGAAACGTTGTATGGCGTCTACCTTTTCTGTTGATGGTGTTATTCCTTGACTGTTTAGCTGGAAACCCAGGAATTGAACTTCCTTAGCTATAAGCTTGGACTTGTCCAGTTTAAGGGTGACATTATTTTCAGCAAGCTTCTTCAAAACATACTCCACACGATAACAGTGTTCCTCCCAGCTGGTTGATGTTATTAGGAGATCATCAACATAGACAGTTGTGAATTGGAGCGCTTCTGGTCCTAGTATATGATCCATACAGGCGACAAAAACAGCTACTGAATTCACCAACCCGAAGGGCAACCTCTTAAACTGATAATTGCGCCCTTCGAAGATGAACGCCATATATTGCCGGCTTGCTGGGTGCAACTCCACTTGCCAATAGCCGCATACCGTATCCCAGGTGGTAATGAATCGTGTTCCGTGGAACCTCTTCAAAATTTCATCAATTTCGCCAGGTGAGGTACGATCGTTTATTATCATCTTATTTATCTCACGAGCGTCAAGGCAAAGTCTTACCTTCCCATTTTTCTTTTGTATGGCCACAATTGGGCTTGTGTATGGCGATTGACTGCTCTCGATGATATCCCTACGGATCATATTCTGGATCTCTGTGAGTACGGCTTCTTTCAAAGATTGTGCTATTGGGTACGACTTTCGGTTGAATTTTACCGGTTCTCTGAATCGTATGGAACATTGGTAGTTCCGGATCTTTCCAGGTTCGTCAGAAAATACAGCCCGATATTTCTCATATATTTCTACCAATTGATTCAGCTGGTCTTCCTTTAATTGCTCGTTAGTATTGTGGCACTGGAAGTTACGTATCTCTTGGATCTTTTGTTGCCATAGGTCTTCCTCCGAATCTTGATGTACTGGCTTGTTGTTTGTTGAGTGGTTTGATAAGTAATTCACCTTATTTTGGTGGTCGAGAAGTTGTCTGGAGTCTAAAGTCTTGTTATCAGTTAAATTGGCTATCCAGGTTGAACCTTCAGCAAAGAGTGATACCTTTCCTCGGCACAAGTCGATAATTGCTGAGTTTCGGCGCAGTATGTCGCATCCTATCATGATGTTGAAAGGTAATCCGGCTGCAACAAGAAATATCATATCCAGACTAATGCCCTGACTTTTGACATTGAGGGATACCTGCTTTCTTATGGTCTTGTTCTGTCGGCCGGTAGCTCCTACAAGTACAATATTATTAATAGGTAGTACCGGTAAGTTTTTGTGGCATTCCTGCTGTATCCGGTCCAATTCATTTCGATTTATTATGGAGACATTGGCTCCAGTGTCTATCATTATAGGAACAGAAATACCTTCAATTTCTGCGATTATGTATATTATTTCATTATCATTATTGTTAATATTAAGCTCACTTTCTTCTAATAGGTCCTTACGGATATCCTTTAAATAATTGCTGTATATTATGGTAAAATTTTTTCTGTTTTTCTTCAAATTCATACCTACTTGGTTAAACCCAGCAGATTGGAGCAGTAAAGGGTTATTGGATTTTATTACTGCCTCCGTTCGTTTAAATGTTCCGCTTCATTACGGATTAGGCCGTTGGAAGCGTCAGCTTGAAGTCCTGAGGCTGTTTCGTTTGGTTCTGCTCGATCGTCTGGTTGGGCTTCTGCTACAGGTAGTCTTCGCTGATTATCCAAGCTGGAACTACGTCTGGGCTCGTACTCTCTGTACCTATTACTTCCCTGGCTCCCTTGGAAAGTCTCGTACTCGTAGTATCGGCTCCTTCTTTGAGGCTGGTACCTCCTGTGTCCACTGCCTTCTGCTCGGATGTAATTAACATTAGGTCGATATGTCCTGTAATTGTGGTTACCTCCATTTGGGTAATTTCGGTTATAATTACCATGATAATTATTATTATTAGAAAGGTTGGGGTTCCTCTGACCATTTGGAACATAGTTACTATTATGATTATAATAACCGTTGTTATTTTGTGGACGGCTATTATTATTATTGTTATTATTGTTGTGGTTGTTGTTATTATTATTTATGCGAGGAATATTACTATTACTATTATTGTTGTTAAAACGGGGCAAATTATTGTTATTTCTGGGGTTATAATTGTACTCGGCATTATTCCGATTTGTGGAGTTATAATTATTATTATTACCCACATTCTGCCGATTATTATTATTATTCAAATTATTGTTGTTATTCCTTGGTTCCGGCTTTTCATACCTCCTGCGACTTTGACGGTAATAGTCTTCGTGCTCGTACATTTCTAAAAGCTCGGTCATGGCTTGCACCATCTTTATTTGACTGTTTCGTCTGGCTCTGATAATATCCTCCTCGTAGTGGTATGAGAGTTTGCTGACCAGGCATTCTTCCGGTATTCGGGGCTCTAGATGTTTGGCCACGCACACCTTTCCCAAAAAGTACGCCGTTAAAGTTTGGTTTCCATAAGGGTTGTACTTCCCATGACATATCCCGTCTCTGGCGATATTTTGCGTTGATTCAGACCAATATTTGGCTTTGAATAGCCTTCTGAATTGTTGATAGTCGGTCACCTCGTCTCTTATCGCCATCCACCAATTGTCTGCCATTTCCTTGAACGATTCGTCAAGCACCTCTTTGTTCTCCCTCCAGCGATTACCTCTGTGTTTGGCAAAGTATTCCTCGATTCTTGCTAGGAATTCCATGGGTTTATTTTTATAAAACCTGAAGTTAATCCCTTCACGATTTTCACTGTTGGGACAACTGGTAATGGTTGTCGGTCGACTATGGAATAGGTCTATATCTGTCTGGTTCTGTCGTACCTGACTGTTGATGCTGGTCACAGCAGCTTCAATGCCGTCGCATTTTTCTGTGAATCGGTCCTGCACTCGCTCCCAGTCTTCCCGTGTTTCCTTTAGTTTTTCCTCCAACGTCTTCCTAGTCGTTTCTTCAATGGTGTTAACCTTCGTATTTATTTCTGTCCTGATACTCCGTACTTCTTGTTCGGTTTGACTCCATTTTTCGTCAGCTCTGGCAACCCTTTGTTCGATTACCGTTATTTCCTCTTCTACTTTCTTGCTGATTGTCTCATTGTTTTCAGCTATCTTCTGGCTCAATTCATCCTTCAATATTTCCATTTTTCCGTCTAACCGGTTCATGTTCTCCTGGTTCGTCTCCTTCAATTCTTCTCTCAATTGCTGACTATTGCTTTCCATTTTCTGATTTGTTTCTTCCATCCTCTTGTTGGTTTCTTCCAGTTTTTGGCTTATCTGGGTCAATTCCTCTTTCGACTGTTTATTGTCAGTCTTTATTTCCTCCATTTTCTCCTCAATTTTCTGAATATTTTCTTCCACCTTCTCTTCTATCTTCTTGCTAGTATCTCCAATTTTATTGCCCAACTCTTCCTTCAATCGTTGGTTATCATTCTTCATTTCCTCCTCCATCTTCCTACTATTCTCCTCCATCTTCTCCTCCATCTTCTTACTATTCTCCTCCATCTTCTTACTGTTTTCCTCGATTTTCTTGTTGGTATCTCCGATTTTATTACCCAACTCTTCTTTTAATTGTTGGTTATCGTTTTCCAGCTTCTTAATATTTTCTTCCATCTTCTCCTCTATCTTCTTACTGTTTTCTCTTAATTCCTCCTTCGTTGTTTTAAATTCTCTAAGTAACATCTCCATCATTTGATCAAATTTTGTATCTTCCTTTGCGGTGGATTTTTCCGGCTGTTCCTTCTGTGGTGCAGGCTTATTTGGTTCTGCTGGCGGTAACATTAACTCCACATCTTCCACTGGTGTCGCTTCTTTATCCTCCATGTCTATCTCCTGTTCGGCCTCCATAGCCCTTTTTCTTGATGTAGCTCTCCTGTGCATCTCGCTCCCTCTTCCGACCTGTTGACCGTTGCCAAGCTAAAAATAGGATATTGGACACTCGTCCTTATTTTACAACTCTATTACCTCCTATTTAAAGCCCCTAAGTTGGACGCCAATTTGTAATATAATAAAAATATTACAAATAAAAAATAAAAATATAAATAAAAATTAAATTGTTGATATGTAGATATGTAGATATTTGTGTTGTTTAGATCACTGGATCAGTCTGACTCCTTAAAGTCCCACTGTTAGGCTAGTCAAATTGTAATATAATTTCAAATGTAATAATAAATAGAATATAGAAATATTGATGATAATAATATGTTATAACTAGGTGTGTTTGATTGATAAATAACAAATACATCAAACTTTAAAAATTTTGCAAATATTTTTTCTTGTGCTTGTATCGAATTTGACTGAATGATTTAATTTAATTAATTAATAATTAATTAATTATTTGAGTTTGTAATTTCCTCCTATATCTATTCTCTCAATGTGAATTATGTTTTTGCTTAATAAAAAATAATAATAACATTAATGGTAGAAATAAAAACAATGCTGGTAACTGAATACTGATTTGCGTTTATTCATTCAAAATTGTGCGCCAGTCAAACTGCGCATGTCCCAGGCACTGGCTAATATTTGCCACAGTCGGCAGTGAGAAAAATCAACAAATATATTTTTTACAAGTTTAAATTTATGGTTCTTTTAACGAGTCGAAATGGTCAGAGGGCAAGGAACAATATACATTTAACAGGTATTCTTAAACTAAATGTTAATATCTGAAATAGAACAGAATTATTATTACAATTGTCAATTAGAAAGAAATTATTTAAATTTCGAACCAAGCCGAAGAAATGACGTCACTCTGCTCCAGGAAGCACTGGTTGATCGTCTTTATAGAAATTCAGCAATGGCCGCCGTCTGCTCGATTTTAACTGCTATGATGCCGTTGGAATTGAAGATCTTCTCCCACAGAAATAAAACGATGTTCCCTTTTCTGCGAAGTGGTGTTGGTCCAAAATATCGTGTTGAATGTCCCCTCGTCGTCTGCGATGTCGAATTCTGGATGGATCTCTTGTGTAGTGTAGTGTTCAATTATGCGTGTTGGTTTTATGTGAATTCGTTCCAAAAATTGTTCAAAATGGCTGTCGATTTCTGGTGTTGCGTTTTTGGTGTTATATTGTGTTTTTGGAAACTTGTGAAGTGTTAGACATTGATAGATAATGTTATTTCACTTGTTAGTTCATCTCCGTTACACGCCACATAACCACACTTGGTTTTAATATAAATTATTTCGTTTTCAATACTCCGCTAATACATTTTTCAACTGTTCAGCTTTGCGATTAACAATAGACTAAAAGACGCAACGTCGTCGTTTTAAGGCAATTTGTGGTATGTCTTTTTCCTCTTCATATTGTTTAATTATAAAATATCTGTCTAAGACTTGTTTCACTATCTAACTATACATAACAAGTTTTCTTATTTTTTACTGTATTTCAAATATTTCTTAATTTTACATGAATCTAACTATTCAGTAATATTGATTATTTAATTTTACATCTTTTGATATATAGCTGGGTTTGTTTCAAACTCATTTAAGCCCAAAAATTACAATTTTAGATAATTATTGTATGTCTCATATTTTGTACAAATTCAGTGTTTTAAAGGTTTTTATTTGTTTTTTCGGTATAATATTTCCCTGGAATACACCTAATAACTCCGTAATTACTTTGTTGTTAATAATTTGGTTATTAAAACATTTCAATATTGATTAATTTGCTGTTTAGTCTGATTTGATTACTATCATAAGCCTATTTTTGACTGTTTCCAAAAGAAGTTAATTTTCTTTCTTTTGTCATTCTATTTGCTATTAACTGTATCTGTATTAATTATATTTTCAATTTCTGTATTGTATGTATTGAATTCTATTCCTATTACATAGATTAATTCTTTGATAGATAATTTTTTTGTTTATAGGCCATTCTGTGTTTACAAAATTGGTGTCTTGGCTGGTCTGTTTGTACAATTACACATGGTTTACTGATTTGAATAAAATTATTACATTTTTATGCCCTACTTGCCTCTCTGACTTACACCATGAAAAATTAAATGACATGATTTTAAATACAATAGAATATCTTGTATCTACTAAACTTTCTTTATACTAATAACATCATTGAACCATAACATGAACATCTTATGCCTAATTTTAACAAAAACATCTTATTATCAACTATTTTCCATATATCACCTAATTTTAACAAAAACATTTTATTCCTATTATTTTTTAACTGTATCATCAAATGATAACAACATAGCTTATCCTAGACATAATTTAATTAGAAAAAATAAAAAACTCCTATTACTAGTAACACTGTCAGTCACTAACTGTCTTGTGTATTTATGATTCTTATGAAAACACTTTAACTGTGATAAAAAACATCGTGTATCTATTTACACCTTACATCTAAAATATTATCTAATTAATAATAAATAACAAACATCTTAATATTAGTCATACCTTCAGTTATGAACTGTCCTTTGGTATTTTTGTCCTCACCATTTACTTAGCTATAATTAAAGAAAACATTTTATATGTAATAGTTTTTCTTATATCTAATTTAAAAACTCTTATTACTGGTAATGTTGTCAGTCCTTAGACTGTCTTTCATTCCAATGGTTTTATTATTATTATTCTACACTCATGGTAGTCTTTTTATAATACTTAAACTTCATTGGAGATTTTTTCATAGATTTTTTAACTATGTTTCTCACTATACACTCTGTAGTTTCTTAATTTTGTTATCTCACTTCACTTTATTGGATTCTACACTCTGGTAGTCTTTTTAGTGAGTTCTACACTCTGGTAGTCTCTTTTGACATGTTTTTTAACAAATTACACTTACAACTAATATACAATTTGTGTTTTATAGTATTGTATCTTGTAACTTGTTTGGGTTTACCTATATCGGTTTCAATTTTGTCTCATGGTATTTATTATATGATTAACATTTTGTTTTGGCATATCTCTTCCTGTTTCTGGTCTCTTTGTTGGAATCTTGATATGTTTTGTCCCTTCTTCAAATATCACATTAGTAGTTTCCTTATTAAAATGGTTTCATGACAGATTATTTCCTTTTTTATGGTCCTTCCCTTTTTGTACTGCTTCCCCAATCTACTGGGTATACTGCTGGTTTAACTGGTTTTTTCATAGTAGGTTATTTTAATTAATGGTTTTCTTTATTATCTTCCATTTTTATTAACATTTTATAGACTTAATTATACAGTTTCTAGTGTAATCCTTAAACAATTTATTCCGCTCACTCACTATGGAACTTTCTCTTTTATTTATGTAACATTAATTCAAATGTTTAGTGTGATAATTTTGTTATGTTACACCTTCCAAAATAAGATGCTCAGAAATAGTCTGCAGACGGTAGTTTATGATCCTTGTAAACATTTTGTATAACGAAACATATTCCCCTATAGTTATTACTGTCACTCCGTTTTCCTTTCTTAAAAACAGATACCACCCGAGGAGTTAACCAATCTTGTAGGACCTGTTGTCTTTCCAACACATAATACAGAAATGTAATAACCTAAGTTTAAGCAAGATACTTGAACAATTCTGCATTTAATCCATCCTGTACTGTTAACTTTTCAATTTTTAGTTCTTTCAACGGCTCTTCAAGCCCGTCCACTGTTATTAAGTCTCCCTCGTAGGTAACAGCGTTGTTGGTTTCTGTACTACAATGCTCAGATTCCACATTATCATTGGACGAGAGAGCTTTATAAATGACCTATCCATTTATGTTCGGGAATGATGTTTAAATCTGATGTATAATTTTCATTTTTATTCATGCCTTTTAGCATTTTATAGACTACAAGTTGTCTTCCATGTACACCATGTTCAATGCTCCCCATAAACTGACTCCACGATTCATCGTGTACCTTAGCTCCATCATGTTTCACAAAACCCTTAGCTCTGTTTCTTTTTTCTTTATAGAGGTCTCTAGCTTCATCTGTGTATTATTCCAATTAGCTTACTAAAAAAATTAATTTTCCAGCATTTTCGGTTTGTTTCACCCTTTAGGGGTGAGAATACGCAACATTTTTGTTTAAACTTTTATCTTAGACACCATGTAGAAGACATTACAAAAGTTTCAAGTCAATTTGTTCTATTGCAGAGAATTCCAAGGTTTGGCAGTTTTTCTGCCTTCACTAAACTGACTAATAGTATAATTAGTATGTACAAGTGTTAATATAAATATGAATATAATCTTTAAACCTATTTTTTGATGGCATGTGATCATCATTGTCATATATTACATAATAATAATCTTAACATAATCATATATTACAAAGCCATTATTTTACACGTGGAGGAATACTTTTGATTGCAAATATTTTCTTATTTATGATGAAATACTCTTTTATAAAAAAAGAAATAAAAATAACAACCATACATGTGCCCAGACTAACTGTAAATAGTAACTCAATCATATACAGGCCATAAATATCCAACTGAGTGTAAAAGTACATGAAACTCTAATGTTATACATGAGTAGGGTATTAATACATGAAAAAAAGGAATAATTTTATGCTCACATAAAAATTCTGTTATTTTCACAATTTCATTTTATCTGTAACACTGACAAACCATCCCTCCAGTTACATCAAAATAAAATAGATTTAACCAGTATAAAATCATCTACTCAAGACCGAAAATGAAACAGAAGTCTGGAACATTTATATATAAATCTACACAGAACAAAAAAAAAACTTTTAATACTGTATAAATATAATAATTATTATTACGTGTTACCTCACCTGAAATGACTGAATCGTCACATCAAGACGTTTTAATAACATTTCTCTTCTCAAACGATAATCACTATGTATTTCTGACTGTATTTCCTGAAGTGTGTGCCACTGTTTATCAGACAGGACACCGGTGAACAAAGGTTTACCAACCAGTTCTGGTGGAGCCTTGGCTATTAACTCTTTAACCTGAAACATAATTTACAATATTACTAATTCTGTACACTGTACGATTTAGGGACAAATAGAGTTCCCAATATCTACCATACAAGCTTAGAAATCCTAGTAAACCAAAAACCATGGTCGCCACTCATACTTTTAAAGGCAGTGCATGAAAACTGCATCACTGCGCCCATTAAAACAATACGAAACACTCATGAGACACTAATTAAAAAAATCCTCCCCCCCCCAGGCCCGTTAGACAAACCCGTCAAGGACAGGTGAGTTTAAGGTAAGGTGATTTCCAAAATAACTAATTCATATTCATTTTATATATAAACCTTTGATTATAATTATAATTACTGATTGCCATCCTTTCAGTTGTATTACTTGACTGCAATTTTGAAATTACACTTTCAGTATGAAAATTATAATAAATTACATTAGAAGAAAAGATCAAATATATTGCAACTTACCGTCTGCGGCTTTTTGAAACAACGTCTTCACTATACCAGACGTGACTGGTGGGAGCCAGACGTAATTCAGTGCGCGGTCAGTCACTGTACGATGTACATCGTTTAACCGTCGCGCTCATTTTAAACATTTAAATATTGTGATTATATTTCATATTGGATTTTAATATTTTAATTATTTGACAACTGTATCAACGTTAAATGATACACGAACATTTTAAGTTCTGAGGATGGGACAAGTGTCCCGAAACATGTTAACTTTATAGTGAAGACGTTTCAAAAAGCCGTAGATGGTAAGTTGCAATATATTTGATTGAACAACACGTGGCTTGGTACTAAAAATTTGAGATTTATTCCTTTTAAAAATAGAAGAAAAGAAACAAAACTTTTGTAAAACGACAATCATCAAATTATACAAAAGAATATTTTCTTTCACTTTTGACAAAATGTTTATTGATGCATCCCGAGGTAACCCATGTAGATCACCACAGGTGTTGCAACCATCTTATATTCTATTATTTAAAATGTTACAGTGAATTTAACTGAACACACACACACACACACACACACACACACACACACACACACACACACACACACACACACACACACACACACACACACACACACACACACACACACACACACAATTTAAAGCCTGATCATCAATGCAAAATCAGTATTTTGTTGTTTCCACTCTCTCTTGCTTTCTCTTTTCCACCCTTTCTCACTCTCTCCCTCTCAGTTTATGGCCACCAAATCTGGTTTAATTCACCAGTTGCTGCTGTGTCAACGCCTGTAAATCACATTTGATTGTTCACTGATTGCACAATGATTTGTCCTTACACTTTTTGTTGTTATCACACTTACTGTTGAAGTTTTGTTATTCTTTGGTTGTATTTTGCAAACTCATTAGTAACCCACCAAAAATGTTTTAGTAAAATTGGGTCAAACAACGCTAGGTTTATAGGGGCACCACCCTATCTACTATCTAACATGCATGTGGTTGTTGGGCTTGAAACTTTTTGCATTAATTCCCTCATTTTAGTTCACCAATTGTTTGAAATATTTTATTTGTCTGTTACAATTTATGTATTGTATTACTGTTACAAAAAAAAAAAAAAACTGTTTAAAGCCAACATATGTGTGGGACGATCTATCACAGGCTATGCTGGCTCTCACCACACATCTCTATGGGTCTGAGAATTGGACTTTAACGAAGTCCGTATTCCAGCGGCCGAAATGAATTTCTCAGGAACATGGCAGAATATACTCTTCGATATCGCAAAAGAAATGTTGATGTATGGCAGGAGATGAATTTTATGATTATACTTGACAGAATTGTCCAATATCAGCTAAAATGGTTGGAACATCTTAACCAAATAGATGACTTCTGTATCCCCAAACAACTATGGAATTACGAGCCAAAAGGATAGAGAGGTGTGGGGCATCCAAAGAAGCATTAGAGTGACCAGCTATAGTCTATCTGCTTATGACTGGAACAAACCACTTTTGGTTTAATTCTTGCTGAAGATGATGATGCCAATTATTACTTCTTGAGCACATTTTTAAATACAGTCATGAGTTACTATCTTCTTTTTGATATGTTGGCAGCATGGCGATGACTGACTAAAGTGTAGTTTTGTGGAGTGAGTGACAATGCATAGTAAAGTGGGGCCCTCGGCTTGGCTTCGTTTCAGCTGGTTTTACACACACTGCCGATATAATCTTTTTAGACACTCCACAAGTTAAAGAAATTTTTGCATTTCAATGACAATATTCACACTTAGGAGTGTGTTTTCTGATCTGTTTCTTGTTGCAATTCTCCATATTATGTAAAGTGATAATTTTTGCTGCTCGGCTTTATACTAATTACAACAAAAACTTTCCATTTCTCATACAGAAATCCACTTCACACTAAACGTACCATTACAGCAAACAATGACTGAATTGAATTGTCTTATGAAATCACATAAAATACATAATGTTAAATGACTGACATGTCATAATAATACTAATTAGCAATACAAAATTGAAATAGTAAAATATAGATAAAAATTATTTTTAGACAACACATTATTTTGGAGAGTATGCTTACAAGTATTTTTTAGTACGGATCTAATAACAGTAATGGTGACAGGTAAGTGCTTATGAAATAAATTACAATTGAATATTTATGCAGTGTCAGTTATATACAATAACAGTTCATCACTTCTTTTAGAGTAACTCTTGTTATTTTAGTTTGTTATGTTCGCTATAAGAATAGATTTCTTTTACAAGTATAATTTTTGAAGTTATATCAGTATATATAAAAACCAGACACATGTTTCACAGAGTAATCTGCATCTCCAGAGGTTTCAATATGAATTTTTAAAATCAAATGTTTCAATTTGAATTCACATTGAAATCTTTAAAGATGCACATTATTCTGTGAAACATGTATCAGGTTCTTATATACGAGGTGTGTTAAAAAAAAGACCATACTTTTGCAACAAAAACTTCACTAATGTACTTACAACTTTATGCATGGTTATCCCCTTCAAAGTATTCCCCCTGCTGGCAATGCACCACTACCAACATTTCTTCAAATTCTGGAACGATTACTGGAACGCACTTTTTGGAATGTCATGCAACTTTTCTTCCGTATTCTTGATCTCATCTACTGTTTCAAAATGACGAGCCTTCAGTTTTGGGAACAAGAAAAAGTCTGCTGGGGCTAAGTCTGGAGAGTAGGGTGGGTGGGGCAGAACAGTCGTATTGTTTTTCACCAGATAATCAATGACCAGGAGTGATGTGGGAGCTGGTGTGTTATCATGTTGTGACACCTAAGTGTGTTCTTTCCATAGGTCTGGCCTCTTCTTGTGCACTGCTTCCCTCAAACACCTTAAAACGTCTCTATAATACTCCTTATTTATTGTCTGACCATGTGGAACAAATTCATGATGAACTAACCCTTTCCAGTCAAAAAACACCACCAACATTACCTTCATGTCTGACCAACTCATCCGGGCTTTTTTTTGGCCGAGGTGATCCTTTTCTCACCCACTGCAAAGACTGTGCCTTCATTTCGACATTGTATCCATACACCAATGTCTCATCCCCTGTTATATGTTTTTGATGAAGTTTTCAATGGCACTGGCATGGTCAAGCAGTTCCTGACTGATGTTAACGCGATTCTCTTTCTGATCATTGGACAACAAAAGCGGCATGAATTTTGCTGAGATGTCATGCATGTTCAGTTTTCCTGTTAAATTTTTCATGGCATGAACCCACGGTGATACCCAATTCCTTGGCAATCTCACACACAGTTAAACAACAATACTATAGTGCGAACTTCATCGATTTTATCATCACTTATTGACGCTGAAGGGTGACCAGGTCTTGGATTTTCATCGGTCAATGTTCTTCCCACTTTGAAATGAGTAAACCAGTCGTAGCACTGTGTTCAGCTCATACAATCATCCCCATATGCTTGCTGAAGCATTTCGAACATTTTTGTAAAGGGTTTGAAGCAAAATTTTATGCAAACACGTTCTTCAAACTCTTTCATTTTCACTACAGGAAAAATTTGCTGAGAGGTTAGAACACGTATTAATTTCAGCTGCTGTAGCGAGAATCACAATTGTAGAAAGAAGCGGAATATTGGATTATGTTTCTGAAAGTTGCTGCTAGTCAGCACCACTTGTCGGAGCATGCTCTTTGCATATACCACTATGGTATTGTGAAAGTTGTCTTTTTTTTAACACACCTCATATACTAATAAAGCTTTAATACTTGCAGAAGAAATCAATTCTAATAATTTAAATAATAGTTGCATCATTTTTTATCTATCTCAAAATGTTATACAGATAATTACTTTTGTCAAACACTCCATTATAATGTAAACATAGTACAGTATATAAAAATCAATGAACTTCAACAGAAGAATGGTTTCGCTAAACCAAACAGATTGCATCATTTTTATCATACCCACTTGCAACCACTGCTTGAAACATTTATCTGTCAATTACCTCTAAAATAGTTGAAAAAATAAACTGTTGTACTTACCTTATTCACTACTTTTTCAAACAAAAAGTTAGGTGTGATGTTTGGGGGTGGCTTTGGGAATTTTAATGCCATAAGCATTTTCTTCAAGTCTGCTGCTGTTGAACTCTCATCGAGTGTCACTTCCATGCTGCTTTTGGAATCTGGTTTGTTGCCGCGAATCATACGAGCAGCCTGCAGTTCACTTATCAAGAAGTCCAACAGCAATAATCTGTCATTACGTGACTGCAACCTTTGATTAACATTTCCCTCTGTAAGGCTACTGTACTGGCACCCTGTCAATTTAGCAAAACATTAAAAACTCAATAAAAGGTAGAAGTACTATATAAGTACTACAATTTAAATCTGGAATGCAATGCTGGCCTGCCATACAATCAATTTTTTTTTTTTTTGGGGAATACCACCTGAACACACAAAATAGTCCCTTATCATAAGGATATTTATTATAAATAATAAAACTGAATACAAAAACACTCCAGCATACATACATCCCCACATTGTCAACATAATAAGACACAAGTAGAATTATATGTAATTCAGTACATTCGAGTGGAATTTATATAATCCTAATTTCACACATTTCTGTACACAAATATGAAATAGTTTAAAATTCATTTAAACTATAACAAGTTAATTTTTCTGAAAAAATATAAAACATTACATTACATGGGATATGAATACTATCATAAGAAGCATTAGCTGAATTCACTTCTTGTTTAATAAGTTAAAATACAGTTTAAAATAACCAATATTAAAACTGTTAAACAAACTCATTAATCACCTGTTCTCACGTAGGCTTCCGCAGCCAGTATCCATTATGTTTTTAAAATCTTCTTCCGGTATGGACCGCGTCAAAAATGTCTTGTATGACGTTTCACTCATATTACAATGGGTATAATCAGGTCTAAGTGACAAAAACGCTGGCAAGCGAACTCAGTTATATAGTGTAGAAGTGGCGTTGGGTGGACCACGCCCTGTAAGTGGACCTTGCCCTGTGGGCGTTACGCTTTGTGCATTGTTTTTGCAGAGTAATGGTGTCCTCAGATCCGAAACTAAGCCTTAGTTTTGGATCCGAGAACATCAGAACACCATTACTCTATGGCTTGCCAAAAATCCATAAACCAGACATTCCACTACAGCCAATAGTCAGTGCAATTGGTTCAGCTGCTTACCCCATATCCAAACTCATTGCAGAAAAATTCCAACCGTTTGTGGGGAGGACATCCTCGTTTATTAAAGATTCAGCGGACTACATAGGAAAAATACAACCTTTAACAAGAGGACAAAGTTTGTGGTCAAGAAGACATTTTGGTCAGTTTCGACACTGTCTCACTTTTCACTACCATTCCGGTAGATGACGCCTTAAAGGTTACTGAACCTCTTTTGACACCTAATTTGTTCCGCTTAGCTTCAGCATGTCTAAAATCAACATATTTTTACTGGGATGGGAAATATTACTAACAGTTACAGGGAGCAGCTATGGGATCGCCGTTGTCACAATTTGTAGCCAACATTTACTTGGAGGAGTTTGAAAGAAGTGCATTGGATTCAGCAAGACTAAAACCCACACACTTTTACCGATATCTGGATGATACCTTTGTTATCTGGCCTCACGGTCATGAAGAACTACAGGCTTTTTTACACCATGTAAACTAAATACACAATTCAATTCAGTTTACCATGGAAGTGGAAGCAAATGCTAAAATTTCTTTCTTGGGTGTACTAATATCACAAAAACTGGATGGATCTCTAGGTCATCGAGTGAACAGGAAACCTACCCACACTGATAGATACCTTCATGCGACTTTACATCATTACCCTGCACAAAAGCAAGCAGTTCTCAACACACTTTTTCATAGAGTATAGAGGGTATCTGATGACGAACATTTCCTCGAGGAGAAAAAAGCACCTAACAGACGCTCTTGAAAGGAACGGATACAACAGGGATGCCATACATAAAGCATTTAAGAAAACCGGAAAACCTTCAGAAACACCTACAGCAGACGATAATAACCACAAAGCATTCTTACCATACGTTAAAAGGTACCACAGACAAAATTAGCAATATGTTGAGGAAATGCGGCATTAAAACAGTGTTTCGACCACAGAAGAAGCTGTCACAGTTTTTAAAACCAATCAAAGATAGAATCCCGTTCAACACTGAAGATATCTACAAAATTCCATGCAGTTGCGGAAAAGTTTACATTGACCAGACGCTGATTTCCACAAGAGTGCAAGAACATGTCAGATATACGAAGAACTCGGCAGCTGAAAAGTCTGCAATTGCTGAGCATTCAGCCTTAACAAATCACATGGTAAACTTCGAAGACTCATCTGTAATACGATCATGTAATAGGTATTATGACAGACTGATCCTAGCAGCAATAGAAACTAATAAACACAAGAATACAGTACAACCTGTCACATCCGGACCTGTGATATCCAGATCCTCCCATATCCGGACGTATCTCCAAACTAATTTTTCAATTTTGGTTAGCGAAATGGTTAGGGATGGAAAAGTGAAAGTTGCAGCTGGAATGTTGTTTGCGCGCCTAGTCTATTCCGAGCGGGGCTGTGGCCTTGACTCGGTCAATGGCTCTTTCCCGGAAACCCATTCCTTTATTCTCAACCTCGGCTGCCGTCTGCCTGCCACTTGGTACCCGCAGTCTGTGTTTGCGTTTTAAAGTGACAGTTTGTTTTGCAAGTGAGTTTCTAAACTGTATGTCAGAAGTGATTGCCGTAGTTATCGTTATTGTTAACCGCTGTTACTGTATTTTATCGTTGTTATTTTTTATTGTTGTTATTCTTTATCGTTGTTTTTTGCTAAAATGGCGGGGAAAAGGAAGAAAACTGTTGTGACAATGGATGAAAAGTTTTGTGCTCTGAAGAGGTTGGATGCTGGTGAAACAGCTAAGAAGATTGCTGCTGACATGGGAGTAGGAACGAGCACTGTGAGTGACTGGAAAAAAACGAGGAGTGAGATTGAGAAGTGGTGCTCATCACAAGCTTCAACAAGTGGGGTAAAAAAACTGAAAATGATGAAGAAAGCCACTGACAACCAAGTTAATGAGGCTTTATATCTTTGGTTTACCCAAAGAAGAGAGCAAGGATTGCCTATCTCAGGTCCTTTGCTAAAAGAAAAAGCTTTGCACTTCAATAAAGAAATCGGAGCCGATGGACAGTTTAAAGCAAGTGAGAGATGGTTAGAAAGTTGGAAAAATCGTTATGGTGTGCGGAAACTGCAGATCAGCGGTGAAAAACTTTCTGCTAACCAAGATGATGTTGACAACTTCAAAACGTTTTTACACAGCTTTGTAGACGAACATGGGATTTCAGGAGAACAGCTCTACAATTGTGACGAGACTGGGCTCAACTATAAAATGCTGCCGACCTACACTTTGGCTTCAAAACAAGAAGATAGTGCACCAGGGTATAAAAAGAAAAAGGAGAGAGTGACCATTTTAGCTTGTAGCAATGCTACAGGAGTTCACAAACTTCCACTGGGATTTATTGGAAAATCCAAAAAGCCGAGGGCTTTCAAGAACTTTAAAGATTTGTCTTCCCTGCCAGTTTGCTACAGAAACAACATGGATGAACTGTGAAATATTTAGTGATTGGTTTCACAAGCAGTTTGTGCCACAAGTTGAAAAACATTTAGCGAAAAATAATTTGCCAAGAAAAGCAGTGCTCCTACTAGACAATGCACCCTCACACCCAAGTGAAGATGAACTGAAAAATGGTGACATAAAATGTGTGTTTTTACCCCCAAATGTGACATCCCTTTGTCAACCTATGGACCAAGGTGTGCTTGAATCACTGAAATGTACCTATCGCCGTTAAGTTACTGACTGTGTTGATTGCTGGAATGGACGAGGGTGAAAGTGTTATGGAATCCTTAAAAAAGGTGGACATGTTAGATGTGGTGATGTGGGTATCCCAAGCATGGGATGAAATACAACCGTTTACACTGGTTAGGTAATGGAGGAAGCTGTTAGATCATGAAGCAACTGAAAAATGGACTGGGGAGAAACCAGAAGAAATCAGTGAAACTGTTTGCAATTTATAAATGACCTTGTGATATCCGGATTTTTCCATATCCGGATCGGCTGGTCGCCACATTAGTCCGGATATGACAGGTTGTACTGTAACTTCAACAGAGAAACCACCACGCTTAGTACAACATGGTACCCTTTACTTTCTGGTTTGACTGCACACGGGTTGACTGACCGCACAAACAATGCACAAAGCGTAACGCCCACACGGCAGGGTCTACTTACCAGACCACCCACTGCCACTTCTACACTATATAACTAAGTTCGCTTGCCGGTGTTTTTGTCACTTAGACCTGAGGCTACTCACTGTAATATGAGTGAAACGTCATACAAGACATTTTTGACGCGGTCCATACCGGAAGAAGATTTTAAAAACATAATCATAATCACATGTTTTGTCTGAAGATAGATGATACTCACATCAGCCAGTTTCTAACTAGCCATTATATTAAGTATAAGTGCATCCTACACCATCAGTATGGGATGATTAGACATAATAAATTTCCTCATATTACAACAAATTGTGCCTTAGTAAAAATATTTTCAAAGAAAACGTGTTTTTTTTTATTACTCCAATTACAAAATGATTATAGATATTTTTTCAATAACTCCAATTTTCAACAGCATACTGAATCTAATTAAATCAATTTGGTTAACAAGGATTTCAATTGAAAACGCGCAATTTTTTAGTACAAAAATTACTGAAATAGCATATGAAGAAAAAAATATTTCATACGCTTTCAAATAAAAACTCAAGACTAACGTTTTGCGTGTCTAAAATATAAGCCATCGAAAAACTGAATAATTATCAATTTTGAAGGTAATTTTGTCAAAAAACAGATAAAGCAACTTTTTGAAAATACTTTATTATTTTTGAAAAATTGTATGTAATAAAAAATGTATTCTTGTCCTGTCGACTATAAGCTAAAAGCCCTTGTGAATCCTTCCTCACAGAAAATGGAGGTAGATTTTTTTAAACTGGTTATTTGTAATTCTTAAAAGTATCTTATACGTATACTTATAACTAAGCTATATAGCTGCAAGAATTGATGACAGGATAGAAGAATAAACAGAATTTAAAAGATTTGAAGGGTACAAAGTTGTTCAACAGACAATATACCTAACAAAGAAAAAAGACAGCACAGAAGTAGGTTAAACAATACAGGAAAAGGTGGGTTTCAATTAATATGGATTACTGGATACGGAACAGAAAGATTCATAACATCGAACAATGGTAAGAGGACAAAGACTGGAGAGGAGAGGGCATACGAAAGCAGTGAATAAATAAGAATAAAAGAATAAATAATAAATGCATACAGGACAGTAAGGGAATTGTCCAAAAGAATGGGACAAATTTCTTTAAAATGTTTTTATATTATTTGTAACTTCTTACTTGTTTTCAGGAAGGAAATATAAGTGAGAATGTCAGCGACATTGATTTATTAACTGAATTAGCTGATTTCCCCAAAATAAACAAATCCGATAGAGTCCCCAGCCACAAGCACGGTTGTGTTTATTTAGTTATGCTTGGAAATAATACATGTATGTTAATATAACAGAAAAAAGAAATTTACCCACTCCAGATTAATCGACATACTTTAAGGTAACTGCAAACATATAACTAGTCTTGAATAACGTTTAGTTTTTGCTCAAATTCATATGTTAAAAAAGGTTATATTGTGTAACGTGAGTTACCAATTTGTTATGCTTTACTGAGTCAGTTTTCTCATTATTCAATTATAATTGAAGTTTAAAATAAACTAGATGACACGAGTGCACTTTATGCACTGATATTAATTTTATTTGCCTGTTAAAATGCATCATAATTTTATTTCAAACTTTTTGGTAGTGTATCATAAAGCGGAACAACGAAGCAATATTGTGAATTATTTATTGGTATAGGGAAAAATGCTAACCAATGAGCATTTTTTTGTCAAAATATTATGCGAATTAGTAACTAATAAAAATTTTATATAAAATCATACGAACCAATCACTAACCTTCTTCAGAGATGAGACAATTTTTTTAAATTTATTTATAAAGTCGCTGCAACAGCAACGATCATTAGCGACCACTTAACTTATAAAAATGAATTTGTACAGAGTCTTATACAGATGCAGTAACATATATTAAATATTTGTTTAAATAATGTAAAATAAAATGAGAATATTACCCCACACAACACAAACATTATAACTACACATCATATAGATATATAATATAAATATAATAAATATAACGGCACATAACACACATACATAACATAATAACACGTAATAACATATTCAGTGACAAACGTATATAACAATAAATGTAACAAGTTATATAATAATAAATGTAACAAGTTATATAATAATAAATATATATATATATATATATAATAAATAAAACAGTAATAACAATCTCAACCACATATCAATCCATTAACTTAATTGTCCTAGAAATTACACAATTTTGTTGACATATTTTCTACTTTCAATGCCCAGTTGTTGTTACTGAATCCATATTTGTGAACACTGTTGATGTTTTTTGATACACTTATTTGAGATTTGATTGATGTTCTTATAGTTACTCTTTACCTACACATGCTAAGCTTTGAACTGTAGTTTTTTAGGGATATTTCTTAACTTTTATGCATAATGAAATAGGTTGCTATAATAGTTAACTTCTAACAAAACCACTCATATTAGTCCTGTAGTAAGATTTTGTGGTTAAATGCAATAAAATAAAATTTTGTTATTAGATGGTGTTAATGAAGGCAGAGAAAACGAAAAGATGTCGACAAAAATTAAAAGATAAAGGAAAAAGAAGAATATAAGATAAAACAGAGAATGCAAATGAAGAGATATAGAAAGAAGAAACAAGCAGATCTTGCCAAGCTTAATAATCAAAAAAAGGAATCTCTTGAGTTAGAGGAAAGGCGAAAAACAAGGAAGCGTGTAGTCAAACATAGAGGATTGCAAAAAGCTACCAGTCTGACCGAACTCTTGACAATACAAAAGAAACCATTCTCGCTTATATATAAAAGATTCTAGAGGACACTCCCGATAAAATAAATCAAATCGAAATTTGGTCTGATGGTCCAAGTTTGCAGTTCAAAAATAAGTACACAGCTGTTAGTTTGATGCTACTGGAAGAGACCACCACAAAACGATAATGTGGAACTATTTTGCAACCAGTGGAAAGGGCTCTGTAGACTGAATAGGAGGAACTGTAAAACCACAAGTGTGACAGTCAGCTTTAAGTAGAAAAGACTTAGTTTTCACCGCATCTGATTTTGTTAGAGTTGCCACACAGGCTTGTGAGATAAAGTTAATTGTGTGCATCTGACTCAAAAAACGGTACAGGATATGCCATATCTGCAAGAAGAAATCTGTTAAAATTTTTCCTCTAAAAAAAAAGTCAAAGCAAACTAGGAAAACTGGCCTAGCATGAAAATCAATATATCATCTTGTTTACTCTAGCTCAGATGGTGACTAAGATGACAATAATCTCTAGTCTAATCTTCACTTCTAATTTAAATCCTGGCGGAGGCTCCGTACGGTGTGCACTCAGCGTCGTGAGGCAGAACTGAGTAGGCGCTGAGATAACAGCGCCGCCTCCTGGCTGTGAATACCGCAACTAAGCGGATGGTGGCGCGTAGTAGTAGCCATACACCGTCACACTAACACAAAAGCCGCGCGTTACGCCTTGGTCCTTAATGGACTGTTGAGCGGAGGTTTTTTTTCTAATTTACTCAATGTATTATTTTATTTTATTTTATTTAAGGAAAGAATTATTTTAAGGAACAAACTGAGCAATTGTGAGGAAGTGTGCTGACCATATTTTATCGTGGCGTGTGTAGTGAGTTATCAACCAAAGAAGCTAAGAATAGTCTTCTTGTCAGTGTTTTTGAATGAGTTCCGCTTTGGTTCACAAAAAATCAATGTCAAATTGTCCTCTTGCATGACCTGATAAGTTTCGAGACACGTCCAAAGTCCAGTTCTGATTGGCTGAATTTTGGGCGTTAACTCGTAGAGACTTTTGCGTCATGAGGAGTATAAAACTGACGGGAGCACTGGGAAGAAACACACTTGTTCACTTTTTGGCTTCTCTGCGCACATCTTCTGTCAATGATGGAACCACATCGAAAGCGTAATTACAACTTTGTTTTGTTTTAGTTTGTTCAAACTTAAAGCATTAATCGATTTTGACAAATGAATTATTTGTACTCAGAAATGCTCAGTAGTGTTCTAAATTTGTTAAGAAATATGTATGGTTGACATCTCAATCATTTATGTCTATTTTAAAGTAGTAATGTTCTAAATTCAGAAATATAGTCAGTAAAGCTTTTATAATGTTTTAATAAGAATATTCAATATATAATGAATGTTATTTTTTTTATGTATAATGTAATATTAGATCTTAGTGAAAATATTCAAGTAAGAAATCGAATTATGGTAACGAGAGAATGTCACTTTAATCTATAGAGAACAATTACTGTCATTTTGTTCATTAAGGTAAAACTTTTCATTAGACATAACGAACATAGTTGCTTTGATGAATTAAAGCAATTTTTTTATTCTAAGTAAATGACTTATTTAATAACGAGCCACTCCCACAGTTATCCTGTCTGCATGACTGGAGCTTTCACTTTGTGAGGCCCCAGCCCCGGGCGTTACAACAAATTTGGTGTCAGAAGTGGGATTGAACTGTCAGGAAAAATATAACTGAACTGTTTTTTAGTAAATACCAACATCAAGAGTCATGAATAATACTTAAAACGAAATATGAACCGGATTTTTTTATACATACGAGGGGTGTTTGATAAGTCAGTGTAAAAATAAAGAAGACACAATTTTTTAGGAAAAATCTTTTTCATTTCTCAACATAATCTCCTTTCAAGACTATACGCTTAGCTCAACGATGCTTAAGCATTTCGATCCCATCCTTATAGTATGATTCATTGAAGTCTTCAAAATACACAGATGTTTTGGCAATAACTTCATCATTTTGCGAAAATATTTTCTAGCAACCCACTTCTTCAAATTTGGAAACCGATAATAATCCGAAGGTGCTATGTCTGGGGAGTGGGGGGCAGAAAAATTTCATACCGTAATTCAAACAATTTTGCCGTTACAATCGCAGAAAAGCGAGCTGGTGCATTCTCTTGGTGAAAAACATTTTCTTTTCATCGGTCAGTTTTTCTTAATTTCCTTGTTCAGATGATCCAGCAGAGATGTATAATATTGCCAAGTTATCATTTTACCCTTCTCCAAAAAGTCAATGAAGATTACGCCATGAGCATCCCAAAAGACAGTGGCCATCACCTTATTTGGTGATGGAATGATTTTCGCTTCTTTTTTGTGTTCCTTGGCTTCAGGTTGTTAGTGATGTATCCAAGTTTCATCCACTGTTATGAAAAGCCATATAATTCTTCTCAATTCCATTGAAACAGTTCCAAACCATGTTTAGTAATGTTTATTCGTTCATGCTTTTGATCGACTGTGAGCAAATGCGGCACCCATTTGCGGTTTCGCATATGTAAATTTAAATGATGCATCCATTCATTTGAGATGCCCAGCAATTTCATGCATTTTAATCTTCTGCCTTCCATCAGCATATCATGGATTTTTCAATACTTTTTGCAGTTGTAACATCAATAGCTCATGCAGAATGTTCAGTGTCGTTTGTGCTCATGTGACAACACTATGAAAAAACCAAACCATTTGTAAACTGTTTTAGTCGATGAAGCTGAATCACCAGCTTTTTATCCAGCTTGGATTTAGTTTCCTGTGCAGTTTTGCCTTTCAAAAAGTAATATTTCATCACCACATGAAATTCTCTTTTATCCATTTTAAAATCACAATACTTCATCAATTCAAATGATTGGCAACAATAGAATTACGGATGTATGTTACTGAAACGTGGCGTACGCTCCTAGTGGAGATGCAGGAAACTAAAAATTACGTCATAATACTATGAGCATCATCTCCTGACTTTGCATGGACTTATCAATCACCCCTTGTATATACGTAAAAGTTATTTATATATATTGGCTTATTTTCAAATATGTTCTTCTTCTTAAAGACTCATTTAGAGACTATTTTTAAAAGGGAATAAAATGTAGTGTCATTTACCATAACGTGAGTTACTGAGAAGTCAATGGATTTGTTTTTCTACAACTTTACAAAGTTTTCGAAATTAATTTAAATTTTAATTACATATTTATAAGAGTCAAATATACTTTCTCCAGAAATTCTGTATATATTATAACGTAAAAATTGCACGCTCCACAATTTTACGGGAACAAAGTTATGTTGTACCCATAGAGAAATATAAATTCGTAGAAAGCGGGGAGAAAATAAAACTAAAACTACCGATTAGAGCGGTGCTACTTCAAAGTAATAAGTATTAAAATGTTGTAGTAAGGGCGGTAGTTGTTCATAAAGCCGACCTTGAGTTGACGCCTGTAAGATGGCTAAAATATGAAAAGTAACATAGCGGACGAACCGTCATAAAATTGTATTATTTTCAAGGGTGTCAGAAGGCTAAGATTGTAAAAAGTTAAGTGCATCTAACAAAGGAACCGTTAGATTAGACAGAGAGAAATGAGAGCGAGATGGAGATATACGCTAAGTTTTCCCACTACGTTTACACGCGCAAATAACTGACGAATAACGGAAAGCGTCATTTTTTACGCGGGCCGTTTTCACTAGACAGATTGGGTAAATTTGAAATTAAGCGGTATGTCAGACCAATCACCGTGTATTTTTTAGATAGTTGGTGAGGGTAGTTCGAAGCAATATATAAAAAACAAAGTGGTAGGAAGTTAAGTTAGTCTACAGAGAGATTACACTTAAATGACTCGTATCTAGTGTGTTAAGAAATTTGTCGATAATTTAAATAAATGTACTTCAATCGCAACAAAAAGTCAGTTACGGTAACGCGATATTGAACATTGTAGAAGCTACATATTATAAACACTTAATAATCGTTTACAAGAATAATGTTCACAGAAATTAGAGAAGATAAATTAAAATCGAGTAACATATCCAAGTTTTACTTAATATAGCATAAATCATTGAATGTCGAAATACATCGCGAAATCTATTGTGTTAAACATAACAGTACGGGACAGTCGGTCGAGATTTGTTATCAATCCGGTGTTGGACTTTAATTATTAGCCTTAATAAGAATATACTGTGTATTCAACAAGTGTATTAGTATAGGGCACCTGTGTAGTTACCACTACGTTATCTAAGTGAATGGTGTAATATATGTGAAACCAGTGTATAAAGTAGTGCAAAACTAACAAGGATAACTGCTCAACAATCAACGTCAGACGACCAGCCTGGAGCCTGCAGAATTGTTGACATCGCGTCGCAGAATGAGATCAACATACAAGTTGTAACGGGACAGAATGGAATGATGAATTTTATTGTAATTGTAAATGCGACACACAAGGTTTACCCACACAGGGCCTCAGTTTAGAACAAGAAACATTCCTTCCCGGGGCACCAAATCGCACATTTTGTCAGTATGCCCTGCAATAAGCACAGTTTTCCAGGTGCTCAGGAATGTGAATGAGTGCGCACATGCTTGCCCAACCATAGTTTTTGTCACGAACTTCTTGCGAGCCCTAAAACGCAGAATAATTCTACACAGACTCGCTCCACAAGTGATACCACGTGACAACTCATTACCGTGTCACGTGATTCTGTTTAGCGAATCACATAGCAAGCTGGTCAGGAAAGAAAAAAGTGTGGCCATCTTGTACGCTGGGAGTACAGTGTCTGTCGTTTACCAATCATCCATCCGGCCGGATGAACACAACAGGCTCGCGAGCCGAAAATCTTTTTAAGACTTTCAAAATGTGGTAAAAAGTATCATTTAAAGTGATTTAACGTGCGGACAAACGGACAACACCAAAGTCAACAAGTAAATTTAACTAATACAGAAAATGTAGGGAACAGTTTAAACGTTTTAACACATACGGAGTGCGACACATGGTTGGAGGAGACGCCGACTAAGTAACTATGTATCACATCAAATCAATCATAAAAATTTTAAAGTAAAGAGCTCTATATTTTGAGGGAATAATTTACATATGTGTGAATGAGAGAATGAGCAATTACTGGGTTGTCTTTGAAGAAAAGTAATTGAGATAAACCGTAGTAGTTTTGAGAAGAAAATGAATATCGTAAAATTTAAAAGAAAAGTAAAATAAATGCTGAAATTGAATAATAAACAGAGATGATTAATAAGACAATGAGCGTAGTTATTGAAATACATAACCCTCAATCACGTTTATAGTTCACAGTTCGTGTGCCGAATCCTGGGCTAATCAAGGTAAGTTTGTTTTATATAATAATTAATAAATATGATAAAGGTGAGTAACATCTCATTGGCACCTCGAACAGTGACTGTTTATAAAATAATTTATAAACCACACCTACGAGTGAATATAAGCTTGATTTAGGAGTGCGTATAAATTATGTAAAGGTTATGTGATATGTATACCATAGTTAAGTAATGAGTATAACAGTAAATTAATGCTGAATACATATAAGATTAAAATTTGTGAGATTAAAATCTAGTAGACAATATAAAAAATGAGTGCTAATAAAGATAAAGACGAAAATGTCAGCTTCACTGAGAGCAATATTGAGAGTCAGATAAATAGCAATTTAAGCGAGACTGAATCAAGAATAATGGAAGGCGTAACGAGTCAATCGACGCCGACCGCAGTTAAGAAAGAGAATAATAGCGATATGATGAGTATGATGCAGTTACTGTTAAATAAATTTGATGAACAAAAGAGTGATTCTGATATTAAGTTCAATAAAATTAACGTAAAATTTGATGTTCAAAAGAGTAGTTTTGACGCTAGATTTGATGAACAAAATAATAAGTTTGAGAAAAATAATAAATTTGATGAACAGAATGATAAGATTATGAATAATTTTAGTGAAAAGTTGAATGACATCAGAGATGAAATAAAACAACAAAATGTTAGTTTTAGTAAGCAAGTGAATGAAATTAATACACGTTGTGATGGTATTAAAGAGCAGATATTAGAATCAGTAGACTGTAAGTTCAATGAACAGATTAGTGAAATCACAGAAAATATTGAAAGTAAAATAAATGATGTAAATGAACAAATGACAGACTGAATTAAAACTCAAGTTAAAGAACAGTGTGTAGAGATAGAAAGTAAGTGTATAAATAAGATTAATTAAAATAATGATGACATAAAAATTAAAATAGTGGAGCTAGAAAATGTGTGTAAACAATCTGTACAAGACAGTATGGGAGTTATGAATAAACATAACCTTCAATATGAAAATAAATATAATAATACAATAAGAGTAATTGAGCAAGACATAGTAGAAATTAAAGACGAATTACATGTGGCCGTAAGCCAAAATTTAAGTAGTGTTGTGGAGCGAATATTGTATACTCGTGAAGCAGAAGATGATATAGAACTCGAACAATTTAATTGTGACAGCCGAAGAGTACACCCGATGCAATTTCTGAGTAGGGTAAGGGAATTCAACCGGTTTAATAGCAGTAGTTGGGAGATACGATTGTTAAAGATTTTAAAGTGTTTTAAGGGCAATTCTGAAATATGGGCAGAAGTACATAATACAGAGTGGAGTAGTTATGAAAAGTTCGAGGTAGCGTTCCGGAATAAATATTGGTCCGAAGAGGATCAGGAAATTATACGTAGTAAAATCATGGGAACCGGGAATTTTGGGGGAATAAACAACCACATACCATGTATGTAATGAGAATATTCAATGAGGCAAAGTACTTAGAACCGCCGTTGCCGTTTCGGTCATTTAGTAAACACCTGCCCAGAGAAGTACAAATTACTCTAATGACGAGAGAGATAGCAGACATAAACGAACTAGAAAACATGTTAGATGTATTGCAAAACATTAGGGACCGCGAAATAGGTAGGGGTCCTAACCAAACGAGTACAAATAATAGAGGTCATTATATACCACAAAGAGGGGCGCGTGGAAATAATAGTAATAACCATAGAGGCGAGATGTGGAAATGTCTGAATTGTGAATACAAAAATTTTGCTATCCGAACAGTATGTTACAGATGCAACAAGGTGAGGGATTGTCAACGGAGAAACGTGGACTCCACTCATCACAGTCAACAGCAACGAGGCGGAGGTAACTGCAGATGAGGTGGAGATGCGATGAGAGGTAGAGGAGGATACAACCAAGTTGTGGCGCGTACGTCTACGGAAAACTAGATGAGACAATGGGGAACCGGGCCCAGCCATTGTCAGCAGGTAGCAGTGGGGTCCAAAAAGTATACAACTACCAGAGTAATACTATCATTACGGATATGTCCAAGGAACTGATGGAGGAAGAAGACATGGAGGCAGTAAGACAGGAGCAGGGATTAACAGAAATTGAGGTCAGCATAGAAGGTAAGGAAGTTAAAACTTTAGTAGACACTGGGAGCGAGGTCTCCGTAATTTCAGAGCATACATTAGACGAAATAAGGTAGTAGAATTAAGTCATGAAAGTCAACCAATCAGGGTCAGTTTTGAGCGGGTTTCAGACACGGTGAGAGTATCAGGACAAAGGGTGATACAAAATCGGGGTAGTGATTAAAGAATGGAAGTTAGAGTGAATGCATGTAGTGAGAGAGAGAGAGCGATGAACGGGAAGAACAAATTTGGGAAGCAAGGGCACACAAGTTTTGTAGTGAGCGTGGCGTGAAAGGGAGTCCTCAACGTAGAGCGTTCTGGCGGGTTGTAGAGAGTTTTACAGAGGTGTTTGCAGAGTGACCTGGAAGGGCCAGGAACTACGAGTGTGAGTTGAAGGTAAGGGAACACGCACCATATGTACAAAGAAGTTATCCGGTGCCATTTTCCAAACGAAAGGCCGTTCAAGAAGAGCTGGATAAAATGTTAGAGGGGGGGGTATCATAGAAAGATCAGTATCAACTTATTCAAACCCGTTAGTAGTAGTAATCAAAAAAGACGGTAGAGTGAGACTGTGTTTAGATGCCTGACCGGGAGTCGCCGGAAGCGATTGACGAAATATTTCAAAAATTTAGTGGTGTAATGTACATGACTTCCTTAGATCTGACCGCAGGGTACTGGCAAGTACCGTTAGCCGTAAACAGTCGTAAATATACAGCATTTTTATTTAATGGAAAGAACTACCAGTTTAAACGATTACCGTTCGGATTGAACACCAGCGTAGCCAGTTTTATAAAATGTTTAGATGAGATTTTACAACTCCAAAACTTAGATTTTTTGACAATTTATGTAGATGACATACTGATAGCATCACGCACGTTCACAGAGCACATAGAGCATTTAGAATATGTGTTACACAAATTGCAGAAAGGGGGTATGACTGTCAACTGGGAAAAATCTAAATTTTTACAAACCGAAATACATTTTTTAGGTTTCATAATAACACCAGAAGGGATAAAAGCCAACTCAGAGGAGGTAGAGTCAATTTTAAAATTCTCCGAACCTAGAGAAATATATTTTGTATTGCTAAATATTAAGCAATTACAAAGTTTTTTAGGACTATGCAATTTTTATAGGAAATTCCAGAGAAACTATGCTCAAATAACTTCAAAATTGAGTGAGGTGTTACAAAAGAGTAAGCAGTGGAGATGGGGGGAAAAGGAACGAGATGTATTTAATGAGATACAGAATCATTTTGTTAACATGATCATGATGAATCACCCTAACTTTGAACGCACATTTTACTTACAGACAGACGCCAGTAATATTGCTCTAGGTGCTGAGTTGTACCAGGAGGACGACGAAAAGGAACACCACACCACTGCGTTCGCCAGCCGTACATTGCTAGCTGTGGAAATAAATTACACAACAGAGAAAGAATTACTTAGGATCGTCTTCGCAGCGAAGAAGTTTTGGACATATCTGCTGGGGAATTCTACCATCATCAGGACTGACCACAAGGCATTATCTTTCCTAAACACCTGCAAATTAACACACAGCAGAATAACCAGGTGGCTGCTAGCTTTACAAGAGTATAATTTTTCTTGGGAACACATTAAGAGGAGTGGAAAACAAAGTACCAGATACACTTTCACGGGTTGATTTTGAGGGTAATAAAACAGGGATAGATTTAAAAGAAATAGAGATATATCGGTTAAGTAGAGAATATAAGCTTTTTGGGAATTGAAAGACATTAATAGCCTGCAAAGAACAGATTTAAATTAAATAAAATAATAACCAGTTTAGAGTCCAATTTCGATGAGTTGGGGTATAGCCAATATTTTCGGATATATCAAGGGAGTCTATTTAAGAAAGTAGAGGGGGGAGAGCGTGATTTGAGGTTAGTTATACCAGAAGGTTTGGTAGATAAAATAGTTTGGGATTGTCATGTTCGGTATGGACATTTCGGGGCTAGGAAGTGTGTAAATGTATTAAAAGAATCATGTTTATTCAAGAATATGGAACGGAGAGTTAGAACTTTACTCCGGGGGTGCGATTTATGTCAGAAGTCGAATGTAGTTAATTATCGATTAGAGGGAGAAATGAGGTACATTAAAGTCGAGAAACCTTTTGATTTAGTTGCGGTGGATTTATTTGGTCCTCTACCAAAGGGAAGGGGAGGCGTAATGTACATTTTTGTGGTTTTAGATGCATTCACGAAATTTGTAAGACTGTATAGTGTGAAAAGAGCGACTGGTAAAGTATTAAGCGAAAAGATAACAAAGGACTACATGATTAAAACCGGTAAACCGAGGGAAATAATTATATCGGATCATGGGCCCCAATTTATTAGTGGAATATGGCGACAAACTTTGGGTTGGGAAGGCATTACACCCAAACACACGGTGGTATACCATCCTCAGTCGAACCAAGCTGAAAGAGTCATGCGAGAATTAGGGAGAATTTTTCGGGCGTATTGCCATGCTAAGCACAGCGAATGGCCAGCATACGTGGGGAGAATTGAAGAATGGTTAAATTGTACCACCCATGAATCAACTGGGTTCACACCATACGAGTTAGTCAAGGTAACACGTCCACCTAGGATTCTAGAACAGTTGTTCAACTATCCTCCGGAGAGCCACACCCGAGGTTTGGAAGTAAAACTTAAACTCGCCAATAAAAACTTATTATTCATATTGTTTAAATTAGCAGCCATCCTTACTATTTCTTTTATGAATTTGCTAACTGCTATAATCTTTTATTGTTCGACTAAGCTTTTCGTCATTACTGACATCTTCAGGTCTTAAACAACCCTGTTCAGGTTGTTTAAGACCTGAAGATGTCAGTAATGACGAAAAGCTTAGTCGAACAATAAAAAATTATAGCAGTTAGCAAATTCATAAAAGAAAAAAGAAAAACTTATTAACCAAGGGAGAAAGAAGGAAGCAGTGGCATGATGCTAAAGGCAAGTGGACAAGATATGAGGTAGGTCAGTTGGTACTAGTGAGAAGGCATGATTTATCAAGTGTGCAAGATAAAGAAATAAAGAAATTCTTTTTGTTGTATGAGGGACCATACGAAGTGATAGAGGTGAAAATGGACAATGCATATGTTCTGCAAAATCAGACGACACGAGAATAGTGGGTACACATAACGCAGCAAATTTAAAGCGTTATTGGTCATGATAAATTTTAAATAAATTTTTATGGTTTTTAAGATATTTTGTTTTTTCAGAAGGGACTCTCCCCCATTTTCGGGCGGTCACGAACTTACCAATCCTGATCGTGGGTTTTGGCACTTTGGAGGCGGACCATGGTTGGCGGAACTTCCATCTGGTGGTGAAAGCGACGATGGTCTCACTTCACAAAACTGGTAACAATTAAAAATTTAACTACATTATTGAACGGGGAGGGGGACCCCTAAGGTACGTGGAAAAATATTTTACACTAAGGGTGCGTAAATCAGCACAACACCAAGTACCAACATTGCCTAAGAGTGTATTAAGACAAAAATAAAGTGAGGCAATGTTTCAAGTATTATTCACCACTGTCATTTGCAAAATAAAAAATTTTGCAAATGATAGAAGTTTCAGTATATTAAGAAAAATGGGTTTTGTGGAAAAGGGCCTGGCGATGAGCAGACGGCGGGTTTGGATAAATGGAAAAGAGAGTAAATTTTGTATTGCAATTAATGTAAGGTAGGGTAATTTGGTGTTAGGAAAAGGGGGGACGTGAATTCATGTAGTGTGTCTGACCATCGCCTACCCCATCTCGACAAACCCCCATTTTCGGACGATCACCGACTCACATTAGAACTAGTAATAATAAGTTTTAGGTGTTAATAATTGTCAATATATAATTATGAATGTTTATAATTTTGAGTCTATGACAGTATTCGTATTTTTATTTAAGTGAACATATGGAGGTAGGAAGTTTATAATGCAAGTGAAATAGAGTTTAATGTTTGAATAATAAGCTTTAAATGAGTTTCAAAGGTTTTAAATTAAATGATTAAATTAATTTGAGGTAGTTATGAGTTTTCTAGTGTAACTTTCAATGAGCATATCAATGTAAAATGTTGTAAAAGTTAGAGTTTGGGTGATAATTATTTCAATAAGGCATTTGAGTCAGTCAAAGTTAATTCTAAATGGGCGTTAGACAAACTACGAAATTTGGAATACAAGGAATACAGAAATGGAGTATTAGTAGGGACACAGTAATGATAGTGCATGTATGTAGAGTAGTGAGAGTGATGTAACTGGGGAATAAATAGATGATGGTGAAGTTTTGTAAAGAGGGTGGTGTGGTAAGGAGTCCTCAACGAAAGGCGTTGTGGCGGGAGGTGAACCGTAAATGAGCGTTGGTGGAGTTACCTGGGAGAGGCCAGGGACTAATAAGGGAATGAGTATAAGGGAGGGAACACACATCCTAAGTACAAAGAGGGTATCAGGTATTTTATTATAAGAGGAGAATGTTTAAGTGAAGTTAGAGAATTAGTGGAGGTAAATATTTTTGAGAGATTGGTGTCATCCTATATAAATCTGTTAGTGATTGTTAGAAGAAGAAAGGGGGGTAAGGTTATATGTATAAATGCCCATTCGATAAATTAGATCATTGTGGATAACTGAGAATCACCCAAACTAATTGATGATGAAAATGATTAGTAGAAATTCATAATTGAAATGTAATAATAAAGTGTAACAAGGTAAAGAGTTAATGGAATTTGAAACTAAACCAAAAAATTGAAATGTTTGTAATTTTATTTCAGATGCAACTTAAATGGTTATTTTAATGGAAGGAGGTAAAGTAAATTCTTTTATTAAATTGTAAATTAAATTATAATTAAAGATTCAATCGTTAACTGGGGATAGATTGTGTAAGTAGGATTAGATTAGTTTAGGTGAACAAGTAAATATTTTGTTGTACTCACTATTTTATGTTAATGAAGGTCACAAGTAGGGAAAGTTAAGAAAGAAAATGTATGGTGTTAGAACGCACAGCCAAAACTAGGAATCTCATGTAATGAGAATTGTAAATGTTAAATTTGAATATATCAAACATATATATTTTACTTGTGATTCCCCAACTTTCGGGCGGTCATGGAGTCACCGAACCCTGACCGTGGATTTGGATTATTGGTAGCAAGTGTGGTTAGGCAGATTGTATCCAAGCCATACTTATCATTTTCAAAATTGGTGAATTTAGAAATTAACCGGGGGGTAAATTCAGGGGAATCACCAAACTATGGAACAGCGGCTATCATCGTATGGGGTGATAGTGCCGTGTTAAGGGTGTGTAAATAATATTTAGTAGGATTACTGGTGTCCTCGGACATCAGTAATGCCGAATTTTTCATAACGCTGAACCAAGAACGGTATAGGCAGCGTCTATACCTTATATATAAACTTCAGTTCTTGGGGATGCAAATGGGCGCTACAGTCCACCATCAGGAAACAATAGTGTGTGTGGAAAAGGAGCTGGCCGTTACAAGCCAGGGGCACAGATAACGCATCTGTGCATTAGGCAAACGCTCGATCCGGTTTATCTGGCGGGTGGTTACCTAATTATAACTGGGTATAAAGGGGGGAATTAAGAAAATGATGTAGTAGGAGTGGTAACTGAGCAATCAGTGAGAAGGTAATGACCTCTGTAAACAGTGGGCCGATCAATTTCACTTACTCTAAAGAGAGAGTTGGTGGTTGGTGACCCAGTTCCTGTTCAGTAACAGTTACTATAACTATGATTCAATGATTAGTGATATATTTCACTTATGAGAACAAACGATTTTAAGTGCTAGGTTCAATTGTAATGATTTTAATCTACAAGAACATTTATGATTGTAACTATATAATTTTGTGTATTTGTGTTAGTTGTATGCAGTGTGTCTAGAGAAAGGTCATTCACCTGTTAGTAAGACATCAGCTGATGACTGGTATGAACTGTATAATGGTCAATGTAACCAATTCATATGTTCTTTTAATAATCAATGTAAGTTTAAGTTATATTTTATTTTATAAGTTTCTTTCTATTGTCGGAATACATGTTTAATAAAACATTATTACATTTTATTACATTATTATTTAATTATGAAAAAAAAAGTATTTTGTTTGAAGTACAGATTGTGTTGTGTTTTTATGTTCAGGATATATTGCTGATTATGTGTATTGCTAATGTATTAACTGATTTATATTGTTCATAGTATATGTGTTGTAAACAAATGTAGTGATAAGGGAATTTATGATAAAATGAGGTGTTCATTTTATTTTGTTTATTATGATTGTTAGCATTTAGTTAAGAGGAGTTGTAAATTCATATAAAGGTTTTTGGAAAAAAAAATTATGATTAAATCAATTAATTGAAAGAGATGATCAAATTAATTTTAATAAGGTAAGGGAATCTTTGGTAAGGGACTTAGATCTATTTCCCTAGTTGAACAAAATTTAAATACTTTAATTTGATTTGAAATAATAACGTATGGAAAACGATTAAAAGTTGAGAAATGGAATTGAATTTAAAATATAAAATATTTCTGTGAATTTTAGATTAAGAATTAATGTGGAGATGTTGTGTTTAATGTAATAATGAGTATGTGTACGCACCCAGTACTTGCTAAAGGCAACCCAGTATGTATGTAAGAGGAGATATATCGGTTGAGGATCTGGTATGGTATAAGGCCAGTTGTTGATTTATTTGGAATGTTACAAGGCTAGGGGTACTATGGTGAGTACCGGTCCGACTTTACGGTGTTGGGATCTCGCCTAGAGAAGTCCAGTAAGGTCGTGCAGATGCAGCCATAGTCGCCGAGCTAGGGGGGTAGTTTACCCATGATGTGTTAAGAATTAAAGGGGGGTTGTTGGCGCCATATCCTCATTGATCCTCTTAGGGCTTAGCAATGAGAGTTTTTCTGTTTCGACAGGAATCCTCTCATTGGGGGGGGGGTATTGTAATGGGACAGAATGGAATGATGAATTTTATTGTACTTGTAAATGCGACACACAAGGTTTACCCACACAGGGCCTCAGTTTAGAACAAGAAACATTCCTTCCCGGGGCACTAAGTCGCACATTTTGTCAGTATGCCCTGCAATAAGCACAGTTTTCCAGGTGCTCAGGAATGTGAATGAGTGCGCACATGCTTGCCCAACCATAGTTTTTGTCACAGACTTTTTGCAAGCCCCAAAACGCAGAATAATTATACACAGACTCGCTCCACAAGTGATACCACATGACAACTCATTACCGTGTCACGTGATTCTGTTTAGCGAATCACATAGCAAGCTGGTCAGGAAAGAAAAAAGTGTGGCCATCTTGTATGCTGGGAGTACAGTGTCTGTCGTTTACCAATCATCCATCCGGCCGGATGAACACAACAGGCTCGCGAGCCGAAAATCTTTTTAAAACTTTCAAAATGTGGTAAAAAGTATCATTTAAAGTGATTTAACGTGTGGACAAACGGACAACACCAAAGTCAACAAGTAAATTTAACTAATACAGAAAATGTAGGGAACAGTTTAAACGTTTTAACACATACGGAGTGCGACACGTGGTTGGAGGAGACGCCGACTAAGTAACTATGTATCACATCAAATCAATCATGAAAATTTTAAAGTAAAGAGCTCTATATTTTGGGGGAATAATTTACATATGTGTGAATGAGAGAATGAGCAATTACTGGGTTGTCTTTTATAAATTAATTAGTTAATTTGATTGTTTATTCACGTTAGAGTTGGAAGCTAGCTATGAAAATATTTGTCATGTAACAGTAGCCTAAATGTTTTTGTAATTTTTGAAGAAAAGTAATTGAGATAAACCGTAGTAGTTTTGAGAAGAAAATGAATATCGAATAAATTTAAAAGAAAAGTAAAATAAATGCTGAAATTGAATAATAAACAGATATGATTAATAAGACAATGAGCGTAGTTATTGAAATACGTAACCCTCAATCATGCTTATAGTTCACAGTTCGTGTCCCAAATCCTGGGCTAATCAAGGTAAGTTTGTTTTATATAATAATTAATAAATGTGATAAAGGTGAGTAACATCTCAAAGTAACTAATAAAATTAACACTCATTTTACTATTACCTATTAAATTTAAATGTATGTAAATCATATTTGGTGACTCAATAAGTCAAAGAATCCATAGCCAAGAAATAAGACGAACAAATTTTATAGCAAAATTATTAAAAGCAATGATCTACAAATTTTGTAATATGTAAATACAAAGTAGTTATTAAAAACTTTATTAATAACAGTCAACTGTGTTTATTTATTACTGGCGTCCTGGGATAATTCTTAAGAGTCGGTACACTAAAGTAAGTGTGACATTCTGTTGCTGATAATTAGTATGTTATAAATATTAATATTGTCAGTGAGTAAATTAGCTTGATAAACTCTTACTTTGCACATTCTCGTAGGCCAAGTGTAGTATGTATAATAGTAACGTGAAGTTTTATTAAGGCCTATTTAAAGTGTATTACATTCTGGCGCCCAATGTGGGGCTATTGAGTCACTAATAGAATAGTAAAGTAAGAATAAAATAGAATTAAGAATAACAATAATATAAGACATAGTTGTATGATTACATGGAGTAAGAGTGGGAAAAACAAAAACACACAGAACAACACTAACGAAGTACACAATAACATGAATACAGAAACAACAGCCCACGACAGCGAAATGGAGTTCAATATAAACAATCAGCTAGGAGATCCTCAGATGCTCGCACACATTTCAATGGGGAATCAAGAGTCAGGGATGCGGGGACAGAACGACGAAAATGCAGAAACACAACAGATTACACAACAAACACTAGTAGAGGTTAGAGAGAGACCTGTATATCAGACATTACCAGAGACAGACAAAGACACCGATATAATACAATACTCCGACTATTACAACAAACACAACAAATGAAGAACAATCAAAAGAAACAAAAGAACAGGCGGAAAAACAGCACGACAGATAGCACAGCAAGCGACACAACAAAAACAACACGAACAAAAGTTAGAACAAGCGTTACAACAAACGCAAAAACAAATACAGAAACAAACGGCACAACAAATATCAGAACAAATCCAGAAGCAAAATATGGAACTAAGAAACGAAGTAAACGTGCAACTTAATCAAGAAAAAACAAATAACAAAAATTTTATCCAGAAGTTTAGAATAGACACTGATAACAAGAACCAAGAAAATTGTGATAAGATTAATACTGAGGTTAGTGCCAATACAAAACAACAGATTAAAGAGCTTGATGAAAAGTACAATAATAACTTTAAAATAATTACTGAAACAGTAAGTGTAAACAATAAAAGATGTGCAGATAACACGGCAGCTATACATGAATTGAAGGTCGAAAAACTAAAAGAGTTGGAAACTAAAATGATAGCAAGTCTGACGAGACCCACCTTAAGTTACAACAAATACAACGGGAAGTCAGAACTAAATTAGCGTCAATAAGCAACACACCATGTAGTCGGAGCATAACGAATGAACAAATTGAAGACATAAAATATAATGGTACGGGTGATTTCCCGATGGAATTTATTAAAGAATTGAACGACATATACAGAGAACATTATCAAGATGCTGGAAACATCACGTGGATAGCGAGACATCTTGAAGGAGAGGCAGCAGTGTGGTGGAGACTAGTAAAAGATAGCGTCACCAACTTCGTCGATTTCACTGACGCATTTATCAATAAATACTGGAATGATGTCATTCAAGAGAGAGTAAGAAATGAACTGGAGTTCGCAAGGTATCACGCAGAGAATGGAATGAACATGATCCAGTACTTAGAGCGTAAACTATTAGAAAACCGCCAATTAATTCCGCCAATATCAGATAAATATTTAATTAGGAAAATCTCTAAACATTATCGACACGAAGTACAAGTTGAAATAATTACTCGTGGTGTAGTTACAATCGATGACTTTGAGCAAGTATTGCTAGAATTTATTAGTTTGAGAAATGACACGAGGGAAGCGAACCGAGTGTATTATGAAGGCCGGCGAGAGCGCAAGCCGTGGGCGCGGGGTGAAGAGGAGAGAGTGTGAGCAGCTGAACAAGGGCGCGCTAATGAAAGTGAAACTAGGTCATCTACACAGCACTACCCCAAGAGGCAAAACAGGTTTAAGAATGAAAACGACTCTATGTCGTCGACCAGCAATGCAAATAGTAACAAAAGTAATACCGCTACGCCAAAAAACTAGATAAGCTATGTAAATACGAAATAGACTTAAGTACTATTAATAAGTATATTAACACTACCTTTCTAGATTTAAGAGATGATTTAATAGTTAATGATGATGTCAACGTAATATGTTGAGTTAACAAATGTCCGGAGGTAAGAATCACGTTGAATGGGGTGCCTACGTATGCCTTGGTAGACACTGGGAACCAGGTAAACGCCATCTCAGAACAGTGGTTCAAGAACAATAAGAGGGAGTTGGGGAATTTAGAATTGTTAAAATTGTCAAATACCGTAATTAAGGGTGCGACCGGCAATAAGTCAAAAAGGGTCACACAAGAAATTTTGTTAACTGTCCAGATCGGAAGTTTAGAAGTCGATAGTGACTTTGTAGTTGTACCAGAATTAATAAAAGACTGTATATTAGCCGTGGGATTATTGGAAGAAAATGTGTGTGTGATTGACTTGAACAACAAAAGATTAATAATTCAGGGAGATCAAAACCAGGAAGGAACCACAGCAGAGATACTATGAGTAGAACTCTCATCTGCCGGTGAAGATATCGAAGGATTGATTGAACAGACGGTGCAAGCTATCAGAGAGATAACCGATGCTGAACAGAGCGAGCTACAACATATTTTAATGGAAAATAAAACGGTATTCCGAGATATGCCAGGTAGAATTAACACATATCAGCATAGATTCGAAGTTACCGATCAGACACCGTACTGTCAGAGAGGATGGCCAATTCCGATGATACAAGGAGGCAGTGAAGGCAGACATCCAGAAGATGGAGGCGCATAGTATCATTGAAAGGGCCCAGAGTCCATACATCAACCCTATGGTCACTGTCATAAAAAAAGACCAGATGGTTAGATTATGTTTGGATGACCATAAACTAAATTCAGTAACAATTCCGGACCATGAGGGAGCCATTCCAATTAATGAGATACTGGCAAAATGTGGGAACATTAAAGTCATGTCCACAATTGACCTCCGTAGCTCATTTTGGCAAATTCCATTGCATCAGGAATGTAGAGATTTTACTGGGTTTTTGTATGAGGGCAAGTGCTATCGGTACACGGTTACGCCATTCGGACTGAAGACTAGTCTAGCAAGTTTAACTCGTGGGTTGGACCGGGTGTTATCGGAAGAAGTGAAGGCATTTACTATCTTATATGTAGATGACTGCCTATGTATCTTGGATAGCATGGAAGAGCACCTACGACACTTAAAATTGTTACTACGTGATATAAAACAAGCCAATTTAACTATCAACTTCAACAAATCACAACTGTTTCGTAAGGAGATTGATTATTTAGGATATCGCTTAACAACAGAGGGTGTTACCGCCGCACCGGATAAGATAAGAGCCATTCGAGAGTTTCGGAAGCCAAAGAATCAAAAACAACTCAAAGGGTTTCTGGGCTTAACCAACTTTTATCACAGATTCACAAATAAATACGCCGAGGCTATGCAACCATTACTAAACCTATTAAAAAAGGATATCACGTTTAAATGGACTAAGGAAATGGACCAGTATTTTGAGAAGGTCAAGGAGTTATTATCGAAACAGTGGTTCTTAAGCATCCTGACCCCAGCAAGTGTTTTTACCTACAAACGGATGCGAGTCACTATGCGCTGGGAGGACAGCTTTACCAATTAGACGAGAATAACGACATCGGAGTGGTCACATTTACAAGCCGCGTGGTATGGGGAGCTGAGCGTAATTACTTCACTACAGAATTAGAGCTACTGAGTGTCGTCCACTGTTTACAGAAATTTAGGACATATGTACTGGGTATGATGTTACTACCACTCTACCACATTTAAATTGTATTAATACAATTCAATGCTTACCTTGTAGAGCCAAGAGTCCGTCACACAAACCTGTGAATTGTAAGCATGATTTAGGGTATACATATAAATGACTGTATTCGACTCTCATTTCTTGTTGACTCACTCCGTTTTTATTAGACATTTATATTTAAGCATTTTTTATGACACAAACTTCTTTTGATAAAAATCTTCAAAACTCTCTTTCAACAAATTTCCGTTCTGAGGCCGAGACCCCATGTAACATAAACATACACAATTTTGCAATGATGTGAATTTACACAAAATATAGTTACGTTAGTTTTTCTTATTAAATTATTAATTATTGCTCAATAAGTACCTATATTAAATAAAGGCAGCCCAGTTTGCTCACTCACACTCTCATACTGTATTTAGATTGTTCCCCTATTACATCGAGCTTTTTATATTAAAATTTGGTATATAAGTATTTGGTCGTTGTCTACTTAACTCTCGGCGTCTCCACTAACCACGTGCCGCACTGCGTATATGTCCGAATATCCTTGCACTGTTCGAATTTTAAAAGTTTCTCTTGATTAATTAGGTTCACTGCTTCAAAAGTTCCATTCTGCACTGTTTTACTGTTTTAATTTCACATTTCTACAGTTAAAAGATTTTTTTCTTTCGGCTCGCGAGCCTATTGTTCAGCCGGCCGGCTATAGGTTTGGTAGACGACAACTGACTCCAACAAAGGCGTCTCAAAAGGCCACTTCCTCTACAGGTTCAGCAACTTGCGCTGTGATTCGTTAACAAAATCACATGACAGGATAATTAGTTACATTTCAGTTTCCTTCCGTTATTAACTTTGGGCTCGAGAGTACATAACTTGCCGTGACCTTGTGTGTCCTCTGAGCACAAGTTGCCAACAGGCGGCACACACGCGTGCTCTTACACATTCCTTGATGCTTAATTGTTCTCGTACCTGGCTCTGCCTGACACCGAGTCAAACACAGGGTGTTAAATAAATCAAGTTTTCGTGACAATAAATGGTGCTCAAACAACTTGGCCCCAAATTATTATAAAATTAAAAAATAGACCCTCCTCTTTCTTTGCCCCGTTACATGGGTAAGCCTCTAACGATAATCACAGATAACAAGGCATTAATTTTTATAAAAAAATGTCACTTAAATTATTCCCGCATAACGCGATGGATCCTCTCAATACAGGAATATGATTTTGACATTATTCATTGTAAGGGGCGAGATAACATCGTGGCAGATATCCTGAGCAGACATCCTGAAGACATGGACGAGGAGCAACCAATCGACTGAACTGAGGAATTAGAGATAAACCTTATCAACATCCGTATTAGTAAGGAGGCCAAGGAGCAGCTCAAGAACATAAAAGGTTATCAACTAGCAGACACAAAATTGAAGCGAATTATCGACTTAATACAAGCAAATAAGCAACATAAACTTGCCCAAAAATACATTTGGCACAATGAGAAGTTATACCGCAAGGAAAAGGGGATATGGAAACTCATGTTGACCGAGGAACTATGCCGCAACATGATTTATGAACTACATCAGGCATACAGTCACGTGGGGAATCAGCGTACATATCACCTATTCAAGGAAAATTTCATGGAGGACTCAATCAACAAGATCACGAAATTAATTACAAGAACTTGTCAAACTTGCCAGAAAAGCAAGGATCATTTTAAATGAATGGTAGGCGAAACGCAACCTGTTATACCCCAAAAAAAGAGCGAACTAATTAGCATTGACTACTATGGACCATTACCGGTGTCTACAGGCAAGGTCAGGTACATACTAACTATGATCGACAACTTTACCAAATATGTAAAATTATATAAATTAAGGCAAGCCACCACGACCGCCACTATAAATAAAATTAAGTTATATTGTGGAGAAATGGGAAAGCCGTTGGCAATTTTAACTGACAACGGTACCCAGTTCACCAGTCAACGATGGACCACAGCATTGACGGAAATGAATATTAAACCAAAATATACCGCAATTCGCAATCCGTGCACTAATTTGGCCGAAAGGATCAATAGACAATTAGGCAATATGTTTAGGGCATTGACATCCAAAAAACACGCAAAATGGGCACAATTTCTACATCTAATTGAAGCATGTATTAATCAAACGTACCACGAAACTATTGAAACCACCCCGTACGAGGCACAGTGGGGAAGAAAACCGGAGCGTGATTGGACCAAGTATATCGACAGGGAAATGATGCCGACAAGCCAGCCAATTAACTACCACAATATTTACTTGCGCATAAAAGAAAAAGGAGAGAAAAGGACCGATCAAATCAACACTACCCATCAAATCACAAGATTCCAAATAGGAGATAAGGTGTTGCTACGTGCGTATCCGATATCCGATCTCAATAAGCAAATAATAGGGAAGTTTTGTAATTTATTCGAGGGACCTTATAAAATAACGAAGGAACTCGGAACAGCAACCTACCAGCTAGCAGACGCGCAACTACCAGGATGTATCCGGGGAAATTTTAATATACGGCAATTAAAACCCTATTATGAGCAATGACCCATTGCTACACACACAAACACCGACACACACATCTACTAAAACAGATTGTAATAGCACACAAACGTCTATGTATGTAATAGTTGTAAGAGATTATATTACCGTTGTAATGATAGGATGAACCTTGTTAATTACTCGAACTGTATAGTAATTCCAAAAGGTATTAGCATAATTGTTATAGATTTACTACATTATAAAATGGGTTAAGGGAAACTAGAACGTAAAGAAACACTAAGGTGGAATGGCATTGTAAACGGTGTGTTAGAATGAAAGTGAAAGGGGGACCGAATATCCTAGTCCAGTAGTTTGACCAGTTGCCAAGGGAGGGGCGGAGAGTTGTTTTTAAACAAACATTGAAATGCCGTTGACACTTAGGGTACAGCAACAAGTAGTTAGTAGATAATGTTACGATGTTGTATAATTTAAATTAGATCTATTTAATATAAAGTGATGTATAAACAAGTGTATATTCTAATAAATTGTTAGACTAATCGTTGATAGTAAAAGATAATTAGAATGGAATTAGGGACGCGTCAATAGAATCAATTCCAAATTTTAATATAAAATTTGACATAATTCTATTGGGGGACGATATAACGTACAAATTGCACTCTCCACAATTTTACGGGAACAAAGTTATGTTGTACCCATAGAAAAATATAAATTCGTAGAAAGCGGGGAGAAAATAAAACTAAAACTACCGATTAGAGCGGTGATACTTAAAAGTAATAAGTATTAAAATGTTGTAGTAAGGGTGGTAGTTGTTCATAAAGACGACCTTGAGTTGACGCCTGTAAGACGGCTAAAATATGAAAAAGTAACATAGCAGATGAACCATCATAAAATTGTATTATTTTCAAGGGTGTCAGAAGGCTAAGATTGTAAAAAGTTAAGTGCATCTAACAAAGGAACCGTTAGATTAGACAGAGAAATGAGAGCGAGATGGAGATAGACGTTTTCCCACTACGTTTACACGCACAAATAATTGACGAATAACGGAAAGCGTCATTTTTTACACGGGACGTTTTCACTAGACAGATTGGGTAAATTTGAAATTAGCGGTATGTCAGACCAATCGGCGTGTATTTTGTAGATAGTTGGTGAGGGTAGTTCGAAACAATGTATAAAAAACGAAGTGGTAGGAAGTTAAGTTAGTCTACAGAGAGATTACACTTAAATGACTCGTATCTAGTGTGTTAAGAAATTTGCCGATAATTTAAATAAATATACTTCAATCGCAACAAAAAGTCAGTTACGGTAACGCGATATTGAGCATTGTGGAAGCTACATATTATAAACACTTAATAATCGTTTACAAGAATAATGTTCACAGAAATTAGAGAAGATAAATTAAAATCGAGTAACATATCCAAGTTTTACTTAATATAGCATAAATCGTTGAATGTCGAAATACATCGCGAAATCTAATGTGTTAAACATAACAGTATGGGACAGTCGGTCGAGATTTGTTATCAATCCGGTGTTGGACTTTAATTATTAGCTTTAATAAGAATATACTGTGTATTCAACAAGTGTATTAGTATACGGCACCTGTGTAGTTACCACTAAGTTATCTAAGTGAATGGTGTAATATATGTGAAACCAGTGTATAAAGTAGTGCAAAACTAACAAGGATAACTGCTCAACAATCAACGTCGGACGACCAGCCTAGAAACTGCAGAATTGTTAACATCGCGTCGCAGAATGAGATCAACATACAAGTAACTAATAAAATGAACACTCATTTTACTATTACCTATTAAATGTAAATGTATGTAAATCATATTTGGTGACTCAATAAGTCAAAGACTCCATAGCCAAGAAATAAGACGAACAAATTTTATAGCAAAATTATTAAAAGCAATGATCTACAAATTTTGTAATATGTAAATACAAAGTAGTTATTAAAAACTTAATAACAGTCAACTGTGTTTATTTATTACTGGCGTCCTGGGATAATTCTTAAGAGTCGGTACACTAAAGTAAGTGTGACATTCTATTGCCGATAATTAGTATGTAATAAATATTAATATTGTCATTGAGTAAATTAGCTTGATAAACTCTTACTTTGCACATGCTCGTAGGCCAAGTGTAGTATGTATAATAGTAACGTGAAGTTTTATTAAGGCCTATTTAAAGTGTATTACAATGTAGATTAACAAGTAGGCTGCAACATAAAACTGAGCAGGTATTTTTCAATATGAATCTCACGTCCCTTTTGTGTAACGTACGATACCCGAATTTGGGATTGATTATCTTATAAACTAACAGACACAAAAATACTAACATATGACATGTTTAAATACTGCGTGTTTCCATTTCTATATTCATATTTAACATTACAATATCTTTGGACATTTAGTCAATCTGTAATGTGAGTTAACATGGACACATCCGGAAACAGAATTATGGAGGTAAGGACACTATAAAGGTAAAACAAAATAAAGAATATGAAGGAACACAAATATTTCTAGAAGTAATAAATAAAGCCTAAACTTAGGAGAAAGTAACAAATTGGGAAATAAGCGTGTTCTTGCCAATATATAAGAAAAGTAAAGATGCCTCAGTTAGACCCTTAATGTCCACCATCAAAGGACTGTTATCAATTGTAACTGACTGTTCACCTCCAACGTGTATGTTGCCAACATGTTTCTGCACATCACTGAAACAAAGATGCATAGGCAGCAGCATGATAACAACATGACAGGTCGGCTTCTTGAAGGTGATCAGCTGCAGTTGATGTACATCAACTGTAGCAATGCTGTGTCCATATGGACTCAAAATGATACTGTTACTTTACTAATGAGACAACCTGACTGGTGCACAGAGTGTTGGCACAGTGTCAATTTTAAGAACACATTATTAACAATACAAAACAGACTGTAACAACTAGCTGGGAATAATACTGCTCATTACAAGCAAGTTATTTTAAAATCAATTAACAGGTATTTTAAAATCAATGGAAAGGTGGACTTAGGAATATAAAAGACTATTTTATAAACTGGCTTTCGAAATGTAAATTGCATAATATCACATATCACCATCATACAAATAAAAAGAAACACGTGAGTCATAGGTAGGGTTGCCAAACGTCCGGGGATTCCTGGACACGTCCGGGAAAACAAGATGTTCGGGAATGTCCGGGGGGGATTTTGAATGTGTCCGGTATTTTCTAAAATTTAAATTTACCGCATAAATTTTGTCTGGTGCACACAAGCGTTCATGCATTCAACATGGTTTATTAAGTTTTGTATGTCAGTAGCGATAGATGCGTAGCATTTGACATTTCATTGCACACTACCTGACTACCTTACATTGTGAGTTTTTGGTGACCGTGAACTATACAGAATTAGCTGTTCTGTTGTTTTTATTTGTTAAAAAGGTAACTAATCGGTGTGAAATGTTCATCCTAACCTAAAACCTAAGAACTTCTTAAGATTTTGAAGTTATACTGCAGATCTACGTGTTATTTTACGTGTCTTCGTGTGAGTACATTAATTAATTATTGATTTTATAATTTATAGTTAAAACTGTGCGAGTCAGATTACTCATAAAATGCCAAAGAGGAAGTGCGTATTCAATGATGAACTAAAACAGAAATATTCGTCTTTTAAAGAAGGACCAAGAGAATGGGAGGCAACTTGTGTAATTTGTAATTGCACTATTTCAGTTGCAAATAAAGGCAAAAGCGACATTGATGACCATATTGGTAGTAAAAAACATCAAACTAATCTCAGGAGTGTAGCTGGTACATCAAATTGCTTAAAGTCATTTGTTACTAAACCAGATATAATAAAATCAGTAGCAGCTGCTGAAGCAACACTTTCGTTCCATATAGTATGTCATCACCAGTCATACAATTCGTTAAACTGCACAGTTACAATGAATAAGAAAATATATTCAGATTCTGATATTTGTAAAAAAATTATGTGTGCGCGAACAAACCTACAGCAATAAAAATAATATACTTGGACCATTTTCTGTGAAGCAAATTTTATGTGAGCTAGAAAATATTTCATATATTTCTGTTTTCACAGATGCTAGTAATCATTTGACAACCAAAATGTTTCCAATTGTCATACAATATTTTGATTTTAAAAATGGAGGCACTAAATGTAAAATTTTGGACTTAATTTTCGAATCTAAAGAAGATTATACAACTATTTCTGATCTTGTTGTTGACGCTTTGAATAGAAATGGACTTTTATGTAAGTGTATTGCATTTTGCGGCGACAATTGCAACACAAATTTTGGTGGCTGTAAAAGACAGGGAACAAATAATGTTTATTCAAAACTTCAAAAAAAAAAAAAAATGAATGAAAACTTGATAGGAATTGGCTGTCCAGCCCATGTTCTCAACAACGCTGTTCATCATGCTTGTGATTCTTCATTACCTATAGATGTAGATGTATTAATTATCAAAATTTATAACTATTTTTCTATTTACTCTGTTCGAACAGAACAACTCAAAGATTTTTGTGATTTTATTGATACCGAATATAAACAACTAAATTATATCACTCGAAAACGAAGTGGTTGTCCTTGTTTCCAGCAATTGACCGGTTAATACTTATGTTTGAGCCATTAAAGTCTTATTTCCTGTCTATTGGTAATGCTCCAAAAATATTAATAAGTTTTTTGAAAATGAATTTAGTAAAGCTTATTTACTTCTTATCCATTCTCTAATATCCCTTTTTCATATGAGTATTCAGCAAATAGAAAGGAATGATAATTCTATTATAGAAACAATATCCATTGTTATTGACCTACACTCCAATATTCTTATATTTTATATTTGTTACCAATAAATAAAATAATTTACTTACCGCCTGTTCCATGCCACATCCGGTTCGAGCACATGGTTTATACACAACATGAGTTTCAACTCTAAGGGCCAGGATTTGTGCTCAGCGAGATTCAGAAACATTGAGGGTTGTTGAAATAATGACTCTGACTACAATTTTTTGGTGCCATGAATTTGTTTAATTAATCTGAATTAGCGTTATAAACCTTTATGGAAACCAAAGATGGCGCCGCATATGAACAAAAACAAAATGGCGTCTACACATCCTTACGCCTATCTCCATTACTCATTACTTTTCAATTACTTTTATACTTAATCCTATTATAAAGTTAACCATAGCTGCAGCTCTAAAAAAAATTTGATCGATTCAATTTACGATCGTTATATAGCACAAACCAATGCCCCAATCTTTTATCGTTACAGCCGGCACGTTCACACTTCCATGCTCTCTCCCACACACTCGCTAACACAGATACATTTTTTGTTTAATTCATTATAATTTTGAGCTCAGAAATATTAAGGTAGATTAGTAATTTGGACTTCCCTGAATGTGTGAAATTGTAGGGCCGCAGTTGATGTCAGGTTTTTCCCCATTTGCTGGCAGATGTTCGCCGAAGGTCCCTCGTCGATTTCCTCTGTTAACACTGATTCTAATTTACATACTTGAATAGTAATTTGCTAGTGGGACTCTTAATACTAATTAAGACGGACTTTTGTACCGTCACACCATTATAAAAAATGTATCTGATTCTTTACAAGACAGGGTCAACAATCATTTCATACCACTGAAAATAACACAAATTTTGAAGAAAGCTACGGAAAATGGTTTCCAAAAAGAAGTAGATATCTTCCAGTCTAATGTGAGCAAACTTTACAAAGATGCAGAAGAATATCTGAAAGTATGGCTTGTGCCTCTGCAAGAATTTGAGATATTCAAATGGATGGGGTTCCAAACTAACAGCAGTTGGTCAGACGTAGAAGTTTCCCTACAATATATCAGGAATAAAGGGGTAATTATACACGATTCAAAATTTTTTTGATCAGTGGTGCAATTTGAATAAATATATGGAAAATCTAATCTAATGACACCAAGAATTTGTTATATATGAAGTGGGTAAAATATTTCAATGCATGTGTTTCTGATGAATTGTATGGTGAACTTTTAAAACTTGCACAATATGTTTTTGCCATCCCTTGTCATAACGCAAATGCTGAGCGTATTTTTTCTTTAATTCAAGCTCAATGGACAAAGAAACGTACTAATTTATTACCAAGTACAGTAAAAGGTATAATTTTGACAAAATTTAATTTTCAACATTTAAATTGTAGCCAATTTCATGACTTCATTCAATCACAAACAATCGATACAGATATTCTACTGAAAATTGGCCAAGATAACAAATACATTACATAATTTTAGTTTTAGCTGTTTAAATGCTATTTTTTTATTAATTACAATGTTAAGTTAGCTCTAATGAAAATAAATAAGTAAAAAAATTATACCAGTTTAGTATTTTTATTTTCCTGCATTTACATTTTATTCAGAACTGGTAATGTCCTGGATTTTGAACATTTTTGTCCTGGGTTAACGTTATAATGTCTGGCAACCCTAGTCATAGGAAAAAGAAGAGACTATTCAGTTTTTTGTAGATCTGGAAAAAGGTTTTGACAACACACATAAAGAGGAGGTATGGGAAGTCTTACAGCAAGTAAGACAAGCAGTAAAATAGTTACAGCAAGTAGTAAATCAATCAGAACAATACAAAGTATACATCAAAATACTATCAACTATGTTATCATAAATAATATGAGACCTAAACTTTGTTTTGAGAGAAGGGTTAGACACACGAAATGATAAAGAAAAACAATCAGTAGACAATCGTGTAGGGTATAAAAGTTTGCGAACAGTAGTCATATCAGAATGTACATTTGCAGATGATGTCTTAATAATGGTTAGGAAGAAAGTTTTGCAAACAAAACAAAACTTAGATGGGTGGAAAGAAATGAACATAAACAGGAACAAAATTAAAGATGGCAAAAGATAAGGTAAGCCATGAGATAAGCAAACAGCTAGGGAATGAGAGTACACATGAAATACAGAATTCTGAAGATGCAAGGGTAAGAAACCAGGAAAGCAAGAAACAGAAATCAGCAAAACAAGATTACAAAAGCAATTAAGTTCTATTTAATGTTGAGCAACTCTTACTTAAATAAAAGTTTTCAGTAGTACAAAATTAAACATTTAGAGAGCAATGTATAAGTCTTTACTGACCATGGATATGAAACAAAGGATGATTACTCATTAGCAGAAAAGTAGAATATAAGCTACAAAATGAAATATTTGAGGCACTTGAGAGAGATAACAGAAAAGTCGTGATTAGAGAGAAATAAGGCTGATTCAACAGAACATTCAGGATTGAAGTGTATAGAACAGAGGCACTAAGGTTGGTTTGGTTGGTTCATCAGCATAAAATGATGCTGAAGAAGACAGGAAGGATAGAATATGGGAGACGAAGATAAGAATAAAAGGGAAGCATATGGATGGTTCTGGGGAAAGGCAATGGTACTAGTGGGAAATAACCAGTAGGAGTTTGTGTTCAGCAAATAATTTCACATCACTAGAATATTAACTGTTAATGGACCTGTGTTTAACAAATTAATAGTTTGGACTAAAACTGGCTGAATTTACAATAGTAATTTACAAATGACTGTGCTGTTTCTCTTGATGTGATTTCTTGATACTAAAGAAAGAAAATCATATCTATAAAAGCCTGGCTGACAGAATTTTTTTAAGACAATAAATAAAACTAAATTTTTTACTTACAATCAAATGTTCACACATAAGTTTCAAACTCTCACTCTCACTCTGATCCCACAGCACGTGAACATACTATGTGGCATCTCAAGTAGTAGTAATGGAGCATTTTTGTATGCCTACTGCTCCAGCAATGCATTTCATATAACAGAAATAAGATACTAAAATGATTCTATTACGTATGTCTCAAGAAGCATGGAATTACATTATTTAATATATTCAAACCAGCGAGATTGTTAAGTACTTGTTACAATACAAACATGAAAGTCTGACTATATCTTAAATAAATTACTTACCTAATTCTTTTAGGAAGCTACTAACTTCCAACAAAAATGAGCTAGAATCATCAGGTGTTGTAATAGCATGAACGTGTTCATCCAGTGAACACAGAAATTTGAGTTCTTTTGACAGCCATTCCACAATTTTTGTGTACTCAACTGACTTTGGGCCTTCATCAATGGCAATATTGAATTTCTCTGTACTTATTTTGTCATACCTGTAAATCACATATAAATTATTAACCTGAAAATAAAAACTATATTACGTTAATTTCTAAAACATGCTTCAAATATGCAAAATACACTCACATACTCAAAATATATGGCTGGTCACAGTTTTTTTTAAGTATGATGTGCACAAATAAGGTATGAGTTTGAGTAGATGAAACAGCATCTTAAAAAACGAGCCATGCTACTACTCATTTTGCTTGCTTTTTATATACTAGACTTACCTGGGAACACTGTCCTAGTGCTTTGTATTCCCTCAACTTGTAAATTAAATCCAATGTATTGAATATTCTAAGTTAAAAACAAAAATTTAGACTCACAATAATGTTTCAAATTTAATTCACACTACATTATCCGAGCTACTGAAGCAGCAGTCTAGTCTATCGATGTTTTAAAACTGACTTCTGAGATGTGTACAAAAGAGTAGCAGGTAGCAACGCATCTTCCTGATGGCTCTACCTTCTGACCTCCCATTTATACAGCAACAATGGTTGGGATAGTCAACCACAAAGGGTGCACCAACTGGACACAGGCTCAGTGGAAAGCCTGATTTTGACATCACTAGTAATGCTGTAGTCACCAAGTCCTGCTGTAAATTCTTCCGTTTGAATATCTATTAATTGATCTGCCTTCGCATATTTTTTTTCACACTTGACACTAAGATCACATCTTTTTCTACACTTGCCAGTTATAAATTAAAACATGTTCAATTATTTCATGAATATGACATTCAATTAGATACTTTGTGACTACTATTTTTTTTTTTTTTAATCTTGCTCAAGTAAGTTCTGTGGGATTGTATTCCATATGATAAGGTGGTAATCAGAGAACACTGTAACAGAACTATTCCAAAATAGGAGCTAGTATATAGAACTCTTCATAATTTACTTTGCTGATTTCATCCAAGTGCTATAGTTCAAGTTCACACACTTTCACTACAAAAAAATACTCCCGTTTTGAAAACATTCTAATATTTCTGACTTTTAGAGGCACAGTTCAGCACTTTAAGTCATTTTTTATTATGGTATGTAGCATTACCTATTACTGAAAGTGACAAGAATAGTAGATTTGGACTAAGTTTCATTTTCAGCTACTTTTCATAGTTTTCAACTCATTACTTTATGATAAAAGAAGAATGCTGGCCTGACTTAAAACTTAATCCTTTACCAGGGCATAATAATTTACCAGTTACAAAAATGTCTTTTTCCTAAACGCTTACTGCTATAATAATTTAGTGGTAGCATAATACTGTAGTCAAAAACCTCTAAAGTGGCCATTCTGCTTTTTATGTATAGTAAACTTAGTTATTTTTAAATAAAGGAGGAAAAATCTTGCACATGGTAAATCGTATACCATTGAGCATTTCCGTACATGAGCATTGTCACTTGCATGCTTATATTAAATGTGTAATTTTGTGTAAACATACTGATTTAACAAAAACATTGGTTACCCCTTTTATTATGTATACTATTGACTTTATTTTCACTCTTGAACTATGGTGTTTTAGTGACTTTTCAAGTATTTCATTAATTAATTTTTTTTTACTAGTGTTAACATAACCTCTCACAATTTCATAGTTCATGATTATATAAAAAGTGCATTATTTCTATTTCTTTTAATATGGTGGTGGTTTACTTGTGTGAAATCTCTCCTCAGATATGTCATTTATGAAAACTTGTAGCATAAGTAACACAAAATATTACAACAGGGATAGAATTTTAATTTTATTTACCCAATTCACACAAACACTTTTTTGTAAGAGCACATTAATCAGTTATTTTTATTAGAATACACAAACAATTTGTCCATACCTTATTCTACAATTTATCACATTTCTACAAATAAAAAAGCAAATAATTTTTCAAAATTACACGTAATGCTTTGAGTAAATATTACCTGTTGCCCAAGCGAACCAAGAGGAAGAGAGAAAAAAATTCGAATATAGTGAAGTGCTGGAGATCATATATCAGTGTTGGGTTCAGACAGAGGAGCTGGGCTTGGGTTTGTAAAGATTGTTACAGAGTCCTTTGCAACTCATGTTTTGCACTGATCACAACAATTAATACATTTTATTTTTATTAATAACAAATAAAGATTATTTTTTTGATTAAATTTGTTTCAACTTTACTTTTTTAAAATGTTTAAACAATTTCGTAATACTATTCAGTTAATGTTGTATTCCTAAAAGTCATTATAGCCTATAAAGTTTAATAGTGTTTAATTTACATACGTTTAAGCTGTTTAAATTTTTTAAAGTTTACAATGTTTAATTTTAATAATGTGTATTTCCAATGTGTTAAAATCAGTTTATATTGTGTAATGCTTAAAAGTTTCTGTTCTGTGTGTATCTGTAATGTGTTACTATTTCTGTTCAATAAAAAATATAACGATTGTTAAAATATAACAAATTGTTACTGGTAAACTATTATACCACCAATTCCTTCTGACCATTTACCTAAAATATTCTTCCTAAAAGAACTCTGGTAGCCTATATTTTACCACACATTCTAAAAATTAGAATTTCAGGAAAACATGTTGGTATCATATCTTATTTCGATATGCCCAAAATACTAAAATGCAAAATCTCACGTCAACACAGCTAATAGAACCTTATGCCCTTTATACCTTAAACTTGGAACGCCGCCTGTGTGAGTGCCTACATGAACAATAAATAATCTTTAGATTATTTCTTTGTATAACCTACTCAACAGAATCGTCAGAACAAGCCAAACTATTTATTTGATGGAATCTATTTATAATTTGTCTGAAAATATAATTGCTCAGCCACGTTTCTGAATTCTTGAAATTTTTAAACATATATGACATAAATGTCATCTATCTCTAATAACACCAAAATTTGTTGTTGACTGTTAACTTCCATTTACAAGCCATTAATTTTTAAAACTTCTCTGAAAAACTTTTTAAAAATCAAGCCTAAGTTTTGAATGATACATTTTTAAAAAAGATAACAATGATCTTAAACATGGCAATGTTTCGTGAGCCACATGAAAATTATATACCATATCACAAAAAGCACTTATTTTTAAAGTCATAATTTCACTTTTTTTATTGACATAAAGTTCCATCTGGTTCCAGTTTATCTGATAAAGTTACATGTTTTCTCAGAGAATGAACAAATATTCCACACACCAGCTACTTTATTTAATATTTTTGAGCATTTTACTATAGGATTGTGTCGTCAAACTGGATAATACACTTATTTCAACTTCTTAACAAAACTCCTTTTCCAAAGCAGTGAGCAGATTTTAGTTGAGGCGTTGTAATATTTATACTCAGTTGAAGTTGTATATTAAACATACAACATATTCTTTATAAACTGTATAAAGTATATGCTCCACTAATTCATAAACAACTGCTGACAGATTACTATGATGAGGTTGCTCTCTCCACTCCAATATTTCCGCAACTACCCTACTTACAGAGCCAACGTGCATAGTGCCTTCTACACTTTGACAAGCTATAACTATACAACAAGGTATACTTAGTTTGTATGCAGAAAAGCAAAATTCATAATTCATAATTATTTAACATATAATCATGTCTTCTCAAACAAAATAGCAGTTAAATTTATACCTCTATTCCCATACACTGAGACATTATTTACTATATACAACAGTTTCAACTGACTACACTTTAATGAACATAAATCTAACTACAGCCAATCAAATAGGCCTATTGCACACTTGTTTATGGTGTATTTACAACATGAAAATAATTTAAAATGTAAAGTGTGTGCACATTCTCTGAAAAAAACTTTTACTATACTAAAACGAAAACAAAAATAACATTTATATTCTCCAACTGACCTTTAATCTACTCCCACCTCATATTCAACCAAAATACCAGTAAGACATAAATACAACTTATTCTTCTCCTTTAGCACTACAGCCCAATGTGAGCCCTAACTTCCAACACAATCTTCTCCAGTGTCATCTCAGTGTAGTCCCTTACATCCATTCTTCTTAGATCTTCTTTCACATCATCTTATCCTAGGTCGGCCCCTCTTTCTGCTTTTCTAGATTTACGCCCTCAGGATTTTCTTCAAAGTATGCTGATCATCTATCCTCTCTAGCCATTGTATTCATTGAACTTTTACGAATCTTACAATGCCCTGATGCTTCAATAGCTCGTCTATCTCCTGGTTATTTCTTATTCTCCATTCGTCATATTCTTTATCCAGGCCATAAACATGTTTTACAATCTTTCCTTCAAACCTTCTTAATGTTTCTTGTTCCTTTTTGTCAATGTCCATGTCTCGCCTCCATAGTGGAACAACCAGTCCGATAAGTGTCTTACATATTTTTATTTTTGGACCCTTCCATTATCTATCGTGTTACCCGGGTACTGAACTTGTTAACTGCATCAAATTAATTATCCTCTAGACATGAATAAATGTGCACCCAAAAGACACACGACTACACACTAAAATTTGACATAATTAATTAACGTAATAATTTGTCGTATGCAAAATTTATTTTTAAATCTGTACAGTGCATTTCATTATCAATAACAGAATTCCTTTTTGCGACACGACTCAAATCTTTTTTTGCCAATATTAAGATAACACAATGAACGTTCATGTCATAACCTCCAGTCTTTTCCGGAATACCTCTACGGTCTTATTCACGTCATTTTTCATGCGTACTTTTTATATTACTGAAAAACTGCTGAACTATACACTATTGCACATACAAATAATAAATTAATCCATTTACTCGTGCTACTAACCTGCACAATATAAAAAAAAAAAACCCAACGCAATGTTACTTCACTACTCATTGTTAAAACACAGTCACGATGTATTTGTTTAGAATACTCACCCAATATCTTTAAAAGCGTCTAAAATGTCGTTTTCCATTCTGTGATACAAAATCTGCCAGAACACAGGTTACAGTACACTACCTTCCTTGATCACATATATACGCGGTACGCGCAACTAAATTCGCAGCCGCAGCACCGGATACGCGTAGCCGGTTTTTTGCGTTCGTTCAACTAGCGGCACGGCAGCTCAGTTCATTAACTGAAGATGAGTTTAAATAGAGCTGTAGTTTAAATAAATAATTAAGATTCCATATTCCACAACTATTGTAACAATTAATTTCAGTGACGAGATTTCATTCTAGTCTCTACTGTCATGAAATTGTAAAATTTATTGTACACAAATGTTTATTCGCTCAGATACCTGAATTTCATATTATTTAAAATCTAAATAAATGCACGTTACGTGGTGCATAGATTGATATAGGCTTTTTCTATGTTTACAAATGAACTACTTAAAATAATTTAAACAAACTTTATATGCATACATCATATATACTCGTAACTCTGTCAAATACAAATACTGTAAAGCTGCCGTTTAAAATATTGTATTTAAAAAATGATTTTCTTCGATTTTGTTGTCCATTACGTGTTCGTTGATTAACTAATTATACGTATAACATGGTATAACACTACCGACTCGGGACACAGTTTTTTATTGGTAAAATTGTAAAATTTTACCTTATAATTATAACCCGAACCAGTATTCGCATATTATAAGCTTCGTCAGAGGCTGTGACATATGTACGTATATGTTGTATATACATACAATATATACATTTAGATGGTAAAATATAATATAAAACTATTCAAACAAGTCTTTTCATTTTTCAAAATTTGTGAGAGTACGATGTTTTGATTCTTGAGATTGGCGATAAAAACACACCACAGATAATAATGTTTTGTATTTTGATTGTTAGTTTGTAGATATTCAGTATGTTAATGTGGTTGGTTGTCGTTATGCTTAATTGTTTATAATGTTTAAAAGCTTCATGTTTAAATTTGAAGGTTATTCAGCCTCTAAAGAGGTTAGTATATAGTTTATGTACCTAAAACGTTTTTTGAGCTGAAAGTAGTGTAGGCTACATCATAATGTTAAATAGAACATGTAAACACTATTAATTTTTATTATACTATATGGATGTTTACAGGTTGCTGCTCATCTAATTAATTCGTTCAAATTTTAACCCAGATTAGATTCACTTCATCAAAATATGTAAAGAACAACGACAATTTTGCTCAACCTGTTGGACTGTGTACAGAAAGTTTCCTTGAGGTATGTTGATTTTTTTAATGATTTCAGAGACAATGATGTGGAAAAAACTGGTACTGTCCAATATGGATACCCATACCCACTAGAGGTGGGGTAAAATGTTATTTTAAAATAATAGGTATGAAAATACCGTTCCAAAAAATAACAGGTACAAATACCTGTTATTACATACTAATTGTACATAACCTACATTATCCTTTGTAAGTAAGTCATTTTGAGTTTCCTGCAGGTCTCGTATGTAATATCTTCAAATAAATACACTGCAAGTAGGTTTATTTTCACCTAGATAAACCTATTAATATATTAATAAACCTACTTGCAGTGTATTTATTTGAAGATATTACATAACCTATACTATATAATTTGTTATAAGAAATAAATTGAAACGAAAAGTATTAACAGTGTAACTTTACACTGTGATTTTATTAAACTATTACTGTTTAAAAGAAAATAAGAAACAAGAGAATTTATAGGCCTATCTCCCTTTTGGAATACCAATTTAAGTTTTTACTAGGAGTAAACAAACTAACGTTAACATTAGTTAGACAAATCAGTTGCGAAACTCAGGGCAATGAAATAATTTAGAGTACACGTAATACCACAACAAATAATGTGAAAAAAAACATCAGAACATATAATAAAAACATAACAGTAAGCCACAAGAGTGAATAAACAAAATTTTACAAATAAAAATAATAAAAACACTGTAATAAAATAAATATAAATGAATAAATAAAAACTTATAAATAATAAGCAACAACAAAAGTAAATTAAATACATTACGTACCTGTATAATCTTCAGATCCATTCACCAGTGTACACAGAATATACAAGTCATGAACTAATCTTTGTCACACCTTTCACATTACAATTTGCTTCACTCAAATAACACATTATAGGTAAAATTAAACTATTGAATGGTTTTTAAAATACTAGAATTTCAGTTATTCAGACACTATTTCAAATTTGTATTTAAAAATATCAGCTGTTGCATTTTCCTCGATGTTAATCGTGTTCTTGTGTTCTTCGTTCAGATAAAATTATTCCCGCCCTGAAAAATATCCTTTCACAGGGAACAGATGTTGCAACCATGTTACATCTAGTTCTGACCAAATGTGCAAGATTAGGGTATACACGTTGGTGATCTTTCCACCACAGAAAGGGATTTTCGCTTCTCTCTATTGGTGTGTCTTGAAGATATTTATCTACTTCTTGTATAGCCATTGATAAAGGTGTCCCTATTTGTTTAACTTTGCTTATCTGGTTTTTATAATGGTTCCAAATTGAAACCGTTTCCTCCTGTTATGTTAGGCTGTAGATTTCCTTTGGTTTCAATGCTTGTATTGGTTCTTGAATTTTTTGTAATTTGTGAAGATACTAGTTCAGCTGCATATTTTTTTTGTATTTTCTAGAGAAGTATTGTCTTCAAAAAAGCAGTGTTTGTACCTGGGGTCAAGCATCATGCAAAGTGAAATTGTTTTGCTTTTTTCCAAATTAGCAAACCTTACAGAAATTCCTTCTAGAAGTTTAAGTGCAATTTCTATGACAAGTGGTTTAGTTAATTTCACACTTACCTGTTGTATTGATAATTTTAATCCTTGGGTTATAGGTATTATCTGGCAGGCGGTGATATATTTCTCTCCACTCATTTCTTTTGTTACCTCCTCACAAGGTTGCAGAATAGCACACAAGTTCTTTACAAATTCCCCATTCTTCAGCTGTTATGTTTCTATGTCTGTTGTTAGTAATGCCAGAGAGTGTTTTACAGCATCCTCCAGTTCAACAAATCGTTTAAGCATATACTAAACAGAATTCCAGCGTGTTACAACATCTTGCAGAAGTTTTTTAGGTTGCTGAACACCTGTCTGTTATTGATATTTTGTGAGTTTTAAATGTGCAATATTACTTCTCTTAAAAAATGTTACAATTGTTTTTACTTTTTTGATTATGTCATTTATAATTAACAGGCTATCTTGAACAATTAAATTTAATGTGTGAGCATAAAATCCAAAATGCTTCCACTTAAGTATGCTTTGTATAGCACTAGTAATATTTATAGCATTATCAGTAATAACAATTGAAATTTTTCTAGACAAGTCCCATTCATTTATAATACGCAAAATTTCATCTGCTAAATTTTGAGATGTTTTATTTATTTTGATAACTGAACAGTCTAATAGTATATGTTTAATTTCAAAATCCTGATTAATTGCATTCAAAGTTTCATTTGTTGAAGAAGACCATGTGTCAGTTGTTAAACAAACACTTGGTGCATCTTTTTTAATAGATTCTTTCATTTCATTTACCTTTGTTTCATAATAAGCTGGTAACAGTGTGTTAGCAAAATAGTTTCTAGAAGGAATTTGATAACTAGGGGCACAAGTATTCATCAAATTTCGGAAACCTCTGTCTTCAACAACTGTAAATGGTTGAAGATCCCAAATAAAAAGTTTCATTATGGCCTCATCAATTTTGTTTTTATCAGATACTGCTAATTTTTGGGGTATGTAGGTTGATATTGACATTTGTTTTTTACTTGTTGGAACAGGCAACTGAAATGAAGATGGTTGATTTTGGAAGGTGTCAGTAGCTCTTGAAGTGGTTGGTCACTCTGGACTAAAAAAATGGGAGGAAGATTCAACTACTAAGTTTTCTTGCACATCTGGTCCTATTTGCAATATATCACCTGAAGAAGTTTCTGTTCTTGGCAAAGATTGCACAGCAGTTTGGGTGGATATAGTAGGAAGAGCAACTGTTGGATGCTTTCTTTGTAAATGTTTTTTTAAATTACTAACTGAACTTTTATATGATAGACTTGTTTCGCATATCTTGACAATGCAATGTAGTTACTAACTGGTTCAAAAAAACTCCACTCGTTTTTCTTCTTGGATCCATGTCACCAAAATTTTAAAAATAAAACGTATGCGAACCTAACCTAACACAACCCACAACTGTCACAGCAATACTTAAACAGGCTTCCCATAGTATGGGGAGGGGTTCCCGATCAGTAGTAGGCATACCACCAGTGGTAAGCAAGAAGACCTAGCTAGGAAAAAGTATTTAGTAGATTATAATAAATAAAGCACCTTGTGTCTGTTGTGTGACTTCGTTGTACGTCGATTAAAATGACGCGTTTCAGAACATATGCTCCATCATCAGATTAAATAACTCTATTGAGGTCGTTAACAGTTAAAATCACATGTTACACATAATTGTCAACTAATGTAACTCACTCGCTTTCTAAATGGTGCGCACCACAGCGAAGCCGATCGGACACTGAATTATTATCTGAGTGATTACGCCTAAGCAGGTTCAATGCTGTATCGTATAGCGGGTTGGGTTTAAAATTTAAATGGTCATTCAGTATGAAGTCTCGGCTGATTATGTTATTATATGCTTTGTATATTTCGAACTCTTCTATTGCGTCCATGCACGGGCGTCGATCCCGGAGGGGGGGGACGCGTCCCCCCAATGTTTGGAACGTAGGTCAATGTCCCCCCCAATATTTGAATATAGGCAATCATAACAAATCTCATTTTAAACTTACATTGTACCATCGTATGGGATCGTTTGGAATGCGAATGGAATGAGTAACAAGTGTTTCGCAGTAGCGGAGCCAGGAGCCGGTACATGAGATATGATATATCGCACAGCCTGGCTTTCCTAGAACTGGGCTATTCCCGTCCGTAAATAAACAAAATGGTTTGACCAGCGAACACAGTGCCAGTGGTGCGACAAGAGGACGGTATTCCCTTCACTGCACTGCCTGGTGATATACTCATTACTCATTTGTGTCAGTGTGTCAGTGTCAATATGAAGCGAGTAGAAACCTAACAAGATATATTGTCTTTTTTTAAAAGACAAAAGAAAGCAGAAGGCGCTGCTAAGTGAATAATTTGTCATTTTTATTTTAAACTAATTATGTTTAATGCTACAAACAATAAAGCAAGAAAATTTTATATTTAAACACTTTTAAAAGCAAAATTAAAATCTAAGTGTGTATTTTTTTTATTTTTCACTTGAAATTTCGTTAAAGAATTTTCTTTATATTATATTAGTTACTGAATTTACATAGATACTCAACTCAACGTATGCATACTATAATCATTATAGTATTATTATAGCATAATAATAATAATAATACCACTTTTTATAAATCATTTTAGTGATTTAATGAATAATCATTATAGCATTATACAGTAGTATAATGCATGCTTACGTCTTACGTCGACCAAATTTTGTATCATTTCGTATCAACTTCCTGTGTTATTACAATTTAATTTTGATTTATGTATATGTACCTATTACATAATATATTTAATATATTAAAAAAAGAAATACATAAACAAACCGGGTTTTTTTCAGTTCATAAACATTTTCATGAATTTATTGTTCGATTCAAGTTTTGTATGAAAAAAATCGTTAACAACTCTTATATAGCTAGGCATTTCTTTATTTGTTGGCTATTACTTTTATTTTTATTATTGTATTATAGTTAACGTTTATTTTTGTTCTCAGCGCTATCGAAAGTAAATGATGAAGAACTTACACTTAAAGAGGAAATCTTACCATGTTCTCCACGTTCTAGAGCACCAGCACCATCGGTCACTGCAACTAAAGTACAAGAAGCGCCTAACGAAGACGTGATAGCATCTGTCAGTAGTTTCGTTTGCTACACTTCTCCTCATCAGCCTAAGATTCTACCTGATGGCTTCCCAGTGCAGCAACTATCCGGCCGAATACTAAGTTTTCAGAAAAGTTGGTATGAAACATTTCCTTGGCTTCACATAATTGGAACTGAAGGGGTAAGCTGTTTTTACTGCACGAGATACGCTCAGTTGTGCCCAAACAAAACTCTGGCTACTAAAGGGGATAAGGCATTTAGTAAAAGGGATTTAAAACCTGGAAGAAAGCTATTGAAAAGTTTAAAATGCACGAGAAAAGTGCTGCCCATTCTCAAGCTGTTTTGAGCCACACTCAGTTACAAGCACCTATTGAGAGACAGTTATCAAATATAAAACTTCAACAACAAAAACTAGCTTTAGAGTCTTTGATGACAATTATAGGAAGTCTAAAGTACCTTGTTAGGCAAGGACTGGCCATTAGAGGACACAAGAATTTTGAAGGAAACCTAATGGAACTGCTGAAAGTTCGCAGTGAAGATAAGCCTTCTTTGAAACTGTGGCTTCAAGAAGAGACTAATTATACACACCCTACAATACAAAACGAAATAATCCAGATTTTGGGAAACGAAATTCTGTCCAGTGTAGTCCAAAGCATTAAATCAATTGATCCTTTGGTGTTTTCTGTTATTTGTGACGGGACTAGAGATGTTTCAGGGGATGAACAAGTTAGTTTTTGTGTTAGATGGGTTGATGCCGATCTGGATCCTCATGAAAGTTTTTTGGGTTTTTACGAAACGGCAAATACGTGTGGTACAGACATAGCAGCTCTTATTTTTGATGCTCTATTTAGATTGCAACTCCCTTTGTACAATCTTTGCGGGCAGACTTATGATGAAGCATGTAACATGAGTGGTATCCATAAAGGGACTCAATCAGTTGTAGTAGATAAACAACCACTTGCGGACTACATTCACTGTGGTGCTCACTGCATTAATCTGGTGATGAAAGCAAGCTGCGAAAGTTCAAGAACCGTTAAAAACGCCATGGATTGGGCCCATCAGCTGGGAATATTGCTTTCAAACACAAAAGCAAAAGACGAGTACAAACACATTATTGAGGATGCAGCTCAAGGTCCTGTCAGTAATATAGCAAAAATTAAACCTCTGTGTCCCACAAGGTGGATATATCGGCGATCACAAGTAAATGAAATTTGGAAGAAATATCCTCTAATTCTAAAGACACTGAATGAGCTTACGGAGCAGAGATATGAAGGAGCCAGTGGTTTGTTAAGTGTTTTTGAAGATGGGAGAACATATCTAGGTTTGATTATGGGGAAAGAAGTTATTGAACTTCTCGAAATTTTAAACAAGAGTTTTCAGGGCGAAAAAAGAACAGTTACTGGACTATGTGCATCTGTTCAGCACGTTGCTGGTGGTCTTGAAAAACTCAGAACAAACGAGAAGTTTTCATCTGTATATCAAGAGTGCAATGAAAAAATCTTAGAGCTTGGTCTTGAAGAGCTGAGACTACCCAGGGAAAGAAGGGTGCCCAAGAGGATGTCTGAGGGCATTGATGGACACAAATATATTTCACCACAGGAACACTACAGACGAGAATATTGCCGGGTTCACACGGGGCGTGAATCACGAGAGTGGGCCACGCTAGCGAGCTTGCTTTCGTGGCGCTCACGAAAGTGTGGAATCGTGAACAGTTCACACTTCCACGACTAGTTTATAACGACACGCCAGCCATGAACGAGCTAGTTGGTGAAAGCTGTGCTGTTGTGAGTTCCATTTTTTGTACTATTCTGGCCGAAAGGATGGTTCGCTTACGTGACACGATGACAAAAAAACGACGACAAAGACGCTGGTGGGTTAGAGAGTGGATATTGCGAAGAGGAATTTCAGGAGCAACGAATTTAGTTGATATGGAACTGAAAAATCAGTATGCAGACGATTTCAAAAACTTACTGCGGATGACTGAAGACCAGTTTGAGTATCTCTTGCAACTCTAATTTCAAAATTTGATACGAACATGAGGAAAGCGATTATTGCAAAAACAAAATTAGAAGTGACTTACGCTATTTAGCCACAGGAGACTCATTCAAAATTTTTGGAATTTTTATTTCGGATTCCAAAAAACACAATAAGTATATTGATTCCGGATACCTGCGAAGCTATATACAATGTACTAGGAGAATACATAAAGGTAAGTAATAATACAATGTGCTGTTTTTATCTTTTTTATTAGTTGTAACTAACAATGTTATTAGAATTATGTATTTTGTTATTTGTAATTAGTAATTTCTTTATGAATTTTTATCAAAATTCCAAATTTGTTTAATGAAAATTATTTGTAATTATAGTGAACACTTCAATTATTATTCTGTGTACGTACTTAACGAAAAATTAGTTTTAAAACGAAAATTAGTTTTTTATACCATAAACAATTCAATTTATTGGAAATGGTTATCTAAGTCTCTTAAAAAATACTAGTCTTCATCATTAGTGGTAGAAAACGCACTTCCTGTAGATTCCATTCCGCTTGTTGCTTGTCTTGAGTGGTCACTATCGGAGGGATTTTCTGGTGGGCACATTGCGTTTGTTAGCATATTAGTTATTGTTTTTGTAATCTCATAGCTGTTGGAGGTCCGATACTACGTAACATGGATGCAACGTATTTGCCAAAACAATCGTAACTGTCATCTTTGTTTACAGCAACTTGTGACGCGCGGTTTGATATGTCTTGCAGTTTATCGATGGCCGCTGACATAAAATTTATTTCGTAATCATGTGCAGTTTTTCTATTTTTTGTTTTCGAAGGGTGTGATTGACTAGAAGAAATATTTTTTTTTACTGTATTCCTAGGAGTTTCGATTCCCGATGTACTTTGTTGTGTGCACGGCAAGGCTTCTTCGGAATGTTCTTCAGCACTACGATCTTCAACTTGTGTTTCTGATTGTTCCTGTTCTGATGGTTGTTGGTTACTTTTGTTTGGCAATACATACAATAACAAAAAAAATTTGTTTCAGGTTCCGGCAACATCAGATGATTGGAAAAACATTGAATATGGTTTTCGAAACCGATGGAATTTTCCAGGTTCTATGGGGGCTTTGGACGGAAAACACGTTGTTATACGAGCTCCTCCAGGAAGTGGCTCCGACTATTACAATTATAAAAAAAAGTTATAGTGTTGTATTACTGGCTTTAGTTGACTCTGATTATAGCTTTATGTATGTTGATGTTGGATCTAAAGGAAGAGGATCAGATGGAGGTTATTTCAAAATAGTTCTTTATATAACGCCTTACAAAGAAACTCTCTTGCAATACCAACCGATTTTGTTATTGTGGGAGATGACGCATTCCCTTGAAAACGTATTTGATGAAACCCTACAGTCGGCGTAATATGTCGCTGTCTGAGAGAATTTACAACTATAGAATTTCCAGGGCCCGAAGAGTAGTCGAAAACGCTTTCGGCATACTCGCGAGCAAATTTCGAGTGTTTGAAAAACCAATTTCTTTAAAATTAGAGACGGTAGATAAAGCTGTCATCGCGTGCTGTACGGTTCACAATTGGTTGAGGAAAACAAATCCCTGTTATGTATCAGGAGGTTTAATTGACTACGAGGATGAAAATCATCGTGTTTTCCTCGGATCGTGGCGTCAAGATAAAAATAGTGGCTTACGGGATCTACCAACAACTCTTCATAGAAATGCAAGCCTCCAGGCACAACAAACGCGAGAAAAATACCGCGATTATTTTAATAATGAAGGATCTGTGCCCTGGCAAAAGAAACTAATCACTTAAGTGTCAAACACGAATTGTAGTAACACAGTAATGTAAACATGAGACAATAATGCAAAAAAGTTATTGCAGCAAATTTTGCAAAATTACAGAAATTTAATTTAATTTTTAAGGTTCAGAAAATTGTCTTATTATTCTAATATGTTAATAACAGAAAAGAGAAAATATATTAATAACAGAAAAATATGTTACTCTCATATTCTAATGACAGAGAATATCGCCTACTTCTAGAATTGGTCATGATTAAATGAAGTAATACATATTCATAACTGTAATTTGCTTACATATGAAATAAGCCTAAAAATTAATATAAACAAACTTCAGTTGAGCTTGTGTACATGTGTCTCAAAACTCTTTGGGATTACAGTATTGTTGCAGTGAATATTGTTGTAGTGAACAAAACAAACACTATTGTTGCAGTAGGTTTTGTTCACTTTAAAGTATTGTAGTTAACCGCCTTTCTTTTTGTGTTTCATTTTCTGTTTCCTCATGATATGTTGCTAGTGTATAATTATTTGTATGATTACAACCAATTATGTACCCACAGAGGTTTTGTAAAATATTTACTGAATTTTATATTTAAATTTCAATAAAGAAGTTATGTTAGCGAGTAGGCCTATTGTAAAATAAAAAATTAATTATTTTAACAAATAAATGTAATGTAAAATTAATAAATGTAAAAATTATATAAAAAGTTAATTTTGTACTTTTTTACTTACCGGAATGACTTTAGTGTCTCGCTGTTGAACAAAAGGATGAATAAAAGAATGCATCTTCTCGAACCAGAAGACTTTTGGTTTGTAAATATCATCTGTGCCACTTCCTGATCGCTCACTATATGCAATTTTTTTTAATTCCTGACAGTAAGAACGTCTTAAATTTTTAAATTTTTTGATCACTTCCTTAGGTCCGAATCCAAGTGTATTTAAGCATCGCTTATTCTCTTAGCTGCGGCCGCTCGCAAATCTCTATCCCGATAATCTTCTAAACTTGGATCATACAAAACGTTTTCCATTTCATATAGTTCGACAAAACGCGCAGTTTCATTATCGCTGAATTTCATTGCTCGCTGTGACGACATCATGCATTCACGAAGACCTGTTCACGACTGAAATATCAAACAGGTTTGATCCCTTCACGCTTGGATCGTGAAAGGTTAATCACGAATGCAAGTTTAACGACTGTGCGTTCACACAGGAACGTGGCGTACGAAAACGTGACTCACGCTCGTGATTCACGCCCCGTGTGAACCCGGCATATTTTGAAGCTTGACACTGCTGTACGCCTTAAGAATCGAATACTTGAACAAGCTAGTATGAAGAAACAGATTCTGTTAGAAAAGGTACTTCTAGAAAAGAAGGGATATGATGTAGTAACTCCTTATCCAGAAATTAACGACCATTCGTTAAAAACAGAACTCCAACTCTTTCATCTTCGGTATAAAGTAAAGTGCCTGAAAGACGCTAAAGATGTGTTGGTTTCGATGGAAAAAGAAGTTAGTGACTTATTCTACAATTTTGAAGTGTTAGTTAGACTTATGCTTGTATGTCCAGCTTCAAGTTGTGAAGCAGAGCGGAGTTTTAGTGCTTTACGAAAACTGAAGACCTATCTACGGTCAACTATGACTCAAAAAAGGCTGAATCACGTAGCTGTTTGTTACGTGCACAAAACACTGTTGGACAAATTAGATGATAGAAATGTAGCAAAAAAATTATATGCAATTGTGAAGCAAGGAGGAATGTATTTGGCTCAGTGTAATAATAACAAATGGTTTAGGTTTAGATAGTAAGCCATAATTTACTCTTTGCTCATAATATATCATATATGATATATCTATCATAAGTCATGTCCTTTACTTTAAATTCATTTTTGATTTGTTTTACTATTTTTACAAATCTTGAATAGGCTAGTTAAGTTTTATGCAATATTTTAACTTATTTTGGTAAGTTAGTTTTAAAAACGTAAAAGTGTTCATTTGACCTAATTTACTGTGTAATAAATAGAGTAAAAAAATGCATTTAATCATGTTCCAAAAATAACAAACTCAGTCAATATTATTGTCAACAACCTATTGCACCCATTTTAAGTAAAATATGCATCAAAATATAATTTGCAAAGGGTAATTTTTCCGGTGGGGGGGGGTAGTCTTGGACGCTCCTGAGACCCTAGTGTGTGTCCCCCCCAATAATTTTATGCTGACGACACCCATGCGTCCATGTAACGGCCTTTGTTGCACACATGTAGGGGTATCAAATTAGATTTGAAATCGGTATAATTATGATTGTGTAAGATTAAGTGGCGGGCAAAGTTGGACTTGATATTATTTAACAGAGTGAGATTATTTAGGTGACGTTTTGGTGTGTGCTCTTTAAATCGTTTGAGGAAACCTCTCCCCGTTTGACCAATGTAAAAACTGTTGCAGTCGTTACATGATAATTTATATATGCCATATTTCTTTTCTAAAGGTATGGGTTTTCTATGACGTAGTATTACTTCCATGTTCCTTAAGGAAATGGAAGTATGGTGATGGCAAAAAAAATCGTGTTCGAGATTATTGCAGATTCTGATTGTACTACACTCAAAACATGAAAAAAAGTCGTTTTTCGAAAAGTGTCTGTCTGTGTGTCTGTCTGTCTATAGATTTTTTTTTCTATGGCAAACGATAACAGCCGCAAATTCAAACAGAATCAAATAATTTTTTGCATACAGCCCTGATTTGTAAAGTACTCACAACCTATTGTTTTTGGTGAAGATCGGTTGAGGGAAAGGGGTAGTTTACCTGCAACGGTTTTTTTTATCAAGGGTAATTTTTTTTTGGCAAACGATAACAGCCGCAAATTCAAACAGAATTAAATAATGTTTCGCATACAGCCCTGAATTGTAGAGTTCTCAAGACCTATTGATTTTGGTGAAGATCGGTTAAAGGAAAGGGGTAGTTTACCTGCAACATTTTATGTTTTAACAAGGGTATTTTCTATGGCAAACGATAACAGTCGCAAATTCAAACAGAATCAAAAGATTATTTGCATACAGCCCTAAATTGTAGAGTTCTCAAGACCTATTGTTTTTGGTGAAGATCGGTTAAGAGAAAGGGGTAGTTTACCTGCAACATTTTTTTAACAAGGGTATTTTCTATGGCAAACGATAACAGCCGCATATTCAAACAGAATCAAATAATTTTTTGCATACAGTCCTGATTTGTAGAGTACTCAAGACCTATTGTTTTTGGTGAAGATCGGTTAAGGGGAAGGGGTAGTTTACCTGCAACGTTTTTTTTATCAAGGGTAATTTTCTATGGCAAACGATAACTGCCGCAAATTCAAACAGAATCAAATAATTTTTTGCATACGTCCCTGAATTGTAGAGATCTTAAGGACTTTCAATTTTGGTGAAGATCGGTTAAGGGGAAGGGGTAGTTTACCTGCAACCTTTTACGTTTTAACAACAGTAAAGTACTTGAAAATTCATTTAAACTTTTTGAAACAATGGTAATTGTTAAATATCGGTATGGAGAACCATACATGACTTCCATGTTCTAAGATTTATATTTAAAATCATTTTCGAAATGAAATATTACTATAGAAACTACTTCTTTCTACTTACTGCTTCAGCCTTAACCACAGTACTGTGGTCACTAACGTATACCACCTCACGTTATCGCACTCGATTTTCACTGATGATGGAAGTCGATGGCATTGCCGAAATGTCTGGTTTTGTAGTAAACATTGGACTACGGCCAAACATCCCAGGAAGGAATTTTAACAAAAACTACTTTGTTGCCGATAACGTTGTACAATATATATAAAAAATTGCATAAAATTAATGGCTTGTATAAGTTAATGTTTGATCTCCATTAAGTAGTGCTCAAGTTTCCAAAGTTTTAATATTATGATGTCCGTAATTAAAACATCAGAGCAGGTTTGTGTGTATGAGGGTACACCGTGGACAAAAATTTTCAACATTTCCTATTGAGCGTTGCTACAGTGTTCCTAGTTGCAGCGTTCCTATCAAGCGGCGAATCTACAGTGTATGTTTCACAGAACAAACACGCGAAAAAGAAGGAGCGCTCCGAAGTCACTCATGGACCCTCAGCATCTTGCAGAGGGTTCATTCCCTAAAGACGAAAAGTCTGTCTATGAATCGTTCCTCTGTAAACACGTGCAGTTACACTGCCCAGCGATCCACAGGAAGCAAATCGCTATCCACGCTAGACACTTTTTCGGCTTACACGCGTTATGTTGGTATGGGTTTCGGCACTTACCATTTAAAAATCGTGCAAATGTAAGAAAATAAACATGAGTGAGGCCAGAAATAACGTGAATTTTGTGAATTAGAAATTAGAGATTTAAGAATTAGAAATACTTAAAGTTAAAAAAGAAGATAAAAATAAATTAATGAATATAAAAGTGGATTTTACAAATGAAGAAATATTTTATTATATATTAAACAATAAACAAAAGGTTCAGGTATTTTTTATTTTTGTGTTCACTTCATTGATTTAGTAAAATGAATAGTGTTCAATCTATTTTACTTCTCAGGCTATTTAAAAACAATTTTTTCTTCTGTCTCTGCTGAAGATAAATGCAAAAATAAGGAACTCTGTATACTGCTTTATGTCTTAAATATTAAACAGAAACATTTGACTGTCTTTTTATTTTAACTATATATTTTTTGAATAATTTACAAATAACATAAACAGGACCTAATATTAGCCCTACTTAAAGTTGTCAACAGTTATTTCTTCATGTTGCGACCCATTCCGTTTGTTATTGGGAATGGGATAATTGCTCTTATCTTAGTAGAAACATTCAGACATTGAACGACGAGCCGCCACTGGTACTGTGTTATTGTTCAGCTAATATAGGTAAATCTTAGTTTTTTTTTATTGAGCCAAGATTTCATACTTTTATACAGCTTGGATTTCGTTGTCCATGACGTGTCCGTTACTTAACTAAATATCACTATAATATTGACGACTCGGAACACTAAGTTTTTTATAAGTAAAAACGTAAAGTTTTACCTTACAGCCTAAACCGGCTTTCACCTATAGAAGGCTTCATCCGCTTCATCAAGAATGAAGAAATTAACGGGAGATTCTTAAAACAATTTGACGGACATTAGAAAAATGCCTAACGGAAAAATGTAGACAAAGTTCCCGTGAAGAGCGGTAGCAGCTAGAACCAATAGGAGGGGCGATGACATAAGGGGAGGGGCCTAAAGTATAAAAGCCTACAACGTACAGTTGATAGATGTTGTTTAAGACCTGAAGATGTCAGTGATGACGAAAAGCTTAGTCGAGCAATAAAAATTATAGCAGTTAGCAAATTCATAAAAGAAATAGTAATGAATGAGAAGTTTGACAGGAATGACGAGAGTTTGAGACAGATTCAGGACGATAACAAACTAATGAACGAAAAACTTGAGGAGAACAATAAACGAATGAAAGAAGATCTTAAGAAAATCAATGAGGACAACCTTATACAAATCATTGAGAGAATTGAACATTCTAACAAGGAATTAAGGGAAACTGTTGATAAACAGAATGGAGTATTAAGACAAGCTCTCAATAAGAAAATCGAGGACGTCAGTGAGGCAATCAGCCAGAAGGTAGGTAAGAACAATGGCGAAAGAAAACAGGAGTAAGCTGAAACAAATAGAAAACTGAGCGGGACCGATGAAGCTGTTACACGAAATAGGGCTGAACTAGAGGTCAAGATAGGCCAGATAGAAGAAGAAAACCGGGGTCAAGTGGAATCACTACGAACAGATTTCGGAAACCAGCATCGAAACCTAGGTACAGTCGTAAACGAAGTACAGGAACAAGGACAACGTAACCAGGAGAGAATTGAGAACCTCCAACGGTCAGCTGACAACCGACCGATCACTGTTCCATACACACAACATATAGACGACCGGGAAACCATCAACTTTAAGTCGTACAAGAGAAACCCAATGGAATTCTTGGAACGGGTCGGTGAACAACTAATGAGAATTGGTGAAAACAGGTGGCCAGTAATTCGTCGTTACCTGGACGAACATTTCAAGGAAACCTATGATAACTGGTGGACAGCCACCAGGCACGACATCCGAAGCAACGAAGAATTTAAGATGGCGCTGGTACCTGGCGAAGATTTAAAGCCAGGAACTGGTCAGACGCCACCCAGAACGTAGTAAGGGAAAGCATCAGCTATGGAAGGTATGACGCCAGCAGAGGGACAACACTCACCGCCTACTTCCTTGGAAAGGTGTGCGTGGCGAGACACCTTGAACCAAAAATCCCGGAGGAAATCCTCGTCACCAGGCTGGCATACCACTATGATAACGGGATATCAATAGCACGATCAGGTGGACAGATAAAAACAATACAGGCCATGTCAACGCTATTGGAAGAGCACGAGCGTGAGGTGCATTATAGAAGGAGTCGGCAGAAAAATGACCGGTACGGGAACAGGGATATCCCAGACTACAACAACAGAAAAAATAACAATAACAACCGTGAGATGCATAACCGACCGAACTATAATGGCAGGCCAGGTAATTATGTTAATGAGACATACCAACGGCAAAATAACAACAACAACCAAAGGAACAATGGAAACCATTACGGGAATAGACAGAATATTCCAAACAACCAATATAACCGGTCGTACAACCCGAATTACCAGAATCAGAACACAAACAACCGGAATTATAATAAAAATAACCGCAACCCGAACAACAAAAATCAAGACTACAGGAGAGTTAATTATGTGGGGGCATACAATAGCGATAACGGGAGAGCATACTACCAAGGACGTCGGAGTTTTAATAGGGACACCGACTGGAACCAAGATAACAATAATGATAGAAGAGATACTAGGACTAATGGAGGCAGGAGTCGTAGTCAGGAGGAGTACAGCCGAATTAACTACGAAGAGGACCGTCAACGGCCAGAACCCAGGTCAACGGAAAATGAAATAAATCAAACGAACCAAACCGGCAGAGGAGACGAAGAATCCGAGCCGCTTTTAAACCCCACACGGCAGTGAAAACACCAGCAGGACCCTCACTGAACCACTCTATTGGGTGTAACAACATAAAAAATCACGTTAAAAATAATAATTGTATCACAATAATTTGTAGTAACTACTTAAAAAATTTAAGGGACGAATTGTTGGAAGAAGAAGACTGAAATCCTAGAAAAAACAACAACGAAATAATTTACATAACGGCAGAGATCAACAGTGTACAAACCAAAATCATGATCGACACTGGGGCTAACGTGTCGTTAATCGACGTAATAGAACTGAACAAGATACTTGAAGAAGGGAAGAAGCCCATACTTACATTACCAATAAACAACATAGTACTGATAGGAGCGACGGGACGCCAAAATAGAACGGTCCAGAAGCAAGCAAGGTTAGAATTAACAAGTAACAATGAAACCATCCCAATGACATTCCTAGTAGCCAGTGGCTTACCATTTAACATGTTAATCGGTTGTGACATGCTGAAACAATACTCAGCCATCATTGACATGAACAGGTCAAAATTATTTTTAAAAATCAATCAAATAGAATGGACGGCTGACTTAGTTGACAGCGACAGCATGACCCCAACCCGAGTAACATATCATATCCAGAGAAGTTTAGATCAACGAAGACAGTCACAAAGTAATGAAATCTTTTACGAGTTGGACGATGAACAATTATGGCATGAGAAAATTAACGAAATCTGTAATTTTAAATGTGAAATAACTGACGTACAAAAAGAACAGTTAATTGAAGTATACAATAGATATCGCCATGTATTTTCAGATACACCAGGCAAGGTAATAGGATACCAATGCAAAATAGAATTTCGAGAACCCGTAAACTTCAACAAAAAATCATACCCGGTCGCTTACTCACTGAAGGAAGCTGTGAGGGCAGAAATTGATAGATTAATAGACGAGGACATCATCGAACCCAGTTACTCCCCTTATACCAGCCCTATCCTCGCCGTTCCAAAGAAAAGTGGCAAAGTAAGAATTTGTTTAGACGCAAGGGAAATCAATAAAGTGGTAGTGAATGACTGAACATCCCCAGGGGAAATCGAGGAAATACTTAAAAAGTTTCATGGGATCAAGTACATCAGCACGTGGGACACCATCTGTGGATATTGGCAAATCGAACTCCATCCAGAGAGCCGCAAGTACATGGCATTCATTTTCGAAGGCTGCAATTACCAGTTTAAACGATTGCCATTTGGACTGGTTAATTCAGTAGCCGTGTTTGTAAAAATCATGGACCAAATCCTCGGACAGGAAACACTCCAGTATACAACAGTCTATGTGGACGATATTTTGATAACTTCGACCAATTGGGATGACCATTGCCAACGAGTGTTAGAAAGGCTGTCAGAGAGAACCATATTACATTGAAGCTGGAGAAATCAAAGTTGATAGCGAGTGAAGTGCAATTTTTAGGGTTTAACTTGTCGGAGCATGGAATCACACCATCCCAAGAAAAAATCGAGTCAATTCAAAAGTTCCCAAAACCAAGGAACAGAAAGCAGCTCCAATCGTTCCTCGGCATATGTAATTATTACCGTAAATTCCAAGAACATTATTCGGAACTAACAGCAAGATTTGTACGCCAATTATCATCCAAGAACAAGTGGACGTGGGGAGAAGAGCAAGATGCTACACTTGAACTAATTAAAACTAAATTTCTGGAGTCAGTGATGTTGCACCACCCCAATTTCAATAAACAATTTTTTATGAACTGTGACGCCAGTGACGTCAGTTTGGGATCTGTTCTTTATCAGGAGGATGATGAAGGAAATCATCAAGTGATAAGTTTCGCTAGTCGAGTCCTGAATAGTTGTGAGAATAACTTTAATGTAACAGAGAAAGAGCTCTTGAGTGTTGTATTTTCCTGCAACAAGTTCAGGACATACATTTTAGGATACAAAACTACCATCAGAACTGATCACAAGTCGATATCATTCTTAAAAAGTTGTAAGTTGAATCATGGAAGGTTGACCAAGTGGAGCCTGACACTACAATAGTACAACCTAAATTGGGAATACATCCCTGGAAAAGGGAACGTCATTGCAGACACATTATCACGAATCAATATCAGGGACCAGACTTTTGAGGGGGAAAAAGAAACCATAATCAAACATAATCATCAGTAATAGATCCGATCTAGCTAACATCATAACAGAACACGAGCAACGGCAAAAGCAGGACCCCAGATTTAGCAAAATTTTTGACAGACTTAGAGAACAAGATGACCGCATAACACAATTCTACTGCGAACACCAACAAATACTGTTCATTAAGATACAGTACAAACTGAACACATGGAAAATTGTTATACCACAAACTATAGAAAAGGACATCATAATGGATTACCACGTCAGGTATGGTCACATGGAGGCATTGAAAGTAGTCAAGGCACTCCAGGAGCACGTATACATCAAGGATGCCAACAGAAAGGTGCGAAACCAGATTAAACATTGTCACATCTGCCAGCTCGTAAAAGTTAACAATCATAAGAAAGAAGGCACAATGATGCCAATAACATCATCAAACAGACTGGAGAAAGTATTTGTCGATATTTGCGGCCCATTCCCGCGAAGCGGAGGGAGGCACCAGTATAAATATTTTATAATCCTGTTCGACCATTACACCAGATTCACGAAACTATACCCGATCAACCGGGCGACGACACAGAAGATCTTAAACATTATTTGTCAAAATTATATCAATGAGGTAGGAGCGCCGAAATCCGTCATTACTGACCACGGGACACAGTTCAAGGGAAACAGGTGGAAAGACACTCTACAGGAGAATGGAATCAAGATGTATAGAACATCAGTTTACCACCCGAGCAGCAACCCGGCTGAACGAGTCTTAAGGGAAGTAGGGAGGATCCTACGCACGTATTGTTTTAACCAACAGAGAAAGTGGGCAGAGTACCTACCAGCTGCGGAGGATTTCATAAACTTATCATACCATCAATTTATCGAAATGACCCCGTATACAGCAATGTTCCAGAGACCACCACCCAAAGAGATAACAGAATTAATCCAGTTCCCTAGCGGGGACGAATATAAGTTTAACAGAGTAAGATTTTATGAAAAGATACTGGAACGAACTGAGAAAACGAGAAAAAAATATCAGCAATTCCAACCAAAGCCGGAACGATACCTAGTGGGAGACAAGATACTGTTGAAGAACCGAGAATTGCCCAGCACAATAGAAGGCATCGCTAAGAAGTTGTTACTATTGTACACTGGACCGTATACTGTAAGCAAAGATAACGGAAATAATACTTACAAAATATTGGATCCCAATACACTAAAGAAGAAGGGTACATACAACCAATCATCGATGAAGCGATACTATTAAATAATTGATAACAGAATAACTGCAATAATGATAACTAGTACAGATAAATATGAAAAAAAAAATGAAATCCCAAAATTCCAAAAAACTATAAGAACAACTTACTAATAATTTATTCAGAAACAATATGATTTAAATGAAATCCCAAAATTCCAAAAAAAAACTGTAAGAACAACTTACTAATAATTTATTCAGAAACAATATGATTTAAATGAAACCCCAAAATTCAAATAGCACGTAAGGACAACTTAATCAAGTTATTTCGAGACAATATAATTAAAAATAAAGAGACTAAAACCTCTAAATCCAAAAAAAAAAAAGAATATGTAAGCACAACTTACTAAAAAACTTTTTGAACAAAATTATTTAAATAGTAAACGCAACATTCAAAAGGAAGTAAGTACGTCTAACTATATGTTTATGAAGAAGGTATTAAGAAGAGTTAATAACACCCCAAGATTACAGAAGGAAATGAGAAATATTACTATTTGTCTACAAAGAAATATTCTAAATAAGGAATAATGAAACCCCAAGATAAAAAAAAATTTTTATATCAAGAATTACCTATGCAAAATAATAAAAGAAAAACCAATATGATCTAAAATATATGCCGAAAAAACAAATGTTTATCAACATAATTCACTGTAATGTAACCAGACAAAATAATAAAATAAAATAAGAAGAACAAGGGTTGAGTTAATGACTATAATTACACTGAACTTAAGTAATAACAATAATTAAAACAATTACGATTTAGAAATTCTTGGAAATATAAGAACAAATGAAGAATTAATACTTAGAGTTACTGTCACAACAAAAAAGAAGATCAAGATTAATTACAGATAATGACTATCAGAAATGTTATCAGAAAATGATTAAGGAAAATAAAATGGAATCACGAAGTATAAAAGATATAAATAAGTAAATATAAAACGCAACAATATAAAGAATTCCCAAGATGTTTATTATTAATTAATTAAGAAGATTATTATGATATTATTATATTTTATAGCTGACTGTAGATGAATTCCAGCAGTACTATATTGAAGTGAAGTATGGCCAGCAGAGTATATGTAGCCACAAGTGCCTCTCTGAACTGTACCAACTCACATATTAGGGATTGTTAGGGAAATTAAATATTTAAGGAATATTAGAATCGTTGCGAAGAATGACATCAAATTCCAGAAAAGAATGACGAAGAAAACAGAAGGAAAATAGCTGACAGAAGAAAAATGGAGAAATACAGTGATTGCAGTAACTAGAAGTAGAAGAGAAGTTAATCTAAAGTTTCATTGAATATTGTAACCAACTATCGAAAAAAAAAACTGTTTAAAGAAAAATTATATATAACCAAGAATGTTAAAATGTTTAGAATTAATATTAGGCAATTACCTGTATTAACTTCCGTCTTGTGACTTCTTTAGTTTTTTCCTTAAAACAACGCGTTTCGAGAATAAATTCTCATCATCAGGTTTTTTAAAAATTATAAAAACATCAAATTCACCCAAAAGGGGTCGTCAACTATTTAAAATACACAAACACAAAAACACCACACATAATTAAACACCGACACAGTCACGGCACAGTCCGATGCGCATCGTCTCGCCGCCAACGACCAACTGTTGCACTTTGTCTTACACGACCGTTATCATTGCCCGCTGACCCATCGATATCGATGGTCGTGTTGTACAGCAGATTCGATCGGAACGAAACTTTGTCATTAAGTAGCTGGTCCGTTTGTAACTTAGAAGCCCTGTATATCTCATATTCCTCCACAGCGTTCATGTATGCACCCTTTTTACAATTATGAAGCAGTTTAAAGTTTGTGTGGAAGTCTGAGTACTTATGATTATACAGCATTAAATGCTGAGCGTAACTGGATCTAGTTTTCGAGATATCACTTTTGGGCAGGTGTTCTTTAAAACGTTCGGCTGACGGCCTGCCCGTTTGTCCTATATAGAATTTGTCACAGTCATCGCATTCAAGCTTGTACACTCCAGTTTTCTCTTCAGCCGGGATATGAGTTCTTTGTCCCAAACGTTTTTTGATGTTATTTGTCGTTTTAAAGGCCACTGCTATTTTACGTTTTTTCAGCTCATTCTTTACAATGACTGGTAGTATATTTGTGTACTCAGTTACTATAAATTTAGTATCTTCTTTAGATGGGCCGGTTAATCTGCTTTTACTATTGATTTTTACCGAGTGTTTTCTTATAAGCTTGTCTATGATTCCACTGTTATACCCATTAGCGATAGCTATACTTTTGATTATATTAGTCTCTTCCACTCTGTCTTTTTGCTCAAGGGGAATAGCAAGCATTCTATGAACGAACGCGTTGAAGGCTGCCATTTTTTGGGAATATGGATGGTACGAATCAGCATGAATAGTAATATTCGTGGTGGTGGGCTTTCTATAAATTTTGAATCTAAAATGGTCATTATATTTGCTGATAGTGAGATCAAGAAAGTTCAGGCAGCTATTATTCTCCATTTCTAGGGTAAATTGGATTTTCATGTTTATGCTGTTCATATATCCTTTCAAATTTTCTATTTGTCTACTCGTTCCATTGAATATCATAAAAGTGTCGTCAACGTAGCGTACGTAAAATTTAATTTTGTCTCGCTGTTTATTAAGACTAGACATTAAAAATGTATTCTCAAAGTGGTTCAAGTATAGGTCCGCTAAAATCCCCGATAAAGGTGACCCCATTGCCAGACCATCCTCCTGCATGAAATACTCATTATCATAAGAGAAATAATTTTGTTTGAGTATAGTTTTTAGCAGTTGCATAAGTTCATCAATTTCATTTCTACCTAACCTATTTGTATTAATTAAGCTATTTCTGAGAATTGTCATTGTCTCATCTACCGGCACATTGGTATCGATGGGTCAGCGGGCAATGATAACGGTCGTGTAAGACAAAGTGCAACAGTTGGTCGTTGGCGGCGAGACGATGCGCATCGGACTGTGCCGTGACTGTGTCGGTGTTTAATTATGTGTGGTGTTTTTGTGTTTGTGTATTTTAAATAGTTGACGACCCCTTTTGGGTGAATTTGATGTTTTTATAATTTTTAAAAAACCTGATGATGAGAATTTATTCTCGACACGCGTTGTTTTAAGGAAAAAACTAAAGAAGTCACAAGACGGAAGTTAATACAGGTAATTGCCTAATATTAATTCTAAATATTAGTAACGTGACTTGGAGACAATTAAAACAAAATGAATGTTAAAATGAGTAATGAAGTGTCATTAAATAAAGAATTGCGAATAACAAGTTGACCATAAAAAGTGATATGAAGAAAAGGCATGTAAAAGATATAAGTTTACTTGACCTAAATTACATTCAGGTAAATTAAACTTCTTTAGGAGGGGAAGCATATGTAACGCAACCGAAATGCGGTCCTCAACGTTACATAAATAAAAATATTAAGAATAGTATAGAGAAATAAATATCTATATCCCATATTAATACAAGGGTCAGATAAATAAAGTTATCGTTATATAAAAACAATAAGAATTCAAGGTAGTAATAGTAATAAAAAATAAACATGTACTATAGACAATAGTGAGAAATCTCAATGTTTAGTGAGAAGTAAATAAATCAAAAATACTGATAAGAATTATAAGAAAGAAACTAATATCGACTATGTTAAAGTAAATGACGGTGAAAATAGTTAAAAATGAGTCAATAATACACATTACAAGTTAATTTAAAATAATGATTCTGAATTGTATAATGTTATGTTGTTATCATAAATATTATGTTAAAGTTGGTGTTATCTTATGAAGCTTACTTATTGATGTAATGTCAAATAATGAAGCAATATGTATTATTTGTTTACTGTTGTAGAAAGGTGATGGAAATCAGTTAGTTAGTATTAATTAATTTCAATTTTGCTTATGTGTGATCCATAGGTCAAGATAAAGTTGTTGTTAGATATCATAAAGATAATTATTTGTGTACATGTACGTAGTTAAAGGTTGATTATGTTTGTAAACTTGTATAAAAAGGCTATAGTTGTTAACAAGTTAAATTCAAAAGTAGATCCAAATATAATAAAAGGCCTAACAGCCAATAACACTATATAACAACTCAGAATAGAAAGGTTAGGTAAAGAAGTTAATAATAATTAATGAATATAATTCAATGAGTTAGAAAAAACCCAATAATAATTAATAATAAATAATAAACAAACGCAATATAAACAAATTATGATAATGCCATAGTGCAATGATATCGATTGATAACGTTTGATATCGGAAAAAATAATAATTATTAAAAGAAACAGACTAAGAGTAAAAAACCAGCAGAATATATAGAAATTAGTAAACAAGCAATAAATAAGATTATATTTTAATAATGGAAGTTTAATAATGGAAGTTTAATAAGGAATTATTTTGATGGGTGGAAAATTAATATATGAAATTATCACTATATAACAAAACATTGAATAAGAATAACAAAATTAGTTGCTAGGGACGACAAAAATTTGTATAAGTTGTTGATTTTGATTATTGGATTTTATGACATAATCGAGAAGAGATTAAACCAAGAGAGATGGTCAATAAAAATTAAATTAATCAAAATTATTTAATCTAATAACATTCACAATAAATGAATGATTAATTGCCGTACTTTGGCTGAACAAACCTTAACCAAATTGTATAATTGTAGAATACAAAACGATCAGAAGTAATTGAATTCAAAGTAATGACGTGGATTGCCCAATATCAGATTATGAAACGGATATTAATGTAATGAAATAATAAAACCAGATAAAGAACTACCTTGTAAAGAGTTAATCCTACAACCAAGCGAAAATATCATAACCATTAAAGCATTGGACATCGCAGTTTACGTCATACAGTTGAAAAACGTAATTGGATCCAGAGTTTGCCGAAGCACGTAATCACAAGTTTGGCCGTTGGTGAACAAAGGGAGCGGTATTTCTGCATCAACCAGGACCAAGGATTCCACTTTATTACAACTTTGAAGACAAGAATAGAGAACATCATCTGTATTTGATACGGAACGACAACTACCGAGATTAGCAGCAACAGCCTTCCTGAGCCGTATGGTACTTCGCATGGTAATTTTCAATTATATAAATAGTATTAAACACAACAACACTTTAATTTTGTAATATTTTGCATTCTTATTTATGTATTTTTAATCTTCCCCGCAATTAAAAGAACCTTCACGCCCTGAATCTAAATTAATTATAAAAAAAAGAAACTATAACTGAATTTAAAATAAAATCTTGTATCGATTAATAATCGATTAACTCAACGTATAGCCTTTCGTATATCAAGTCAAAACAATTTTATTGAATGTTAAAATATTTGATCTAATAAAGAAACATTGTATAGTTACAAGATCTTATTATTTGGGTATTATTTAATGAAGTAGGAATAAGAATTAAACAGACAGAGTGTATAATAACTAATCACCGTACGCGGTGGGTTAACCTCTAAACTCCGTTTGTTTTGGAACTGCAGCACTTGTTGTGGAATTCTCCGATACCAAAGAGAAGAGAATTATACACGAGTTTTCTATAAATCTCTGCAAGGCAGACTAGGCCTGAGCGGAATTTTTGAATAAAACCCTACATACATAAGTTTCATTAACAACAACACTTTTAGACTAAATATAGAGATAAGACAGTCATAATTAACGATATTACTATATCGAATAAACCCAGATATATGAGAAATTAACATATTAAAATAAATAAAGAGAGGAAAGAAAAGAAAGGTACGTATATGGTTCGTAACAATATTCACGATACGTTTATAATATTCAATGGCACTTTACGTCAAATAGAAAGCCTAAAAAACTACATGAATGAAATCAACGACACGATAAAGTTTACTCTTGAATCTGAAGTGAATAACAAGATTAATTTCCTTGACCTGACTGTCACAAAGCTGGATAACAAATTTAAATATAAAATTTATAGAAAGCCAACCGCCACAGATACTACAATACATGCTAATTCACACCACCCATTTATACAAAAAATGGCATCCTTTAATAGTTTAATACATAGATTATTAACAATACCAATGGACGCCAGTGATTTCAATGAAGAACTAACGACAATTAAGCACATAGCTATAGCTAATGGATATAAGGCATTGATGATAGATAACTTAGTCAGGCAACATCGAAAGAGAAAGAAAAAGAATGGTATGCCCCGTAAAAATCTATATAATACAAGATATATATCATGTAAATATGGCAACACCTTACCCAAAATATTAAATAGTGTGTTCAACAAGTCTAATATTAAAATGGCATTCCGTACTACTAGTACCATTGGCAAAATACTTAAATCGAAACAATCCACACCATTAGAAGATAAGACTGGGGTATACAAGATTTCATGTAGCGACTGTAATAGCTATTATATCAGACAAACTGGTAGACATGTTGGTAAACGTGTCAAAGAACATCTCCCCCAAACAAAACATTAAAAAACTAAATTCCAGCTTTGCACACCATCTAGTTAATAACAATCATAATTACACAAACTTCAAGACCAACTTTAGACCCCTGCATATATGTAAGAAAGGCAGATACATGAACGCAACTGAAGAATTTGAAATATATGACACAAAAATTCTCAGTAAAATTAAAGGTAGTGGCACAAATAATAGTAAGAATATCCCTGAGTTCCTATTAAATGATCAACTGCAGTTTCAATCAAACTCACTGTATGACATAGTAATTAATATCCAAGATAAGATTGAAAACACACGGACAACAGCTTGACTTCAATGCGGTGCGCACTGGCCAAATATGTTCAGTTCACGCTTGTGTTTATATGTTTGTTTATTTATTTTATTTTAATGTATTGACGACCTCTGTGGAGTGAAATACCTGATGATGAGACATGTGTCTTGAAACGCGTCGTAGCGTCAAAAAGAAAGTCACTGACGGAAACAATTAAAGTAAGTTTTTGAATATAATTACAAGTGACTTGGATACTAGTGAAAAATGAATCTTAAAAAAGCAATTTAAAATTTGTACTTGTTAGATGTAGAAACTTAAGTATAATTATTGTACATAGCACTTAAGGATTCATATTGACTAGTGCATATACCTTGGGGAACAACTATCTTCCGTCCTAATACCTTTATCTTTATCTTTATAATTACAGATAATTCTTTCAAATTATCTGTACAATTACTGAATAATTTGAAAGACAACATACATTCCTGTCTAACACTCTGATTAGTTGGAATTTCTGAAGGCATTCCTTTGCCCAGACCCCTGTATTAGTTACAATTCAGGTGTCACTACAAGGTACCATTTTGCAACACTTTTATTTAAATGTATTGAACATCCCTTATTGCATGTTCACATGGATCAAAGTTTATTTCTGAATGCAGTGAGATGTCTTTCCAATATAAAGACTAATTATCTTGTTGATTCATCCTCTTCGTTCACTTATTAATTTAATAATATATATAAAACTTTCACTTATGAACTTACTATTCGTTGTCACTTTCCCAAACGTTTCAAGGTGATGTACCTCGTCTTCAGTGGGAGTATACTGAATGTCGATTACAGAATAACCGTTATGGAATTAGTTGTGTGTGGTGGGGGTTGATGGTGGGAAGGGAATGGCGCTGAGGTTCGAATTGTGTGTATGGATCAGTGTATCGAATAGTGTATGTGATTTATAATGTAATTGTTCATTTAATATGTTGTTTGGTTGTAGTGTGTGATATCTGTATATTTTAAATTGTTCAGCTGTGTTTAGTTTTCTACTTTTAGGTAAGTAGTGTAATATTTCCATGTTGTGTTCTATGTTTGTGTAACTGTGGTTTTCGTTATGTAAATGTGTGGCAAATGTGGAGTGTATGTAGTTTGTGGTGAGGGCTTTTAAATGTTCAGAAAATCCGGACGAAGATCGGGAAGATCTTTTTTGTCAAGATTTTCTGAACATTTAAAAGCCCTCACCACAAACTACATACATTCCACATTTGCCACACATTTACATAACGAAAACCACAGTTACACAAACATAGAACACAACATGGAAATATTACACTACTTACCTAAAAGTAGAAAACTAAACACAGCTGAACAATTTGAAATATACAGATATCACACACTACAACCAAACAACATATTAAATGAACAATTACATTATAAATCACATACACTATTCAATACACTGATTCATACACACAATTCGAACCTCAGCACCATTCCCTTCCCACCATCAACCCCCACCACACACAACTAATTCCGTAACGGTTATTCTGTAATCGACATTCAGTATACTCCCACTGAAGAAGAGGTACATCACCTTGAAACGTTTGGGAAAGTGACAACGAATAGTAAGTTCATAAGTGAAAGTTTTATATATATATTATTAAATAAAGACTAATATGCCTTTAAATTAAATTCTTTTTGTTTCTAAAACAAGTACTAGTAAAGCTTATACAGAATAAGTATTTAATAATTATTATTTTTGTGAACAGCTAGTATGATCCACTACAAGTTTTCCAAGAATATTTGTTTATCAATTAATTTGAAGACTTGTGTTTTTTTAGGTTTCGTCAGAGTTCAGATGTGATTGTGTTGGGTGCAACAAACAGGAAGAAGATCTAGTTAAAGCTCTTTTAAGACCAGGCAGATTTGATATTGAAGTCTGGGTAAGTTTCAAACTTGTATAATCAATAAAAATAGTTTGGTGCATCAATAAAAATAATCTGAGAATTTTGTGTTAAATCTAAATTGGCAAATCTAATCTGTGAAACCCTTACAGACACAGTCTCAAAAATAAAATTTATGGGAGAAATATCTCAACTGTTCAAAATAAATACAGGTGTAAGACAGGGTGATGGTTTATCCCCAATTCTTTTCAACTGTGTCCTGGAGAAAGTAGTGAGAATTTTGAATGAAAAATTAAAGGAGTGCAAAATATCACCAATCTTGTTGGGAACAAGGAACAAACATATTGAAATAAACTGTTTGACATTCGCAGATGACTTTGCTATACTTTCTGAACATCTGACATCTGCAGTAACACAAGTTCATTTTTTAGAGGACATAGCCAGTAGAACAGGCTTAAGAATTTCTGCAAAAAAAAAATTTCTCACGAACATTAAAAATGCGCCAAACTTCCTGCCAACAGATGTTGATTGAATAGAGTGGGTTAGAAAATTTAAGTATCTAGGGGAAATAATTCAAGAGAATTGTTTAGGAAAGTCTGCTGTAGAAGAAAGGATTCATAAAATGGAAAGAGCATATGGTATAACTAAAGATATTTACAATAAAAAGTGCATATCTATTAATGCGAAAATAAGACATTACAGCACAATAGTGAAGCCAGAATGCCTATATGCAAGTGAATGTCTAGCATTGAATTATAATTTAGACAAACTAGAAATATTGGAAAGTCGAATCATCAGGAAAAACTTCAGAAGGTTGGAAATTAAGAAGTAATGATGAAATATATCAAAGTATAGAAAATATAACAGAAACAATGAGAAAAAGAAGACTATTATTTTTTGGACATTTATATAGAATGGATGACAATAGGTTAACAAAGCAGATCTTCAAATATCTGTGGGGGAAGAAGTCAACACCAAGTTGGATTAAAGAAGTCCAAAAGGATTTAGAAAAAAATAATATACTCACAGAAGAAGCAATTGACAGAGAAGTTTTTTGGGCAAAAGTGTTAAAAATGGAAGGAATCCAGGGTAGGAGAGAGAAAAACGCAGGTTCAAAGTGGCCTGAAGACAGGAAGAAGAGATGCAGTGATAGAAGCGTAGATGTTGATGTGTTAGCACATAGTACAACGGGGTTTACAGGGGTAAATACCTGATTTTGGCAGTATGGTGAATCAAGTTACTCCCAAGGCTGCTATTGAAGGGGCTCATAAAGTTGGGATAAAGCATTTAGAATATGCATGAGACAAAATTTGAATGGGTTAGCATCATTTTAAAGTAAAAAGATATTATGAACTGTATCTTTATTAGGAATTGTTATTTCACAGTAAATACGTTCATAAAGTTAACTATGAAATGAATCCAGCGATTTAATGAAGTGAGTTGGTGGTGGAGAGGAAGACTGCCTTTTGATAATAAGTTCTGCAATACAGTTACAGAGCACATGCTCTATTAAGTTGATTGTGTATTGTATAGAGGTATCTTCAGTACACTGTTTGTATTCCGTACACACACACACACACACACACACACTCACACACCATGTGAGAATGAACTCCCTAATAATATAGAACGTTTTCCTTTGTTTCAAGGTCCAGAGCGTAAACGCAGAATACATGATGAAGAAGCTAATCTGATAACAGTGTACCATGAGAGTGGCCATGCGGTTGTAGCTTATTTCACTAAAGAAGCAAGTCCCTTACACACAGTCATTATAATACCTCGTGGTCAGTCACTGGGTCATGTAAGTACTGGATTCAGACAGTGTCATTATCAAATTATAAACATGGGAGGAAACGAGAGTTTTACCATGGTATGTTGGGTGTCCAATTTTTTGTGTAGTTACAACTAGATTGAAGTTACAACTGTGTATTTTTATGACTTGGGTTATAATTTTTGTGTAGTTCGAATGTAAAATGACCATATACAGTGAAACTTGGTTAATTCGAACTTGGATAATTCGAATTTTTGGATAATTCGAATAAAGTGGTATTACCCTTGAAAAACGTATTTAAACTCTTATAAAAATGGCATGCCTAATTCGAAGTAAAAAATATGTCGTTTGGATAATTCGAAGTTTTTTTCAAAGACAAAGTTTAAAATGTTTGCTTAGCTCGGAGTGTTTGCTTTCGTTTTGGTTGAAAATAGACACAATACAGTCATACACAATAGGTGTAGGTACCGTTATACCTAACTGTAATCGCATGAGGAATGTAGGGAATTCCAAACTTGCTCTGTACACAATACTGTACCCCCAGGGTAGTTTGGAATTTCCCCTACCAAAACAGAGTTAAGTCAGTAATGTTACAGTACAGTTGAATAGTGCGTAAGGTGTGCTGCTCGATTTAATTGCGTGCTGTCAAAATCGTGTTGTTCGATTTAATTTTAAAACTACAGTAGTGTTTTGGCTACAATTAGAGCTTATGTGCATTCTAGAGGTTACGTTCAGTTTAACAATGGCTAAGCACGGCCCGTACAAGAGTTTAACTTTAGACGAAAAAGTTAAAGTGATACAAGACGTGGAACGGGGAGCAAAACGAAAATGTGACATTGCAAAATAATACGGAATTTTACCGAACACTTTGTCGTCTTTCTTAAAAAATAAAAACACACTTATGGAAAACTGGAATAAAAAAAAAACGGGAAAAGTCGAAAGCGGGTAAGAACAGCAGATTATCCTGCAGTGGACGATTGTGTTTTAAAGTGGTTCAAACAAACTCGTGACCAAAACATTCCTTTAAGTGGACCAATAATCCGTGCAAAAGCAGAAGAATTCGCAGAGGGATTGGGCATTCGGGATTTTAAGGCAAGTACCGGTTGGTTTGCGGGTTTTAATGACAGAAATGCGATTTATTTTCGAAATGTTTGTGGTGAGAGCGGATCAGTGAGCGGACATTTAGTAGATGAGTGGCATGCTGAATTAGCGAAAACTATCGAAAATTACCAGCCAAAAAATATCTTTAATATCGACGAAACAGGGCTATTTTTTAAGTGTTTACCAAACAAAACATTTTCATTTAAAAACGAAAAGTGCAGTGGGGGAAAGAATAGTAAAGAAAGGTTGACAGTTTTGATAGGGTCAAATATGGATGGGTCAGAAAAATTACCGCTTTTAATGATTGGCAAAGCAGCAAAGCCGAGATGTTTTAAGTCTGCAAGAAGTTTACCGGTAACTTACGAAGCCAATAAAAAAGCTTGGATGACAGCTGCATTGTTTGAAAAATGGCTTCTGAATCTTCACAAAGAACTTGGTCGGAAAAAGAGAAAAATTTTGTTGTTTATCGACAACTGCACGGCCCACAACAACCTTCCATCGCTAACGTGGATTAAAATTGAATACTTTCCGGCTAACATGACCTCAGTTGTTCAGCCTATGGACCAAGGGGTTATTAAGAATCTGAAACATTTTTATCGTCGACAGGTTGTTATGAAAATCTTAGGAGTACCAAACAAAAAATCAATTAATGTATTGGACGCTGCTCATATGATACATAATGCATGGAACAAAGTTAAGCCTAGTACGATAGCACACTGTTTCTGGGTCGCTGGTTTCAAGATCAGAAATGATGAAGCAAATGAAGTTGCAAACTCTACAAATACTGATTGGAACCATCCTGAAGAAAATACACCAGATGGCGGAGAAGATTTAAATGTTGATGTAAGCTACGAAGTGTATTTAAATGTTGATGCTGACGTCGCCATCTGTGGAACTCTGACGGATGGGGAAATTCTCGAAGAAGTGATGAAAAATACGCAGGGATCTTCTGAAGCAGAAGAAGAAGACCTTCAACCAGAGCAACCGATTCCATCCACTTCTGAGGCAGTTTCAATGATTGTGGACTTAAAACGATTCGTTGAAGCTCAGTCCAACGTTAATAACGAAATTTTTTGTGCTGTGAGTGAATTAGAAGATTTTATTCAGTGTTTACAACTAAAAAAACAAAAACAAACGAAGATTACACATTTTTGGGGTACAGGTAATTCTCTTTTATAAATGTTGGTTCATGTAATACAATTTTTGAGTAATACCCTGTAAAATAACTCACTTTATTACTGAAATAAATTAGTTTCTTCTGTGCAATTAACGTACATTATTTCTGTTGCAGTACTTAACAAAAAATGTGAACTTACAGTATTGTTCCGTATGATGTTGGTTATTTCGAATTTTGGATAATTCGAATTTTTTTCCTTTCCCCTTGAAGTTCGAATTAACCAAGTTTCACTGTATTACTATTTGTTCAGCTTCTCTGTTTTAATACTATATGTGTTTAGCATTTTCTTTCGTTCAAATAGACAGCGTACATTTCATATAAGGGAAGATACTATGTGACAAAGTCTCAGTTGGTAGCAATGATGGCTACATTGATGGGGGGTTAGGCTGCAGAAGAGTTTACGTTTGATGCTGATAAACTAACTTTAGGAGCTTCTAGTGACCTTAAGGTAATGTCTGTGTACTTTTGAAGTTGCCAAATTTTATCTTGTCAAAAAATTTCAGTTAGTTTTCTCTATACACTATGCACTTTGATGAAAATTACTCAAAGTAAAATTTATTTTTAAAAGTTTTTGTTTTTGCTTTAGAATCCTTTTCAATTGAGAATTTTATTTATTTACATTATCAAAATATATCTTTAACTAAAATCTTTAATATATCTTACTAAAACATATAATTATTAATATATTATGTACAATAAAAAAAAATAATTAATTTTCAAATGTCAGTTGTATTTTGTAGAGCCCCAAGTTGTTGGTGCCAATGTATGTAATACCTTACTTTTACTTTTAAGTTATACAATTTATTTTTTGTTTGGTTTATTTTGTTAAAATTAATTCCTTTATTTGTTTCTGAATGACTTACCCAGTTTAACGATTTAGGCCTCACGTTGCACGCCAAATATGTAATACCAATAATCTGTGTATATGGTTTTTTTCTTTAATGCCTCACGTTGTAAGCGTCAATTATTTAATGTCAAATATGTAAATCAAAAGAAATAAATAAATAAATAAAAAATAATTATTGAATAGGCTGGGTGTAATGGATAGGCCTCTAGTTATGAACACATAACTAGCCTCTATTAGCTAAAACACAAAATTGTTTTCTGTATTAATTAATGAACTCCCTTGGTTGTATTAAAATCAAGTCTCTAGGCCTTGTTGTTAAGTCAAATTATGTAATTCAATACTTTAAAATAAATTTTAAATACTTTAAATCCAACCGCCTGATACAGAAATAAAGTTACCACATGTTAATCCTAAAACTATGTTTATTACCCCAACAACTATTAAAGAAATTGAAAATATCATTAAAAATTTGAAACTTAAAAATGGTGGTGTTGATAATATTAATACAAAAACAATTGTAATACTTGCCAACTTTATTTTGGAACCCTTGGCTCATATAGTCAATTTATGTATTGAGAAAGCTATTTGGCCAGATGCTCTAAAAAGAGCTGTTATTAAACCAATTCACAAAGGTAAAGATAAGCATTTTACCTCAAATTACAGACCAATATCTTTGATATCTAACTTGGCAAAAATACTTGAAAAAATTATTCATCATAGAATTCTAAACTTCATTATAAAACATAAAATTATATCAAAGCAACAATATGGTTTTATGAAAAATTTAGGTACTAAAGATGCACTTAATTACATAACCAATTTGATTTATGAAAAACTTGACAAAAGTACACCTATTGCTATTACTTTTCTTGATCTAGCCAAAGCTTTTGATACTGTAAATCATAAAATTTTACTAGATAATCTATATAACTATGGCATTAGAGGTATAGCACATGAACTTATTTTGAGTTACTTACAAAATAGAAAACAATGTGTTAAGTGTAACGATTACGTTAGTGATTATTGTGAAATAAATACAGGTGTTCCCCAAGGAACTGTACTGGGACCATTGTTGTTTATTCTATATGTGAATGACTTACTGACCAGTATGCATGGTGATTTAATTGTATCTTTTGCTGATGATACAGCTGTTATATCGACTGATAAAACTTGGAAGTTAGTGGAATTAAATATGATCAATTATTTAGATATGGTTTCTAAATGGCTTGCATTGAACCAACTATCTCTAAACTTGGACAAGACAGTTTTTATGACTTTTGGAAACTATTGTGATAGTGTTCCTTATGATATTAGTATTTCTATGAATGGTAAATTATTGAAACGGGTTGAAAGTTGTAAATATTTGGGGATTGTATTTGATTATAGAATGATTTGGAATGAACATATTGAGTATATTTTAAATAAAACAAAATATTTAGTATTTATTTTTCATAAAATCTCCAAATATGTGGATACTGAGACTCTTAGAATGCTTTACTATGCATTCTTTCAGAGCATAGTTAGCTATGGAATTATTGCCTGGGGAGAAGCGTATGCAGGCAATTTAAAATTGATACAAGAGTTGCAAAATAAAATTCTGAAAATTGTTAACAGGAATCATTTCATACCTCACAACAATCCACTAAATGTAGAACAATTATTTTCCTTTGAGGCATTAAAGCTTCATTACAATGATTTGAAAACTAAATTTATAAACTCTAATAGTATTACTAGAAATAGAAGTGTTCCTATTCCTTTGAGATCTAAGACAGTTGGTGGTAGAAGCAGTTTTGTCAGAGCCATAAGATTGTTTAACGGCCTTCCAAATGATCTCAAAATATTAAGTCAAACTAGCTCTAGGAAAACCAAATTAAAGAAATGGATTAAAGCCAATATATAAGAATGTTAAGTTAACATATTTTGTCTATATCTTTGAAATTGTGTGTGATAAATAATAACATATATAAAATAATTGTAATGAATTACTATTATCATGGAAATTTGATTATATTAATATATTCATTGTATTAAGTTAGCATTAGCTGACTATGTAGTTTTAAGCTTTTTTGCCAGCCCTGCAAACAGGTATCAAAGTATACCTCTGTAGGTTTACTTACTTTTATAAATGTATTGTTTGTAAGATGTAATGTAAATGTTCTGGTTAATAAATAAATAAATAAATTATCAGTTAGTTTCTTTATTATTCTTAAGGTATGTCAGTTCTTCATTAATGCTTCACTAGGCGCTCAGTTTTGAATGCACTGTTTCTGTTTTTTAATATCTCTGGTATAGAGATACTTACGGATTTTTATCTTTATTATACAAATAATTAATTCGGGTTTTTGTTTCTTTGATATAGAATTAAAATAAAATTTGTTGAAAAATGAACAATAATTAAAATCAAAATATTATCGTTGCTCGCCTGGAAATACAAATTTACTCTTCAATTTTCATGAACGCCGGCACTCGTAATTTGAGAAATTATTAATTATTAGAAATAATTACACTTGTACAAAATCAATTCTTTTCAATATTTTTTTATTGAGGTTTGAAATCCTTTCTTTTTTAAATTAAAATAAATAAGTAATTCTTAACATGAATTACCCTGGCTTCGTATATTAATGCTCAGCAGTTGGCGCTATTGAAAATGTCGATCTCAGAATGGTTATCTGCTTACACTATGTAAATATAACCACGTGTGTTCTTTTGACTACAATAATTATTGAGAAAATATCATTAGTGAAGTACAAAACATCACAGTTTAAAATTATGATATGATACAACAAAATAATAACTTATAGTACTGAACAGTTCGTGAGTGCTTAACAGTGTCTTTTTAGGTTAAGGAATATTCCACTTCTTTAAAATTAAACACAGAAAAATAATTACTTAACCACTAAAAAATACAATAGTGTTAGTGTTTGATAGTTCAGTGTTTGTGACTCTGTTGAATTAATATCACAATACTTTCCTTTTTATGTCACACTTTCTTATTCCTTTTTGTTTGTTTTCACTATATAATTCATTTATTATTATATTAATAATTCACTATAGATTTATCACTCGATTATAGTTTAACTCATGTTCACTGTACACCTAACCTGCCTGATGTTCGAGTCCAATTGCAATTTCCTGTCCAAAAGTGTTGCGGAGGCTCCGATCTTTACTACTTGAGATTTAACAATCAACTAACTAGCTTGGGTTGAATTTTGGGGCTTTCTGGTGCAAAATATGCGAAATTTCCAATTGATGAAACTCCAAGCATTGTCATCTCATGGCGTCGGTTTTTCTAGTCAAAATTACATCAAAATATTAATTTTAACATACCTTATCTTATGCTAGGTACAACAGTAATAAAATTATTACCAATGAAATCCTCTTTCTCTACTGATCATTTTGAGATCTCACAATATAGGTTTTTGTTCAGTATTTCTCAAAGTGACATTTTTTAATTTTGGCATTATATAATATTTCATGTTTAAAAGTATTCTTTTTGATACACACCCATTTCCCTTGACTTTACATATGATCTTAACTGTTAACAAAATTGATTTTATTACTAATTATAACAAATGTGAAAATTAATTTCTTATAAAACATATTGATTGTACCATAGACATAATATTGTCTAGTGTACCCTTGTACATTATCTATTTCTTAATGTACAAATGCTTATTTACAACACATAATAATATTAAATATTTATTCTTTATCCTTTATACAGTTCTTTTTTACCTTCCCTGAAGTAAATGCAAGTTCTGTAAAAATAACATTGAACCAAACAATTTTAACTTATCTACTACCAATAATCATTATGACCTATTACCTAATATAACTACACATTCTAGAAAATAACATCTTACTGAACAAATTCTCATTTAGTCTATTACAAATAATTATTATTACCTATTCCCTAATATAGTAGTCAGTTCATGTTTCATATTCCTATTACTACAAATATTATATAACACTATTAATTACATCTTGGTACTTCTTCAACATATAATAATGGTCATTCTGACACACTGGATTATAATAATTAGTTTAACAAAATTATCTTGTTGTTGCATCCTCTTCGTTCACTTTATTAATTTAATAATATATGTAAAACTTTCACTAATGAACTTACTGTTGTCACTTCCCAAACGTTTCGAGATGTTGTTTCTCTTCTTCAGTGGGTGTAATACTGACTGTCGATTACAGAATAACCGTTACGGAAAAATGGTGTGTGTGGTGGGGGTTGATGGTGGGAAGGGATTGGCGCTGAGGTTTGAATTGTGTGTGTGGATCAGTGTGTCGAATAGTGTATGCGATTTATAATGTATTTGTTCATTTAATATGTTGTTTGGTTGTAGTGTGTGATATCTGTATATTTCAAATTGTTCAGCTGTGTTTAGTTTTCTACTTTTAGGTAAGTAGTGTAATATTTCCATGTTGTGTTCTATGTTTGTGTAACTGTGGTTTTCGTTATGTAAATGTGTGGCGAATGTGGAATGTATGTAGTTTGTGGTGAGGGCTTTTAAATGTTCAGAAAATCTGGAAGAAAAAGATCTTCCCGTCTGGCCAATGTAGAATTGTTGGCAATCATTACAATTTAATTTATAAACCCCTGTTTTGCTGTATGTGTCAATGTCTTTGTTAGTATTATTTATGTGTTTTCTAATGGTGTTGTTGGTTCTGTAGGCTACTTTATAATTGTGTTTCCTAAATGTGTTTGCAATTTTATGTGTATTGGAATTGCAGTTTGGTAGTCATGTGTGTTTAGGGGTATTGAAGTGAGCCTATGGAGCATGTAGTTGAAAGCTGCATGTTTGTGTTGAGTTGGGTGGTTGGATGTGTTGTGTATGACCATGTCTGATGTGGTGGGTTTTCTGTATATTTTGTATGTGTGTGTGTTGTTTGTTTTGGTGATTGTAAGGTCTAAAAAGTTTATGCTGTTATTTAATTCTATTTCAAGTGTGAATTTTAATTTATGGTGTATAGTGTTAATGTATTTGTGGAAATTTTCTATTTGTCTTTTGTTGCCGTTGTAAAGTAGTAAAATGTCATCAACATACCTGTGCCAATATATTATTTTATCGGTGTATTTGTTGTTGTTCAGTATGTGTTTCTGTTCTAAGGTGTGTATAAATATTTCTGCTAGTATACCTGATATAGGGGAGCCCATGGGTAGTCCATCTGTTTGTGTGTAATACATGCTATTGTGTGCGAAATAATTTTGATCTGTGATAATTTTAGTTAGATGGATGATCTCTTTTATGTGTGTTTCAGGTGTGTTATTTATTTGTAGTAATTGTTCTAATGTAATTATGGTTTCTTTTATGGGAACATGTGTGTATAGGTTTGTTATGTCGAATGAAGCAAGTGTGGAATTGTGGGGAATGTGTACATGTTGAGTTTTATTCACTAGATCTAAATTATTTTTGACAGTGGTGTTGTTTGTTAAATTTATGCTATTTCTGATCAATTTATCTAAATGTCTAGCTATTTTGTGTGCAGGTGCTTGTGTGTTGTTTATAAGTGGTCTGATGGGAATATTGGGTTTGTGTAATTTCGGTAGTGCATTTAGTGTAGGGGCGTTTGGTTTAATTTGTTTTAGATATTTGATGTTGTCAGGTGATACTATGTGTTTTGTGTTATTTAGGGTTATGTTTATTTGTTTGTGATATTTAGGGGTGGGGTCTTTATTTAATTTATTGATGTTGTTTTCATTAAAAAATGTTTCAATTTGTTATTTAAAGCCAGTTTTTCTATTATGACATTTATATAACCTTTGTCTGCTTTGAGTGTGGTTAGGTTGTGTTCATGTAATTTACGTTTTATGTTTTTTAGTATTTGGAATTCATTATTGTGTTGTTTATTTTCGTATTGTTGTGTGTGTTGTAATTTGCGCTTTATATCATAGCGTATGGTATCATGGTCTTGGTTTAGTGTGTGTTGTATGGCTGTTTCAGCGTCTAGGACTATGTCACGTGTATGTTTTCTAATAACGTTATTAGTTGTATTGATAACTAAATTGTGTTTTAGACCTTTATCTAAGAAGTTTATTTCTGCGTTAGTGAAATTGGTTGTCGTTGTATTTACAGTAGGTGTGTGAAATTTATGTGTCGGTGTAGGGACGGTTACGTTCCTGCGTGTTAATAGATTATTGATTTTTCTGTTATGTACTTCCTGTATTTTTATTTGGATTTTCTCTATGATATTTCGTGTATGTTGTATTATGTGTTCAAATTCAATGTGGTGTAATATTTGTGTGAGTTTTACGTGTAGGTTATATGCAGTTTTGTTTAGTGTATCTTTTTTATGGTATAAATCATTGATGATATTGTCTAGGTGTGTTATTTCGGCTTTACGTTTGGTTTTTGTTGCTGCATGTGTATTATATTTTATTGTGATTTGTGCATGTGTGGGTATAATGTTGTGTTTATAGCAAGTTTTGTTGTAAGCGATGTTCAAGGAGGTTTTCATTATCTGTAATCTAACATTTCTGTACTGTGCCGAGTTTTGGAATACTCTGCTATTTCCCAGTTAATTATGTGGCTGTCATTGCGGGGTATGTGAATTAATTACCTGAGCGGAATCTACTCCGTTATCTGCATGCTTGTGGCCGATCCGCGCGCGCTCTGTCGGGAGCGATACGTAATATTTTTCCTGTGACTGCGCTGGGCAGTTTTCGTCTGGCAGCCAACGCAGCATCAACCATTCTATCTCCCGGCAGCGACCAGTTTGAATTTTTGTCTGCTAAAATCTATCATGATTTGATAATCGACTACGCGACTCTCCGGTAAGTCTGTTCAAGGTAACTTATTACTAAAAGCATTGTAATTTAGCTTAAATTAATGCTGATGCAATGCGATATATATACGGAAGTCACCACGTGGCCAGCGCAGGTTAAATTCTGTTTATGCAGGTCTTGTAAGTTAACACTGGCTGAGTTAAAGTATTTATAAAGTATTTATGGCTGTGTATTTTTCCTAATTATATCATAATCATATCATTATAATTAAAGGGGGGCGTAAGAGAATGTTTTATTAACTAAATGTAGATGTATATGAAACTGTATATGTATTATGAACCTGTTTAAGTTTGCAACTCATCTCGAAATTGTAATAAGGGTTATTAAGTTGACGAACTGTCTATAAATACAAGTTATTTAATTCTAAAATTTTTTTTCTGAAGGTAATTTCAGTGCATTCTTAAATTTTCGAAATTTTCTTTTAATCTGAGCATGTGGTAGTGTGTGAATTATGCTGGAGTCATGAATATTAGGGGGATCGTGAATTGGGTAACATTTGAGTAATTGTCAATATTGTAATAAAACAAAATATTCGGTGTGTATGTGTAGTAATGTTCCACCTTAGAAACGTCAATTTGGTAATGTTCCTGGTCTTCGTGGTAACAAAATAAAATCTGTTTGAATGTTGTTATCACAATTTGAAATAAAAAAAATTTTAAAATTTATTTCAAAAAAAATATTTTCTGAAAAAATATTTTCTGAGTAATTTGGTTCTTAAAATTTAGGAACAAATCGAGTTTATTGGTTGTAATTAGAAATGTGATGGTATTGTGTTTATTTTGGTAATAGTGTCACTTTCAGTAAATTTGTTTAAAAGACAATCTGGTTAACTCCAAGTTTAGGCGAAAAAACGGCTCTCTTCTTCTTCTTCTTGAAACGTTGTCGTTTCGTATATACCGCCTTTCGGTTAGTTGGGTTTCTTGATTAATTTACCTGTTAAGCCTTTTTATAATAAAAAGCAACTCCAAATTACCAAAACAGAACGTTTATTAATAAAAATAATGAATTTGTTCGATTAAAATTGATGTTACAATGTAGTATCGACTCACTCAGGGCCGGTCGATATAAACAGTTTACATTAGTATTATAAAAATAGGGTTCTTTAAACGGTTATTTAAGATATAGCCAGAGAAGGTTATGGGCAGGAAAGTATAACACTTACAATTATAAAATGCCTTAATGTTAAACAATACAATGATAATTAGAAATAATAAAAGTTTATATATGATTTTGATTCAAACCAATTGCAGCCAAATGTTGTTTTTCCACAGCAGTGATGAGAATGGATCAAAATGGCCGACTGACGCATGCGCGATGAAGCCTCTAACATTGACGAAGTATTTGTTGAAATAAAGATGTCCTTTCTTCGTGTAAATGGTCTCAGCAATTGTATATGATCGTCCTGGATATATTTGATATATCTTGTCACTGGTGTATGATGGAATAGTTCACTTGGTGTAAAATATTGTTATTGGATATATCTCATTGTGTCTATGTGTGTCGGGTTTAACCTCGAATTTTCGTTTGTATATGATGTGATATTAGTGTTATTCCATTTAGTTTTATGTGTTTCAGTTTATTGGTGTTACACTGTTCATAGGTTAACTTCACCACTTCACAATAAATAAAATAGTTCAAAATAATTTTATACAAATTTTCACTGAACTCGGTTTATAACGTAACCGCCATTAAAGGTTATTTCTAGCAAAAAGTCACGTTAAGTGCACTCGTCAACGTATAATAATGAACTGTTCTGATTTCCTTCGTCTCCTGAAAATCTTAGCCTATTTAATATATCTTATACATTGTTTCAAATTATCTTAGCTTCCGATACATTTTATTTTGATACATTATGCTCAGAAAATAATTTCGTTATTAGTTAACTGTACGAAATATTAAATACATATTCGGTTTCATTATTCTATTCTGCTTATTTTGCTAGTAATTAATATAGTGTTACAAAGTTTCATTAGAAAATTATATTTATTACGTTTTTGGAAGGTAGGCCTAAAATTATACTTCCTGTTAGTCTAAGCAAATAATAGCCATTTTCCCTAATATAATTATTATTCTATTAAATCTGAAATTAATATAATTGTCTATTCTTACTTAATTTATTGCAATTTAGTTTATTAATGATGGTTTTTAAATATAATTCATTTGTCTATGACTCCTCCTATGATAATGTCAGTTAGTCCATTCCAGTTTTAATGGTAATTTTATTAGATGAATAAATAATTTTACTTATATAATGACCATATCTTTAGAAAGCCTTATTTACATGGTATACTATATGTTGAGTTTATCTTGCATAAATATTGTCAGTTTAACTGGCTTATAAGACTAGATTTATTAATTATTCTGCAGTTTAAATTCATTATATGGCCTAGATTTGATGTGTTGCTATTTGCAAAATTTTTACCAATGTAGTTATTTTATATCCTTCTCTGACTTCTTATCCTTATATACTTTATTAACAATTAGTTCTTTGACTGGTATAACAGTGATTATTGATTGTACAATTAAAATATAACACCTATCTCTATCAAAACTGGTACCTTGAATAATACCTTTTATGTGTATTGATTACCTAGTAACATAATTAAAAATATTTTATAACATTGGGAATGATATCTACTTTTAGATAGGGTATTCCAAATTTAAATTGACAACAAAATAACAGCTTATAACAATAATATCTCTTACTAATAACTCTTATTTGTCTAATTATTATATAGAACAGGAACATAACATCTTGGTTCCATATAATGGTTAACACTTCTTAAAACTAATTATTACCAGTCTGCTCTGTATTTCCCAATTTTAAAGATTTATTCCCCCTCTCTAAGTATAACACTGGCTATCTGTTTCTTATTTCATTCTATGGAATGTTCTTATAGATTCAGTAGCATTTCATTAGTAATATTACTATTTCATATCAAAATAGATACGGTTCACAAAACACTTAAAGTTTATTACTTTGTACTGCAACTCATGCACCTTTTTAAAGTTTATCAGTTATAATTCGATAACTTACACTTGTCTATGGTGATTTATTAATATTATTACTAGTCCTTTTCTAGCTTTACAACATGAAATATTCAACCATGGGGGGACTGTGAAGATTTGTTCATACAAACTAAACAATAACTTTTTGGATGCACTGTTATTTAATACTATTAACACTTTTGGTTTTTGTCAGTTTTACATCGTGATATGGTTTTTTGGGGTGTTATACTTTCTCTTTGGACATTCATTTATTTTTGGGGTTTTTGGGTTCTCTCCCTATGGGGTTTCTATTTTATATGGGTCGTCTCACTTCCTTCTTCTTTCTTCAGTATTTTTGGTCATTCTTCTTTCTTCTTTCTTCAGTATTCTTGTTCATTTTAAATTTCTTCTTTCTTCTTTCTTCAGTATTCGTGTTCATTTTATATTTCTTCTTCCTTCTTTCTTCTTTCTTCAGTATTCTTGTTCATTTTATATTTCTTCTTCCTCCTTTCTTCTTTCTTCAGTAATTTTGTTCATTTTATATTTTTTCTTTCTTCTTTCTTCTTTCTTCAGTACCATTTCGCTGTGTATGCTTTTGTTTCTTCTGGTCTGGTTTCTTTGTCGGGGTATCTTAATTGCCTGCTTCTATCTTACCTGGGTAATTTTGTTATTCACATTTTTAGTTTTCTGGGTTTTTAAATTTGTAGTATATATATTATTTGCAGATTTTTTCTTTATTTTAACTTTTCTTGTGAGTATATTAATTAATAGTGCCTTTTAATTGATTCTCATCTGGATATTCCATATATTAGAGCTTTATCAATGATCATTGAGTAATTTATTTATGTGGATTATCTGTCATGCTACAATATATATAATTGTTCAGGGTTCCCGACCTAAGATGATTCCCGATTCACTTCTGCTGGTGGCCGAACATCTGCCACCAATGGCATTAAAACGAGTGATTCTCCGTCTGTGCCGTCGGGAGGAAGAAATGGACAATACATCATGAGTACCTCAGGTTTTGTGCCGGATTATACCAGGTGACATTTAACCCATTTATATATATATTTTTTTTGGCCTACAATGTTGAACATCTGATTCTCTTCCTGGAACATCTCCAGTTAAAGTTTGGTACACAAGTCCAGCGAGACAATTAGTGCTTGTAAATTTTGTCAGTGTATTTTACTAAGGCTTAAGCCCCCTGAGTAAGTGTGAGCCCGGACGGGGTCATGCGTCACCGAATTTTGCTGCGAAATTTTCTTTTAGGGTAAAAGTGTGTGTGACTTAAGATTACTGATTTATTGGGGAGGGGGTGAATTATGCTTGCATTGATTAAGGGTATTCATAGCTATATGGGGTTTTTTTTTTAGTAGATTCAAAGGTTCGGGGAGGTGCTGTAACCTGTGGACGTCACCGGTTGGTGCCGTATCTACAGGTCTATAGCATGTTTTAGGTTGCTGGATCTGGTGGTGCGCATGGCCTCGCCTGTGGCCAAGCCAATTCTGTATGAACACCTCAAATGTGTTTTATTAGGGGCTGATGTTATAAAGTTTTTTATTAAAATTGTCATTATATATATATTTTATAAAAATTATCTTAACTCTGTAATAATTCAGTATAAGTGAAATTTCATTCATTTTCTTTTACGGCCATAGCCAGTGTATTACTAGTTCAGTTGTTAAAATGAGCACACTATTGGTTCTTACTTTTCAGTCATAAACCTTATTATATATATTTTATAAAATTTATCTTAACTCTGTAATAATTCAGTATAAGTGAAATTTCATTCATTTTCTTTGACTGCCATAGCCAGTGTATTACTAGTTCAGTTGTTAATATGAGCACACTATTGGTTCTTACTTTTCAATCATAAACCTTATTATATATATTTTATAAAATTTATCTTAACTCTGTAATAATTCAGTATAAGTGAAATTTCATTCATTTTCTTTTACTGCCATAGCCAGTGTATTACTAGTTCAGTTGTTAATATGAGTACACTATTGATTCTTACTTCCAATCATAAATTCTGTTATACATTTTGTACGGCCGTGCTGCCATGTTGACCTGGCGATGGCACATTCCTATCTGGGGGAACCTTTCTAAAATTTTGAATACTTGTAATAATTTCATTGGTTGCAAGCAGTCATACCCGGACGGGTTAATGTATTTGGTTATGAAAAGTTTTTATGGAGGCTGGGCACTTTACCCTTTTACAGTAGTTTGGGATGGGGGTCTAGGTCACTGATACTGATGATTGTATTCTTCGGCGGCATGGTGAAATGTATATGGGCTGCCTGCCAGGTGAACATGTGTGTAATATATATATGTGTGTATATAGATATGTGTGTGCTATGTGTATTTATATAACTATATTGATTCATGTTCTATTTATGTATATTTGGGAGAAATTATTATGCTAATGTTGACATATATTCCAAGTTTATGAGATTACACGTGCATATTTTTAGAGGATTGTAATGACAGGGAGGGGAGTAAAAGTTTGTAACAAAGGTTTTTTTAATTCTATAAAAGTATATTGTATACTGGGAGTGATACTTACATGTTATTTGAAATGGCTGAATAAAATGGTTATTGTTGCCTAACAACGAGTTTAATTGCAAGTCCCGTCATACTGGACCCAGCGCAGTTTTGGCTTCTCTAGGCTCTTGCCTAGTTTTAAATAACTAGTGGCCCCTCTTTAAAAAAAAAAATAAATAAAAAAAAAAGGTTTTTTTTATAAAGTCTAAAAGTTGAAAGAGGGGTAACAGTACTTGTGGATGTAATATGCTGTGTTGGCGGTATTAAAATTATCTTGTTGTTGCATCCTCTTCATTCACTTTATTAATTTAATAATATATATAAAACTTTCACTAATGAACTTACTGTTGCCACTTCCCAAACGTTTCGAGATGTTGTTTCTCTTCTTCAGTGGGTGTAATACTGACTGTCGATTACAGAAAAACCGTTACGGAAAAATGGTGTGTGTGGTGGGGGTTGATGGTGGGAAGGGATTGGCGCTGAGGTTTGAATTGTGTGTGTGGATCAGTGTGTCGAATAGTGTATGTGATTTATAATGTATTTGTTCATTTAATATGTTGTTTGGTTGTAGTTTGTGATATCTGTATATTTCAAATTGTTCAGCTGTGTTTAGTTTTCTACTTTTAGGTAAGTAGTGTAATATTTCCATGTTGTGTTCTATGTTTGTGTAACTGTGGTTTTCGTATGGTAAATGTGTGGCGAATGTGGAATGTATGTAGTTTGTGGTGAGGGGTTTTAAATGTTTCAATTTTGTTATTTAAAGCCTGTTTTTCTAAATGTCATAGAATATTAAATGTCATATTATATTAAAAGCCTGTAATATAAATGTCATAATAAATGTCATAATTTAAAGCCTGTTTTTCTAAATGTCATAGAATATTAAATGTCATATTATATTAAAAGCCTGTAATATAAATGTCATAATAGAAAAACAGGCTTTAAATAACAAAATTGAAACATTTTTTAATGAAAACAACATCACTAAATTAAATAAAGACCCCACCCCTAAATATCACAAACAAATAAACAAAACCCTAAATAACACAAAACACATAGTATCACCTGACAACATCAAATATCTAAAACAAATTAAACCAAACGCCCCTACACTAAATGCACTACCGAAATTACACAAACCCAATATTCCCATCAGACCACTTATAAACAACACACAAGCACCTGCACACAAAATAGCTAGACATTTAGATAAATTGATCAGAAATAGCATAAATTTAACAAACAACACCACTGTCAAAAATAATTTAGATCTAGTGAATAAAACTCAACATGTACACATTCCCCACAATTCCACACTTGCTTCATTCGACATAACAAACCTATACACACATGTTCCCATAAAAGAAACCATAATTACATTAGAACAATTACTACAAATAAATAACACACCTGAAACACACATAAAAGAGATCATCCATCTAACTAAAATTATCACAGATCAAAATTATTTCGCACACAATAGCATGTATTACACACAAACAGATGGACTACCCATGGGCTCCCCTATATCAGGTATACTAGCAGAAATATTTATACACACCTTAGAACAGAAACACATACTGAACAACAACAAATACACTGATAAAATAATATATTGGCACAGGTATGTTGACGGCATTTTACTCCTTTACAACGGCAACAAAAGACAAATAGAAAATTTCCACAAATACATTAACACTATACACCATAAATTAAAATTCACACTTGAAATAGAATTAAATAACAGCATAAACTTTTTAGACCTTACAATCACCAAAACAAACAACACACACACATACAAAATATACAGAAAACCCACCACATCAGACATGGTCATACACAACACATCCAACCACCCAACTCAACACAAACATGCAGCTTTCAACTACATGCTCCATAGGCTCACTTCAATACCCCTAAACACACATGACTACCAAGATGAATTAAACACAATTAAATACATAGCAGTCAAAAATGGATACAACCCCGAAGTAATAAATAAACTACACAAACGAATCCTCAACACAAAAAGTAAAACACATCTGACCAACAGCACACAACCCAGTAAATACATAACACTTACATACTACAATTCCAATACACATAAAATTGCAAACACATTTAGGAAACACAATTATAAAGTAGCCTACAGAACCAACAACACCATTAGAAAACACATAAATAATACTAACAAAGACATTGACACATACAGCAAAACAGGGGTTTATAAATTACATTGTAATGATTGCCAACAATTGTACATCGGCCAGACGGGAAGATCTTTTTCTTCCAGATTTTCTGAACATTTAAAAGCCCTCACCACAAACTACATACATTCCACATTTGCCACACATTTACATAACGAAAACCACAGTTACACAAACATAGAACACAACATGGAAATATTACACTACTTACCTAAAAGTAGAAAACTAAACACAGCTGAACAATTTGAAATATACAGATATCACACACTACAACCAAACAACATATTAAATGAACAAATACATTATAAATCGCATACACTATTCGACACACTGATCCACACACACAATTCAAACCTCAGCGCCAATCCCTTCCCACCATCAACCCCCACCATACACACCATTTTTCCGTAACGGTTATTCTGTAATCGACAGTCAGTATTACACCCACTGAAGAAGAGAAACAACATCTCGAAACGTTTGGGAAGTGACAACAGTAAGTTCATTAGTAAAAATTTTATATATATTAATAGTTTAACAAATATTACAGAACATTATTAACTATCTCTTGTTAGTCCTTTAAAACATAATAATTGTCATTTCGACAATTCAATACTACAATATAATTAGTCCAGCAAATATAACATAACATAATTAACTATGCGTCTTGGTAATTCTTTAAAACATAATCATTGTCCTTTTGCTAACTCTATATTATAATAGTTTTAATGTAATAAAACTTTATTTACACGTTTAGGTAATACTATTTTTCCTCTCTAAATTGTCTATATGTTCATTTATCATAGGTAGATACAACTACCTAACCCAGTCATACTGTTTTTATTACATTTTATACCTACTACTAAACAGTCATTATTTAAGATTACTGATTAAAAATAAAATCAAATATGTCAGCAACAAATTATTTTATTATTAGTTGATTTCATATTGACCCATTCATCTTTTTGTATGCAAAAAAAAAGGAATCATTGGCATCCAAATTTTGGTTAATGTCAATATACACTGGAATTGGGCAGTTTAACATATCTTGTAATGTAGTTTTAATTTAATTTATTAACAGCCATAAGTAATGTAATATTTAATTAAGGTTGTATTTTCATATGATTAAATTCAAAAAGGAATTAAAGAAGGAAGATATTGAAGACATTTTTGATTATCAGGTACTGCAAGTCTGAACAGGAATAGAAATGGACAGGAAAGCAGTATGATGAAGTCAGTCTTAAAGAAATAATAGTTATATTAGTGTTCTTAGTTAGTAATATTATCCATCAGTGATGTGACAATTTTTATGATTTGAATTGTAACTATAATTTAATTGCAAATAGGAATCGTAGAATTGTGCCAAGGCAATTCTTGAAACTTATGACATGGAACACAAGTTGTTTGCAGAAGCTTTGCTGGAGTATGAAACACTAGATGCAAAGCTTATTGAAGCTATTATGAAGCTGATATCTCCAGTTGACTAAATTCTTCATAAAATAGAATAAATTTTCTCTAGATTAGAGCCTGTAAATTTAGTATTTTACAAAACATAATTGAACACATTATGTTAGAATAATATTATAAGTAATTTTTTTTAATAAGTTTATTGTACAACAGATTTATAACGTATAAGAAATATATGTATTGTTAAAAGATTTAGTAGAAATATTATTACAGAATTTGTACCCTCCCCACCTTTTTTGTTGTTGAAAATGTGCTACTACTGTACAGTATGTTACACAATTCTGCATGCCGCACAGGTAGCAGCGTGATTAGTGCTTGGCACTTGGGGTTCATGGGAGAGCCATATTTAGGAGCTTTAAGTCCCTCGCAGTTACTTGCAGCGAGTCTCTATCAACATTTTTTTTGGCATTGATATCTTAGTAATTCTAATTTCCACAATAGTAAACACTTTGTATACCCATAATTTTAATAATGAAATGTTCTATAAGTAACACTATAAATTCAGTCTCAGAATGTTTTACAATGGTAATAAATTATTTAATTTTACAATTCTGTAAAATTCTTTTGTATAATTACAATTTTTCTTAAAGTTCTGTATAGTAACTAATACTGCAATCTATATTCTCTTCTTCATAATATGTAAACACACTACTCAGAAATTGAAAATATTTAAAATTCAAGAAATACATTCGTCCACGATAAAACAATGAAAGAGTCAATATTTAAAAAATATTTATTAGACAGTTAGTATACTTAAATATATAGATACGGTACATAGTTAAAAGAATGCATTTAAACAAACTTTCTTCTTCATGTTTTGGATAAAATGCCATCAGGTCAGGGCCGGAACTAGCCCTCCTTTCACCCGGGGCAAGGGTATATTTCGGCGCCCCCTCCTCCCCCTCCACGCCATACTCACTCCATTTAAAACTATTTAACAAAAGCATATACTTTCCTGTACTTAAGTCAATGCTATTAATTACAGCTTCATAGCTTTACTCATCAACACACTACACTATAGTGCAAACAGATCAAGTGAAATTCAGTTGTGAAATTACAGCACTCCTCTATTGTATTTTGTGTAATAATTTTTAACGGAATCTAAAAAGTAAAAGGTTTTTTCTTCATTTGTTAATCTGAAATTACAGAAGTGGGTAACACATTAAGAAATGAGACATTCAGTTAAACTTCAAATCATTCTTAAGTTTATTTGGTATTTTGGTTATAAATTGGTACAGTATTCATGTAGTACTTTACTATTTCAATTTGGAACACACTGAAAACAAATTAGATTTTTACATGAGTTTTGGGTACTAAATTTACTAACAGTCCTTATTCATTCTTGAATCTAAATAAATAAAAATTGTCACTTTTCGAGCTTTGTTGGCAGCAAAGGTGTTTATAATGTCATCAAAAGAAATAGATGATGTTCTCTGGTGCTCGATAGAAATGATGCTCAAGTTAGAGAGTCTGTCTTGTTCCATTGTGCTCCTCAAGTAGTTTTTGACTATTTTCAATTTACTGAAGCTTCTTTCGGCTGAAGCAACTGTAACTGGTAAAGTTAGAAAAATCTTCAATGCCGTAGTCAAGTTTGGATAAGCATCTTGAAGCCCATGTTTATAAATAATCTGGAGCATTGCCTTTGCACAATCTTTTCTTTTCCCTCCAAAAATTTATCTGCATTAAACCGCAACGAGCCGGAAGTAGCCGTACACACTCGAGCACTTACGAAGATCGGTTGTAACTTGTATATGGCCAATTGAAACCGGGCGGGGATAATTCTCAATTAATAAAGAATTCTTAACATATGTGATATGATTACTGCTTTTTAAATTACATCAAATTAAATAAAAATAAAATTGAAGACATTAAAAACTAAATCGCACAAATAATGCTTTATTATTTGAAAAATTGTAACATATAGACGATATAGAAAATAATTTTACTATTTATTCGCTTTTTCGGTGCCCCGTGTCTGGGCTGGCGCCTTTGGCGCCCCCCTCCAAGCCGGCGCCCGGGGCACTTGCCCCGTCTGCCCCCCCCTAGTTCCGGCGCTGCATCAGGTACATCATTGTAGGCTAATTCTCTTAACACTTTCGTGACAGTGACGGACATATCAACTCATCCGTCAAAAAAAAAAATATCGGTATGGAGAACCATACATGACTTCCATATTCTAAGACTTATAATCTGAAATATGCTTGCCTGCCAAGCACGATATATTTTCTAATATATACATAATTTACATTAAAATGAAAAAATTATAATTTTATTGCCTGGCAACAAAATTATTTTATTTTTAACAATTACCATTGTTTGAAAAAGTTTAAATGAATTTTCAAGTACTTTACTCTTGTTAAAACGTAAAAGGTTGCAGGTAAACTACCCCTTCCCCTTAACCGATCTTCACCAAAATCTAATGGCCTTGAGTCCTCTACAATTCACTTATGTATGCAAAAAATTATTTGATTCTGTTTGAATTTGCGGCAGTTATCGTTTGCCATAGAAAATACGCTTTATAACAAACGTTGCAGGTAAACTACCCCTTCCCATCAACCGATCTTCACCAAAAACAAAAGGTCTTGAGTACTCTACAAACCAGGGCTGTATGCAGAAAATTATTTGATTATGTTTGAATTTGCGGCTGTTATCGTTTGCCATAGAAAATAACCTTGTTAAAAAAACGTTGTAGGTAAACTACCCCTTTCCCTTAACCGATCTTCACCAAAAACAATAGGTCTTGGGTACTCTACAATTTAGGCCTGTATGCAAACAATTATTTGATTCTGTTTGAATTTACGGCTGTTATCGTTTGCCATAGGAAATACCCTTGTTAAAACAGAAAACGTTACAGGTAAACTACCCCTTTCCCTCAACCGATCTTCACCAAAAACAATAGGTCGTGAGTACTCTACAAATCAGGGCTGTATGCAAAAAGTTATTTGATTCTGTTTGAATTTGCGGCAGTTATCGTTTGCCATAGAAAAAAATACCCTTGTTAAAAAAACGTTGCAGGTAAACTACCCCTTTCCCTCAACCGATTTTCACCAAAAACAATAGGTCTTGAGAACTCTACAATTTAGGGCTGTATGCAAATAATCTTTTGATTCTGTTTGAATTTGCGGCTGTTATCGTTTGCCATAGGAAATACCCTTGTTAAAACATAAAACGTTACAGGTAAACTACCCCTTTCCCTTAACCGATCTTCACCAAAATCAACAGATCTTGAGAACTCTACAATTCAGGGCTGTATGCGAAACATTATTTGATTCTGTTTGAATTTGCGGCTGTTATCGTTTGCCAAACAAACAAAATTACCCTTGCTAAAAAAAAACCGTTGCAGGTAAACTACCCCTTTCCCTCAACCGATCTTCACCAAAAACAATAGGTCGCGAGTACTCTGCAAATCAGGGCTGTATGCAAAAAATTATTTGATTCTGTTTGAATTTGCGGCAGTTATCGTTTGCCATAGAAAAAAAATCTACAGACACATAGACAGACAGACAGACAGACAGACAGACAGACAGACAGACAGACACACAGACACTTTTCGGAAAACGACTTTTTTTCATGTTTTGAGTGTAGTAGAATCAGAATCTGCAATAATCTCGAACACGATTTTTTTTGCCATCACCATACTTCCATTCCTTAAGGAATATGGAAGTAAAAGAGTTAACATATTTTTACATTTCAATGTATTTCTTTAGCAACAAATATGATCAGCCGTGAAGAGCTATAATAGGACTGTACAACTCTCTTAGTTCACAAAACAATTCATAGATGGCATCAGCATTATAAAGTAAGAATTATAACGCATTTCATATACACATTACAAGACAGCTGTTTATTGTTCTCAGCCAAAGTTAGGTCATGCTTCCAGCTAACCTTTGTACTGTTTCGTGGCGTGCTTATTGCTTTCTCAACTTTTTAGATAATATTGGGTGTTTTTGTATTTTATATGTAAATAAATAGGTTTAGGGACATAATTTTGCCAGTCCAATGTGAACAGTGATGGATGTGCTAGCAGAATTTAAAAAAATTCAAAACATGAACACATAAAACAGAAAAATGTGAAAACTATAAAAACGTTGAGTAAGTGGTGGAGCATACCAAATTAAAGAAAAGGATTATCTTACATAAAAGGCAAGTTAAACACTTTTTATAACAGATATTATAAATAAGCCAAAAATGTGCAGTTTCTGGTTGTTAGCTACACCCGGAAGAGCCCAGTCGGTTTACTGGAAGTGTTAATAAACCGTTCCCATTACTTAAACCTACTTAAACTAGTGGTTCCTAAACGTTTTAGGTCATGGAGCACTTTTCAGTAGAAAAGTTCATCATGGAGCACTAATTTTCACCTAGCACTTATATCACCATACTATTTGAGGATAGAAGGTAAACATTCAGAATTTAGAACTTTAGACATATGAAACATGCTTTATTAGTTTATTTCATTACAAAAAAATATTTTCAACTCTAATTTCACTACATACATTACAAAAAAAAAAAAAAAAAAAACATATTAAGGCAACACATTTTAAAACGAATAAAAGCAAGTATTGTAAATCCATAATATATCCTCATAGATCTGGTACATAAAACCATTTTTAATGTTGCAAAACCAAAAATGCTACTTGGGACCGTAAAAGAACTATTCTAATGAGAGGGATGAGACTAAATTGATTTACATAACTTAGCTATATCTGGTTGAATTTGGGACAGCTGGAGCCGAATATCTGGCTCCGCATCGAGACGAGATCTGTGTTTTGTTTCAGTACCTGCATAAGCAGAGAATCCTGATTCACATAAATAAGTGGTTGCAAAGGGCAAAAGGATGGTTTTAGCTTTATCAGAAAAACTTTAAATTTGTCTTTTAACTGACACCAGAATTCAGATAGTGACTTCTTATTTGAAAAATTATCTTTCATCATAGAATCTGATGTCAAATCAACCAAGCATTCATATTGCTGCATTGCCAGAGAGGCTAGCTTTTCTGACACAGCAGAGAATGGGTTTACAACCCAAAACTTTTCTTTCGTTTTTTCATGCAGTTCTTCCAGAAAATAACTGTTGAAACTATCAAGGAAACTTAGTAAGTGAACTTGAAACTCATTTAAGATATCCCCAGATATGTCTGAATCTAGTTCTTCTATAAATTCTTTTTACCATTGGGAAGCTGTCAAGATTGCCGTTGTTCACTGATTCTGCCCAAAACTTAATTTTCATTTTGAACCCTTGCACTTTATCGCTGGCGTCAAACACTGTTGTTGCTTTTCCTTGAAGTGAGAGGCTTAAATTATTAACTTTCTGAAAAATATCACCTAAATATGCCAATTTTATTAGCCAGCATTTGTCACATAACCTGTCTCCCAAAGGGAAGTCATTGTCAGTCAGGAAGGTTCTGACTTCAGCCCTCATTTCAAAGAGCCGAGTCAAACTTTTGCCTCGAGAGAGCCACCTTATTTCTGTGTGAAGAAGTAAAGATGTATGTAAACTCCCCATGTCATCACACAACACTTTGAATAGCCTGGTATTCTTAGGTCGTGATTTAATAAAATTAATTACTTTCACGCTTTCGTCCAGGATTCCTTTTAGGGAAGGTGGCATCTTCTTCACAGCAAGGGGTTGGCGGTGAAGGATGCAGTGGCTACTGCTGCACTCCTTCGCTTTGTGTTTAATTTTTGAGATAACACCAGACGTCGTTCCAGTCATAGCCTTCGTGCCGTCTGTGCACACATCGACACAATTATCCCATGGGATGCCATTCACTGTGAAAAATTCATCTATTAATTTAAAAATTTCAACGTTAGTTGTGGTAGTCGGTAACGATTTGCAGAGAAGCAGATCCTCTTGAAAAGACTCCAAGTACTGGTAGCGCACAAAAATTATTAAAATTGCCAACCCAGCTACAGATGTTGATTCATCGATTTGAAGCGAAAATTTAGTGAATTTTATTCGTGAAATAGTGTTATTTGACAAAGGAATTGTGTCTATTAATTTTGTGGCTTTTCCATCCATTATACATTCAACTATGTCCTTTGCACAAGGCTTGATAAGGTTTTCAGCGATGGTGTGTGCTTCGCCAGCTTGAGCAACTCGGTAACTGACTAAGTAAGATGACATCAAAGCCTTTTCGTTAATTGTTTTTGAGTGATACGATATAATTTTCTGGGCTTCTGCAAGTTCACTGCCCTTCCTTCTGAAAAAATCAATTGGTTTGCCCTTGCATTTCTTTATTCTTCCTGTTTCTTCAAGGAGCACTAGGAGATGTTTCGCGGAGCACAGTTTGGGAACCGCTGACTTAAACTATTCACATGCTCTTCTTTCATAGCATATCTCAGTTTATTTTTTAAAAAGACCTTTCACCTGATGCATTCAGCACTATCATTGATAAAAACGTTTTCAGATGTCAGTGCCTGGGAAGGCTGTTCCCCTTTAACAGTACAGGAAACACGCATGAAGATGACAGTAGATGTCCGAAGAATCTTTTTAATTTTTTTTTTAATAAAACATGTACATACCTCTACTTTTTCTCATTTCAATAAGTTTAGGTAAGAAAATGGTTATTTTTATAACCAGAATGTGACCTCCTCCCTTTAGGTAGAGGCTCCTGACAACCACCATGTCTGCCTATAGGTAAATACGGTACTGCGTTCTGGTTAGTATATCCTTACAATCAGAAAAGAAGGTAGATTGTGGGCCCTTGCTACACAAACTGACATGTAGGAAATGCATTGAATTTGTTTGGTTGCACCATAATAGGTACATACATGAGGCAATTGACATTCCCGTTAATGCAGGAAGCAAAGAGCAGTAACAAGTGTCCATTTGTCCTTTGTCAGTGGCAGACAGCTGTTCCGAAATAACTTCTGTAGGCAAATGTGGCAGCAACCATTTTAGTAATAACTTGGATTGACAGAAGAATAGCGTAGTGTGTCTGGTGTTATCTGAAGTGGTCCCTACAGGTGAAGAAGGGGAGATGGACCAAAAGACTTCAGATAATCTTTGGAAAGATTTGGCTGCTTTGCCACATTGTAGGAACTCTAGATCACCCTCTGAAAAGGACAATTGGAAAGTCATGATAAGAATGATGATGATGGTTGAATAGTTACTAGTGACTTCTGCTACTTCGACAATATCAGTCTTTACTTTCTACCATTTCTACTCTTTTTTGTATATTGTACAACATAACTAATATAACTACAATAACTATTCTATTTGGCATGTGATAATTTTTACAAAAGCCAACATCAGTTATGTTCTATTGACTACATTCCAAAGATTGACTATGACTATATTAGAAATTGGATCTGAAATACAAAATATTTCAGAATAAAAAATAAAAAAGTTAGTATCATGCTCAGAAACCTAAGGAGTATCCTGACACTACTTCAGAAAGATGTGATATGAGATTCAAGGAATACAAAATCTGTTAATACGATAAGACTGTTTGCTAGAAAAGAGATTATGGTTATATTCAAAATAATTAAATGAATATATAACATCATAAATAAATCTGTATTGGTTACAAATAGTTAATAGTGAAGTCTGTGCCAAACTGTTACCAACACAAACTTCATTGGACATATTTTAAAGTAAATGTACATTTTTCAGATGCCTCTTTAATATTTATTTTAATTAAAGTAGGATAATAAAATTATATTTCCTGTATATTTATCAGTACTCCCACATTCATATAGAATTTGAGGATAATGTGTAGCTGATAACGTGCATCAGCTGGCAAAAGACAGTTTTGGTGTTACCATTTCCAGTTTCACAGATTAGCTGCATAGCCTTTTCTATTTTGTGATCCACCTCCCATGTCAGCCTATATATCTCTTACCTTTAGAAACAGAATTATCACTGTTGCACACCACTATAGAAAAATTTTTCTATAGTGGTGTGCAACAGTGATAATTCTGTTTGTGATTATAACCACTAACACAACTTTATTAATTAAATCTTACCTTTAGGTTTATAACAAACGAGACCAGTACAGGTATATTGGTTTTAATAATGTTGACTCCAGCTATGATAGCTTACGAAATAGATGTTTTTTTATTTAGTTAAAAGGAGCTGGACAGAACTCTCGCTTAGAAGTCTCCTTTTAAATGACAGAATCGTGATGAACATTAAGTATGCTCCAAAATGTTTTAACACAGAAGAATTAATGAAATAAACAAATTTAGGTATTGTGGAGAAATCATATCCCAACAGCTTAGACAAATCGGAGCTCAAAAAATGGAATTAGCTTATCAGTTAACTAAATCGGTTAAAATCAGAATGCCTTTAAGCAAACGAACATTTCTGGCTAAAGAATTAGAAAGAAAAGAAAGGGTAATACTAAGGAAGCTTTAAAAAAAAAATTGGATGTGAAAAGGACAAAAGAAATGATAATAGTTATATCTGGAATCATATTATTTTGGTATTTTTTAATGTCTTTCAGTTTAAGTTAAAGAAGTAGTGGATATTGCATCTTTATCTATCAGCATTATCTAAAGCAAATTAATATACAGGGTGTTCACAAATGGTCGTCCAATATTTTGGTAACGTGTTCCTTACATAATTGCAAGAAAAAGTTCCTGTTAACATAGGTCCAAAAACGTAGTTTTCCATCTGTCCAGCATTTTGTATTTTTTAAGGAAAATTTTATTTCTCGAGAAAGAAGTGAGATATTCTAATGAAATCTGGTACGTGTTACCCCAGTAACATAATCTACAACATGAATTTTTTTGAAATTTTACATTCACAAATTTGGGGTGAGCTGGTTGGTCCTTGTCCTGCCCCTGGATAGCTGCTAGTCAGTGAACCAAACGCCAGCAGTTGCTTTCCTTGAGGAAGCCCCGTAGAATGCCACAAACGCAGAACACTACAAACAGCCCTTTTCAGGGCTCACGACGAGTTTCAACTTCGAAAAGAGAACACCCTGACAGACTAAAGATAATCATATGGGCAAAGAGAGAACAAAGTATAAAATCTATATGGGAAAAATTTAAAATTGACGAAGACCTCATTATGAGGAAAAGAGGAGTTGGCGTACTAAAGAGAGTAGAAATATGGTGCCCCATTTGGGCTTCAGCAAGAGATCTTCACCAAAAACTAACACGGAAAGCAAACAAGAAAGAAGGGCACATCTCCCTAGGACAGTCCTACTACGAAAGAAAGAAGAAGAGAAGTACAAATCCAGTCAAACAAACTTCGCCTCCAAATGCAAGTTCAGTAAAGTCCTTCGAAGAAAAGGTTCTCCTGATGCACTGGAATGCCAGATCATTAAAGAAAAAAACAGAAGAACTCAAGAGGGAAATCACTGAAAAGAATGTAAAGATCATTTGTATACAGGAGTCCTCCAAAAGATACATCCTTTCATCCTAAATTCAAAAACTTCAGCATGTTCAACTTATCACGAGAAGATAACTTTGGAGGTGGACTGGTTACACTTATCCATGATTCCCTGCATGTGGAGGACTGTGCTATGAAGACAAACAACAACATTGAATATATGAAGATGAAAATAAGAGTAACCAAGGATTGTGTTTTTACTTTAATAAACGTGTATATACCTTCCCAAGGCATTCAAGAAAAGGACCTAGATGTGCTTGTTCCAGATAGTCAAAACTTCATGCTGGTGGGCGACTTCAACAGCAAACACCTCAGCTGGAACAATGGGCCGGAAAACAGAAATGGTCCAGTACTCTTCAGGTGGATCCAAACACACAAAGTCATCCTCCTAAACCAAAACAAAAAAGCTACCTAGCAATCTCCCACCACAGGGACATTAAGCACCCTGGACCTGACTGGCATCCCCAGCATTCGAAAGGTCAATAAAAAACGTGCATTGGCGAGGACTTGGGAAGTGACCATTTTCCAGTATTCTGCGAGCTCACATTGACCAGGAAACTGGTGCACAATCCTTCTGTCGTACATAGTAAATACAACATGAAGAAGGCCAACTGGGAAGCATTCATGACCGCAAGTGAAGTACTGGATGAAGACTGTTGCATAGAGACGATTAAAAAAATCCTTCATAATGCTGCCGAAAAAGCAATCCCCAAAAAAAGGCCGTACTGAAGTCCTAAACATATGAACAGTTGGTGGAATGATGAGATTAAAGCCCTCAGGAGAAAACGGCAAAGAGCAAGGAAAAAGTGGAAGGAAAAGCATAACAAAGAATGTCGACAAACATACAACAAATGGAATGCCATCTTAAGGAAAGCAATCCTAACTGCAAAACGTAAATCCTGGAAAGAATTTGTTGGTTCAATCAACATGAACACATCTAGTAGTGAGGTGTGGAAGAAGTTTTGGGCTATTGAAGGGGAGACTGGCAAAAAGATTGAGCAAATCAAGTTGGCATCGGGTGAATGGCTTGAAGAGGATAAGGACAAGGCAGAGGCTTTCACCATGTTCTATAAGGAAAAAGCTGGAAGCAAAACTCCGTGGCCAAAAACACACCCCTGAAGAAATGCAACTCACCGCCAGGTTCAAACTGCTATGGCTATCCGATGACCCGGCTAACAAACCCTTTATGATGACAGAACTAAAAGCGGAAATAGCCAGACTCCGTAGTGCTGGGAGCGGACGGCATTCACAATGAAATGCTTATGCATTGCTCTGCGCAACTGCTCGACAAAATCCTTCAACTCTTCAGTACTATCTGGCATACAGGAAACATCCCCCAAGCATGGAAAACCGCTCTCATCATACCCCTCCCAAAACCAGGAAAAGCAAAAACGGAAATAAGTTCCTATCGCCTGGTCACGCTTACATCGTGCCTAGGAAAACTTCTGGAATGACTAGTGAACACACGTTTGATGTGGAGACTAGAAACCAATAATCTACTAGGAAACACACAGTTTGGTTTCAGAAAGCAAAGGAGCACAAATGATGTGCTGCTGATCTTGACAAACAAAATCTATGAGGGCTTCCAAAGGCAGAAATCAACAATAACAGTCCTACTAGATTTCAAGTCTGCTTTTGACAAAACTCCTCATTCCACCATCCTACTGCAGTGCATGAGGGGGAATAAGGGGCAAAATGTTGAAGTTTTTGGCAAACTTTTTGAAAAATCGTCTGATAAAGACCTCAGTGAATGGGCTGGAGTCGAGCTGCACTAAAGTCGAAAACGGCATAGTTCAGGGTGCTGTAATTAGCCCTACTCTGTTCAATATCGCACTTTATGATAAACAAAGTGCTACCACCTGAAGTACTTTGTGTAATATTCGCGGACGATGTAACGCTCTTTACTACAGACAAAGATCGAGAAAGAGCAAATGAACTGATGCAACTAGCTTTAAATCAAGTTGCCAAGTGGTGTGCAAAATGGTCCTTAAAGATATTATCAACAAAAACAGAATGTGCATTTTTCTCAAGATGCAACATCCATGCAAGCTTCATCCCGCACCTTACAATTGACAACAGGGCCCTGCGACTGAATGAATGCCCCAAATTACTTGGAGTCCACTTGGATAAAAAACTTTGCTGGAAAGATCACGTAGAACATGTCATGGAACAATGCAGCAAATGACTAAATGCTATAAAAACTGTAGCCAGTCGAGAGTGGGGGGCGGACACTGTATCCTTGAGAACATTTTATTTGTCCTTTGTCAGATCCAAAATGACCTACTGCTGTGAGATATGGGGCTCTACCACAGCTACACACATTAACAAGCTACAGCTCATCCAATCAGCAGCTTTAAGAAGTTGCCTTGCCTGCCCCAAGTCTACTCCCATTACAGCTATTGAAATAGAGCTCAGCATTGAATCAATAGACTTGTATATTAAAAAGCAAATATGGAACAAAAATCCCAAAAACCAAACCCTTCCTCCAACCCATCCAATCTACTCGTTGGCAGCCACGACCATTACACAAGCATTCAGTAAAAGAGTGGATCTTCTCTCACGAGACATGCCCAACGAGACCCCAGACCCCATTGCTGCATACTTGGGGGATTACTTGGGGGAACCACCTTGGGGGATGATAGAAGTGGAAGTTAAACTTGACTTACCAATTAAAATGACCAAGGCTGACCACCCAGAAGCTCTTCGAAGGGAAACACTGGAAATGTTCAATACCCAGTATCACAGCTTTGTGAAAATATACACTGATGGATCTGTGGACAGTGGCAAAAGTAAATCAGGAGAAGGATACTATAACCAAAAGACCGGCAAATGCTTCTATGTCCCACCAGATGCAGCATCAAGTATGAATGCCGAGCTATTGGTGTTGGATGCGGCCTTGGTGAGCTGTCTACAGATTGAAGACAGAGAAATATGTATTCTCACAGACAGGCCCAAGTGACTATTACTTCCGCATCAAGGAATTGAGGGCGCTTCTATCGTCTCTAAAGATCAAAGGAAAACACATTGTATTCCAATGGACACCGGCCCATTGCGGGGTGGATGGAAACGAAAAAGCGGACCAGATAGCAAAAGAAGCTGCAAACATGGGACCAGTCAAACACCCCCAATACTCGCTGGCAAGATGCAAGAAAGCTGCGGCTGCTCGGATAAAAAAGGAATGGACAAAGCGCTGGTGCGCAGGAGTGACAGGGAGACAACTATTTCGACTCCAGAAAGAACCTGCAGACCCTTCCTTATACCGCGACGTGGCAAGAGCCACGGCTACTTTTGTAGCAAGGGCCAGAATTGGCCACATTGTCACCGGACATTACCTGCACCGATTCAACTTGAGAGATTCCCCAACCTGTGACAGATGGCAGACGGTGGAGGAAACTCTTGAGCACATTCTGCTCAGTTGCTCCGTACAGAATCCAGCCAGGGAGACCCTGAGGGCCGTGATGGGAGAGAATGGTGGCCTGGACCAGATTCTCAGGAACAAGCGCTTTTGGGCACTCGCTGCTGTGGTATACCATGGACATCGGGCTATCGGGGTCACTTGACCCTGGAAGTCCGCTCCAAGAAGTAAGAAGTAAGTTCATTCACAAATTTCAAAATGGCAGCTGTTTTAATTTTTAAATCATTCATATCTCACAAACTATTAGTTTTATGGAATAATGTTCCATTAGATAAAATCTTAAGCATTATTTCGTGAACAAAATGATACCTTATTTGTTACAATTCGATCTCAAACAACCGAGTTATGATGGAAATTCGGCGTTTTGAGAAACAAAATTTTCCTTAAAAAATAAAAAATGGCGGACAGATGGAAAACTACGTTTTTGGAACTATGTTAACAGGAACTTTTTTCATGTAATTATGTAAGGAACACGTTACCGAAATATTGGACGACCATTTGTGAACACCCTGTATAGTTAACTAATTACTTAAATAATGGTTCATTTACTTATTATGAAATAGATGAGTAGCTGATTGTGTAGTTGTTCATTTCACAGAGTATTTGAGGTATATGCCGAATGCTATTTTTATTTTACTCTTTTTTCTGAATGATGTTGCATTACTTTGATAATGCGACTGTACTTGAAATGAATTCATTAGCTATTCAGAAAAACCAGTATCTCCTTACAAAATGACTATTAACATTATTTATTGCAACTAAGCTTGATGGCTTATACAGTAATGTTTGTATTATACAATTAATAATGACCAGGGAGTCATACTGGTCACCTTCATGTAATCCACAAATTTTTAATTACCTTCATTCTTTTTAATTGGTGCAGAACTTCACTGTTATTGACAACACAAAGCATTTCAGTATTCTCATTTTGAAGAAGCCTACCTTCATGCTTCACTGTGTACCTCTTGACTGTCTCTATGAAGTCCCCACATTTAGATAAAAATTAATAGTGTCATGCACGCCACGCGTGTGCAGGGCCGTCCCTAGGGGTCTAGGCGCCCGGGGCAAGCTTACGTTGGGTGCCCCCCTCCCGCCGTGGTTAAAATCATCCTGACCACAGAGAAGAGAAGTTCTCTTGTCTGTGTCCTGACCATGCCAATCTAGACTGGTTTTTATAAAAATATACTGACTAGTAGTCATGATTGTTAGGTAAATAAGAACAGAAACAATAAAAGATATTTCATAGAACGTGATTGTATTTAATTATTTATAGCTAAAAGTAAAGAAATTGAGTTTTTTATAATTTGTTAATTATTGAGTAGGCCTATATACACAGAAAGGGCTTAAAAGATATAGTATATTGTGTTACGTGTCAAATTGCACTTTAAAACAAAATTACATTCAAAATGGAGATTAAATCAAAGCATTTTAAATTAGTACGAGAACAACATTACGGGTCCGCCTTTGCTAGTATTGCTATATACTTTAAATTGGAATTCTTCTTGCTTTCATTTTTGCAAAATTGGCAATAATGTCATCCATGTTGAGTTGTTTGGTGACTTCATTCTCGATGGCAAGTATTGCGAGCGAGGATAATCTTTCTTGCATCATTGATGAGCACAAGTAAGTTTTTATTAGTTTTAATTTGCTGAAGCTACGCTCACAGGTTGCCACTGAAACTGGAATAGTGAGGAGAATACGGAGGGAAATCCACAGGTTAGTGAATAGGTCTCTTCGATCAGTTTTCTTTATAATTCTTAAGGGTTCCAGCGGAGATATTTGCTTTTCATTTAGGGTTTCATTTGTCAGAGCGTTTACATGTGAAAGTTCATTGTAAAGGTCCTTGCCATTTATGTCAGAAACGTTATTTACAGTAAGGTGATCTTGCAAGCTGATGCAAAGTTCTTCAAGTTCTTTCTTTTCTGGCAAATGCTTCAAATCAAATAAAAATCCCCATTTTGATTTGTGGATAGAAAACTTATCCATCCTATCTTTTAAAGACGTCAACATTGTGTCTACCAGTGGCAAAAAAACATCTCTTTTAAACATATCCTCAGGGGTTGGGTTGTATTCATTTTTACTTTCATAAGAAAACATGTTTTTCTTCATCCTTGGTCGTTTTGTCTGAAATGTAGAATCAATGTCAAGGTCTTTGGCTATTTCTTTTGCTTTTGCTATAGAATCATTCAATCCACTTTCTCGGAACTGCTTTACAAAATCCGTGCAAGCCTTTAACTGGTTTGTGGCCAAGCAATGTCAGCACTTTTGTTCTGGAGTGTTTTGCTCACAATGTTTATTTGAAACAGTAAATCGTGCCATATGACTAAGCACACCAGAAAAGAAAAGTCTTCCATGTGAATTTGCAAAGACTTTCCTTCTGATGATATTGTAGCGTCATTTGAGTCTTCACTTAGCTGTTCTAGTGATTTTATAACACTGCCATACTGGTAAAGAACGGCAGAGACAGACTTAATCCGTGCTTCCCATCTGGTTTCACATACTTGCTTCAGCGTGAAGCCTTGAACATGCTCGCTTACTATACAGCAACGCTTTGGGGATCCTGCAAATATTGTGTATATACGTTGCAAAACACCGAATAGTAGTGTAGATTTTACCGATGTCTTTGCCCCATCAGAGACAACTAAGTTGAGACTATGACAGCCGCAAGGCGTATAGAAGGCTAACGGGTAGTTTGACAATATCCTAGCTTGAACACCTTTTTGTATTCCAGCCATGTTGGCCTCATTATCGTACCCTTGTCCTCGGCAGTTTTTGAGATCAAGTCCACAAGATTCAATTTCTTGATTCAAAAGATTTGAGAGAGCTTCACCTGTCGACTCTTCAGCAACAGTATAACCTATGAAGCTTTCTTGGACGACTATTTCACCATTAGTTTCATTTTCTTCATGAACATAACGAATTGTTAGTGACGTTTGTTCCTTGTGACTGACATCTGGCGTACAATCCATGATCACAGAAAAGTATTTTGCAGAATGTATTTTTTTGATGATGTCTTCCTTGACATGCTGAGCAAGTAGGTTAATAATTTCATTTTGGATTTTAACGCTTGATATTTGGACCCGCTGTTCTTTAGCTTCGATCTGTCGTAACTGTTCTTTCATTGTCGGGTCAAACTGCCCCAGCAACTGGATGAGGCCAAGAAAATTACCATTATTCTTTGTGAAAAGCTTTGTTGAAGATCCTCTAAAAGCTATATTATTTTCGGCCAGAAACATTATTACTGATATAACCCGTTTTAAAATACTTTTCCATCTTTCTGTTTCAACATTTATTTGGTCTATTAGCTGTTGATCAATAGCTTTATCTCCCTTCAACCTTTTCTCGGCATCAATCCACTTTTGAGTGTTAAGAAAATGTCCAGGTGATGTCTCGTGTGATTTTGCTCGTTCACAAAATTTTCTCCATTTGTTAAATCCCTCTTTCTTTCCAAAAAAAGATTGAATGGAAGGTTCAAATAAACAACAAGGCAAGCAGAAAGCTGCGTCTGCCGTTCGAGAGTACACAAGCCACCTATGTTTAATTCTTTCACCATTTTCTGCAATTCTGTATTGAAAATCATTGGAAAAATGGCGTTTATCAATCCGTGGGTACTCTTTATCATTTGCCAAAAAAGGTATTGGCTCCATCATTGCAATAATGTCTCTTTCTCTCACTGATAGGTGCTCAGGCCAAGTTGATGGGTCATTGGATAATTGACGTTCAGAACTACTAGTAATAGATTCAGATTCACAATCAGTGAGAACATCGTCTACCTCAAAAGTATAGGTAGTTTCATGGTTAGCTGTCAGTGGATTATCTTGAGTGTCTTGTTTGTTTGTACTGAAATTTTTGGAATGGTGAGATTCTACATTATTAGTTGAATTACAATGCAGTTCGTCATTTGGCAGAGCTACAGATGAAGACGAGGTGGGCATAAAAAAACTTGTTAATTTAGGAACTTTACTAAGCAGTACTTCATGAGCTCCTTCAGCTTCCCTTCCCATTTTCTGCCTTTGAGCCCCTGATTGCTTTGAGGACATTTTTCTTATAATCTTGGGATATAGTGTTCAACCAAAATTCAGTCAAAAGTGTAAGATCTTCATTTTATTTTAATAACTGGAAAAGAAAAAAATGGTACAATCCTCATTGAATAGGTTAAGGACTTTCATAGGTGGCAGTACAAAAAATAATTAGGCCTAACATAATAATTTTCAGTTAAAAAAAACAGAGTTAATTCTTATTTATAGTTAAACAATGATACAATTTCCAAAATGAGCTCTCAACCCAAAAGAGCGCTTTATTATGCAAAAAAGATTTAACCTTCTACTTAATACTTTTGAAAAGTATTAAATCTACGTTTAATTCTTTTTTACAATTATTGTATCGATCGATGTGCACTTTTTTAATCATTACTTTATCAGAGCGCACTTTAAAAATGATTAATTGCATGTTTAGATCAATTAATTGCATGTTTAGATCAATAATTTTTAAAATACTCGATTAAAAAGAGAATATTGAGCGTTCACTATTATTTCACCTGCATCTCGCACATTAAAATTATTATATAAATACACATTATATTATGTACACACACGAACACAAAAACAATATACACTACACGCTCGTTTTTATAACATACACTATATACACGAAATTTTACTAAAACCTATAGTGTAGAGTGATGATCATCTAATATAAGACGACAGTAAAGAAAGCATTTCTTAGAAATATATAATAATATAAAAATAAAAAATGTAGGCTAATGTAATAACTGGAAACTCATTGGTTTCCTTCTGTTTATTTACTAGGACATATTTTTATTCTAGAAATGCTTAGGAATATACAATAGTCAATAATCATAATTATAATAATGAGAAAAATATTTAGTAGGCCTAAATGTATCACGTAGGCCTAACTTACCTTTCTAGGTTATGTATACACACTATAAACATCCACATTATACACACTATAAACATTAATATTCACTATAATACACTAACAAAATACAAAGTAATAAACAATATTTATACAAACTGGATAGAATAAATAAATTTTATAAACTTCAAAACACGAAAGATTTACTGAAAATTTGACGTAAACAACATCGAGTACTGTCAGCTGTCAACCTACCAAAATTTCACAAAGAAAACAGTGTAAAATCGGCCACGGGGCGTGAATAGACGAAGCGTCGTGCAAACGTAGTGGGGACCGCGGCGGGCAGCAGAGATTAACATTCGATTCTAGTAATTGGAAGCGTTTGGTACTGGTACTATTACAAGCCAGTATATTATACGGCATAACGACGATATATGCGAAATACAAATTTCTCCGACTCGTGGCACCCCCCTGACGCGGCGCCCGGGGCAGCTTGCCCCACCTGCCCCCCCTAGGGACGGCCCTGCGCGCGTGCGCGCGCACACACACACACACACACACACACACACACACACACACACACACACACACACACACACACACACACACACACACACACACATCCCATGGTGCATTAAATATGCTGCAGAGTACCAATACCTAGTTTGGAAATGTTTGAATGAGTTTCAATTACTCTTCTTTTATATAGCATAATGATGTAAAATTCTGTTCTTCATATAAAATATACAGTCCTTTTTTTAACCTAGCATGCATGTTCAAAATATATTCAGAAATCTCTGTTATCTTTCTTGCATTTGTGTATATCATATTTCAATATTTTGTTCAGTGGGATGTATTACTTGTTTTCAAACTTTTCTAACAACTGGTCTTTTCTAAAAAGTTATTCTCCTCCTCAGGGGCCTAGCCAGAATTTCCTTTCACTTGCTGAAAGTTTAATACCATGTGCTGAAAATATTTACAGACACATTATCATTAAAGAGAAGTTTTAAAAAACTCATACAAAACATTAACACTCAGCAGAAGCTGAGAAAATTTGTACCAGTTTCTTGGTGCTGTTTATTTTATTTATATCACTCAAAAGATGTAATATTTATTGTTTCATGACTTACTTAAATAATATTTTTTGTTACTACCCACATTTACCTTTTTGATTACAACAAAATAAAATGCTGTAATCATTTACGAGTTCGTTTTCTTGTAATATTTGCAGTTTTATTCACACTCCCGTTCCCATTTGTAGTGTAGCAAAAAAATAGAGATTGAAAAACCAGGCACAACAACTGGCACTTCTGTATAAGGTTATAAGGTGTATAAGGTAACTGGTACTGCTTAATATAGAAACTTTTCAAATTTCTGTGGAATAAATTATCGCACTAAGTATATTGATGAGTTGGATACATTGTGTGCTTAATAAACATTTTAAGATTTTCTCTTTCCTACTTGCTAAGAGGACAAGTTTAGGATAAACATATGAATTATATGAATTATCCCTCAACCAGCAGCAGCTAGCCATGTTTATATGAAGCGATTTCGTACAATTGCAAGGCAATGGAGAAATACTGGAATTAAGTATTTGATTATATAAATATTGACTGTAGAGAACTGCAGTTAAAAATGTTTGTACTTAATAATTAGCCTAATTATTTTATGTATATAAGACTATGTATTTACCACCTTTTTTTTAGTTTTTTTATTTCCATTTTCTTTTTAACCCCCACACCCTCTCTTTGCCATTGCTCCTCTTTACGTTAGTATATTTTATATGGTATATTTTCTATAGTATATTTTCTAGTCTTAGGATTAGTCTAAGACTAAACAGTCATTTTGGTGATAATCAGAACTGTGAAGCACTAGAATATGTTGAAGCTCCACTTAGGAGGAATATATTGTTGTAGCATATCTAAGATGCATACTGTTATATGGATGATGACCTTAGTACAGTGGAATTATTAAATACAAGATAAGGCAACACAGTCGCAAATTGGTTTATTTGTCTGCCAAATGTCTATTATGCACATATTGAATATAAAAATACCTTCACTAAGTCAGTGTCAATATACTAGATCATGTTTATTAACACTTAGTGTTGTTTGTGACAACACTCATACTAATGATGCACTGTAACTGCTATGACAATAACTGACAGGCTATCCTTGGTACTCTCTATATTACTTAGATCCAGCCAAGATCACTGTAATGTTAGCTGAGATTTGAAAGGACCAAACAGTGGGGGATTAGCAACTCTTGGGCCCCTGGGCCCTATTTTCTCAGCGGCCCCCCTTCCCCACCCTGCCACCCGCTCACCATAAATGATAAACTACAACCATTACAAAACAGGCCTCATTCAAGAAAATGGAGATATCTGTGATAAGATTTAAATCTTCTATGGGCTAATATCCACCCTAATCCTAAATAATCATTATTCGTTAATATTTGCTTTGAGGCATTTTTACAACTTAAAAACTTTTTTACAGCAATTTTTGGGACAGAAAAGATAACCGCTATTTTTTTAAGAATATTTATTTCCCAATAAAACAAAACACAACTCAATTTCATTCATATATAAACGATCACATAGAAAATCAAAAACACATTGCAAAAGTTAATATAAATATAAACAAACAAAAATATTAAATTAGTAACCTTCTGAAGTTTTATATACTGACTGAACACAATCTATTTAATAAACAAACTACAAAACGAGCTTTCATTGCAGAAAACTCTTTTATAATAGTCCTATCACAGACGCTCTAGGACTATCAACCTGATATTAGTCACTGCCTTGCACTGTTAATTAATTATTGGTGGAAGTAAACTGCGTGTTTGACTTAGAGTTTTTCTCATTAGAAAAAAAATTGGCCCTGCGGCCCCCTTAAGCCTGCGGCCCCTGGGCCCTGGCTCATCGGGCCCAATTGGTAATCTGCCACTGGGACCAGATGTTGCTTCATAAATATGAATGGTGCAGACATCTGTTTATTTCATAACATTCTGGACTGCACTCTTATTTATAGTTGTTCACCATTTAATAAAGATAATGTGGTTTATATAATGTCCTTTACATCTTAAACATACTTTTACTGTAATATAGATTCTTTGAATAAAGGTGTGGGTTTAAAGTTGTGTTTTGGTTTGAACCATGTAAACAAAAGCATAAAAGTTAGGAGTTTGCAGATTTATATGTTTATTATTATTATTATTATTTGTTCATAGATAATATAATAATAATCTATAAGAAGTCTGGTGAAGAAGAAGATTATCTTGCCTTCTTCTACCTGAGAAGATAAGTGTAAAAAAGAGATCAAATTATCAAACCAAATTCAAGTAAATGATTTTAAATACAAATCTTAGAACATGGAAGTCATGCGTGGTTCTCCATGCCGATATTTTGCTATCTTATTTGCCAGTTATCCAAACTTTTCACACAATTCTTTTTCAATAGTTAACATTCCTACAGTGTTGTATATTCTGTAGGCCACGGACATTCTTAAATAGTTTTTATAAGTTAGGTTCAAACACTTGTTCCACCTGTTGATACTATAATATGTAACTTCAGGAAAATTCTCAAATCTATACACAGATTAGGAAATAAAAACACAAGTTATTTTTATAATGTAGGTCACCTTTTTTAAAGTCTGTATGCTTGACAGTGAAAATTGGCATTAGTAGTCGTCTGTAGTTTGTTGTTTTGATTTCGTAGGGTCACCAAAAGACACTTGTCCTAACAGACAGATGTAAAGCATACTTTGGTCAAGGCCACAGATGCAAAAATTATTCATCTTAAAGCTCCTCTTAGAGCTCATACCCTTTTATCTAGAAAAAATACCATTTTATTGTTTGGCTAACATTAGTTGAAGCTAATAAAATTTTTGTCTGTAGATGTAGAGTAATTTTGGAACATGGAAATAAAAAGAGTGCAATTTTGTTCGGGGCAGCCAAACATCTGTAGCACATAAACAGCTAATAATGCAAAACTGATGCTGTCTAAAGAAGTTCTACAGTGATTACAGTGATTTCCTTTTAATAAAATTATTTAGTGTTTATGTGTTTGTTTTAATGTTTATTTATATTGTACCTTTTTCAGTTTATTGAAAACTGGTATATAGGCATGTAGGCCTACAGCAATTAGTATTAGTGGTAAAGAAGAATTCTATTGTGTTCTCATATTTAGATTAATTTGAGCAGTGTTATCTACAGACACAAATAATATATAAATATAATAATTACAACATGTAAAAAGTACAGTATTGTGCGAATTAATGTGAACACATCATAATTATCACAATTTTACTTTTTTTTCACAGTTGGCAACACTTTTATGTCAAAGTAGCGGCCATTTTGTTTTACTGTTCTGACAATCAGTGAGTAATGAGACATAGCAAGCTACAGACGCGTTGCATTTCGTTTTTTTTTTTTAGAATTATTGTGTTTTTGCTGAAGTAAGTTGAACTAAGGCTTTATTTGCTTTTTATTTTTGAAGATGGATATTACTCCCAAAAAGCGCACTAAAATTGTTACTTTGAGTGAACACACATCAATGACTCAAAGAGATATTGCCAAGGAGTGTGGTGTGAGTTTAGGAGCTGTCAACAAGATTTTGAAGCAAAAAAGGACACTGGGACAATTGAAGTGAACAGAAAAGGGAAATGTGGAAGGAAAAGAAAGACAACAGCAAGGGATGAAGATTTTTTAATAAGGGAAAGTAAATTATACCCTAGGAAAACCAGCCAAGAACTTCAGCAAGACTTAGCACACGATGGAGTTATTGTTCATGATCCACCGTATGAAAACGACTTATAGAAGGAGGAAGAAAAACAGTCAGACCTCAAAAAAAACAGTTATTGACTGCTGCCATGATGACAAAACGATATGATTGGGGAAAAAAATATGTGAGCTGGACTGTTGAAGATTGGAGAAAGTGTTGTTCTCAGATGAGAGCCATTTTTTGGTACAAGGACAGCGAACTTGTTTCGTTAGAAAAAGTGACAAAGAAAAACTTACGACAGCTCATATTGATCAAACAGTTAAACATCCGTTAAAGAAGATGTTCTGGGGCTGCTTTTCTTATAAAGGTACCGGATGCCTTGTGCCGATCGAAGGCATGATGAACTCGCAAAAATACAGAGACTTGCTAGAACACAGATTGGAAGCTGAACTAAGAAAAGTTGATGCCAACGGTCAAGCAGTTTTTCAACAAGATTCGGCTCCATGTCACGTGTCCAAGATAATGATGAAATTTTTCAAGGACAAAAAGATATCATGCCTTGAATGGCCAGGAAACTCACCGGACCTTAATCCGATTGAAAATCTGTGGGCTATTGTAAAAGCTAGACTTCGTAAAATAGATTGCACAACAAAAACAAAACTGATTGAGGCTGTAATCCACACATGGTTTCGAGACAAGCAAATATCAGAAAACTATAAAAAACTTGTTGATTCTATGCCAAAACGTGTTGAAGAAGTTATAAAAGCCAAGGGAGGACATATTTCCTATTAAAACAATTTAAATTGTATTCTTTTCTCTTTTTTCTTCGTCTATAACTAATAAATGTTGTTTTTTTTCAAATTATCACTTGTGTTCACATTAATTCGCACAGTACTGTAGTGCTGTCGATCAATCAAAATATTTAATTGGTTAATCAAAAAGGTTTAATCGATTAATCGAGTTTGGGTACTAAAAAATTATCATTCTAATGGCTTACAAATTTAATTTTAATAGATGTATCTAATTGTTACTTTTTTTTTTAAGTAACTTATAAAATCAGTATATTAGCATGGATTACATTCAGATAATAATAATATGATAATTATAATATGTATGAACAGATTTAATAATATAAACTGTTATCAGGAGACTAAGTGACAAATATGAATTTGAAGGTAAGGATATGGTATAATTCTTGGATTTCGTTGTCCATGACGTGTCCGTTACTTAACTAAATATCACTATTACTTTAACGACTCGGAACATTAGGTTTTTTATAAGTAAAAGCAAAAAGTTTTACCTTACAGCCTTAACCGGTTTTCTCCTTTAAAAGGCTTCTTCAGAGGCTGCCGCAGGTAGCGCTATCCGTCTTGTTGTGGGTGACGAAATCGAATTTCGAAAGATCGATGCTGTGTGTGTGGGTGAGATATGTTCGAATAATGCGTGCGATTTGAATTGTGTCTGTTCGTTTAGGATGTCGTTTTTATTTGTTTTTGTGTGTTTGTATATTTCCAATTGTTCTAGAGTGTCTAGTTTTCGGCCTTTTGTGTGTACGTGTAGAATGTTCATGTTAGCCACATAATGCCACATTAGCTTCCTTTGACATTAAAAACCTGTACACAAACATCCCCATCTCTGAAACAATCACCATCCTACAAAACAAACTCAAACAGAACAACACACCAGACGAACTTATCAACGAAATAACAGAAACTCTGAACATTATCACATAACATTAACACATAACATACGTTACAAACATAACAACCAAACACTAACAAAGCTCATAGTTGACACTGAAACAAATATACAAAACACAGCACCAGAACATCAAGACACACTAAGACATAATATAAACAATATAATAGGAGCACATAAGACACCAGACAACAACAACCACAACTCAGAAATACACACAGCCATCAAACTGAGGGAAAAGGCACACAAACACAACATCACATTTGTGAAAGCAGACAAAGGCAACACGACTGTAATCATACCCACAGACAACCTACACAAAAAAGTACAAAACTTCATGGAACAGTTAACAACATCACAGAACTAAAACACGACCTCACCGACAGATACCAAAACGCAGTAAAACTACTAGTCAACAAAGCCAAACACATAAAGACACATAAACAAAAGCCCTACATGAAACAAATCCAACCATCAGCCCCTACCCTCCAAGCGCTTCCCAAAATCCATAAAGAAGACATTCCGATCCGCCCCATTATCAACTACCGTAATGCCCCTGCACACAAACTCGCAAAATATCTAGACAAAATTATCAGACAACACACACAACTAGACAAAACATTGCAGTAAAAAACAACACAGACATAGTAACAAAAATAAAAGACACACATCCCCCATAATGCCACATTAGCCTCCTTTGACATTAAAAACCTGTACACAAACATCCCCATGTCTGAAACAATCACCATCCTACAAAACAAACTCAAACAGAACAACACACCAGACGAACTTATCAACGAAATAACAGAAACTCTGAACATTATCACAAAACAAAACTACTTTACTTATAAGAATAAATACTACACACAGAACGATGGCTTACCCATGGGCTCCCCCATATCCAGCATTCTAGCAGAAGTCTTCCTCCAACACTTAGAAAAAACAAAAATACTCACAAACAATGACAGACACTCACATAAAATCCTATATTGGCACAGATACGTTGATGACATTCTAATACTATACAGGGGAAACAAAAGACAATGTGAACAGTTACTAACGCACATAAACAAAATACATAAAAACATAACCTTTACTGCCGAATACGAACACAACAATACCATAAACTTCTTAGACCTCTCCATCACAAAACTAGAACACAGGCACAAATTCAGTATATACAGAAAACCAACTACAACTGACACACTAATACACAACACCTCCAATCACCCAATACAACACAAACTAGCTGCCTTCAGAACCATGATACATAGACTTAACAACATTCCCTTAGATGAAAAAGACTACAAAGACGAACTAAACACGATAAAATATCTAGAAGAATCTAATGGATATGACAGAACAATAGTCAGTAAACTCCTACACAAAACACAAAACAAACAACAGACAAAGACAGAAAACAACAAATTCATAACACTAACATACATCAACAAACAAACTGAAAAAATAGCCCACAAATTCAAAAAAGCAGGATACAGAATCGCTTACAAAACTACTAACAAAACAGAACACAAGTAGTATAAAAGTGAGCGTACGAAAACACTTCCGGGTTCCGAACGAAAACACTACCGGGTTCCAGTTCATGACGTCATAGAGGCACTGGCAGCTGGTGTCCGAGCTGTCCATGTGACGTCACTGTTTTGTGTATGTGTGACTGAAACACTTCCGTGTTCCAGTTCATGACGTCACACAGAGGCCCAAGTCGCTGGCGTCCGCATGGCTAAAACCTGTTTCAAGACGTCACGGAGGCCGTGGTTTCTGCATGTCCAAAATTTGGTAGCCGAAAACAATGTGTAGCGGATGGGGGTACCTGGAATTCGGCGGTTGCCCGGACGCACAGAGGCGATGTCATCGGGTACCGTTACTCGAAATCTTGGTGGTATCGGGTACCGTTACCCGAAATGTTTAAATCAACGGATGGGGGTACCCGAAAGGTGGGTACGCCCTAACCGGGTTCCAGTTCATGACATCACACAGAGGCCCTGGCAGCTGGTGTCCGAATGTTAAAACACTTCCGCGTTCTGGTTTATTTTGATGTAACAAAATAATCGTTCTCTCTCGAAATTTTTAATGTCAGAATTTTGGTACCCTAAATGATTAAAACAACGGATGGGGGTACCCGAAATTTGTGGGTACGCCCACATGACGCATGTATAAAACACTGGTTATGACGAAACAGGAGGCTGGGTGGATATGATAGCTGGTTCGACGACGACGTAGAGGGCGTGATGTCTGAAATGTTTAAATCAACGGATGGGGGTACCCGAAATTTTTGGTGTCTGAAATTTAGTACCCGAAATGTTTAAATCAACGGATGGGGTTACCCGAAATTTTTGGTGTCCGAAATTTTAACACCGAAATGTACGACCACATGACGCATGTGTTCGACTGTAACAATGGTATGTCATTGGATATTAATTTTTTACATAAAAATAAATTATGGCCCCTCCGGGATTTGAACCCGGGACCTCCGGTACACCAAACCGGCGTGCATCCACTACACCAAGGGGCCGTTATCGCTTAACTGTAATTATTTCTGTACTTGTACTTCTCGTCTCTTACTTGTAACCATGAGGTGGACGAGTGATATCTACTGTCGTCCTATGTGTAAAATCATAAAAGCACAATATAAGTTTATTTATTATTAAATAAATAAACATTTCGTTATACTTTTATTTTTTTACCTCTCATCCTCTTCCTAGCAGCCTGAGGGAGGCGAATGAGAGCCTGCTACGCTTTTTTAACGTGGTTTCCCCAACTTTACAGATTCGTAAAGCAGGCCTACTCCACGTTATCTATCGCTGTACTATTGACTAGTACAGTGGTAGATAATAATAAAGATACACTATGCAATGCTAAGCCAATGTGTAAAAGCAGTACATATTTTTTTATTTACTTTTTTTTATTTATTTAATCGGGTGAATATGTTGTTCATACATGATGCGTATTCACATTTGCTGTACCGTAATGAGTAATTTTCACACCCATACTGGTTCTTGGCGAGTTTACAGGTATATCTACCGTGCCAGCGACCCGTCTCGAACTACCAGGACTACGTTTATGAGTATTTCTACCGCGACAGTGACGTAGTCAAGGTTAGCACACACGCACACACTACGGTACCTAATTCTACGTTTATGGAGATTTCTGCCACGTAGCATTCACACCAACACCATGATGAAAACATGTTCACAACCGACTATATTTTATATCGTTGCCGCAACCATTCGGCATAAAACAAAGCTTTGCGCAATGCACAGTGTAAAGGGGGAGTGGTAACGGGTTGACGATGAGGAACAGGACATTGTATGATGGGTACAAAGGATCTAGGAACTACAGGTGCTTGAATATCGTTTAAGTAAATCACCTCACCATGGTGATACAACTGTCGTAAGAAATTTGCCTTCTCAAACCCTTTTGTATAGACAACAGGATAATCTGAAAAAATGTCTGCAACGATGCGTACCATATTCTTGTACGGTACATTACCATCGTTCCATCGTATCCTGTGATAATGTGTTTCCAACCAGTCATTGATTTTTCGGAATTTCTGGTGCAGTCGTGCACTTTCGTATGGTGGAGCGAACAACACGATAACAAAACGTCCGGTTGTTATGTCAACTGTAACGAACTCTTTGATTACATATTCATTTTTGTCACCGCGAAACGCTTCAAACTCGGCAATAACCGTCCTATTCAAGTTCATTTTTCCGAGTGACACATGTCCGCATCGAGTACGTTAATTTTTTGAAATTCCCCCTCTACTTTTCCTTCCAACACCAGTTCATCGTAAAGACGATCAAATGTTAGCTGTTGGTCGTGACGCCTGCTTTCCAATCGAAAAAACGAGGGGAAAAAGAAGGATGGTGGTACATAACACCCCTTGGCTACTACTTGATTAATGTACGATTTGAAGTGATCTTGATTATAAAACAAGCGAATAAGATATTTCTTTAGTACGGTTAATAAATAACCAAAACGCATCCACTCGGGTTCTGTGAAAACAAATGTTTCGTTCTTACTACCGTTAATCCGAACAAACGTTTTCCCAAAGTGATGACTGATCATCACACTCTTTTTATTTTCACGGTTTTCACCTTCTTCGTACAATAACATACTGGATAGTAACTGTTCACGAAAGATCATCAAGTAATTCCACTCAGAAAAATCAAGTAATATACGTTTCTTTTTCCCGTTTGTAAACAAAACACCCGGTTCATAGTTGAGTTCTTTATACAGTCCGACGGTAACGAACTTAGGTACGAGTTGATCGGATATGCAAGAGACAAGTAAACGTTATACTCACAATGGCTGCTGCTGCTGCTGCTGTCACAGTCACCTTCCATCGTTGAAATGGACTGAGGTTGTTGTAAGGTAGAGATCGCTAATACCTATCTTTATAAACTAGTGGAGGGGAGAACAAGTTTTTTTATGACAAACGATGAACAGTATTCGACAACGCTGTGTACTGTACTATCCTATCGTGTATAATCAAAGCGTAAGCGGTGGTTTTATCTGGGAAATTTTTAGTGGATTCAAATTCTAAACGCACATCAACGGCAGACGACTTGATTGGTTCTTCTTGTCTGGAACAATCGATGACAAACAACGGTGCTTTCGTTATAAATTCATTAGGTGTCAAAAGAGGCGTTCTGTTGCGACGGTCGTAGTATGATGTTTGGAAACGTGTATACATGTCGTAGAACAGGGCGTAACGTTTTTTATCGATATCCCGGTTCAGGTTATCGTACGGAGAGTATTTATCGTTCAGAAAAAGCTTGACATTCGTTAAATTGCAGTGATCAAATTCCGACGCGTTTTTCGCTATATTGTTCTTCCTATCCGTCTGAAATATTAATATTACATACCGAGGTTTTTCCAACTGTGACGATGTCTTCAAGGTCCACGAATGTCGATTTGTCGTCGGTAGAACGGGATACTCGTGCAATTCCCAACTGCGGAACGGCATCACTAGTTCATGATCCTCCTCGATGTGCTCCAATAGCGGTATTCAGTACTTGTTTGACACGCGCACATAGGGCATCTTCCAGTGTACTTTGTTTATTACGAGATTACCGTTTGCAGTTGCACCCGATTCTTTTAGCACCATTGCGTTCTGATCGGTAGAAGTACGCAACAAAATCAATTCTTGCTTAACGTTCAGCATGATGTGTGTATAGTCTTCGTTGAAACCGAGTAGCATTTTCAACGGAAGACAAAACGTAAAATCACCGGTACTTTCGTGTACTGTCAACGACTCGTCGGTTGTCGTCACCCATCCTGCATTGATTAGATGCTTTCTTTCATGCTCATTGCTCGATAGTAACAATTTCACAGTGCTCGTAATTCCAACGTTTTTCGTACGATCCACTTCCACACCGCACACTTCGTAACGGATCTCCTCAAACAAGAAAGCCATTGCATTGTTGATTAATTTCACGTTCAACGCTGTGTCGGTAGCGTTAACCTTGGTCAATGTTCCTTCGATGTACAGAAAACTCTCCGCCGGTAAAGTGAAAACATCCTGTTGTTGGATGGGGATACGTATTTCATCGTTGTTACCGTATCGGGTGGAAGCATACGGTGCGTGCGTACGATATTCGAACTCAACGATTCTGTTATCGAAAGCCGCTCCTCGTTCGATAGCTAGAATTTCACCCGACATTATTTTAATCGTATAATTTGAATCCAAGTGAAAGTAAGAAACGCTTGTTCCTTGATGTCAATCGCTTCAACGTTGAACACCAACTACCATGTTTCTTTCGTACACACTCCCTTTTTACAGGTGACGTTTGTCCGAAATACAATCCATATTTTCAGATGCAGTCGTATCGTGATAACTTCACCGCGAAAATCGACTAAATCCCCGTCCTGATCAACGAGAGACGTTGTCAACGCGTTGTACGTTTACCGGTAAGTATATTACGTTTGTCGGTGATTCAACTATTTTGAAACCTGGTGCCACGGTCGGATAAAACGAATGCAACGTGTGCTGGTCCTGGCCGTCCTTGTCCGCACCCTGTACGATATTACTCCGTACGTGAACGGTGTTAACTTTGATTATGTCGACGGGTACGTTCGACTCGTGTGTTTTATACGCTTCCAGCTGTTGATTCTCCTTGAATCCTAACATACTTGCAATGGTATTCGGTGTATGCGAAAAGTCGATGACATGCTTACAGTAAATTTCACACTTTAATGTGTTGTTGTTTGGACGTAAACTGATTGTTCTCTCGCCTAACTGTTTCTGGAGATACGTTTCGATATCACTGATTTCGTAGGTGCCGGTAGGCAACTTGATGACGGACCACTGATCCTTGGAAATTTTTACTGGAAATTCATTATTTTTTCCTTCAGTAACGTTTGGTATTGAATTATACGATGTAAAATCCAATAGTCCAACGTACCATTCACCGTATAACTCGAGAGGTGGGAAAAAGTTACACACGAGATTCGCAGCGTCGGTACCCGTCACGGTGACCGTTAGCGACGACATGCTGAAGTTTACTGATCAGAAGACGATAAAAAGTCGAAACATAAATGACCGCAGATGACCGTGTTAGGAGGTTGCTTTCGTTCATAGTTGTAACGAACGTCGGCTGTATCACCAAAATATTGCATCAGCTCGAGAGGTGGACGTAAATTACCGAACCCGTCAAAATAGTGTACTCGATTTCCACGCTTCTTGTAACATACCCAGTGGGTTCCCGGTCCGCTCTCGTCGTCCAAATTCACGATGACGCTTTCGTTCTTCCACGGCGCTGTATCCGGTAATGCGTTACGCATGTAAACACCTCTAAAATACGGTATGTTTAGCTTTTTTGCGTATACACGTAATTCATCTTCGGACAACGGGCGGAGCGGTATGTGAATTAGTTTTTTCGGTACGGACGTAGATACAATCCGGACGCAGTTCTCTTCTTTTTCCTAGCGGTTCGGACAGTTCTCTTCCTCCTCTTTTTCATCCCACCACCAGCACCACGACCACGACTACTCACATTCTTTTTATTTTTACGACGTCGACCGCTTCCTATTGCTGATTTTGCTTTCATGGCCGCTGCAACTGCTGTCGCATAAGCTCGTTCGCTGATACCCGAATCCAAAGCCTTTACCCGTCCCCACGCTTTTTCCGCGAGTTTACGATCTGCAATACGTCTACTTTCGTTGTCTTTGTATTGAGCGTAAGCGATGTCGTGTTCGCGACAGGCTTCGTCTAGTTGATTGATTCCACGATCACCACGCGCTAATCTTTCTTCGAGTTTCGTGCCCGGTCCACAGAATCTGTAACCCGGCAGATGTAATTCGACAGGTAGTGCGTCCACCGCTCGATTGATAACTGACGAAACAACGGACGGTACAACGTTTTTAAGCACGTTTCCGACGCCCCACCCCTTTTTCCTCTTAACGTTGTTGTACATCGTAAACCGATCTCCAGTCTTTCTCTTCTGTGTTTTTATCGTATTCATCTATTAACCTTTTTATTTCCTTCGTGTCGAGTGTCCACTCGTCTTCTGAACTACGTGGCTTAGACAATTTCAATAAGTAGTAATCCAGTTGATACTGAAATGTTTTAACGACTTTATACATCTCGCTCTTTACGTATCGTCTCACGTCATTTAATTGTTGTAAGTTAACAGCATCGCTCTCCGCAAAACCATCCGCTACGTCTGTTATTCTCTTTTCCGCTGATTTGAAAACACCATCTTCGCCCAAGCTAACGGTGTTCTGCAACATGTATTTTACGTTAACCGCGTCATCTGCAAAAATCGGTGAACTCACTCCCGACAACCAGCTCTGCCCAAACAAATAGCTGTTCGATACTTTTTTAATGACGTTCGAGTCTACGTAGTTTTTGTTGACCGCATCGGTCGCTTGTTCCGGACTTCGAACGTTGATTACCCATCGATCTCGTGCATCGATGACCTCACCTCTCTCTTGACTCGAGTGTTGTATACAGTTGTTATCAACGTAATATTTGTTGACTACGTCTTTAACGTCTACAGGAGTATCAACATTTTTCAATCTACACCCTTTAACGTCCACGCTTTTACGTTCATCATCGAGTAGCAGACAATGTGTTTGCATATAAGTCAGGGATACAGCATCCTTTGCTGCATCCGGTTCGTTCAGATTGCGGATCTTTTTGTTTTCAACATCTATATGCCCATCATTCGTAATCTTAAATCCTACAGTATCGCGTAATTGTCTTTTTGTTTCTCGTCGCACGCTCACGGCGCTTTGATGTCTCCCGAACTTGTCCACAACCATTGTACGACTGCACGCTACAAATGATGTTCTAACCGTTTTAAGTAACGACACTGTGGTGACTATCGCGTGTGTAACACAATCGGATCGTCACCCTCTTTCCAACGAAAGATTTCTATACCGCAAAATGAACATCGAACCCTGTCAATTTCATTTGTGTAATGAAAGCCTGCGGCAACCATAGCGGTTGGACTGATGAAATGCACAGGCCATGATGTAAAGGTTTTCAGTCTCTCGTTTTCGACTTCAAAGTCAGGTGTCAAATCTAATCCGCACATGTTGACAGTGTTGATGTCAATGAGTTGTTACACCGACGTTCATAAAATTTATACGATAATGTTGGCTTCACGTAATTCCTCCACAACGGAGATGATTTCGTTGTCGTGTCCGGTGTGACCGGCGCGTTTTGAACTTACCAGCAGTCTCAACCGTTCAACCAGTTCGTAGGGATCGTTCCAGTGTACGTAATCGATACCACGTCCGCTGCGCGGTGGGAACGATCGGGCGATTATCTCTCTGTACTTTACACCTTTGTTTGTATTTATTTTAGCACCGGGTAAATGATAATGTTTATGTGCGTTAGTGTCCGACAGTATAGATTTGTACGCTGCTAAATCGTTTTCATCGTAGACGCTCTTGTTGGGTTCTTTCATAAACATAAGTTCGTAGAGACCCGGTGTACCCCTGTACCGTTTTCCAGCTATGTAGAAGCTGTCGTCTTGATTGATCTCCAACACCGAATTGCCCACCATCCATTTGTCTGCAACGTTACGGACACCGTACGTATGATCCATCTTTTTTTTTTTCTCGATAATCAGATAAAGCGAGTAGTAAGTATTTCCTCGCGAGAGGACCTTCGACAGACTGTTCAACGTATTCTTGTGCTTCGTGTCGACCTTCGGGTGTTGCTAAAAACTCTTCAAGAGTCACGTTCGGTGTTTCGACATCAGGAGTTTGTGCCAACACTTCCGTTCTAAAGAATCGTGGTTGTGATGGTGGTGGTGTCATCTCGACAGCTGTCTTCGTATCTTCATCTTCAACATTTATTTTTTTAATTTTATCACCGGAGACATTCAACTTTTCCGAAATCAGGGTTAACGGTTCCAAAAGAGGTTTGTACGTTCTCGTTAACACTTCATCGCTCTCTCTGAGGTCATGTTTCAACGCACGATACTTTTGCCTTATGTTATCGCTAATTGCATCGATTTCTTGTGTCAATTGCTTGTCATCCATCTTGACACTGATGACTTTCTCGCACAAACTATTCTATTTATGTATAAAACGATCGAAACCCACTCTGTATCTGCCCGCGTTTATCGGTGAGTCCTTGTTGATGACTAAGAATCCGTAACGATCCTTCCACGCTTCGGCGCACATCGCTTTGAACTCTTCGTATTTCATGTCTGTGTTAACGTGATCGTTGTAAACGTGGTGTAAATTGAGATCATCTTGTCTGAACAATACTAAGAAATTGGTATTATCACGCACCAGTTGCTTTGGGACCAGACTGTGCGTCTGACAAAGGTACAAAGTGTCCACACCGCTATGCCGTCCCATAGCGAAATATTTTCGTATGTTATTCTGCCGTTCACATACCACATCATCGAACAACATGATTGAATTAGGTACAATTTCGTGCGGAGGTGGTACTTCATCGTTTTCACTGTATGTGAAGTACGTCATTCCTTCGTCAGCGAGAGCATTAAAAACGTCTTCCAACATACGATATTTTGGTTGAAATAGCGATTTGGAGAACACGTACAGGTTCTGAAATCGCAGTCCGTTTGAATCGAATAACATGTTAAAGGCAACGTTTGACTTCCCGCTACATGACCCGCCGCACACGATACATCGAACTGTGTTTGGAAACAGTGGACTGTGTTTATTATATGCAACTTCACCGTTGTATTTAGCAGAGTCTACGTTCTTAACATTTAACTTTAACGGTTGTTGTTCAATCTTCATCTTAACTCGTTTACGTTCGGTTAAATACTGTGGTAATGTTATTATATCAGATCTTTTTTATGTATCCACGAATCGTGTTTACCGTCAAAGCCGAGCCAGCGCACTCGCACGCGATCACATTTACGTTGTAATATTTTATCAACGAGATACACATCACCAACGCTGGTTTTACTCAATTCTTGTTCATAAAACCCACCTTCCACAACGTCACCCGTGTGATCTTTCAATAAGTACGTAACCGGTACGGTTGGCTGAACTCTGTGCACTGTATATATCTCGTTCGTCCAGTTTGGTGTATAACCTTTAGCGAATGTGATTTTGTATTTACTGATACGCTCTCGATCGCCTATTTTAAACTTATGTTTCTTGCTCACTTTCCGCGGTACGGTATTTTTTCTTATTCGTTCCAACACAATTCGCTCGTTGCTCTTGTCGACTTGTCGCGGCTTCATCTCTATAGTTCTATGCACTCTGTCGTTGTATTCCATCACCAGTTTAGGTAAAAGCGACAACCACCGATAATGCCCTTGCTCGCTGAACGCGTGGTACATGTTCGTTTTCAACGTACGATTAAATCGCTCTACGATGGACGCTTTCTTCTCGCTATACGTTGAATAGTGTTTGACGTTGAATCTCTTTAGTAAAGCTTGTACGGTAGTGTTAAAGTACTCTTTCCCCTTATCCGTTTGCAGGTATTTCATTTTATTTTTTACAATTATTGGTTCGAGAGCCTGTGCTACTTCAACACCCGATTTAGTTTTTAAGGGAATCGCATATGCATACTTGCTAAATGTGTTTATTACTGTCATTAGATATTTGTACCGCTTGTTCAACTTGGCATGCGGTATCATTTCCACCAAATCCGCTTGGTACAGATCGTGTAACCCCTTCACCTCCACCGCACGTCTGGGAAAGTTCCTTCTCACCGGTCTGTGCAATTCCTTTGCATTAGTTTTGCGTACGTTTTCCATATCGCCACCCGAATCGAGAATCGCAAAATTTTGGTACGAGATATACCGTTACGTTTTCACTGAACTTCACCGACTTCATCGTCGCTACTGACAGTGTGTTGCTCCTGCAAGCGAGTCTTATATCAACGTATATCGAACGCATAATTTATAACGGATTTTCTCGCTTGCTGAATTATCTCGCGTCTGGGTTGACAGAGTTTATAGTGACCGTACGCCAGTGTTGTTTCACCGTCATCCAAGACATATCGTTTGTCATCGTACGGTGACAGCGATAATTTTGTAAGCTTTCTTGTGTATATGATATGTTTTTCGCTGTGGATAGTCTGCGCCGTAGTATAAGTTTGAGAAGTGGTCTTTACACATTGCTTATAAAGTTCATGTTTCAACTGTGTAGCTATCGCGGAACGTGGCACACCTTTCGCTACCTTTTTCTCTTTATCGTTTGCCGTAACGAATGAATAACATTTTGCGCGCAACCCGACAAATTCAAGTATCGGTATTCCATTTGTTTCGTCCTTAATCGTACCCAACTTTTTCTTGTTTGTTTCACTATAGCACGGATGTGTCTTAGGGTACTCCGACGTGTCAAAGAGTTCGAGATGCTCCTCCATGTCTTTGTACACATCGTCGGTGCGAATGTCGTACAACAGAGAGTCAGTGTCCGTCATACATAGACGTGCACGTGACCCGTACGTATTCATCGTGAATCCGTAATGGAACCGATACATGATCAGCTTACTAATATCCAATACACTGAACCCAACGTACAAAGGTCGGTTCAGTGTAATGAACGTTTTTTTCATCGTGAGACCTACCAGGTCCTCGTTATAGATGAAAAAATGTTGTAGCCTGGGGTTAGCGGTTAGTTTGTGAAGTTTCTTCTCGTTTGGAACTAACTTGAAATCGATTCGCTTCCGTACGTTTTCCAACGATTTTCCGTACGGCGCGTTATTCATTAACTTAAAAAAGTCTTTTTCAAAGGTGTTTCTGGCTTCCTTTCGTCGCTCCGTATTAAAATCGATGAAAGGTTTCAACCATACGCACTGTGTGAATGCTAACACACGGTGAATCGCTTTCAACTCCATTCCTAGTTCGAGGTAGAGTTTCAATGTTCTGTAATGAACAATGTATTTTGTCTTGTCCTCGAGGGACGTTATCAGTTTCTCTACCTTACCGTTACTACACACAAAGTCTTTTAACAGCTTCATGCGATAGCAGTACGGTGAAAGCATACTGTCCGTAATAGTACACTTTTCGGGTGCTAAAGGGTAGTCACTGTGTAAGTCGTGTAGGTAATGTGGATACCCCAGATCGACTTCTAGGATATAACCGGTGTCATCATCGTCACGTAACGCGTGCACGTTCAACGTATCGATCTCTGTACGTTCCAACCATCGAAAACCGGACAGTGGTAAAGGCTGTGTCATAGCCGTTCCGTACAGGTTGGTACAATCGAGGTAGAGTAAATAGTTATGCGGCTTGCTTGCGTCATAATCGGGAATGTACGGGTTGTTGGGCTTGGCGTACCGATTAGAAATTGCTGCTAAACCGCCACGGATACCTCTTTCGATGTACAGGTGTACGTCTATATCGCGGAGTAACTCTAACCTAACTCCTGTCATTTTCAGCATCGCGTTCCACGCTAAACCGGCGGTGGTAAAAACGTTACACGGATCGAGTTCGTAGTACTGCAGGCTCATGTTTCGAAAGTTTTCAAATACATCTGCAAGCAGTAGTACATCCGTTTTTAAATAAAGGTCTTGATAATCACCGAACCTTTGCATGTCGAAAGCCGACCAAACCGCTCGAGCGTGCGCGTAATCTTCTTCGTTTATATCCGACTCTGTCAACCCGTTGTAAATATGTTCGCGGTCCGGTAACTGCCTCTCGTCAAATTTTGAATCGTCCGTAACGTATTCGTAAGGGTACACGCCTTTACGCAACAGTAAATTAACCTTACGCGTGTAAAATTGATTAAGGATTTTAAATTTATCCGCGGATAAGTTGGAGACGAGTTTTTCAAGTGACGCGTTCATGAACCGCAGAGAATCGAGAAACCGGAGCTGACCGAGTGTAACGGAGATGTAACGTTCGCTTGTAGTAGCGATACACGTTATTTCATCTTCCTTGTACTTTCCGAAACCTTGCATCAAATGATGCGAGTCATAGCCACTTAAATTATGGAAAAAAACCGGAACGTGTGTTGGTATTTTGTAATTTATATTACACGCATTGTGAGCAGCGCCTAAATAGTTTCCCGTTATGTGGCAATGGTTTCGAACCGTGTCATCCGTTAACGCCTTCTTACACAGATGACAGTGCGTAGCGTTTCGGAATGACCGTTCATCGGCCGCTGTCATTTGGATCGGTTTATTAAACTTTCTATCGAGTCGTTGAACGTCGGCTAAAAGCACACGAAGGAACGTGTCCACCACGTCTTTACCGCGGTATATTACATTTTCCTTGACGGCGTTTCCCATCCAGTCAACTATCACATAGCAGAAACTGGCTGGTATATGATGTGCCACGTTTTTACCGGTGGTCGGAACAATAAACGATTCGAAGTCAGCGTATACCGTATAAGGTACGCGGTGACAAAGTGAAAAGTTTTTAAAATACATCCACTTTTCGTTCTCGTCAGGAAGTTTTACTTCTGTACTCCGTGCTGAGAACAGTTGCGTTCGTGTTCTTCAACTCGTTTTCGCGCCGCGTTAGTATCTTTATTGTCCGAAAATCGGTGTAGACAGTAGTTGCAGTAAAACGAAGCGCCGTTTCGTTTTGACAACGACGAAAGCATACGCGAAAGGTTCCGTATGAGGCAGTAGTGAGTAGTGTTCGCGTCGGACAGTAGCAGTAGGTTTACGTGGTACTTTCTACCGCGATGTTCAGTAATACATAAAGGATATACCTCGCCTTCGTAGCCAAAAACGTTAACGGATATGTTTTCGTTTAATTTTTCAAAACGTTTAATCTTATTGACTGCGACGGGATAAGGTATGTCCTTCATGTTTATTTCTTCTTCGTACGGAAGGTAATGGCTAACGCGATGCGGGTTACACGCGATCGGGTGTATACCGGCGAGCACAGACCACAAGAAACACTTTTCATCTTCTAAATTTTTCACATTAATAATTCCTTTCCTACTGTTTGATAATTTCGATGGTGTAGGTAGAAAGCTCGACCCCACAAGAGGATTGTATTTTGTAATATTTAATTCCACCGACTCGACACCGTTTTCGACCCACCCGCTTCCGTCACGCGTGAATTTGTCAACGGATTCCATTATTTTCTCGCTAGCTATCGAATACTGTTCATCGATATCGTCATACTGTGACTTAAGTTCTGTACGTGATCTAAATGCCGCATTACAATAAATATTTTCGGTGTTTATTAATTTTTTTAAAAGATACACGAACTGCTGAATACCACTTTATATAATTATTTAATGCTACGGCTTCGCTACAAATCTTGTCAACAACCGTGTGTTTGTAATCTAATAATACTGTTTGTGTGTTTAGTGTATTGTCAAGTATCATAAATTTTATAGTAATTACATTACCATTAATAGCACGGTGTTCGCTGCTGCTGCTGCTGGCCATTGTGAAAGGACTGAGGCCGGCTTCGCGTCGTCGGTTCCCTATATAGACAGTTCGGTGACCGGCAACGCTGTCGCCGCGCTCCGCTCGCGAGGAGCAGCTGCGCGGGGTGGGGTGCGGGGTTGTCGTGACCGATGCGGTGTGTGCTGGAGGTGCGGGGTGGGGGTGCGGGCTAGGATGTCATCGTCCGGTCGTGACCGATGACGCGCGTTGCGGATGGCTGGGTGGGATGGGGGTGCGGTGTAGGAAACCGACGTCCGTGACCGATGCGGTGCGGGGTGCGGGGTAAAGGTGTGGGATGGTGGTGCGGGGTAGGGAGCTAGGTTGCAGCCGGTGTCCGTGACCGAGAGGTAGGCGAGGTGCGGGGTACAGGATCCCGGTGACCTTGACCGAAGCGCGCTCGTTGAGTCGCCTCCCGCGGGATGTAAGGTGCGGGGTACGGGGGGCTGGGTTGTACGACCGGTCGTGTCCGAAAGCAGATGATGGCCCGAGACGACGCGAGGTGGGGTGCGGGTGACCGTGACCGACGGACTCGATTGCGGTTGGTGGGGTGCGGGGTGGGGGTAAACCCGGTCGTTGCGGAGCGACAGACAAAGTAATTGAACAAAATATGTTGGCGATGTGCGGGGTGGTGGTGAGGCTCTGGGTGCGGTGTGGGGGTGCGGGGTAGGATGTCATCGTCCGGTCGTGACCGAAAGCAGATGGTGGCCCGAGACGTCGCGGGGTGGGGTAGGAAGCAAAATTATAGCCGTTACCGTTGCGGTGGAGGTGCGGGGTGCGGGGTAGGGTGTCGTCGTCCGGTCGTGACCGAAGGAGATGACGCTTTAGAAGGAAGGAACGTGGTCGGGGGAAACAGAATAAATACGCCAGTGTTTCCCTGTGCAGTCATCAGTACTCGCCATGGAAGGAATCGTTGCGAACGCGAAGACAGTTGAAAATTTTTTACCAAAAAGACACTTGTCAAGTCTTTCTTTAGGAGTAAAGTATCATATAATTCACATGAAATTTGTGAAAACGAAATTCGGGGAGTCAGTTGTGGTAGATTTGGAAGATACCGGAGCCTATCCTCAGCCGGAGGATAAACTGTTCTATGTATACCTACCTAAAAGATGGTGTGACGTATTTACAGAGGAACAATTGAAAGCTGTGAAGCCTTGTGTGTTATCACTATGCGTAACCTCACACACTCCGCTGGCGAACGAGAAAGTGAGCGTGCAGTTGGATATTGATTATGTGAGTATGATATTTCAGTACCACTAATAATTACTTATACAGAAGTGGTTATGTATTAATTTTTTCTCTTTTTTTTCCAGACCAAATTAACGAGAACAGGATTGATTTATTATAATAATAATAGTAATAATAACATTAATAGTAAAATGTTTTTAAATGTTGAAGTAGACGTCTCTATTTTTTTTTGTCGTTTTTTAATGTTCACTGTTCATTTTCAGAGAAAGAACAAGGTGTTGCTTTGATCTAATATTGTAGAAAAACTTTTAAACAGAGAAATAAATGGTAATAATAGATTATATTGTCAATGCGACATGATTAAATTTGATTATAATTTTAGAAATAATCGTAAGACACTGAGTAGATGGATATCAATACGAAACGAAAAGAATATTTACAAAATGAAAGTATTTATTCGTAATGAGTTTTTCAAACTCTTCAAAACATCAATTAGTTATTGTAACAACGATAATATTGAATACCTTCAAATAAAAGATTTGCTAATTGCTAAAACAACGCTGGTTAATCAGATGTACTATATGATGTATAATTTTACTGGTACAGCGTATACCTCGCTGGTTAAAAAAATATGAGTGGTCAAGACATGACTCTAGCGGATGTCCGCTTCGTAACCGTTGTCGCGTCTGTTGTTATCTAAGATATCAAAATGACTTTAATTCAGAATACATGTTTTTTTTTAATACCACACTAACTATCATTTGATGTTTCTACATTCTTTTGTATTTGATCAAGTATTATTAATTGTAGGAAATTATATTCTGTTTTTAATTATTAAAAAACGTACGTGGTTTATAATATACAAAGTTGAGATAAACAATCATTAAAGTGTTAATTAAATTTTTATGTGTAATTAAATTTTTTAAAGATTTCTCTCATAGTTACAGAAACCTTGTTTCGATGTTATGTGTTTGTGCGAATGCGAGGGAGATGTATGTCGTTCACCACCATATGGTGACCACTGTAACATTCTGAGTGCTTGTGAGTGGAGAGAATTTACACTCTGAAGAACAATTGTTTTAAAAAATTATTTTGACGAAAAAAATGTAATTGGTTAAGGCATAATTCCACTGGATGTGCGCTTTATAAGCGTTGTTACCTCTGTTATTCTCTAAAATACTAAAAAGAGTTGAATTCAAGGTTTTGGTGTACCATTTTACACATGTAGTTAACACCATAGTAATTATCATTTGATGTGTGTCTACATTTAGTATGTTATTATTAACATATTACACATCAACATTGTAATATTGTATGTTATTAATTATTATTATTATTGTTAGACATATAAGGCTTGTTTTGGTTGTAGTAAATGTAATTATTATTTTGTTAATTATGTATGTATGTATGTGTGTGTGTGTGTGTGTGTGTGTGTGTGTGTGTGTGTGTGTGTGTGTAGAGAGAGAGAGAGAGAGAGGGAGAGAGAGAGAGAGAGAGAGAGAGAGAGAGAGAAAGCGAGAGAAAGCGAGAGAGAAAAAAGATTATTTTGTATAATTATGTAAATATATATATATATAGAGAGAGATAAAGTGTTTATTTTGTTTAGTTATGTATATAGAGAGCGCGCGTATGTTTTGCTCAATTATAATTGTCTTGTCTTGTGAATATAGAACGTGTGTGTAGAGAGAGAAAGAAAAATTATAGCTTATGATTTGATTGTAAAAGCTTTCGATATTATTAAAACTTATATATAAACCGTAACCTTTGTTATTTTATTATTATACCCTTATACAAAACAGTAACTTCTATCATACTTGAATAAGGTATACGCCAGCGAAGATAACAAGTTTTTATAGTTGTGATGTAGCTAACTCATTGATAAAGAGAGACACAGCTGGACTGCGGTATACGCCAGCATGCGAAGAAAACCGGTTTATAGAGTTCAGATGCATCTATCTCTAAAGAGAGAGAGAGCGTATAATCTGTTTGTACCAACACACAGCGATTCAACCAGACCTGTTTGACTACTTTGTTACAATTTTGCAGGCACACAGAGTAAAATATATTTATACAATTACACAATTTTAGTAATGCATAATTGGAATATGTATTTTTCTAAACAATATTCAAATGGATGCATCTGTTTTATAATAACACAATATACTCATATATAATAATACAATATATGATTTTGCGAACCGCAGATCCAGAGGAGCGTTCAAATCCCGACTAGCCATAATTTATTTTGTGGAAACCACCACCTGCCGGAACCCAGCTGTATAGCCTCCTGTTTCGTCATAACCAGTGTTTTATACATGCGTCATGTGGGCGTACCCACAAATTTCGGGTACCCCCATCCGTTGTTTTAATCATTTAGGGTACCAAAATTCTGACATTAAGAATTTCGAGAGAACGATTATTTTGTTACATCAAAATAAACCAGAACGCGGAAGTGTTTTAACATTCGGACACCAGCTGCCAGGACCTCTGTGTGATGTCTGAACTGGAACCCGGTTAGGGCGTACCCACCTTTCGGGTACCCCCATCCGTTGATTTAAACATTTCGGGTACCCCCATCCGCTACACATTGTTTTCGGCTACCAAATTTTGGATATGCAGAAACCACGGCCTCTGTGACGTCTTGAAACAGGTTTTAGCCATGCGGACGCCAGCGACTTGGGCCTCTGTGTGACGTCATGAACTGGAACACGGAAGTGTTTCAGTCACACATACACAAAACAGTGACGTCACATGGACAGCTCGGACACCAGCAGCCAGTGCCTCTATGACGTCATGAACTGGAACCCGGTAGTGTTTTCGTACGCTCACTTTCCCTCTACTAACACACAATATCAAAACACACACACAAAGCACAAAACAAATTCGATCTACCCGGTGTTTACAAGCTAAATTGCTCAAATTGTAGTAAATTCTACATAGGCCAGACAGGACGTAGCTTCAAACAGAGATACATTGAACACACAAAGGCACTCCACTCCACTACAGAATCCACCTTTGCAAACCACCTCATTGAAGCAAACCACACATGTAAAAACATCGACAATAACATGAACATTCTACACGAACACACAAAAGGCCGAAAACTAGACACTCTAGAACAATTGGAAATATACAAACACACAAAAACAAATAAAAACGACATCCTAAACGAACAGACACAATTCAAATCGCACGCATTATCCGAACATATCTCACCCACACACACAGCATCGATCTTTCGAAATTCGATTTCGTCACCCACAACAAGACGGATAGCGCTGCCTGCGGCAGCCTCTGAAGAAGCCTTTTAAAGGAGAAAACCGGTTAAGGCTGTAAGGTAAAACTTTTTGCTTTTACTTATAAAAAACCTAATGTTCCGAGTCGTTAAAGTAATAGTGATATTTAGATATGGTATAACATTAGACTCACCTAGTCAGTACTGCTTCAACCAGGATTTTAAGCATGTGAGTGTGTTCACATGGTCCGGATCAAGGGCTGCTCTACGTTTAGTAACAATATTGCCTGCGTCACTAAACACTCGTTCGCACGGAACCGATGTAGCTGGAACGCAGAGCAATTTTTACTTCCATATTCCTTAAGGAAATGGAAGTATGGTGATGGCAAAAAAAATCGTGTTCGAGATTATTGCAGATTCTGATTGTACTACACTCAAAACATGAAAAAAGTCGTTTTTCGAAAAGTGTGTGTGTGTGTGTGTGTGTCTGTCTGTCTGTCTGTCTGTGTAGATTTTTTTTTTGGTAAACGATAACTGCCGCAAATTCAAACAGAATCAAATAATTTTTTGCGTACAGCCCTGATTTGTAGAGTACTGACGATCTATTGTTTTTGGTGAAGATCGGTTGAGGGAAAGTGGTAGTTTACCTGCAACGGTTTTTTTTATCAAGGGAAATTTTTTTTTTGGCAAACGATAACAGCCGCAAATTCAAACAGAATCAAATAATGTTTCGCATACAGCCCTGAATTGTAGAGTTCTCAAGACCTATTGTTTTAGGTGAAGATCGGTTAAGGGAAAGGGGTAGTTTACTTGCAACGTTTTTTTAACAAGGGTATTTTCTATGGCAAACGATAACAGCCGGAAATTCAAACAGAATCAAATAATGTTTTGCATACAGTCCTGATTTGTAGAGTCCTCAAGACCTGTTGTTTTTGGTAAAGATCGATTAGGGGAAGGGGTAGTTTACCTGTAAGGTTTTTTTATCTAGGGTATTTTCTATGGTAAACGATAACAGCCGCAAATTCAAACAGAATCAAATAATTTTTTGCATACGTCCCTGAATTGTAGAGATCTCAAGGACTTTCGATTTTGGTGAAGATCGGTTAAGGGGAAGGGGTAGTTTACCAGCAAATTTTTACGTTTTAACAACAGTAAAGTACTTGAAAATTCATTTAAACTTTTTCAAACAATGGTAATTGTTAAAAATAAAATAATTTTGTTGTGCTGCAATCATTCGTCTCCTGCCGAATGCAACAATCCGCGAATTGTATCTTGCCCGACGCACTGACGTCACGCCCTCCCCTTTACAAACCCTATCGCTTGCTTTGTAAAATCTAGTCAGTCTCCGATCAAACGCTGTGAGCTGAGCGGCCCGTCGCCGGACTTTCGTCAAGTATGGGAGCCTCAATAACCAAGGTAACTATGATTGTTTTTTGAGCTATCGTAAATCAATGCTAGTGGCTAATAATTTTGTGTATTACGTTTGTAACAAAAAAGAAATCTTGTAATAGATGTAAAAAGATTGTTATCCGTAACCAACCAAGATGTATCTTGTCTGTAAAGGTCAGCCTCGCCTAAATTTAAATTTCAGTCAGTCAACTTGATGAAAAGACCTAAGGTATGTAAGGTTGAGTGTCAGTACTCGTTATATATGTAATTTAAAGTCATAACCTTGTAATGCTATTTTGTAATATTGTAAATTGTAACACGCACTGTATGAATGCATGCGTGCGTGTTAATCGAACGATGTGGGTATAAAAGTGTACTAAAACATGTGAAAACTTTCAGTTTAAAACTTGGTTCAACGTTCCGGACCGAAGACACGAGAACACGAAATTCGTACAGTTTTGCACGATCTTCCAGCACAGACATAGCAGTGGTTCAAACCAGGTACTGAGGAACACGCAGCCGTAGCGACCAGATACAGCAGGTTGCAAAACGACTTATCTGGATTGCCAAGTAACATTTTTACCTTTAACAACTTACGGTGGCAAGTGTTACATAATCACGAAGCAAAAAACGACACAAACTAGTTACTTACAAGTGTCTGAAACAATTTTATAAACCTTTTCGATAGATAACAGTGTCAGAAATTTTAAGTAGATCACAGCGTGTACGCTGAACACATCTTGTAAACTAGCATTGATTTATGCGACACCCCCACATTTAGCATTTAACATTTTTTATATTCAGTTTTTCAAAAGAAAATTAGCTCAGTACTGACCGTTGCTGACTGGCACATAATTAGATAAATTTTGAGGCTCGTAATGTTTTTTAAATAAACGGGTCGCAACCGACTCTGCTCACAGATTGACGCATTCAACAATTTCTTTTACTTACACCTCCTCCCTTTACAGAATTATATTAATTATAGAAATACTTGAGAGGTAAGTCACAACACAGAAAAAGTGTCTTAAGCATTTTGGTGTACTTAGATAATAAATTATGTTATTTGTGTGCACTTCTGCCGCAGCAGAAGTGGTAGCCGGAGCGTGGTTATTTTGGGTTTTCCTTGTTCCATGGGTTACTAGGTATTTAATTCAATTTAATGGATATAAGCCATAGTTATCGAGAGTAATTTTGTTGATGTTGTGTATGTTGAAATTTTGTATTGTTTGTATTGCACGGTATTGGTCGCGTGAAGTTTTGTATAGAATTTTGTATTGTATAGGATTATGTATTGTAAATGTTATATGCGTAGTTAACAATTTTGTCACGAGTAGGTCTTTGCTGTAAGTTGTCGTAAAATCAGATTGTTCAAATTATTCGCTCAGGAGTAGAAAACCGTAAGTTGGACTTTGTCTGGCAGATAAGGCTAACCTGTGCACGTCTTATCTACATTCCACCGAACAGCTGCTCCTTATCGTTGCGCTTTGAATGTTTTGGTCTCTCCACATACTCGGCTTAATAACCCCGTATCTTGCTCACCGTGCCGTATGTCCGATTGTCCAGTTCGCTAACCGCCTCCCAATCTGTTGTTATTCAAAATATGTTCAGTGCATCTGTTGTTTATATAAAAGTGACGTACTCTATTAATTCGGTAAATTATATTTAGAAACGCGCGCATCTCAGTAAACCCGATTTTGTTTCGTGGAAGGAGTTACAAGAAAATCAAAATTAAAATTTTCATAAAATAGCAGTCTTTTACTAATGGAAAATGTTCGTTGTCAGTTGTCACACACACGTTATCACCTGTTTCATGTCAATTGGTTTGCGTTAACTACGAATTAATATACGCGGCATTCAGAAAAACAGAACCCGACTGTCCAGTCGTGTCAACTAGCATTTCCTTGTCACGGTAAACTATTTTATAATGAATCAATGACTTCGTAATAAGCGACAGTGCAAAACTTTCGCGCTGAGAGAGAGAGGTCAGGAAAGGAACTCGTAAAAGAAAGTAATGAATGTGACCCCCATTTTGCCAGTGTATGTAGTCTGGCGTACCCCTTTTTGCCAGTGAAAGTAGTCTATTGTGCCACCCCCGTCGCAGTTTAGCCATGTACCCGGGTAGCGGTAATGGTGCGACTACCCCCTTTATCTCACCTCGCACGATCGGACGAGGGAGAGGAGTGTTCTCCAACGTGTCGTCCGTGTGCCGTAGAGAGAAGTTGCTGTGGTCATACAGCGCTTTAAAGGTGAGTGACCCCCCCCTTTTGCCAGTGAATGTAGTCTAGTGTGCCGCCCCCCGGTCGCAGTTTAGCCATGTACCCAGGTAGCTGTAATGGTGCGACCTACCCCCTTTGTCTCATCTCGCACGATCGGACGAGGGAGAGCTGGGCTCTCCAACTTGTCGTCCGTGTGCCGTAAAGAGAAGTTGCTGTGGTTATAAAGCGCTTTTAAGGTGAGTGACCCATCCAGTTTGATTTCTCGCTCTCAGTCGAGCGGTTGGTTGTCGATGCTCTTGACCAACCACCCTTCTCGGTTCTTGTTGTAACTCATGTCTGTTGTACCCTCACATTCTTAGTCGCAGTCCTCATGTTCGGGCGTGAACATGTTCCATGCTCATTAATATATTAATTTGTAACCCCGGTTTCGGTCGCCTTGCCTGGTGAGCGGCGCGGGGACTGATCACCCCCTCGTCGTTCACTTTCAGGGAGGAAGCGTTGCTGCGCGCAGGCAGTGCTTCTAAGGTGACGGAAGGTAGCCCTTTGAGTTGTTTCCAGATGGCGGCTAGTGCCACACTAGTGTCTGCGTTTTCCCATTACATAAGGTACGTGGTTCCCCTGACTCGACTCTGTTTAGTTACACTGACCGTACCGATTAATTTCTCTGAATTTGACCTTGGACAACCGTCGCTCCTGCTCCCGACGCTTGTCTTTCGGGGGGGGGGGAGTCTGTTGCAATCATTCGTCTCCTGCCGAATGCAACAATCCGCGAATTGTACCTTGCCCGACGCACTGACGTCACGCCCTCCCCTTTACCAACCCTATCGCTTGCTTTGTAAAATCTAGTCAGTCTCCCATCAAACGCTGTGAGCTGAGCGGCCCGTCGCCGGACTTTCGTCAAGTATGGGAGCCTCAATAACCAAGGTAACTATGATTGTTTTTTGAGCTATCGTAAATCAATGCTAGTGGCTAATAATTTTGTGTATTACGTTTGTAACAAAAAGAAATCTTGTAATAGATGTAAAAAGATTGTTATCCGTAACCAACCAAGATGTATCTTGTCTGTAAAGGTCAGCCTCGCCTAAATTTAAATTTCAGTCAGTCAATTGATGAAAAGACCTAAGATATGTAAGGTTGAGTGTCAGTACTCGTTATATATGTAATTTAAAGTCATAACCTTGTAATGCTATTTTGTAATATTGTAAATTGTAACACGCACTGTATGAATGCATGCGTGCGTGTTAATCGAACGATGTGGGTATAAAAGTGTACTAAAACATGTGAAAACTTTCAGTTTAAAACTTGGTTCAACGTTCCGGACCGAAGACACGAGAACACGAAATTCGTACAGTTTTGCACGATCTTCCAGCACAGACATAGCAGTGGTTCAAACCAGGTACTGAGGAACACGCAGCCGTAGCGACCAGATACAGCAGGTTGCAAAACGACTTATCTGGATTGCCAAGTAACATTTTTACCTTTAACAACTTACGGTGGCAAGTGTTGCATAATCACGAAGCAAAAAACGAGACAAAATAGTTACAAGTGTCTGAAACAATTTTATAAACCTTTTCGATAGATAACAGTGTCAGAAATTTTAAGTAGATCACAGCGTGTACGCTGAACACATCTTGTAAACTAGCATTGATTTATGCGACACCCCCACATTTAGCATTTAACATTTTTTATATTCAGTTTTTCAAAATAAAATTAGCTCAGTACTGACCGTTGCTGACTGGCACATAATTAGATAAATTTTGAGGCTCGTAATGTTTTTTAAATAAACGGGTCGCAACCGACTCTGCTCACAGATTGACGCATTCAACAATTTCTTTTACTTACATCTCCTCCATTTACAGAATTATATTAATTATAGAAATACTTGAGAGGTAAGTCACAACACAGAAAAAGTGTCTTAAGCATTTTGGTGTACTTAGATAATAAATTATGTTATTTGTGTGCACTTCTGCCGCAGCAGAAGTGGTAGCCGGAGCGTGGTTATTTTGGGTTTTCCTTGTTCCATGGGTTACTAGGTATTTAATTCAATTTAATGGATATAAGCCATAGTTATCAAGAGTAATTTTGTTGATGTTGTGTATGTTGAAATTTTGTATTGTTTGTATTGCTCGGTATTGGTCGCGTGAAGTTTTGTATAGAATTTTGTATTGTATAGGATTATGTATTGTAAATGTTATATGCGTAGTTAACAATTTTGTCACGAGTAGGTCTTTGCTGTAAGTTGTCGTAAAATCAGATTGTTCAAATTATTCGCTCAGGAGTAGAAAACCGTAAGTTGAACTTTGTCTGGCAGATAAGGCTAACCTGTGCACGTCTTATCTACATTCCACCGAACAGCTGCTCCTTATCGTTGCGCTTTGAATGTTTTGGTCTCTCCACATACTCGGCTTAATAACCCCGTATCTTGCTCACCGTGCCGTATGTCCGATTGTCCAGTTCGCTAACCGCCTCCCAATCTGTTGTTATTCAAAATATGTTCAGTGCATCTGTTGTTTATATAAAAGTGACGTACTCTATTAATTCGGTAAATTATATTTAGAAACGCGCGCATCTCAGTAAACCTGATTTTGTTTCGTGGAAGGCGTTACAAGAAAATCAAAATTAAAATTTTCATAAAATAGCAGTCTTTTACTAATGGAAAATGTTCGTTGTCAGTTGTCACACACACGTTATCATCTGTTTCATATCAATTGGTTTGCGTTAACTACGAATTAATATACGCGGCATTCAGAAAAACAGAACCCGACTGTCCAGTCGTGTCAACTAGCATTTCCTTGTCACGGTAAACTATTTTATAATGAATCAATGACTTCGTAATAAGCGAAAGTGCAAAACTTTCGCGCTGAGAGAGAGAGGTCAGGAAAGAAACTCGTAAAAGAAAGTAATGAATGTGACCCTCCCCTTTTGCCAGTGTATGTAGTCTGGCGTACCCCTTTTTGCCAGTGAAAGTAGTCTGGTGTGCCCCCCTGTCGCAGTTTAGCCATGTACCCGGGTAGCGGTAATGGTGCGACTACCCCCTTTATCTCACCTCGCACGATCGGACGAGGGAGAGGTGTGTTCTCCAACGTGTCGTCCGTGTGCCGTAGAGAGAAGTTGCTGTGGTCATATAGCGCTTTAAAGGTGAGTGACCCCTCGCTTTTGCCAGTGAATGTAGTCTGGCGTCCCCCCCTTTTGCCAGTGAATGTAGTCTGGTGTACCCCCGTTTGCCAGTGAATGTAGGCTGGTGTGCCCCCCCCGGTCGCTGTTTAGCCATGTACCCAGGTAGCGGTAATGGTGCGACCTACCCCTTTTGTCTGACCTCGCACGATCGGACGAGGGAGAGGTGTGCTCTCCAACTTGTCGTCCGTGTGCCGTAAAGAGAAGTTGCTGTGGTTATAAAGCGCTTTTAAGGTGAGTGACCCATCCAGTTTGATCTCTCGCTCTCAGTCGCGCGGTTGGTTGTCGATGCTCTTGACCAACCACCCTTCTCGGTTCTTGTTGTAACTCAAGTCTGTTGTACCCTCACATACTTAGTCGCAGTCCTCATGTTCGGGCGTGACCATGTTCCATGCTCATTAATATATTAATTTGTAACCCCGGTTTCGGTCGCCTTGCCTTGTGAGCGGCGCGGGGTCTGATCACCCCCTCGTCGTTCACTTTCAGGGAGGTAGCGTTGCTGCGCGCAGGCAACGCTTCTAAGGTGACGGAAGGTAGCCCTTTGCGTTGTTTCCAGATGGCGGCTAGTGCCACACTAGTGTCTGCGTTTTCCAATTACATAAGGTATGTAGTTCCCCTGACTCGACTCTGTTTTGTTACACTGACCGTACCGATTAATTTCGCTGAATTTGACCTTGGACAACCGTCGCTCCTGTTCCCGACGCTTGTCTTTGGGGGGGGGGGGTGTCTGTTGCAATCATTCGTCTCCTGCCGAATGCAACAATCCGCGAATTGTACCTTGCCCGACGCACTGTAGCCCCTCTTTCCTTTTATTCTTTTCTTACTCATTTTATTTTATTTTATATTTAAATTTAAAGTTTCTATGTTCTTATTTATTCGTTTGAAAGAGAGGCTACAAGTTATTTAGAACTAGGCGAGAGCCTAGAGAAGCTACAATTGTGCTGGGTCCAGTACGATGGGACTTGCAAATGAAACACTGATCTTGAGATAACAACAACAATTTATTGTTCTAGGCTAATACAACATATGATCCCCTAAATGCAAGATAACTAAGTCTTTTGATTGTTAAATATAATTTCATTAATATGTGCCTTGCCAAAGTGGAGCAAGGAATAATAACTATTAACAACACTAAGTATTGAATGAGTATTAATATCTGAATGATCATTGACTAGTGCATCGTGGAAAGTTACATAAATAACAATAATATAATTATAAAATGGCACACAACTTCGACCTGCAAGTAATCATATTTTTATAACACGACATAAATACACAGAAATATACACATGCATAATTAATATGACAATGAAACAATCATGTAAAACAAACACGCACATATAATTGACATCAACAAACGTTTACAGATAAATAACCCATCACATGTTCACCCCGGTTATCAGCGCCTTTAAGTATCTTGTTCAACACCCATAACCCCCTTATTCGGACCAAGTGTCCGGCCCCCTTTAATGTTTAATTAATAAGTGACTAAACCCCCCCCCAAACCTTCATTAAAATCTCCCAGGAGTGGAGCAGACATGCCCCAAGTTTTAATAAAATAAGAAGTAACTAAATGTATAATGTAAACCCAGCGGCCTGCGCAGAAATCCCAAGCCGATGTCTAATCATCAATTTAAATCCCATCAATTACGATAATGAAGAGTAGCATCACAAGGTTAACATGGATGTCCGGTTGCCTAACTGCATTTCATATTTCCTTTTACTTTCAGAACAGAATTTGTAAAAATAATGGAACGTGACCACCATGAATATTGATAACTGAACTGATTAATCTTGTATTGTCTAATGGTTGATTAGTTGTTGTAGTGAGCCATAAAATTTATCGTTACAAAATTTACTATGGTAAAATACAAACTGTGACAATGGTAAGTTTAAAGTGTACAATTGGCTAAAAACGGAATCTAAAACATGAATTTTGTAAAAACGGAATCTAAGTCATGAAGGTATTAAAACCAGCTCACAGTCTTCCAAAACTTAACTACCGGCAGGGTCAGGCATCGGGCGAGATCTAGCAAGATCTGACACATACAGACCTGCAGTGGACGTCTCCTACGGGAGTCGACCACGGTTTAAAACATCTCCCAGATTATGAATGAATAATAAAATACATGCCCACCTGAACCAAAAGATCCGTTAACATAACCATCCCAACATGCTTAAAACATAAACAGATTTAGATTCAACTCCATCTACCGAACTCCCCTCGACCCGGGCGGTGCGTGACCCTGGCCGAGTTTACACTCTCAGAACGAGATATACATAACAGTAATAGAGGAGGCGTAAGCCTTACAAATTACAAATAATAGATGCCACCCATTGTCCAGAAATAACTGTCCCAACTGGAGCGTCTGCATGAAAGTGTCACAGAGTTTATCGGCCACAAAATTTAGAATGATATGGTTAAATTTCACCTGGTTTGAAGCGTGGGTCTGAGGGTTCTGTAGTGTGTATCCAGTCCATCCTTCCGGCTGACATAGCTGACGAAGGTTTTGAAATTACAGCACCTGAGGCAGTTGTTCGGCCATCCTTCCGGAGCGGGGCAGATTCCCGGCTACATCGGAAACCCGGAGGTCACGTAGGCTTCTACTTATCCATAGATAAGGTTGGAAGACGAACAAACTGTTCAATCTACTCTGTCAGCCGGGGACCAGTATGTGAAGCGCCGAGAGCCGTATTGGAACTGAACAAACTGGCTCTTGAAAAAACCGTACGTAACAGAGATAGGGCGCGCGCGAGGCGAGCGGCGGAGGGGTAGATCTCAATGACAAAGTCCGATTGACCATATCAAAGGACAATTCCTTCACGTCGACAAATACGTAATTTTTAATAATGCACTATATAGATATAGGAACATCGCCGCGTTTTCCAAAACGCGGCACACCCCCACCCCAAAAGGGCAACCCGGTTGCCTCACACTGAAACTCGGGAGAGTACCCTGCAGTGTACCCCCTTCTTAAATACTCCGGTGGACATCGTGGGTAAGGTGGCCAGGCGGCACTTGCTCCCAGGAGAACAGACATCCCCATGGGACCCTCTCCGCTATGCCAACCCCACGGGACCGCCCCAACACGTCACCCTCTCCGGTGACCATCACCTACTCCCACCGGTCCCACTCACATACTTGTCCTAAGACCCCACAAGGTATCTTACACCTTGATATGTGAGCGACCGTACTACTCCTCGTCCCTCACTTGGACCGACCAGCCACATGCACTCACAAGGCATCTCCATCCTTGCCATATGGCTGGCCCACTTCCCTACACAAGGGCGGACGGCCCCGCTCAGCCAGACAGAGAGGACCGCACCAAGGGCACACGAACATTAATCCCATCATTTACTCATTCGAATACACCATAACTAGAGGGGGTTTACTTTTCTACAGCACCTACTACACAACTTTCTCTCTCAACAAAAGAACACCAGGAAAACAACCGGCGAATGCGGCATGGACCGACCCTACCATAAACAACATCAACATCAACAACTATTAACAACCAACAACAGCACACCATCTAACCTCTCCCGTTAGGGGAAACTGAAGATCTCAAAGACCACAATCCACTAACTTCCGGCAAGTCTCTCTAAACTTCCTTATCAATAGGTTTTTTTTTTTTTTTTTTTTTTTTTTACTAAGGGGAGGGGTAGGAAAATCGGGAAGATGAAACGGGGCAAGGATCATTAAAGGTCAATAGCTAGGACTGAGGGTAAGGACCTGGCTCCCTCCGAAAATAAGGATGAATGGAGGAAACCAAGGCTCGCGTGGGCAGGGGCGCAACCCTGAAATAGATGAACACCACTGGGAGTGTGGGGAACATCTACCCGCTACCCGTTAACCTCTTCTTCTTACCTTTCTATGACGCACTTTAGGTATTCGCTCCTTTCGGACACCACTCTCCAAGAAATTATCTCGTGTTGAGCTGTACTGACTGGTTTCCTCTGAATCAGAATCAAGGCAACTTACCTCACTACTTTCACTCCGCTTTGGATTATGCTCGTCGTCTAACTCCTCTGCTACAATTTCTTCCTTTTCTACAATTTCCCCTGCTTCGTCCACATAATTCAAATCAACCTCCTGACACTGCACCTCCTCAGCATCTTCCCGTTGCTCCTCTGATCCCTCTTCAACCGCATCTTCCCTCAGCTCCTCACCAATTTTTTCATGACACTCATCGCCAGCTCCTTCACGAACTTCTTGACTAACCTCTTCTCCGATCTCATTTTCAACAACACGTTCATCACCAACGTCATCGCCATTACTTCCACTACCACCATCTGAACACTGCACATCCTCGTCCTCCTCTAGTTGCTCACCTGGTCCACCTGAAACTTCCTCCCGTTCCTCGGAATCCTCAACACTACTTACAGAAGGCGTCTGCACATCTTCACCCACTACATCACTCTCACTCACAAACTCTACAACGCTGCCACAAAATTTCTCCTCAACTTCTACCTCATCTACTTCTACCACACTTGCGGCATGAACATCCCCTTGTCCATCCACAACCTCAGAAACACTCGCAGCCCGGACATCCCTGTGTCCATCTGCAACTTCAGACTCTACAGTCTCCCTAACACCTACAACTATATTCACCTGCGCAGCATCCGCAGACCGCCCTTCTGCCTCTTCTGTCGATTCCACTCCTTGACCACTCTCAGCAACCACAACGTCCTCAACATCTTCCACCCTGGAATCCAGCTGTCCAGGCTCATGTGCAATGACTAAATTAATTTCTACTGGCGATGGTGAAGCCACACCATCAAGTGACTTCTCATATCCCGGCGTAGGCGATGACGATATTACCGGATCTGGATCCGTCACGAACCGAGATGTAAATACCGGAACAAATTCTGCGGCCTCTGGATTCAACCATGACGTCCTCTTTGACTCCTGTAACTCCGTCTTAACTGACGTGTTCTTATCCTCTTGTATTGTTCCCACGAAGTAATTCCGCTCTTCTACTTCTGCTTCACCTTCTTCACTCACTACTCTATTAGGCACTGGTAATTCCTCTGGAACCTTTAAAGTTACCTTCTTCTCCGAATAGGAATAACGCCTTGGTACCGGCTCCCTACTTGCCGATGTTTGTTCCCTAACATAATTTCTTCTTCCCCTGTTAATTTCGTATTACTTTGTTTTCCGTGCTGTAGCCGTTGTTACTGTCTTCTCACTTGCCACCCCCTTGTAGCCTCCGTCACTTCCGGAATATTCAGGCTTTCTGACAGTCTCTTGTGTTCTCCTCCAACCACCATGTTTGTCCTTTTTGGCTCTTCCTGATGAACCACTGGAGTATTGGACATCTGTAACATCTCTTCCCCGGGACTCGTCAACCTCCTGGATCGTTCTTGAAACCACACACAGCCGTTCAAGGTCCGCAAAACAACGCGGACGGTCCGCAAATGCCAAACGAGATCTCTCTTGGGGAGTCAGTCTTTCCAGAATCGCTTGTATCACTTCTGTCTCGGGCAACCCCAATCTTAACACCCGGGCAGCTTTCCGTATATCGCGCACGAAGTCCCCTAACGCCTCTCCGTTGGCCTGTAAGCGATAGAATCTTTCAAGCTCAAGCCGGGCACGTCGTCGAATGGGTAGGAAGAAGTTCTACACCTCCCCATGGAAAGCATCAACACTGTCACCCCGACGCAGAGCCTTGGTGACCAGATCAGCCAGCGTACTCCGGCAATACGGGTATATAAGAGACAAGCCCTCCCCATCGGACACCCCCGGGAAATCTGCCACCTGCAGAACAAGATCTAAGAAAACTAACAACTGCTCCTCATCAAATCCATTCACCACCGGAAATTTCTGGAGAACGCCTGTAAGAGGGTGGGGCAATTTCTCGTAGCATATCGCCGCCAGAATTGCACAATTAAAAACAAACAATAATAAAACAAATCCTTACTAAACACCTAACACAAACATGACCTACAAAAAAGGAAAAACTTGAGTACTCTATCTTCCATCAAGTGGACCTCCGGGTTTCCTAGCGCTGCGAAAACCTGACCCGCTCCAGAACTAACTCTCCGTCAGTCGCCAGACTCAAGAAGAAACAACATCAGACACTAACACCAACATACAATCCACACCACCAAACACTAACCACAATATACAACATTTCGACTACAACATTGTCATCATTACAATCGAACGATACCGACTTCCAGTCGGGCCATACCGCATCCCACTAACCGCACGCGCAATTACTTTCATAAAATATATACGGGAACCCATCCCCACGCGATCTCCGGCAATGTCCAATTTCAAAACAACCAACCCAACTACAACACGTGCCCGTGGCGGCCTCAGGTTTACAATTCAAAACACCTAACAACATTTCATAAAAAAATACATATAGGCCCCTATACACCTACATTTCATGTCAACTATTAAGTGCCATTATATTTGCCAGACCATCTCCAAGTTTGCAAGCCCCATCACACCAACGGACCCAAGGGTTCAACCCCAGAATGAACCACGCTCTCTGCTACCATTTGTGGTAGCAGACTTTATTAACCACGCTCTGCTACCATTTGTAGCCTCTCTTTCCTTTTATACTTTTCTTACTCATTTTATTTTATTTTATATTTAAATTTAAAGTTTCTATGTTCTTATTTATTCTTTTGAAAGAGAGGCTACAAGTTATTTAGAACTAGGCGAGAGCCTAGAGAAGCTAAAATTGTGCTGGGTCCAGTATGATGGGACTTGCAAATGAAACACTGATCTTGAGATAACAACAACAATTTATTGTTCTAGGCTAATACAACATATGAGCCCCTAAAGGCAAGATAACTAAGTCTTTTGATTGTTAAATATAATTTCATTAATATGTGCCTTGCCAAAGTGGAGCAAGGAATAATAACTATTAACAACACTAAGTATTGAATGAGTATTAATATCTGAATGATCATTGACTAGTGCATCGTGGAAAGTTACATAAATAACAATAATATAATTATAAAATGGCACACAACTTCGACCTGCAAGTAATCATATTTTTATAACACGACATAAATACACAGAAATATACACATGCATAATTAATATGACAATGTAACAATCATGTAAAACAAACACACACATATAATTGACATCAACAAACGTTTACAGATAAATAACCCATCACATGTTCACCCCGGTTATCAGCGCCTATAAGTATCTTGTTCAACACCCATAACCCCCTTATTCGGACCAAGTGTCCGGCCCCCTTTAATGTTTCATTAATAAGTGACTAAAACCCCCCCCAAACCTTCATTAAAATCTCCCAGGAGTGGAGCAGACATGCCCCAAGTTTTAATAAAATAAGAAGTAACTAAATGTATAATGTAAACCCAGCGGCCTGCGCACAAATCCCAAGCCGATGTCTAATCATCAATTTAAATCCCATAAATTACGATAATGAAGAGTAGCATCACAAGGTTAACATGGATGTCCGGTTGCCTAACTGCATTTTATATTTCCTTTTACTTTCAAAACAGAATTTGTAAAAATAATGGAACGTGACCACCATGAATATTGATAACTGAACTGATTAATCTTGTATTGTCTAATGGTTGATTAGTTGTTGTAGTGAGCCATAAAATTTATCGTTACAAAATTTACTATGGTAAAATACAAACTGTGACAATGGTAAGTTTAAAGTGTACAATTGGCTAAAAACGGAATCTAAAACATGAATTTTGTAAAAACGGAATCTAAGTCATGAAGGTATTAAAACCAGCTCACAGTCTTCCAAAACTTAACTACCGGCAGGGTCAGGCATCGGGCGAGATCTAGCAAGATCTGACACATACAGACCTGCAGTGGACGTCTCCTACGGGAGTCGACCACGGTTTAAAACATCTCCCAGATTATGAATGAATAATAAAATACATGCCCACCTGAACCAAAAGATCCGTTAACATAACCATCCCAACATGCTTAAAACATAAACAGATTTAGATTAAACTCCATCTACCGAACTCCCCTCGACCCGGGCGGTGCGTGACCCTGGCCGAGTTTACACTCTCAGAACGAGATATACATGACAGTAATAGAGGAGGCGTAAGCCTTACAAATTACAAATAATAGATGCCACCCATTGTCCAGAAATAATTGTCCCAACTGGAGCGTCTGCATGAAAGTGTCACAGAGTTTATCGGCCACAAAATTTAGAATGATATGGTTAAATTTCACCTGGTTTGAAGCGTGGGTCTGAGGGTTCTGTAGTGTGTATCCAGTCCATCCTTCCGGCTGACATAGCTGACGAAGGTTTTGAAATTACAGCACCTGAGGCAGTTGTTCGGCCATCCTTCCGGAGCGGGGCAGATTCCCGGCTACATCGGAAACCCGGAGGTCACGTAGGCTTCTACTTATCCATAGATAAGGTTGGAAGACGAACAAACTGTTCAATCTACTCTGTCAGCCGGGGACCAGTATGTGAAGCGCCGAGAGCCGTATTGGAACTGAACAAACTGGCTCTTGAAAAAACCGTACGTAACAGAGATAGGGCGCGCGCGAGGCGAGCGGCGGAGGGGTAGATCTCAATGACAAAGTCCGATTGACCATATCAAAGGACAATTCCTTCACGTCGACAAATACGTAATTTTTAATAATGCACTATATAGATATAGGAACATCGCCGCGTTTTCCAAAACGCGGCACAGCACTGACGTCACGCTCTCCCCTTTACCAACCCTATCGCTTGCTTTGTAAAATCTAGTCAGTCTCCCATCAAACGCTGTGAGCTGAGCAGCCCGTCGCCGGACTTTCGTCAAGTATGGGAGCCTCAATAACCAAGGTAACTATGATTGTTTTTTGAGCTATCGTAAATCAATGCTAGTGGCTAATAATTTTGTGTATTACGTTTGTAACAAAAAAGAAATCTTGTAATAGATGTAAAAAGATTGTTATCCGTAACCAACCAAGATGTATCTTGTCTGTAAAGGTCAGCCTCGCCTAAATTTAAATTTCAGTCAGTCAGCTTGATGAAAAGACCTAAGGTATGTAAGGTTGAGTGTCAGTACTCGTTATATATGTAATTTAAAGTCATAACCTTGTAATGCTATTTTGTAATATTGTAAATTGTAACACGCACTGTATGAATGCATGCGTGCGTGTTAATCGAACGTTGTGGGTATAAAAGTGTACTAAAACATGTGAAAACTTTCAGTTTAAAACTTGGTTCAACGTTCCGGACCGAAGACACGAGAACACGAAATTCGTACAGTTTTGCACGATCTTCCAGCACAGACATAGCAGTGGTTCAAACCAGGTACTGAGGAACACGCAGCCGTAGCGACCAGATACAGCAGGTTGCAAAACGACTTATCTGGATTGCCAAGTAACATTTTTACCTTTAACAACTTACGGTGGCAAGTGTTACATAATCACGAAGCAAAAAACGACACAAACTAGTTACTTACAAGTGTCTGAATCAATTTTATAAACCTTTTCGATAGATAACAGTGTCAGAAATTTTAAGTAGATCACAGCGTGTACGCTGAACACATCTTGTAAACTAGCATTGATTTATGCGACACCCCCACATTTAGCATTTAACATTTTTTATATTCAGTTTTTCAAAAGAAAATTAGCTCAGTACTGACCGTTGCTGACTGGCACATAATTAGATAAATTTTGAGGCTCGTAATGTTTTTTAAATAAACGGGTCGCAACCGACTCTGCTCACAGATTGACGCATTCAACAATTTCTTTTACTTACACCTCCTCCCTTTACAGAATTATATTAATTATAGAAATACTTGAGAGGTAAGTCACAACACAGAAAAAGTGTCTTAAGCATTTTGGTGTACTTAGATAATAAATTATGTTATTTGTGTGCACTTCTGCCGCAGCAGAAGTGGTAGCCGGAGCGTGGTTATTTTGGGTTTTCCTTGTTCCATGGGTTACTAGGTATTTAATTCAATTTAATGGATATAAGCCATAGTTATCAAGAGTAATTTTGTTGATGTTGTGTATGTTGAAATTTTGTATTGTTTGTATTGCACGGTATTGGTCGCGTGAAGTTTTGTATAGAATTTTGTATTGTATAGGATTATGTATTGTAAATGTTATATGCGTAGTTAACAATTTTGTCACGAGTAGGTCTTTGCTGTAAGTTGTCGTAAAATCAGATTGTTCAAATTATTCGCTCAGGAGTAGAAAACCGTAAGTTGAACTTTGTCTGGCAGATAAGGCAAACCTGTGCACGTCTTATCTACATTCCACCGAACAGCTGCTCCTTATCGTTGCGCTTTGAATGTTTTGGTCTCTCCACATACTCGGCTTAATAACCCCGTATCTTGCTCACCGTGCCGTATGTCCGATTGTCCAGTTCGCTAACCGCCTCCCAATCTGTTGTTATTCAAAATATGTTCAGTGCATCTGTTGTTTATATAAAAGTGACGTACTCTATTAATTCGGTAAATTATATTTAGAAACGCGCGCATCTCAGTAAACCTGATTTTGTTTCGTGGAAGGCGTTACAAAAAAATCAAAATTAAAATTTTCATAAAATAGCAGTCTTTTACTAATGGAAAATGATCGTTGTCAGTTGTCACACACACGTTATCATCTGTTTCATGTCAATTGGTTTGCGTTAACTACGAATTAATATACGCGGCATTCAGAAAAACAGAACCCGACTGTCCAGTCGTGTCAACTAGCATTTCCTTGTCACGGTAAACTATTTTATAATGAATCAATGACTTCGTAATAAGCGACAGTGCAAAACTTTCGCGCTGAGAGAGAGAGGTCAGGAAAGAAACTCGTAAAAGAAAGTAATGAATGTGACCCCCCTTTTGCCAGTGTATGTAGTCTGGCGTACCCCTTTTTGCCAGTGAAAGTAGTCTGGTGTGCACCCCCTGTCGCAGTTTAGCCATGTACCCGGGTAGCGGTAATGGTGCGACTACCCCCTTTATCTCACCTCGCACGATCGGACGTGGGAGAGGTGTGCTCTCCAACGTGTCGTCCGTGTGCCGTAGAGAGAAGTTGCTGTGGTCATACAGCGCTTTAAAGGTGAGTGACCCCCCCTTTTGCCAGTGAATGTAGTCTGGCGTGCCCCTCCCTTTTGCCAGTGAATGTAGTCTGGTGTGCCCCCCCCCGGTCGCAGTTTAGCCATGTACCCAGGTAGCGGTAATGGTGCGACCTACCCCCTTTGTCTCACCTCGCACGATCGGACGAGGGAGAGGTGTGCTCACCAACTTGTCGTCCGTGTGCCGTAAAGAGAAGTTGCTGTGGTTATAAAGCGCTTTTAAGGTGAGTGACTCATCCAGTTTGATCTCTCGCTCTCAGTCGAGCGGTTGGTTGTCGATGCTCTTGACCAACCACCCTTCTCGGTTCTTGTTGTAACTCAAGTCTGTTGTACCCTCACATACTTAGTCGCAGTCCTCATGTTCTGGCGTGAACATGTTCCATGCTCATTAATATATTAATTTGTAACCCCGGTTTCGGTCGCCTTGCCTGGTGAGCGGCGCGGGGACTGATCACCCCCTCGTCGTTCACTTTCAGGGAGGAAGCGTTGCTGCGCGCAGGCAGTGCTTCTAAGGTGACGGAAGGTAGCCCTTTGAGTTGTTTCCAGATGGCGGCTAGTGCCACACTAGTGTCTGCGTTTTCCCATTACATAAGGTACGTGGTTCCCCTGACTCGACTCTGTTTAGTTACACTGACCGTACCGATTAATTTCGCTGAATTTGTCCTTGGACAACCGTTGCTCCTGCTCCCGACGCTTGTCTTTGGGGGGGGGAGTCTGTTGCAATCATCCGTCTCCTGCCGAATGCAACAATCCGCGAATTGTACCTTGCCCGACGCACTGACGTCACGCCCTCCCCTTTACCAACCCTATCGCTTTCTTTGTAAAATCTAGTCAGTCTCCCATCAAACGCAGTGAGCTGAGCGGCCCGTCGCCGGACTTTCGTCAAGTATGGGAGCCTCAATAACCAAGGTAACTATGATTGTTTTTTGAGCTATCGTAAATCAATGCTAGTGGCTAATAATTTTGTGTATTACGTTTGTAACAAAAAAGAAATCTTGTAATAGATGTAAAAAGATTGTTATCCGTAACCAACCAAGATGTATCTTGTCTGTAAAGGTCAGCCTCGCCTAAATTTAAATTTCAGTCAGTCAACTTGATGAAAAGACCTAAGATATGTAAGGTTGAGTGTCAGTACTCGTTATATATGTAATTTAAAGTCATAACCTTGTAATGCTATTTTGTAATATTGTAAATTGTAACACGCACTGTATGAATGCATGCGTGCGTGTTAATCGAACGATGTGGGTATAAAAGTGTACTAAAACATGTGAAAACTTTCAGTTAAAAACTTGGTTCAACGTTCCGGACCGAAGACACGAGAACACGAAATTCGTACAGTTTTGCACGATCTTCCAGCACAGAAATAGCAGTGGTTCAAACCAGGTACTGAGGAGCACGCAGCCGTAGCGACCAGATACAGCAGGTTGCAAAACGACTTATCTGGATTGCCAATTAACATTTTTACCTTTAACAACTTACGGTGGCAAGTGTTGCATAATCACGAAGCAAAAAACGACACAAACTAGTTACTTACAAGTGTCTGAAACAATTTTATAAAACTTTTCGATAGATAACAGTGTCAGAAATTTTAAGTAGATCACAGCGTGTACGCTGAACACATCTTGTAAACTAGCATTGATTTATGCGACACCCCCACATTTAGCATTTAACATTTTTTATATTCAGTTTTTCAAAAGAAAATTAGCTCAGTACTGACCGTTGCTGACTGGCACATAATTAGATAAATTTTGAGGCTCGTAATGTTTTTTAAATAAACGGGTCGCAACCGACTCTGCTCACAGATTGACGCATTCAACAATTTCTTTTACTTACACCTCCTCCCTTTACAGAATTATATTAATTATAGAAATACTTGAGAGGTAAGTCACAACACAGAAAAAGTGTCTTAAGCATTTTGGTGTACTTAGATAATAAATTATGTTATTTGTGTGCACTTCTGCCGCAGCAGAAGTGGTAGCCGGAGCGTGGTTATTTTGGGTTTTCCTTGTTCCATGGGTTACTAGGTATTTAATTCAATTTAATGGATATAAGCCATAGTTATCAAGAGTAATTTTGTTGATGTTGTGTATGTTGAAATTTTGTATTGTTTGTATTGCACGGTATTGGTCGCGTGAAGTTTTGTATAGAATTTTGTATTGTATAGGATTATGTATTGTAAATGTTATATGCGTAGTTAACAATTTTGTCACGAGTAGGTCTTTGCTGTAAGTTGTCGTAAAATCAGATTGTTCAAATTATTCGCTCAGGAGTAGAAAACCGTAAGTTGAACTTTGTCTGGCAGATAAGGCAAACCTGTGCACGTCTTATCTACATTCCACCGAACAGCTGCTCCTTATCGTTGCGCTTTGAATGTTTTGGTCTCTCCACATACTCGGCTTAATAACCCCGTATCTTGCTCACCGTGCCGTATGTCCGATTGTCCAGTTCGCTAACCGCCTCCCAATCTGTTGTTATTCAAAATATGTTCAGTGCATCTGTTGTTTATATAAAAGTGACGTACTCTATTAATTCGGTAAATTATATTTAGAAACGCGCGCATCTCAGTAAACCTGATTTTGTTTCGTGGAAGGCGTTACAAGAAAATCAAAATTAAAATTTTCATAAAATAGCAGTCTTTTACTAATGGAAAATGTTCGTTGTCAGTTGTCACACACACGTTATCATCTGTTTCATGTCAATTGGTTTGCGTTAACTACGAATTAATATACGCGGCATTCAGAAAAACAGAACCCGACTGTCCAGTCGTGTCAACTAGCATTTCCTTGTCACGGTAAACTATTTTATAATGAATCAATGACTTCGTAATAAGCGACAGTGCAAAACTTTCGCGCTGAGAGAGAGAGGTCAGGAAAGAAACTCGTAAAAGAAAGTAATGAATGTGACCCCCCTTTTGCCAGTGTATGTAGTCTGGCGTACCCCTTTTTGCCAGTGAAAGTAGTCTGGTGTGCACCCCCTGTCGCAGTTTAGCCATGTACCCGGGTAGCGGTAATGGTGCGACTACCCCCTTTATCTCACCTCGCACGATCGGACGTGGGAGAGGTGTGCTCTCCAACGTGTCGTCCGTGTGCCGTAGAGAGAAGTTGCTGTGGTCATACAGCGCTTTAAAGGTGAGTGACCCCCCCTTTTGCCAGTGAATGTAGTCTGGCGTGCCCCTCCCTTTTGCCAGTGAATGTAGTCTGGTGTGCCCCCCCCCCGGTCGCAGTTTAGCCATGTACCCAGGTAGCGGTAATGGTGCGACCTACCCCCTTTGTCTCACCTCGCACGATCGGACGAGGGAGAGGTGTGCTCACCAACTTGTCGTCCGTGTGCCGTAAAGAGAAGTTGCTGTGGTTATAAAGCGCTTTTAAGGTGAGTGACTCATCCAGTTTGATCTCTCGCTCTCAGTCGAGCGGTTGGTTGTCGATGCTCTTGACCAACCACCCTTCTCGGTTCTTGTTGTAACTCAAGTCTGTTGTACCCTCACATACTTAGTCGCAGTCCTCATGTTCTGGCGTGAACATGTTCCATGCTCATTAATATATTAATTTGTAACCCCGGTTTCGGTCGCCTTGCCTGGTGAGCGGCGCGGGGACTGATCACCCCCTCGTCGTTCACTTTCAGGGAGGAAGCGTTGCTGCGCGCAGGCAGTGCTTCTAAGGTGACGGAAGGTAGCCCTTTGAGTTGTTTCCAGATGGCGGCTAGTGCCACACTAGTGTCTGCGTTTTCCCATTACATAAGGTACGTGGTTCCCCTGACTCGACTCTGTTTAGTTACACTGACCGTACCGATTAATTTCGCTGAATTTGTCCTTGGACAACCGTTGCTCCTGCTCCCGACGCTTGTCTTTGGGGGGGGGGGAGTCTGTTGCAATCATCCGTCTCCTGCCGAATGCAACAATCCGCGAATTGTACCTTTCCCGACGCACTGACGTCACGCCCTCCCCTTTACCAACCCTATCGCTTTCTTTGTAAAATCTAGTCAGTCTCCCATCAAACGCAGTGAGCTGAGCGGCCCGTCGCCGGACTTTCGTCAAGTATGGGAGCCTCAATAACCACGGTAACTATGATTGTTTTTTGAGCTATCGTAAATCAATGCTAGTGGCTAATAATTTTGTGTATTACGTTTGTAACAAAAAAGAAATCTTGTAATAGATGTAAAAAGATTGTTATCCGTAACCAACCAAGATGTATCTTGTCTGTAAAGGTCAGCCTCGCCTAAATTTAAATTTCAGTCAGTCAACTTGATGAAAAGACCTAAGATATGTAAGGTTGAGTGTCAGTACTCGTTATATATGTAATTTAAAGTCATAACCTTGTAATGCTATTTTGTAATATTGTAAATTGTAACACGCACTGTATGAATGCATGCGTGCGTGTTAATCGAACGATGTGGGTATAAAAGTGTACTAAAACATGTGAAAACTTTCAGTTAAAAACTTGGTTCAACGTTCCGGACCGAAGACACGAGAACACGAAATTCGTACAGTTTTGCACGATCTTCCAGCACAGAAATAGCAGTGGTTCAAACCAGGTACTGAGGAGCACGCAGCCGTAGCGACCAGATACAGCAGGTTGCAAAACGACTTATCTGGATTGCCAAGTAACATTTTTACCTTTAACAACTTACGGTGGCAAGTGTTGCATAATCACGAAGCAAAAAACGACACAAACTAGTTACTTACAAGTGTCTGAAACAATTTTATAAAACTTTTCGATAGATAACAGTGTCAGAAATTTTAAGTAGATCACAGCGTGTACGCTGAACACATCTTGTAAACTAGCATTGATTTATGCGACACCCCCACATTTAGCATTTAACATTTTTTATATTCAGTTTTTCAAAAGAAAATTAGCTCAGTACTGACCGTTGCTGACTGGCACATAATTAGATAAATTTTGAGGCTCGTAATGTTTTTTAAATAAACGGGTCGCAACCGACTCTGCTCACAGATTGACGCATTCAACAATTTCTTTTACTTACACCTCCTCCCTTTACAGAATTATATTAATTATAGAAATACTTGAGAGGTAAGTCACAACACAGAAAAAGTGTCTTAAGCATTTTGGTGTACTTAGTTAATAAATTATGTTATTTGTGTGCACTTCTGCCGCAGCAGAAGTGGTAGCCGGAGCGTGGTTATTTTGGGTTTTCCTTGTTCCATGGGTTACTAGGTATTTAATTCAATTTAATGGATATAAGCCATAGTTATCAAGAGTAATTTTGTTGATGTTGTGTATGTTGAAATTTTGTATTGTTTGTATTGCACGGTATTGGTCGCGTGAAGTTTTGTATAGAATTTTGTATTGTATAGGATTATGTATTGTAAATGTTATATGCGTAGTTAACAATTTTGTCACGAGTAGGTCTTTGCTGTAAGTTGTCGTAAAATCAGATTGTTCAAATTATTCGCTCAGGAGTAGAAAACCGTAAGTTGAACTTTGTCTGGCAGATAAGGCAAACCTGTGCACGTCTTATCTACATTCCACCGAACAGCTGCTCCTTATCGTTGCGCTTTGAATGTTTTGGTCTCTCCACATACTCGGCTTAATAACCCCGTATCTTGCTCACCGTGCCGTATGTCCGATTGTCCAGTTCGCTAACCGCCTCCCAATCTGTTGTTATTCAAAATATGTTCAGTGCATCTGTTGTTTATATAAAAGTGACGTACTCTATTAATTCGGTAAATTATATTTAGAAACGCGCGCATCTCAGTAAACCTGATTTTGTTTCGTGGAAGGCGTTACAAGAAAATCAAAATTAAAATTTTCATAAAATAGCAGTCTTTTACTAATGGAAAATGTTCGTTGTCAGTTGTCACACACACGTTATCATCTGTTTCATGTCAATTGGTTTGCGTTAACTACGAATTAATATACGCGGCATTCAGAAAAACAGAACCCGACTGTCCAGTCGTGTCAACTAGCATTTCCTTGTCACGGTAAACTATTTTATAATGAATCAATGACTTCGTAATAAGCGACAGTGCAAAACTTTCGCGCTGAGAGAGAGAGGTCAGGAAAGAAACTTGTAAAAGAAAGTAATGAATGTGACCCCCCTTTTGCCAGTGTATGTAGTCTGGCGTACCCCTTTTTGCCAGTGAAAGTAGTCTGGTGTGCACCCCCTGTCGCAGTTTAGCCATGTACCCGGGTAGCGGTAATGGTGCGACTACCCCCTTTATCTCACCTCGCACGATCGGACGTGGGAGAGGTGTGCTCTCCAACGTGTCGTCCGTGTGCCGTAGAGAGAAGTTGCTGTGGTCATACAGCGCTTTAAAGGTGAGTGACCCCCCCTTTTGCCAGTGAATGTAGTCTGGTGTGCCCCCCCCGGTCGCAGTTTAGCCATGTACCCAGGTAGCGGTAATGGTGCGACCTACCCCCTTTGTCTCACCTCGCACGATCGGACGAGGGAGAGGTGTGCTCACCAACTTGTCGTCCGTGTGCCGTAAAGAGAAGTTGCTGTGGTTATAAAGCGCTTTTAAGGTGAGTGACTCATCCAGTTTGATCTCTCGCTCTCAGTCGAGCGGTTGGTTGTCGATGCTCTTGACCATCCACCCTTCTCGGTTCTTGTTGTAACTCAAGTCTGTTGTACCCTCACATACTTAGTCGCAGTCCTCATGTTCTGGCGTGAACATGTTCCATGCTCATTAATATATTAATTTGTAACCCCGGTTTCGGTCGCCTTGCCTGGTGAGCGGCGCGGGGACTGATCACCCCCTCGTCGTTCACTTTCAGGGAGGAAGCGTTGCTGCGCGCAGGCAGTGCTTCTAAGGTGACGGAAGGTAGCCCTTTGAGTTGTTTCCAGATGGCGGCTAGTGCCACACTAGTGTCTGCGTTTTCCCATTACATAAGGTACGTGGTTCCCCTGACTCGACTCTGTTTAGTTTCACTGACCGTACCGATTAATTTCGCTGAATTTGTCCTTGGACAACCGTCGCTCCTGCTCCCGACGCTTGTCTTTGGGGGGGGGGGGAGTCTGTTGCAATCATCCGTCTCCTGCCGAATGCAACAATCCGCGAATTGTACCTTTCCCGACGCACTGACGTCACGCCCTCCCCTTTACCAACCCTATCGCTTTCTTTGTAAAATCTAGTCAGTCTCCCATCAAACGCAGTGAGCTGAGCGGCCCGTCGCCGGACTTTCGTCAAGTATGGGAGCCTCAATAACCACGGTAACTATGATTGTTTTTTGAGCTATCGTAAATCAATGCTAGTGGCTAATAATTTTGTGTATTACGTTTGTAACAAAAAAGAAATCTTGTAATAGATGTAAAAAGATTGTTATCCGTAACCAACCAAGATGTATCTTGTCTGTAAAGGTCAGCCTCGCCTAAATTTAAATTTCAGTCAGTCAACTTGATGAAAAGACCTAAGATATGTAAGGTTGAGTGTCAGTACTCGTTATATATGTAATTTAAAGTCATAACCTTGTAATGCTATTTTGTAATATTGTAAATTGTAACACGCACTGTATGAATGCATGCGTGCGTGTTAATCGAACGATGTGGGTATAAAAGTGTACTAAAACATGTGAAAACTTTCAGTTAAAAACTTGGTTCAACGTTCCGGACCGAAGACACGAGAACACGAAATTCGTACAGTTTTGCACGATCTTCCAGCACAGAAATAGCAGTGGTTCAAACCAGGTACTGAGGAGCACGCAGCCGTAGCGACCAGATACAGCAGGTTGCAAAACGACTTATCTGGATTGCCAAGTAACATTTTTACCTTTAACAACTTACGGTGGCAAGTGTTGCATAATCACGAAGCAAAAAACGACACAAACTAGTTACTTACAAGTGTCTGAAACAATTTTATAAAACTTTTCGATAGATAACAGTGTCAGAAATTTTAAGTAGATCACAGCGTGTACGCTGAACACATCTTGTAAACTAGCATTGATTTATGCGACACCCCCACATTTAGCATTTAACATTTTTTATATTCAGTTTTTCAAAAGAAAATTAGCTCAGTACTGACCGTTGCTGACTGGCACATAATTAGATAAATTTTGAGGCTCGTAATGTTTTTTAAATAAACGGGTCGCAACCGACTCTGCTCACAGATTGACGCATTCAACAATTTCTTTTACTTACACCTCCTCCCTTTACAGAATTATATTAATTATAGAAATACTTGAGAGGTAAGTCACAACACAGAAAAAGTGTCTTAAGCATTTTGGTGTACTTAGATAATAAATTATGTTATTTGTGTGTACTGCTGCTGCAGCAGTTGCCAGGCAATAAAATTATAATATTTTCATTTTAATGTAAATTATGTATGAGTTAATATACATGTATAAAATAATATATCGTTCGTGGCAGGTAAGCATATCTCAGTTATGTAATGTTTACGTTTCTATTTATCATTATGACTACAGCAATAAAAAGGCAGGGAACACACACACACACACACACACACACACACACACACACACACACACACACACACACACACACACACACACACACACACACACACACACACACACACACACACACACACACACACACACACACACACACACACACACACACACACACACACACACACACACACACACACACACACACACACACACACACACACACACACACACACACACACACACACACACACACACACACACACACACACCCACACACACACACACACACACACACACACACACACACACACAATTCGCGTTATTTCTGGCCTCACTCATGTTTATTTTCTTACATTTGCACGCTTTATAAATGGTAAGTGCCGAAACCCATACCAACATAAAGCGTGCAAGCCGAAAAAGTGTCCAGCGTGGATAGCGATTTGCTTCCTGTGGATCGCTGGGCAGTGTAACTGCACGTGTTTACAGAGGAACGATTCATAGACAGACTTTTCGTCTTTAGGGAATGAACAGAGGGTCCATGAGTTACTTCGGAGCGCTCCTTCTTTTTCGCGTGTTTGTTCTGTGAAACATACACTGTAGATTCGCAGCTTTACTCTAAGCAACGCTCAATAGGAAATGTTGAAAATTTTTGTCCACAGTGTACCCTCATTCACACTAAACCTGCTCTGATGTTTTAATTACGGACATCATAATATTAAAACTTTGGAAACTTGAGCACTACTTAATGGAGATCAATCATTAACTTATACAAGCCATTAATTTTATGCATATTTTTTATATATATGTGTACAACGTTATCGACAACAAAGAAGTAGTTTTTGTTAAAATTCCTTCCCGGGATATCTGGCCGTAGTCCAATGTTTTCTACAAAACCAGACATTTCGGCAATACCATCGACTTCCATCATCAGTGAAAATCGAGTGCGATAACGTGAGGTGGTATACGTTAGTGACCACAGTACTGTGGTTAAGGCTGAAGCAGTAAGTAGAAAGAAGTAGTTTCTATGGTAATATTTCATTTCGAAAATGATTTTAAAAATAAATCTTAGAATATGGAAGTCTGTGCCGTCTCCCTTGTTAAGACAACACAAAAGTCGGGAACTAGTTCAATTCTTTACCAGTAAATTAAACTAGCTGCCGTTGTTAGTAAAAATACTTACCAACAAATTACAAAACAATTATGATATAGGAAATTGACAAGGTTTGCATAAATTTATTCACTCACTAGGTGTTAGCGAAAACATCTCGTTATTGGTATTCAAATATTATGCTTGATATTAAAGAAAAGTTATTTTAGTAAAATTCTGCTTTTACTGCTTCAAATATCTTAAGTATATTATTCGTTTTATCTCAAAATTTACTCATCTAGAAGATAGTTTTAATACCACGGATCCGGGTCTCAACTTTCTCAAAATAATTAATTTATTAAAACTTCAACCATATTATTGGAAGAATAATATTGGTGATACTCTACATTATTATCTTACATTTATCTATACATTGCGGTTACTATTACTTCATTACAAAATTACAAAATTTACAAATCTGATAATTTGTTCTTTACATTGTTAAAGTTCTTTAGAGTTCTTTGTTACTTCTTTTATTAAGGCGAAATTTACAAAAGTTGTGGTTTGATATCACCTGAATTTCATATGAGGTTGTTGTTGTATCCTTGGGGCATCTCCTGTCGTCTTCTATGGGTGGAGTACGTTGTTCCTGGTGAATCTACATCGGGTTGATTATATCTGCTCTCGTAGATCGGTTGTTTACTTGAAGTTCCAGCTGTTGTAGTTTCACTTTCCTTGGTCCAGACTTTTGTAGTTCACATTTTTTTCTTTAATTATAGTTCTCACTTTGCAGTACTAAAGTCTAGTAGTTACATATCTTACACTTACATTTTATATTTTTAAAAGAGATGTGTTGGCTACCTTTTTCTTTCTGTATGTATTCTCACTAACTCTACACACTACATTATTCACAATAAAACCATCTCACGCTGGATATACTTTTAAGGACATACACTTACGTGTATGTACACAACACAAAACTCACATCTTGTCATGGCGAAGTTCTACTGGCGAATGCGCGTATAGTTTAGGGGCGAGGGCTCAGTAAGCTGGTGCGTATTTACGCACTAAGAAAATAGTTCGTACTTTATATATTATTAATTATTCATTAATTAGAATGTAAATACTTTATGTTTACTTTATTATGACTTAGGGATTTCTTTATTTATATAGTCGCATTTTCAATCATTAAAATAATTATTATTATTATTCTTTACTTAATACCTTTCTTGGCGTGTTGGTACTGGAAGGTTTCAAGTTGATTCAGGAATCTGGGTATAGGTAAGGGTGTATGATACTCTTACTTATTAAAATTAAAAATTTTAATTTGTGCGATTTTCGATATATTTAAAATCGTCACATCCTCCTGCACTTAACTATGAAAAACGGGGGGGGGGGTAATAATAGAAAATCTAATAAACAATTATATTTTGACACAGAATTCCATACTGAAATTTCTCTCTCTCACATTATTTCTATCCATCAATTGATTATTTTACACTTACGTAACATCTAAATTCTACTACATCTACTATATATAAATACACAAAATGTAAATCTACCTTATTTTAATTCTTACATCTACTACCGGTTTTTTCTTGAATTGGTCACTCGTTTTACGGAGTTATACTCATGAGTATGTTACTAATAATAATCACATATTGTAAGAACAATCGAATTACTTTTAGTTTACAGCGCTAAGGATTATTTTTCTTTCTTTCTTTCTCTCTCTTCATCTTCATTATCATTGTCATCAGATTTCTCATGTATAATATCATTCTCGCAGGACATTAGCTAAGGTTGATCAGGCCTCGCTAGTATTCGTACGAAGGGGTTTTGAGTTTATACTCACTTATAGTATAGGATGTTGCACAATCTTATCCTATTTCGGTATAAGTATATACAACATATTTTATTCTTAATACTTAGATAGTATTCTAGGTTTTCTATCTTTCTCGTAGTCTTTCTTCTGTATCTTGACACGTAAAACATTTTTTTATTTGAGACAGATGGCTTCTGCGAACGTAATTTTCTGTATTGGGTTCATACAGAGCTACAGTAACGGGGGTGATGAATTTATGAATTTGGTAGGGGCCACACCATCGATATGATAGTTTCGAAGTGGTCCTATCAACTGCTTTACTCATAGGATGAGTTTTATACATTACTAAATCACCTATTTTATACTTTATTTGTTTATTATTATTCTCATGATACTTCCTTGATTTTTGTAAATTAGCTCTCAAATTTGCACGAGCTTCGTTCCATATTTTACGTATGTTATTCCCATTTACGTCGCGGGGTAATAACTCATTGATTTTCCACTTTGTGGTTAAAGGATGGTTGGGTTTGTACTTGTACAGCAAATCAAATGGTGTTGATTTATGACCTTCATGATACGCTGAATTGAATGCAAATTGTATCCACGAAATATTTTGATCCCAGGTTGTCTGGTCTTTAGCATGATAAGATATTAATGCTGATTTTAAGTTACGCAAGTATCTTTCTGCTAGGTTTCCTTGCGGTCTGTACTCGGTCACGGTAATATGATTTATACCTAATTTAAAACACATGTCGTTAAATTCTTTCGACTTGAACTGGGGTCCATTGTCAGATATTAAGCTTAAAGGTGTACCATAGTCTTTAAATAGTCGTTCTTGTAGAATTTTAATTGTCGTAGATGCTAATGCACGACGCATAGGATACATCCACACGAATTTAGTGAATGAGTCTACACAAATTAACAGCATAGTATTTCCGGATTTAGAGCGGGGATAAGGTCCAGAATAGTCTATGTATATTTTCGAGAAGGGAGTGGTAGGTATTTCGGAGATTAATTTTCCGACTTGACTGGTTCTTGCTGGTTTGCTCAGGGCACAAATTTCGCATTCTTTCACGAACTTTTTTATTTCACTATTCATGTTTTCCCAGTGGTATTCCTTGCGAATACGATGTATAGTTTTCCTAATTCCCATATGAGCTCCAATTGTCGATGAATGGTAGTACTCCATTAACATGGGTTTGATTATTTCCAGGGCGATTATTCTCAGTAATTTTCCGTTTGCCTTTTTAAAACAAAGTACTCTTTTACTCAAGGTATATTTGTCAGAATTATTTCCTCTTTCTATTTGTTCGATTATTTTGCACAATTTCGGATCTTGTTGGTGATATGCTATATCCTTAAATGCAAGGGGAAAGTTAGTAATTAATGTATTAACGGTAGTGGTTTCAATATTGTCTTCTCCAGATCTTGTATTGGGTAGTTGGAACATGCGGGACAGAGTATCGGCTACTACATTTTGAGTACCACGAATATGTTGCACTTTGAACTTGTAGCAATTTAATCTTAACACCCATCTTCCGATACGACCTAACTGTTTTGGGTGATTCAATAACCATGATAAAGCTTGATTATCGGTTTCTAGTAGAAATTCTTTGTGTTCTAAAAATGGTTTGAATTTATCAAAGGCAAATACTACGGCTAAACATTCAAGTTCGTAGGCTGAGAACTTCCTTTCTCGCTCGGTCAATGTACGGGATGCATAGCTGATCGGGAGTCTAGTATTATTTATTTCCTGGTATATTACGGCTCCTAATGCTACACTTGAACTATCGGTCTGTACGATAAATGGTTTACTGAAATCCGCTAACTGCAATACAGGTGGGGATATAATGCTTTCTTTAAGTATTTCAAACGCTTCTTGATGTTGAGTAGTCCACTCGAATTTCGTTCCTTTCTTTCTTAAGGCATTCAATGGGGCTGCTATATCCGCTAAGTGGGGTATGTACTTATGAAAATAATGAATCATACCTAAAAATCTAGCTATACCTTTGACGTCTCTCGGAGGTAAGAATTCTCGGATTGCGCGTGTACGTTCGGGATCAATGGTAACCTTACCTTCGGCTGATACTATGTGACCTAAGAAGGAGAATTGTTTTACAGCGAAATTAACTTTACTCGGGTTTACGGTCAGTCCGGCTTTCTTTAACCTGGATAATACTTCACGCAAGTGATCAATATGTTGATCCATTGACTCACTATACACTACTATATCGTCAAGATAATGATATACAATTTAAATTTAACGTCATGGAAAATTTTTTCTAAGAGTCGGCTGCATACTGAACTTCCTTGTGATATACCGAATGGTACTCTCGTAAATTGATATAGATTAAATGGGACAGCAAAAGCAGTTAAATGTTTTGATTCCTCAGCTAGTGGGATTTGATGGAATGCTTGGTTGAGATCCATTATGGTGAAGATTTTCGCTTTTGTAAAATAGTGAAACGCACTGTGTATGTCTGGCAGTGGTATCGATTCAAATTCTATACTCTTATTTAGTTGTCTATAATCCACGACTAGTCTATGTTTGTCAGTTCCTTTTGGTACTAGGAATGCAGGCGATGAGTATGGAGACGTTGACGGTTCAATGACGTGCTGATCAAGGAGTTGTTAATGTGGTTTCTCATTATTTCCATCTTGGGCGGAGATAATTTGTATGGGTGCAGTCGTATTACCTTGTTGTCACTAAGATTTATTTTATATTCGATTAAATGAGTTAATCCTAACTTGGGGGTGAGTACAGCAGAAAATTCTTTTATTAACTTTTGGATTCTTAGTCTCTCATTTCCTTTTAAATGACTCAGACTCGATTCATGATGCTCTGAATGAATAGTTGCGGTTTCACTAATAGCGTCGTTACTTATTTCGGAGTCGAACTGATATTTTCGAGTACGATCAAATCTGAAGAAATATTGTTTTGCATATATATCAAGGATTAAGGCAGTTTTTCTTATAAAATCCGCGCCTAATATTAAGTTTTGTCCTAACTCTTCAGCTACTAGTAGGGGAATGTACCAAGTAAAATTCTGAATTTTTAATTTCACCGTAATACTGTGAGATATCTTTAGGTTTTGTTTATTTGCGGTGGTGCACTTTATGTTCACCATTTGGCTACGTTTAATCAGTTTATGATTAGCTAATAAGGTTGCTAACTGTTTACTAATTATACTACGGGTAGATCCGGAATCAATTAAACCAAGGGTATTCGTTGCTCCAAGGTCTATCTGTACATAGGGTAGTTGGCATATACTTGTTTTACATGCACCAATAGAGTTGCACTTCTCGATGAATTTTGTTAAATAAGGGTCTCTGCGTTTATTTTTATTTATCTTTATTTGACGCTTAGTATTGTTGTTACCTTTCCTTCTGGTGCTTCGGAAGACGTAGGATTTTCGGTCTTCCAGCTTCACACATTTTTTGATTGGTCGGTTTTCTGTTGATAGCGCTTTTGTTTACATAACTTGCTAATATGTCCGGCCTTTCCACAGTTATAACATCTTCTTTCCACATTTACTTCGCTCGTAGGTTGTCGGGGTTTTGGTTTGGGGTATGTTACATGGGGATAGCTTTGGGGTTTATATGTACTTACGAATCGCTTATCGCGGTAGTTTCGGGTATCATTTCCAATTGGTCTAGTTTGGAATGAATGTCTGTGTTGACTCTGGGACATAGAAACACTTCTATTCTGGTCAGAATACCAGACGTTGGATGAATGTATACAACATAGTTCTAGTTCGGTGAAAGTGGTAGGTCGCTTCACGAGTGCTAGGCGAGATCGCTCCTCGGGGGATAGTCCTACTAAGATAGTGTCTACTAACTGTTGTTCACTCCATTTAACTTGTAGCAATAAAGCATATTCTCTTACCTCAGATATATAATGAGCTAGTCTCTCGTATGTGCCTTGTGCACGAAGTACTAAGTTTCGCTTCAATTCTTCGTAGATACCGGTGGGAATGAAATGTCTTATTAGTGTGGTATGAAGTTCTTCTACCGATTGATTATACCTTAGAGATTCTAACACTCTATCTTTTAATGGAGGTCTACACTTAGGTAAAATTACTTGCAAAATCTGGTTATCTCTTAGTTGTTGCAGTTCCTTTAATTGTAAGATGTGCTTGATAAAATCAAGGAGGTTTGTAATATTCAGCCCATCAGTAATTGGTATGTCAGACAAAATACTTTCTACAGGGTGGGTTATCTTTCCATAGAGCTCGGGAGTTAGATTTATTTGGCTCATCACTCTAGGTTTTTCCGCAGAATGATTAGTCCGCAAGTGAGAAGGTAAATCGTAGGTACGGGTCATATTTTCTAGTTCATTAGGGAGTGACGTAACGTTTACTGGTTGAATATTTACTTGACTATCAGTTAACCGTTCCTTGAATGGATTTATATTTAATTCCTGCAGAATCTGAATTTTTGCAGTACCGTTTGGCTGTTCTTGAATCGGGGATTGGGTAGGTGAAATATTTAATTTCGTCATTGCTTCTTCGATTTCGTCTAATCTAAACGATTCGGATCGTCGACGTAATTCGCGCATTATCTCGGGTAATTGTTGTAATGCTTCCTCGGCGAATTTTTGTACATCATGAGGGGTATCTTTATCACCTGGCCAGTTCAACAAATTGGTGATACGACGGGTTAGATGCTCGATTCTTTGGGTGGTGCGTAAAATTACTGCGGGAGATTTTTCATCACGCAGGGTTTGTGCGATCGACGTTAGTTCCGTATACTTATGATAACACGTTTCTTTTTCGCTTTCGAAATCTAAAACACTCAAACTATTTAATAATGAGGGTTTGTCCGGTTTATTTTCACGTAACGTCTTGCGAAGTTCCGCGACAGTTACATTAGAGTAGGGAAGACCACGCAATAATGCTTCATAGCTTAATTCGTCTTTCAACAACAAATCGGGGTTAAATTGAGCCATTTTTGATAATAACTTTACATACACGACGTATTACGAACGACAAATCTTATGTCACTTACTTTAATTCGTTTTCTCAATGTTTAACATAGTTAACGTTAATTCATTTAAACACATACACATATATATCTTATTTCATATTAAGCTTCCATATGCAATCTTATCTTAATTAATCAACATAACTTATCTCACAACAATTAAATTCTCAGTATTGACATATATAATTAATCAAAACAAAACGATAATACCATTTTAGTAGAGAGAAATTTCATATACGGAAAGTTCATTGCTTTAACAACAGCACAAAGAGTCAGCTGTTTTGGGGTGTTGTCGAGTTGCGTAGGGTGGTAATTCAGGACAATACAAAACAGGAAAGAGCTTGTCTAATATGGTTTTGTTTGCTTTAGGGAGGAGGGGTTATGAATGAGGTGGGTGTTTACAAAGGGGAGAGTTTACATTCCACAACACGTATTTAACACGAACCGACTGGTTTCTATCGACTGGTTTGGAATGGAATACTTACCAGCTATGACTTGCTTAATACGGCAAACTAGCGATACCAATATTATTATAACATAATTAAAATTTTACTCATTTATTTTTTTGTTTATTTCTGAGTGAATAAATTTATGTTTGTCCTAGTTATCGTTAACGAATTATAAAATTACACAACAACAGCAACATAATTATTTCTTGCTTTAAAGTAGTAATGGTGCAATTTTGTGTGTGACACTCTGTACACAATTAATTATTAAAACAACAGCACAATACACAATTTTTTTTTTACAAAGCAGAGTTGCGCAATTTTGTGCCGTCTCCCTTGTTAAGACAACACAAAAGTCGGGAACTAGTTCAATTCTTTACCAGTAAATTAAACTAGCTGCCGTTGTTAGTAAAAATACTTACCAACAAATTACAAAACAATTATGATATAGGAAATTGACAAGGTTTGCATAAATTTATTCACTCACTAGGTGTTAGCGAAAACATCTCTTTATTGGTATTCAAATATTATGCTTGATATTAAAGAAAAGTTATTTTAGTAAAATTCTGCTTTTACTGCTTCAAATATCTTAAGTATATTATTCGTTTTATCTCAAAATTTACTCATCTAGAAGATAGTTTTAATACCACGGATCCGGGTCTCAACTTTCTCAAAATAATTAATTTATTAAAACTTCAACCATATTATTGGAAGAATAATATTGGTGATACTCTACATTATTATCTTACATTTATCTATACATTGCGGTTACTATTACTTCATTACAAAATTACAAAATTTACAAATCTGATAATTTGTTCTTTACATTGTTAAAGTTCTTTAGAGTTCTTTGTTACTTCTTTTATTAAGGCGAAATTTACAAAAGTTGTGGTTTGATATCACCTGAATTTCATATGAGGTTGTTGTTGTATCCTTGGGGCATCTCCTGTCGTCTTCTATGGGTGGAGTACGTTGTTCCTGGTGAATCTACATCGGGTTGATTATATCTGCTCTCGTAGATCGGTTGTTTACTTGAAGTTCCAGCTGTTGTAGTTTCACTTTCCTTGGTCCAGACTTTTGTAGTTCACATTTTTTTCTTTAATTATAGTTCTCACTTTGCAGTACTAAAGTCTAGTAGTTACATATCTTACACTTACATTTTATATTTTTAAAAGAGATGTGTTGGCTACCTTTTTCTTTCTGTATGTATTCTCACTAACTCTACACACTACATTATTCACAATAAAACCATCTCACGCTGGATATACTTTTAAGGACATACACTTACGTGTATGTACACAACACAAAACTCACATCTTGTCATGGCGAAGTTCTACTGGCGAATGCGCGTATAGTTTAGGGGCGAGGGCTCAGTAAGCTGGTGCGTATTTACGCACTAAGAAAATAGTTCGTACTTTATATATTATTAATTATTCATTAATTAGAATGTAAATACTTTATGTTTACTTTATTATGACTTAGGGATTTCTTTATTTATATAGTCGCATTTTCAATCATTAAAATAATTATTATTATTATTCTTTACTTAATACCTTTCTTGGCGTGTTGGTACTGGAAGGTTTCAAGTTGATTCAGGAATCTGGGTATAGGTAAGGGTGTATGATACTCTTACTTATTAAAATTAAAAATTTTAATTTGTGCGATTTTCGATATATTTAAAATCGTCACAAGTCATGTATGGTTCTCCATACCGATATTTTTTTTGGCAAACGATAACAGCCGCAAATTCAAACAGAATCAAATAATGTTTCGCATACAGCCCTGAATTGTAGAGTTCTCAAGACCTGTTGTTTTTGGTGAAGATCGGTTAAGGGAAAGGGGTAGTTTACCTGCAACGTTTTATATTTTAACAAAGGTATTTTCTATGGCAAACGATAACAGCCGCAAATTCAAACAGAATCAAAAGATTATTTGCATACATCCCTAAATTGCAGAGTTATCAAGACCTATTGTTTTTGTTGAAGATCAGTTAAGGGAAAGGGGTAGTTTACCTGCAACTTTTTTTAACAAGGGTATTTTCTATGGCAAACGATAACACCCGCAAATTCAAACAGAATCAAATAAGGTTTTGCATACAGTCGTCATTTGTAGATATCTCAAGGACTTTCGATTTTGGTGAAGATCGGTTAAGGGGAAGGGGTAGTTTACCTGGAACCTTTTACGTTTTAACAACAGTAAAATACTTGAAAATTCATTTAAACTTTTTCAAACAATGGTAATTGTTAAAAATAAAATAATTTTGTTGCCAGGCAATAAAATTATAATTTTTTCATTTTAATGTAAATTATGTATGAGTTAATATACATGTATAAAATAATATATCGTTCGTGGCAGGTAAGCATATCTCAGTTATGTAATGTTTACGTTTCTATTTTATTATTATGACTACAGCAATAAAAAGGCAGGGAAGACACACACACACACACACACACACACACACACACACACACACACACACACACACACACACACACACACACACACACACACACACACACACACACACACACACACACACACACACACACACACACACACACACACACACACACACACACACACACACACACACACACACACACACACACACACACACACACACACACACACACACACACACACACACACACACACACACACACACACACACACAATTCGCGTTATTTCTGGCCTCACTCATGTTTATTTTCTTACATTTCCACGCTTTTTAAATGGAAAGTGCCGAAACCCACACCAACATAACGCGTGCAACCCGAAAAAATGGACATCAATTTGCTTCCTGTGGATCGCTGGGCAGTGTAACTGCACGTGTTTACAGAGGAACGATTCATAGACAGACTTTTCGTCTTTAGGGAATGAACAGAGGGTCCATCAGTTACTTCGGAGCGCTCCTTCTTTTTCGCGTGTTTGTTCTGTGAAACATACACTGTAGATTCGCAGCTTTACTCTAAGCAACGCTCAATAGGAAATGTTGAAAATTTTTGTCCACAGTGTACCCTCATTCACACTAAACTTGCTCTGATGTTTTAATTACGGACATCATAATATTAAAACTTTGGAAACTTGAGCACTACTTAATGGAGATCAATCATTAACTTATACAAGCCATTAATTTTATGCATATTTTTTATATATATGTGTACAACGTTATCGGCAACAAAGAAGTAGTTTTTGTTAAAATTCCTTCCCGGGATATCTGGCCGTAGTCCAATGTTTTCTACAAAACCAGATATTTCGGCAATACCATCGACTTCCATCATCAGTGAAAATCGAGTGCGATAACGTGAGGTGGTATACGTTAGTGACCACAGTACTGTGGTTAAGGCTGAAGCAGTAAGTAGGAAGAAGTAGTTTCTATGGTAATATTTCATTTCGAAAATGATTTTAAAAATAAATCTTAGAATATGGAAGTCATGTATGGTTCTCCATACCGATATTTTCGCTACAGATGAAAGAAGTGGAAGCTGAATGGAATGTGTTTTCCACCACAGTAAGGGGTCTGCAAAGTCATCATCCAGTTCTGCCAAAGATCTGTAGACATCAACCTCTGTTGCGAGTGGTGTTAACGGAGCTGTTTCTTCCCTCTTGTCATCATCGTCTTCTTCAAAAACAACTTTTCTTTTCTTCACATTTTTTTATTTCTGTTTGTGCAGTGGTCACAACTTTATTGGAAATTCTGTTCCACACTAATTCTCTTGCTTCTCTTGGAAGACATTTCAAATATTTAAATCTTGGATCAAGAGCCGTAGCTTCTTGATACATTTCTATTTTAGGCCAGGCATTTACTCTTTTCGTTAAATCATCTAACAGAGCTGTTTTGAATCGAGTAACGTAACCAGGATCCGTGTCGGTAATTTTTAGACTTACTCTTAAATGAATTATGGCGGGTAGTACAACACTTGCCGTCACATATTTACTTCCTCCAAGAAAATCACATATTTCCAAACATGGTTTAAGACATTTGTACATTTTTTGTGTCATTTCCCATTCCACTTCAGTTAATGGAATGATGTTTGATGGATTGGTGGACATTATAGCTACAATTCCTACCTTGGCTTCCAGAAGAGACTCGAACATAAGGCATGTACTATTCCATTGGGTGACTATATCTTGTTTCAGTTTGCACTGCGGAATATTAAGTTCTTTCAGTTTTTGGCATAGCTGATTTTCTAAATAAGGACTGTGCTTGAAATGACCCACCATTTTTCAACATTTGGAAAGCAGTTTACCTATAGACGCATTCTCAATTGCTGTATTCAGACTTAATTGCAGGGTATGAGCAGTGCACCTAACATTATCGTATTTCGAATTTTCGACACGAAGAACAATATTCCTGGGATTGTCTGTACATATTGCAACTACTTTACTTTGAAGATTCCAGTCAGACACAACTTATTCGAATTCTTCCGTACAATTTGCTGCACTATGTTTCTCCACCACATGTTTCACTTCTAATGCAGCGCTGCAGAACACCCAGTTAGAATCAATCCAATGAGCACTAACACCCAAATAACCTTGATTTGCTATCGATGTCCAGAAATCACCTGTTAGGCCAACAAATTCAGTTTCTTTTAGTTTGTCTATCAGCTTGGATCGTTCGACATCATAAAGTTTCTCAATCCGTCTAGTTACAACGTCTCTAGATGGAAGATTAAGTTATAAGAACTACTACCTACAGCTTCCCTTAAAACTTCTTTTAGCCCTTCATCCGAAATTATATTGATAGGTCGACTGTCTTTTTTTATCCATTTCACAATTTTATTTGTTAATTCAGCCTCCTTTAATGAAGAGATTGGTTTCACTATGAAATGATTCAAGTTCGACTGAGATGAACTTGCATTAACAACAGATGATTCAGCAACACTTTGTAAGGGATGGACGTGTTTTAAATGGTATTGCAAACTGCTAGTGCTACCGCTGTAGCTAAATGATTTCCCACAAAGCTTACAGAAAACGGTTTTCCTGTCCGTCACTTTACCACTGTCGTTCAATTTATATCCAAAACTTCCACCGAGTCTTCCTCGTAAGTCTTCGTACGCCATAACACAGATTTCACGCATGGTATCAGGAAACACACACAAAAAGTAGCCTCTTTGAAAAACACAAGTTTTCCTCACATGAATAAACACACTGTAACACGCCACCTGTCCAACTGTTACTATTATAGCAAAATTGAAAGTTAAGGGCATGGAAATGCGCGAAACGCTTACGGTCAGAGGGGAAAGGCTATGTGGAGGGAGTTGCTGTGAGATGTGAGAATTTACATTCTTTTACATATCAGAATGTTTTATAAACATATCTGAGTGTTGTTTGGTCTGTCATTGTGTACTGCTGAGACGTAAAAAACTACAGCCTTTCTGATCGTTCTTATCGCAACGGAATTTGCAAACTGTACACTTCCACTCCTTAATTACACGCGACTATCTCTACAATTTCTCGTTACATAAAGGAACGCATTCTTCATAATTATAATAATACGTAATTGTAATTACATAATAAAAACTACCAATAGAAATTAACTAAAAAATTAAATAACTAATAAAAATGAGTGTTGAGATCCGGTCCGAGTGGACCTAAAAAATGTTGATGTCGGCATGTGTGTACCAAAAAATGTTCTATTAGGAAGAATGATGTTTGTGGTGCTATTGCCAGGATGCAGAATAATGACGATAGTGGACTGTATAATACATTTATTAAGTTTCTGTTGTACACTTAAATCATGGTGTTGAGATTGGCTAAGTCTGAACAGATTTTAATTTTGAATAAACAGAGTCGTTAAGAACGCTACATGTTAGATGAGGCGCAAATGTGCGGCACTCAGATTAAAATGTTAAGGCCTAAGGCCTAGACGAATGTCGTATGAATTTTCGTAAGACTTGAGGCGCGAGTACACGTCACTCAAGCTACATGAAAAGGAATTAGCAATGTATTGCTAATGTATTGCAAGTATGCAATATATGTTGTGGCCTAAGGCCTACAATGATTGTCTGACGACAAGAAAAATGAATGATGACAGAACAAGCGAGCAAACGTAATGACGTCTGCCGCCTGCCGCAACTCGGAGAACTGTGTCGTTTGTAAAAACATGATAAGCACAATTTGGAAACGTACAGCTTAGCCAACCTATGAATGCGAAAATTACCACATTAGTGTCCAATGAGTGACTGTAAAACAACGATATAATTAAAAATAAATTGAAATAATAATAACAAATGCACGACTGAAATAGTACGTTACACAATAACTAAGAATGTATGGGTAACTAAAACATCACACGCAAAGTTGGCGACACCTTCACTTGCATACCAGCTGATTCTCCGGTACCTTCCCGCCATTCACAATTTCAAAGTGGACTCGTCCATCCATAAATTCTTAAATTGGTTTCTGCGCATATGCCCTTAACTTTCAATTTTACTATACTATAGGTCGCCCATTGTTAGGATGAGAGTACAGGCTCTTGTGGGACTCTTATTTTTACCATATTCACCCCCTCTCAGACAATTAGTAGTAGGCACCTGACTCAGCCTTCTATTGTAGATCTTATCGTACACGGACTAAATCTGACATGCCGCTACCTGGCTTTTGAAAACCACTGCAACTACACCGCCCTTTCTCTTTCAGTGTTATTCTGGGAACTTCCAGCAGTACTAAATGATTTAAAATAACGGGACTCTCGTTCAAGAGGCAAGACATAACTCAGGTATTTGGTGGACAAGCTTCAACTTCTCATAAAAGAAAATTTCAACAAGCGATTAATTTTAATCGACTCTATTATTCGATTAAGTAGTTTTGGTTGATTAATCGAAGTTCAAATTTTAATCGGTTAATCGGTTCGAAAAGGCTGCAATTTGTTAGGGGCAGCCAAACATCTGTAGCACATAAACAGCTAATAATGCAAAACTGATGCTGTCTAAAGAATTTCTACAGTGATTTCCTTTTAATAAAATTATTTAGGGTTTATGTGTATGTTTTAATGTTTATTTATATTGTACCTTTTTCAGTTTATTGAAAACTGGTATATAGGCATGTAGGCCTACAGCAATTAGGATTAGTGATAAAGAAGATTTCTATTGTGTTCTCATATTTAGATTAATTTGAGCAATGTTATTTACAGACACAAATAATATATAAATATAATAATTACAACATGTAATATATCACTACTAAATGAATAAATATATACATGTGTGTATGTGTGTGTGTGTGTAGCTGATTTTAATTAAAGCTGAATTATTCAGCTGGAACCATTAATCTTTGGTAGTCAAATGATATGTCACATTTTGTATGGCAGATGATAATGGATTGCTGCAGAACAATGATTAATTGTCTATAGTAATGCACTGAAACTGAAAAATTACTACTCAGAGAAGTTGAAGGGAGCCATCCGCATAATTAGAAATCAATAACAAACAAAATTATGCCACTATTATGAAGCTAATGTAGGAAGACAACAAATGTGACAACAACAACAGATAATTTATATGGGGATGATAAATTATGTTAGTAATTTCAAAAAAAGAAATTATTAAATAATATTGTTGGAAGTAACAAGACCGTAAAGAAAACATGATTTTAAATGTAGAACAAGTTGATTTTAACACTTAAAAACAAAATACCTCACAGTATCACTTACTACTAATTAGAGTATTAGAACCAATCAGATCTTCCAAAAATTGAGTTTGTTTCATATTTTTTACAGCAATATTTTTACACTGTCATAATATCATCATGAGAAAGATATGTACTAAAATAATATAATACTAAAATCCAGTGGCGTGCGGTCAAGGGAAGCAAGTGAAGCACTGCTTCACTAATGACTGACGACACAATAACTGCAATTATTGCTACAGTAGATGTTAATATTTAATTGGATCTAATTTTAATTAACCAAAATAAAAATTCACTGGATTTATCTAACGTGACTAAATAGACTGACTTTATACAGTGTCACTGCTACAATAGGTGAAGCAGGTTCGTCGCAGCTTGAGGTAGCCCTGTGTAGAAAGATGCGCGCACACGTAGAGTGAGATAGAAAATCACCACTGCCCCTATATAAGAGGGGCCGCACACTGCAACAAAACTTGCGCCCCCAAAGCGTGGCATGCTTTTGCAAAATCAACAAGCAGGCGGCAGCTTTCCCTATTGATATTTATCACCAGGGGAAGCTTGCTTCTCCGCATCAAAACCAGAACTCCCGACGAATTTCGGATCGTTCAGAAAACCCTTATTGACTCCAATGTCCAATTTCACACCTTTGGTCTCCCTCAGGAGAAAGAAATCAAAATTACCATCCATGGTATCCCCCACGATGTTGCCCCGTCAGACATTATCGAGGAGTTGGAGAGCCTTGGCTTCACTCCAACCTCCTGCATTCCTCTTATTAACCGCCAAAAGCGCAAGGTCAACGTCTTTTTTTATTAAACTAAAGAAGGTAGGAGACTACCAACTAATCTACTCCCTCCGGGAGCTTTTATGCCTCCGGATAGATGTCTCCAGATACAACACCCCCACCGGCCCTCCGCAGTGTTACAACTGCCAGAGGTACGGCCACGCCTCTTACAACTGCCACATGGCACCCCGTTGCGTACGCTGCGGCGAAGGTCATCCTAAGGGCGCTTGCACGAAGGACCCTAATGCCGACGCTAAGTGCGCTAACTGTACCAAAAACCATCCAGCCAACTGGAGAGGCTGCGAATATTATCCATCTGCCCTTGAGCGGAAGCAGGAGATGGACGAGATCCGGCACCGAAACCCGACCCGGCCTCAGCGCCAAATCAAAGTCCAGCAGACCGCCACTCCGGCGGCTGCCCCAGCCCACCAACCGCCCGTCCAACCTCGTCGTCTTAGTGACGAGCCTACCCCTGCTACTACGAAGCCTCCCTCCACCGCCAAGTCATTCGCGGCAGCCGCCGCATCCAAACCGACTTCTGCGCCTCAACGCGCGAAGGCTCCGAAGCCCAAACAGAAACCCCCAGCTGCTAAAGCTCCTTCTAAAAAACACTCCAACGCCCAGCAACTACCAGCGGTCCAACCACCCAAGCCCGAGGCAGCCCCAGCAACCTCTAAGCCAGCTCCCCAGCCAGTCCGCCGCCCCGCGGCCGTGAGCGAGCCCGATGAGGGCCCAGACGAGCCGACATACATTCCCGCCAACCAGCCAGACGCTCTCGACATAGTTATTGTCAAGGACGCTGTCTGCCCCATCCTGGTCGAGGCCATCTCAGCCCTATCGTCCGGCCACAATCCGCTGGTTGTGACTCTCCGACGAACAAGCGACTCCCCGCCTGTCCGTCCTCGTAAGAGAGTCAACTGGCGCTCTTACCACGACGAGCTGTGCCGTAGGTTCCCATCAGCCCTTGAGGCCCCAGCGCCCTCTCGAAGGGAGCAGGGACCGCTCTACCATATAGGCGGCCACCTAGGGCGCCACAAGTCGAAAGGCGCCAAATTGCGAAGGAGAAAAAAAATTTGTTTGGAAATATTTTTTAAAAATTAACTTTGGGAATGTCAAATGGCACCAGCGACAGCTTTCTTTGTGCCATGTGGTGCTCATTCCTTAAATTTAGTTGTGAATGATGCTGTTACGTCTTGCACTGAAGCTACGATTTTTTTCGATCTTGTCCAAAATATTTATGTATTTTTCTCTGCATCTCCTCGTCGATGGAGTTTCCTAAAGAAGCATATATCTGGCTTAACTGTAAAACCTCTAAGTGCCACAAGATGGTCAAGCCGAATAGATGCAATTATGCCACTTAGATTCCAAGTAGAAGAGATATACGATGCTCTAATAGAAATATCAGAAGATACTGGAAGTTCACTGGAACTTCGGGTAATTTCACTCGCGTCGAAGCCCAAAGTATTGCCACTAGTATTTGTAAATATAAATTCTTAGTTGCTTTAGTAGTATGGCATAAAATACTTTTCGAAATTAATACTACTAGCAAACGTTTACAAACTATTAACTTCAGTATTCATGAAGCTGTAAAAAATTTAGAGAGAACTAAACAATTTTTAGTAGAATGCAGAAGTGATATCGAGTTTGAAAGCGTACTAGTTGATGCCAACAAGCTTGCTGAAACGTTACATGTGGAGCCTATTTTTGAGACTTAAAGGGTAAGAAGAACGCGCAGGCAGTTCAATTATGAAGGAATAGATGAGCCAGTTTCAGATCCAAAAGAAAAATTCAAAATTAATTTTTATTTTGAGGTACTGGATACAGCGATTAACTCTGTTGCAGAGCGATTTACTCAGCTGGGCAAAATCAGTGCTACATTTGGATTCTTATACGATATTAATAAATTGAATCGAAGTTCAACTCAAGAGATTCTAAATGTATGCTTAAATTTAGAAAGAATCTTAACAGGGCCAGATGATTCGAAAGATATCGACGCTTATGAATTATGCTCTGAGTTAAAAATAATTTCTCAGATTGTATCACCGAATTTACCACCATTAAAATTAATGGAATATATTTGTGAAAAAGGCTTACAAAATAATTATCCGTATCTGTTTATCGCTCTTAGAATATTACAGACGCTCCCAGTAAATGTAGCTTCTGGGGAACGTAGCTTTTTGAAGCTAAAATTAATAAAAACGTATATCAGAAACAAGATGACACAAGAGAGATTGTCAGGCTTAGCAATGCTGTCCATTGAGCAGCAATTAGTTAGTACGTTACCATTGAAAGATTTGATTTCTACTTTCGCACAACTGAAAATTAAATTTTAGTTTAAATTAACTAAATTAATTATTTAACATAAGTTCTACATTTTACTATATTGTTCAGTATTTTACGTAAAAAATCAGTATTTTTCTAGTTAGAATCTATATATTAATAAGTGAAGAGAAAACTTTGTACCCCTTTTTAAGCATATTGCGCGCACGGAGGAGTGTGAGATTTGGCATAGTTAAAGTTTATATGGAGAAGGAGTGCAGAAAGCTAAAATTTATATATAATACGTGTTACAAATACATTAAATAAAATAAAATAAAACATTCATTTGCACTTGAAAATTCATTTAAACTTTTTCAAACAATGGTAATTGTTAAAAATAAAATAATTTTGTTGCCAGGCAACAATAGTCTGTGGAGTATATGTCAAGGCAAAAAAGCGTTTATTTTATATTTTGTATATTAGATATCTGTGTTTTATATATTAATGTGCAGTTGAAAGTGAAATACAGCTTGCTTAATACTGACAGATTGACTGAATGAGCTGTGAATTTTGTGTGATTTCAAATGTTCCTTTTTCAATAGTCTGTGGAGTATATGTCAAGGCAAAAAAGCGTTTATTTTATATTTTGTATATTAGATATCTGTTTTATATATTAATGTGCAGTTGAAAGTGAAATACAGCTTGCTTAATATACACCTGTTGCAAAAGGAAAATTTTGTAGCAGCAATTTGAATTGACTTACTCTCGCCTAATTATTATTGGTGGCTTCAAAAAAGTGAGTACATTTTATTATTTTTAAATTAAACCCTGTCTAATCTTAGTTTCAGTAATTTCATTACATGTTTTTTTTTACATTCAGCTATTCGCACCTACTTCCATTATGCCTCGACATAGAACATTGACGGGTCGGAGTGAGAGACAAAGAAGAAGGAATATATATTCGCGTAAAAGTCAAAATGATAATAGACTAAATGCAAATTTAAATAGTGTAAATATTATACAAAATGATGAAATTATTTTGAGGGATACATTTAAATGCGCACTGAATGTCATTCCAAGAAATTTTAATACTTTTGATTGTGGATTAATGCATTTACAATGCAGGTTTTGCAATGCAAAAAATTTCGAATCTGAGGTCACTTTAGGTGAAAGGACTGCATTTACTTCATGTTGTCATAAGGGTAAAGCAATATTACCGGCCTTAAGTCAAAATGAATACTTTAAATCATTGTATGATGGACTTACTTCAAATGAACCTTCAATAAAAAGAAAGTCAAAAAATTATTTTGAAAACATTCGTAAATACAATTCATCATTTGCTATGGTTAGCTTAGAAGCTAAAATTTCGGATACAGTTACGCGTGGAGTGTATCATTTTAAAATGCATGATGTTTTTTATCACAGATCAGGTCCAATGACTGCTGGATATGTCGCTCACCATGTTATGCGCAATTATATTTTTATGATGTTGACACTGCTGTCAATTATAGATTACGTGAACACTATAATCAAACATGCAATAACAATATAATGCGCGAAATCTCTCTTGAATTGGAACGCATTAATCCTTTCGTTCGGTCATTCATTGCAATGAAAGATCATTGTCAGAGAGTTGAAAATCAAAATAAAGAAATTTGTATGCTCATTAAAGTAAATCGTGATTTAGATCTACGCCGTTATAATGATGCAGTTCAAACTGATGTAGCAGTAATATTTAGTACAGTTGATGGTGAGCCACCCTTTGAACGAAATATGGTTTCGTTTTCAAAAGTTAATGGTACCATTACAAATATCTCTGTTTTGGATTCATCATTGGACCCTTTAGCGTGTCCATTACTTTTTCCAAATGGTGATACTGGGTGGCATATCAATATTTCTCATAATGTACCAACTACATCTAATTCAAGAGCGCCCAGAAATAAATTAACCATGCTTCAGTATGCAGCCTATCGACTTGCAATTAGAGAAGATTTTAGCATGTTGCACCATTCACAAAAATTATTTCTGCAGTGGATAGTTGATATGTATGTGAGAATAGAGGGCACAAGGTTACATTTCATTCGACAAAATCAAACAAGTCTTAGGTCTGAAGTTTACAACAATTTAACAGATTATTTAGAATTGAACCCCAATGCCAATAATGTTGGCCGTAGAGTAATTTTACCATCTTCATTCAATGGATCTCCAAGAAATATGTATCAGAATTATTTAGATGCAATGTCAATTGTACAACATTTCGGAAAGCCTTCTTTGTTTATTACAATGACTTGCAATCCAAGTTGGCCTGAAATAGTTAGCAATATTGGTGTAGGTGAGTCAGCTAATTTTCGACCTGATATTGTTGTGCGTGTATTCAAGTCCAAACTGAAAGCATTAATTGAGGGCCTTACACTAAAAAAAATCTTCGGTAAAGTTGAAGCACTCATTTATACAATTGAGTTTCAAAAGAGAGGATTGCCTCATGCTCACATTTTACTCTCTTTAAATGAGCAAGATAAAATTCTTAACGCTACCGATATTGATAAAGTTGTATCTGCGGAGATTCCTAACATTCAAACACATCCTACATTACATGAATATGTTGTAAAACGCATGATGCATGGTCCATGCGGTGTACTTAATCCAAATTCTGTATGTATGAGAGATGGAAAATGCACAAAAGATTATCCAAAACGATTTAATGAATTTACATGTGAATCATTAAATGGATGTCCATTACACAGAAGGCGAGATAATGGTATTAATGCTGAAGTTCGCGGTAGTTGCTTCGACAATCGTTATGTTGTACCATACAATCCGTATTTACTTGCCAGATTTAATTGCCATATAAATGTTGAAGTATGCACTACAGTTAAAAGTGTTATGTACATTTATAAATACGTGTATAAAGGCTATGACAGTGCATCTGTTGAAATAGGTTCAGAGAGAAATGAACCAGGTCAAGAAATACAAATTGAAGTTAAAAATTTTTTAAATGGCGGTTATGTCGGATCAACTGAAGCTGTATGGCGCATCTATGAATTACCAATGCATTTTCAATCACATGTCATCGTTAGACTTGACATTCATTTACCGCGTAGACAGAATGTTTACTTTCGAGAAGGGCAAGAACGTCAAGCAATTGAAAATGCAAGACAAACAAAATTATTAGCATTTTTTGAATTGAATCGATCAGATCCATCAGCGCATGAATATAAGTATATTGAAATTCCTTTGCATTATGTGTGGGAAGATTCCCGAAAAAATGGAAGAAGAGAAGGCGTGGAGGTGATAAAATCATTACACGCATATATGTAGTATCACCAAAAGACATCGAACTTTTCCATTTACGATTGCTTTTATTACATGTCTGTGGTCCAAAATCATTTGAGGATGTTAGAACATACAATGGAATTATACACACTTCTTTTGTTGAAGCGTGCCATGCTCGCGGCATTGCTTCAAATGATAATGAATGGCGCGAATGTTTAAACGAAGCAAAAGAATTACATTCACCAAAACAAATGCGAAATTTATTTGGTTACATTTGTGCATTAAATGTGCCAGCCAATGCATTGGCGTTATGGAATGAATTTAAAGTATATCTTAGTGAAGATTTTTTGAGAGATTACAACGAAGAAGTTTCCTTTAACACAGTTCTATTAGAAATTGAAGATATTTTAAATGTTCATAATTTGTCATGTCAAGAACTTGGTTTACCAGTTCCCATGTATTCGCAGAGAACAGACGAAGCAAATGCTATTGATCCAATAGAACAAGAGTTTCTGTTTTGTGAGCATTATGAAACTGCAAATATTGAACAGCGTAATCTAATTGATCGTGTGATTCGTGGAGTTTTGCACCATGATACTGGATCTAATGTTTTTTGTTTAACCGCTCATGCAGGTTGTGGAAAAACATTCACACAAACAGCAATCATTCACAAATTAAATTCGCTTAATCTTAGTTGCATTGCAACAGCGTTCAGTGGCATAGCTTCAACTCTATTACTTGGAGGTAGAACTTTACACAATGTGTTTAAATTGCCTATACCCATTTTGGAAAATTCTGTAGCGAATATTACCGCAAATAGTAGCTATGGACGTTACATAAATTCATCATCATTGATAATTATTGATGAAATTTCTATGTGCCCACTGCAAGTGTTGAAAATCATAGGTAGATTATTGCAGGATCTATTCGATGAAAATGATAAACATAAACCATTTGGAGGGAAAACGATACTTCTGTGCGGTGATTTTCGGCAAATCTTACCAGTTGTCCCACATGGATCACGTGCAACTTTAATTGAAAATTGTGTCACGAGTTATCATAAATTTGTTTATTTTCATAAAGTAACGTTTACTCAAAATATGAGAGCCTTACCAAGTGAAATAGAATTTGTCGAATTCTTGAAAAAAATTGGTAATGATGAACCCCCACAATTCCCTCAGTTTGGTGAAAATATTATTGAAATACCTCAGCAATTAATAGGAGATGAAAATAATATTATTAATGAGGTGTACACACGCCCCTTCCCGCATCTACAGTGAGACCGTTCTGGTCGTATCTCCGCGGCCGGACTTTTCACATTAGCGTAGATGGCGCGGTCTCTTCTGACCGCCCCATAGACGCTGGCGTTCCCCAAGGATCAGTCCTCGGCCCGGTTCTGTACCTCGTGTACACGAACGACTTGCCCGTATATAACAATGTCACTTTTTCCCCTTTTTGTTGACGATCCCATGTATCACTACAGCTCGCAGAACCCTGGTTTTGCTAGCACAGTGATATAACGCCAACTCGACCTTCTGCCTCCCTGGCTACGTAAGTGGGGCGTGGCGATCAACGCGGAGAAATCCGAAGCGATCTGCATCACGCGTACGCGGACCGCATGCCAGCCCCTAACCCTCGATGGGAACCCTATCGCTTGGAAGAAGTCTGTGAAATACTTAGGAGTGTCTATTGACAGTCGATTAAGCTTCGCAGGCCACGTCCAGACCAAACTCCGACAAGCCCGTGGCGTCAGAGCCAAAATCTTTCCCCTCATCTCGTGCAGAAGTCCCCTCTCCCTGCGCACAGAACTTACCCTTTATCTCCTACTAATCAGATCAGTACTCACCTACGCAGCCCCAGCGTGGTAGCCCCTCTTATCTGCCACAACGAAGCGTAAGCTGGCACAGTTCCAGAACAGTTCCGTCCGTATCCTACTGTATCCAACTCGCCCTGGTTTGTTTGTAACCGAGCTATCAGGACGGGCCTCCGTCTGCAAACGGTGGAAGAGTTTATCTTCAGACTTTCCGTGGGCCTCTTCTTCCGAGCAGCAGACTCCCAACACTCCCACCTACGTGACCTGGCCAGGGACGAAGGTCCCCCTTGCCACGTAGTTAAGAGACCCCGGACTCTGCTGGACGACCCCCCATAGTCTCCTACATAGGCCTCTTCTCCTGAGGGAGTCAACACCCTACCGTTACGTAACATACCTCCAACAGATCACTTATCACACCATAGACAACACATTGAACCTCACTCTGCCTTGAATGGTCTGCCCTGGTCGTTTGCGGCCTCGGCGGGGTTGTCTTATGTTAGTTGTGCAAGTGCCTTCTTTCATCAGGCGCCCGCCTTGGATACGCAACAGTCCTGTGCTGATCACCGCTACGCGGACAGTGGGGCCACGTCGGAGATAGCAGCGCTGGCCAACCGGTCCTCATATGTACCGGGAGGTTTCTCCGCTGTGACTCGGCGCGTCACCGCTGGCTTCAGGGCACACAACCTACCAGACTTTGGCTAGGCTGAGCACCTCACTTGTTGAGATCCTCTCCCCTACCCAACTGCAAATGGAGCATACCATCCAACCCACTTGACCTTGTTTCCAAACGTCCTTGAGAGAGCACGACCTACTAGCAGTCATCGGAGGAGTCACTCCGGGCGCTGCTACCATGCAGGGGCCTTGAGCCCCGTCCCCCCATTAGCTACGAGCTACGAACAAAACTGTTCCGGAACTATTTCGTCCCTGTTTCTCGCCCACGCAACAAAACTGTTTTGTTTCTATACCTGCGCACACTGAGACGAAACAGTTGCTCGTCCACTTATTCGTTCCTTACTTCTTTAGTTTTTTCGTTCGCTCAAGATGTCTTTCGAAGACGCTGTCGCTGTTTGTGCTTTAGTTATTCGCTGTAGGTAAAGAAAACGAAGCAAGTTAATAAAGTTGTGTTAGTTGTTATAATCACAAACAGAAATAACTCTGTTGCACACCACTATAGAAACATTATTCCGATTAGCGCTTTCAAGCCTCACAGCTCATCATCAGATCGGAAGTAGACAATATTGGAACTTTAATTAAGACTTTAATAACAATAATAGGACTAAAAGACTTCTTTATACCCCCAATTACCCTACAGCGCGTACACATTTTCGTAAATGAACAACTCTCGATTATCCACGCTAATGTTTGAGAAGGCTAACGGTCGACATAAATATTCACTTTTTGTCATATTGTAATGAAAGCAGTAACAATAACCCGTGGAGTAACGATAAACCGTGTGTCCTTTAACCAGTTTGTCTATAATTTCTAGTTTTTCAGGTACTAATATACAAATAATAGTACCTGAAAAAAATGTTTCAGGTGCCTGGACAGTAGTATGGTAATTTTCGTATTTGTAGGTTGGCTAATCTGTACGCTTGCTCAATCGTTCTTATCTCGTTTTTATAACAGACACAGTACTACGAGCCTTGGCCGGCATCGGACGTTCTCACGTTTGCTGCCTGACTCTGTCATTTCATTTCTGTTGTCGCGACAATAATTTAGGCCTTAGGCCACCACGTTTCGATGTAACTAAAGTGCACACATTTGTGCCGCATCAAAATGTAATTTCATTTCCGAATCGCTTCTCAAAATTTAATCTTCAGCATTAGCCAACCTCACTACAATGAATTGAGTGTAAGATTGGAGTAACTTAATAAATCTATTTATACAGTCCACTATCTTTATCATTTGCATCCTGGCGATAATACACCAAGTTTCATTCTTTCTATAAGAAAGGGCAGATGTGCTGACATACAATACATTTTTACGCGGTCCACATGGCCGCAGCTCAACTTAACATTTTATTTGGTCCTAACATGACCGATCAACATTCTTCTTAATAACCATTTTTTGGTCGCTCCGTGCCTGGATTCGTGATTCACCCTTTCATTATTCTTCTGCCCCAATTTCTGGCCATCACGGGCGACTCAGCATATTCGCTGATCCGACCGTGCCGTGACTTAACCAGCATTTCTTTCGTCACCTTTGAGCCTCCTGACGATATCACTGCAAGATCATCCATGTGCTAGCGTCGGTACTCCAGTGTAAGCAGTCATCTCTTCGGTCTGTGTGTTCGCCATCTTCTCCACGGCCTCGACGCTTCGGGACGTCGCACACCAGGTACCGCATCATTAACATCATTATCAGGTGCGTACAATGGCTGAAGAAGGCCTCAAAGTGTTGGTCAGAAAGAGAGGCGGCTTAAAGTCTGCCATAGTGCGTATTAATTCGGCTATCAGTAACTTTGACAAAAACACTAATACCAAACATTTCTTAACAGTCAGACTTGAAAGTCTAAAAAGCTTTGCAACAAAATACGATGAGGTACAGTCCGAAATTGAGCTTATTTAAAAAGACATAAACGCTGCTCAAGAAGACCGAGTTGAGGTCGAAGAGCTATTATACTCGACAGAAGCTAATATCTTACAACTTATAGAAACTTTGAACGTTCAGACTGTATCTCCCGTATTGACAAGCAATACGCAACTAAAACCAATAAGTTTGCCCTGCTTCACAGGCAATATCTTAGAATGGCAGCATTTCCACTCAATATTTTTGGACTTGGTGCATGCCAGATCTGATTTAACGTCAATGCAGAAATTACACTATTTGTATTCGTCTCTGAAAAATGAGCCGCTAGATTTAATTAAGTCATTACCTATCTGTAATGAAAACTACTCGATAGCGTTGAGTTTGCTGTCCGCTAGATATGACAATAAATTCATACTAGCAAAGTACTATATTCAAAATTTACTTGAAGTAAAGTTAACAATAAAGGACTCAGTCCAAAGTTTGGCAGAATTCATAAATACGATAACGTCTTCCGTTAATTCACTGGCGGCCATGCAACTGTCAGTGGATTCATTCGAGCTTATCACTGTACAATTATTGTCAGCGAAACTCGACCATACTACCTTTAAATTATGGAAGGAGTCTACAGACCCTGATAATCTTCCTAACTTTCAAGGTTTTACTCAGTTTTTAAACGCACGTAGACAGCTGTTAGAAAATACACTGCCTATCGATGCCGGACAGCAACTCAACAAGCTAAGTTTAAGATTCAATAATAAATCTGACAAACATAAATCACGAAACGCTGCTGGCAGTACTGCATTTAAAAGTTATCACTCAGCGTCAAATAATTATTCATGTTTATGCTGTAAATCTAATCATCCAATTTACATGTGTGATAAATTTCGTGCACTAAGCACATCAGAACGAGGACAATTCATATTAAATCATAAATGCTGTACTAATTGTCTGAGACCAGATCATTTCTCATCTAATTGTAAGATTAAACAATCATGTAAGATCTGTTCAAAACGACACCATACATTGTTGCACATAAACAATGTGCCGAAGCCAGTCTCTGCCAGCAGCAGTAATTATTGTTCACTCAAATTACAATCCACAAATAATATTCTTTTATCAACAGCAATTGTGTTTGTCATTGACCAGGCTGGCAACAGACAAATCGCAAGAGTTCTTTTGGATGCGGGTTCACAAATAAATTTTTGTACTGAATCATTTGCCACGAAATTACGGCTTAACTTGACTAAATCCAACATACCGATTACAGGTATAAATAATACCGCGTGTTATGCCACTAATCTCGCGTCTATACGCATTATTTCCCGTTATCAAAGATTTAGCTTCGAGGCAAAATGTGCTGTCTTATCTGCATTAACCCATAAACTGCCAGCACAATCTTTTGACATAAATCAATTTAACATTCCAGACAACATTTTTCTTGCTGACCCAAATTTCAACATATCATCCGAAATCGACATACTGTTAGGGGCGCAATTCTACCTAGATTTAATCTTAGCTAACAAATACGTCCGCGGTTCTCATTTTCCTATTATACAAGAAACAAAGTTAGGCTACATTCTTGCAGGCAATCTGCCCAAACACTGCCGCTATAAGGGTCCTGCTGTTTCGTTCCTAGCTAGGAACATCGACGGTCAAATTCTGGAGTCTCTCGAAAAAGTTTGGGAGACAGAAACTATCCCTGATAATGCACCTATTAATAACGAGTCACCTTGCGAGGAGCATTTCGTTAGGTCTACTCATCGCAATCAAGAGGGTAGGTTCGTTGTTGCGCTACCATTTAAGTCAGACAATCCCCAGTTAGGTGAGTCCTATGCTACCGCTGAAGCAAGATTCTTGAGTTTAGAACGCCGGTTCATGCGCGATTCTAAGCTTGCGCGCGACTACGCAAACTTTATTCATGAGTATAAGGATCTTGGCCACATGACGCTTATCGACAATTGCTCTATCAATTCTGGGGTTTCAAATACCTACTATCTGCCACACCATGCGGTCTTTAAGCGTTCTAGTTCTACGACAAAACTTCGCGTCGTTTTTGACGGTTCGTCCAAAACTACCAATGGTCTTTCTCTCAGTGACATCTTGTTGGTAGGCCCGAACGTCCAACAAGACCTTTTTTTAATTTTCTTTTGCGATTTCGTATGCATAACTATGTTCTCATTGCCGACATCGAGAAGATGTATCGACAAATTCTGGTAGCTGAGAAGGATTGCCATTATCAACGTATTCTGTGGCGCGACTCTCCCCTCGAACAGTTTAAACACTTTGTATTACGCACTGTAACATATGGCACTGGTAGTCCTTCGTTTTTGGCTACTCGCTGTCTTAATCAAATTGGTAAGGATCATGAAGCTTCTTTTCCTGATGCAGCGTCAGCTATAATCAATGATTTCTATGTTGACGATTTGTTAACTGGAGCAGACAACATTTCTGATCTGACCAAGTTGAAATCTGACTTAGGTACGTTGTTGAGTCAATACGGTCTCACGCTGCATAAATGGGCATCAATGAAACCCAGGTGGTTGCAAATCATGACAATTTATCACTCCCTTTAAACAAACAGGGTAATGTGCGTACCTTGGGCATTCTTTGGAATAACACTACCGATTCATTTTTGTTTGACATCAAATCATTCCCCGTTGAATCAAACATCTCCAAGAGGAAAATCCTATCGATTATCGCAGGCATTTACGATCCGCTCGGACTTGTCGGTCCCATTGTTTTTCTGTACAAACAGTTTATGCAGCAACTCTGGCTGTGCAATCTTGGTTGGGATGAACCAATCTCCGGGCAATTACGCTTGCATTGGCATTCATTATGCAATAAGTTGTGTCTGATCAGTAAAATTATTGTCCCACGTTCTATTCGTTGCAAGCCTAAGGCAAGGATAGTTGAATTACATGGGTTTTCGGATGCTTCTGAAAGGGGTTATGGGTGTTGTGTTTATGTTAGAGTCATTTATCAAGATTCATCGGCCTCTTGTCACCTTCTGTGTTCTAAATCTCGCGTGGCCCCACTACGTCAGGTGTCATTACCTCGCATTGAACTCTGCGCTTGCTTATTGTTATCACGACTCATAGTCCAGGTCGCCCATGCTCTTCATTTCTTTATTAATAGTGTTCATTTATATTCTGACTCTATGGTGTCCCTTTACTGGATTCATGCCCAGTCTTCGAGGTGGAAAACCTACGTCGCTAATCGTGTTGCCGAGATTCAGCGTCTTACGCAAGCCTACACATGGCATCACATCAATTCTCGTCATAATCCTGCTAATATCATTTCTAGAGGATGCCACCCCGACGTGTTGCGCGATTGTTCGCTTTGGTGGCATGGTCCCGCCTGTTTGTCTCAATCTTCCGAGTCCAATCCTTTTCCACCCTTTTTACCTGCTAATCTGTCGTCTGCTGAATTCACTGCGGAGGAGAAACAAACCCCCAAACTTTCTCTAATGTCTACCCTGGCTATTGATCTTTCAAAGGACTTTTCTTCGTTGCACCGTCTGACACGCGTGTACGCTTACTGCTTTCGATTCATCAAAAATATTAGACTCTCCAGTGCTGAGAAAATATCGGGCGCTCTTACCCCCGTTGAAATTCATTCTACTCTTAATGTTTTCGTAAAACAATCTCAGTCGATCCACTTCGCTGCCGAGATTAATTGTCATCGTAATGGGTCTTCCGTCTCTATTAGGAGTAAGTTGTCTTCTCTGGACCCGTTTCTTGATGAGTCTGGCGTAGTACGCGTCGGCGGGCGCTTACAGCAGTCGCAATTACCTTATGACAATAAGCATCCTATTGTCTTGCATCCATCGGCTCATATTACTCGCCTTATTATTGAACGCGGACACATTCGTCCACTTCACGCTGGTTCTCAACTCGTGCATCACTCACTTCGTCAGCGTTGGTGTATTATTAACGCCAAGATAGTCATTCGCTCCATTATTCGTAGATGTGTCAAGTGCCTCAGGTTTAGTGCCAAACAACAGGTTCAGAGGCTTGGTATTTTACCATCTCCTAGAGTCACTCCTTCGCGGCCGTTTCTATTCTGCGCAGTTGATTATGGTGGTCCCTTCATGATTCGTCATGGCGGGCAGAAATCTAGGACTCTGTCAAAATCGTACGTGTCTTTGTTCATCTGCTTAGCAACCAGGGCCATTCATTTGGAATTGGTTTCCGACCTCACAGCCAACGCGTTTATAGCTGCCTTACGTCGATTTATGTCCCGTAGGGGCATACCCAGCCAGTTATATTCTGACAATGGCATGAACTTTAGGAAGGCCCGCAATGTTTTACATGACCTTTACAATCTTTGGCATAATAAGGATGCCACCTCATCAATCAAATCCTTTACGACCTTTCAGGGTATTTCATGGTCATTTATACCGCCCTCATCACCCCATTTTGGTGGTCTTTCGGAGAGCGGTATAAAGAGTTTAAAGCATCATTTGCGCCGCGTGGTAGGCAAGTCTATACTCACCTTCGAGGAGTTTACGACAGTTTTGTCTCAGATAGGGGCATGTCTAAACTCTCGCCCATTATTAGCCATTTCATCGGATGTAAATGATCCGGTGCCACTTACACCTGGCCATGTTTTGATTTGCGCGCCATTAACGGCGATACCTGACCCAGACTTATCTCACGTTCCCATCATTCGTCTTGGACGTTGGCAACTTCTCCAGAAGTTTGTCCAAGTCATTTGGAAAGCTTGGTCTCGCGATTATTTACATCAATTACAACAACGTCACTAGTGGAAATTCGCCAAGGATAATGTTTCCATTGGTGACCTGGTTTTATTGGTGGAGGATAACTTACCTCCATTATCATGGAAATTTGGTGTAATTACCGCCACATTTCCCGGCCCAGACAACTTAATTAGAGTTGTAGACATTCGCACGCCTACGGGTATTTTACGGAGACCCGTTCATAAGCTATGCTTGTTGCCAGCCCGGGACGAGGCTTGAACAAGTTTACTATAATTATTTAGCACAATGCTAGTTTATTTGGCCACTGGCTTTCATTACTTCATTGTACGACCATTTGGTCAACTTAAAATTGTGATATGTATCATCACAACATTTTAATGTTAATTTTGCATCATTGCGTGTTTTTATACTAAATTTGCATGTGATTTGTAATTTACAACCATGCACTGTCCTATTATGTCTGTACTTATCATAGTTTCATGGTGGTATACTTTGCTATTTTTGTATTTATATGTTAACAATTTGTGAGGCATATTATGTCCTACACATTTACATTTTGATATTGGTATTGGGTATGTGTCATGTTATTGGTGGTATTGCTTTATATAAAATTTTTTACATAATATTCGCATGGTATGCAGTTATACAACCATGTATGCATTTTCTTGCACATTTGTCAATATGTGTGATTTTATTATTCTATGAATGTATTTTTCGTAATTGTTCAACGCATGTCTTACATTTGTATAACCACATTGTTGTACTTGTCACTTATGCTATTGTGCCTTATTCATATTTGTAAGTAATTAAACTGATTTCTATTGTATTTATTATATAACTTGTATTTATGTAAAACACATTGTTTTTCGCATCTACTGTCTATAACCACGCCACGCCTATATTTTTATTTTTATATTGTATTTTATATTGTATTTTGCATTCTGTGATCACGCATTGCACAATTATCATTCATGCTAATTATGACATACATGTCATTACAATTTGTGCTTGCAATCAGTCAACTATGTATAACTTGTTTTCACATAACAATTTAGTGTATATTCCTGATACATCAGGATAGCATGCATCGTTCAAACTATATGGCGTCATGCTAAATTTATGTCTTTACATGTACAATTTATAATAATTTTGTTTGCTCATTGTATTCAATTCTGCTTGTGTGGGTCTACTGGCCTCAACTGGTCCAAGCTAACCACTATGACTTGCATAAATGTTACAATTTATCGGGCCCATCATGTGATGAGTCACCGATTATTCATCATTAAACATTGTTAAATTATGTATTTTCATGTTTTATATCGTTCAATGTTGTATTCACAATATGTATTGGCAATACATTGCTAACTTGCATTTTGCTTATGTTTGATTCAAGCTGCACGCCAAATTTGGGCTGCTCAACTCTTATCATCTATCAAGCTTATCGCTAAGCAATTAATGTCATAACTGCTATCTAAGACTACAACTCAAGGTTCAATGCAGCCTACTGAGATTAACCTTTATTATTAAGAACTCTGTATTTTTTTTGTTTTTACAATAAGTTATTAAATGTATTAAAAAATCTTTTGATTTTTTGACGGGCAGTTATGGACAGTAGTATGGTAATTTTCGTATTTGTAGGTTGGCTAAGCTGTACGCTTGCTCAATCGTTCTTATCTCGTTTTTATAACAGACGCAGTACTACGAGCCTTGGCCGGCAGCGGACGTTCTCACGTTTGCTGCCTGACTCTGTAGTTTTCATTTCTGTTGTCGCGACAATAATTTAGGCCTTAGGCTACCACGTTTCGATGTAACTAAAGTGCACACATTTGTGCCGCATCAAAATGTAATTTCATTTCCGAATCGCTTCTCAAAATTTAATCTTCAGCATTAGCCAACCTCACTACAATGAATTGAGTGTAAGATTGGAGTAACTTAATAAATCTATTTATACAGTCCACTATCTTTATCATTTTGCATCCTGGCGATAATACACCAAGTTTCATTCTTTCTATAAGAAAGGGCAGATGTGCTGACATACAATACATTTTTACGCGGTCCACATGGCCGCAGCTCAACTTAACATTTTATTTGGTCCTAACATGACCGATCAACATTCTTCTTAATAACCAGTGCCTATAAAAAATACTAGCAATAAGAATTTTCAGTTAAAAACGAAAAACTGCTTATTCATTGCTAAGAGTTTTGAATTAACTTTAATAAACAAAATTTAAAAAATATAAACTCTTAATAGTTTCACAAAATGTATTGTTAAATTCTGACAATTGTTTCAGCCGATTAAGCTATTCTCAAAGAGATGGTAGAATAACGAAAGACAAAGAATGTGTTACCAGGGATTCTTAACTATTTTAGTTAATAGCAGTAAAGAAAACATTCTTAAGTCGGTTGAACAACAGCTAAATATTTGGTAATTACGTAATTAAGTGAATCGTATAGCCTATTACTTACAGAGTTTTAGTCTAATTGTTGCATTAAGATTTTGTCTTCTGTTCTGGACGAATAGCCTATTTCTACGCGTGCGCGCGCACCCACACACGATCATTCACATCCGAGCCTGTTCTTGTTTTTACTTACTCATCAGATTTAGTGGGACTGATAACTATGTTTGATGACATTCCATTCCAGTTTTCAAAAATAGCACAAACGTCTTCCCACAGTTCCTTTTTTAAATTTATGTCCATATAGTCATTCAAATTTTTTAAAAACAAAGCAGGTCGTTTTTCCATTTCATCAATTAACTGTTCAACTTTCTCGTCGTTCATTGTAATTTATTTGTATACAAAATTTAAGAATAATCGAGTTGAACCAACTATTAACAAACACACTCAAAACGCTGGCAGAATGACTGTGTTGAGTACCGTGGTGATGGAGCGGCACCTACCCCCACCACGATACAGTTTCGAGACTGTTTATACTACAATTTTTACAGGAGAGTGATTGACGTTTGTCTGCAAGTGAGGGGGGAAGTGGTGTTTAGAGCGGTCTGATTGGCCGAAACTATACAGCACAGCGTTGTCAACTCGTACTTGTTGTTCCGCTATTTGTGCGTTACCATGTGCGCGTAGTAAATTGAACAGCAGGTCTAGTGCGTTTACTACGGTTTGATGTGAGTGAAATTTAACAGTTTTAAAATTTACAATATCATATTTTAGTGCATTTGCATGATGGAGTGATATTTTTTAAATTTAGTGATTATTAGTCTAATATTCAGAAGTGAATTTGTGGTAAAATTTAAGTATTTAGTGGACTAAGTGATATTGATTGTAAATATTATCCATTCAGCTATGTCCGACGCCAGTACGAGGCTTCAGCTATACGCAAGACAAGAAAAAGGAAAGTATTTAATGGACAGGCAAGACAACTTATCTGTTCAGTACGTGAATATTTTGAGAAAGAAAAAGCAAACGGGGGGCCGTTAATTTCCTTTAATAAAGTTTTAGAGCGTACAGCTGCCGCATGCGAAGTAGGGAAGAATCTTATAGTACGTATAAAAAAGAGAAAGACGATCTTCTTACTGATTTTAGTGATACAGAGCCCAAGTTTCATACACCTAATAAAAAAAGAAATATAGACAAAAAAGTTACGAAGTTAGATTCTTTCCAAGAAAATGCAATTCGACAGCTACTATTGTAGAAAAGAGCACCCAACAATAAATAAACTTCATAAGTCGTTAGCAGCAGCTGATCTTTTTGCCGGTAGTAAATCATCTGTTAGGAAAGTATTGCAAAATATCGGTTTTAAGTTTACAAACATTTCGGGGAGAAAAGTTCTTATGGAAAGTGAAAGTGTAGTTGCTTTACGTTGTAGATTTATACGAGAAATTCAAACTAAATCTATTGAAGACATAGTCTGGTTAGACGAAACATGGGTAAACATAGGTCACAGCTTACGAAAAGGCTGGACAGATGATACTGTGGAAGGACCAATGAAAATACCTTTAGGACGAGGGGGTAAATATATTATTGTACACGCTGGGACATCAAAAGGTTTCATACCTAACTGTTTTTATGCCTTTAAGTCAAAGAAAACGAGTGACTTCCACGAAGAAATGAACTCTGAAAACTTTACCAAGTGGTTCACAGACTCGTTATTAAAAAACCTCACAGTGCCGTCAACTGTTGTAATGGATAACGCCCCTTATCACTCGGTTATATACGACAAAGCGCCAACATTAGCTACACGTAAAGAAGAAATTATTCACTGGCTTCATGAACATAACATTTCTACCAGAGTGACTCGAGTGACTCTGGTAGCGACATAAGTGGTGTAACACCTTTAGATTAACGGCACAGGACGAAAACTACAGACAGGTAATAATAATTTCATTTTCAGTTTTGTTTTTATGGTAAAAGTAATAAAAACAAAACATTGACTCTTATTTTGCTGTCTTATATTTTTTATTATTGTTAATTTTTACTTTATTTATCCACTAAGTTGATTATTGCACATTTGCACATTGTCACATTTATCGTAAAATCAAAAAATTAAAGATTCTGAACATTTGAAGTTAATTTAAAAAAAACACTGAAGTTAATTAAGTTCTCGTTTATTATTCTCGTAAGAATTCACATTTTTAGTTTATGGATTATCTGTAGTTACAACTGAATAAATATTAGTTTTTAACTAAATATTAGTTTTTAACTAAATATAATTATTACACTACCACTCGGAACACAAAACTTTAAAAGGCGAGACTTCTGAAGAAGCCTTTAAAAGGCGAAAGCCGGTTCAGGTTGTAAGGTAAACTTTTTCGTTTTTACCTATAAAAAGTTTTGTGTTCCGAGTCGTAGTGTAATAATTATATTTAGTTAATTAACGGACACGTCATGGACAACGAAATCGAAGATTAGTTTTTAAGTAGGGGAATACATATTTAGTCTGCGTGTACTGGATTTGTTTTGTCTGAGAGAAGTATGTTTTGAGTGAATGCAGTAACGAAAGTTACGCTTGCGTGACATTCAACAGAAACACGTGGTTACGAAGTGGCAACATGGCGATGACATCATTGCAAACGTCAATCCCTCTCCTGTAAAAATTTTAGTGTAGTTGCAGTGTGCGGACTTCCATATGAAACAGTAGGACTAGCACGTTTTCGCAACTATTCTGTCTCCGTGCTGTTTCCACCGTAGGAAACAGTTTTGTTTCTGTTGCTGTAGTGTGCGCACCCTCTATATCTTTATATAAATACATGAGATTTTAAGACATAAGAAACAGTTGCGGAACTGTTTCGTCCCAGTGTGCGGGGGCTGTTTTTAGCGAACTGACGCTAGCTTGAGTTGGACTGCATAATGTTGAGTTTACTAGTATCGCTGTCCCTGTTACGTTTTATATAGTACCATGTTTAAACCATATTTAACATCTGAATGCGTTTACGTTTTATTTACGTTGCATTTAAACAGTATACATTATATTTGAAGTTATAGTTATATACTTTAGAATAGGTTCAGTGTCGGTTTCAATAATTTCTACAATGTCAGTTTGTATAATAAAAGACCATTTTACAAAGTCTTTTTCTTCCTGGATATGTAACGAAAAACTGACATTATAAAAACTGATAGGCTGACCCCGAATCTTTAAAAAACACAACAAATGCACAGGAAATGTGAGTGGTTGGGTGGTAGAGCTGATCCAAATGCGGTATTTTGGTGGTATTGTTTGTTGTTTGGAAAGGACAGGAACAATAGCTGCTGAGCCAATACTTGATTCAAACATTTAGAAAACCTAGTTAAATCTATGGCTGGCCATGAAATTACTGTGAATTATCTTCGTTTATCAGTGTGTTTTACTGCTGTCGATCAGAGTAGAATAGAAACTGCTTTAGACGACCAATTTAAGTCGGAGATATCGGCTCACAAGCCTCGGTTCGACGTAATAGAGACATTCTTACGAGACTAATTAACGCTGTCTGTTTGCGATAAACAAGAATTACCATTTTGGGGACACGACAAAACGGAAAAATCAGTTAATCGAGGCAATTACGTAGGACTTCTAAAGCACCAGCCAAATATGGCCTTCTTTTTGCGGATAGTATCTACTGTATTCAGGGGACTACCTAATTGAATGAAAAATGATCTCATTGAAGCGGTTAGCTCAGCTCTTTTAGTGGCTATAAAAAACCGAAATAAGGAGGTAAACTTTGTAGCTGTATTAGTCGATGAAACTTTCAAATGAAATACACTTATCTGCAGTTTTGCATTATCGGTATCCTTACGATGGAGAAGTAAAAGAGAGATTTTTATAATTTACTGACGTAAGTTGTGATCGACATGCCCAGGCTATTACAGAGCTCATTCGCCAGTTGCTGATTGAATTTGAATTTGCAGTGAAAAACTAGTCTCTTAAGCGTATGATGGAGCAGCAACAATGGTAGGAAATTTAAATGAAGTACAGACCGAAGTGCGGTATCGGATATACCTCAGCTTCACAAACATTTTTACCCACCGCACGCCACTGCTAAAATCTGTAAGTTTCTATAATCAAATATTACTTGTTACATAATTTTCAATCATTTTAATTAATAATTTGCAGCAACTGTAACAGAATGAGTAAGGAAGTGTAATACACTACTTGATAGGCCTTTACGAAAGAGTTAAATTGTTGATTTGCATATTATGTTGGCCTATGAGCATGTAAGAAGTAAGGTTTACAAACTACTTTAATCACTGATAATATTAATAATTCTACTCAATAGACTATAACACTTGCTCCAGTGTACCGACTCTTTATTGTACCTCAGGGCGCCAATAATAATAAACACAAATTAAAATATATCAATCAACTTTTAATGATTCATTTGCATTTATATACTACAAATTTCTTTAACATGACTTGAATAGTTTTGCCTTACATTTTGAATATTATTTCGTGGCAATGAGTTCTTTTTAGACAAATTGAGTCACTATATTTGATTACAAATATATATATATATATATAGTAACGTGTTTAATGACGTCCGCCTTGTTTAAGCCCCGCGATGGAAGCCAATCTGTAACGAGAAAACCTTTGCGTATTCTGAAAACGTGTAAGTATTGTGTGTTCGCCTCACACGAGTGGTCGTTACTTATAAGTTGCGCTGACGATGTCCGTCGTGATCTCACAAATTACCAGTAGACGCGAGTGGAAACCTTACCTGTTCTTCGGTATGTGTGCATAAATCCCAGGTGGCGCCAAATTGTTTATACTGAAAACAATTAAAATACAAAATAGGTCGATTGAGCGTTCGTGGCTATGACGGTCTGGTGAATTCAATTATTCCCGGCTGTACGGGTTTATAAATCTCGCTGATAGTTCGCCGAGTTTCCGACGTGAGCGCTTACCGTCATCTTTGCTCTTTGCTAAATAATACACAAATTATATAATGCACTACCCTATGGAATAAAAAACAGGGGTTACAACTCTGTACTAGTTTATTTAATTGCGATTTGGATTTATTCAGTAATATATAAAATTATATTTTTGTTATTAAACAAATTTGCACCGGAAATTATTATAAGACAAATATCTCAAGGTTGGCGAATTGACTTTGAACGAATCATTCAGTCAGACATGGCGCCTGAAATCGTTTGTTTACAGTTTATTTCGTTCAGATCCTGGATTCTTGTGATTACGAAAAAAAATATTAATAATGATTACAATAAAGTACACTACCTTACATTAATTGTACTTATATAATATAATGTGTAATTGTAATTCGTTCCTGAAGTGTTGTAAAGTGTGTTTCAAAAGTTCGTAATTTTCATACAGGATATTTTTCTAGTTATCATAAATTTAGTGTTTTAATTTTTATTAATCTTTGAAAGAAATCAGATCATCAGTTTATAGTGAGAGTTCAGATTGCTGTGAGAAAAATTTAAAGAGAATTTAATTCAGAAATTCGGGTAAATTAGCAATACTTATCAACTCAGTCGACTTGATGTGTACTGTCATTCAGTTGAAATGGGTTGGGGTCTTCAATAATCATCAATCTTCAATAATATTGGGACTCAAGTACGTCTGGCATCTTTTTCATTTTAGTTGTTGAAATTTATTAATTTAGAATTTGTTAAATTGGTCCTGGGCATCAGTTGAATGTTCTAGTCCTTCATCAGTTTCTTACTTCTTCATCTTTTCGAATTTAGATTACTTTTTAAACGTTTTATATTAAAATTTTGGTCATTCACGGCCTGGCGTCTATTCCTGTTGAGCGTCAAAATTGGAATAATGGTTCTAACGGAAAATTCATAAATAACGTTTCAGTTGTCATGGTAACTGAAAGATCCTGATTGGCTGAGCTTGACTTAAGACCATTGTTATCATATTTGAATTTTTATTCAAAATTACTGTATATCTTCTGATTGCTATTATTCTTCCGTTTTCCTCTCTATGTATTAAATATTATCACTACTGTTCGTATTTTCTTTCAAAGATCATTTTGACATCCCACAATGTTGGGTTTTCTTATGTATTATTGTTTGAACAATTATGTTGATATTATCTAATTACATTTCTTTCCTATTTTATGTCCTTAAATTAACATTTATCCTTTAATATGATTCACTAATTATCCTTGACTAGTTATTTGCCTTGGATTTGCTAATTTCCTTGTTGATTTTTTTTACAATTTGTAATTATTAGTTTTTTACAGTGTGGCATTTCATAGGCGTAAGTAGTAATTGGCTTTATTTACTTATTTTATACTAATTACACATTAATTTACTCTCATACATGTTTTGTTTTGGTATTATAATTGATTTGTTTACTTGTTGATTTGTTCTGGATCTGTTTTATAATAATTGTATGTTCCCATTAGTTTCTATATTACAGTTTGTTTATTATTGTCTAACTGCCCTTCCAGTGTTATTAAATTTGTATTAATTTATCCTTTTATTTATTTATTTTGCCAGTGTTTATAATTTGGCTATTATCTACTATTCTCTATAAAATATAATATAACATTTAGGTTTATGGTCTGTATAATCCCTTCAGCCATATTCCTATTCATAGATTTAATCGAACAATTCTTTAACAGCTATTATGCAACGTTTGTTTTATTCTTACTTATTTTTAGGTGATAAACATCATCACACCATTTAAATTTACTTACCTGACTATCCCTTAGAATATAGGGTGTTTATTGATTTTGCTTTTATTTTCTTTACTATATTTTTCTTGTATTAACTTTACTCTCTAGCCATGGTAACACTAACTTTTGACATTCTATAGGATTCCTTTCCTGAATACTATGGTATCCCTCATTTACAATTAATCTTAATACTATCATTAACAAAATTCTTATTTAATAATAATGTTCACCCTTAAACCTTTAGTGTTCATCACAGATTATTGAACGTTTATACCTATCCATAGGGTTTCTTATTATTTTGGGGTTTTACACTGTCACTTTGCACTTCTTGTATTTTATTTTAAGTGTTATTAGTGGGTAATCCCGAACATTACATTCTCTTTGTCACTTATTTACGTTTACTATCTTTCTATCTCTCTATCTCTCACTTTGCAAAGGTTAGTTATACTATTAATAAGTTCCTGTCATTATAGAGTTCTTTATTACATTTAAACTCTATTTCTTTGGTTAGTGTACTTTTAGTTTGTCATTACTTTACCGGGTTTTATCAATTATCATTTACATTGATTATTTAGTCAATACTAATACTTAGGTTTTACATTTGTTATTTATTGGTTTCTTTTTCATTATTATATTTGAGTGTAACATTTCTTCTTTTTCTGTTCTATATTATTTGTTGGTGTCCCTTTTTATTTCATTTATACTTGGTTTGTTTCATTATTTTTACCTTCTTCTTCGATTGCATTTTATTTCATTTTAATTCATTTTATTTTGGTTTTCCCCTTCTCATTTGGTTTCATTTTATTTGGTCAATCACTTGGGTTGGGTCATGTAGTCGTTTGTCGCGTCATCGTCATTTTATTTTCTTTAGTTTAAACATTTTATGTAGTTGATTCATCGTTTTTTCCCTGGTATTGGGGTGGCTTGTTTGTGTTGTAACAATATTTATAAAACAATATTGAATCAAATGTTCAGTTATTTGTTACTTGCGTGGAGAATCCTTCCGATATGCGTAGTCCTTAAGGTGTTGCATGCCGGTGAGTCGTCAGCAGCTGTTTGTTGCGCGTTAATCCTGGTTGTGAATGCACTAATTCACTTTATCACAGATGTACACTACACTTGACATATTGGTGATACATACGATTATGTCGTATAATTATACACTCTGGTTTACAACGTATTCTTGAATTTACATTAAGTGCATCTAACACAGTTCGCGTCGCGTGCGTCTCGATTATCTCATACCGTCGTGAATTTAACCCGAACTAATTCGCTTTCTTCAGTGATTTCACCACAACATATCGTATTGATGAACATTTATATGTAGTATTTACTTCTCGTTGTTCGTTACTACTTCGAACATTCACTCATTAACTTATTACCGTACTGAATATTAAACTTTATAAATTTAGCGTTAGCAATTATCACGTTCCCGTACTTCTGTTTACTGCTGCAAATTTACTTTATTCTTTAAATTACTAATAAAATTTATATCTATATAGTTAACGCAAAACAGCGCACGCGAGTCTCTTCAGCGTAGTTTCGCCGATATAAAAGAAGACTGCCAGATTTCTCTCCAAATTCATATTTTTATACTAGGCTTTGAATTTCCCTTACCAAGTCTCGATAGAAAACAATCCCATAGGTTTAGACTAGTGCTAAATACAAAATCGCCCAATCTCCTTAGCGAAAACCTCCAGCGCAACACATGACGCTTCCTCTGATTTGCCGAACGTTTTTCGCGTCTCACTTGCTTAAAAAACTAACGTCACTATCTATCTCACTGTAACATCGCTCTCTCGAACATAACGGTATCTATTGTTACATGCACTTAAAGTTTACAACATTGGCAAAGACCCCTAATATCCTAGCGAATAATACATTTTATGATAGTTATGTCCCAAAACGTGACTTAGCCTAATATTACCTTCGTTATAGACGTCAGCCCCAAGGCCGGCGTTGCTAACCTACCGTACCGCTATACTCTACAGGTTTTTACAAGTTAATTTCTTTCATGTAACGCCGCCTAACGGTACAGGCGTTTCACTACCTCCCCGCTTTCTAAAACATACACATTTCTTTGCGTTCAGCATAGTTTGATTTCGTAAAATTTGCGATTGCTCAATTTTTGCGTTACAGAAGGAGTATCTTCAACGTTTATGTCGAATAACGGACAAGAGTAGTGCTACATCTATAAATTATCAGACATCTCATATGTGTTATGGTATAAATTAGGTCAGAGCAACCAGAGCATTATAAAACACTAATAATGTTACTTAACAAAATCTCACTCGGGGGTGGGTGGTCTTAAAATTTTCTCTCATATATCTATATAGGCTACACGTGATTACTTATCAATCATTACATGTCAGAATCTATTTCTAGGCAAAATCTAATGTAACCAGCATAAGGCACTAACATTTCTGTCTCTCGTGGTGTCTGCCTAGAAAGAGATGTGATTTGATGTTTCAGATAGAAGAAGAACTCGAGCGAGCGATGTCAAATTAACCACGATGTTTAATTGTACGTTTTATTCCTAAACACTCGTTCAAGTAAGGCAGTGCAGTGACAAACGTTTGTAAAAGGTCTAGATACTATATATTTTTAGTATTAGTGGAAAAAGAGACGGAATATGAAATATAAATAATTTATGGGAAGGAATTTAAAATAAAATAATAATAATAATAATAATAATAATAATAATAATAATAATAATAATAATAATAATACTGCTGCTGCTGCTGCTGGTGCTGGGTGCGTATGGTGGAGGGGTGGAGGAACTAGTATAGGAAAGGTCAAGTGACTGTAAAAACTAAGTGTAATAGGAATGCAAATTCTAAAATTAAGTAAACTAAGTAACAGCTTTTAACAATGAAGATACAAAGAATTCTGTCTGTTCGTTTGTTACTTATTGTTAATTGCTTTCCTAATTTCTAAAATTTCCAGTAAATCAATTTTTTGCCTTTTCCATATTGTGCAATTATTTAAATAATGCTGTTACGTAACAGTAGGCCTATATTATCCATGAATAATCACTTAGGCTATTAAAAATAGAAAAAGAGAAAGGGTCAGAGATGAAAATCTAAGTAGATTGTAGGAAAAGTTTGGAAACGAGAATTATAAGTTTAGCAGAAGAGCCCCAGCTAAGTTAAGAGGTCGCCCCAGCATTACTTTGACGTTAATTTACTCATTGGTTGCCAGAGTTTGGGGCAGTCACTGGTTTTAAATTAATGATAGTGGATGACTTTAATATTAATTGCGCTTTATCATATTTAAATTGTATGTTTGAGTAAAGTTTCAAGTCCACTGCAAACGTTTCCCTTAAGTCTTTAAATGAGTTTATATACTCAAATACCTTGATTAGGATTTGATTGACGATATTGTGAATTAAGATATCGTGACGTACGTAAAAATAGGAACACATTGTATAAATTTATACAGTAAGTTGATTGTCCGAGCGTGTATTAACTCGACATCCGGTTAAGTGACTGCTATCAAGGAAATGTTATTTTTCTTTGAAGCGAATCAGTTGTTGGACATAAGTCTTTTACAATAGTTTCAACAAGTATCTGATATCGATCTCTTCCACCTGTAATAGAATATCGTGCATAGTTTTTTTATTATTTGTTGTTCATACATGTAGTTGTTCATGGATTAAACTTAATTAAAGTTTAATTTGAAGTAGGGCTATATGTCTGAGAAAACAAAGTGCTCGACAATATGGTTATAATCTCATACAATGAAAATTACTGGTAGATGATAAAATCATAGAAGATGTTATAAAAAGTGTCTAGGTATTATATTGACGGGTGATGGGGCAACCTATAAAGAGAAATTACTAACGCCGAGAAATCGAGGGAGTAGCTATGTGTTTGGCACACTCCGTTTGTCACAACAAACAATTTAAGACAGGAAACTAAAGCTGGAATAGGTAAATCATTAATAAGACCAATAAAATCATATGGTGCAGAGAAGACAGGAAATGTTACAAAAAAAGAGGTATGTGGAATAAAAGTATTAAGAAAAATGCCGAAAGACCATTCGAGATTAGAAAAAGAAATTGATATTATTAGAAAAAAAATGCAAATTGGACAACATTTGAAACTAAAAGGAGAAGACAAGAATGGAAAACAATATTGATAGAATGAAGGAGGACATACTAGTGAAAGCTGAACCTGGAGGCAAGAGAAGAGTCGGTAATCTCAAGAAAAGATGAAAATCCAGCTATCGTCTTGTTTAGTAGGCTTATATTCGAGGGAAAGATAAGAAGAAGAAGAAGCAGAAAAATAAGTAGGAAAAGAAGTTAAGTTTAGAAGCGGGACGGAAAATTGAGTTCTTGCCCGACGAGCCTAGTTTCGTACCTGCTTTTTTTCTATGGGGCTTTTAACGAGAGGTAATAAGATAAAAATACACCTAACCCTATACATGATATGATAGGAATTATGATATTGATGTTGAATTAGGTAAGTTCCAGACGATATGTGGGATAATCAACCGTATTTTTAGAAACAAGTTATATCACGATACAAAATTAAAGTTTCTCAAAGTTATAGAAGTTGCTCTACTGTCCTATGGGTGTGAATTATGGACAATGACCAAGAAACAAGACAGTAAAATACAGGCCTCGGTGTTCTCAAACTTTGACCGTATACAGAATGAGACCATAAGAGAAGAGTTACAAGTTTTTAATAAATAATAATGGCTCCCATGTATACCACCGAAGTAGCTTAGGAGTAAGGCAGGGTAGGCGCCTTATGTGAGCCGTACGACATACAAGGAAGGCAGTGTGGCCAGCACTACGCTTCAGCCGCTCATTATGATCCCCAGGATGTTATCCCGGGTACTAATTTTCAACAGGCTGAGTCGACTTGAGGACTGAAAAACGCACCTTGATTTTTATGGTGCGGGCCCAGGAATTATACCCGGGACCTCTAGATTAGTAGCCAGGTGCCATACCCACTGGTCTACTGAGCCGCCACAAGTATTTAACTTGAATGAAAAATTAAAAGATTACAACAACGGTGGAAAGAACACTTAGGAAGAACGTCAGATTACAGACTGGCCAACAAGTCTGGAAATACAAACCTATAGGACGCAGGAATGTGGGTAGACCCAGAAAGAGATGGCTGCAGGATCTTTGAAGGCGGAACAGGTAGCATCCCGTGTTGTGAAGGTGATGGTTCTAACTTGTGCTGGCACAAAATGGTTTATAAAAATACGAGGGTTGCTGGATGTGAGTACATGTGACAGCGTCATGCTTTCTCAGATCCTGTTGAAGTGCCTCAGGGTGGTACATACGGTGTAGAAAAGTAAGACAGTTGCTGAATAAAAAGTCAACTAAATGGGTGCTCTGAGAAACCGCTACTGTCTAAACAACTTGGCACCTCTTACTCCTCACTTCCTTTCTCTTCGCAATAACAACAAGCACGGTTATAAATAAAAACGGCGTCTTGGCTGTGGAAAGTAATGTGTCTATAAAAATATACCAGGGTCATTCAATAAGTAAACAGACAAACGGCTGTGGAGCAAGAACTTTTTATTCAATCAATACAATTTTTTGGCTTTACATGGAGCTGATCCCAAACGAGCAAACATTGTTGTAGATGATACTGTTTTGGAGCAGGTCAGTAATTTTGAATATCTGGTCTTACATAATGCTGGTAATTTTGCTGTACTGTGTCTTACATACAAACAATGATGTGGTGAAGAAGTTTCACAAGAATGTATGGGACGATCAGGAGAACATTAAAATCAACAAACAAAAGAACACTCATGAAGTTTTACAAGGTGATGGAGCTTCCCACACTTCTCTATGGGTCTAAGATTGGACTTTAACGAAATCCGAGGCCAGTCATTTTCAAGTATAGTAATGTTATATAAAAAAATTTAACGATAAAAAGTTATAATTTATGAAAAAGAAACCTGAGAATAATTTCATTTTTAAATGGGAATGCTGATCGTGTAGCGGCATTTCCTTACGATTGCCTATACTATTATCTATAAATAATAGTAACAGTGTTTGCAGATCGATAGCTGAGATTTTAAATGAGAGTTTGATTCATATTTATACAATATACAGATTTTGGCATATTCAAGACAGTAAAGGAAATGTTTAAGAATGCCATGTCTTCAAGAGAATTCGTTCTACTCTTTGTTCTGTGTTATTATAACTGCCTACGGTTACAATGTTATTGTCATAAGTAAAAAGTTTGCAAGTTTTGTATACTTGAAACTCCAATTTAACTTTTATTCCGAAATAACAGTGTATTGATTGTGGACTGGGAAACGGACTAAAACTGCCAAATACTTTAGGCACGGAAGTATTAACCTGAGGGAGATTAATACAACCTAATGGATTTGTACCGACGACACCTCACTGGACTGAGTGGCAGTACAGAGCAGGAAAGAGAAGACCAGGTAAATGCAGAAGAATAAGATCAATTCTGCAGTTGCTGCCAGTAAAGCAAATAAAAAAAATCGAAGAGTAAACTTTATTTAGAGAAGATGTTAATTCGGCTGGAGAATAAAAATACTGCTGTATACACTTAGAAACACAGCAAACACAACTAGAAGTAATGGAGATAGGTATTCAAATGATCTGCCAAAATGCGCATTTGTATTAGTGTAGCTGATTACAAGTACAAGAACGGAGAAGATTTCAGTCAAGGTTTTTAAAGAAGGCTTTAAATTATAGATTTTTATAAAGGGAGTTGGGTGTGTTTGCGCGTGCGCGCATCTTTGACCGATAAACTAGCGTTTTACGTATGTATCACTCCTTTTGACAAAAGGAGAAAACTCATCGAGAAAAGACAGCTCTCCATCTTCTTTCTTTATTGTAAACTGAATGTTGCTGTCGACGTTGGAAAGATGGTGAAGGAAAGACTTCAGTAGTTCTTTTCTGCCGTGAAGCTAGAAGACAATGGTATCATCCACATGTAAAAAAGGAAGGCCCATGTGTGGTCTTTCGGTAACGATATCCGTTCCCCTGTTTACGAAGGTTCCGATGGATGCAGCCATTTAAATATTCTACAAGAAACAACATTTGCTGGCACACCTTCGATCGCTCATTGAACAAACTGACAATGCACTCTTCATTTCCAACGGACAGTGTGTGTAAAGAATTATAAAGTATGGTGTTTACGAACACGCATGTAAATTTGTATCATTATTATTGATCGAGTAATGGGCAGAAAGAAATGCGAGTTTCAAGAGAAATCGATACAATAAGAGCAAACGCATATTGTTTTCAGTAACGTGTATAATTTTTGTGGTTACCATGGAAATAATTAACGATAATATTTACTGGCGCATATGAAATATGCGAACTTCGCATAGAACGTGCGTGTTGTGTCGCCCTAAAGAAGTTCGAATTACGATCGTAAAAAGCAGTTTAACGAAGAGTCAACGATTTTACAAATCTAAATTGTGAAACAATGGATCTTTTAAGATTTTTAACATGCTTGGATATACAATTGTGCAGATTTCTCGGTTTCTCTTCGCCTTGGGTTGCTAATACAACAAAATGCGTTTTCAATAAATTTTGTTTCATTTTTGTTTATACCGTTGTGTTGTTGAGTTTGTACTGTATTGTACCGTCATACGGAATGGGTTTCAATTTCGTGGCCCATGTTGTACGTTGTTCCATGATGGTCGCAATCACGTCCGAGGTGTGCGTTGTTGTGTACGGATATAACCTGCACAGTGGTAGATTCAACAGATTTGTTCAAGACGTTTTCCGCAAAGACGATTTTACTGAAAGCGACTTAATTCATTCCACAGGAAAAGAAGTTTTCAAAAGCTACTTTAAAGAACTGACACTAACTATAGTAAATATTATTAAATTACTGTTTTCTGTACTAGTTCTTGTTACTCGCGTATCTTTAATGAAGTATCTTATTTTCATTCATAGGTTAGTAGAGGTTACCTTGTTGTTACAATGGTCCCTATGTGTGCGTCGCGCGGACAAAAAAATATCACAAGCAAAGCGGCTGATGAAAACATGTTTGCAGCAGATCGCTTGTTCGGACAGGTCAAAATGTTCTGGTCCTCAGCCTGAAAGACATGTAGCGATTGAAATGAAGCAACTAGGTAAACTAGAGAACGCTGTCGAAATCTACAGAAAGGCGACGGAAAGACGCAACAGCGTGAACGAATATTACGGACTCTACCTCCTGTTTTACGTGTTTGTAACAGTAACTTTGGTGCTTGTAGGGGCTTTCACTTGCTGGAATAAATTTGCGAAGTCCGCGAACCAAGTGTCAGGCTATTACATATTGACGCTTGTTATCACTGAATTGGTCAGCGTCACAGTAATAGGATCAATCTGTCAATTAGTTGATTCAGAGGTAAGATGATCAGTATGATGCCTAACTGAAATTTAAAATGCATGTTGGTTCTTGGTATCCAAGTCACGTAGGAATAGTAGATTATAGATCTACTATTCCTACGTGATTCCAATAAATCACAACGGATACAAGGTGATTTATTTATCTATAATCTACTAACTGATATTGATGTAATTTAAATGAAATATGCGAAGTTACATATAAGTTTTAGAATATTTTTCTTTCAATTCACTGTAGTTTATACGCTGAATTTATATTAAGTGATGATATATTACATAAAATTCAAAATTATACGTATCTAAAAACCGGGCTGTTAGGCCGTGGTCGGTTGCTGTGAACCAGGGTTGCTTCTACCCGAGACAGGTACCGAGTATTGTTCGGTGAACATCTGTCGCTATTGTATTCGTACGCTCTGTAGCTTTTGGGGCCTGAGCAAGGCCACACTATACTACTGGCCGGAGTCACCCCCTCCACTCCACGCGCCACGTCACAGTAGGCGCCGGACCGTTTCGCGCCACCAGCCCAATGTTTTTTTAGTCAGTATACGCTTACACACGTGTTTCTATTCGTATACGAAGTTTTGCTGCAACTGTTTTTCATTCCGTACATTTGTGATAATAATATTAAAACATGCCAACTTCATGCTGCGTACCAGGATACAAAAGCAATTATAACACAGATAGTTCAGTGACTGTTTTTAGCGTAAAACATATGTACAAGGGAGTTAAATTTAATGACGAAAACTTTAAACCAATCCAGTCTGTAACAGATACTAATTTTGTTTTTTTGAAGTCTTTTAGTAAATGGTTAGTTAAATGGGATGAACTTGTTGTTCAAGGGGAGGAGTTGACAAAAGCTAAAAGGAGAGGAAAATTAACCAATGAAACACATGTAGGATTGGTACATACTGTTAACGCTTTAATGGAGATTATTTCGTTTCTCTTAGGAGACATGAAATTGTCATATGTTTTACTTGGAAAATTTCAGACCAATCCGTTAGAGGCCAGATTTAGCCAGTATAGACAGATGAGTGGTGCATGTTACCATGTATCAGTCAAGCAGGTTTTGGAATCAGAAAAAAAAAACTAAAAACTTTGAGTTTGATTGATATTTACTCCTCTAGACACAGTAAAGTATGTATCAAAGATTTATTTATTTCCACAGCAGACTGTGAAGAAAGCGATAGAAATGATATGCATGACAACAGTAATCAAATTTTTGATGACCTGCAGGTAGACATAACTGATGTTACCTTATCAGAAAATGACACTTTAGGCCTTGTTTATATTGGTGGTTACTTGGTACACAGTATTTTAAAAAATAACTCTTGAACTGGGTGTACAGATTTCTTTACTACAACAAATACCGAGTCTACTGTTATACCACAAAAGGACAATTACTATTTTAATGTTATTAATAGAGGATCTTTAAAATACCCTTCAGATTATGTGATGGAAGTACTAAATTTAGCTTTCAAAGTGTTTACATTAATTGTATCTGACAGATACGAAACACAGTTTTTATTGTCCACTAATCAGAGAGTAGCGCTAAAATCCACTGTTTTAGGTTTTATTGACATCCATCATCCACAGAGAAATTGTAATACTGTATATGTAAAATTAATTTTAACAAACTTATCGATAAATGTTTATTTTCCTTTTGTAACATCTTATTAAACAATTATTCAAAATCTCGTAATGACAAATTCAATAAAAAAAGGAAAGATGCTCAGAATGATGTCAAATCGGACAAAAAGAGAAACATACACAAATTTTAGCCAAGTTCAGCGTTAACTTAGATAAATGTTAGACACAGAATTGTTAAGTTAGTCTAAATAACTTTATTGTAAGTAGATTTTAAATTACATGTAAATATGTTAGACGTAAGGCAATACGAGATTGTAATGCATCATCTTCAAATGATCAAATATTGTTGTAAATAAATACTGAGCAGTTAGTAATCGGTTATTTCTTTAATTTTCCTGCTTACCCCGCTTCTGGTACTACTTATCATACATGATATAAAATCTTGTACAATACGAAAGTTTGGATGTTTATCTACATAAAGAAACTTGAAAAGTTATTTCCTCGATAAGCTGTCAATTACCTTGATTCACAGCTTTTTTACATCCTTCGTGTAAATTGCACTTTCTCAAATGCTAAATATAACTGTTGTTGTTCACAAAACTCTACATTTTTTCATACCAAGGTCTTTGTTTGTTCATACAGATTACAACCATATAGGACATGTTCAGGTAAACCATTACAGGTGTGTGTAGGAAAGGTTATTTGAGCACGCGACACAGTAAACAGCATTAGCGGCTGTGTTTCGTTTCGGCGTCTAGTGTGACGTCACGTTTCCAGCACTCCGGCCAGTAGTATAGTGTGGCTTTGGCCTGAGGAAGACTCCCGAGGGGAAACCGAAACTGCAGTCTGTAAAATGAACGGTGGCGGTTGGGACCGGACGCACGGACACTCACAGCCGGCCCGCGCGTTGCAGGTATGATTCGCAAAGTGTGCAGTCCACTACATAATTACAACTTTTTAAAGTTGATTTTAATGCCAAATGAAATTACCTTTTTTGTAACCTCCACGAAATTTTAAGAAAAATGAGTCTAAACACGACATAATTGCGACAAATCTGTGTTTTCAACGCTATAAAAAATCTGATCAACGACTAATGTTGATGTGGAAAAAATAAAAAAATAAAATATTGTTACGCTCAAATTCAAATTTTATCAAATTACTTATCTGCATAAGTAACAATAAATCCTATTTTCTACAGCCGAAATTATTCATGTTACCAACAGTCTTAATCTTAGTAAAATAGCTTTAACTTTTCCTTGTATGACATTTATCGTCAATGCAAACAAACTTATAATAATTTTTGAAATGATTTTGAGAATATATTACAGAATGCGACTACCCTACAATTATAATTGGTGATATTAATACTTGTATAATAAATAAGAATAAGCATAACTCATGTAAATAAGAATAAGCATAGAATTATGTAAGAAAATGTAACCATAAACGTGCAAACTTAAACATTAACATTTTAAATTAATGGTAAATAATTATTAGTATTATTACACCAGATTCACGAGTCTTCACTTACTGCTTTTACCGAAGAGGAGCGATGCCGAAGTCGTATTCTTCGCTAGTATCACTCTCGCACTCACTCTCTGAGGCACCTGGTGCCAAGTTAATGATGAACTCTTGAACACTAATGTCATCAAGACGCTCACTCCTCCAGTCGCCGCCAATCAGCTTTTTCACGTGCTTAACATATTCACTCCACACATCGGCACTGAACGTGGAAATAGCTTCCATGAACAATTTTTCTATATCTTTCATCTTACAAGTATCGTTTCTTTCCTTCACATATCCTTTGAGGTAAGCCCATACCATGTCTATCGGATTATACTGGCAGTGGTATGGTGGGAGGCGAATAACTTTAAATCCAAGTTCTGCTGATTTGGCATCAATTACGTACGTTGGCTGCTGTGGTTTGTGGAGACGTATGAGTTCATAAAGCTCAGGCTTATGATAATCGTCAGGAAAGGGTATCTTTCGTGCTTGTAGACAGTTTTTCATATAAGCCTTAGTTGAAGACGATGTCGGTGCTTTGTCCTTCACTCTAGAGTGGTATGGGGCGTTGTTCATAATAATCGTTGAGCCAGGTGGAATAGCTGGGAGCAGGGTGTCGGAGAACCATTTTTCAAAAACTTCCGCGTTCATATCTTCGTGGTAGTCTCCAGTCTTCTTTGATTGAAACACTAAAGGTGGTGCCTTTATCCATCCAAGCTGGCTTCCTGCGTGACAAATTATTAGTCGTTTCCCCTTTCCTAATGGAATTGCCAGAGTACCTTTAACTGAGTCGTCTGTCCAACATTTGTCTTTCCTAATATTTTTATTTATCCATGTTTCGTCTAAAAATACTGTCTTACTCATATCTATGTTTTGCATCTTCCGAAGGAATCGGCATCTTGACAGGGCAACAGATGGTTTCTCCATTAATACTTTTCTGTTGTTGAATTTTTTATACCGAAAGCCAATGTCCTTCAATACCTTCGCTAGCGACGGAAGTGAGCCACTGAATAATCCTGCGTCTTGGAGAGAAGGTAACAGTTTTCGTAGAGTTGGGACTTCTTTTCTTCTGTACATTTCATGAATGTGGCGACGAATAGCAGATTGGTTAAAATCATCCAGTCCAGTTACATGACATTTCCTCTTTTTCCTGTTCTCTGGCGTATGAAGAACACCACTCTCTTCGTGGGTTTCTGGATCGTTATTGTCGTGAGCTGTCCCTTCGTCCATTAATTCAATATTTTCTTCACCGTCTTGACTGGCGCTCCGTACTTTGGGCACTTCAGCATTTATTCTTTGTGCTGCCCTAAGTGAAATTCCACATGCATCGGCCACTCTTTGTAAGACTTTCTTTACGTCAATCAAAGGAGTAATGTCCTTTCATTTCCGTTATTTGTTATAGAGGAAATGGCAATGTGCACTCCATTTTGAACCATGACTAATGTTATCTGTTTGTAAACAGTCGACATGTGATTACAACAGTGATTCATAACAGGATAATGACCTCATTATGACTGTAAAGGACAGTGACTACTTGTTGATAGTTGCTGTTTGGTATAATTTTTATTAGAATTTTGCGCAGAATTCAAAAACAATAACGGTTTTGCATTTTTTAGCACAGTAAAAAAAATGCTCTTGCGCTTAGAAATGTCCAGTATGTGAGTCACGGCGGTCACCAAGGGGTAGGTATAATCCGCTGCTTGTGTGTTAATGAGGGTGAAAGTTTGTCTGGCCTGTCACAACCTTCACCGCTCATTTTACAGACTGTGTACTGACAAGATGTCGTTCCACAGCAACCGACCACGGCCTATCAGCCCGGTTTTTAGATATAATTTTCAATATATATTGACACCGGCTGTGCAAGCCTTAGACAAAAGTTATTACACAAAAGTTTATTACTTGAGGGAATGATGATACAGTATTAGGTTGTGACAGAAATTCTCCAGTCACTTCTCTCCTGGTGAAATCGGAAAGAGCAAAGGTACTCTCACGAATAGCATGACGGTCGAAAGAATATATCGTTGAACCTTATTTCGATAATGAAGCAGACTTACAACGCTGTGCGTACAGACTACATAAACTGGGACGACAATACTACAACCTACAGACATCCACCAACAAAACAAAAATTCTGGCTCACTACGGAAAATTTCCAGTACTCTCAAAGATTATTATTGAGGATAAAGTATTGTAAAAAACCTCAAATTTTAACTATATAGGTTGTGATATAAGTTTTGACGTCGACAAAGATATACAAAATAAAGTCAACAGATTTCAACACGTATGTGGAACAATAAATAGTACATTTAAAAATAAAACGAGACGTGAGACAAAATTAAAATTCTACAAAACAATGGCTGTTCCAGCGCTATTATAATATGTCAGTGAATCCTAGATTATAAAACAGATAAACCAAACATACAATCAGCAGAGTTGAGATTTCTAAGAAGGGTTAAAGAATGCACAAAAAGGGATCATATAAGATATGAAGATATAGGGGAAGAATTAAATATATATACTCCAAATGAAAAAAATTAAGAATACAGGGGAAAATGGAAACAGCATTTAAGTCGCATGGATGAAGATAGGATACCAGTAATTGTAAACAAGTACAAGCCTTCTGGAAGAAGGGATGTAGGAATACCAAAAGGAAATGGCTCTGATAATGCGAAGTCGCAATAGGCACATCGCCTAATCCCTGAAGAAGAAGAAGAAGAAAAAGAAGAACTTATTTGGAACTTCAATTTATCCACGTTTTGATAAATTGTTTTCCTGAAAAAATACAGTCAAACTTCAAACGTAAAATATTAATACAGTTCCGGCCGTGTACTGGCTTCTATACATTTCTAGCTATAAATGGCACACTACATGTTTATGTAAACTGAATTGAAAAGAAAGATATAAACGTTTTCGAATTACATTTAAACGTTGGGATTAGATTCATAAAATTTGTTAATTAAACTAAGTATAGCAAGATGATTTTTTCCACACGAAAATGTAGAGACTAGGTTTCAAAACATAACGAAATTTAAAATGAAGTGTACGATTTGTGCATGTAAAATATTTAATGTATTGTGATTAAGTTAGCATAGAGTACAGTAATAACTGAAAGCGAACCTTGACATACGCCCTCGGCACAAATTTTTGTTTGTTAGTTCAGGCTATATATATTTTTACAGTTTTTTTTTACACTGTCAGACGGATAATACTTGGAAAGAGCCGAATTACTTTCGATCACGACTCTCAGCTGTTAGGTTGCTTCGTCTAATGCTGCCTTGAAGAAGAATGGAGGGAGGGTTACTTTGATGCATTCTTTGTGGAGAACGATGCATGAAGGTGCACGACGACGTTGCTCGGGGCGCCATAAAGCGAGCATTTGCTGTACTTTGAAATAGTTGCGTCTGCTTTCACCGACTGTCCCTGCTCAACTGAAACAAACAGGGAGATATCTTACGTCAGCTCCACTGGATCTAATTCCTGATCTAGCCATTAAGTAGGCCTACCGGTTATTGTCAGTAGTATAGGCCTAACTAGTATATTGAAATTGTGGGTACTGTATTTATTGCATAAATGGCAGTTGAAACTCATTTGACGTACGTATGAACATTACAGTGCATGTTTAGGGGCTTACAGGTCTTCCTCTTCACAATATTTAAATTTTTTGTTTCTGTGGGATCACAAGTAGTTTGTACACAAGCACACACACACAATAACATGCACAGCGAGAGAAATGTTCGTTTATATTAATTTCATTTTTGTTCCATTTCCTTTTATCGAATCATTCAAAGCGCGATTCGAGTTTAAAAACTATGTATTAGCAAATGATCCAATAAGAACCTATACAGAAACTAACTACTTCAGATATTTTTAGTACTAATATTTTTAGTTACACAAGAACATTGTGAATTTTACATGCGTTTCTACCTACGTGATGCAAGGTTATTAGTGTATTTATGTGCATGTGCATGTACGTTACATTTGGTGTTATTTTGACTATTTGCTTTTTGATTTTTTCTGCGTAGATAACCGAGCTGCAAGAGTATATTCACAAATCGATGAGTTTCTGTACTGTTTATCATAAAAGGATGTATGTAAGTACCTATAAGATCTGGATATTAAAATAAATTAGTTACGAGTTGTTTATTCTGAGCTACCGCGTCTCATATTAGAAGGAACAAACTAAGAGCTGAAATTTGGAGAAACCATAGGCCTAATTGTTTTGTTGTCGTGCGTGTGAGTTTGTTTAATTTTCTCAGTTTATCCTAGCGTAATAAGTTAAGTATATAAAGTTATAAAGATGTATGTATACTTGTGAGTATAACCACTACCATCACCATCACCATCACCATCACCATCACCATCACCACTACCACCACCACCACCACATATTTTGAAGAATTACTTCCCTGTCATGTTTCACTTTCTAGCCGTGGCGCAACTCACATCACTCCATCGCCAGAGATATGAAGCTTGACTACGCGCTGGAAAGCCTCGCCGTATAATGTAACTGAAGAACAGTGGCGTATCTAGAATTTGGCCTGGGGAGGAACCCGGTCGAATCGGTTTTATACAAAAGAAAAACCAAGTGAAGACTAATCAACAGTACTATCTTTAAAGTGGTTGAAAAACGTGTGATAATATCGTGGTAGTAACACAATAAATGTACGCATTTTTGAAGTACGCGTTTGTATTACTGTTTAGAAGTTACTTATTGACTGATTTAATTATACTGAATTGACTTGATTGATACTTATTCAATTGATTTTCCTATATCTTATATTTCGAACGTATACACAAAATCTGTGTAACAAACCTGTTTGTATGTCAAAAAAAGAGTTTCTATTATATTAGCGTAGTATAAATAATTAAAAATAAAAAAACTATTCTAAAAATTAAGAGATTAAAAAAGTTCGTCAACTTTTATCGACCCTTGGAGGGATCCCGGTCCCGTTCGCCCCACGTAAATACGCCCTACTTTAGAACCTTGCTCTTTACACATTACTTCGCTTTACTCTTTAGACTATTATAGAAACTTTGCTTGCCCAGTATAAATTCTGTATTCTGTATCACAATTTTTGTTTACTGTTTGCTGATTTCAGTATTATTAAACAAAAAACCGTTAAAGTTTGTTTAAACTGACTGCTGTTAGAAGCAGTTTACTGTTAATAATTTATGCCTCTTATTTGTTTGTTTTATTATGGAAATACTGTAACAAATTTAAAGTAACAGATTGCAGATTATAAAATCGTTATTTTATTTTGAGTTTTTAAAGTAATATAGTCGACAGATTTACAGTTACACCCTATTTAAACATGCAGTTTATTTTATTTTGATTTATAGAATAGCCTACTTTATTTTACATATTTTATTCTATTAACGTATATTTAGCCATGTGCAGTGGCGAGCCGTACAGTGCGGAGTACAGTAGAGTCCCGCAAACTCGACCTAATGTGGACTGAGAGGGTGACGAGTTACCGTTTTACGGAATAAGGGGTGGGTTATTCACAACTCATAATATTTTACTGTATATTACTCTGATGGAAGTTCTAGCACAATACAGAACACAGAAAAGTACAACATACCCTAAAATAATTATTAAAAGTTATAAAAAAAATTACATACAAAACTGAAGAATGACTAGTTCTTTGTAAAAAAAAATCTCGTGATGCTAGACTGTCTGTCACAGTCATTTCGTCTTCGTGTAGCTTCATCACGTAGGCGACGCAGAAACAAAATGTCCATAGCAGATGCACCCTGCTCCTCCAAGTAACGGAGCATTCCTTCAGCGGCCTTTAATCCTTCACTGTGAGTCATCTTTTTAACTTTTCTGTTGTCTTCCATCTCTTCGTCTTCTGATTCATCTTCATTTTTGTCATCGTTCTCTTTCACTAGTGCAACTATTTCACCATCTCCTAAAATTTCACAGTTTTCATCCTGCCCCATTCATACTCCAACATCACCATCAGTAACTTCTTCGCAGCCTAGAATTTTCTTCAATAAATCTACTATTACACAATTTGTTGTCTCTTCTGTGCATTCTTGACCAGCAGAAATCATGTCGCGATTAAAAAAGAAGTGATTGTCGAGTTATACGGAATGTCGAGATATCGGGAGGCTAGTTAGCGGGATTCTACTGTATATCGTATTGTGTGAGCTCACGTGTGGATGTGATTGTTACTGGTGGAGTTCTGCCGCCTCAGTCGGACACCAGCGTCTAGAGGTTCACTGTTGTGTGCAGGACGAGCCTAACAGTGTGATGTATGGGGACCGAGTGATTACGAATTCAGACTAAGATAACCGAGTGGTTTCCGCGCGAGTGCTTTCGTGTGTGATAACAGCGTGTACACCAGTATATTAAGGTAAGACGAGAGTAAGTTACTTTACTAGTGTGTCTTAAAACATCAAATTTGTTTAAAGTGCCAATTACATGTATAATTATCAAATACAATGTGACTTCGATTTACGGATTAAAGCGATTTTACTCACAGAATACTCGTTTACCTATTAGGCTTACCATCATTAGTTCTAAAACCACATCATAGATATATTTTTCAACTTATTTTTATTACAGCAATTTAAAGATAAATATATTAATTTCTCGTAAAACCTGCAAATTTCTATATTACATACAGCAACTTGTGCTGATATAACAGTACTCAATAGCTACGTTTTTTAATTGTACTGTACAATAAATTTGAGTATTAAGAAATTTTGAAAGGATGTTTATATTCTATTAGCTACGCCTGTGGACCATGGGAGGATCCAGAGAGGGGGCAACGGGGGCAATTGCCCCCCCCCCCGAGAATGTTACTTGGTAAACAATGGCCCTATTTGCACGTAGTGAATTTTTAGTAGTTTGGTAACCAACTTACCAAGTACCTGTTTACACAAGCATAGGACTGTAACTTTATTTTATACGTGATATCTTATAATGTTAAAATATTTAAAAATGTATTTTCTACACATATACAGTAGCCACTAATGACTTTGATTCTATTAAGTGGCTGATTCTAACAAGTGGTAAAATATTATATGCATTAAACGGCAAGGAATAATTCGGTACCAGTAACTGTGATCACATTAAGCGGTGGTCACTATATTTGATTTTTATTATTTTTTTAAATATGTTCACCGTCCATTTAATAGAAATTTTGTATCTGTAAAATTTTAATATAATATTGTTATACATAAAACGATATGTTTTCTTTTATTAAATAGAACTTACGATGATTCCTTCCATCCCATTCTACACCCATTAAGTATGTCATTATTTTTTTATAAAAATAGGTTTGAAAGTAATAACCAATTAAGCTATTACCGTGATCTACAAAATGAGTGCGAATTTACTGAAGAGTAACATTATGAAGGGAAAACATATACATGTACTACACTCTTTGTGTAACACTTGTATTAGATAATAAAGAAAAGTAATAGGCCTATATGTCATAAAGGTAATAAAGTTTACGCTTATACATGATTTTAGTATGTATAAGTAGACAAAAAATTGTGCTTTTATGACATATGTTTACAAAAAGTTTATGGGGGAACCCCCGACTACCGGTTTGCCCCTCCCGATATTAACTTTTGGATCCGCCCCTGCTGTGGACCCTTATACAACCGCGCATCTGGGCGTAATATATTTTTTTACGCAATATAGAAAGTCGAAGAATAATGCTGAATAAAGTCGAAGAAGTAATATTAAAATAAGAAAATAAGGAAACTATATAGCGATCGAAAAATCTAAAAATTTTAATTTTCCTTCTCGACCAGTTTATTCACACGCAGCTGTATCAACGACTCCGAGTAAAGGGCAATAAACAAAGTTAATTGGAAAGACGACAACCCAACGCCAGTATCAGACAATAGAGATGTGTTCAGCTCGACGCAACAAAAGGGATGACGACTTGAGTTGACAGGAGAAACTCGACTGAAAATTATGACACCACAACAAACTAGACAAAGGCTCGAGTTCACTCACACGTTTACACAGAATTGAAGCGAGGATCCGCTTGGGGGTTCAGCCAGGATGCGAGATTACGACAAAAACGAAGGAGAGGTCACAAAAGATTGGAGCGCGAAGCAACTTTACAGAAACAATATAAGAAATAACCAGTGAATAGAAGCGACGACGTTGCGCAGCGGGATGTAACGTTTACGTGACATACTGAAATTTACGACAAGAAAGCGAGGTGGCTGCACCAACTGACGCTTGACAGAAAATTATTAATTGCCAGAACGAGGGGTTACAAATATGGACAATACTCCAGGATGTTAGGACAACCCTTGCTTAAGACTCAAGACAATACATTGATTGACAGGCGCTCTACGACTTACATTTCTCCGAACGAGAGCAACGTCCGAACAGGCGATTCTAAAGACATGTCCAACCACCTATCAGAGTAGAGTATTTTACGAAGAGACCGAAGGAGAGGCAAGTTTCCATGGTAACCAGACGAAGAACAAATCAGAGGGTAGAAGACTAGAGGACTTCGAAATAGTGGGAAAAGATTTCGAGAGAGGGTAGTTGTTTAGCCTATCATGGTGACCATAGGCGTGGACAAGCTTGAGACCAAATTTTAGTAGGGAGACGTTGATAAAAACTGATTGTCCACCACGGGACGAAGCACTTTTTCATAAAAATTTAGAGCAGTCACATAAGTCTCGCGATCAGTCAACGAGAGCAGTCTCATAAAATTTTTGAACAGTAATGTTATTATTTTGAGAACAGTTACATAAATTTTGCGGGCAGTGAATCAGTAAATCGATCAGTCGTGTAATCTTGAAGTGCGCGGTATAACGGACTTAGTAAAGTTATCTAATTGAACTTTGGGTTGAACTTAGTAAAATTAAAACTGTTTCGAGATATAGTGAAAACAACATAACGAACACCAATACACGATATGCGTGAATAGACTCATTAATGTGTTAATAATCTTCAATACTCTCGGATAAATAATCACAACTAATTAAAAGAACTATTCTACATTACATAGATTGCACATATGAAGAATCATTTGAACATTTGATATCGTACCAAACCTTAGTGCGAATAAACGGTTACTTCACGAACACAAGAACACGCAACTATTTAATAATGGCTGTATTCGGGAACGAACTGAGTTGTACAGATTGCCATTAATAATCATATTACACCCACACTATTCTGTCGACGACGCGTGTGTACCAGTGAATAACCAGTGATTGTGATCTCATCATTATACAATGGAATGCCATCTTCAAACTCACCACCACAAGGAAATTTAGCGCCGATTGATTATAATGGATAACCAATTGTCAAGTAACACTTTATAAGTTTATTCGTATAATTATAACTACTGTTCTGTCTCTTTCAAAGGATCTATACCCAGGGAAATTATAGTAAAATATTGTTAAAAGAAGATTGAGTTTAAAGTATAATCATAATCAATTAAAGCTAATCCATCTGGGGTATAATGAACGCATTAAATAAAGTAAATATTATTTGATTTTGTTGTATGTAATATTTCATATATGTTTGTATGTCTTTCAGCTAGTGATTAAGATGGAACTTATTTTTTGATATGTATATGTTTGACGTTTTGGATGTATTTACAGGTACCATGAATATATATGTGTTATTGAATACAATTATCTAAACGTATAAAAAATTAGCGCTTAAGCAAATCAAATAATGCGTTCATTATTATTGGAAACCCTAATGTGGAATCTGCAAATTAATTAACTATTCTAATTGAATAAATTTACTGTGTATTGAGTGAACACACTTGAGAATTATTGAATCTCATATTAGCATAATTATCAGTAAATTAAATGACGTCCCAACACATGGGGCTTAAAGAAGATTCACTAATCAATACTTAATTAGATTAATTAATTAATTAATTCACAAATTAATTAATTGGACAAAATAGCATTATAGTAAATGCCGCTCCAACGTGGGGCATAGACAATTAAAGTAACAGACAAAATTTAATTATACACCCTTATTGTAAACAATAAAGGATTACCTTTATTATCATTGTAGTAAATGGCAACCAAAGTGTAGCAAATCATAATTACAATATCGGTAATTAACACTGTAACTAAAACAGGTTATGTGTACCTCAGATCTGGCTCTGGGGGTTGTCTAGACTAATTTAGTGAAAGTAAGGTTAATGCATGCAATTAGGATAAATTCTGGTTTGAGAATAAATATGATAAATCGGATTTAATTAAACTTGGTAATTCCTTACACAATTTCTCAAAATGAAGGAGCAAAATCACTGATCGAATTTTTTGGAGAGTAAGTATTAAAAGTAATGTAGTATTAAGCTGCTTATGAATGGGAATTTTTTTTTTAGTAAGATTTGAAATATGGCATATAAAAGTATGAAATAAATTATTTTTAAACTGTGCCATTAAAAATTTCTTAAATATCGTAACTTATTTTAACGATTTTTTTCAATTTCTCTTTACAGTTAAATTCTTAATACGATGATTTAAAATTGCACATAACGCAAAATCGTAGTACATCATTTTTATTTTTAATCTAATATTTCATGTTTTTTTTTACTTTCCAGTTTACATGCAATAAAACGCCTGCAAGAAAAAACATAAAAAAGACAAAGGTTATTTATTAGTAAAAAATAAAAAATAAATAAATATTGTAAGATTGTAGTAAATCATTTTTATTTGTCATGTTTCATGAAGGTTATTTTTTACATGAATGTTACGTGCGATAAAAGGCTTTCATCAAAGGTCTTCTTCTTTATAGTGATGTTTTATAGTTAATGTTTGTTTTATTAAGGTGTGAAAAGTGCCACTTAAAAAAAATCATCAAATTGTTTCACTAAAAACAATCATAAACAGAAGACGTGCTATCAATTGAGGTTAGGATACGACTCTTCCTCAGACACCAGCGCTATGTTCATCCAACTCACACTCGGTCCCCACATCACGCTATTAAGCTTATCCTGCGCACAAGACTAGTGATCCTCTAGACGCTAGTCAGTCCAACAGTAAGAGGACTCGACCTTGAGCGGAACCCGACGATTGGACGTCATGCAGAGCGACCGTTTTTCCGCTGCTTGCCCCGCCAGCATACGTTATACATATATGTACACCATAAGTACTACAGTATTGATAAGTTGTCTATTGTTAACTGGTTGTGTAGTGAATAAGAAAATTAATTTTGTCTGTTTCAGATACACACGTTACTGCTGGAAATCCAACACAGGACGGTGGGCGTCACCCCTCTGGGAATTTTTAAAATGAACATGCGTTTCGTTGCGTCTGTAAGTTTGTGTGTAATATACATATGGTTATTCTTCCAACTGAATTCTAATCATCTCTCTCTTTTTGTTTTAAAAACCATATTATTGGCCTCTCTTCTGAGTTGCCTGTATATTTCAGCATTATTTCATGTGTTTCTCTCTATCATACGTTGCCATGCTCCATTTTTTTTCTTTATAATTTCCATGCATTCCTCATCGAACCAAACTCCATTTACAGTTCTTTGTCTTTCTCCAATTACGTCAATGCAGCCTCTTTGAATCTTCGCTATCTTTTTTCTAATTGTTGCTCTTACCAGGTAGTGGCCACTATCACAATTAGGACCTCTACAGTTTCTGACATCTAGTACTGAAGAAAAATGTCTTCGTAATACCAAAATCTGGTCAATTTAGTTGGTCTCGTCAGTTCACAGCTGTGCCCAGATGGATTATGAGGAAATCATCTGCTTTAAATAAATAAGTTGTCGCTCATAGTAAATTCCACAAGCATGTTCTCATTACTACTGTTCTTGCTATGCAGTTAATACCTTCCAGCTGCCTTCCTTGGTCTTCGTCTTTTTCCACTTTGGCATTGTAATCTTCTCCAACCAACACCATATCACACCTGCCGGTGGAACTGAAAATCTCATCCAGTTTATTATAGTATCTCTCTCTACCTTCTCATTCTCCTTAGTTGGAGCATACACTGATAATATTGTTATATTCCTGAATCTCCCTTTCACTCTTACTTTACTTATTCTATAATTTATGGTTTCATTGTCTATAAGGCTGTCCCGGATTTTGTTTGTTTGTTATGAACCCTATCCCAAATAATCCTGTTTGTTGCTTTGGTTCACTATATATCACGCTATAATCTGTCTATCAATCATTTGATGACCCTGCCAGCGTAATTTCTGAATGGCCAAAATATCAATGTCCCATCTCACCACTTCACTAGCAATTTCCTGCATCTTTCTTGCTGTCCTCATCGTCCCCACATTCCATGTAGCTAACATTACCTCATGTTTTACATTTGATTTTTTCCATGATCCATTCCTCACATCCTTATTCCAATTCCGGGTTGTTTCCCAATAAGACAGTCCTTTCCGAGGCTTGGTTGTTGGTTTCATAACAATTTTATTTTTACTTGGCCGGGATGTTAAGGGGAGTCGCTACTGAAAATGGCCAAAAATTGATAAACATTGCAAACATTTTTTTTGTCCCAAATTGTTCTATGATTAGTTCTTTATATAAAAAAAATACACTAATACATTTTTTCCGAAATATTTTGTAGCCAAAAACAAATTGTTTGGGAAAACCTAGCACCTAAGCGATTTACGTTTCGTTTAGCTATTACAGTATAACAAAACACTATTATTTATACTGTATAATATAATTTTAGACATATATATATATATATTATATTAGTACTAATTTGGAAATAAATGTTGCAAGTATAAAACATCAGCTATTTTATTTACAAAGAAAAAATCAGACTTGTAAAACAGCTGATTGACGTATTGTTGATAACTAGCAATGTTTTGTTTCCTGCTGTGTTGAGCTTTGTGGATGTGATTTGGAACAGTTTTGTGTTTGAATTGTTATTATTTTCCAATAATAAATATGGGAAGGAAGAAGAAAAGTTTACTGACCATTAGTAAAAGAAATCAACAATGTAAAAAAGTGAAATGTGGATTACAGAGACGTGACCGATAAGAATATTGATATGTTTCTATAAATTATTAAAAATGTAAAATTAAATATTTTATTGTTTATTGTATTATAATTTATTATTTTATTATCCATACAGTAATAAAAAAACATACAAACCCTTTGTACTCCATAAATATTTAATTTTCCAACAGAAAGGAATATTTTTAGAAATTCCGCGTTTCCCGCAAATTCAATTTTTCATGTTTTTATACATACTTTTTGATATATCTAAAAAACTATCTTACTTACTGTTCTGACATTTTGCACAGGTCTTTGGGATATAATTACCTAAAGAATTATGTATTTTTATTTAATTTGGGCTTATAGTTCCTTGGTAATAAATGTTTATTTATAAATGTAAAAATTAAAAAAACAATATTTTTACTCTTTTCCTCACAAAAAAAATTTTTTTAAGTACATCCTAATAAAAATACACGTTTTTTTAGATAATTTTAGCCCCTTCAAAACGACACCTTCCAAAAGGTTGTAGGACTTCTAGTTTTTCTGGAATATCAATTTGAAAAATATTGACACGTTTGCTAAGAAACGTTAAAAAAATCAATTTTTAGTACTAAAATAATTTTGTTTCCAGTTACAAAATTTTACCCTTTATTTAGTGCAACAATAAATAATAAAAAAAATCAGAATAAATTAAAAAGTTACAAAATAAACATTTTTGCCATTTTCAGTAGCGACTCACCTTAACCCGACTCAAAACCCCCAACCTGGAGGGCCAGGTTTAATACGGGTCTTCTTCCCCTAGCCTTTGGAGAGCCAACTTCTAGCTGCAGTATTACAGCCGACTAAATCCAACCGGATTTCCGCCTGTAATATTCCAAAGATAAGCTGGTCCAGGATCATTTCCCATACGCCTTAACTTCGTACTGGTGGCTACTGCTGCCCTCCACCAGGAATATTTATCTTCCTTCCGGTCTAGATTGTATCAACAGGGTCGTCTCTTGTAGGGTGTGGCACTTCACCACGCAGTACGGTCTTGGCTGGAGAGAGGCTAAGAGCTCCTTTGGAAGCTAACATCACTTCATCCAAATCTGCAAATTTGTGATGACCAGTGCTTAGTGAACCCGATACATAGGTACTGCCTCTCCAGATTCCCTCGACCCCCGTCTTCCGTTATTACTGACCAATAACATCAGCGACAAGATCAATGTCAAACCTCACATGAAAACAAACCGTTATCGCACAATGCCCGGGCAATCACTTAACGGCTTCAAACGTGATTAGCTGCGCACCTACTGACGCATATACAGTCAGTGCATAAAGATATTGGATTTTTAACTAATGACGACCTTCTACGAGGAATGTTTTATGATCTAATGATAAACCCATATTCTTTGAAACGGGCCATCTGTATATAAAAAAAAGATATCACAAGGCATATTGAAAAAGGTTTGTTTGCTTATTGTTCAGTGTGTTCGTACAAACTAAGACAGGCTCTGATGTCTTGCCGTTTGCTCTGCACGAGGGTGAATAGTTCTTCAAATTTTCTTTGTCTATCAGTGTCTGAAATAGTCACTATTGCTCTTGCTAACTCCAACGTAGGCAGTATTATTAAGAACTTAATCCCAACAGTGCCATATTGTAGAGCTAAGCTGCACAAAATATTTAAGAAATTAAATATTATGTACTTCTTGTTTTGAGCAATATTTTTAGATTTATAATTGTGACAGTTTTGATAACAACTAGTTTATTTTTCCAGGTTTGCACGTCGCTGGCATCTTACATGTTAATTCTTATACAGTTGAATTGAAAGGAGCGTTTTGTTTGTACGGCATGCGGTACACTTAAATACTTAAAAAAGTGAATAAGGTCAAGCATTAGCACATAATATACTGTAAGTACTTGTTTATAAGCACAAGTACTTGTACTTGTCGGGAAAGAATTATAAAAGCTTGTTTTAATATTTAATTATAGTGTCTGTTAATTCTGGTGGCATAAGCACTTAAATAACAATTAGCCATTTGTTTGTTGTTTCAGTTTAAAATTGATTTCTGATAAGTAGACTAACAGATTATAACACTTATCTGGAAGGTCAAATATATTATCGTTGAAAACAACATTTTCTGTGTGTGTGTTTTTGTGAATTCTTTACCAGAAAATCTTAAGATTTTGTGACAATGAACACAGATGGTCGTCAATGAGTAAAGTGTTCCTTTGGAGCCCAGGAGAAACAGATCTTTCTGTTTTTGTCGCCCCACGTATTAGCACACTCAAAATCCTCTCTGATACTGCTCCTGCAATACAGTTTGACGACGGTACGCAAGGGGCACAGTTGGGCTCGAGAAAGCAAGGCGCACTTACGGACTCCAGCGTACACGGTTCGCGTGCGGCAGTGTGGCATGGAGAACGCTAGGCTCACTTACGACTCCAGAGTGCAATGTTCGGGTACGACAGTGTGGGCTCGAGAACGCAAGGCACACTTTCGGACTCCAGCGTGCATTGTTCGCGTACGACAGTTTAGGCTCAAGCACTTATGGACTCCAGCGTGCATTGTTTGCGCATGACAGTGGCTGAGCTCGAGAACGGAAGGCACACATACTTACGGACTCCAGTCTTCAAACTTTTGACAGCGAGCAGCGTACACTATTTTTAATGTACAGGGAGCAGCGATCTTTGCACTTTTTTAATGGAGACACGAATTAGAATAAAGATTCCAGACACTGCACCTTTTGTACGTCATAAAGTTGAAACACAGAGATATGAATTTGTCCGCAGAGACGTCGCGTCATACTAAACCAAAATAATAAATTTAATTTTCGTTTCCTGGAAACAGTTTTTTTTTTAAATTAACAATTAGAACAATGGTAAGTGTTTATAGATATAATTGTAAATGATTTTTACTTCCATGATCCATAAGGAAATGGAAGTAACTTATGATCATGGCGAAAAAATCGTGTTCGAGATAACGACTGATTGTGATTGTTACTACCCTCAAAACATGAAGAAAAGTCATTTTTCGAAAAATGTCTGTGTGTGTGTCTGTGTATAATTTTTTTATGGCAAACGATAACAGCCGCAAATTCAAACAGAATTAAATAATGTTTTGCATACGTCCCTGAATTGTAGAGGACTCAAGGTCAATTGATTTTGGTGAAGATCGGTTAAGAGAAAGGGGAAGTTTACCTGCAACGTTTTATGTTGTAACAAGGGTAATTTTTTCTATGACGAACGATAACTGCCGCACATTCAAACAGAATCAAATAATGTTTTGCATACTTTTCTGAATTGTTAAGGACTCAAGGCCTGATGATTTAGGTGAAGATCGATCTGTTAAGGGAAAGGGGTAGTTTACCAGCAACATTTTATGTTTTAACAAGAGTAATTTTTTATGACAAACGATAACTGCCGTAAATTCAAACATAATCAAATAATTTTTTACATATGTGCCTGAGTTGTAAAGGACTCAAGGCCTGTTGATTTTGGTGAAGATCGGATTGGTTAATGGAAAGGGTAGTTTACCTGCAACGTTTTATGTTTTAACAAAAGTAAAGTACTTAATTTTGATAAATAAAGTATCCTGTTAAGAAGATCATAATAATCCACTGTAGAAACGTAGATGAAATATTTATAAATGAAGAGGCTAGTTGAACGGGGTGGGGGTAATTTTCTATAAATGAAAATTATTGGTGAAGGGAGAGGGGATAATTTTTATATGTGTACTACGTTATTGGGAACAAAGAAGTAGTTTGTTGTTAAAATTCCTTCCCGGGGTGTAGTCCAATGTTTTCTGAAAACCAGATGTTTTGGCAATGCCATCGACTGCCATCATCAGTGAAAATCGAGTGCGTTAACGTGAGGTGTGTAAGGAAACGTGATCCCCCTCTTTTAATTAATTATTTAGTCTATAATTTAAATGTCGATTGTAGTGTAATGGGTTCTCGTGTTACTATTCAAAATGTTAATATGAACTCTCTTTTTTATATGCAGTAATTCTCTTTGGTGATAAATGGTAAATATTGTTTATGTAGCTAAAGTGTGATAGTTTTAATAGATAATATCATAATCGCTGGTCGGTGAATGAATGTAACCGTAGCGTCGATCTTGCAGTGGAACTCCTCTTCTTAGTTAAATGTCGTCAGTGTACGTACCGTCAAGTATCGTCTGGACAAATAATTTATAATAAAAACACTTTCACGTACCTGATAGTAGTACTGGAAGTTCTGACGTTCACTTACCCAAAATAAACTGTCAAGATGCTCTTATGACCAGCTTACACTTTATAATACAAGGTTATACTACTCCTTGTATGCAATATGGGCGCCACATGGGTTTACTTTAGGAAAAGTTCCCATGAAAAAACAAATTGATAAATTTTAGAATTGTATAGGTTCACTTTATGCTTCGTTTAAATGCTGGAGGCATTTACAACAATTCAAATATAGTATGGCAATGTCTCTGCTCAAAATTATCTCACTGTACTCAATATTGAGTATTACTTGGCTAAATGACATAAATGTAACCTAAGTTTATACTGAATAAAATTGTGGGTTTATTTTACCCTTTAAAACAACTCAACAAATAAAAATACAATCATTACGTTAACACAATTTTGATGTCAAGTTGCCCATCTACAATACGGCCTCGCTCAGTTTAGAACAATAAAACTCTTATAACTATTAACAAATTTTACTTTTAATATATAATTTACCTCACGGGTAGGTTCTTTGAAATACAAATAGAATACTATCAAATGCCTTGACAGACGTTAATATAATGATACTTCGTAATTTGGCCTCTTTTAAAAAACTCGTAATTATTTTTAAGGTTAGCGATCGTTGCGCTTACTTATATACTAACAAATATTATGATGCTTAATTCTAACACAAATGTCTTACGTTGGATTAAATAATCCTCTAAATAAATTGATTCTGTGTATATTATTGAAAGTTTTGTTGTCCTTGCGTCAGTACAATGTTGTTGAAAATTATGATCAGTGCAAACAGATAAACAATATAAATGGTCACTGTGTTACCTTATTTCTTTTAATCGTATAGATTAAAATTTAAAAACACTTCAGTGATCGGATTATAATGATCACTGGTTAATTACACTTTGTACGCACTTGGAACGAGGACTCTGCCCTCTTCTTAATAAAACTGGGCTATTTAAATTACTGATTATAATACTCTCGCTCGTTCCGAACACACGCACTAATTAAAAATATTCACTTATTACTGTCGAAGCACTTTCCATGTGGTTAATCGCTGTACTGTTGACTGTTTTGAAGAATTTTGAAATATTTACTGTTGTTATACTATACTAAGTCATAAAAAGTATTACGCTGACGAGCGGCGACTGTATCGCTCGAGTTGAGGTGACGAATCTAACGAATTTCTCCGCGTTGCTGGTTATATACCCCTTCGCTGCATCGCGCTTAGAGAGAAAAGTCGTTTAGTAAACTCTTTTTTGATTGGCTCTGATAACCGTTACAATGAAGTATTGTTTTTTCTAACGGCCACCGGAGCGAACGTTGTACTCAACTTTCGTTGTTATCCGTATTACTTTGACAATTTCTTAATTTTAATAACAAATGATGCTAACACGCACTATGCACTTATTATAATTCCAATCTCGAGGTTATTACCATCAAATTAAAGTTTAGTTTCTGGGCTTTAATTTGATATGGCTTAACACTGGTTTTAACCTCGTTTTCTTTGACAATGCTTACAAATAATGTTTTGAAACATGGTTTCTCACCGTCGTCTGCTAGCAATGCATAATGCGATCATTTCCTATCTTTTTACATTTAGTTATTTACACTGCGTTTTCTTTAGAATGTCATTATTTGAACACTAATACATCTATGATTATAATTAAAAGCTATTTATAACTGTACAATATTAATTCTTAACATAATTATGGTAATACACTATTATAAAAAAATCCTTATTCTCTAAATACATTTTGTCTGGCCTACTCAATTTAAAGTTATACATTAATAATTGAGTGGTGGTATTTCACATCTCGTTTAATTATATTGATCGTTCAGTAAATTTATGTTCACTAGGAGTCCTGTTTCCCTATTAATTTACTGACAAACATTTGTTTAGGCATGGGCTAGATACATTCTCAGCACTATGTTTATTCTTTAATAATTGTTACTAATTACGTTTTGTCTAGTAAGGAAGTTGCTCATCCCTATAAGATTTCCTTTTATAACTATTTTTACCCACTAATATTACATCTGGGCTTGTAATTCTAGTTTTAATATACATTGTGGCCATAGCTATTCTAGTCATAGGCTTAGTTATTTATTGGTCATGGTTCTTTTACTTTCAGCCAAAATGCTGTTATCGTTATTACATTATTTCAGTCATTATTTAGTTAGTTTTACTTTTACATGACTCTACATTAATGCCATGGATTGGCTCGTTTGACAGCTTATTGTGAACTTTGCATGTCCATTAGTTAAAGTCAGTCATAGTGTTTGTTGTAGTGTCATGCAGTGTATTCATCACTGCTTCTTGGGATCCTTCCTCTTCTTTCTTCTTTGCTGGTCCTTCTCTTCTTTGCTACATTCATTATATAAATGACTCATTTTTATCACTTTAGTGTAATTATTTACCCTTCTGGTGAGTGTCTAGGTTATGTAACATTTTGTGGTGTAACATTCATAGTGTTTGTTGTAGTGTCATGCAGTGTATTCATCACTGCTTCTTGGGATCCTTCTCTTCTTTCTTCTTTGCTGGTCCTTCTCTTCTTTGCTACATTCATTATATAAATGACTCATTTTTATCATTTTAGTGTAATTATTTACCCTTCTGGTGAGTGTCTAGGTTATGTAACATTTTGTGGTGTTACAGGTGGTATACGTTAGTGACCACAGTACTGTGGTTAAGGCTGAAGCAATAAGTAGAGAGAAGTAGTTTCTATGGAAATATTTCATTTCGAAAATGATTTTAAAAATAAATATTAGAACATGGAAGTCATGTATGGATCTCCATACCGATATTTTGAAGGTTAAATTTATTTCTGAACAACAGTAAAAGTTGTGTTATAAAACGACTGTACATGCGATGAAGTTATGGAATTCGCCGACTTTGCGGCTGAGATAAGACAACTAACATTGAAGCAATAAATACGCATCTAAGTGACATTTAAGGTTACTCGATTTGCCAAGGTTCATTAGCAAAGCCATTATATTTGGTTCAGACAATTATCCCCAATTATCTCCACGTAATCAGTGCCTAGAGAGAGACGGGGAGAGAGAGAGAGAGAGAGAGAGAGAGAGAGAGAGAATTTGAGCGAGAGAGAGTAAGGGAGTGAGAAGGCGCTAGCAGTTTTCTCAGTGATTCATAAGCTATCTCTGTATCACACACTTCGCTTCACGCTTCTGGTGTTCTCACCAGAAATCAATTTACATTTTCTCTTTATCAGTTATGTTTGCTGTACATTCTCGTTTATTTTGAAAACAAAAGTCATTTCCAGTTTACAATATATTTTATGTAATGTTAGTGAGTAGCACAAATACTTTTGTCCTCACAATGTGCTTCAGAACTGGCTATAAACGACGTACACTATGAGACACTATTAAAGACTGTTCTGCGCATGTGCAAAATGAATGTTAGTTTGTTAACATCACATGGAAATGTTCACCGCGCATCACAAGCTCATCGTTCAAAATCTCTTGTCAGGTCTATAACATTAGTCAAGTATACCAGACATTCCGTGAATGAAGGGTGCAATCAAAGACGCTACACTAGGGTACGTTTTTATCTCAAACCTATTTACAAATAAAGAACAATCTCCTGGATCCTGAAAAGTCAAATTAATACGAGATTTTATCAAAATGTTCATGCAGTTTTTAAATTTTCCACGTTAGAAAGCTCGATAGAAACATTATTTTTATGTAATGTTGACAAACGCGTTTGTGACAACTGTCTAAATTTTATCCACACTGGATAAATAATTAAAATTTACAGCTAATTGAGAAAGTTGTGTTTTTTTTTATCGGGCTGTTTCTAACCATGTTAGAAGATCAAATAACTCGCATTAAGTTTTGTGTACATAATGAAACCAAATGATTTGACGTGCTTAAAAGTTGCAAAAACGTTTTTGGTAAGCCTAATGTAGATGTTGACTGGATGAACAAGTGATTTACAAATGGTACAAATAAATCCAAGACAGTCGTGAATTAAGTAAAAATGATAATAAAATAAATATCATAATATTGTGCTCCATAAATTTTTTCCATTAATAGCACTATGGTTAACGGAGAGTAGTTTTGGAAATTTTGCGTAGCTTAAATGGACCTATTCGTGGAAAACAGATTTATGAAAGGAAAATTTATGGAAATTGCACCATAATAATGTATCAAATCACACGTCGTTGTATGTTCAAAATAACACAGTGTAAAAAATAACACTTTAATAATACTGAACCCACTGTATTCTAGAGGCCCTATGTGACTTTTTCATCTTTTCAAGAACGAGAAAACACTAAAGGTAAACAAACGATGAACCAGCTCAAGTTAGAGCAGAAAGTATTCCATAAATATTTTGAAGAGTAAGTAAAATATTCGCATTATACTGTTTTATCGGTGGAGATCTTCTGAATGGAATGTATAGACGAATAAAGACATCATTTTTCAAACAAGCAAAAATTGGATAAACTTTTTGATAGAATCTTCGGGTTTTCAAGTAGCCCTAATTTTTTGTAAGAAACATCATCAATTACTATTCACACAAAATTATTATTAAGACAATAACAAAATTAAATTTGATCTACAGTAAGCAATCTGTTTTTAGACATAGTTTCTTGAAACGTGGATCCCGAGAAATATTTAATGAATTACAAAAAGGTGTGAATAACTAAAATTACATTAACTATCAGTATGAAACTGGAACAGATGCAGGAATATCAGAAATTATTAATTAATGTTACTACAGAAATGACAAAAAAGTAGCGTATATTGTACAAATAGTAAAGCATGAGAAAACCAACACCTGTTAAAACATCGGATTAAAAATTTAGTAAATTATCTTCTATTTTTTCTTAAAATTATTCAAATTAGTTTTATGTTTACAATTTACTCAAACGTAGGAAAAAATGAAACTTGCAGAGTAATGTACAGTACCATTTCATTGGAATGAAAAAGCTGTCAAGTTTCTTCTGTTTATTGACTTGAAACCACGGATACTAGAATATACGGTAGGGATCACGCGCAGGCTGGCTCGGCGCGAGGCTGAGCGGTGACGTCACATGGGACACCCGTTGCTGCTCTTCATTAACAGCCAAGCGGGTCGCATGTACTTCGCATCGTTCAATACGATTTTTATTTAAATTAGGTACAGATATTCCTGTTCAGTCCTCGTATTAATTTTGTCTACTATCTTAGCTTTCAAAATCTTTAGTTTTATATAGTCTTACGGTGAATATAAATTACAAAAGGAGCTTTTGTTTCCGTTTATAAATTACATTGATTTTTCCTTGTCATTAATTTCTTTAACGTGATTTATAAAAGAATTAATAAAATTGCAAATAACATTATTATTTTTTTAGAGGGGTCGACTTCCATTGGTCTTTTTCCCCTGGCAAATAACATTATTAAGCTGATGGCCGGTGGAATGCCGGTGAAAAGCCTCCGAAGGACGTCAACCTCTTCCACCATCTCGGAGGGCACTTTTTTTTAAGGATAAAAAGGCTCCCACAGGCTTAGGCCATCATAGACCTGTGGTACGGAAAAACCTGTATAGCTGTTTTGTGGTTTTAAAATTGAATTGCAGATGCAAAGAAGAAATGTAAGAACTATATCTGGTACATATATACATGAGAATATTTCTTTATTGTGACACAACTTTCTTCATTTTTTCGTTTTCTTTCTTTCTTCGCTTTCATTACGCTTTGCTCCTTTCCACTTCTTTGATGAACGTTTGTTCAGTGATTTCATTCTTATGAAAGTCCTCGTCCGTACAAAACATTTGACCATGAAATCGTCCATTTCTGGATATTTACTTTTGATTATATCTTGTAGGTTTCTGAAAACTTTGGGCTCTTTGTTAGTTGAACATTCATGGAACTTTTGAAACTCTTCTTCTATTTTAAAGACATTTTGCATGAATTCATCTGTTGGCTTCATCAACGACCCTCTTGAAATGTTCTGTAGCCAGTTCTTGCCGGCAAAGGAAATATCCTTTGTGAAACTTCCATAAACATTTCCTCTTTCTGGGTATTTTTTCTTCATCCTGTAAGCTATATAACCAGCAATCATTTCAAGTAGCTCTGGTTTTTCTGAGACACCACTGTCTTGGATATTCCTTTCTTCGTTTTCTTCTTGGAAGTGCCTGATGAGTCCATCGACTGCTGGTGTTAATTCTTCATCATCATCATCACTGTACTCTCCTTCAACTTGTCCACATGAATTGCTCGTTCCGGGTTTCATTTCTTCTGAAAGTGAGAGGTCGGAAACTTGGTCTTCGGAACAATCAGCCAGAATGTCTGCACTTAAAGTTTCAATTTCCTTCTCAGTTAAGCAACTGCTACTCGTTATTATCTTTCCTGCATTGCGGCTCAGAATCAAATGTTTAATCCTTTGCGATACAGTAATTGGTAGAGGATGATCATAAAATCGGCCGAGACCCCTGATTTGTGAGAAATGACTCTCAATAATGTCTTGGTTGCATCTTGATGCCATAACGTACGAATAACCTTCTGCTTTCAAATCAGTAAACAATCCACGAAGACTATTTATGGACATCAGCAATCCTTTCTGAAATGGTAGAAGAATGTTTTCTGCTTGTTTCTCTCTTGTCTTTCTGGACGGTCTTCTGTTTTTCTTTCCAGATACAGAAGTTCTTTTCATTTGGAAATATTCGTCATTAGTTTCCCCGTCTTCCATTTCTTTGTCCTCCTTCCCTCTGTCTCTTTTTGCTATTACTTTCATGGAATGTATCAGTTTGTATTACTTGTCAAGGGCATCGTCCTGTTCTTTTAAACAAATTCCATACGCACTTTTCAAGTTGTAAATGGCGTCAATTGGTATACGAGAATTCAAAACATCAAACCCATTGTTGACAATAATAACAGCTTCTCCAACATGACTGAATTCGGGAAAATTGTGAATGAGGGCCTTACCGACAGTCAAAGACAGTAACTCGGCTGCTTTCCTTACATTCTGTCTCTCGGTCCCAGCCACAAGAAGGTGGTTCATTGTTAATTTATGGGCGTACTGCAGGTCTTGTCCGGTACTTTGAAGTTCAACAAGTTTAACAAATGGTTCTTTCGTGAAAAGCTTGCCTGATTCAAGCTCGTACCCTTCATCAAGCAAGTAGTTGCATATCAACTTCAGTGCATGTGGCACATCACAAAAAACCCAAACTTTTCTGTTTTCTTCTGCTGGATTTTCTATAAATGACCTAGTCCATGATACTTGTAAATCAGACAACAATTTTCTGTTAGAAGACCACATGTCACTTACAAAACCTCTGACTTTAAAATCTGTCTCCTCTATAACTTTAATAGTTTCAGTTAACAATTCTACAGAAACGGCCGTGTCGAAATTGTAGTATATAGGTGCATCCACTTTCCAAGTAAAGGTCTAATCACCATGACCTGGACATTGTTGTGTGGTCCTCTAATTATTTCTCCATGTGATCAAAACATAAATCGCTGTTGACTTTCATTTCATCGAAGCTGCCTTAGACGTCTTTTAATTGTCATTTCGCTGGGAAGGGGGTATTTCAATACATCCCTCACGAAACCCAAAGCTTTGTGGGAAATGCAACTTTGTCGTTGATTTTTTCCTTACAAGCAACAACGCTGCTAACAGGTAAATTTAAATGTGGAACAGCATCTGGTTTCAAAACACGTTTAGCAGGAAGATTCAACAATTCACTTTTCAAATCTTGTAAGTAATCAGAGTCGTCAAAATGCTCTGAACACACACGGGCTTCATTAACAGAAAACGAATCTGCACGCTTACAAGCATGTATCCACTTCAATGTTAACTCCCTGTTTTTGGGAAACCTGTAGAACGTGAAACCTAACTCTTTTTGATGTCTGGTATGGTGCATACAGCCGGCTATAGCACAAAAAACCATTCTTGGTTCAGTGAACCAGACAACTCAAAATAAATATTATCCACCTGATTAACAACACGCACTACAATACACAGAAATGGAGAAACAGCATGGCTGAACACAGCGGTGGGTCCCGCGCTACGTCAGTGGGCGGAGCTTGCTACTGCGCACCTCGCTGATGATCTCTACCGTATTTTCTAGTATCCGTGATTGAAACGACACTTCTAACGCTTTTTCTTGCAGTTTTTTCCACAGGAGAATTTCACAAGCAGACACGCTTCTTCTGCCACTTAATAGAAGTTGTGAAAGACGTCCACTGCCATACCGTGGCCTACTGTAAGAACAGCTATCGCTGCTTCTCCCTCTTCCTCCTTCTCCTCATTTTCTCTGGTCATCACATTGACTATTTCATCCTCTGTCATAATTACACCAAGAAAAAAAACTGCAAATAAACGGCACTGTACACAGCCAGATACTAATGATGCAACTGACATTCTATGGTCAGCAACATGTTTTCCCCTCCACGCTCGCCAGCACCCGCCTGAAAACACCGAAGTACTGGAGGGACCGGATTACCGCAGTGCCGGATTACAGAGGATATACTGTATTTAAAAACAGGATTAATCACTTTAATTCGCAATACACAAACTCACAGTTCATCTGGCCGAGTGTTTTCAAAACATCCCTATTTATATTTGGTCGCATGTCGCAATATCGCAATATCGCCGTGAGGCCGTCTCAGATACCGGAAGAATAGTGAACCACTATCTGGTAGGCACAGACGAGCCAGAACCTACGAGAGGATATGTAGTGTCAGAAAACTTAAAACAAGAAATGTATTGTGTGTGTGTGTGTGTGTGTGTGTTGTAGGTTTTTGGGTACATCCGTTTGTGTGATGTTTATAATGCCTACGTTTCGTTCCGTAACCCCGGAATATTTTCAAGGCGTACTAATGTTCCGGGATTACAGAACGAAACGTCGGCATTATAAACATCACACAAACGGATGTACCCAAAAACCTATTACAACTGATATTAACCGTGAAAGCCTTCGGACGAGCATACATACATATATATATATATATATATTGTAATGCATAAAATAATACCATTATATAAATATAATAAAAAATACCCAAATGAAGATCTACCATAAACATATCTAAGCTAATATAGCAAAACACACTAACAAGAGGAAAGACAACACTAAAATGTCAAAGTCAAACCTGTATATATATGAATAAATAATGTTAAGGAAACTAAGCACCCTAGAAAGGAAGGAGTTGTGATTAAATAAATCGTCAATATTGTAATAAAACAAGATAAATAAATAGCAATGTTAGATGTATGCTAATTGTGCTCTCCTGTAAGCCCACTGTTTGGGCTAGACAATTTTGTAATAAAACACGAAATATTTAAAAGTGTGTATGTGTGTAGTGACGTTCCGCTCTGGGAATCGTCGATTTGTTAACGTTCCTGATCTTCTGGGTTATAAAATAAAATCTGTGTGAATTGCTGTTGTAACACTTTGAAAATAAAATATAAATTTAAAATTTATATTTATAAAAAAAAATAAATTCTGAAAAATGTTTTCGGTGTATTTATGTTCTTAAAATTTAGGAATAAATCGAGGTTGTTGATTGTAATTAAAATTATGATGGTATTATGTTTATTCTGGTAATAATTTTCCTTTCTGTAAATTTGTTGAAAAGACAATCCAGTTAACTCCAAGTTTAGATGAAAACGGCTCTCTTCTTCTTACTCTTGAAAGGTTGTAGTTTCGCATATACTGCCTTTAAAGGTTATTTAGTTTTCTTGATTAATTAACTGTTATGTCCTTTTATAATAAAAAACCAACTCCAAGTTACAAAAAAAAAAAAAAACAAACAAAACGTTTATTAAACAAAAATAATAAATTTGGTCGATTAAAGTATCGATGTTACAATGCCGTATCGACTCGCTCAGGGCCGGTCGATATTAGAAATGTGACATTCGTATTATAAAATAGGTTCTTTGAACGGTTATTAATATAAAGCCAGAGAAGGTCAGGGGCATGAAAGTATAACACTTACAATTCTGAAATATCTTAAATTTAAACAATACAATGATAGTTATAAATAATAAAAGTTTATATATAATTTTATTCAAACCAATGTTCAGCCGACGGTCATTTTCTTACAGCAATGATGAGATTGGATCGAAATGGCCGCCTGACGCATGCGCGATGATAGCTTCTAATGTTGATGAAGTACTTGTTGGAATAAAGATGTCCTTTTTACTTATAAATGTTCTTCGCAATTGTATATGATCGTCTTGGGAATAGTTTAATGTCACTGGTGTATAATGGAATAGTTCACTTTGTGTAAAATGTTGTTCTTCGATATATCTCCTGGTGTTTATGTGTGTAGGTTTAACCTCGAAATTTCAGTCTGTATTTGGTGTAATATTAGTGTTATTCGGTTTATTTAGTTATATGTGATTCAGTTTATTGGTGTTATGTAGTTCATGGGTCAACTTCATCACTTCACAATAAATAAAATAGTTAAAAAAATAATTTTATACGAAATTATTCCGAACTCGGTTATAACGTAACCACCATTACAGGTTAATTCTATCAAATATTCACATTAAGTGCACTCTTCAACGTATAATAATGAACTGTTCGGATTTCCTCCGTCTCATGAAAATCTTAGCCTATATAATATATCTCATACATTGTTTCAAATTATCTTAAATTCCGACACACTTCAATTTTGTACATTATGCTTAGAAAGTAATTTCGTTATTAGTTAACTGTTCGAAATATTAAATACATATTCAGTTTCACTATTCTATTCTACTTATTTTGATAGTAATTAAGTTATTGTTACAAAGTTTCATCAGAAAATTGTATTTCTTACATTTTTTGGGAGGTAGGCCTAAAATTATACTTCCTGTCTTCTAAGTAAATAATAGCCATTTTCCCTAATATAATTATTATTCTATTAAATCTGAAATTGATAAAATTGTCTATTCTCACTCATTTTATTGCAATTTAGTTTATTATTGATGGTTTTTAAATACAATTCACTTGCATATGACTCCTCCTATAATAATGTCAGTTAGACTATTTCAGTTTTAATGGTATTTTTATTAGGTACATAAATACTTTTACTTATATAGTGACCATATCTTTAGAAAGCCTCATTTACATAGTATACTATATGTTGAGTTTATTTTGCATAAATATTGTCAGTTTGACTGGCTTATAAGACTAGATTTATTAATTATTTTGCAGTTTAAATTCATTATATGGCCTAGATTTGATGTGTTGCTATTTGCAAAATTTTTACCAATGTATTTATTTCATATCCTTCTCTGACTTCTTATACTTATATACTTTATTGAGAACTAGTTTTTTGACTGGTATAACAGTAATTATTGATTATACAATTAAAATATAACACCTATCTATATTAAAACTGGTACCCTGAATAACACCTTTTAGGGACATTGATTACCTAATAACATAATTAAAAATATTCTATAACATTGAATAGGATATCCATTTTTAGATAGGGTATTCTAAATTAAAAAATGATAATAAAATAACAAATTATAACAATAATATTTCTTATGAATAACTCTTATTTATCTAATTCTTATATGGAATAGGAACATAACATCCTGGTTCCATATAATGGTTAACACTTTATAGAATGAATCATTAACAGTCTGTTCTGTAATTCCCCATTTTACAGGATTTATTCCCCCTCTTAAAGTATAACACTGGCTATCTGTTTCATATTCCATTCTATGGAATGTTCATATAGCTTCAGTAGCCTTTTATTAGTAATATTACTATTTCACTATCAAAATAGATACTGTTCACAAAACACTTAAAGTTTGTTACTTTGTACTGCAACTCATGCACCTTATTAAAGTTTATCAGTTATAATTTGATAACTTACACTTGTCTATGGTGATTTATTAATATTATTACTAGTCCTTTTCTAGTTTTTAACATGAAATATTCAACCATGGGGGGACTGTGAAGATTTGTTCATACAAACTAAACAATAACTTTTTGGATGCACTGTTATTTAATACTACTAACACTTTTAGTTTTTTGTCAGTTTTACATTGTGATATGATTTTTTGGGGTGTTATACTTTCTCTTTGGACATTAATTTATTTTGGGGTTTTTTGGGGTTCTCTCCCTATGGGGTTTTTATCTTATATGGGTCGTCTCACTTCCTTCTTCTTTCTTCAGTAGTTTTGGTGATTCTTCTTTCTTCTTTACTTTTGGTTATTCTTCTTTCTTCTTTAGTTTTTGATTATTCTTCCTTCTTCTTTCTTCAGTATCTTTGGTTATTCTTCTTTCTTCAGTAGTTTTGGTTATTCTTCTTTCTTCTGTCTTCAGTAGCTTTGGTTATTCTTCTTTCTTCTTTAGTTTTGATTATTCTTCTTTCTTCTTTCTTCAGTAGCTTTGATTGTTCTTCCTTCTTCTTTACTTTTGGTTATTCTTCTTTCTTCAGTAGTTTTAGTTGTTCTTCCTTCTTCTTTCTTCAGTAGCTTTAGTTATTCTTCTTTCTTCTTTAGTTTTGATTATTCTTCTTTCTTCTTTAGTTTTAATTATTCTTCTTTCTTCTTTAGTTTGGATTATTCTTCCTTCTTCTTTCTTCAGTAGCTTTGATTGTTCTTCTTTCTTCTTTAGTTTTGATTATTCTTCTTTCTTCTTTCTTCAGTAGCTTTAGTTATTCTTCTTTCTTCTTTAGTTTTGATTATTCTTCTTTCTTCTTTAGTTTTAATTATTCTTCTTTCTTCTTTAGTTTTGATTATTCTTCCTTCTTCTTTCTTCAGTAGCTTTGATTGTTCTTCTTTCTTCTTTAGTTTTGATTATTCTTCTTTCTTCTTTCTTCAGTAGCTTTGATTGTTCTTCCTTCTTCTTTACTTTTGGTTATTCTTCTTTCTTCAGTAGTTTTAGTTGTTCTTCCTTCTTCTTTCTTCAGTAGTTTTGGTTATTCTTCTTTCTTATTTAGTTTTGATTATTCTTCTTTCTTCTTTCTTCAGTAGATTTAATTATTCTTCTTTCTTCAGTAGTTTTGGTTATTCTTCTTTCTTCTTTAGTTTTGATTATTCTTCTTTCTTCTTTAGTTTTGATTATTCTTCTTTCTTCTTTCTTCAGTAGATTTGATTATTCTTCTTTCTTCAGTAGTTTTGGTTATTCTTCTTTCTTCTTTGGTTTTGGTTATTCTTCCTTCTTCTTTCTTCAGTAGCTTTGATTGTTCTTCTTTCTTCTTTAGTTTTGGTTATTCTTCTTTCTTCATTCTTCAGCAGCTTTGGTTATTCTTCTTTTTTCTTTAGTTTTGATTATTCTTCTTTCTTCCTTAGTTTTAATTATTCTTCTTTCTTCTTTCTTCAGTAGCTTTGGTTATTCTTCTTTCTTCTTTGGTTTTAATTATTCTTCTTTCTTCTTTAGTTTTGATTATTCTTCTTTCTTCTTGTTTCTTCTGGTCTGGTTTCTTGACGGGGTATATTAATTGCCTGCTTCTATCTTACCTGGGTAATTTTGTTATTCACATTTTTAGTTTTCTGGGTTTTTAAATTTGTAGTATATTATATTATTTGCAGATTTTTTCTTTATTTTAACTTTTCTTGTGAGTATATTAATTAATAGTGCCTTTTAATTGATTCTCATCTGGATATTCCATATATTAGAGCTTTATCAATGATCATTGAGTAATGTATTTGTGTGGATTATCTGTCACGCTACAGATTGCTCTCTTTCAGAAGTGATTAGTTCAGATCATACTTAGTTTTTCTGAAGTAATTGCTTATGACATTTCATTATAAATTATATTTCTTTACTTCCTTCACCTTTCTAAAATTTTTTCTTCTATATTTTTGAGCTTATCTATTTTTCATTATTAACTGGATTCTTATTGATAGTAATAGTCATCTGAGGTTCGTTATTTTTTATTTTTCCATTTTCTTTTCAACTTGGTTCTTTATCCTTGGGATATTTATTCCCTAAAATTCCCTAACACGTTAGCTGGGGCAGTCCAGAGGGGCTCTGTAGGCTTCACACTCTGCTGGCCATACTACGTCATTTATTGATTACAGAGGTAAATCATCTCTGATCAATACATAATAATACTGCTGGACTTATCTACAGACAGTTATTAATAAAAATTATATAAGAATAGTCCACCTTATGACTATAAAAAAAAATTAAATATCTTTGGATATTTCACTTCGTATACGAACAGATCTATTAATATTTCTATCTTAGTTAATTTCTATCTCAGTTATTTTTCTCAATGGTTAGCTCTGCTGTCATTTTATTTCTCCTTGTGGTTGGAAGCTGGTATAATATAATTATCACTTGTTATTCAGTGTAAAGTTTTTAATTCTCTGTCATATTTTGACTGTTATTACAATCTCTTTCTGGTCCTTGGTAGCATATATTTTGTATTATATTTTTTGTTCTTTTCTTAATTCTTATGAATCGTTCCACTAGTATTATGTTTTTGCAATTACTCTTTTAATTGTCCTTCTTATAATTGACATTTATTATATGATCATATTTTTCTTATGGATTTATTTATATATGGTTTTTTCTTTCTTTTTCAAAATTTTATTCTGCTCTTGCTTTTTATCCAAATGCACTCTTTAATTATTAATTCCATGTGTTTATTATCTCTGTTTATTTGACATAAAATTCTCATTAATTTTACTTCACAATAAGTTTATTCATTTTAATTGTATCAGTGGTTTGTACTGCCATTTCTTTATTCTCGAAAGTTTTTCAGAATTGGTCCCATATATAATGGTTTGTAATGTGTTATCCAAATTCTTTTTCTTCTTGTTCATTTCTAAAAGTTGGTTCTAAGATAAGGTAGTAAGTTGTTCTTACTTGATCTTTGAATTTTTTGCAATAAATAAATTCTTTTTCTTCCTTTTTGATTCATAAATGGTTTCCTAAATAATAGGTAGTAAGTTGTTCTTACTTCTCTTTTGAATTTTGTTGTTTAATTCAAAATTCATTTTCTTCTTTTTATTTTCCATAAAGTTTTTTCATAAATATTTGGTAGTAAGTAGTCATTACTTCATTTTTGAATTTTGCAATTTAAATTCAATCTTTCATTCATTCAATTATTCATAATATTTTTTCATGGAAGCCTGGTTATATACACCTTTTATCCTTTCTGAATCAATTTCCTTTATTTCGTAAGTATTATTATTCTTTACATTGGATATGATATATGGTCCGGTGTATAACAGCAATAACTTCTTCGTTATTCCTTCCAGTGTGCTGGGTAGTTCACGATTTCTTAACAAAATTTTTTCTCCCTTTTCATATGTTATTAATTTACCACTAGCCTTTTGATACTTATTTTGCCGTTTTAACTGGTCTTCTGCCACTTTGTTATAGAATTTAGCTTTATCGAATCTGTACATATGGTTACTGGGGAACTCGAGGATATCTGTGATCTCTCGTGGGGGTGGTTTCTCGTACATCGCAGAGTATGGGGTTATCCCTATAGCTGGATGGTATGCTAAGTTGAGGAATTCCTCCGTGGCTTCTAGATAGTCTTGCCACCTTTTTTGTTGATGGTGACAATAAGTCCTTCGGATCCTCCCCACTTCTCGCAACACCCGCTCTGCCGGATTACTGCTCGGATGGTAGACCGAGGTCTTATATGTACGAATGCCCATTGACAATAATGTATCTCGCCATTTTCCACCCTTAAATTGGGTTCCATGATCAGTAATGATCGAAGATGGTTTCCCCAGGTGTGGGATATACTGTTCAGTTAGTATCCCCAGAATTTTCCGGGTAGTCGCTCGATTAGTAGGGTATAGCTTAACATACTTGGTGAAGTGGTCCATTATGATGGTTAGGTACCGATATCGGTGTCGACCTCCACTACGGGGAAATGGTCCGCAAATGTCTAGGAACACCTTCTCCAATTTTGCTTGGGAAGTGATTGGGATCATCACCCCTTCCTTCTTCTCATCATTAGTTTTTACCAGTTGGCAGATTTGACAATTCTTTATATACATTCGGACTTTTCTATTGATGTTTTTTATATGGCAGCTCTCCTCCAGAGCTTTTATTACCTTGAGGGCGCCCATATGCCCGTAACGTATGTGGTAATTCAATACCAATTCCTTTTCTATCTGTGTCGGAACAACTACCTTCCAGATCTCTTCCTTCAAGGAGGTTTTAACGAACAATATTTGTTTATTCATCTGGTAATATTGAGCAACGGTTTCATCTCCCTCTTCTAGCCGAAGTTTGAGGTTTCTCAATTTCGGGTCCGCTTGTTGGTGGGTGCTCATGTTGGTCAATATTGTTGTTAAATCGGCTCTGGTGCTAAGAAGATGGTATATTTTTAGCACGCTTTCTTTCTCCCCTTCGAAAGTTTGTTCTTCCACATTGACCCGGGATAACACATCCGCTACTATATTCTTTTTACCAGGGATGTACTCCCATTGTAGATGGTATTCTTGAAGGGCAAGTATCCACCTCGTTAGTCTGCCATGGTTCAGTTTGCAGCTTTTCAAGAACGAAATAGATTTATGGTCAGTTCGGACAGTAACAGGGTATCCCAAAATGTAAGTGCGGAACTTACCGCAAGCAAATACCACGCTCAGTAATTCTTTTTCTGTCACCGTGTAATTCCTTTGGCATTGGTTCAAAGACCTGCTCGCGAAGCTAATTACTTGAGGTTGACCCTTCTCGTCCTCTTGATACAGTGTCGTTCCCAGACTGATGTTGCTGGCATCGCAATTCATGAAGAACGGTAATTTAAAGTTTGGGTGGCGAAGTATTATAGTAGCCAGAAATTTGTCCTTAATTTGTTGAAAAATCCCCTCTTGTTCCTTACACCATACCCATCTGTTTTTAGATGATAACTGAGGTTGAAACCTCGCGGTTAACTCTGAATGTTGTTCCTGGAACTTTCTATAATAATTGCAGAGTCCCAGGAACGACTGTAACTGCTTCCTGTTTTTGGGTGCCGGGAATTTCTGGATGGCTTCCACCTTTTCTGCCGACGGTGAGATTCCTTGATCGTCCAAATTAAATCCTAAAAATTGCACTTCTCTGGCAATAAACTTGGATTTTTCCAACTTCAGCGTGACGTTACTGGCAGATAATTTCTCAAGCACATGTTCCACACGGTAACAGTGTTCCTCCCACGTTTCAGATGTTATCAGTAGGTCGTCGACGTACACTGTTGTAAACTGAAGTGCTTCTTGTCCCAATATCTGGTCCATGCAGGTCACAAAGATGGCAACTGAGTTTACCAATCCGAAGGGCAATCTTTTGAATTGGTAATTGCGCCCCTCGAATATGAAAGCCAGATATTGGCGACTCCGTGGGTTTAACTCTACCTGCCAGTAGCCGCACACCGTATCTCAGGTGCTGAAGTATTGGGTACCATGGAAGCGTTTCAAGATTTCCTCAATCTCACCGGGCGATGTTCTATCGTTAATGATTTTTTTGTTTATTTCCCGTGCATCCAAACAAAGCCGGACTTCGCCGTTTTTCTTGGGAATTGCGACAATAGGGCTGGTGTATGGTGATTGGCTAGGTTCTATAATATCGTTATTAATCATTCGATTGATTTCCGCTCTCACTGCCTCTTTTCGAGAATGCGCAATAGGGTAGGATTTCCTATTAAACTCTACTGTATCTCGGAATTGAAGGGTACATTGATAATTTCTTACCTTGCCTGGCTCATCGGAAAATACTGAGCGGTACCTTTCATAAATTTGTATCAACTGATTCGCTTGAGTATTGGGTAATTTTTCTCTATTAATTCCGCTTCGGAAATCCCTTATCTCCTGTATTTTCTGAGACCATAAATCTTCGTCCGTAGTTTCGTATACTATGGTTTTAGAAATGGTGTTAGTATTGGTATAATTGATGCTACGTATTTGCTGGTGGATACTGCTGGGAAGTGTTATCTCACTACCGACTAAATCGGCCGTCCAGGTCAGATCTCCGGTAAAGAGTGATACCTTCTCCATTCGTAAATCGATAATAGCCGAGTTCCTTCTCAGCACATCACATCCCACTAATATGTTGAAGGGTAATCCTGCCGCAATTAGGAAGACCATGTTCATAGCTATACCCTTACTAACGACATTCAATGATACTTGTTTTCTGATTGTCTTGTTTTGGCGACCTGTGGCACCGATTAATACAATGTTATTTATAGGTAAGGTTGGCAATAGCTTACCACATTTTCCTTGGATTCTCTCCAATTCTGTAGTGTTAATTATGGATACATTTGCACCGGTATCGACCATTAGTTGTGCGAATGTTCCTTCGATTTCTGCATTAATGTATATTATTTCATTGTTTATTATAGGGAGGCGAGTGTTGTCCTCCTCCAGTAGTTCATTGCGAATATTTTTCAAATAATTACATCGAATGATAGTAATTTTATTGTGATTATTTACTATTGGCAATTCCTTTACATACCCAGGCGATAGAAGCAGCAAAAGGTCCTTATTGTTTATTACTGCCTCCTCCCGTTTAAATTCTCCTCATCTTGGTTATTAATTGGACCAACAGAGGCATCAGTGGGGAAACCTTGAGTAGGTTCCAGTCTTTCAGTTCTCGGTTCGTAGGTTTGTTCCCTATTTGTACGCCGCTCCGGGTCATCTAGGCTGGTACTTCGCCTTGGCGGATTATAACTGGAGTTGTCCCGTTCTCGGCTTCTGTGTCGATCTTCGTACTCGTGTACGCTGCGCCGCCGTTGCTGGTTATACCTGCGATGGTTGTTTCCTTCTGCCCGTATAAAATTTACCCGGGGTCGGGAGAACCTGTTGTTGTTGTTATTATGATTAGGGTAACCCCTATTGTTATTGTCAAACCGCTCGGTGTTATTGGTAGGATTGGGGTTTCTTTGTCTATTTACATAAATATTCGGGTAATAATTACCTCGATTACCGGAGAACCCGTTATTATTTCGGTTATTGTTCGGGTTTGTATTCCCGTGGTTATTATTGTTGTTGTTACCATTCGTGGGGTGCTGATTATGGTAATTTGGATTATATCTATTTCCTTGGTACCCACTGTTGATCGGTTGACTATTATTGTTTGATGACGGATTATTTCGAACTTCTGGCCGTTCATTTCTTCTTCTGCTCTGCCTGTAATATTCTTCATTTTCATAGTTTTCTAATAGCTCCGTCATCGCCTGTATGGTCTTTATCTGGCTACCTCTTCGAGCTCTTATGACCTCTTCGTCATAATGATAAGAAAGCTTGTTCACCAGGCATTCCTCTGGTATGGCTGGTTCCAGGTGCTTGGCCAGGCACACCTTCCCAAGAAAGTACGCAGTCATGGTACTGCCAAACTGAGTTCTGTATCGGCCATTGCAGATGTTGTCCCTTATTAAATTCTGAGTGGTCTCTGACCAATACTTGGACTTGAACAAACTTTTGAACTGCTGATAATCGTTTATTTCGCTCCTGTTCGCCATCCACCAATTGTCCGTCATATCACGGAATGATTCGTCTAATAGTTCTCGACTATTGGACCATCGATTACTTCTATGTTTGGCCATATACTCCTTGATACGGGCCAAGAACTCCATTGGCTTCCTTTTATATTGGCGGAAGTTAAGCCATTCTCTGTTCTCGTTGATTGGGATATTAGTAAAGCTGGTTGGTCGGCTCCGAATTGCTTCCATGTCCTCCTGGTTCTGTCTCACTTGATCAGTGATGTTAGTCATCGCTTCCTCCATTCCGTCATATCTTTCCGTAATTCGAGTTCGTACCTTGCTGAGTTCTTCCTGGCTTTCCCTTCGGTTTTCTTCTGCCTTCTTGCGAGTAGATTCTTCAAGATTTGTGACCTTGGTGTTCACCACTTCCTTGAACTCTTGTACCTCCACTTCCGTCAGCCGACATCTTCCATCAACTTCTCTTATCTGTTGATTTATAGTTATGGTTTCGTCTTCCAGCCTTTTGGTCATAGATTTCTTATTTTCCTTGAGTTCCTTGTTCATTTCCTTTCTTAATAGCTCCATTCGTTCGTCTAACTTGTCTAAATTCTCTTGGTTAACTTCTCGTAATAGTTGGTTATCCTCTCTTAACTCTTCCAACCTCTCGCCCATCTTCTCTTCCATTTTCTTATTATTTTCTCGGAATTCTTCCCTTAATTGCTGGTTGTCAGCTTCTATTTTCTTGCTGGTTTCTTCCATCTTTTCTTCCAAATTCTTCTTATTTTCTTCCATTTTCTTTTCCACCTTCTTGCTGGTTTCCTCAATTCTCTTATTGGTCCTTTCGATTTTACGGCCCAATTCTTCTTTTGTTTCTTGGTTGTCCTTCTTCAATTCTTCTTTTGTTTCTTGGTTGTCCTTCTTCAATTCTTCCTTTAAAGATTGGTTATCATTCTTCAACTCTTCTTTTGTTGCTTGGTTGTCCTTCTTCAATTCTTCTATGTTTTTATTTATATCACTCAAATTTTCCTTCAAGGACTGTTGGTCTTCTTTCCTTTCCTTACTATTTTCTTCCTTGGTGGAATCCATTTTCTTATGCAAGTTTTCCTCAATTTTCTTGCTGTTTTCTTCCATTTCCTTTTTCAATTCTTCCTTGGTTGAATCCATTTTCTTGCTGTTTTCTTCCATCCTCTCCATCATTATCCTGAACATCTCCTGTATGTTACTATTCTCTGCTCGTGGTGGTTTCTCGGGTTGTTCTATTCGTTCCTCCCGGACATCGATTTCCCCTGTTTGTGTGTGCGCTTCGGGTTGTTCCTCTGGTGGTGCTGGTTTTTTACGTTCCACCCGTTCTAATATCTTTTCCACGTCCTCCACTGGGGTCGCCTCCTTATCATCCATATCGAGTTCTTTCTCGGCCTCCGCCGCTCTCTTCTTTGATGTGGCACGACGCTGCATCTTCCCTGATTCCCTGGCTGGCTAACCGCTGCCAAGCTGAATTAGAAATTGGGCAAATAATTACAGCCTTTCAACCCCTAATTACAGCCCTTTAGTTGGACGCCAATTTTGTAATAAAACAAGATAAATAAATAGCAATGTTAGATGTATGCTAATTGTGCTCTCCTGTAAGCCCACTGTTTGGGCTAGACAATTTTGTAATAAAACACGAAATATTTAAAAGTGTGTATGTGTGTAGTGACGTTCCGCTCTGGGAATCGTCGATTTGTTAACGTTCCTGATCTTCTGGGTTATAAAATAAAATCTGTGTGAATTGCTGTTGTAACACTTTGAAAATAAAATATAAATTTAAAATTTATATTTATAAAAAAAAATAAATTCTGAAAAATGTTTTCGGTGTATTTATGTTCTTAAAATTTAGGAATAAATCGAGGTTGTTGATTGTAATTAAAATTATGATGGTATTATGTTTATTCTGGTAATAATTTTCCTTTCTGTAAATTTGTTGAAAAGACAATCCAGTTAACTCCAAGTTTAGATGAAAACGGCTCTCTTCTTCTTACTCTTGAATGGTTGTAGTTTCGCATATACTGCCTTTAAAGGTTATTTAGTTTTCTTGATTAATTAACTGTTATGTCCTTTTATAATAAAAAACCAACTCCAAGTTACAAAAAAAAAAAACAAACAAAACGTTTATTAAACAAAAATAATAAATTTGGTCGATTAAAGTATCGATGTTACAATGCCGTATCGACTCGCTCAGGGCCGGTCGATATTAGAAATGTGACATTCGTATTATAAAATAGGTTCTTTGAACGGTTATTAATATAAAGCCAGAGAAGGTCAGGGGCATGAAAGTATAACACTTACAATTCTGAAATATCTTAAATTTAAACAATACAATGATAGTTATAAATAATAAAAGTTTATATATAATTTTATTCAAACCAATGTTCAGCCGACGGTCATTTTCTTACAGCAATGATGAGATTGGATCGAAATGGCCGCCTGACGCATGCGCGATGATAGCTTCTAATGTTGATGAAGTACTTGTTGGAATAAGATGTCCTTTTTACTTATAAATGTTCTTCGCAATTGTATATGATCGTCTTGGGAATAGTTTAATGTCACTGGTGTATAATGGAATAGTTCACTTTGTGTAAAATGTTGTTCTTCGATATATCTCCTGGTGTTTATGTGTGTAGGTTTAACCTCGAAATTTCAGTCTGTATTTGGTGTAATATTAGTGTTATTCGGTTTATTTAGTTATATGTGATTCAGTTTATTGGTGTTATGTAGTTCATGGGTCAACTTCATCACTTCACAATAAATAAAATAGTTAAAAAAATAATTTTATACGAAATTATTCCGAACTCGGTTATAACGTAACCACCATTACAGGTTAATTCTATCAAATATTCACATTAAGTGCACTCTTCAACGTATAATAATGAACTGTTCGGATTTCCTCCGTCTCATGAAAATCTTAGCCTATATAATATATCTCATACATTGTTTCAAATTATCTTAACTTCCGACACACTTCAATTTTGTACATTATGCTTAGAAAGTAATTTCGTTATTAGTTAACTGTTCGAAATATTAAATACATATTCAGTTTCACTATTCTATTCTACTTATTTTGATAGTAATTAAGTTATTGTTACAAAGTTTCATCAGAAAATTGTATTTCTTACATTTTTTGGGAGGTAGGCCTAAAATTATACTTCCTGTCTTCTAAGTAAATAATAGCCATTTTCCCTAATATAATTATTATTCTATTAAATCTGAAATTGATAAAATTGTCTATTCTCACTCATTTTATTGCAATTTAGTTTATTATTGATGGTTTTTAAATACAATTCACTTGCATATGACTCCTCCTATAATAATGTCAGTTAGACTATTTCAGTTTTAATGGTATTTTTATTAGGTACATAAATACTTTTACTTATATAGTGACCATATCTTTAGAAAGCCTCATTTACATAGTATACTATATGTTGAGTTTATTTTGCATAAATATTGTCAGTTTGACTGGCTTATAAGACTAGATTTATTAATTATTTTGCAGTTTAAATTCATTATATGGCCTAGATTTGATGTGTTGCTATTTGCAAAATTTTTACCAATGTATTTATTTCATATCCTTCTCTGACTTCTTATACTTATATACTTTATTGAGAACTAGTTTTTTGACTGGTATAACAGTAATTATTGATTATACAATTAAAATATAACACCTATCTATATTAAAACTGGTACCCTGAATAACACCTTTTAGGGACATTGATTACCTAATAACATAATTAAAAATATTCTATAACATTGAATAGGATATCCATTTTTAGATAGGGTATTCTAAATTAAAAAATGATAATAAAATAACAAATTATAACAATAATATTTCTTATGAATAACTCTTATTTATCTAATTCTTATATGGAATAGGAACATAACATCCTGGTTCCATATAATGGTTAACACTTTATAGAATGAATCATTAACAGTCTGTTCTGTAATTCCCCATTTTACAGGATTTATTCCCCCTCTTAAAGTATAACACTGGCTATCTGTTTCATATTCCATTCTATGGAATGTTCATATAGCTTCAGTAGCCTTTTATTAGTAATATTACTATTTCACTATCAAAATAGATACTGTTCACAAAACACTTAAAGTTTGTTACTTTGTACTGCAACTCATGCACCTTATTAAAGTTTATCAGTTATAATTTGATAACTTACACTTGTCTATGGTGATTTATTAATATTATTACTAGTCCTTTTCTAGTTTTTAACATGAAATATTCAACCATGGGGGGACTGTGAAGATTTGTTCATACAAACTAAACAATAACTTTTTGGATGCACTGTTATTTAATACTACTAACACTTTTAGTTTTTTGTCAGTTTTACATTGTGATATGATTTTTTGGGGTGTTATACTTTCTCTTTGGACATTAATTTATTTTGGGGTTTTTTGGGGTTCTCTCCCTATGGGGTTTTTATCTTATATGGGTCGTCTCACTTCCTTCTTCTTTCTTCAGTAGTTTTGGTGATTCTTCTTTCTTCTTTACTTTTGGTTATTCTTCTTTCTTCTTTAGTTTTTGATTATTCTTCCTTCTTCTTTCTTCAGTATCTTTGGTTATTCTTCTTTCTTCAGTAGTTTTGGTTATTCTTCTTTCTTCTGTCTTCAGTAGCTTTGGTTATTCTTCTTTCTTCTTTAGTTTTGATTATTCTTCTTTCTTCTTTCTTCAGTAGCTTTGATTGTTCTTCCTTCTTCTTTACTTTTGGTTATTCTTCTTTCTTCAGTAGTTTTAGTTGTTCTTCCTTCTTCTTTCTTCAGTAGCTTTAGTTATTCTTCTTTCTTCTTTAGTTTTGATTATTCTTCTTTCTTCTTTAGTTTTAATTATTCTTCTTTCTTCTTTAGTTTGGATTATTCTTCCTTCTTCTTTCTTCAGTAGCTTTGATTGTTCTTCTTTCTTCTTTAGTTTTGATTATTCTTCTTTCTTCTTTCTTCAGTAGCTTTAGTTATTCTTCTTTCTTCTTTAGTTTTGATTATTCTTCTTTCTTCTTTAGTTTTAATTATTCTTCTTTCTTCTTTAGTTTTGATTATTCTTCCTTCTTCTTTCTTCAGTAGCTTTGATTGTTCTTCTTTCTTCTTTAGTTTTGATTATTCTTCTTTCTTCTTTCTTCAGTAGCTTTGATTGTTCTTCCTTCTTCTTTACTTTTGGTTATTCTTCTTTCTTCAGTAGTTTTAGTTGTTCTTCCTTCTTCTTTCTTCAGTAGTTTTGGTTATTCTTCTTTCTTATTTAGTTTTGATTATTCTTCTTTCTTCTTTCTTCAGTAGATTTAATTATTCTTCTTTCTTCAGTAGTTTTGGTTATTCTTCTTTCTTCTTTAGTTTTGATTATTCTTCTTTCTTCTTTAGTTTTGATTATTCTTCTTTCTTCTTTCTTCAGTAGATTTGATTATTCTTCTTTCTTCAGTAGTTTTGGTTATTCTTCTTTCTTCTTTGGTTTTGGTTATTCTTCCTTCTTCTTTCTTCAGTAGCTTTGATTGTTCTTCTTTCTTCTTTAGTTTTGGTTATTCTTCTTTCTTCATTCTTCAGCAGCTTTGGTTATTCTTCTTTCTTCTTTAGTTTTGATTATTCTTCTTTCTTCCTTAGTTTTAATTATTCTTCTTTCTTCTTTCTTCAGTAGCTTTGGTTATTCTTCTTTCTTCTTTGGTTTTAATTATTCTTCTTTCTTCTTTAGTTTTGATTATTCTTCTTTCTTCTTGTTTCTTCTGGTCTGGTTTCTTGACGGGGTATATTAATTGCCTGCTTCTATCTTACCTGGGTAATTTTGTTATTCACATTTTTAGTTTTCTGGGTTTTTAAATTTGTAGTATATTATATAATTTGCAGATTTTTTCTTTATTTTAACTTTTCTTGTGAGTATATTAATTAATAGTGCCTTTTAATTGATTCTCATCTGGATATTCCATATATTAGAGCTTTATCAATGATCATTGAGTAATGTATTTGTGTGGATTATCTGTCACGCTACAATATTATAACAGAAGGAAAAGTGAAACCAAGTAACTACGTTAGCAACCAGGACCCAATAGATCGAATAAGTGAGGGAAAGTATCTAATAAGTGAGGAAAATATCCAACAAATAAGAAGAAAATATTACCAGTGTGAACAGTACCCAGTAAGTGAGGAATAATACCACAACCAGGAAGAACCTGAGAGGAAACTCCAAGTGACCAAGAGCAAAACTCTTGACAATATAATAATTCAATAAGCAACCACAGACAATAAAAGTGTGCTACTTAAAGTGACTTAAATAATATTATTATGCAACTAGCTAAAATAAACCAAAGACAAACAATGATAGTGTATGATTTATAGAAAGTGTAAGCCTACAAGTAACAATATCATTATCCAACGATCTGAAATAATCAAACACAAACAATGATAGCGTAGTATTTACAGAAAGTGGAAAAATAAAGTGACAACAATTTTATACAATAATCTCGAATAAACCAACACAGACAATAAGTGTATTATTTATGAGTAAAAAGTATAATATAATAAAATATAATAAAGACAACAAGTGAACTGAAGTTAAGTGCAGAAATAATTGCTCAAATATGAAAGTAAATGGGACTGATTACCTGTAACTACCATGACTGACTCTAAATATAAAATCATTGCAAAACACACATTTAGATATCAGAAGAGTGGAAAGTAAAATCAACAGAATGTAATTGTTAGAATATCAGAAATAAGACAACATGTATTAAATTAAAAACAGTCAACCAAACCAAATGTAACCATCCAATATATATACCAATAACCAATTATAATTAGATAATACTATGTAAACAAATAGTCAGTAATAGATTTAAAATACTGAAAACCATTGTACTAGCTAATAGTAATACCAAATATGGTAAATATGTAAGAAAATACACAAGAAACCAAACTAACACATATAGGCATTGTTGTAATACAGTGATATACACATAACCCCAACTGAGCAGAATTTGCAACAAAGAATCATAATTAACGATTAGAAAAACACTGATAAAAGTTTTTACATAATGCAACAACCAAACTAGAATAAATAATGAGTAGAATAAACCCAATATGAACTAGAAAACACAACAATATACTTTAAATTTTATAAACAAATAGCAGGCAAAATACCAAACCACAGAGTAACTGACAGAATTACATAAAAAACTCTCAATTAATACTAATCAGAAAGAGGAAAATAGTATAACAATAGCTTCAAGAATACTCGATACTTCTTTGAGAACACTTAACAAACAGTAAATGCATAAATTTATGTAATAATCATGAAAAACAATAGTACATGTCAGATGAAGCTAGATGAAAGTAACAGTCCAACAGAAACGTGTGAGTAATTAGCCCAGCAGGGAATATTAAATATCCAAAATAAGATGTAAACGAACATTAAATACCAGTTAATGGAAGAAAATACATCCATAATACAAAACTATTTGTAAAATAAGAGTGTCAGAATGACAGGACACCTGACATGGTGTGATAAAGCCATTTATTGTAAATAAACTAAGATATGTTAGTAACTACAAAACTGCACCAAATGCGTAGAATCGTTGGAGGTATAAACTAAACACAATAGAATTGTGTGAGAGTGAAATATATATTGTAAATAATAAGAAATAATGCATGGACATTTAAGGCCTACTCGCCTGAAAAGTGTATTATTGAATTTTGTAAATATTTAGCATTTAAGAAATAATTAATAAGAAAAAATGACTTGAAACATAATCAATAAGTGATATATGTACCATGTGATACAATAGAAGTGAAAAAAACTTATGTTTAAATCAGAAACACTAAAAGTGCATCAACGAAAATCTAAATAGTTTAATTATGAACGAAAATAGTGCTTGTGTAGACTCAAAATAAAGAGCAAAGCAGCCGAAATAACATGATACTATTAGTTTTCGAATCGGAGATACATTAAGAAGGTTATGAGCAATCATAATTATTCAGTCAATCACAAAAGGACTGATGGCTTCCTTTTTATACTCTCAACCCCAAAAACAGACGCTGAGAAATAAAAATTATTAATTTCTTGTGGCATATGGGGACAAGATTAAACGACTTTCAGCCAATTAGAGACGCTGATTCCAAGCAGACGCCGGCCAAAGGAGCTAAGCGTGGCTTCACAAAAAATCTGGACATCGACGCCAACAGAACGTTTCTCTGCTGATAGTATATTAATAACAATGTGCGCGTTCCCCCCCCCCCCTAGTAGACAGATAACTAACCTAACATCATAACGTCCAAAACGTGTGAAGTGTAAATAGTGCTAGCAGACTTAGTGTATTATCATTGCTAGTGTATAATCCCAGCAATGAAAAGTGATAATAAGGGAGTATATTGAATTATCAATATTTAACTGAATTTTAAATGATTTTGAAATAATAATTTTTGTGTTGATACTACGTTAGTCAAATGCGATCACACGTGACTAACATAACTAATAATTATGAATTAACGTATTATTGAATAAAAGTTCTCAATAATATTTTTTAAATAAAATATTATTAATTTTAAAAAGAATCAAAATGAAAAACTACTAATTAATTAACACAAATGTATTTGAACATAGATTCTGATTTGACTTTAGTGATAACGAAAGACAATTCGATTCTTAATAATATTTGAGAACTGTCAATAAAGTTAATGATTAATAAATATGTCATTAACTAATATTATGTATAACGATGAGATTTTATGAATTTAATTCAGATATTTTTATCAATTAACTTAGAAAAATTTTCATTCTAACCTACCTGTTGTTGAAATGTACACAATTGATACAGTGCAATGCTTTCAATTCAAGAAAGCATAACTATTTTTTAATTGCACTGAAAGTATAAATCAGTCATTATATTTTAATTTTTATAACCATTAACGGAATTTTATTCCGATATACAGGAATAATAATCGTATTGCACATGCGATACCATAACCTGCAAATTTGAATGCAAGCGTGTCTTGTACAATTGTTTACAATTATAATTGACCTTTTTCTATTTTATGTAACCACTCTCCACAATACGTCATTATCGTATTTAAGCACTTTTTGTAGTAAGTATCTTGTATACTCAAAGAACTCACGATTTTATTAATTATAAATAAGAAATCTAACCAAATCATGTTAGAGAATCACAACATAGAAATCAGTGTTACCAGCCCTGAGTTTTAAGAATATCTGTAACGATTTTGAATTGTTTTAATGTTTTAAAAAACTTTTGTGAGGGTTTTAAATTGAACTTTAATTGAATTACATTGTTAATAAATTACCATTTAATATATAATCGAGTCAGTCCATTATTTAAAGGTAGACTATAATAACAACACAACAGAGCATTTATTTCACAGATTGGCAGTAAGGCAAGTAAGCAGCCAAGATTTTGAATAATTTCAAAACAGTCTTATTTACAGATTAACTTTATTTACACAATTTTAACATACAAACAAGTGGTAAATATTATATGAATTGTGTTGTGCTGTTTTCAATATATTACAGAAAGAGAAGATCTACATTAGAAGATTGACATCGGTAAGTAAGTGGTAATTAAAATCTAAACCAACCAGTGCTTCGAAAAAAGAACTTCAACATTTTTCAGCATTTAAACCTTTTTTGAAACAACTTGAACTATAAATTAAATCTTCATAATAATAATTCTAAACCGACCGAACAGAACGATTAGTTATAATATATATATATATATATATATAAGTAACTCGAAGTTTCTTGCAGCAATTATATAATCTTGTGATGTTATTCAATTTGTTTCTTCTGCAAGTAGTGTAAATTTCGTATTTTCTTTTTAACACCTGACGCACGTTTCACTGAAAAATATCAGTATCATCAGAGGTATGTAAGTAAATTAATAACAATCGAAATAATTCTCTTAATATAAAAATAAACGAATAATCGAATTTGTATCGATTTAATGTAAAATAACTGATAATCGATTTAGGTCGATTAGTTAATGATTGTTTTAATGTTTATTTTCTTGAGCAGCTGTTTTCTCGGTTATATTTGAAATATTTATTGTTTATGTTTTATTCATTTTATTTTTTAGTAAATTTATAATTTTAAATAGATCGTCTTGTTTTGTTTTTATTTGGGGTTGTTCTTTAATTAATAAATTATTGTTATTGTGTTTCTAAATATTAAGATTTTCAAATATTAATTTTCTGTCCTTTTTGTATGTTTTTAATTAATTTTATATTTTCAATGTTTAGAAATTGGTGGTTATTATTTAGACAATGTGTGGCTAAAATAGATTTATAAATATTTGGTTTTAAATATGCATTCTGGTGATGAAGGAATCTATCTAGTAGTTTTTTCTTTGTCTGGCCCACGTAAAATTTATTGCAATCTGGACATTCTATTTTATATATTCCATTTTTATTTTAAATATTGGATTTAGTTTTAGGTTTTATTTTATGAAAAATTATATTATCTGTATTATAAGATATTTTTAAATTAGTATCTTTAAATATTTTATTTAGTCTTTGAGTTATATTACCGTAATAAGTGAAGGTTGTATATTTTATATTATTATTAATAGGTGAATTTTTAAATATAGTGTTCTTGGGAATTTTATTTGTGATTTTATGTTTAATTTTATTTTCTAATTTTTTAATAGTTTTTATTTTGTATCCATTTTTAACTGCTATTTGTTGGATAATATTTCTTTCTTTATTTCTTTCTGTGTTATTTAATGGGATCCTAAGCATTCGGTAAATCATGGAATTAAATACTGCCATTTTATGTTGGGGAGGATGGTTAGAATTATTTGGTATTACTAAATCAGTTTGAGAAGGTTTCCTGTATATTGAGTATTCAAAATTTGTTTCATTTTTCTTTATTGTTAAGTCTAAATAATTTAATTATTATTAGATTCTTCTTCTAACGTGAATTTTATTTTGGGATGTAAATTATTTATTCAGCTGAATATTTTATTTATGTTTATACCATTGTTTTGGGAAATGTACAAAGTATCATCAACGTATCTAAAATAACATCCTAATGGGTCGTTTAATTTTATTATATTTATTATTTGTTCATCGAGTTTTTGTAGGAAGATTTCTGATATGATAGCGGAGGTTGGTGCTCCCATAGCAAGGCCATCTGTTTGATAGTACAGTTTGTTGTATTGAAAATAACTTTGATTTAAAATTATTTTTAAAGTATTAGTTAACTGTTTAATGTACGTGTCATTTTCGTTATTTGTTTTCAGTTTATTTATTATAAAATTTATAATTTCTTCAATTTTTGTTTACTTCTACGTTTTTTAGTTGTTCAGTGAGTTCGATACTATTTTTCATATCGTATTTTGCTGGATGTTCAATTTTATGTTTTAAGATTTGTGTTAGTAATTTTGATATTTTATAATTTGGTGCAGTCCTAGCGTTTATTAAAGGTCTGATAGGTTTATTGATTTTGTGTAATTATATTAAAGAATTTAATTTTGGTGCACAAGGATTATCCATTTTATATTTAAAGGAGTCTTTAGGATTTATGATTTGGGTACTATTTTTTAGTATATATGCTATTTGTGTTTGATATTTATTTGTGAGATCTTTATTTAATGTTATGCAATTATTATTAACTAAAAATTCTTCTGTTTTATCGTCTAAATCTTTTTGAGAAATTATTATTGTACTATTACTTTTATCAGCTTTGGTTAAAGTGAGGTTATTAGTCGTTAGTTTGTGTTTTATGTTATTAATGGTGTTATTTTGTTTATTTTTATTTTTAATATGACGATTTTGGTTATTATATTTTTTTATAAATTTTATTATTTCCATTGAGGCTTCTGTTCTTATTTTATCTTGTTTTTCTTGTTCTATATTATTAATTGCGTTTTCAGTTTCTACTATGATGTTTTCTATTACATGTTTGTTTACATTTTTAAGATTTGTTTTGTTTGATGTTTCTAGGGTAGCTACTTCGTTTTCCGTGAATTTAATATTAGATAAATTAACGAATTTAAGGTAAAAAGTGTGATTACTATTTAGTGTGTGTAAATGTTGGTTGTCTTCTTTAGGTTTACTATTTATTAGTAGATTTTTAAGTTAGTAGATTAAAAAAAAAAGAAGAAAAAATAACATCACAGCGAAAATTAAAAAGAAAATTTTTATTGAAATATTAATATGCAGATACGAGTTATGGCGACTGAAACATTATACAGGAAGTGCGTTATCTGCAACTGATATGGATATGGAAACTTTATATGTGTGAATAATGTTTTGTCTCAAATATAAACGAAGCTACAGAATCCAATACAAACTTTTTTTATTGTAATTCATATTGGAAACTGAAAAGCATTGTAAAACTGATCTGTGTTGATGAAAACCAATTCAGAAGTAATAGAACTACGGGTCAAATTTGTTTGCGACAGTCAAAGACAGGAAACGGGTTTGTGCGTTCGTCGATTGTATGTCCAAAGGTAATAGTGCCAATCCGTTATCAGAGCGTCGTCTGTACAAGCTATAAAATGAAGTACATTTGGTTTTTTTAGTAGAGGTTGTGCACTATAAAGGATATAACTTGTGTGATGACCTCAAATCCCCAATGGATCTGGTACTTGAAGTTCATATTGTATACGCGACGTTAAAGGTAGACACTTCTGTGAAACAGCATTACCGGAAAACAACGTAATAAAGACGGTTATGGTCACTTTGGACTGCAGATTCTACTACTACACTGTGAAAAGTAGCTTTAAAACCTACTATTGTAATTACTACTTTGGACTGTAGATTCTACTACTACACTGTGAAAAGTAGCTTTAAAACCTACTATTGTAATTACTCGTATTGTAGTGTACGTAAACTTCAACAAAATGGCATGCATGTAGTGTGTGTGTGTCTGTGTGTGTGCGTGCGCGTGTGTGTACATTCTTTTCAAAACCTAACGTTGTACAGCCATTCTCATTCACACTTTTGGGCGCGGTCACTCACCCTTATTTCAAAAACATCCATATATGCAATATAATTGTTAATGTTATCTATCCGTCCTCTACCTTTTGATAATGAAGAAATATTTTATAATATAATTAAGAAGTAAAAGGTAGAGGACGGATAGATAACGTTAAGAATTAAATTGCATATATGGATGTTTTTGAAATAAGGGTAAGTGACCGCGCCCAAAAGTGTGAATGAGAAAGGGTTTACAATGTTAGGTTTTGAAAAGAACACACACACACACACACACACACACACACACACACACACACACACACACACACACACACACACACAACACACATACACAAGGAGTGTGCTAGAAAAATATGTAACTGTACAGATGGGGGCGACAGGGCTCTGAGGTTGGGAAGGGACATTTTGCTTATAGCTTGTTTGCGAGGGTGTGTGTGGACAGTGGGGCGGGTGTGGGTGTGAAGAGTTTGTTTTATTCTGTTGTTGTTATTTCCAATCTGACGATGAGCAGAGAAGCTTGAAAGCGCTAATCGGAATAATTTTTCTATAGTGGTGTGCAACAGTGATTTCTGTTTATAAATCTTTAAAATCGTTTTAGTAAGTATTTTTTAATTTTTATCAGGAGAAATCTACTTAATTCTTTCTTGAAATGCTATTGTAACGATGTAACCATATTGAACAGCCGAGAACGTTCTCCACCCGTCCCTCCATTAGTCGAGCAGGTGCAGCCTCAGTTAAGGCCGCACTTAAGTACGTTCCAGATTTTCCGGAAAGCATTTGAAATACCCATTATGCTGCCAGCTGCAATAAGGATGGAATGTTATTCTCGAACACCTATGCGACCTATAAAAGCCAGAGTACCTGGCTTTGCCAGTCAGTTACGATGAGCGATTTCCTTAGTGCGGATCAACTGGTGGTTGAAGACTGGTGGAAAGTGTTTACTGTGTTATAATTAGTGTGGAACTCTATTACCTGACATTATTTTTGCGAGTGGACTAATTTTGCTTGAATTATTGTACGAGGCTGCCTTGTTGATTACAAATTGTTATTTGTGATTAATTAAAGCTGATAATTAGTGATCTTATTTGTGTCTGTGTTTTGTTTCCGCTGTACCATACGACGATCAGTGAGACCGTCGTAACAATATTTCAGTGATAAATTAATTACGCGCATAAAAGCGTGCATAAAAATCAACCGAAAGATAAGAAATAAATATTTTATTTTTAACATTGACCGACAGAAATGTATTGTGTTTTCGGAAAGACTTCTTTCAAGAGATAAAATTTGTTTATCAAAATACAGTCGTTGTTAAGCGACACGTCTAGTCCGCGGCACACAACAGTTTGTTGTGATAAATTGCTTGAACAAGGCGCATAGCAAGGGGATATTGTGGCACTGAAGTGACGTCGGCTGGTCTTTGTAAATACTATTCTCCAATAATGCTGTCTACGTCTAGACAGCACGACTTCTCTACGTTGTAAACATCGAGTTGCTTTTTTTTTGTATTGTTAGGTAACGACATTAACTTAATCTGGTGAGTTTGTTTTGTTTAAAACGCGTTTTAAATATATAAATTTTAGAAAGAAAAGTAATAAAAACATACTTAAAGTTGAAAATCTGACCCCCCCTTTTAATTTTGTTAAACTCAGGTCTCAGGATAAACTCAGGATAGTTACCTGAGCCTACGCACTGTGAATGCGTCATTGTAGGACAGACAAAGCGTTTGATATTAACAGAAATAATAGTTTTACGAGAGAAGATAACACACACACACACACACACACACACACACACACACACACACACACACACACACACACACACACACACACACACACACACACACACACACACACACACACACACACACACACACACACACACACACACACACACACACACACACACACACACACACACACACACACACACACACACACACACACACACACACACACACACACACACACACACACACACACACACACACACACACACACACACACACACACACACACACACACACACACACACACACACACACACATTTTGTCACTGATAAAATTGTCTGTAACAATGTAAACATTAGAAAACCAAGACATCTTTCTCGTATTACAATTACTTATCAGATGTTTAGCATGAGGTATTTTATATTAAATTGTACCATATGTGTACATTTATAGCTAATTAAGTCTTTCTATTCCCATGTTGTTTTAATACAACATTAGTTTCTTCTAACTATACAAGCAGGGGGGATTTACCATTTTGCCGCCCGTAGGCAGTATAAATTTGCCATCCTCCCAAAAATCTCTGTTGCGGAGTGGGGTGCATTTACGGGTTTAATTCAATCTTTCATATTATCAAATACCCTAAAATTTGTTCTTTATATATTTACTTCCCAATTTTTCTTAATACACTTCTGTAGAACAATTTACATAACGTACTAGGAAGAGTACAACAAGTCATTAAATTACTGTAGCCGTGTTTATTCCAAAACATTTAAACTGAAGTCTGAATCAACGCACTAAAGGATAATAACTGAAGAAAAATATATTAAAAAGTAAATAAACAAAAGAGGAGGCGGTGGTGGGGTTAAGAAAAAGTGATCAGACGACTCACACTTTACGCAGAAGTACACACCACGCCAAAAATGTACGCGGTGCCGGTCAGAGTTGGGTATGAAATTATTATGACTCACAGTCTATGACTTTTATAGTCATGAAATTATGCCTCTTTTATAGTGGCATCTATCGACAGTCAATCACGTCAAATTACAGAGTCGGTAAAGGATGTTCGAAATTTGAATGTAAACGAAGTAATAGTTAAATAATTAATTAATACAATGGAAGTATCACATAGATAATGCATGTAAATATGTTTTCTGTATGAAATAAGCCTAGTCATTAAACAGTATATATTTTAAAAAGTTTCTTATCATATTGGAACAAAATGGAGAGGCATATGCAACATCTCTTAGGTATAAAACCACCATAAAGGCCGTCAAACTTCACCTTTCCAAAATTTGCCGCCCCTCAAATTTTACCGCCCGTATGCAATTGCCTACTTTACCTGTGCATAAATCCACCACTGTGTACAAGCTGTGAATAGTTTACATATCCTCTGTCTACCAACTGTGTTAATATCACGTTTATGTAGTTTACATCTATGCCACTAGATGGAACCTGAATACTGTCTACTGTAAAATAAAGTCTAATGTTTGCCTCAAGGTCTATGTACTTCTAACCTCAATTTGTCTTTCAAATATTTGGTTTTGTTTCGTGTTCGTACGGTGCTAATCGATAGTTTCTAATTTTTGTTTTATTTGCTGTTGTTGGGATTTCGAAAACTCTTTTCTAACCTTTTCTAGTTACTATTTGAGGCATGTTGTTTTAAAACAACACTGGGCAATTGTGGCATCCGAAACTTGAATTAGACCTACACGTACTTGGTTATGTTGTCACTGTGTGTTTCAAACTCTGAAGTTCTGTGATTTGTGATCACAACATGAGCGATTTACTCAATGACAGATAGCTAGAATATATTGTTGAGTATATTGTATAGCTAGATCTTCCTAATGTTGAATTTAACCATTATTTTTCGATTCTGGATAGGAATATGTCGGACAAGAATGCTTCAAATGTTGATGAAGTGGAAAATGCTTCGTGAAAATGTGACAGATTTGTATAAATTCATACAAGATGCTGGTGACAACTTACAACAGGATTTACAGGTAAAATGCATTCATTTCCGTAAGAGATGTTTAATATTGGAAATTGTTTATATGCCCTGTGTGATATTTTACTGGTCTAACGAATGCAGATAGCAAAGCTAATGAGCGGGAATCGATTTCAGCAAATATTACAATATTTTCATTTGGTTGATAACCACCAAAAATCTCCTTAACGGATCCAACTTACGATAAGTTGTCAGACCGCTGTTGACAATGCTTCAAACAGCTATGCACAGTCTTCCTCAAGAAGAGAAACAGACTACAGGCAAACAGATTATTCCCTTCAAGGGGAGGAGTAGAATTAAGCAATATGTAAAAAACAAACCCCACAAGTGGGAGGTATAAATGCTAAACAAAAAGCTGGTGGTTCCTGTTTTTATGTATGATTTATAAATCTACACAGGTAAAAAAAAAACAGCCCGTGACTATGGTATTGATTTCTCAGGGAATATTGTGTTGACTTTAGCCGAGAATATCCCTGTTGATAAAAATTATAAGCTTTATGCAGATAATTTCTTTTATTTTTCTATGTTGTTAAAGTGTTTGAAACAGAGAGGGATTTTACGGATCGAATGGGAAAATGTCCCTTGACTTCTGAAGAAGAACTACAAAAGGAGGACCGTAGTTCTTACGACTATCGTGCAGAAGCAAAAGAAAATATTGCCTTAGTGTGATGGCTGGATAAAAAGAGGATACATTTTATATCTTTGTATGAATGTGTCAAATCAGTGGATGCGTGTAATCGATGGAGTCAGCAGGAACGAAAACATGTCCAAGTAACTCACCCCTATGTTGTGCAAGAGTACAGTAAATTCATGTAGGACGTAGATCTACGTGATATGTTCCTACAATTCTATGCTCATACCATTCCTATGCTCCGCATCAATGCACGTTCGAATAAATGGTACATGCGTATCATATTTTGGGGTCTCGGTACTTCTGTATGAATTTGTGTCTATTGTACAGGCGTCATGAAATGCAGAAGATCAGAAAACGTCAACTACTTCTATTGCAGTTTCATGCAATAATTGCCACGGCTATAGCTATGGCTGGTAAATCAGTGTCAAAAAAAAAAGGCAGGCCACAAACTCTTCTACAGAAACTTTACCACTTTTTGTAGGTACGAGGATTGTTCAATAGAAACACGTTTGATCTGCGCAGCCGTGACTTCGTCGCCATGGCAACGAAATTTTTTTGTTTATATTGTCTGTTTAAGTACTAGTGACGCGTCTGTCAAAAATATTTGCAGTTTGCTTTTTTCTAAGCGTTGTGACTGGGTTGAAAATGGCATTTATGGTAGAAAATCCGTCCAAAAATAATCTGCGTGCTGTTATTCAGTTTTGGACGCTGAGGGGCGTCAGCCAATGGAAATTTCTATTGAACAATCCTGGTATAAAATTAAATTACACAATTTAAAATGATTTTTATCTTAACTTGTGTAAAAATGGACTTTTAATTTTACACACAGGGTATTTCTAATAAAATTTCCAGATTTTACACCAGTTACATTTCTTCCTCCTGTAACAAACAATAAAGGCCACCTACCTATACACAATGACGTTTTAGGCATTATTCAAAATTATACGTTATTTTATTTTGTTTTGCTGTGAAACCTGACGTTCTTACTTTTGTGTTTACCCCATTCAGCTTCCAGTGGTTGTAGGTTATTTTTTTACTATAACAGTACGAAAACTAAAATTACAAATAAGTTGAGCACCCTAACGATTTCAGGACTTCTGGATTCCAAAAGAAATATAAAATCTGCATCCTGCTACGATTTCAGAGTTGATGCAGGGTTTGTAAGTTTGATGAACAACAGTATCTTAGATTACTGGTGGGGAGTAGGAAAAGAAAAGACTTAAAATATAACACAACGTTGGTGAGTGAACATTCCGAACTTTTTACGCTTAATCTTCAAAATTGTCCACAAGTCACCATAAACGATGCCCCCATACCTATAAAATCAGAAGTTAAATACCTGGGGCTACATTTGGACGACAAATTAAGATGGAAAGCCCACATTCAGGCTAAGAAACAACAACTCAACTTAAAAGCTATGCAAATGTACTGGCTCATAAGTAGAAAATCTCAACTATCTCTCGCAAACAAAGTCATCATATATAAAGCTGTGCTCAGACCAATCTGGACTTACGGTATAGAATTGTGGGGCTGCTCTAAACCTTCCAACACAAAGATTCTGCAGACAGTTCAGTCAAAAATCTTGCGTTGCATAACGAATGCTCCCTAGTTCATCTCTAATTATACTCTTCACAAAGACCTCAACATTCCATACATTTCTGATGTCATCAAGATGCACGCCGCTAAGTACAGGAACCGCAACATCGGACACAGCAATAACCTGATCAACGAGCTCCTCAATCCATCACTGGATGTAAGAAGGCTGAAGAGACTGTGGCCAGATGACCTGACCCGGTGAACGTGGTAATCATCGCTGGATGGTTCCCACCTCAAGTGACGACGTATACATCACTTTTACTTATTACTCTGTAAAATGAGTAGATTGTAAAACTGCATTATAATAAATAAAAAATCTTCAAAATAAAAATTATTTAGGTCTGGCAACACTGTGTATCAACATGAACCGAGTGGACCTTATAATGACTTTGTAAAATCTACATTTACTTAAAATTATTTATTAAATTGTAAAATTTATTGTTTTATAGAGAAGAAAATATACACAAAATTAGTCCAAGTTATGTACTTATGCGAGTTCATTTTCGTTTTTATCAGGAGTGACTGACAAAAGCAGAACTTCTTCCTAAAAAGACGAATCCATGCTACCTACCGCGCGGTACACGCATACCTCGTTTGGCAGACCAAAATACCGAAGCGATATACCAAGTAAAAATATATCGCGCTTCTCGGTTTTGAGAGGTGGATAACAGTGGCAGCTGGTGGTATGGTTGCAGCGTTGCAGAACCACCAATGTAGAATAACTAAACTACAAAATAATATACTAAAATATTTAGCAGCTAAAAGTATCATAAATTTCAACGCAGAGCGTTTTAGATCCTACGCGGTAATGTTCGCGTACAATTGAAATGTGACGAGCAGGCTGGTGGTTGTAGGCCGTTTGCAACTTGAACAGTATATGACAAAGCTTACTACACAAACATATGGGAGGACGTGCTCTACTCTTCACTACTGCCCTATGTTCCCAATGTCAGCTAGGCGGTTGCAAAACGTTCTGCAACGCTCCACTAGTAGCGCTGTAGAGCAACTTTGTGTCATGAAGTCAGCACAGCCTCCTTGATTTATAAGGTATGTCAGGTTTAGTGTTTACGTTGGTTCAAGGTAAATATTATCCGTTGTTTGAGGTTATAAAATTGTAGTAATAATTTTGTATAACTATGATTATGATAGTTTAATGTCTTTTAACCGATCTCCCATCCACTCACCCAACTACTGCAACCACCAAAATTTGGAACCACCAGCCGCCACTGGAGTGGATAAGGACATAAGTTTTATTATTGTATGTACACCTGTACCTCACCGATGTCCATCAAGTCCTGTGTTCGTGTTTATACATTGTTTTATATTGCTTATTCGTGGTATAATTGTTTTACATTCTTTAGTATTTACTTTATAATATTTTAATACTGTATTTTTAATATTTAATATTTTCTATACTTCCTCTACTTTCTGTTTTCTATAATACAGCAACGTGAAAATCAGATCACGGATTGCTATGGCCAAGACAGTATTTACTGAGAACAGATCACAATTTGTGCTTGGATTGCGGCCCATTTATCTTGTTTTTGGCCCATTAAAGAAACACGAAAAGGACGGCGGTTCAAAACGGACGCTGAGGTAGAGTTTGCTGTTAGCGAATGGTTCCGCAAAGAGCCGCAAGAATTTTACCAGCAGGGAATCTACAGATTAGTGCAACAATAAGACTCATGCCTTAATGTTAATGGAGACTTTTAAAATCGTTGAATAGAAAATGCTTTATAGCCTCTAAACGTGTTTCTATTGAACAATCCTCGTAGTAAACTTAACAAGATTCACAATAAAACAAAAACCAAAAAGCCAGACTTTCGGCCGAATCCAAGTCCCGCGAGAGACTGAGATTGTTTCATCCTTAGTTTCAGTGACGATTGTTGTATGTACCTTTTGTTCTCATCTACGAAATGTATTCGTCCACTTTCGCAGCCCCACGTTCCAAAAATTATTTTCTATTTCCTTTGTTTAGTTCCTTTTTGTCGTAATCCGCTCATTCCGACGGTATGTCAACCAGCTATTTTAACACTTGCATTTAACTTTTAGTGTAATAGTTTTATGTCAGAGTACCTTGTCCTAGATGGGCTGCTTTTTCCATAGTATGGAGCTGCCAATCACTACACACATATTGGACCGTTAGTGATATTTTATTTTTTTATTTCCACCTATCCGCCTGTTTAAGCGGACGTCGAAGTAACGCGCGCGCGCGCGCGCGTACACAAATAATTAGTGTTATAAAATATATAATTGTAACATACTGTTTTTGAATAATCACACCATACAAAAGTGTGGTATATAATCTAATTATTTAATTATTCTCCTTAGAACAATGTGGTATTGTGAATAGTGATAGTATGGTCGCCGTCACTGAAACTAAGAAAGAAAGACAAGGATAGGAAAATGTTGGTTCTTTGTTCTTTATAAAGAAATCAAAGAAGTTTAGATAAAGTACACATGAAGTATAGTCACATAAAGTAGTGAAATAGGTTCCTTAAAATTAAGAACAGAGAAGATGCTTGAGGTAACAGAAATGGATTTCTGAAACCAGGCCGCAGGAAGATTATGACTTGAGAGGATTTCAGTGGCCGAATTTGAGAGATAATGTCGATACCAAACACAGTAGTAGATGATATCAAGATGAAACAAGTAAGACGGTGTGTTTATGTACAGTGAATGGTATAGGACTGGCTTCCACATGAGATGGACATCTAAATGACGACGTAAAGGGGTAGGCGCGGGAGAGATGGAATCGACAAGGAGATGGAAGACAGACAACTAAAAGAACGTCTATGGAGGGAAGACCTAAAATATATTTATATACATTAATAAAATATTAATATAAATTTGTAAAATATATATACATTATTTCACTGGGGGTGAAATCGGAAGACGCGGTGATCATTATAACCGGTTTATATGAAAAGATTATGTTGACATTTAACTGTAAGTAATGATTAATATTCAATAGCTAGTGTTACTATTATAATCGTACAGACAGAATATTCAACATAAAAGAATTGTGTTGACAAAAGCAGAATCGGAAAACATCTTGAAACTATAATTTAAACAAATAATTAAATAACATTTTAATAACACAATTGTGTTAAAACACTTTAAAGAACTAAAAACATGTTAAAAGTCAGTTTAGGGTTAAATAGGCATTTAAAAAATAAATCACTGTCTTGGAAAACGAATAAAACTTGACAATTACCAAACAAAATTAACAAATTACAGTTATCAAAATTATAAAAAATTTCTAATACGGAAGTTTTTTATAGTTTTATGTTAAAAAAATAAGCTTCACTTTGTATAAAGAGGTTTGTATACATTTCAACTCTAAAAGCCAAAAATTCTGAGCTTTCAAAAGTCGTTTACATTTACAATTTACTTATCGACGTTTATTGTCTCAAACTTCATGCCGAAGAATCTGTTTGAAAGTTTGTTATTTGTGTGTTATTTTTATCCTTATTTTTCTAAGTACGTTCAGAAGAGAACCATTGTTCTTGGTTTGTTTTCCGCCAGTAAAACAGTAAAACGCTGAACCAGTTATAGCGCTGAAGTTAGCTGTCTCTTTTCTGTTAAAATATCTGGCATCGTCGTAAACAATATCACCAGATAGTCGTAAACAATTAAAATTTCTAGTTGAACTTAGTTGCACGATAAATTGTGATAACGGCGACAATGCGTCTCGTGTTAACAAATATTATTTACTACCATGTAGTGCAATTTTCATAAAATGTAAAATATATATGTTACAGAAAATATTTATGTAAAACGATGAACTAGTTGTAATCACCGTAACTAGGAATTTTATGTAAATTGTAGCATGACAGATAATCCACTTAAATCAATTACCAGATGATCATTAGTAAAAATCAAGTATATGGAATATCCAGAAAGATCCAAATGAAAACCAAATAAAAAGCACAATAAATTACCATTATAACAAGAAAAAGTAAACATAAAGAAAAAAAATCTGCAACTAATATGAATGTACGACAAAATAAAACCACAGAAAACTAAAATTAAAAGAACAATAATACCCAGGTAGGATAGGAGTAGGTAAGGAAGCTACCCAGACAAAGTAAACAGCCCAGTATAAACAAAAGTAAATAATAACGAAATGGAACTGACGAAACCAAGAATGAAGAAGGAAGATATCCAAAACAAACAAAGTTACCTAATGAACAGGGACACAAGTGAAGTAGAGGAAGTAGAACACGACCAATACCCAAAAGAAACCCAATAGGGAGAAAACAAAAACCCCAAAAGAAAGTAAATGTCACTATAGAAAGTATAACACCCCAACAAACCATAAACTCATGTAAAACTAATAAAAACAAAAAGTGCTTAAAGTGCTAAGTAGAAGTGCACCCAAGAAAGTTATTGTATAATTTAAATAGACAAACCTTAACAGTTCCCCATGGTTAAACAATTTGATATTATAAAACTATGAAAGGACTAGTGATAGTATCAAGAAATAACCAGGGACAAGTGCAAGTTATTAGATTATCATAAATAAACTTTGAGAAGGTACATGAATTAGTATACATTTAAATAACTTTAAGTGTTTTTTAAAATAGTATCATGAATGATATTTAATCAAATAATATGGCGAAGGAGCAATGAATACTCTTTCTAATAAAATGCCACTGTTTATATGAGAACATTCAATGGAATAAATAGTTAAATAGATAGCTTGGAGTTAGTACATAAAGTGACGGGGAATACATCCCTAAAATTAAGAAAAACAGATAAGACTGTAACCAAATAGTTTTAAGGGAGTGTTAAAAATTTAATGGAACAAAATGTTAGGTTCCAATTTCAATATATGAACTCTATAAATAAGATTTAGAAATAGAGATTAATCCTTGTATTTATAAAATGTTATTTTGTTTAGTAGTTTGAATTAGGAATGCCATATCTGAATGTGTATATCATTCCTATATAGTAAAATGTTTTTTAGAAGTTACTGTAAGTAATCAGTGCAAAAAAAGGTATGATTCTAAATACCAGATTTAATGTTAAATAATTGTTATGTTTTAATTGTTTAAAATCAATACTAAAGGTTATAGTAGTAAAAGAAGAAATTATTAATGAATATTATATTAGAATAGAAGGTCAGAAAAGGGTATGAACTAACTGTATTATTAAAAACTTTGTAAGTAACAACAGATAAAATCTAGGCCAGATAGTAAATTTAGACTACATTATAATTGACAAATCTAGTCCTATAAACCAACTAAACTGATGAAATTTATGTAAGATAAACCCACCATATAGTAATACAATGTAACTTATACTTTATAAAGATATTGTCAGAAGATAAGTAAAATTATAAATAAAAATGAAATGTATTAACTAAAATTTCAGAGGAGGAGTCATAGATAAATGAATTATATCTAAAAACAATAACTAATGAACAAAATTGCAAGAAATTAAGGAAAGATAAACAATTATATCAATCTTAGATTCAGTATAATAATAATTATATAAGAGAAAATGGCTATTATCTGGACAAGGACAGGAAACCCAAATTTAAGCCTACTTTTCCAACATGAAAGAAATATAACTTTTTAAAATAAAAACTTTGTAAAACTATATTAATTAGTATCAAAATAAGCAAAATAGATTAAAGAAACCGAATATGTATTTAGGATTTCATACAGTTAAATAATAACGAAAATATTTTCCGTGTATAATGTATTCAAATAAAATGTATCGGAAGCTAAGATAATTTGAAACAATGTATGATCTATATTAAATTGGCTAAGAATTTCAGGAGACGAAGGAAATGAGAACAGTTAGTTATTATCCGTTGAAGCGAACACTTAAATGAGGTTTTGCCCAGTATAACCTATATTAATGGCGTGCGATACTTAAATCGAGTTCAGTGCAAATTTTGTAATTTTTTTAATTTGGAATTTTAACTTGAGAAGCAGTGAAAACAAACAATAAACAGTGAACTACAGATAAACAGAACCACATACGCCTAAATAATTGAACTAACACAACTACAAATAAATTTTACTGACAAAACAAAAAGGGTTATATACGACACATTTAACCAAAGTGAAATAGACATAATAAGACACATTTATACCAAGTGAACTAATAAACACTACACCAGGAACACTCATTTAACTCCAGAACTAATATCCACAATTGCTGAGACGAAGAAACAGTGAAAAGACATCTTTATTGTAAGAAATATTCGTCGAGGTGATTGACATTCAACTACGCATACTTCTGTCGGCCATTTTGATTTTCCCAGCATTTTATTCGAGGTGGAACAAACTGAACGTCTAGTCTGCATTGGTTCGAATATTATACTATATAAACTTTCTATATTGATTAATAACTTTGTAATTGTTAGTTTTAAGACATTTTTATTGTAAATGTTATACTTTCTTGGCCCTACCCTTCTCTGGCTATTCTAACATAACCGTTAAAAGAACAATATTTTATATACACTATTAATGTAAAGTTTTTGTCGACCGGCCTTGAGTAACGAGTCGATACTGTTGTCAACAATCGATTACTATCGATATTTTTAATAAATTGTTAATAAACACTCTAATTATGCAAATTGGTTGAATTTTACTTTAAATATAATTAAGGAATAAGTTAATTCAAGAACACGGACTAACCGAAAGGCGGTATTTACGAAAATAAGGAGCATATTGAAGAAGAAGAAGAACCGTCTATCGACCAGTACCGGAGTTAACCATATTAACATAGAAGTTATTCATAGAAGGTGACACCACAACACTAATAACCATAATATAATTAAAATTTTTACACCAGACAATAACGAAATTTATTTCCTAAATACAGATAACAAAAAACCCGAAACAAATATTTTTTCAGAAAAAACAAAATTTTTTTTTTAAATAAAATTTTGTTTATTTCAAATTTTAACAAATTATAACATTATTATTTTGTAACCACGAGGCAACGTTACAAAATTCATATTTTATTCGTTATATTACCAAATAATACATTCCTTTTGCAAGTACTGTATACCTCTGTGAAACGTATGCTAGGTGCTTGAATACTGATATAAAATTTGCTTGCACCAGAAATTTATTTATTTGCTAATGTAATATATTATAATATTAAACTTCTACAAGAAACACAAATATCAAGACTTACTTTTGAAGAAAAATATATTTATAAATATATATTTATAAAGAAAAATATACTTTTAAAGAAAAAATAAAGAAAATTTCTTATTTTGAGCGTAGCTTAGAACATAACATACTTTGACGAAGAAAGAAACACCGTAAATGTTTTCAAAATTTTGTTGTCATAGTTCCGCATACATAGACTATACGCATATTTACAAGTAAACCCATAATTTAATATAATTTTATTAAAAAACATTCTATAAAATTGTGAGTTCTATTAATATGATTATATAGATTCCCGATTTACTTGTTACGTAAACAATGTTTGGCAATTATGCACAGGGCTTAATGCTGAGAACGATTTTCTTTTTGATTATTCCTACCTGACAAAAACGGCTATTACTAACGGCTACTTTCATTTGCCGGCGATTCAGTAACTAGCCGTAGACGTTTCCAATTTTTAACAGATATAAAGTATTGTTACGCTGAGTAAATAAATAGGACCGTATCGCTGAGTGCCTACGTGACTATTGGCATGCCGCGAGCGCACTAGGCTATTCTAGACGTTTAGAGATCATTCTACGCGGCAGAATCACGTAATGCCTCTTCTAAAAGTTACTCGACTACCCTATCGTCATTGAGGCTTGTATTTCACTACAGTGCAATGCGGCGCAGGTATAATCACTGGGCTTCGAAGCGGCCAGTACCTGTCGATTTTACTAGTACGTTTCGCAGTGATTTTTGCGGTTTATTGAAAAGCGGTTATTGTGTTAATTAGTGCAAAACTGTAATAAGATGGTTCGTTGTTTTGTGTTGGACAAATTTGACTTGAATTTATTGTACTGTATAAGAGAGACTTTGATGATTTCTGTCTAATTTGTGTCTATTAAAGTCTGTAATTAGCGACTTCATCTGGTGTCAGTTATTGTTTCCACTATGTAATATGGCGAACCGTGATACCGCCGTAACAGCATTGTACTGTCAGCCGTGTGCCAAACCTGCAAGCTGCAACCGAACATCTCAGATTTCCATCATATACTTGGTCAAAAGGTACTTTTTTTGATTGATCGACTAAAACATTTAGCAGACGCCTTCGCCAGTACTTTAAACTGTGTATAAAGTACTTGTATATAGGCATACCATACTTGTAGACTTATGTGAAATCTTCCTCGCCGCATTAACTTATTTTAGTAAGTATTTTCAAGCTTTTAACAATTATTTTTGGATTATATAGCATAAAGTCGTAAATATTTTTGACAATTTGAGCACAAAAAAATTATAACCCTAGTAATGACTTCTTTGCAAAGTGTTTAGTATTATTCTAACGTAATATTGAATACAACGAAAGCGGTTGGTTTGAGACAGTACTTAATGACGATTGTTTATAAAATGTTAAATTAAACTTTTATAACGGAAACGTATAAAGGAATATTTGTTGAGTTTTAAAACATGGAAGGTTTCAAAACTCAATTGGTGAAATGTGTGTGTGTATAAATGTAAATAATAAAATAAGTTTTTTGTTAAACAATTTTATCGTCGTCGTCGTTCTCTTTTAGCGGTTTAGGTAATTGAATCTGTTCCGCTTCACCAATATTTCAATGGGCGTTCCACACTCCGGCGTCCTTCAGATTTGTATCGGCGCACAGAACAATACAGTTCTCTGTATGTTGTTTTTATCCATTCTGAAGAGATTTTCTTCTCAATTTGCCTCATATCTCCGCACTTTCTCTTAGGGCGACTCTACATTCAACTCAACCCGTTTATAGTTGCATTCCTTATCCTTTCCACTTTCGTCGTCATCATCATCGTCATCTGCAAGGATTAAACCAAGGATAAAGTTAAAGAGTCTAGAGCTGGTCATTCCAGTGCTTCCTCGGACGTCCCACACCTCTTCGTCCCTTCGTGACTTCTATCGTGTTCGTATGTGATACCACAGCCAAGGTACCGAAAGTGAGAAACTTGCTCCAGGGGCGTACTTCATAGAACTATTGTTGTTTGAACCACAGCTTTCCCCCCAGTTAGACATTGCGTTTGTTTTCTCTGCTGATACCTTTCCTCTATACTCTGTCACAGATTTATCTAAATAGGAAATCTGCTTCTGGAGGTCATCTTCAGCACCTGATCGTTAGCAAGTAGCAGTGTGTTCAGGAAGTAAACTTCATTAATTTTGATCCCTTGTGGAGCCACACGCTGACAGTCTATTACCATTTGATTAAATGCTAAATGTAAATACTAAAATATTCTAATGCCTCTACACAACCTTATCTATCATTTATATCATTTACATTCTATGTTTCCTTTCAACGGGATGGAGTGGCTGAGTTTATAGAATGCCTAGTGAGGCCGATAGGAGGATAGCGTAAGTACTAAAAGGCGGCCAGCATCAGAACAACGGATGTAAGGACATCTGGGCCTTTCTTAGAAGGAAAAAGGGTAAAGGCTAAACTCTGGCGCTCTAAAACTGGAGCCCCTCGGCTAACGTGTGGCAATCCCTACATCATGCAAGAGTCTCTGATCATCATGACTGGGGGTTCCGCGATTGGGCTCGTAACTCTTTCGTATCAACAAAATTATGACTGTGAATTTCGCCAAATGACCCCGAAATGGATGGTTTTCAGGGTGATGACCCAGAGAATCGTAAAATGAATCGGAGATGGAAGAGTGGAAAGAATTAATTAAAAATAGAAACATTGAGTATCAGGGGCTGTTAACTTGAAGATAGATAAATAAAGAAGAATTGCGTAAAAAATAAGAAATAATTGCATAATAATTTGTGAAGAAAGATAAGGAGGGAGGGAGTAAATACATACACATATATATATATAGATAGATAGATAGGTAGATAGGTAGGTGGGTAGATAGCTAGATAGATAGGTAGATAGGTAGGTGGGTAGATAGGTAGGTGGGTAGATAGCTAGATAGATAGATAGATAGAGAGGGAGGGAGAGAGAGAAAGAGAGAGAGAGAGAGAGAGAGAGAGAGAGAGAGAGAGAGAGAGAGAGAGAGAGAGTCGTAATTGACTTTTCGTGGCGGGAGGATGCATGTGTTCCCTGTTACATAACTCAATGCTTTTAACACTGTTCCTCAATTTAGAGATTTCTTTCAAACGTGTTCTTTCTTTTTAATTTCTGTGATTATAAGTACTGTACCAGTAATTGTTTTGGAGTATCGTACGACACGCCAGTAGCATCTGACATCAATGTTTTCTAAGTTATTCTGAGCAATACTAGTGGTTGCATTCATTTTGTATAATGGACAACTCCATTAGTCTGGGAATCCAGCCGCAACGGACGTAACACAAACAGACCAGACCCCTTTATTACGCTGTTAACAGCCATACAGTGTTTACTTTAGTGACGTGAAGGGTACTGATAATGTTGTACTAGGCCAAATGTAATGATATTATTTTATTATTGCGCTATATGTTTACAATATGTATGGTCCGCTCATCTCAAACGTTACGGGACAACAAAAAATTAAGGAAAAAATAGTTGAGTGTATATACAAACAGCCTACTGAGATGTTATTTAAAGTAGTGCTAAACAATTGAGTCTATAGTGAAACGAACGGCATACGGTATGTGGACAGAGAAGGAATTCTGGAGTTGGAAACGCTCAAAATTTTCGATACAGCAAAAACCGTAATATTGTCACCTTTTAATGTCCTTTTAAAGAAGGTATTAATATTATTTATAATAAACATTAATAATTAATTCTGCGTATCTATAGACATGCTGTTGGGAGATTGGCGGCAATAATATTTATCCCCTACAGTTTTTGTTGACGCTCCCCAAAATGAAGTTCTATACTAAAGCTGTAACGGATCTTACAACAAGAATTTTAGAAGATTTCTTAACAATCCGTTTCTAATCATCATGGTTTCCAGTGTGCTCAATAACACTTTTGTACTTTTAATATGTAATTTACAAATTTCATACACCTATTTTATACACCAAAAGTGAGGTCTTGTAAAACTGAGAGAACTGTATCTCATCATCATCATCACCCTCAAGGTTTAAACCAAGAATTGTTTGTTCCGGTCTCAAATAGACAAATATTACAGCTGGCCACTCCAGCGCTTCCTCGGACGTCCCCTCAGCTTATAGTTCCATAGTTGTTTCGGGATGCGGCAGTCAACCATTCGACAAAGATGTTCCCACCAATTCAGCCGATACTGGGCGATCCTGTCGAGTATACTCATAATATTCAGTTCCTGCCGTATATCTGTGTTTCTTCTATGATAATGGAGAGTATACCCTGCCACGTGCCTGAGAAATCTCATTTCAGTCGCTTGGATGCGACTGGCCTGGCCTTTAGTTAAAGTCCAATTCTCAGACCCATAAAGAAGTGTGGGAAGAGCCATCACCTTGTAGAATTTTAGGCGTGTTCCTTTACTTGCTGACTTAATGGTTTTGCCTGATTGTCCCGCATATAAGGTTGAACTTATGCAACTTATTCACCACGTCGTTGCTTGCATTATAAGACACACTGTAGCCCATGTATTCAAAAACTGCTAACTTGTTCCCGGACAGTACCATCTATAACAATGTTTGCCCGTACTGGATCAGTTCCACAAAAAACCATCACCTTGGTTTTAATTGTGGATATCTGCAATCCAGAGTCTTTGCAGATTCCATTTAACAAATTTGTATATCCATCTGCAATCTGTTTTCAGAGTCCGACAGAATAGCCTGATCGTCCGTAAACAACAAAGTCGCAATTGTAGAGTGACCAATCATAAAATGGTCTGGTAGACACATCTGCCAGTTTTGTATGACATCGTCAATATATAAATTAAAAAGAGAAGGTGATAATGGACACCCTTACCGTACTCCACAATTGGTCAGGCCAACTCTAGAAGCTGTTCTCGGTCTCCCTGCTTCTATTAAGATTTTATTGTCCATATACAGACTCTGTATTGCTCTAATTAGATGTCGTGGGATCCTTTTCCTTGCCATTACTGCCTATAGTGAGAACTGTATCTGAAAAAAAATATATGTGTGTGTGTGCGCAATGGGCATTCTATTTGCATGTGGAACTAAAAATTCGTTCCTTCCTGAACCACGAAATCGAATACATCATGTAGAATGAAATAATAATAATAATTTTAAAACAATATATTAATATAATGTTGGAAATATAGTAACTAATAAGTAAAGCAAGTTTATAATAAGAATAACCAAGTATACAAATAAGAACTAAAATCATTCATTTAAATTTTCAGATTTAAAAATTATTAAAAATTTTATTTTAATCGTAGAAAAATAAGTGTTTTACATTATTTTGTTAATAAAATTTTCTATTATTTTGATTTTTTGTTCTGGTTGTCCTGGGATTTTTAATCTATTTTGTTCATGCTGAAAAAAACATAAAAGCTAATTATATTGAATATATTTTGCTGTTATTTTAAAAGCAACAGCATAAAATATTAATTATTGTTATTAATTAATATAAATTATTATATTTACTACTGTTTAAAACAGAGGAGACGAGAAACTGAAAAATTACAGGTAATTCACGTTGTCTGTATAGTTGAGCAAGTTACTCTCTAAACTTTTAACAGGTAGACAAGTAAGTTGGACTAATATAAGCCAAAGGAGCAAGCAAGGTGTACTATACCTTTAAGAAAACAAGGTTTAGGAAAGGATGCTGAACGCTTGACCACTTGACCCTAGTGATTTAGGCCTACTTTCTGTACTAGTCTGGCTTGAAAACTTCGCGATTTGCTTTGCATTCTTCAAATCCTACATTATATACCTGTAACCAATGTATTTGAAATCAATGAATAAGTTATAATCAAAAATTCATGCCCACGATAGTGTTTGAAATTTATGGCACAATAGTTATCAAAGATATTGAAGCAACGGTCTAGTCGATAAATACTTTTAGAATTGACCGTTGGGAAGACTTGTGCAATTAGGCTGTGTCGCGCGTCGCTGACAGCTCGCCTTCTAAGGTGCCGGATCGTCGTGAAACAGAATAACTGATTCACTAATTAAAAACTTTAATTAGACAAAAATAAAGGTTTGAAACTAATCAAATGCGCCGGCACTTTCTGTCACCTCAGGTTCTTACATCTCATTAATATGTGCTGGCAAAGGTGTAAAATTCCAAATGGCAAAGGTGGAAAACAGTAGAAGTGATCTCTCTTTTCAAGAAAGGGAACAGAAGCGATTGCGGGAACTATAGAGGCATAAACCTGATGAATGCTGCTTACAAAATATATTCCAGAATACTTAATAACCGGTTAAGGTATTGGCAGACGCACTCTTACAAGAAGAACAAAATGGATTTCGCCAAGGACGCTCATGCAGCGATAATATATTCACAGTCAAATGTCTTATAGAAAAACGTAGAGAATTTAATCTCGAAACCCATCTCGCTTTCATATATTTTGAGAAAGCCTTTGACCGAGTTGACAGAAATAAGCTCTGGATAATAATGATAAATAATGGATATCCTCCACACCTTGTAAATGCAATCAAAAGCTTGTATCACGCGACAAGAATAGTAATAAAGACAGGTAATAAGAGAACGGATGAGATAAAAATTAACCAAGGAGTGAGGCAGGGATGTAGCTTGTCTCCCACTCTTTTCAATATATTGACGATGTTCTTAAAAAATGGCAGTCAAAGGAATATACTGGAGTCCAGCTAGACCGACATACAGTACTTACCTGAGTCCGTTACTATTTGCTGGCGATAAAATAATAATACAGGAGAGTGAAGATAAATTACAACTGGCAGTGCACCGACTGAATCAAATATGTCCAGAATATAACCTTAAAATTTCCTTGCATAAGACGAAAGTTATAGCTTTCCAAGGCAAGTATCCCGTTAGGTTAAAAATAATTGTCAACAATAAGCCAATCGAACAAGTATCAAATTTTACATACTTGGGCTGCGACACAAGCTACAATTATAACAATGATATGGAAAATAAAATAAATAAGTTCCAGGCAATATGTGGCACAATAAATAACAAAACACGAGAAGACACAAGGATAAAATTTTATAAAACGATGGCTGTACCTGTACTTATGTATGGGAATGAAAGTTGAATAAATATCAAAAAAGGAGACAGCAAACACAGGCAGCAGAAATGAGATTTTTGAGACGGGTCAAAGGCTCAAGAAGAGATTTAGTAAGAAATTAAGACGTGCGAAATGAACTAAATGTGTATGCAATAAATGAAAAAATAACTGAATATAAAGAAAGATGGAAACAACACAGGAAGACCACGAAAACGGTGGTCGTAAATTTGTGAGGACGGAACAGGCAAATGCCTAATCCTTGTAGTGCAGAGAAGAAGAAGAAGAAGAAGAAGAAGAAGAAGAAGAAGAAGAAGAAGAAGAAGAAGAAGAAGAAGAAGAAGACAACGGTTAGCCTATAATTCAACAAAGCGCTCTTAGAGAACAAGTTATTCTTGTCCAACACTCAATAATAAGTGTCATCTTAGTACAGTTGCGTACTAATTAACACAATGATTACTTCGTCACAATCCTTCGATTCTCATTTGAATTTCGTCAGGTCTAAACTGAATTGAGCCGCTTCGAAATCAAGTATTTATATATTTGCCACCTTGCTTTGTAGTCAGATTGCGAGCCTGGACGGTGGTAGAGTTATCGAGTAAACGTCTGGAACAATCAAGCGGGCCGCAGAATCACGTGAGCACTTGCGTATTTCCTCAGCGCAACAAATAGGATTTGTCAATTACGAAAAGACCTTTAGTAGTACATAGAATGCCGAAATACAGAACAGTGTAGTAGTGTTAAACGGAACTGCAGAGTTAACTACTGGTACACCCAGTTGATACATAACATTAACGGCATTACGACAGCAAGCTTTAGATTAAACATTTTAACGATAATTATGCTAATTTATGCAAATTTATATTATGCAATTAAATTATACTGATTATGCAAATATTATTAATCACTCTAATGACTGAATGTATCCGTTACTAATTAGCATAATTACTGAGACTCTTTATTTAGTTGTTAATAAAGAACAATATAAGAAAATTTATCAAAACAAATCAATTGACGTTAATGTCTTTTGATATTAAGGTTTGGAACAATAATGAACGCATAAAATACATGACAAATACAATGCTTATTTATTACATATTACTCAAGTAAACTTCCTAAACACATATATAAATTATTACCTGAAAATACATTCAGAAACATATAAATCACAATATAAATCTGTTTTCGTTGATGGCTGAAAACATAACATACAACATGATAAACATACAAAAAACATAGACAAATCAAATATTATTCACTCTAAACTAATGCGTTCATTATGTGTCTCAGATGGGTAGCTTTTAAATTCATAATATATCTAAATGATTATACAATTTCTCAAAGGTGTTGGTTCTTGGAAAAGAGACAGAGCAGCAGTATTATTATAGTATTAATATCATGAGGACTTAACTTGACATTTTGAATATCCAAAATTCCATCGGCGAAATTTCCTGCTTATTGGTGATTCCATGTGTGGTATTTCCGTTGATTAGATGTTTCACTATCACTGCGTAACTCGCGATGAGAATTCACTCGCGGGATGCGTGGTGTGGTGTTGGTGTTACCCGTCTTTTACTAATAGTTTATAGAGTTCTGTGTTGTGTAGGTGCAACCATCATTTGTGGGTTGTGTTCAAATAAAATGTCTATTACAAAAGCTGCTTCATGTAACTGCTCACGTTCTATTTAGCTTAGTCGTAAATGTGCGTTATGTTATGCACTTGTGTTTATGAATGTTGAGTCTCTTATTGTTCATGAGTCTGCACGACTAGAATGATTAAGTCTGAATCATGTTACGTTTCTGATATGACTGACAATGTCCGAAGTGATACACAAAAGTTCTATTATCGAGATGCTACTTCACTTGTTAAAGTTTCTAAGCTCCATAATGTCGCTCGAAAGTATAACGATACTTAGGTAACTTCGCACCAAGTAAATAAACTGCTCGATACTGCGGTAAACGTGTGTAGAACTGAGTTAAACAAACTGAAAAAAAATTTTATGAGACTGAGTAAGACTGAGATTGAAAACTGAAATACTGAGATTGAGGTTAAGACTGAGAGCCTCGCGTACCCTGCAAACCGTTTTTATCAAACGTTTTCTACCATAATGCAATTTTCCGTCTTCCACGCCTTCGGTTGTTCTCGATAGGTCCAAGACTTCCTTCCACTTTGAAGATCTCTGGTTTTCTACTCCCTGATTCGCTGCCCTAGTTGTCACCATGACAACGGATCTCTCCACTTGCCTCTTCGGAAGTTGCTAACCTCTGGTTGGCTGCTGAACATCCTTTGAAATACACAGCGAAGGACATTGCACTATTTCTAAGAATATAAAGTAATTGCTCGCCTGTCTCTCAAACCTTTGTTCCGTGAGTATACCAAGGTTTGGTGTTACTCCCTTGCTAACAATCTGTTGCGTCCTGTTCCTTGTTCAACTACCTTCCGTTTTTCTACCAATTAATAACTTCTTGCTTGCTGTCATTCTGAGCTGCCTCCACGATTTCTCGTCGTAAATATCAGTTGTCACTCTGGCGTTGTTTTCATGCTGTGCGACATGGTCGTCTGTATCCATTGGGTATTTGCTGTATTGTCTCCGTACTGTTGAAACCTTTCTAAATCCTTTGTTAGTGAGTATCTCTTTCTTACGTTCACACGCGTTGGCTTACTCTACAGCGTCCCTTCGTTACAATTTCTGCGTACTTGTGTCACTGGACTCTGCTCTTTGTTCGGTTTGTTGTGATGTCGTAAATTTGAGTTGAGTTTGGTCTGTCAAAGTCGATCCCAATTTCCTTTGTGGCGTTAAGTCAAACGTTGTCTCATTGTCTCGTAGCTGGCGTCGGGTTGACGTGTTTTTAATTGCCTTTATTTATTGCTCTGGTTTGGGTTGGTGACTCGACTGTGTGCGAATGCACTGCTCGATCAGAAAATTTATAAATTCGAAAATTTTTGATCGCTATAACAAAGACATCAACTTAGTCGTCTCAATAAGAATAGCGATACATCAGGGAAATAATATACGCGTATTTCTTACACAGTAAAGAAATGTTATCCTTTCCTTATCCTTTGATGAGGAAGGAGGAGCGGGAGGAGTAACAATCTCGTTAAAAAAACCAGGGTTCAGCTGTCCCGGCTGATAGCAGCCTGTAAGTGTCCCTGCCTAGGGTACAGGTGAAAACCGGTCAACGGCCTCGAAGACGGAAGAGGAAGAAATTCCCAAGGACAGGGCGGAAGAAGTTTAAAACCCAGACGCGTCTGTTCCCGTATCGGGCGGCGTTCTGGTAAGCGTCTGTTTCCCCATGTGAGGGGCGGCTGTTTTAACAAGTCTCTCCGGCTCACAACCGGAGTTGTGTTTTCGTTGGGATTTATCCCAACCCCCCTTAAACATATCCCGAAAGGCCTCAGACAAACAACCCTTTAAGATAAGAAAACTCAAATTAGCAAAGGCCTTTACTCTAACCCGGGAACTGTACGGAAAGGAAAACGTTTCCAGAAGTGCGAAAGTCCGCCATTATAGCACTGTGATCAGGCCGGTGATCATGTATGGAGTCGAATCAATGTGCTTTCAAAATTTGGAACCTCTTCTTAAAATTGAACGAAGAATTCTTCGGAAAATTTATGGTCCCAAAAAACCAAAGATGGGTACAGGCATAGACAAAAGAAGAGTTGTTGGGATCTGGAAGATCTGGAAGTGGCTTTCCGAAGGAAAAGACTGAGATTCCTTGGACATATGGTTCGGATGGATCGGTCCAGATTAAATAAACAAATTTTTAACTATATTTGGCAACTTTCCAGTCTGAACGGATACACCAAACAACTCAAGGAGGAAATGGTGAAACTGGGTATCTCTTTGAACGACTGTGTGGATAGAAATACATACAGAAACAAAATTCAAAATCTTTTGGTTCTCTGCGGTGAAAAGAAGACGAAAAAGGGATGGACAGTAGAAAGAAGGCAGCGCGTAGTGTGCGAATGAGGGCCTTCTGGGAGGAGAAAAAAGGGAAATGATATTCGCGTGGTCCACGGCTAGCCTGTTCGTGTAAAAAAAAGAAATTTTATCCTTAAATCAATTAATTGAAAATTCAAAGTGGTAAATGTTAAAAGAGAACGATTAAATCATTTACGATACGTGAGTACGATAGTGATGTCAAAATTTTGTAGATTTGGAACTATTTCGACATAATTCGAGTAGTATTATAAACACGGGAATTAAAAGCAAGGAGGATAAAGACGAAGTAATGATGGATATGAATAATAAGAGAAACAAATAGCAGTGGGAACAGATATACTGGAAGAGGAGAGGAAGTTGGTAAGGAGTAAGTCCACTGCTGAAATAAACAGAAGGATAAAATTGACACACAGGTAATTTGGTAAGCTGAGTTTTGTATTAAAAATTCGTTCTTGAGTTTATCTCAAGATCTTCCGTTCAAAATATTTTATAAGTAATCGTGAAAAGAGAACAAGTAATAAGTGGGATAATTCATGGGTTTCTCAATGGTACGCGAAAAAATGAAGTTACATACGGGATGGGATGATGATGTTAAAAAAATGGTCTGGTATTACTCGATGAAGGCCGTCAGAAATTGTCAAGCGAGATTTGATTTGGATATTGGTCTTCGTGTATGCTCTATAGTCATTTACGTGGAAGTAAATGAGGAATAACTTTCTAAAATAACGAGCAATCTTTGTTTTTGTAATTAAATAGCTAACAAGATCTTAATGTCAATACCCAACTATTTCGTTCTGCCGCTACGTGGTTCCTTAATTCCTTACGCTTCTCATTCACATAAACATTCTTGTGTCTTTCCTCTACTACAGTTTGTCGTCATCTTCAACCCTTCCTTGTTCCTCTTGTGTTTGCTAATCTATAACTGATTAAACAAGAATCTACGTAACCATTTCCTGCAGATAAAGTCCATAATGTAACCTACTCAAAAGCAATATTAAATTTTTGACGTAATTCAATATCCTAATCACCTCCGGCACTTTAAGCAATCATGGCACCTGACTACCTTGACACTAGTATTCATATGCGTAGGTGTCAGTGGATTTGAGAGTTCTTCATCATGAAGAACGGCAACCTGGTTGATCTAGGCTAATAGAAGATTGAGTAGGAAATTATAAAAAACCATGTCTTCAAAAGTAGTGTAAGTACACTCTGTGTATTCTGTTGATAACAAACCTACAAAAACTCATTTTATTGAACTCATTGAAGAATAGAATATAACAGAAAATAATATCTTTATTAACTTTTTAGTCTTTTTGACAAAGAAATTGGTTTTGTCAGTATAACATTTGTACTGTTTTCGCTTAATTTTTATAACGGTAGTCAAGAAAATTATTTAGACAATAAAACTATGCTTCTTATGAACATATCTTAATTCAATTACACAATACTTTACAGCTGTTTACTCTGATCATAGCTGAGCAAGTTATAAGTTGTTCATTGTTGAATTAGTAAACTTTAATTTATTTTCAAAACTTAACCTATAATGTTTAGGAAATATTTAAACATATCTGCATCTAGTTTTTGTAGATATTAGGACTAGTATTTAGTTTATATAAATGCTTTGTTTTATTTTCAAATTTTATTATTTCGAATATATACGAACAGTGAAGGTAGCCCATACACACATCCGTCCGTTGCCAGTCTTCTCCAGTTACCGCTGACTCTCGTAAAGGCTTCTGTTTCACCAGTCACCATGTTGCAAGCCTCTTTTCCCCATCTCCTTTAGTATGGCTTCTAAAATTCAGAGTTTTTTAAACAAAGACCTACATTTTATTTACCTGATCACATTTTTAATTAACCTTAAAGCAAGAACATTATTATATCTACAATTTAACCATCATTTTAGATTACGAAACAGGTTCGACTGACAGAACACTCGATATTTCCAGTTCAGTGCACTGTCAATACTAACACTTAAAATTTATCGCTATTACATAAAGTTAAGTTGATTGGGGATTATTACATTATTATCTCATGTACATTGTACCTGTGTGAAATACTTCAAGGAATTTTTCAAAGCAAGGTTTAAGTGTTAATGTATTTTGTGTTTTGTTTTTGTATCTTCCTCGATCGAGACGCATATTATCCTCCTCTAACAATGGAGTAGGCTTTACAATATATTTTAAGTATATTAACTGTAAGAAACAGAAGTCGGATGCAGGAATAAAAAAAAGTATACATACATCACACGGAACACCACTGCTTGGCTTTAATATTAATAATATTTAATATTTAACACTATGTGGTTAATGTAAAAAATAAAAAATAAATATATTTGTATGTATAGCAGAGTCAGGAACGGAATCGGGAATTTCCTACAACGTTTACCTACAGAAGCATAGCAATATCCGGCTTTTAGTGTTTAAAGTTTACAAACCGTAGTCCAGAGAGGCAATATTGTGCGTTTCAAAGTGATCTGTCACTTTACTCTTTTGTTTTAAATACAGGACATTTACATCTTATGAAAAAAAAGTTAACCGCCTGTGTGTGTAATACTAAGATTCAAGCAAATACCGTACATTCACTCTTTGGTACGCTTATATAAGCTATGACACCTTGTGTAGTAACTAATTCTGTACAGATCACCGAATAATAATTTTCTGTCCAAAGTAATGCTTTGAATGAAAGTTTAGCTACAGTAAAACTTGTGGTCCTGTTACGTTCCTAATAAGATGTAATAATTGTTTAATTATTTGCCTGTAGTTCTCCATCTCCTACTATCATGAGTTAACCTTTTCGTCGCCGGATACGTCCCACCATGTCGCATTTTTATTAATCTGTCGTTCGTTTCTAGTCTTCTCCTTAACTGCATCCTGCGTCACTAAGCCAGTCGTTAATCTTGATATTACAGCCTGTGTTTCCCACCAACCTTGTTCCGTTTTCTCAACAACATGTAGTTCTTCAAATATTATCAGAACCAGCTCATTTGTTATTTCATCTACACTTTTTAGTTGTAATATTGCTGCAGTATCTCTGTCAAGGCCATGCAGTCAAGTAGCACTCCACACTGTTCTAATCCTTGTAACTACGCAAATTATGCTGGAATGCAGCAAAAAGAATGGAAAATCATTCTGGAACGTCTGCGTATATATGTAAGCAACATAGGCCGGCTTAGTTAGTTAGTTACTGTGGTTGATTTCTTTAGTGCGGATCAAGTGATTGTTGCTGATTAGTGGAAAGTGATTATTGTGTTATAATTAGTGCGCTGTTAGTTGACATTATTAGCCTATTGCGTGTGGACAAATTTAACATAAATTTTGTATATGAGTGTTGATTTCAAATTGTTATTTGCTACTAATTAAAGTTGGTAATTAGTGATTTCGCTGGTGTCTGTATTTTGTTTCCACCGTACAACACGACGATCCGTGAGACCGCCATAACAATATTCCACTATAGGGCCAAATTTAAAATGTTTCTATTGGTCGTCTGTCACTTTTCCCTATTACCCGGGTTTGACACCCATATAGTGTAATATTTAACACATACAATTTTTCATAAACCCTTATCTAATATATCAAATAGGCATACATTTCTCTTGTAGAAAAAGCAATTTTGATGTTGTTTCTGCTTTGTTCATGTCTTAAGATACTGCTACTTACTTCAGTAGATGTACTTACTCTCTTCTCCTATCACATGCTGCCAAATGTTAAAATTTAAAGAGTACCAACTTCCGTCTTTATAACTTTCCATGTATTTTGTTTATTTTTAAATCAAGCCAATTCACTAATAATTTTTTTCATAGCCGTTATTATTTTTCTAAATTTTCTTTGTTTTCTGCAAGGTGAGTCAGCAAGTTTTAAACAACAACAATGACTCCTTTTTGGACTACCGAAGTAGTTTATGAGAGCCAACGTAGGCTGCCTAAGAAAGCCGCTTGGCACACATGGACGGCAGCGTGGCCAGCATTACACTCCCCTATTAACTCTAGGGTGTTATCACTTCACCCACAAGTTAATCCACTTCAGCAATAAAAAACGTACATTATGTGGTGTGCTCGAGAACTGAACCCGGGAGCTCTAGGTTATTATCTAAGCCCTTAATAATCTCCCTTCCTGAACTGTTAGTCCAATCTTAAAGTCACTTATATTTCAATTTTTGCCTTATACTCTTGTGATTTCTCCTTTGTGAATAACTGTTGAGAAGGTCGGAAACGGCTTGATTTTCATCAATGTGTGAAAAATTTTCTGTCTACTCATTTTGGGTCATAGGAGAATCTCAGCAAAACCCAAGTCCTTTAATATGATTGGTGTTTATTCTCCGATACTACCTGCCGGAAATACGGTGTCCAACTTCGGGAGATCACGCAGTAACACAGTGTTAAACAAAGTAACTAATAATTTTTAATAGTTTAAGTGTGTGCGTGCGTGTGCGCGCTCGCTCGCGGGTGTGAGCGTGTGAACGCAGTAGCAGATTACAGGGATTTGGGAAGTTTTCAGCATTTTTTGAAAACTTTTTTTACACTCCTATTAATGAAATATTATTTTTAATTTTACTCGTAGAGTTAGTTTTATTTTTAAAATATTTTGAAGTATCTCGTTCAAACAACAGTTGAAACCTGAATTGCCACGAAAAACGCCACATTTTTTAAAGAGTTAATTTAAAAAAACATTTTCTTCCTTCTGATTTGTTTCCACAAAAATCCCCACCCAAATTATTTTTTGTAACAGTTTCGTGTGTGTGTGCAGATATGGGTACTGTGCTAGTAACTTAAGATTTTAACATTAAAAATGTTTATAAGGACGTGTCGCACATTTGCGGCCGACCGCTGGTGCGTGATCGAAAATGGGAACCGGTGAGTTTTCATAGAAACTACTTCTTTGTTGTCAATAACGTAGTACACATATAAAACTTCGCTTATGAATGCGACTACATCTAACTTATAATCTGTACATTGGTAAATGAAGAATGAATTCATTGATTGGTGAATGAACATAAATATATATATTTTTTAGATTTATTGAAGAATTTTCAATGTCCGTCTCTGTGCATTGCATTGTGCAATGGCTGTAAATTTTTTTACCAGTCTTCGGGAACGGCACTTGGTAGGTAATTATAGAATCGTGTGATTTATTGAGGTCAAATATTTTTACCTCACAATTAATTAATTTTAACGTTGTCTTTAAGCTCTTATATTTTTCAAACAAGAAAACCAAATATATAATATTTTCATAACGAGTAATTACAATATTATAATACAGAACTACAAAATTGTAATAGATACAATACAGTAAGGTTTTGTACTTGTGTACTGACGTGCAGAGTATGTAAACCAAAAATGGGGCCGATTTAATTGAACTGCATAAGGATTAACATGTAAGAAGCCAATGATGTGCAAACCTGGAAAATAAGCAGAAAGCCGTTAGCCTGTAATATCGAGTTACAGTTTACACTGCTTGTTAAACACACGTTATAAACATAAACTTACAGATCCAACGAAACGCATGTCGATTTTAAAAATTCCCAGAGGGGACACGTGTACCGCTCTGTGCTGAACTTCCAGCAGTATTAAGTGCAAGCGGTATTAAGTGGAGCGGTACACGTTTCCCCTCTGGGAATTTTTAAAATCGACATGCGTTTCGTTGGATATACACACAGAAAAATTGTATGCAATACTCAATACAAATCAAAACAAACAGGAATAGTAGAAAATAATAAAAGTCATAAAGTTAAATAGAAATCGCTAATTATAAAAAGAAATAAACTGTTAAATCCCTTATTAGAAACCTCCTTCTAATGATATTATAATAAACGCACAATTGATTAGCTCAACTGTTGTCTAACGCGATGGACACGCTGGTATAACTTGGGAGACTAATGTGGATGATGCTGCCCCGTGTTGTCTTCAAATAGCAGGCAAGGTCACTTGTGCCGTTTAATGCTGGTACGGACATTTCCTGGCAAATAGCCGGGGAAGTTGCAAGCGTCAGTTAGCCTTCGTCAAGTGGCACTGAACGGCTCTAGAACGTAGCGTCTTCCTGCCGATTCGTGACAACGTGACAAGTTACGCAAAGGCTACGTACATTATTTAAGTCCCGTAATCGTTATAATATATTGCAGAAATAATACCAAGAAAAATAAAATACACGAACCGTAAAGTTTTTTGAAGTAAGAAGTGTCAAAATAAATAAGTAAAGAAAAGACATTTTAAAAAATAAAGACAAATACATTGTTAAAGAAAACTGCTTATATAATTAAAGAATGATCAAATAAATCTTATTCGAGTCTTACAAAAGACCCCAATTAATATAAAAATTAAATAGCATTGTTGTGTGTGTTCTGTATTTATTTATTCAGATTTCCGCAACCCGTTGTGAAAATATATATTATTGTGTAGTTACATTGGCTGTACATTTTTTTTAAATATTATTCATATTAATATAATTACTACAGAAATTAAAAAAAAAACTTCCAAGAATTTACTTTGCTTTGTTTTCTGTGTAGTGGTTTTACGGACTTATCATACTGGCAAGGCCGCGCGTGAAGTCTTCAAAATTACTACGCTGAAAACAAATAAGTTCTAGGAAAATGTTTTTAATTTGTGTGTGTGTGTGTGTGTGTGTGTGTGCATTGTATGGCTGGAAGCCAGTGTAGATTATGTTGTTGTTGTTGTTGTTGTTCCTGATATTAAAACTAACAAGTACTAAAAATAATTTGCCACTTGTTTATAGTGGCGCCATAACGCATAAATGTTTGTCTGTAATAATAATACACTTAATGCACTTAGTACCGCTCCATTAAGTGCGTAATAATATCGAGTTTGCGCCTTTTTTAGTTGACGAATATTTTACACTAATATTTTAATAGTCTAGAACTGCCGAGCTGTTGGACCATGGTCGCTTGCTAATAGATTGTTACATATTTTTGTTTTTAAATGTTTCGATCACCTTCCGGAGGATCTCTGCTTGTTTATACCTCACATTGAGGTACGTCCGGCCTGTCGCCCCGTATCGAACATTTTTGCCACTAAAGAAGGGCTCCGGTGAGTGGCCGAAACGTTTAGAAAAAAATATGTAACAATCGATAAGTAATCGACCACGGTCCAACATCCGGTAGTTCTTGACTCTTATAGTGTTGACTCCGGCCATGACAGCCTCCGTAATAGGATTACACAGGGCCGCCCCCAGCGCTTCTGCCCCCCCCTCTACATTATTTATGATTGCCGGCCCCTCCCTATTTAACTCTGAACACATTCACGCACACTAGACCTAGTCTAAAGATACGGCGATTGCCTTCAAATGACAACTAGGAATGTTTGCATTGTTGTGTTTATCAAATACTTAGAACTTTTTCTCGTTTACGATGCGGCGAACCACTACAATAAAAACTGTAAACACATTAGAAGGAATCGTGAGGCAATAAAAATGTATGCCTATGTAATGACCTAAAATTAAAATATTAACTAAAATTTATTATGATTGAAATATAACAAAAGCAATGTATCATATACCTTAGTTAAAAATGCTCGTCTAGATTTTGCACTGGCAAACTCCTTTATGACTTCGTTGTAATCAAGTGATTCAGCTAACTGATATACTATAGATATAGTCGCCAGACCACTCAGGCGAGTCTCGGACATACTCGATCTGAGATAAGTTTTAATAAGTTTGACTTTCGAAAAAGCCCTTTCTCCGCTTGCCACTGTGACAGGTAATGTTAGCAAAATTCTTAGAGCGACACCAACATTTGGCGCGAACCCATACTATTGAATAAATTTTAAAGTCTCGACAGGCGTACTTTTAGGTTTTAGATATCAATAGCACTGATGTCTTTTGATTCACCATGAGTTAGGCCACTGCACAGTTTAGTACACTTATCCGACAATTTCAAAACTTAACATCCCGTAATCTGCCGCCCTTTAAAATTTGCCGTCCTGGGCGGTGGCTAGGTTCGCCCCTGCCTGGAGCCGGGGCTGGGATTGCATTAACTAATTTCGCTCTGTTTTCAGTATTTTGAATTATTATTCTCAAATTTATCATTTCTCCTATTGTATCTCTGTATTTGTTACTTTTACAATCTGACAATTGCAAATTGCATTTAGTTACAAACCTATCCTTGTATTTTAAAATAATATGCTAGCTTACAAGTATTTACTTCATTTTATTTTTATTTACTGATAATATTAGAATGTGTTAATAAAGTGTGAGTTATTGTACACATTTACTATTGTTTAATCCTTAATAAATTATATAGTTTTTAATATTTGATTTTCTGCACAAAATTGATGCGTGCATAATTACAATTACTAAAGATAGGATCAAACTTTGCACGCAAAATTGTATTTCAATATTCAACCACAAAATTAAAAAAAGTATTTCATTTGTTAGTTTTTCTGATTCTTATAGTAAATAAATATATGTATCAACAAAGAATATTTTTGTATGTACTGTGGGTGTGTGTGAGTGTGCGTGTGTGTTGTGTCAGAGATATCCAGTTTAGATCAGATTATCTTCTATTACTAACTACGCCCTAATATAATGAATTGGGTATAAAGTTTCACAATATCTTCAGTATTAAAACCTGGACTACTTTCTTACATTTAATGGAGTAACGCCAACATGTTGATATGTGGGAGGGCTTTAAGAAACTCTTAAAGACGCGTTTCATGTAAAAATATTTTGCAACATAACTCTAAAAATTAAACTGTACGTGCTCCAAGTTGGAGTTTAATTCCAGACTTTGGATTAACGATTAAAAAAAATTGGCGATTAAATTAATCGTTAAAATTCTTTTTTAACTTTCTAACTTAAGCGTTAAATTTTAAAACGTTTAACTTAAATCATTAGTCGTTAACATTTTTTGTTAACGATTAAAAAATTAACGAGTTAATTTTTCTTGTTTGCTTCCCAAGTGGCACAGTAGCCAAAATAGTTGTTGAAGTCAATGTTGGAGAAAGTTTGTTCCAAGTATTCCTAATCCTTTGGCAGACAATGGACTGGTTTTCCCCCGTGGCACGTTAGGTCTCCTTTGTCTCTTTGTTGTCAACGTCAGACAAGTTCGATGGCTGTGCGGGACGAAGGGCTTGCCCGTTGCCCGCTTGTATACTGCGTTCCGAGCTTCATATAGAACTCCTGCCGCAGGGACGACTGATTGGTCTGGATTTAGGATGTGGCCTGTTACCGGCCGTGGGTTTTAAATTAATTACTTAATTGAGGGTGAGTGTACGCCGAGGCCGGGTCGAAGATTCTCCTGGCACAGATCGGTAGCGACCGAGGGCGCTAATCAGGTTGTTGACCTGGAATCGGGCGGTGCGGCGATAAAATTTTCGGGACAGTGTCCGTACAGTGGCGTCCAGGGAACGGGCACGCAGGGAGTCACGGATCGTTTTGTTTGATGTCAGGTAATGGGCTTTGCATGCCCAGCGCAATCCTCGGTCAAGGAGAGACTGAAGCTTTCCCTTGTGGGTCTTGGCCAAGTAGCCCCAAACGGGTATCGCGTAGGCAACCATCGGCGCCACATAAGTGGAGACGATAAGCTTCCCTAGGCGGTGGGTCATGGCGTTGCTGCATAATACGGGTCTGAGTTGATAGAGACGATGGGCGATCTTTCGGGCTACTTGTGCAGAGTGTGTCCGCCAGGTTAGACGTCGGTCGAGGTGAACCCCGAGGTACTTGACCTCTCGAGACCAGGGCAACGGAGTATTGCCTACGTAGATTCTGTCTGGGAGCCTAAAGCGTCTGGAGAAGACTACTGCTGTGCTCTTGACCGCGTTGATGGCAACCCTCCATTTCTCTGCCCACTCAGCGTACTCGTCCAATTGTTCCTGGAGCCAGATAACTGCCGTTTCAGCTCGACGATCGACGGCGTACACCGCCGTGTCGTCAGCGAACATGGCCAACCTCGTGCCATGCAACTTGGGCACGTCATTGACGTACACAGAGAAAAGCAGGGGGCCCAAGACGCTTCCCTGAGGTACACCAGCAGTAATAGCCCTTGCCGAAGAAAGGGTGTTGTCTACTCTCACGCGAAAGATTCTGTTCCGAAGAAATCTAGCAATCAAATGAATGTAGCAATCCGGAAGCAGAATCTCCGTGAGTTGGTATAGAAGGCCTGGATGCCAAACACGATCGAAAGCCTTCTCGACATCAAGGAAAACGGCGACTGTCTGCTCTCGCGAGCAACCGGCCTCGGCCACGGTCTCCACGACGCGCATCAGTTGATGCGTCGAGGAGTGCCCAGCACGGAAACCGAATTGCTCGGGGACCAGAATGTCGAACCATTGGAGGTGATCTACTATCCGCCGTTGTACTAGTCGTTCGAAGACTTTCGAAGTGGACGACAGCAGGCCGATAGGCCGGAGGTTCTCGGCGAACTTGTGGTCTTTCCCGGGCTTCGGGATAATCGTGACCGTAGCCGAACGCCATTTCTTAGGAAAGTAGGAAAATCGGAAGCAGGCATTGAACAAATCGACCAGGAAGCGAACTCCCCGGTCCGGAAGTCTCTGTAGGGCGGTGTTAAGTAACACCGTCCGGTCCAAGGCTCTTCCGGGGCCGAAGAGCTAAAAGCCTGTTCGTTACCTCTTCCACCGAAGTGGGTTCGGGTTCGGAGGTGATCGGGCTGCAGAGATAATCCTCAACTTCGGCTTCTATCTCCTCATCGGAGTCTGGGTCCCCAGACGGGTTAGGAGAAAATTGAAGCTCCAGGTGCCCGGCCAGGAACTCAGATTTCTCGTCCAGCTTGGCAAGGGGATTTCCTCCAGGTCCGTTGATGGCCGGGAGTGGAGGACGGCGCCTCTTCCCGGTCATCGCGGTAGGAATCCTGTAAACAGAGGAACTTCCCACCTTTACATCGTCTGCCATTTTGGCGACTGCAAATTCCCAGCAGCTTCGTCGGAAGGCCTGCAAGTCACGACGTAACTTGCCGGCCGCCCGATTGAAGCTGGCCTTGTCGTCCGGATCTCGTGTCCGCTGCCACCGTCTGCGAAGTCTGTTCTTCTCTAAAGTGAGAAGACGGACTTCTTCTGGGATCCGGTGATAATCGGGCGTGAGTTAGGCTTCATCCGTGAGCACACGCCGACGGAAGAGACCACGGCATCATCGAACAAGGCGACTGCCTCGTCGATGTGCTGAGTGGTATCAAGCAAACTTCCTCGGGAAGTCTGCGACAAAAGGCAGACCCGAATCGGTCCCACTCGACCACTCGTCGTGCTGCTCTCCCAATTGTATGACGGGTAGGTCGTGTACGTGTCACCTCGATGGGACAATTGTCAGAGGACAGCTCCGTTAACACGGATACCTCAATCTGGTTGACAACGCCCTTGACAACTGCAATGTCTAGTATGTCAGGTCGGGATCCAGGTCGGCGGGGATAATGCGTCGGTAGTCCGGGTCCGTAGGCTCGTAGGTGGTGGTCGTGAAGGTACCTGCTAAGCGCCCTCCTGGATGGCGTAGTCAGTCGACTACCCCAGTCGGTGTGTTTGCAGTTCAGGTCACCTGCAAGAAGAATTTTCCTATGCGCTCTGAAAATAGCAGACAGTTCGGCGTCTAGAACTGGTTTGGTCGGCGGTTTGTAACCCGAAACCAGGAGGACACCTCCGAGAACTCCGGGGAGTTCGACGGCGGTGGCCTCGATATTTTGGCGAGGAGGCAAGACCACGCGGTGATGCGCAATGCAATACTTCACCGCTATGGCCGTTCCACCTCTCGCGTTCCGCCCAGGTCTATCGTCCCTGTAAAGTGCATAGTTGGGCAATCTCACATTGTCTTGGGCCCTAAGCCAGGTCTCAGAGAGGAGAAGCACGTCGGGCTTTTGACGGGCTAGGAACTCTCTAAGTTCCTCGAGTTTGGGTAGAAGGCTGTTGGCGTTCCACGCTATGATGGATAGGTCACGCTTGATGGAGGTAATTCTGTTAGCGTTTAGCATTACAGAAGACCTATAGCGGCTCCAGCTTCCGCGAGCTTTAGGAACTTTTCAGTCGGGGTCGCCGTGCGAAGACGCCCCCGGATGGATCGATATAATCGGGCCACTTCTTCGAGGTCGTATTCCTTGAGGACAGACTTTACCTCGGCTAGAGCTGAGGGTGATGTGGACGACGAAGCAGATGGAGCAGGGTCGCTGCGGGCGGAACAGCATAGCTGCGGGCTGAATTCACCCGAGATGAGTTCTTGGATGGGCGCTTGGTCCTTCCAGCTGCATGATTGGGCTCTACTGTGGACGGGCGAGCAACCCCAGCGCCGGGGCGCTGTGTTGGTTTAGTTTGTGGTTTCTGTGCAGGGGCAGCAGGAGCAGCGTTTTTCTGTTTCTTCTTCCTACTCTTGGGTTTGTAGCGAGCCGTGGGTGGGTGAGATTCAGACCTCTCCGGGACTGGCTCCACTACCTCCGGGGCAGGTTCCTCGTCCATAGGAACGGGCTGGTCTTGGGACGATGCTGTCGTAGCATGCTCTTCCCGAGCAGGTGGGGCCGATGCAAGTGGCTGAGCACGTGGGCGAGGTCGGGCGAGTTTGCGGTACAGATGAGCTTACCTTCTCCGGAAGACGGGGAAAGGTAGCACGATCCGGGACGACTGGAAGCTGATGGCGGGCAGGAGGGTTATTCCTGTCCGCGGCCTGCCTCAGGTGATGCTGGAAGACGCAGCATCCTCGGTAATTTGCCGATTAATACAAAAGCGGCTCCCCGCAGCCGGTAATTGACAAACCTTAGTCGGATGCGGTTTCCCGCACCTGACGCAGGCCTCTGCATTGTGGCAACTGTCCGAGCCGTGCCCGAATCGTTGGCAACGATGGCACTGCGGGACGTGGCCAGCTTCGCGGCTCCTTTCTACTTTAATTTTCAGTCCGCAAAGACTGGTCAGGCCCAGCAGTCTGTCTGCCTGTTCCCCCTTCAGGATGATCACCTGGAGGAGGGGTAATTTGCGCCTGGGTCCATATGATGTATACAACCTAATGCATTCTTTGATCTGATAACCGAGTTGGCGGAGCTCGTCCGCCACCTCGTCAGGGTCAGTTTCTTCGTCCAGGCCGCGAATTATCAGCCGGACGTGTGCCGCCTTCTCGTTGGTGAAGGTGTGAAACTGGAGGCCGTTAGCTTGGAGAAAGAGGTAGACGGCCCTGTATTCGTCGTCCGTCGCACAGCTAACTCGCAGACGGTCTCTCCCGCGAAGAGACATCTGTACGTCCGCCGAGAGACGAACTCCGAGCCAGAGGCGTCTGGAAAAGTCAACGACGTTCTTGACGCCGTTGACGAACAAGGGCGAAGGGCGGCTTCGACGGGAAGGAGCATCCAGAAGTTCCGGGTCGTCGTGGAGCGGAGTTTCCTCCGCTTTCCGCTTTTTCTTAGATGTTACTACAGTGAAAGAGGACCCACGTGTGGGCTGGGACGCAGTATAAGTCGGGGCAGGAGTACCCCCAGTGACAACGTTGGACTCGGCCGAGACCGATTGGTGGCCCTGAGAAGGACCACTGCACGATCCGACCGAGTCAGGGACAGGGTCGGGGCCTACTGAAGAAGCATTGGATTGGCCCTTAGCAGGACCAGTCCGCCGCCTGGCCGAAACGCGACGGTCGCCCATCGCGTTTTGGCAGAAATACTTGGGCCGAAGCCCTCCTACGGGAATTATTAACCCGCTCAGCGCCGGTATTGGAGGCCGCATCACGACTAGGCGAAGCGACCGATCGCTACCGGCAGGGACCAACCCTGCCAAGCTAAGCGGGCGATGCCACCAAAAACCGCGGGAAAACAGTAAATAGTCTTACCTCGAGTGATCCCTCGTAGTAATCCCAAATACAGGTCCAAAGGTCCGGAGCTTCGCGAAAGCCACAAACACCACACAGCATAAACACTGGTCCACTCCACTTGCCGCCTTTTGGCTTCGGGAGGCACATTGCACTAGGCACACACCAGCCGACACCAGACCGCGAACGGCTACTGCCGTCAAGAGACTCGTACACGCGCACACGAACACTACCGCGTACACAAGCCGAAGCAACCGATCCACCCGGACTAGTGCTGTCTGCTGCCACGCGGCCCTGACAAGGAACGTCCAAGGCGGTCGCACGACCCACTAATACGTGGCCGCAGCTAGCTTGGCTTCGCTCTTCAGCTGTTACTGGACCGGCACTGCAGGTGATCCCAGGGTTTCAACACCTTCAGTCGCTGTAGACTTTACTACCGGCGCAAGCTAGGGCAGGAGTTTCAACCGCCAGCAACGTTCTTCGTAAGAGAGTCCGCAATCCACGTCAATTTCAGCGTCAGAAGAGAGCTCCTCAGCCTCGATGTGAAGCAGTCCGCAGCAAGACGAAGAATGCGCCTCCGTGTCTCTGCCTTTGTCAACGTCTGGGTGGCAAGGAATGTTTTCTGTCTTTTTGACTTATTCCCATGACTACCCCAGAGAAGTAGACAACAAATAACTTCTGTTTTGACATCTGAAATAGTGGGAATACAGCGTTGCTAACGTACGTTATAATAACAGGCTGAGATTTAAAACAAAATTGCTTTACATGTGCTGAATATTGCAAGTGTTCATTTGATATTTTTTTTTCGCTCTGGGCTTTGCGGTTGTGCGTTGCAGTGACGAACCGCTCGGTATCTGAGTTCCGAGCTGCCTTCTGGAGCTCCTGCCTCGTGGCCCTGCCCAAGTAGGGCGTGTGCTCTATAGCAGACCTATTCTCGGCTGTTGTGCTAGCCTACACTAGCGCAGTATACACCGAGGGCGTTTCCACGAATCACCTGGACGTATACGGTACCTTCCCAGCCCAGTCACTAGAGGATTTCAGGGAACCTCGCCCCAAGTGCATACAATTTGTTGCGTGCAAGCCGCCTGAATGTGTCGTCTAAGGAGCGGACGCCAAGTCCTCTCCTTAGAAGGCGAGATGAAAAGCGCGGGGGACTTTGGCCGCTAGCCGAAGACCCCTGTCGAGGACGCTCTGCAACTTCTTTTTATGCATTGCGGCGAGGTAACCCCAGACCGGGCAGGCGTAGGTAATGACCGGCAGCAGATACGCGCCGACGATCATCCTACCCAATTTCCTGCTCATGGCTGAGCTGATCAGGAGTGGAAACAGTGCGCACAGGCGAGTGGATGCTCGCTTAAGAACTGTCTGTGCGTGGGTACGCCAGGTGAGCCGACGGTCAAGGTGTAAGCCGAGGTACTTGACCTCGTTGGACCAGCACAAGTACGTTCTGCCGATACGTAGCTGCCTAACGGGGTTCTTCCGTCGCTTAGAGAATTCGACGGCTACACTCTTGGTGGCGTTGAGTTGCACTCTCCAATTCTCAGTCCAGTCCACGAGCGTGTCGAGCTGGCGCTGCAGTCGTAGGACGGCCCTTTCCTCATGACGATCGGCCGTAAATACGGCCGTGTCGTCAGCGAAGAGGGCCATCTGGACTCCAGGCTGTCTCGGCACGTCGTTGACGTAGATCGAGAACAGAAGGGGGCCTAGAACATTACCTTGAGGGACGCCGGCTGTGATTCGTCTCTCGGAAGAGACTGAATCGCCAACTCTCACGCAGAAGGTCCTCTCCGTCAGAAAGCTAGCAGCCAGATGGAGGTAGCAGTCCGGGAGCTGGACTTCCCTAAGCTTGAATAACAGGCCATCATGCCATACGCTGTCGAAGGCTTTCTCGACATCTAAGAAACAGCCAACGGTCCGTTCTCTCCGACACCCGGCTTCCGTGATGCTTTCCACCAGTCTCATCAGTTGATGAGTGGTCGAATGCCCCACACGAAAGCCAAACTGTTCGGGGACCAGCACGTCAAAGTTGGTTAGATGTTCTCGTACACGACGCTGTACGAGGCGCTCAAAAACCTTGGACGTAGCGGAGAGTAGGCTGATAGGCCGGAGGTTTTCCGAGCGGGTGGTATCCTTTCCCTGCTTCGGGATCACGATAACCGTCGCCTTTCGCCATTTCTTGGGAAAGTAGGCCAGTCTAAGACACGCGTTGAACAAATCAGTCAAGAATTGAACTCCAGGCTCGGGAAGAAGTCGTAGAGCGGTGTTGATAACACCGTCCGGGCCTGGAGCCTTTCTCGGCTGAAGTTCAGCGAGCCGATCTGAGACCTCTTCCAAAGAGATGGGTTCGGGCTCCGCCGTGATCGGAAGAGACAGAAAGTCTTCCACAGCCATCTCGACTTGTTCGTCGAAGGCCCAGTCCATGGGCGGGTTGGGAGCGAACTGTCGCTCGAAACACAAGCCCAAGTACTCGGCCTTCTCCTCCGGGCGACCCAGTAGTCGACCGAACGGTTCAACAATGGCGGGGAGTGGAGGTCGGCGCCTCCGTCCCGTCAATGCGGTAGGTATTCTGTACGGGTGACTTTGCGGTTCCGCATCCCCCGTTCGGGCCACATCGAGTTCCCAACAGCTACGTCGGAACGCCTTCAGACTGCCACGCAGTCGTCCGGTGAGCCGATTGTATGCTGCCTTATCGGACGGATCACGGGTCCTCTGCCAACGTTTCCGGAAGTAATTCCTCTCGCGAGCAAGAAGAGAGACTTCCTCAGGGATGCGTTGGTAGTCAGGCGTGAAACCAGCTCGCGTACGTGAAGACACGCCTATAGCCGAGATGATTGCCTCTTCGATTCCCGCAACTGCTTCGTCTAGGAGGCGAACGGAATCGAGTGGGGTCGCTGGCGGCAATCTACGGCACAAGACCGGGCCGTAGCGATCCCAGTCGATGACCTTCTTCTTGTCAGAACGTGCATAGGCGTGCTGGGTAGCGACGTGGACTAAGATAGGGTTGTGGTCGGATGTCAGCTCCGTAAGTGAGAATACCTCGACCGGACAGACAACTCCTTGGGTCACCGCGATATCCAGAACATCGGGAGCCGCGTTAGGCCGTGACGGAAAGAACGTGGGTTGCGCTGGACCAAACACCATCGCCCGGCGCGATTCAACAAAACTGAGAAAGCGCCTCCCGTTCGGAGTAGTCAGGCGACTATTCCAAACGCGATGCTTGCAATTCAGATCGCCGGCCAAAATTACCCTTCGATGGGAATCGAAGATGACGTCCAGGTCGCCGACAAGGAGTTCAGCTTGTGGGGGCTTGTATGCTGAAACCACGAGGACGAATGTTGTTAGCATTCCAGGCTACGAGCGAGAGATCTCGTCTAAGGGCTCGGTTCATAGAAGACCTATAACTTCGCAGGCGTCCACCAAGAGCATAAATCTCTCAGTTGGTTCGGCAGTTTCCAGGCGGTCTCGGATGGACCTGAAGGTGGATGCGACTTTCTTGAGGTCGTAGCCAGACATAAAATTGTCGCGGACGAACTGTGCGTCATCGGAAATGACGGACTGGGTGGTGTGCCTGGAAACTGAGGCCGCGTAAAAGCGACCAGGTTTAACGGCAGATCGGGTCGTGGTGGAAGCCACAGGACCAGGGGCAGACGGTTTTGAATCAGCGGCAGGAAAAGTACGCTGTTGCGCTTCGTCGGACTTATACCGGGAAGCAGGACTTTTCTTGGGCTGTGGGCAGGCAGGAGCTTGGGGCCGAGCATCCGGTGTGGTTATCCCTTTGTTTTTGGGTTTTGTGATGCCTGCTCGCGGAAATCGCGGAGGTGGCAGTGGTGGCGAGGCTACCTCTGGTTCAGAGGCGGGAGTTGGAGGTTCCGCGGAGGTGGAGGGTTGTATCTCCGGCTCCATAACCGAGATGACGGCTACAGGGCTTGTCTCTGCTTCGGAAGGAGACGCGGTTCGTTTAGGTGCCTTTGCAGGGGCTGGAGGTGGAGCCGGAGAGGGCGCGCGCCGTGCCGGTTGTGCCTTCGGTTGCGGCCTATCCTGTGTTTTAGGCTGCCTCTGAAGTTGTGGTTGCATAGCAGGCTGCCTTGGCTTCGGGAGGGGGCCCTGCGGCTTTTGCTTCCGCAGGAGCTCCGCCTTGTAGACCGGGCAGTTAACGGTACTTGCTGCATGGCCTTGGCCACAATTAATGCAGCGGAACTTGGTCTTGTCTGCCACAGTGCAGGCCTGAGTTGAATGTCCCAGAGAACAACGTAGACAGGCCGGGGCATTGCGACAGACGTCGGTATGATGGCCGAATCTCTGGCACCGGTGGCACTGCGCGAGCTTGCCCTGGGGACGACTGGATTCCACCCTGACGCGGAAGCCAAACAGCCGCGTCAGTTGGAATATCTTGTCAGCTGCCTCGCCCTTCTCGAGCTGGAGACGGACGGGCGGGAGAGGTACTCGGGTTTCTGAGTGTGTGAACAGGCGGAAAATTGCCTGCACCGGGTACCCGAGGTCTCGGAGTTCCATGAGGATCTCCTGTGGAACGGTGTGCGCGTCAAGCCCTCGCAAAATTACAGACAAGGGCTTAACTCGCTTAGGAGAGAAGATGTGGTACAGAAGGCTGTGCGCCTGCAGGAAGACCTCGACCAAGCGATGGTCCTCGAGCTGGCGGACGACAATCTTGACCGTATCACCGCCAAGCAGCTTCAGGTCAAGCTTGTGGCCGACAGGCCATGAGCCGCGATCAGCCGTCTGTATAAGGCGGCGACATTGGACACCCCGTGGACGTACAGGGGCGGAGCGCGACCAACAGCGGCAGCAACCGGAGCTGCTGTCGAAGCAGTCGGAACCGCGGCCTGTTGGCGAAGGTCCGATGTCCATGGCCGAGGTACTAGAGGAAGCGGATCCGGTTGGATGGGTCCTGCCGGTTGGATTAGGCTTCTTAGCCGGACGATTACGTCGACCAACGGTCGCGAACTCGCCCGACTCGTCTGCCGGAAGAGGGGGAATCGGGTTAGGGAGAGGATCGTCCGTCTCCATCGCCCAAGGCGATTCAGGCGAGTCGCCCAGATGGGGCAAGGCAGAGCCGAGCGACTCGGCACTTGAGCCGTTGCCTGTAGAAGGCATGCTGGCCAGGTGCGGCTGCCGGGCAGAGGCTGCTAGGCAGTCACTGCCAGACGCCAGTGATCTCGGTTCCGGCCGAAGACGGGTTACCCGCGCGTCTTCTCTGCTCACGACGATGCGGGAGGAGCTGGGCTAACGACCAGCTTCGTTGAATACCAGTCCTTACCAAGACTGGTGTCCACTGGCCCCTTTACCCCGGCGATATCCTAGCTCGCTTACCACTGGTGGGGGCTTACAAGGATCGTCCGGGGCAGCGCTACCTAACAGTCGCGAGCAGGTTAGGGTTTAAGCACTGATGCGGCACTCACCAGGTGAGCCCAGAGCAATCCTCTTTTATTCTTCGCCAGCAGATGGTATCCGGCGAAGGTGGTCCGAAAAGGGTCTTCTGCCAGCTGCCACTTGTACCAGCTACTTAGTTCACCGGCAGCAGCTGGCTCCTTGGTCCTTTTTCCCACGTAGAGAAGCAATATTCCTCGTCCAAAGGCGAGGTGGGCGAAGGCAGCAAAGCCGTAGGTCGTCCAGCGAAGAGAGCTGAAGGGAGCAGTCCAAGAAGAGCAGTCCTGTTCAGTTCGAAGCTGGAGCAGAAGTGCCGTCTCTAGTGTCGTCTGTGTCATGTGTGCTGTGTTCATTTGATGACACGAACCGGCAAAATTTATCAGCTGCTAGACGAACGCGTCGTAAACGTTTAGCAATGATTGGCTAGTTCAAAGAACGCCAAATTTAATTCCTCCTACTACCCAGACATCACAAAGGAGGTTGATTGGAGACGAGACGAGACAGACACTTCTGCTCCAGCGTCGAACTGAACAGGACTGCTCTTTAGACTGCTCTCTTCAACTCTCTTCGCTGGACGAACTACGGCTTTGCTGCCTTCGCCCACCTCTCCGTTTGGTCGAGAAATATCTGCTTACTTCGTGGGAAAGAAGACCATGGAGCCAGCTGCTGCCGGTGAATTAAGTAGCCGGTACAAGTGGTAGCTGGCCGAAGTTGACCTTTTTAGGACCACCTGCGCCGGAAAACATCTTGGCCGGACAGGATAGAAGAGGACTGCTCTGGGCTCACCTGGTGAGTGCCGTATATCAGTGCATAAACCCTAACCTGCTCGCGACTGTTAGGTAGCGCTGCCCCGGACGATCCTTGCAAGCCCCCAACAGTGGTAAGCGAGCTAGGATATCGCCGGGGTAAAGGGGCCAGTGGACACCAGTCTTGGTAAGGACTGGTATTCAACGAAGCTGGTCGTTAGCCCAGCTCCTCCCGCATCGTCGTGAGCAGGGAAGACGCGCGGGTAACCCGGCTTCGGCCGGACCCGAGATCCCTGGCGTCTGGCAGTGACTGCCTAGCATTCTCTGCCCGGCAGCCGCATCTGACCAGCATGCCTTCTACAGGCAACGGCTCAAGTGCCGAGTCGCTCGGCTCTGCCTTGCCCCATCTGGGCGACTCGCCTGAATCGCCTCGAGCAATGGAGACGGACGATCCTCTCCCTAACCCGCTTCCACCTCTCCCGGCAGGCGATTCGGGCGAATTCGCGACCGTTGGTCGGCGTAATCGTCCGGCTAAGAAGCCTAAGAAGACCCATCCAACCGGATCCGCTTCCTCTAGCACCTCGGCCATGAACATCGGACCTTCTCAGGGTCAACAGGCCGCGGTTCCGACTGATTCGGTAGCAGCTCCGGCTGCTGCTGCTGTTGGTCGAGCGCCGCCCCTGTACGTCCACGGGGTGTCCAATGTCGCCGCCTTATACAGACGGCTGATCGCGGCCCACGGCCTGTCGGCCGACAAGCTTGACCTGAAGCTGCTTGGCGGTGATACGGTCAAGATTGTCGTCCGCCAGCTCGAGGACCATCGCTTGGTCGAGGCCTTTCTGCAGGCGCACAGCCTGCAATACCATACCTTCTCTCCCAAGCGAGTCAAGCCCTTGTCTGTAATTCTGCGAGGGCTTGACGCGCATACTGATCCACAGGAGATCCTCATGGAACTCCGAGACCTCGGGTACCCGGTGCAGGCAATTTTCCGCCTGTTCACCAACTCAGAAACCCGAGTACCTCTCCCGCTCGTCCGTCTCCAGCTCGAGAAGGGCGAGGCAGCTGACAAAATATTCCAACTGACGCGGCTGTTTGGCTTCCGCGTCAGGGTGGAATCCAGTCGTCCCCAGGGCAAGCTCGCGCAGTGCCACCGGTGCCAGAGGTTCAGCCATCATACCGACGTCTGTCGCAATGCCCCGGCCTGTTTACGTTGTTCTCTGGGACATTCAACTCAGGCCTGCACTGTGGCAGACAAGACCAAGTTCTGCTGCATTAATTGTGGCCAGGCCATGCAGCAAATAACGTTAACTGCCCGGTCTACAAGGCGGAGCTCCTGCGGAAGCAAAAGCCGCAGGGGCCCCTCCCGAAGCCAAGGCAGCCAGCTATGGAGCCCCAACCACAGAGGCAGCCTAAAACACAGGCTAGGCCGCAACCGAAGGCACAATCGGCACGGCGCGCGCCCTCTCCGGCTCCACCTCCAGCCCCTGCAAAGGCACCTAAACGAACCGCGTCTCCTTCCGAAGCAGAGACAAGCCCTGTAGCCGTCATCTCGGTTATGGAGCCGGAGAATCAACCCTCCACCTCCGCGGAACCTCCAACCCCCGCCCCTGAACCAGAGGTAGCCTCGCCACCCACTGCCACCTCCGCGATTTCCGCGAGCAGGCATCACAAAACCCAAAAACAAAGGGATAACCACACCGGATGCTCGCCCCCGAGCCCCTGCCTGCCCACAGCCCAAGAAAAGTCCTGCGTCCCGGTATAATAAGTCCGACGAAGCGCAACAGCGTACTTTTCCTGTCGCTAACTCGAAACCGTCTGCCCCTGGTCCTGTGGCTTCCACCACGACCCGATCTGCCGTAAAACCTGGTCGCTCTTACGCGGCCTCAGTTTCCAGACAAACCGCCCAGTCCGTCATATCCGATGACGCACAGTTCGTCCGCGACTTTCTGTCTGGCTACGACCTCAAGAAAGTCGCATCTACCTTCAGGTCCATCCGAGACCGCCTGGAAACTGCCTACCTAACTGAGAGATTCATGCTCTTGGTGGAAGCCTGCGAAGTCATAGGTCTTCTATGAACCGAGCCCTTAGACGAGATCTCTCGCTCATAGCCTGGAATGCTAACAACATCGGTTCCAAGGATTCCGACCTTCTAGAATTCCTGGCTCGGTTCAAACCCGACGTATTTCTCCTCTCTGAAACCCACCTGACCCCGGCGAACCGGTTTCGATTACCAAATTACGTGGTCTATCGTGATGACCGAGTTGGCCGACGAGGAGGCGGCACGGCGATCGCGGTGAGGACCTCCATAGGTCTTCATCGTGTCGCTTTGCCGCAGCTAACCAACCTAGAGACCACCGCCATTGAGGTCCACGGAGCTCTTGGCGGCGTCCTCGTGGTTTCAGCATACAAGCCCCCACAAGCTGAACTCCTTGTCGGCGACCTGGACGTCATCTTCGATTCCCATCGAAGGGTAATTTTGGCCGGCGATCTGAATTGCAAGCATCGCGTTTGGAACAGTCGCCTGACTACTACCGAACGGGAGGCGCTTTCTCAGTTTTGTTGAATCGCGCCGGGCGATGGTGTTTGGTCCAGCGCAACCCACGTTCTTTTCGTCACGGCCTAACGCGGCTCCCGATGTTCTGGATATCGCGGTGACCCAAGGAGTTGTCTGTCCGGTCGAGGTATTCTCACTTACGGAGCTGACATCCGACCACAACCCTATCTTGGTCCACGTCGCTACCCAGCACGCCTATGCACGTTCTGACAAGAAGAAGGTCATCGATTGGGATCGCTACGGCCCGGTCTTGTGCCGTAGATTGCCGCCAGCGCCCCCACTCGATTCCGTTCGCCTCCTAGACGAAGCAGTTGCGGGAATCGAAGAGGCAATCATCTCGGCTATAGGCGTGTCTTCACGTACGCGAGCTGGTTTCACGCCTGACTACCAACGCATCCCTGAGGAAGTCTCTCTTCTTGCTCGCGAGAGGAATTACTTCCGGAAACGTTGGCAGAGGACCCGTGATCCGTCCGATAAGGCAGCATACAATCGGCTCACCGGACGACTGCGTGGCAGTCTGAAGGGCGTTCCGACGTAGCTATTGGGAACTCGATGTGGCCCGAACGGGGGATGCGGACCCGCAAAGTCACCCGTACAGAATACCTACCGCATTGACGGACGGAGGCGCCGACCTACACTCCCCGCCATTGTTGGACCGTTCGGTCGACTCCTGGGTCGGCCGGAGGAGAAGACCGAGTACTTGGGCTTGTGTTTCGAGCGACAGTTCGCTCCCAACCCGCCCATGGACTGGGACTTCGACGAACAAGTCGAGATGTCTGTGGAAGACTTTCTGTCTCTTCCGATCACGGCGGAGCCCGAACCAATCTCTTTGGAAGAGGTCTCAGATTGGCTCGCTGAACTTCAGCCAAGAAAAGCTCCAGGCCCGGATGGTGTTACGAACACCGCTCTACGACTTCTTCCCGAGTCTGGAGTTCAATTCTTGACTGATTTGTTCAACGCGTGTCTTAGACTGGCCTACTTTCCCAAGAAATGGCGAAAGGCGACGGTTATCGTGATCCCGAAGCAGGGAAAGGATACCACCCGCTCGGAAAACCTCCGGCCTATCAGCCTACTCTCCGCTACGTCCAAGGTTTTTGAGCGCCTCGTACAGCGTCGTGTACGAGAACATCTAACCAACTTTGACGTTCTGGTTCCCTGAACAGTTCGGCTTTCGTGTGGGGCATTCGACCACTTATCAACTGATAAGACTGGTGGAAAGGATCACGGAAGCCGGATGTCAGAGAGAACGGACCGTTGGCTGTTTCTTAGATGTTGAAAGAGCCTTCGACAGCGTATGGCATGATGGCCTGTTATTCAAGCTTAGGGAAGTCCAGCTCCCGGACTGCTACTCCATCTGGTTGCTAGATTTCTGACGGAGAGGACATTCTGCGTGAGAGTTGGCGATTCAGTCTCTTCCGAGAGACGAATCACAGCCGGCGTCCCTCAAAGTAGTGGTTCTAGGCCCTCTTTTGTTCTCGATCTACGTCAACGACGTGCCGAGACAGCCTGGAGTCCAGATGGCCCTCTTCGCTGACGACACGGCCGTTTTTACGGCCGATCGTCATGAGGAAAGGGCCGTCCTACGACTGCAGCGCCAGCTCGACACGCTCGTGGACTGGACTGAGAATTGGAGAGTGCAACTCAACGCCACCAAGAGTGTAGCCGTCGAATTCTCTAAGCGACGGAAGAACCCCGTTAGGCAGCTACGTATCGGCAGAACGTACTTGCGCTGGTCCAACGAGGTCAAGTACCTCGGCTTACACCTTGACCGTCGGCTTACCTGGCGTACCCACCCACAGACAGTTCTTAAGCGAGCATCTACTCGCCTGTGCGCACTGTTTCCACTCCTGATCAGCTCAGCCATGACCAGGAAATTTGGCAGGATGATCGTCGGCGCGTATCCGCTGCCGATCATTACCTATGCCTGTCCGGTCTGGGGTTACCTCGCCGCAATGCATAAAAAGAAGTTGCAGAGCGTCCTCGACAGGGGGCTTCGGCTAGCGGCCAAAGTCCCCCGTCGCTTCTCATCTCGCCTTCTAAGGAGAGGACTTGGCGTCCGCTCCTTAGACGACACTTTCAGGTGGCTTGCATTTTATGCACGTGCGGCGAGTTTCCCAGACAATCTTCTAGTGACTGGGCTGGGAAGGTACCGTATACGTCCAGGTGATTCGTGGAAACGCCCTCGGTGTATACTGCGCTAGTGTAGGCTAGCACAACAGCGGAGAATCGGCCTGCTATAGAGCACACGCCCTACTTGGGCAGGGCCACGAGGCAGGAGCTCCAGAAGGCAGCTCGGAGACCGAGCGGTTCGTCTCTGCGACGCACAACCGCAAAGCCCAGAGCGAAAAAAAGGAGGTTAATTTAAACAGATTTTTAATTCCACCATTTTATCGTTCACTGTGCATTTTCATGTGCTTGTTGTTATTTTTACATTTGTACAGTCAGCATAGTGGTAACTGTTATTGTTCTATTTCTACAGTTTTGTGTTGATTGTTTTTAAATAGAGTAGTCTTTTTCTTTTTTTTTTTTTTTCGTATTGTTTAAATTAGCAGCCATCCTTACTATTTCTTTTATGAATTTGCTAACTGCTAAAATTTTTTATTGTTCGACTAAGCTTGTCAGTAATGACGAAAAGCTTAGTCGAACAATAAAAAATTTTAGCAGTTAGCAAATTCATAAAAGAAATAGAGTAGTCTTTTGTTACGTACCGGTATTTTTGTTTTTTCACAAATTTATTATCCGTATAATTTATTATTTTTATATTAATATAGGATCGTCACATTGGCTACAAATTTCTAAATTTTGTGAACATACTGAGAAAGTAGGTGATCTTAATTTAACTTTTAAGTGCTTGATGTGTGTGCCCAAGGTCAAATATATGAAACTTTGCTGATTGTAGTGTCTAATTTGAGGACACACATAAAGGTAAGCAGATTAACCTATAAATACAAAATTCAAAGTCTGAGGATTTATTTGTATTGAATACAAATCCACACTGTTACACTGATTGCCACCAAAGTTTGCACAGATAACCTTTAACATAAAGCAAAAAAAAAAAACACTGTTTAACTTGGAATTTGATATTCTGCCCCATTCGGACGATTTAGGCCCTTTTAATTATGCCCTTTTGTTGACGTGTATAAAGATGTCAACAACACCATGGAGACTAGAATTAATTACCATAGTAACAATGAAATAAACAAATGCTATTTAGCGGCATCGGAACTGTATCTTTATCCGTTCCTGCAGTACATTTTCAGTGTTTTTAATATGCAATTGTATCGATATATTACGATGTGAAAAACAGTAGTATGCTACTACTACTGCTACTACTACTACTACTACTACTACTACTACTACTACTAGTCTACTACTTTATTGTTTTTTATTGGAATTGTAGCCATCGATTTTTACTTATTTATTTATAGCCTGTATCGAATTTTGAAGAAAATCGATATTTTAACTGGCCTTGACACCGTTGACTCATTCAAAATCTGCATGGCATTCGTATCTTTCGTTGATTTTTTAAATCAACATTATCATACAGAGTATGTACGTTAACTACTCTAAGTTAGCAGACCTCACTGCGTAGTGCGTAGTTGTTGATTAATCTGAATGACACCGAGTCGTTGTCCGACTTTAATTAACTATCGCCATTAATTATTGTTTCTCAGTTCAGCAACTTTGCGTGAGCGTTTGTAAAAAAATCTTGGAAGTTCTGCTGCTCTGTTAGCTTTCTCTTTCTCTTTCTTTTCTAAGGAAGCCGTCAATTAAAATTTGCGGTCAATTAATTTTTTCAGTCGATGCAAGTCGATTGATTTGTCTATCAACAAATTCTTAATACATCGTTACTTTTAATTAACCAAAACTGAAGAGTCACGTTTTTCTTCCGAGACCACATCATTGTAAGTCGTACAAAAACAAAATATTCTTCACATTTTTCACGACCGGAATTTGATATCTACTCTCTTTTGCTTTATTTAGTAAGCGATCCGCTGTGGTCTAACCGTAGACAAATGGAATGTGGAAAAATAGAGTCTGCTCTACAGCGCTTACCAAATGTACAAAGCGATAAAGAGTACTGTATTAAGTAGATTTAGAGCTTAGGCGAGTTGGATTTTTCTGTTTGAAAGGTTACCCGAAGAGTCTTTTAATGTTTCTCGGTAACCCAGACTTAGCGGAGACGCTTAACTAATACGTCCCACTGGCATTCGCATCACAAATGCCTTTTGTCTCGCCTTACGGCATCTTTACATTCACAACGTTGTGGATTCTGAGTTCATCTCGTAGTACCCTTTCCTCAACCTTTCCAACAAAGTACATTTCAACTTTCCGTAATTAGTGTCAGAGATGGTGGTTTTGGAGAGAGGAGAGAGGAGAGAGAGAGAGAGAGAGAGAGAGAGAGAGAGAGAGAGACAGGGAGGGGAGAGAGACAGACAGAGACAGAGAGTGAGAGAGAGAGAGGGAGGGAGAGAGTGAGAGAGAGATGTGTGGGAGGGGGGAGCGAGGGAGGTAGACAGAAAGACAGACAGACAGAGACAGAGGGTGAGAGAGAGAAGAGGAGAAAGGTGTAAAGCTACAGTAGTCAAAACCATGGGATTTTTTTTAGAGGCGGCTACTGGTAACGTAGGCCTACTTGAAAATAATAAACGAGCACACTCAGATAGACAAAGTAACCTTTTTCAGTCCGCCTTGTGACTTCCTTTTAATACATAGATGACACGTTTCAAACCATATGCTTCAACATCAGATCATACAATATCACTCGTAGGTTGCCATCGGCTAACAATCCTTTGCACTGTATACGCGTCAGTACGTACGCACCTATTCACGTTTGGTTGACCACATTGAGTATAATCTTTATTACACAGCCAGTTTAATGGAAGATGATTAAAATGCCCGAAAGTGTTTAGTACAAACTATTCTACTTTTTATGTCTGCTATGTCTACACTAATTTTTACATTATAGCAGCCCTAGGCACTCATTCTGTACTTCACAGTTAAGACTCTGCTACTCATTCACACATTCGTTTGAAGATATGTGACTGCATAGTAATGTGTTTTGATGTTTAGTGTCTCTGCAATAAATTCAATCCTGGTTGTATTTGCCCAATGCACACACACCACACGAGACTTCGCTTCAGCTTCTTGAACAGGAAGGACATCCTCTCTGGACCAGCTCTTCACTGGACATTTACGGAAGCGATTCGCTGTTGTACAGCTGCTGCTCTGCTGCCTTTGCTTAAAGAGGACAGCAATACTACATCTGCTGCGGTGGAAACATCAGGCCCAAAGAAGATAGAAGACATCAACTCAGCTGGCTGGTGAATTGAGTAGCCAGCACAAGAACAGCTGAGTCGTCGGACCTCCTAAGGGCCACCAGCCAAGCCGACCCTTCTCAGGACTAACATCTCGCCTGTGAAGAGGAAGCATATAGCCTGCCAGAGCTCTAGTTGCGCAGCGCATCTTGCTCGCTGACGCTCAGGCTCTTAGGTAGCGCTGCCCCGGACGATCCTTGCGAGCCCCCACCAGTGGTAAGCGAGCTAGGATATCGCCGGGGTAAAGAGGCCGGTGGACACCTCTCTTGGTAAGGCGAGGTATCTCACGAAGCCGGTCATTAGCCCAGCTGTAGTAGACAGCCTGGGCGCTCCAGCTCCCCTACTTGACGTCCGGTTCGGGCCGGACCCTAGGTCCCTGGTTACCGCCGGAGGCAGCCTGGCTGCCTCTGGTCGGCGAACCTCCCTCTCGTTGACGGATATGCCCGGTACGGGCGAGTCAACGAGCGCGCATTCGCTCGCCACTGCCTTGCCCCACTCGAGCGACTCGGCGAGTTCTCCACACATGCCTGCTGCGGACCAAGTCGATCCTCGGACGGTCCCGCTGCCCGGTGACGAGACTGACGCTTTCGTGGCGGTTGGGCCACGGGGGCGCCCGGTTAAGAAACCGAGGCGGAACCGGTCCTCCTCTACCTCTTCCTCGGCGTCCGCCATGGAAGTTGTCCCCACCGATGGCGAATCCGGCACGGGGCCGACTGTGTCCGGCGTTGCCCAAGCATCGCCGGCCACTGGTCGCATCCCGCCCGTGTTCGTTCACGGCGTGAACAAAGTCACCGGTTTTTACCGGCGACTGATAGTGGCTCCCGGACTTTCCCCGGTTAACGTTGACTTGAAGCTCCTTGGGGGCTACACTGTCAAGATCGTTGTCCGAGGAATGGACGTGTACCGCAGTGTAATGGCGTTCGTGGAATCATCCCAATTCCAATTCCACACTTTCTCACCCAAGCACGTAAGGCCTCTGTCCTTCGTGCTCAGAGGCTTGGACGTGGACTCTCCTCTCGAGGAAATCCTCGATGAGCTGCGCGAGCTGGGCTATCCAGTCCGCTCGGTGCATCGACTGTTTGCTCCAGCCGGACCAAGGCGTCCAATTCCCCTGGTCCGTATCATGGCGGAGAATAGCGAGGCAGGCGCACTCTCTCTTACGCGGCTTTTTGGATTCCGCGTTAAGGTGGAAAAAAGCCGCGCTCCCAGGGCTCTGCCTCAGTGCTACAGGTGTCAACGCTTCGGGCATCACTCAGAGACTTGCTCAAACGCTCCTGCGTGCGTGAGGTGCTCCTTACCTCACGCTAGTAAACTTAGCGATGCACCTGCTTTCAAAAGGTGCAACAACTGTGGCAAAGTCACCCCGCCAACTACCGTGCATGTCCGGTGTTTCAGCGGGAGCTCGAGCGGCGAGCGGCAAGCGCCGAAAGGGCGCCTGGCATCACCGAGGCATCCGGTAGCTGGTTCTAGACCTGCAACCGAGCAGCCAGGCCCTTCGCCTCCTGTTACGGCTGCCGTGTCTTTCGCCACAGTTGCTAATAAGCAACAAAAACGTACCAAAGGCCCGAAGCAAATACCTGCAGTACAGGCAACCCCAACTCAGGCTCCTTCCCAGGCACCTGCCCCACCTTAGGCAAAAAAGCGCCGAAACCTCGCGGCATCTCAAAAAAGTGAGACAGACCAGCCTTTACCAAACATCTCGGTTGTGGAGCCTGAGACAAGTCAACCCTCCCCAACACCGGAGAATCCTGACCCTGCTTTAGAAGCAGCCTCGCCTGACCTCCCGCCCCCGCGGTTTCCTAATGCAGGCAATAAGAAGCGGCATCGTAAGCCCCGTGGCGCTCGCTCCCGGGGTCCTGCCAATCCAGCCGCACAGTCCAGACAGCCTGCGCATCGCGTTAAGACTTAGTCGCATCTGTCCCTCTTCCTAGCACCTCCGCTAGAGGCGCTACACCTGGCCGTAAAACACCCTTGGCTTCCACCAATCCACCGAGTGATAAGTCTTGGCGCTCTTATGCGCAAACAGTCTCCGGGCACTCTGCCTCAAAAACCAAACCTGACGACTACTGGTCGTCAAAGACTTCCTTGCGGAATTTGACCTCCGCAAAGTTGCCCAGACCTTCAGGTCCATCCGCTCCCGCTTGGAGACTGCTGACATAACCGAGAGGTTCATGCTCTTAGTGGAAGCCGCCACTTGTGTAGGACTTCTATGAGTCGGGTCCTCAAACGTGACCTCTCCATTCTTTCCTGGAACGCCAACGGGTTGGCTAACAAGATCCAGGAACTCAAAGAATTACTGGCCCGACTCAAACCCGATGTAGTACTTCTGAATGAGACCCACTTGACCCCTGCGAATCGGTTACGACTGGCCAACTATGTGTGCTATCGAAACGACAGACCGGGCACTGCTGGTGGCGGTACTGCCGTCGCGGTGAGGCTCAGTCTTGAGCATCACGGAGTCGTCTTGCCTGCAACGACTCACCTAGAAGTCACCGCTGTGGAGATGTTGAACACTCTAGGCGGTGTACTCTTGGTAGCGGCGTATAAACCGCCGCAAAAAGAGCTTCTTCACCCCGATCTTGCTGTCGCGTTCGATGCACACAGGCGGGTCATCATGGCTGGCGACCTGAATTGTAAACATCGCGATTGGAACGGTCGTCTGACTGCCCCAAACGGGAAACGTTTACGCAGTTTTGCTGATTCACGCAGGGTAACAGTGATTGGGCCCGCCCAACCTTCGCTCTACCCCTCACAACTCCGCGCGGCTCCCGATGTCTTGGACATAGCAGTGATCCAAAGAATTGACTGCCCGGTCCATGTGTCCACGCTAACAGAACTATCGTCCGATCATCTCCCCATCTTGTTACATGTCGCTACCCAGCACGTCGTACGCAGAGATGTCAGGAAGGTGGTAGAATGGGACCGCTATGGCCCAGCGTTAAGTCGCCGATTGCCAGAGGCGGGACCACTCGAAACCGTCCGCCAAGTCGACGTGGCAGTTGCCGCGTTTGACGAGGCTGTCGTATCTGCGATCCACGCGTCTTTCAGGATGAAGCCCGGCGTCACGCCTCACTGGCAGCGGATCCCAGAGGAGACGAGTGCTCTCGCTTGCGAGAGAAATCGCCTCCGGAGACGCTGGCAGTGGACCCGTGATCCGGCCGACAAGTCAGCGTACAACCGGGCGACCTGCATTTTACTTCGTGAAATGCAGGCATACCGGAGACGCTGTTGGGAACTCGCCGTGGCCCAAGCAGGGGACGGATCGGACGATTTTAGCCCTTACCGGATACCTTCGGCGTTGGTAGGGAAGAGGCCCCGACCTCGTATCCCAGCCATTGCTGGAACTTTCGGTCAAATCCTGGCTAGCCCGGAGGCGAAGGCCGAGTACTTGGGCGCGTGTTTCGAGTGACAGTTCGCTCCTAACCCGCCCATGGACTGGGACTTCGATGAAGAAGTCGACAACGAAGAGGAAGACTTTCTGTCTCTTCCGATTACTGCAGAGCCCGAACCCATTACTAGGGAAGAGGTCACAGATCGGCTCGATGAACTCGTACCGAGAAAAGCTCCTGGCCCGGACGGCGTCTCGAACGCCGCTCTAACTCGACTCCCGGAGCAAGGAGTACTTTTCTTGGTTGCGTTGTTCAACGGGTGTCTCAGACTGGCCTATTTTCTCCAGAAATGGCGTAAGGCGACGGTCATAGTGATCCCGAAGCAGGGAAAGGACGCTTCCCGTCCCGGTAACCTCCGGCCCATTAGTCTACTGTCAGCCACGTCAAAGGTCCTCGAACGTCTTGTACAACGGGGAGTCCTAGACCATCTAAGAAACTTCGATGTACTGGTCCCCGAACAGTTCGGTTTCCGTGTGGGGCATTCCACCACTCATCAGCTGATGAGACTGGTTGAATACATCACGGGCGCCAGCTGTCGGAAAGAGCAGACTGTCGCCTGTTTCCTAGATGTGGAGAAGGCCTTTGATAGTGTCTGGCACGACGGGCTCTTGTTCAAGCTCCGGGAAATCCAGCTCCCAGATTGCTACCTTCGCTTGATTGCTAGCTTTCTGACGGAGAGGACTTTCTGCGTGAGAATAGATGACCATGTCTCTTCCGAGAGACGCATTACAGCCGGGGTACCTCAAGGTAGCGTGCTAGGGCCTCTTCTGTTTTCCGTGTACGTCAACGACGCACCCAGAGAGCCTGGAGTCCAGATGGCCCTATTTGCCGACGACACGGCGGTCTATACCGCCGATCGGAACGCTGACAGGGCTATCCCACGACTCCAGCGCGCACTCGATGCGTATTCGACGTGGACGGAAAGCTGGGAAGTTGCCGTCAACGACACCAAGAGCTCCGCGGTGCTATTCTCAAAGCGCCGGAAAGAACCACGAAGCCGGGTGAGACTCGGTAGAACGTACTTGCCCTGGTCGAGAGAGGTTAAATACCTCGGTGTCCACCTTGATCGTCGGCTCACCTGGCGTGCCCACGCTGAGACGATGCGAAAGAGAGCGTCCGCTCGTCTCGCGCAACTGTTTCTGATACTCGTCAACAAGGCTATGACCCGCAAGCTGGGTAAGCGGATCGTCAACGCGTATCTGTTGCCGATCATTACCTACGCTATCCCCGTCTGGGGCTACCTCGCAACGGTTCATAAAAGAAATTTGCAAAGCGTTCTCGATAGGGGTCTTCAGCTAGCGGCCAAAGTCCCCTATCGGTTTTCTTCTCGACTTTTGAGAAGAGGACTCGGTGTCCGCTCCTTGGAAGACACCGCAAGGCGACTTGCACGTAAATTTTACGTCCGAGCTGCGAGGACCCAGACAAAACCTCTCATAGCTGGCCTTGGCGAGTACCGAACACGACCAGGTGATTCTTGGAAACGGCCTCGACAAATACTGTACTAGTCGACCTAGTACGAACATATCGTTGTAGCGGCCATTAAATAATTAAATAATATTCCGTCTGGACAGGATCACTAGGCAGGAGCCCCTACCGGAGGCTCGGTACTAGGAAACTATTGGGTCGTCTCACGACGCGCAACACAACAGCTCTGGTAGTAGTAGTAGTAGTAGTTACCCAATGTGAAAATACTCCGGTTGGAAAGTTTTACTACTCTGAGTGCCACGATCAAAACAACAAAGAATGTGTGTGCAACACGAGAACAAGATGCGCGCGCGCGTGCCAGAGTGATTTCTGCCGTCAATGCAAGCCGCGCGCGCTCGCACTGAACCACAAGACGCAGACTGCAACGCGGGACAAGTCGGCTAAAGCGGTGCGGTGTGAGTGTCTGTACGCGTGGGCGACACATGCTTGCGCCTACCAGAGTACGTGTTGGAATCACTGCAAGCCGCGCGCGCTCGCACTGAACCTCAAGAAGCAGACTGCAACGCGGGACAAGTCGGCTCAAGCGGTGCGGTGTGAGTCTCTGTACGCGTGGGCGACACATGTTTGCGCCTATCAGAGTACGTGTTGGAATCAATGCAAGCCGCGCTCGCTCGCACTGAACCACAAGAAGCAGACTGCAACGCGGGACAAGTCGGCTCAAGCGGTGCGGTGTGAGTCTGTACGCGTGGGCGACACATGCTTGCGCCTACCAGAGTACGTGTTGGAATCAATGCAAGCCGCGCGCGCTCGCACTGACCCGCCACACGCAGACTACAACGCAGCCCGTGTGTGTGAGTGTGATACCCATGCCTTAATCGTAGCAATCAAAACAGCAAAAAACCCGTATACCTCGAGCATTTCACAGTGGGTAAACATTCACGAGATTGATTTATTTGCAGAGACACCAACGGAATACGTCTGTAATCGTTGATAACTTGAATTAAAATAAATAAATTCATTAGTTTCGTTCAATTGCTTAGAAACAGACAATTTACTGTTAACAATTACAACAATTAAAAAATAGTACATTTTTGGAAGTATGTAAAAGTGAAATATCGGTATGAAATATACATGACTTCCATGTTCTAAGATTTATATTTAAAATCATATTCGAAATGAAATATTTCCATAGAAACTACGTCTTTCTACTTATTGCTTCAGCACTAACCACAGTACTGTGGTCACTAACGTATACCACCTCACGTTTTCGCACTCGATTTTCACTGATGATGGCAGTCGATGCCACTGCCGAAAAGTCTGGTTTTGCAGAAAACATTGGACTACGGCTAAACAGCCCGGGAAGCAATTTTAACAAAAAACTACTTCTTTGTGGCCGATAACGTAGTACACATATAACAAATTCTCCCCTCCACCTTCAACTATAATTTTTAATAATAGAAAATTACCCCCACCCCGCTCACCTAACCTCTTCATTTATAGATATTTGATCTACGTTTCTACAGTGGATTATTATGAGCTTTTTATCAGGATACTTTATTTATAAAAATTAAGTACTTTACTCTTGTTAAATCATAAAATGTTTCAGGTAAACTACCCCTTTCTCTTAACCGAGCTTCTCCAAAATCAATAGACCTTCAGTCCTCTACAATTCAGGGATGCATGCAAAAAATATTTGATTCTGTTTGAATGTGCGGCAGTTATCGTTCGTCATGGAAACATTTCTCTTGTTACAACATAAAATGTTGCAGGTAAACTACTCCTTTCCCTTAACCAATCTTCACCAAAATCAACAGACCTTGAGTTCTCTATAACTCAGGAAATTTTGCAAAAAATTATTTGATTCTCTTTGAATTTTCGGCAGTTATCGTTCGTCATAAAAAATTACCCTTTTTAAAACATAAAACGTTGCCGATAAACTACCCCTTTCCCTTAACCGATCTTCAACAAAATCAACAGACCTTGAGTTCCGTATAATTCAAAAAGGTATGCAGAAGAGTAGTTGATTCTGTTTTAATGTACGGCAGTTATCGTTCGTCATAAAAAAATTACCCTTGTTAAAACATAAAATGTTGCAGGTAAACTACCCCTTTCTCTTAACTGATCTTCACCAAAACTAGGTCTTGAGAACTCTACAATTCTGGGCTGTATGCAAAAGAGTAGTTGATTTTGTTTGAATTTGCGGCTGTTATCGTATGCCACAGAAAAAATTACCCTTGATAAAACATAAAACGTTGCAGGTAAACTACCCCTTTCCCTTAATCGATCTTCACCAAAAACAATAGGTCTTGAGTGCTCTACAAATCAGGGCGGTATGCAAAAAATTATTTGATTCTGTTTGAATTTGCGGCTGTTATCGTTACCAAAAAAAAATCCACACACACACACACACACACACACACACACACACACACACACACACACACACACACACACACACACACACACACACACACACACACACACACACACACACACACACACACACACACACACACACACACACACACACACACACACACACACACACACACACACACACACACACACACACACACACACACACACACACACACACACACACTTTTCGAAAAATGACTGTTTTTCATATTTTGAGTGTAGTACAATCAGAATCTGCAATAATCTCGAACACGATTTTTTTTGTCATCACCATACTTCCATTTCCTTATGGAACATGGTAGTAAAAATTCGTATTAAATACTTTCATTTTGAAGAAAACAAGAGGTACAATTAATTTTATCTAAAATTCATTAGATTTCAGAATTCACCTTAACTAAAAGAATTTAGATTCTAAAATTCTACTTTCTATTGGGTAATCTAAAATATTAGAACGTCTTTTGCCTGCACAACGTCAAATACGCCTCAGTTGTATCTCCAGCTCCCAATTATTTTTCACGTCACTTGTAGATTATAAAAGTAATCAATAGAGTAACCTAATTATTGTCTGTTCTATTAAGTCATTTAATATTACTTCGCCCTGCAGGCACACTACAGTATCAGTAGTCAGTACTGTGAACTGGAAAATGCAATAGACAAACAATATTTAATTACCTGCTGCAATTAAAAATAATGTGAATATAATTTAATAATTAAAATAAAATCACCTATGATTTTTAATTATTAAATTATTAATGATTGAGTGTTTTAGTGCTAAATATTTTTGTTATTTTTCTGCAACGGAAATATTAATTTTTGTTTAAAAAGCTTAATTTTTGGAATTATTTAACATGACTTTAATTATTTCAACAGCCAAAGCAGCTTGCTCAATAAAACAAAAAACAAAACATAAATTTTTAACTTTTACTTTTAATCAGTTAATTTGATTTTAACTTTAACTTAATCAGTTATTTTTTGTACACATTAACTTTAACTTTAACTCAGTTAATTTTTAGGGGGACTAACTTTAACTTTAATCGGTTAAAAATTCTAATTAACTTTCCCAAGTCTGGCTCCAACTTTAATGTTTGTCGCCGTACGTCGATAACGTAAAAAGAAATCAGAAAAAACTTTCGACCGTGTTTCAAACAGTTTTCGACGCATGATGAATGGGCGTCGTAAAAGAAAAATATTATTCTAATATCGAGAATTTAAAATAAATGTTATAAGTTACTAAACATTTCAAAGACACTTACATATCTCCTTTGATCATTATTACTGTAGAAACACATGGATTTTTCGATATCTTCTTGCAACTCCGCTATCTGAACAGAAAAACAAGGTCGTATAGGCAGAATCTTACACACAAATATGCGCTACATAAAACACGCATGTGTGTGTATCTGCGCGCACACACACACACACACATACAAAACCATTCATTACTTTTGAAACCTATGTGGTCAAAGATATAAGTCATAATTGATTAGTTGTGTATGCAACTAGTTGCGATTAGTTGTTCTTAATACTAGTAGAAATGTATATTATTATTCAAGGTACTTTCCCTTATAAAGTTAACTCATGTAAGATTGAATATTTTAAATTTCTCCTCAATTCCGCCGAAATTATTAGTTATATTGACCTTAAATTTTAAAACTTATCATCTTAATAAGATCTTTATGTAAATCAAAGTTTGTAAACGGTTGTAATAAGTTTATATGTCATGTCTTAAGTCAGATGTCACATGTCAAATATAATATTTTGTCTGTATTTGTTATATGTTACGCGTCATGTAGAAGATGAAATTCATGTGTTCCGTTACACAGAGAGATCGAAAAGTCACGCAAAGCTAATTTCAATATATTACAGGAATAGCAGTTCGAATATTTTCTAAAGCTTTTCCTGTGACAGTACCATTTATTACAAGAGCGCTACATCACCACACTAGTCAGGAGCCCACCATCTGCAATTCTGTTTGGCCCTTTCGCGCAGGATCGACGAGTCTGTAGTGTTGAGAGTTGCTTCTCCCAGTAATATACTAATTATCAAGAAGATACTTCACATGCTTTTAGATTTAGATACTTTAGATATCAGCGTGATAAACAAACGTGTTAAATTCCCTAAGGCTTTCACGGTCGGTGTCAGTTGTATTAGTAAAGTTTTCCGGGCTGTTTGGCCGTGGTCTGTGGTTTATTGACAAACCAAACGTTTCAACAGCACCGTTGGCTGCCATCATCAGTGGAATTAAAGTACTGTTTGAGTACCTGAAGGCATAGCGTGGTGCGAGCCAATCATAGAGCATCTTTATTGTGATTGGCTCATGGTGCAGTCTCTACCTGTGCACTGTTCTGATTGGCTCATGGTGTCATCTTTACCTGTAAGTGGTTGTTGCGTTGCGTTGCGTTAGGTAGTGGGGCGTCTTTGCACCCATGGCTATATTACAGCTTTCGGGACGTGCCCGATGGCTGTTAGAAGAAAACAGTGCTGGACTTTCACAAAGAAGGTTTCCTAATAATCGGGAGGGACACGCCAACCAGTTAACTCGCAAACAGAGTAGAGACTACCTGTAAAACATTTTCGATCTCCACAGAACTCTCCTTGACAATTTTCTAGTCTTTCTTACGATAGACTAGGGTCGCGACCACCTTTACAAAACGGGTTAATACTTTCGTTGGTCACCATGGTGGACGTTGTCGGTGTCTGCTATTTGCTGATTAACATTGAACATTTTTGTTGAATTACAAACAAATAAAATGCTTGATAATATAGCGATTGGAAGCTTGTGTGACTTTCCAACCGTCCGTTATTTTTTTAAAAACTACGTTAATTCGGTTTATTCGTCGTATTGATCGTCCCACCTCTGAATCAGCAGACTCGCAGATTTTTCCTAATACAGCGATGCCAGCTAACTCAATAACACCGACTATCAAGACATAATAAGCTGATATTTGTTGCGTACCGTCTAAGAATTTTACGCAGCTAGTGAACGCACACATAAGTATTAGGGATACTGTTATAGAACCGTAAAACAGAAGATAGATTCCGTAGTAATCGTTCACGCGTTTGCGCCGTTCCGTTGACTTTCTGAACACTTTGACAGCGTTGTCAAGTTTCTCTAGTTCTCTCAGTTTATATTCAACCAAAAGGGCTGTCGGTCAGTGATCCAGGACATAGTGAACAAACAATCTGCGTTAAGCTGGTTTTCATTAGTTTTACTGCTTGTGATATTTGTCTGTCCACGTGATTCAAACACAGCGAAAACTGTAGAGAGAGAGAAACCTGTAACAGTCGATGGATCAGTGTTACGTACTTTACAAGAGTCACGCCGTAATAAAAATGCATTACAGTTTGGCTACCTTAATAGTGTTGATAACAGCGAGCAACAACTCTTTATAACAGCTTTTGAAACTCTCTGTGCCGGTAATATGACTGACGTTGCTTTGAAGATACTCTTCGCGGAAAAAATCTTGAACAAAATCTTTAAACCTACTACAGAACAGGCTGTGTACACAAGCAACAACGCACAACTCGATTATTATCGTGACTAGTAAGCAGTAATTGACAACATTGGCCACAAACTTAAAACGCACTGCAATTAACAAAACAGTAAAATAAAGCCTTAACAGTATAATAACATGTGCAAAATACAAACAAAGTTGGCAACGCCCGCAGTACCCCCCTCACAGACCCAGCCGTCTAAGAAATGGCGCTCTAAGCGCAAGGCCAGACAGCCACTAGTGGGTAAACAGCTATACCCGGAGGCTAACAACGCGCCTCCGGCTGCCCAGCATCTACCCGGCCAGGAGCCTGCTTCTGTCGCCCAGTCCCCTGCGACTTCCTCGGAAGCCTCGCCAGCCCCCGAGCAGCCAGCTCCAACTGCCCAACCTCCCCTGGAGGCGGCATCTGCACCTTCCGCGGCCCCAGCGCCGGCTAGTCAGGCCCCTGCGGCCTGTGGTTCACCACTGGTCACTGAGGCTCAGCTGATGGCCTGGGTCAGCGGCATTGTCCCGCAAATTCTTGCTGCTCGGGATGTCCCGTCTATACTCATGGTGATCCTAACATCTCTGATCGCCCTGATTATCCCTACATCTAACCATGGTTAGACAGTTTCGGTTCGTCGCGTGGAATGCCGATGGTGTTCCGGCGCGTCGGGCCGAACTGGCAGCTCTCCGAAACTCATCTCGCTCCCAACCGTCGATTCTCCCTGCCAGCCTATGCTTGCTACAGGAAAGACAGGAATGGTCCCGATCGCCACCGCGCATCTGGCGGAGTGGCGATCTTAGTCCACAGGCGAAACTCTCATAGAGAACTCCCTGCCCCTACAACGACCCTCATCGAAGCATGTGCTGTGGCGCTGGATGTTGCCGGACTGGAGGTGCGCTTTGTTTCTGTGTACCACCCGCCCCGCCATCGAGAACCGCCGCACGAGGAGTGGGACGCCCTCCTAGACAGCGATCTCCCAACCATCGTAGCCGGAGACCTTAACGCCAAGCATCCCTCTTGGAACAGCAGAACGTCAAACCCCTACGGCAATTCTCTCCATAGGGCTGTCGAAGATGATCCCAGTGTCCTCATCATCGGCCCGTCCGAACCGACATACTTTTCCCGTGCGGGTCATCCGCCGGATGTCCTTGATATTGTAATATTCAAGGCCGTCCCCTTTCATCTACAAGTCAGCGCGGTGTCGGACCTCTCGTCCGATCACGGCCCCCTGCTTGTAACTGTCTTGCTGCCGTCGGTTTCACCCCGACTTCCCGATTGTCCTGTTAGGAGAGTCAATTGGCGATCCTATCACGATGATCTGTCTAGGCAGTTGCCATCTGTCCATCACTCTTGTGACGACGTGGATCTCCGGGTACATCAGCTCCAGGAACTCGTCCAGTCTGCAATGGACAAGCACACCTATACTGTTCCGGTGAGTAATAAACGCTCCGACCTTCCTGCGGAAGTTCTCCAGGCCATCCGATTACGGCGCCAGCTCCGCCGCAGATGGCAGCATACCCGTGACCCTGCCGCTAGTGCGCACTCGCTTCGTATAAATACTTATTTGGTTTCGATATTGTGATTTTAATGTTTTAAATTTTAACGACCTCTTTGAGTGATTATATTTTAATATATATTCCGATGACGATACATAGTATCGAAACGCGTAAATAATATCATTGCGTTTATACATGTGGTCACGAGACAGGAAAAGGTAAATATATTTATTTATTATTTGCTTCGATAAAGTCTGGCACGAAGGCCTGCTCTACAAACTGGCGCATTCGCCACTCCCGGCATCTATCGTCCACTTGCTCCGATCCTATCTGACGGATCGCACCTTTAGGATCAGCGTAGATGGGGCGTTCTCTCGGGTTCGCCCTGTCGCCGCCGGCGTCCCACAAGGATCTGTCCTCGGCCCCGTTCTGTAGACGAACGATCTGCCTGTTTATCCCGGGGTCACGTTATCTGTATTTGCCGACGACGCGATGTATCATTTTAGCTCGCTTTCGCCTTGGCGGACGAGCGTAATGTTACAACGCCAGTTGGCTATGCTTCCGGACTGGCTAAGCAAATGGCGAGTAGCGATCAATACGGAGAAATCCGAGGCGATCTGCTTTACTCATAAGTCCATTTCCCGATGCCGATCCCTCTCCTTAGAGGGGAGACCCATCAACTGGACAGCGACGGTGAAGTACTAGGCGTTCGGCTTGATCGGCACCTAAACTTCAACGCCCACGTGACCGCAACCCTCAACAAGGCTCGTGGCGTCAGAGCCAAACTATCACCTATGCTTTCGCGGAACAGCCGCTTGGCTGTCCGCACAAAACTTACATTATATCTACTGTTCCTCCGGACAGTACTCACTTATGCGGCGCCCGCTTGGTGGCCTCTCTCCTGTCGGCCACCAACAGGCATAGGCTGACGACATTCCAGAACTGGACCCTACGCTCCCTCACGGGGTCCCCGTGGTTTGTGTGAAATTCCGCCATTCACCGGGGTCTCCGTGTTCCCAACTTAGAGGCCTTCGTCTGGTCCTTGGCAACGAATTTGTTCGCCAAGGCCGGCGAGTCCCCTTATCCGCACCTCCAAAGGCTGAATAGCATGGAGAATACACCGCCCCCTCGCCGCGTCAGGCGCCCTAGGGCGCTGTTAGACGACCCTCCTTAAGTTCATCACATGAACCCCCCAGAAACGAACCCCCCAACCCTCTGGAGACTGAAATGGTCACCATCATTCACTACCTACGCCTGCCGAAACTGTAGTCAATCATGCTGCGGCAGATTGGAATGGATAGATTTATTGCCAGCATCGGCTTTGCCGACTCGGCAGGGCTGTGATCCGGGACACGGGCTCCCGCGAAGTTGTGCAAATGCCTTCCTTGCGAGAGCCGACTGCTCCAGTGACGAGTCCCTTCGACTCGACCGCCGCCTTCGGGCGGTCGAGCCTCTTGTCCTCACCAGCTCGCCTCTAAGTTTCCGTGGGCTATGCCCTCGGGGACCACGGAGCCGCGCCCAGGCGTGGCAATTGGCTGAAGCCATGACAACTGAGATCCCCGTCAGCACCTGCTTTGCTGATTCGGCAGGGTAATGGCCTGAGACACGGGCTCCCGCGAGGTTGTGCATGTGTCTTCCTTGCGGATGCTGGCTGTCTCGGAGTCATTCCTAACCGTTTCGGCCGACGTCCTAGGGCGCTCGAGCCTCTTATCCTCGCCAGTGTGTCACTAAGTTCCCAAAGGCTATGCTCGAGGTCGCGCCTCGGCAATGGTTTCGCGCCTCGGCGGGACAATTGGCTGAAGCAAAAGCTCAAGCTTGCCTCCGTGGTGGCCATGCAATTAATCATGGACCCGCGGACTGCACCATAACTCCCTTGTGCAGAGCAAACGACCGCGCTGACCTGTTGGCACCTGGCGTTCATCAGGCCTAGGCCTGGACAACGCAAACAAATTAGGGCGCAAGACGCCCGTGCATCATCCATCCATCCATCCAAACAAAGTTTACGAAAGGCGCTCGTTTTTGTATTATCAAGCCAAGGCGAAGGGAAACCTAGGAGACGGCAGAAATGACTATCAAAACATTTTAAAATTTGTATAAAATCCATCGGTTTGTAAACTGTTGGTTTGTTGGTTTTACAAAATTCTTTAGGACGACGGAAACAGACACACAGTGTTCTATGTTTTGTTCGTCAGGTTTTGAAGTATTCAGTCAATATTGTTTATAATTGTTTCCATGGCAACACTAAGAAAGCGGTATGTTATATACTTATCGTATCAGTAACCTCACAGTTCTTCCTACATATTGTTTACCTGATGCTTAAAACTGAAACACATTCGTGTGTGTGTGTGTGTGTGTGTGTGTGTGTGTGTGCGCGCTCGCTCGCGTGCGTGTGTCTCTAAACACCACATCGTTTCTCTCATTACACACAAAGTTATAATTATCCGTTCACATAGGAAGATAATTAAACTGGCGTTATTAGTGGTTTGAGAATACTAAAAATATGACATGTAAGACGGTACTTTAAAAATAACAAATACTATAGAATTCTGTTATGTGTTAAAACGATGTTATTGTGTGCTCTCAAATAGGCCTATTGAGATTAATTTTTTTATTGTTAAAATAAACAAGAGTACTATCATTTAGAAAAAAACGCTAATTGATACGCTTTTTAAAAATAAAGTGTTTAAAATTAATTAATTGTTTGTGTGCATAAACATAATAATTACTTAAATTTTAAACAATCTAGAACACACTTATTATTTTGAATTGGGTTTATACACTAGACACAAAAATACACCGTGTAAGACATAATATTACCATTACAAAATTACGAGGATACTAGTGTTAAAACTATTAAAATAAACACAGAATGTAGTATATCAAAAGATTTCGGTAGTTTTTAGGTATGATTTTGATTTTCTCATTTATACTTTTCAAACCTAAGCATGAAAGTGTGATTAGGTTTCAAACCGAAGTGTGATTAGGAAGCTGGGATCCTTTGAACACCAACAGGATGGGAGTCCGAGGCTCACCCGGCCTTTCCATCGTCCTCTAGAGCAGCAGTCTAGAGGTTTGACGCGCCCGCGAACCAATTTGTAATTTCATTATCTTTTGAATGAAGGAACGCATCCGCATTGTACCTGCTTCGAAGTACTGTATTATAAAGTAGTACAAGCCATTTACCGAACCGCGTTACATGTTCCCCCAATACGATTGTCGAGGTTGTCACCCAGAGTCTGTAAACACATTTCTCCCCAAAGGAGCAACTTGATTTTTCAAGTTTTACATTTCTGAGCACTTTATAAAATAAATAGTGTTACTGTGGTAAGTTCTCTAATTTATCGTTATTAAAATGTGTTTATTTTAACCATTTTTTCGTTTAAATTTTGTTAGTTTTAACGTGCGTGTGCATGATGACAAATTGTTGATGACCTACTCCTAATGTGAAATTTTTTTAAACAAATTTATATGAAAAATACTGCAAAGCTTTTTTTGATTCGGTGTACCATGTTTCTAAATATAAGCGCAAAGGTATTATAAAGCGACAGTTAATGTTTGTAACGTCTGGGTATTGAACTCCGCAGCTTTCTATTTTCCATTGATGAGGTTGGGAGGTGTGCGCCCATCGAAATGGTCCTCAGTTATATATACGCCCCCATAAATTCAAAAGTTGTCTATGACTGCTCTAGAGTGTTCGCCAAACACTGTTTGGCTGCTCACAGAAATGAAGACTGTGATCAAAGCTTTCAGCTTCTAGTTAGTATTGTTGGGGTATTATATAAATATTTTTATTGAATAATTTTTTAAATTGTTTAATTTCATAACAATAAACTTTCTATTCTTGACGTAGGTTATTTTTACTGTTGCGTTATATTTATATGGCGTTCAAATTCTGGCACAGATTTTTTTTTAATTTATTTATTTATAAGGTCGCTGGAACAGCAAAGGTCATTAGCGACCACAAAAATGATAAAAATGAATTTATACTGATTCTTAAACAGATGTATTAACATATAGTAAATATTTGTTTAAATACCAAATAATGCAAACAAATGAGATAGACACAAATATTTAACAAATGAAAATATTTGTTTTTAACTGATGCAAAATAAAATGAGAAATATTAACCCCCCACAACACAAACATTATAAATATACATCATGCAGATATATAACATAAATATAAATATAATAAATATAACACTAAGTAACAAAATATAACAACTATATAACAATAAGTCATAATAACATATCAATCCATTACCTTAATTACACAATTTTTAATGTTCTTATAAATTTATTAGTTCGTACCTATATTGCTGTTAACAACTGAATCTCCTTTAAGAGGAGACGTATATTGGCGGCTGCAGTCTTGTCATTTAAACTTTTTCGCACATCTGCAAGGATATTCCATTTGCTTCGTAGATGTTGAAGAGCAGGACACTCTGAAACGAGATGGAAAGCTGATAAAACCGTGCCACAGCGATTACATCTCGCAGGAGGCTCTCTTGTGAAGATGTGTACTTGTGAGTCAGTGGCGTGTGGCCGATGCGGAGTCTTGTTATGACCACTTGATTTCTCCTGGAGTCTGTAGCAAATGAGTGTTGCTCGTAAATATTTTTCCTCACTCGGAATAGCTTGGCGGGTGGTGACTTCAGCCATTCATCATTCCAGTGCTCCAGAAGTTTTAAATGCAGATATTTCTTAAGGTCACGAGACAGTTTGTGAGGTGATATTGCCTTGATGTAGCAGTTTTCGCAGCCCTATCAGCCATCTCGTTGCCCGTAATTCCGATGTGCGATGGTATCCAACTGAAAATAATTTCCTTGCACTGTCTAGTTGAGATATCAAGGGTTATGTTACTTATGTCTTGAATAATGGGTTCTTTGCTGTCCTCCTGCTGCAGACTATCTAAAACACTTTGATAATCTGACAAGATAATATACTTGGAGCCCATGGAATCTTTTATTATTTCCAGTGCTGAACGAATTGCATAAATATGCTTCGCAGAAAAAACCGAGCAGACCCCGTCCAACCTGAATAAGTATTCATGTCCAGACAAAATTACTGCATATCCATTGTTTTCGTCTGTGCGAGAACCATCTGTGAACAAATGAGTATACTCTGTGTATTTATCAAGTTTATCTGGCACAGATGTTAGAAAACGTTAACGTCAAAGAAACTTCCTACAAAAGGTTACCCCTGTTAATCTTGCTTGTCACACGCACGCGTGGATACAAATGGAAATATAAATTACGAGCTGGACCATTGCTAGTAACCTACGTGCCCAAAGCTTAAAAGATTTATAATTCACGTCAGTGCCAGATGACCTCCGTGATCTGAATTTAAATGTGTGTGTGTGTCTACTCCTACGCAGCTTTTAAAGCAATCATAGAACCGTTAACTTAATCGTTTTTAAATGATTGTAGACTTTTTCATTATCTGTTCGTTCTCTCTCTCTCTCTCTCTCTCTCTCTCTCTCTCTCTCTCTCTCTCTCTCTCTCTCTCTCTCTCTCTCTCTCTCTCTCTACCAAGTAAGAATAATATTTTATATTGATTATTATATAAGCTTGGCTACTGAGCGCTGACATATTGTCATGACGAAGCAAAAACGAGTTATTAAGACGTTTTTAGAATAAACTAGTAACACTGCAAACGATCTGATCAATAACAAGGCATAAATAATACACTTTCGGACGTCCGGCTATCGACAAAGTGAGTTTACTATCGAGTTGTCAAAACGATTGTTGTTTTGTATTAGTGTAGTAGCAGCACTACTAATGGAACTTTGCTAATAAGTTACATTTGTTAAACGACACAGGGAACTCTCATAAGTTATAATCATTAATCTTTTCCTGTTTTAATAATACTTGACACGTTAACAAAGATTCAGCCATTTCACGGCGTCCGACATATAATAAACGAGCTGGGGTAGTTTAGACGACAGTTTTACGAAACTATATGCCGTCTGCTTTAGATTTAACTGAGGTATCATTTTTTGTGACGTAAATAGGTTTTTGTTCGTGTAACTAGCATAGGACATCATTCCGGGGAAAAATAGGAGCTTTACAAGAAAAAAAATAAACACTTGTTTTGTTTGTAACGTTGTACACAGCAGGAGAACGACACCATTATCGATCTATCGCAGGAGGACGGAGATGGACGGAGGATATTTATTTGTTGTAATCGGTGACTCATTTAGCGCATGACCTTTACATGGCTCCGGGAGCACAATAGTCTAGACGACAAAAATAACTTATTTTCCAACCTACGATGCCATATCTCGTCAACATTAGAGACTATCACAGAATAGGTTTGTAATGTGTATGAGATAAAGGTTTGCCGGTATAGCTGCTCGAGATGTAACAGCCGGTATACGCCATCTTTGGAAATACATTTTTAGCGCATCTCGCTATTGTGGTTAGAAAAGTATCGCCATTTAATAATGGAAAATTTATTTGATTCTATAACGTACCGAAATCATTACGGTTGTAACATGACAGATATAAGCATAATATTGAATGGCAATTGATCATTAGAATAATGAAGTTATAATATTTAAATTTGGAAGAAAGCATTAAGTTTAATATAAATAGATTAATTCATATCAACTGTGGAAAGAAATCATTATTATAAAGAAAATACAAGTTCAAGTAAAAGGAGTTACTAGTGATGAGTCATCCAAGACCAGTCTCATAACCAAAGGTTTTCAAGGTATAACCCAGGAAGGTAAAAAAGTAAATAACAAAGCAGTACTGAATATGACCAAACCCACAACGAGGAAGAATAAATAGAAGAGAAACCCTAAAATAAGCCAAGATCAAACAATACAGGTGGCGTATTTCTGAAATAAAGAAGAAGATGGAGAAAATCCCAAGAAACCTGATGGCATCAAGAAGAAGATGGAGAAGATACCAGTCCCAGAAGGCAGGAGAAAAGAAGACTGATGAAAGAAGAAGAAGGCAGCATCCTGAAGAAGATGTCATGCTCTTATAAAAGACACCCAAATCCCTATATCCCCAAAATAAATATCTAAAAACAAAAGTATAACGAAATAAAAACCACATGTATATAAATTTAAGAGAGAAGTGTATAAAGTAAAAGTTGCCTGTGAACTAAGATGAAACAATAATATAGTACCCATGGAACAAATCTCCATTGAAAGACGCTAACCAATTTATTATGTTGATAAGACTATACGACCATTTAGCATTAACATAATATATAAGTGCAAAGTGAACCAGTGATAGTTTTGGGTATTATAAAAAATGAACCTTGTGTTTCATTCTTGGCAATCACAAACATTGGATGCAATGAAATATGCATTTTTCAATGACTTGAAATGTGTACTGTGACAATATGTTGTTCATAAGACATGAATCTGTTTAAAATAACATTTTGTTTTACATGAAAAAAGAAAAACAGATTTCATAATACTTTTTGAACAATTCATACTATTTATTTATTAATGACAGGGTACAATTCCCCAAAGACAATGTATAAAAGACGGTATAAAAACTGTAGAATCCTACGTATAATAATAGTTAGAAATAAGAATATAAATATAAGGTTTTTATGTATATAGTATAAGAATGTTTAAAAATGTTTTAGATATAAGGCCATTTGTTTGGGTCTGAAACAACTAACATCAGAACTATAAAAATAGTTACCACTTGTAAATAGTAGAGAGTAATTAAGATGTTAGTTAGTAAAAAACCTTTTTTGTAAACCATGTTTCCATGTTGGAAATGGGCATTTTGTTGCAAAATGTCTGACTTGAAGACAACAATTTATTTAAAAAAAAAATATTCTTTATTTTGTTTAACTATTATTTGTATTGTAACCAATACTAATTGTTTTCGTGTAATTTGAAAACATGTTTAATTTATAATACTATATGTAAAAGTCAGAGAGGGTATCACACATCATATATTGTTTGTAAAATATTTTGTAAGAAAAATTGTTAAAAAATCATAGGCCAAAAGAATGGAAACCAAACTTCATCAAAACAGAGAAATTGCTCATTTAAATGCAAATAAACAAAAGGGGTTTAGACAAAATAAACTTGAGATCAAGCCATATAATTGCACATACCATTTAGAAAGATTTTAATAAATTATATTCAGAATTATAAATAAAAATGAAAATGACTAAACTCAGAAATTTAGACATGGGAGTCATATATTCCAGAATAATGTTTCAGAATACAACTAATTCAATTAATTACCAGAAAATAAGGGAATATGAACCTTTTAATACAATATAGGATTATTAATATTAAATATAACTGATAAAATGGCTGAATTTATATAATGACAGGAAGTAAATTTTGATGTTTTGACTTTTCAGAGTATACCAAACTGAAAGTAAAATTACTATTTTTTGGACAGAAAACACTATAAAACGGCATTATTTAATCTGAAAATAAGCTGAATGAACTGAAAGATTAATTTAAATAACATCTAGTGAATAAAATTGATAAATAACCCAAGTTTAGGTATTTATATAGTGAAATATTAAAGTGTGCACAGGATATGAAAATATATTTGAACAATGTTAAGAATAATATTATATGGGCTAAGAGTTTAATTGAAACTGAAGGAAACAGTTAGTTGATTATTGGTATTCGAACGGTTAACATAAACGAGAGTTTTGTGACGATCTAACCTATCTTACAACGGTAAAGTTAAGTGGCGAACAGTACGTTACTGTGAAGTCGAGAGTGAATTATAAAATCCTTCCAGAACATATACATTGTGACAAAAACAATCAAGAAACACTAATTAACACTAAACAATACATTTCTACTCCGAAAAACACCACAAAACACCAGAAAACTGTATAACACATTAACCAAATTAGTGTCGGAATTGGGAAAAGTGTTTTGACTAATAATTACACGGATATACTAAATACAACCCAGAAACATTACACCAGTCACTACACAACATTTAACAAGAGATTTGCAGACACCAGAACAGGAATATTGCCAGAAAATACATTATTTGGAACGCAGCAGGAACGAGCAACATTTTGATCAACTTGATGGCCGCCATTTGCTTTTGACGATCCCAGTGCCTTCTCCTAGTTCAACCCAGCTGTTCGGTGAAAACAATTATTTTATTTTCAAATTATTATTCAATGTCTGTGTTTAGTAATAATTATTCATTTGATGTAACGTTATACTTTTAAATATTAGCCCGATTTCTCTGACTTTGATAATAACTGGCTGTTTAAAGAACCCTGTATAATTTTTATATAATATACTTTGTAATTTTTTCGATATCCTGAGAATCGATATTAATCGATAAGAGTCAATATTGCCATTAATTAATAAAACATTAATACTTTTCAATACTTAATAGTTCTGTATTTCTTCAATAATACTAATTACCAATAATATAATTCTAATTGATAATCTACAAGGACTTTACCACCTATAAGTGAAGATAACCTAAAAAATAAAAAGATAAACAAGTATCGATTGGTTTGAAGACAATCTTATGAGTGGTGGTAGTTTATTTAAAATATACAAAAACTTTAATAAAAATTTTCAGAAGAGCATTACACTTTTTAAAACTTCACAGCACTATATTAATTAATTGATTATAATTAATTAATTAATAAAATTAAAAAATTTTTTTTTAATTATTTTTTTTTATAAACATAATTTTTTTTAAATTTCCTTCAAAACAATAATTTTTGTTTTGAAACTTTCGGTGAAGCTGAACATATATATTTCTTCATCAACTTTACGCTACTCGACCGGTGTTGCTACCATTGGGACTCGACCAGCTGGGAAACTTAAGGAAGTGTTTCAGGCCAGTAAGACGTCGAGAGCCACACCAATTAAACATATTACATTATAATTTACTTATTTTATTACAAATTGGCTAGCCCAAAGAGTGGGGCTTGATTACATCGGAGTCTCATACTTCACAATCTCTTATCATCAAGAACAACACACACATCGATCATTTATAAATTATTACACGGTTTATGATGAACTAGTTGTTCTGGTTACCAAAGTAAGTTTCTCTGAGTTTGTCAACACTCATTTTGGGGTAAGTGGTTTCATTAACAAACAAAACTGTAGCATTTGGACAGTTACAGTGTACGTGATATTACAAGGACGTTATCTGCTTGTCTGGATTTTGTTCGGCGGGATCATCAGCCCTTATTTTTCAAAATGAGCAAGGGGCTCCACTTACTGGCAACGGCAATACTGCCCTCCAACGTCAAAAAGATGTATCTCAGGCATTCTGTTTACGGCTTTTTTCCTGTTTAAAAAAATTTTGGAATTAAGCTCTCTTATTTATAAACAAAACAGGAATGCTTATTAGCAAAGGAATTGGATTTTTCATAGTAATAAGAGAGATTGACCCCTCAAACATAACTAAAGAGAAAATATCCCAGAAACAAATTATTTAAGATCTGTCTTTTTGGTTTAAGAGGGCAGAATAGGTATAGATGATGATGCAGATTATTTTTGGCTTAGCTTGGTTGGTATAAACCTAACTGACAGGTGTGGTCAGCAAAATGGTGCTACATGTCATTCTTCAAGCAAAACATTAGACTTATCGACTGAAAAGTCCAAGGATTTGTTATTTCCTGAGGTGGTAACGTCATCTGTTCACGATCGTGTGACCTGACATCGTTAGACTATTTATTGTAGGACTACGTTAAATCTCGCCTCTATGTTAACAACCTGAGAATGACTGACGATTTAAATATTAACGCCACTTACGCCATTATTGAAGGTGAGCCCATTTATGCGCAAATGTCACGGAAAAATGGACCACCAGGACAGGACCGCTTAGCCGACATTATTTTTCCTACGCAGTGACATCGCATGTACTTTAACAGAAAATAAAAAAAAATTATTTGGATGTCGTAAACATAACTCGTTTTATTTACGCTTAAGTTTCGAGCTTCATTAATGTAAAATCCCGTATAAAAGTGTTTTGAATACACTACGTAAACTGTAACGTATATGTATATATATGTATATGTATTGTTGCAGAAAGTCACAGACGGTAAGTTACAATACATTTGATTGACAAAATACAACATAGAAAATAATGTAAAATTGATAGAAGAACTAGAAAATATTAGAATTAATGAAACTACAAAATTGATATCACTGGATTTTAAGGACATGTTCACCAATATTACAGTGAATAAAGTTATTAAGTTAATAAACGATAATAATATGGGAGAATACTGTATAAAAAACAATTGGTTTTAATCTGTTAAAAACCTTTAAATCTGTTAAAAAACTTCGTATAACATTTTAAAATGTCAAATACACGAATTAAATACATATAAAAGAATATTAAACCGTGTAATCAAAGAAAAACAGGAATAATTTGAAATAAAATAATTTGCTATCAACTGTAGCTTATAAATAATATGAAAGAGCCAATACTGTATAAACAAATCACAAACGATATGGTTTACAAATTGCGAAGCATACAATTTACTGAGAACCAGGACAAGTGCTGGACAGGACAAGAGAAATTGGAAAACTGCAAATGGGATTCGAATTGTGTTAATTTCTTCGCTCATCGTCAGATCGGAAATAACAACAACAGAATAAAATAAACTCTTCACATCCCCCACCCGCCCCACTGTCAATACATACACCCCCGCAAACAAGCTATAAGTCATAAGTATGTCCCTTCCCAACCTCCGAGCCCTGTCACCCACGTCTATACAGTTACATATTTTTCTAGCACATTCCGTGTGTATGTGTGTGTGTGTGTGTGTGTGTGTACAGAAGAAAAAGAAATGTTAGCAAAAGGTTTAAAATACGCGCCGTCACCAGAATTAAATTAAGAAAAAACCATTATTGAATGCGAAAGCGTATACAAAAACTAGAAAATGAAAATGATAAAAAACGAATAAGGTGGGAAGTAGGTAACGTAGTAGATAAATTATTTAAGAAAAATTTGTATGACTCAAAAAATGAACAAAAAGTCAGATCAACTGTAAATAACAAAACTAAAAAACAAAACCAAAACGAATGATATTATAGTTATGAAGGCAGACAAAGAAACACAATGGTGCCACTGAAAAAGGACGAATACATAAAGAAAACGGAAGCATTTATAAGTGAAAGACCATATGAATAAATAAAGTATGATTATACAAGTAAGTACCAGTCAAGGATAACACAAATAATGAAACGAATAACATTTATAGAAGAAAACAAGAAAAAATATTTAATGGAAAGTAATCCAACAGCACCAACTTTTAAAAGTCATGTTAAAATACATAAAGAAAGAAAAACAATTAGACCGATTGTTTCTTTTATTAATGCACCTATTTATAAATTATAAAAGGAAGTTGGCAGAATATTGAAAGAGAAATATGAATTGGGGACAAAATAAAATTTTTAAAAGGAATAAATCCGAAATTAGTACCAAGCCACGTGTTGTTCAATCAAATATATTGTAACTTACCGTCTGTGACTTTCTGCAACAATGTCTTCACTCTAAAGTTTACATGTTTCGGGACACTTGTCCCATCCTCAGAACTTAAAAGTGTGTTCGTATATCACCAAACGATGACATAGTTGTCGAATAATTAAAACATTAAAATCCACATTAAACAAAACCATAATACTTAAATGTACAAAGTCGAGCGCGACGGTTAAACGGTGTACACCGTACGGCGACTGACCGCGCACTGAATCAAGACTGACTCTTATCACGACAATAACGCAAAGCAGTGTCGTACAATATATTCGATTTAAAAAGCAGTTGATCATTTAGGACACGCGGCTTGGTATCAGCATTGTTATAAGCTCTGTAAAAACGATCAACTGCTTTTTAAATCGAATATATTTTACGACACTGCTTTGCGTTATTGTCGTGATAAGAGTCAGTCTTGATTCAGTGCGCGGTCAGTCGCCGTACGGTGTACACCGTTTAACCGTCGCGCTAGACTTTGTACATTTAAGAATTGTGGTTTTGTTTAATGTTGATTTTAATGTTTTAATTATTCGACAACTATATCATCGTTTGATGATATACGATCACACTTTTAAGTTCTGAGGATGGGACAAGTGTCCCGAAACATGTAAACTTTAGAGTGAAGACATTGTTGCAGAAAGTCACAGACGGTAAGTTACAATACATTTGATTGACAAAATACAACATAGAAAATAATGTAAAATTGATAGAAGAACTAGAAAATATTAGAATTAATGAAACTACAAAATTGATATCACTGGATTTTAAGGACATGTTCACCAATATTACAGTGAATAAAGTTATTAAGTTAATAAACGATAATAATATAGGAGAATACTGTATAAAAAACAATTGGTTAAAGTAGTTAAAGAATGTCTAAATCAAAACTATTTTAGGCTTAATAACAAGTTTTATATACAGAAAAAATGATTACCTATGGGACCTTTATTATCTCCTATTCTTGCAGAAATATACATGAATGATTTTGAAAAGCAATTTATAAATTTCACTAGGTACAAAGATAATATAAAATTATAGACTAGATACGTTGACGATGTATTAGTAATTTGGGAAGGAAGCATAGAAGAAATGCATGCGTTTTATAAATGAGGTAAATAATAAGGATAAAAACTTACAGTTTAAAGAAGAGATAGGAGGTAAGAAAATAAATTACTTAGACTTAAACATAGAAATTAAGAATAATGAAAAACTACAATTTGGGATATTTAGGAAAGAATCGTATTCTGATTTAATTATACCGAAAGAATCTTACCACCCTTATAGATATAAAATGGCGGCAATCAATTCATTTTGTTATACGGCTCAGAAGTGTTTAAACGAGACAGAAATAAAAGATATGGAGATAAAAAAGATAAAGGGAATTGTAAGGAATAATAACTATAACACTAACATAGTGGATAAAGTTATGAAAAGTATTAACATACGCAAAGCTAAAAAAGAACCAGAACAAAAGAATTATGCAGGGTCATTGACATACATAGGATCACATACCAGAAAAATTATAAAATGTTTTAATAAATACGGAGTAGAAATAGCAATTAAAAAATGTGAAACGGTATTTGATAAGATTAGGAATAAAAATATAGAAAAAATCCCAGTAATACAGAGAAGCGGAATTTATAAATTAAAATGTAAAGACTGCAACAAAGTGTACCTAGGTGAGACAGGACGGAAAATTCGTATGCAGGTTGTCTGACCACAAACATGGAGAAGATAATAGAACAACGAATTCGTTATATGAAAGACATTTCATAGAAGAGAACCATAAGTTTGTTAATCCTTTGGAAGACTATGAAATTTTAAAAGTAGTAAATAACACAGTTGAAAGAAAGCTTAGAGAGTAGTTAGAAATATTAAAAGAAAGAGATAAAGGGTTAGTCAATTTAATGAATACTAAAACTAAATTTGATAACGAAGAAATATTTTATAATATAATTAAGAAGTAAAAGGTAGAGGACGGATAGATAATATTAAGAATTAAATTGTATATATGGATGTTTTTGAAATAAGGGTGAGTGACCGCGCCCAAAAATATGAATGAGAAAGGCTTTACAACGTTAGGTTTTGAAAACAATGTACACACACACACACACACACACACACGACACATACACACGGAATGTGCTAGAAAAATATGTAACTGTACAGACGGGGGTGACAGGGCTTGGAGGTTGGGAAGGGACATTTGACTTATAGCTTGTTTGCGGGGGGTGTGTGTATGGACAGTGGGGCGGGTGGGGGATGTGAAGAGTTTATTTTATTCTGTTGTTGTTATTTCCGATCTGACGATGAGCGAGAAGCTTGAAAGCGATAATCGGAATAATTTTTCTATAGTGGTGTGCAACAGTGATAATTCTGTTTGTGATTATAACCACTAAGACAACTTTCTTAATTAAACTTCTGATAAGATGTGCAATCGACGACAGATAATGGGCGACAACAATGAGGTAATAAACGACAACAATAAGGTAAGTAAAGTCTTTAAATATCTCAAGTTAAAAGTTAAATTGAAGAGGGTCTTACCTAAAATATGGTTCAATAAACAATGTCTGGCTAATAATGTCATTCCGAAATACAGTGCAAGTTAAAATTAAAAATAAGAACGCGGTAGCTAAAAAATTACCTAATGTATATATTTGGTTAAAAAATATAAGCAAAATGTATTTTCCAAAATTTCCATTTTAAATTTATAATTTTATTATTTATCTCAATTCTAGTCAGCCTGTTTTAAACGGGGAAATTAATGTTGAACGAAATCAAAGTATTAAAGTAAATAAAAGGTAAATGTTATCGCCATAACGAATGTCTCTTGTCTGTGCCGAAACATCTGTATTGGACAAATTACTATTCACACAGACAGGTTGCTGCTATTTGCTCCAGTGAAGTAATTTATGACAAATTTGTTATTGTATACTGCAATCTAGACGCCTATATCCGCTGTAGTTTGGTAAATACTTGTTTACATGGTTTCAATATATAAGCTACATGTTGTCTCTGTTAATATTGTCATGTATGTATGTTATGTGTTTGATTCAAAATTGTAAAATGTGTTTGACTCAAGTAAAGTTTTTTAATGCGCTGTTCCATTTTGCATTTAATTTTATTTTCTTTCCTATTTGCTTCATAGTATTTTATTGTACGGTACTCAAATTATTGAGCGATTTGATTCATTATACTTCATGTAATAATGTATATTTTGACGTGTTCACCTTATATTATTGCTTTCGAAATATTCTCATATAACTTGCAGATTGTATCAAGATTACTATATGAATACCTGTAAACATTTGTGGACTAAAAGTTGATAAATATGTACAGTTAGTCATTAATAATAATTTCAATAGTTCATGATTTTTGTTAAAAGTATTTGTACTGAAGTACTTTAATATAACTAAATTTTGATTTAAGAAGATAAATGCGCCCAGTATTATTAAGCCCGCTGAGAATAACGTTTTGTGCAGACGATTACAGCTGGCAAGTCGGTTGGAAACAACTGTGTTCATTCCTAACACGCCTGTAATACAAAAACGCGGTGCTCACTGGTGGTTGTAATCTGGCATGTAATGCGTTTGATTTAAAAACAATTTCTCTCTAATTTCCGTTTCGCTTAATACTAAACGAAATTGCCTTCGATATATTTTTAAAATGTTTCAACTTAAACGAAGTTAAAATTTTGTAACAAGTTTAATATTTACAAGTTTTATAACGATTATAACCAAGCAGTACTAATGAAAATCTGAAATCTCGAAATGTGGAATCTGAGTTATTTTTATTAGCGTAAAAAGGACTTGTGTCATGAACCGAAAATCTTTGTTATTTTAAATTAGTCATTTTGAAAATTATCACGGGTACATTAATATTAATTTCTCTAAACTATGTGAAAAATAACGTAGTAGCAGTTTATTGTATTGAAAATTTATTGAGGATCGAACCAGGATATTATTATTATGAAGATACCGTAGATCGTGATCTAAAAACAGTGGCATACATTACTTTATGTCATAAATCGATACTCATAGATTTTGTTTACTCTGCTATAAAACAATTACTTTTATAATATAATAACAATGTTTATAATTATTCAGTTATGAATAATTATTGCCTTTTCTTTGAAACATCTAAGCGATGGGTGATTTCTTACGGGTAATTCCTCTGTCCGGACTGCTTCCATCGTAATTTATTTTTATCGCTAGACGTTTAGATCCCTGAAATCTGGGATCGCCCTCAGAAGCTAAACAACATAAAACAACTTATAATAAAACGGTATAAAAATATTAGCTATATATAGCCTACCTAACTACGCTTGAAAAAAACCTTTTCATAACATATAAGTTATATTACAAGCATTAGGCACAACAAATAAAAATTGAAATATAAGATTAAACTACAAAATAATGTAAAAATGTTTAGTAGTTAGGCGGGGTATAAGTAGCCTACGGAAGAAGACAGCTGTCCAACCTTTATTAAGTCTTTCAACCGCCACTCATAGATAAGAAATATTCATTTTATTTTACATTACTTTACAGTTTAATCTTACAGTCTAATTACAGACGCAGTGGCGTTTATATATCGTCGCAGAAGTCAACTGTTATTTAATAATATTTATAATTTTCTATATAGGTAACTCCAAGTTTCTTGCAGCAATTATATAATGTTGTGATGTTATTCAATTTGTTTCTTCTGCAAGCAGTGTATTTTTTGTATTTTCTTTTTAACACCTGACGCACGTTTCACTGAAAAATATCAGTATCATCGGAGGTTTGTAAATAAATTAATAACAATCGAAATAATTCTGTTAATATAAAAATTAACGGTAATCGAATTTGTATCGATTTTAATGTAAAATAACTAATAATCGATTTAGTTCGAAAGTTAACGATTGTACTTATGTTTATTTTCTTAAACAGCAGTTTTCTCGGTTATATTTGAAATATTTATTGTTTGTATTTTATTCAGTTTTATTTTTTAGTAAGTTTGTTCTACAATTAATAAATTATTGTTATTGTGTTTGTAAATATTAAGATTTTCCCAAATATTCATTTCTTGACCTTTTTGTATGTTTTTAATTAATTTTATATTTTCAATGTTTGGAAATTGGTAGTTATTATTTAGACAATGTGTGGCTAAATTAGATGTATAAATATTTGGTTTTAAATATGCATTGCGGTGTTGAAGGAATCTATCTAGTAGTGTTTTCTTTGTCTGGCTCACGTAAAATTTATTGCAATCTGGACATTCTATTTTATATATTCCATTTTTATTGTTAATATTGGATTTAGTTTTAGGTTTTACTTTATTAAAAATTATATTATCTGTATTATAAGATATTTTTCAATTAGTATCTTTAAATATTTTATTTAGTTTTTGAGTTATATTTCCGTAATAAGTGAAGATTGTGTATTTTGTGTTATTATTAATAGGCGATTTTTTAAATGTAGTGTTTTTGGGAATTTTATTAGTGATTTTATGTTTAATTTTATTTTCTAATTTATTAATAGTTTTTATTTTGTATCCATTTTTAAGTGCTATTTGTTGGATAATATTCGTTTATTTGTTTTTTTCTTTGTTATTTAATGGGATCCTAAGAATTCGGTAAATCATGGAATTAAATACTGCCATTTTATGTTGGGGAGGATGATTAGAAGTAGGTTATTTGGTATTACTAAGTCAGTTTGAGAAGGTTTCTTGTATATTGAGTATTCAAAATTTGTTTCATTTTTCTTTATTGTTAAGTCTAAATAATTTAATTTATTATTAGATTCTTCTTCTAACGTGAATTTTATTTTGGAATGTAAATTATTTATGGAGTTGAATATTTTATTTATGTTTATACCATTGTTTTGGGAAATGTACAGAGTATCATCAACTTATCTAAAGTAACATCCTAATGGGTCGTTTAATTTTATTATATTTATTATTTGTTCATCGATTTTTTGTAGGAAGATTTCTGATATGATAGCGGAGGTTGATGCTCCCATAGCAAGGCCATCTGTTTGATAGTACAGTTTGTTGTTGTATTGAAAAAATTTTGAATTAAAATTATTTTTAAAGTGTTAGTTAACTGTTTAATGTATGTGTACTTTCGTTATTTGTTATCAGTTTTTTTATTATAATATTTATAGTTTCTTCAATGGGAATGTTTGTATACATGTTTGATATGTCGAATGAATATAATTTTGTATTTCTGTTTACTTCTACGTTTTTTAGTTCTTCCGTGAGTTCGATACTATTTTTTATATTGTATTTTGCTGGAAGTTCAATTTTATGTTTTAAGATTTGTGTTAGTAATTTTGATATTTTATAATTTGGTGCGGTCCTAGTGTTTATTAAAGGTCTGATAGGTTTATTGATTTTGTGTAATTTTATTAAAGAATTTAAGCTTGGTGCACAAGGATTATCCATTTTATATTTAAAGAAGTCTTTAGGATTTATGATTTGGGTACTATTTTTTAGTATATTTGTTATTTGTGTTTGATATTTATTTGTGGGATCTTTATTTAATGTTATGTAATTATTATTAACTATAAAGTCTTCTGTTTTATCGTCTAAATCTTTCTGAGAAATTATTATTGTAGGTCTACTATTACTTTTATCAGCTTTGGTTAAAGTGAGGACATTAGTCATTAGTTTGTGTTTTATGTTATTAATGGTGTTATTTTGTTTATTTTTATTTTTAATATGAGGATTTTTGTTATTTATTTTTTTTTGATAAATTTTATTTTTTCCATTGAGGCTTCTGTTCTTATTTTATCTTGTTTTTCTTGTTCTATATTATTAATTGCGTTTTCAGTTTCGACTATGATATTTTCTATTACATGTTTGTTTACATTTTTAAGATTTGTTTTGTTTGATGTTTCTAGGGTAGCTATTTCGTTTTCAGTGAATTTAATATTAAATAAATATAGTGATTAAATATAAAAATAATTAAATTATTAATTTAACTAATTAAATTAGGTAAAACAAATAAATTTAACACAATCAATAAAAAACTTAAAAATCTAATAATAAATAGTAAACCTAAAGAAGATAAACAACATTTACACACATTAAATAATAACCACACTTTTTACCATAAATTCATAAATTTATACACAACCTTCAATTATTACGGAAATATAACTCAAAAACTAAATAAAATATTTAAAGATACTAATTGAAAAATATCTTATAATACAGATAATATAATTTTTAATAAAATAAAACCTAAAACTAAATCCAATATTCACAATAAAAATGGAATATATAAAATACAATGTCCTGATTGCAATAAATTTTGTTGACAAAGAAAAAACTACTAGATGGATTCCTTCAACACCGCAATGCATATTTTAAACAAAATATTTATGAATCTAATTTAGCCACACATTGTCTAAATAATAACTACCAATTTCCAAACATTGAAAATATAAAATTAATTAAAAACATACAAAAAGTTCAAGAAATGAATATTTAGGAAAATCTTAATATTTACAAACACAATAACAATAATTTATTAATTAAAGAACAAACTCAAATAAAAACAAAACGATCTATTTAAAATTATAAATTTACTAAAAAATAAAAATGAATAAAATACAAACAATAAATATTTCAAATATGACTGAGAAAACTGCTGCTGAAGAAAATAAAAATTAGAACAATCGTTAACTTCCGACCTAAATCGATTATCAGTTATTTTACATTAAAATCGACACAAATTCGATTATTCGTTAATTTTTGTATTAACAGAATTATTTCGATTGTTATTAATTTACTTACAAACCTCTGATGATACTGATATTTTTCAGTGAAACGTGCGTCAGGTGTTAAAAAGAAAATACGAAATTTACACTACTTGCAGAAGAAACAAATTGAATAACATCACAACATTAATAACATTTATATTAGTAATATTATTATCTAGATATTATCTTCCAGGCGTCATTAGGTTAATCGGATAACGTAATGATTCTTCAAACTCAGCAAATGGCTGTCGGCTAGGTGGCTCTAGTCGCCGAGACATCGTTTCCTGGCAAGAACCACGTAGCTTCCTCATGTATTTCTGAATGGTCCGTTATCGTTACAGTACATAAATTAATGAGAATAAGAAAGAAATAGGATAAACCGTGTTAAATAAAAACATTGTTAGTCTCATTTTTGTTACACGTATTCAGAAAATGTTTACATTTTCACTATGTTTTTAGTCATAATTTTGTGCAGTATTTCAAGACTTTGTGTAAAGCGCTCAGTTGCAATGTATCCACTCTGCCTCAGTTGTCCTACAGCTACAATTATGTACCCTTCATAACCCGTGACTGAGATAAGCTTAGCTTATTAAGAATATAAAACGCCATAACTTGACTTTTTTTGTGGAGACTGTTTTGCTACATTTGTTAACGTTTTGCCCGCGATGTTAGACATCTTCATTGTCTGTTATTATTGTTAAATTGTCTGAAAAACTATTGTATCTAAAGCAGTGTTGTTGGTTTTAAAATGGTTAAAAAGAATCTTAACATTTGCTAATGAAGTCGTCAGTACAAAGTTTAAATTCATCATAATCACCTTCACAACACGGTACTGCCTATTCCGCCTTCGAAAATCCTCCAGCCTCCTGGATCTATCCACACATCTGTGTCCTATAGGTTTGTATGTCCAGACTTGTTTGGCCAGTCTGGAATCTGACATTCTTTCTAAGTGCTCTTATCTTTGTAATCTTTTAATTTTTCATTCAAGTTAAAACTTGTAACTCTTTCCTTATTACATCACTTCTTATACGGTGAAGTTTAGAACACCTTTTAACTCCTCTTGAGAAAACCATTTTTGAGCCTGTATTTTACTGTTTGTTTGTTGGTTGTTGTCCATAATTCACACCCATAGGACAGTACAGGGACTGCTATAACTTTTGAAAACTTTAATTTTGAATCTCGACGTACCTTGTTTCTAAAAATACGATTGATTGTTCCACAGTCGTCTGAAACTTAACATCAATATCATAATTCGTATCATAGCCAATACCATTTCCAAAATAATTAAAATAGCTCCTCTGTTCTAGAATTTGATTATTAATTATTTTAATATTCATGTTTAATATGGTAACCAAATCACTTGTACGAATTAATAAATTATTTACCTTAAATTATCCGCCGTGTGATTTCTTGTGCTTCGTCTATGACGCGTTTCAGAGCTTATGCTCCATCATCAGATATTAAAAAGTTAAAACTATCACTCACGGCGGATAATTTAAGGTAAATAATTTATTAATATTAATTATTATTTTTTGTCCATATTGGTTCCTTGCCTCACTATGCAAATTACCTTTGTTTTTATAGTGGAGATTTTTATATTGTATTGTTTGCAAATCTGATGAAGCTTAAAAACAGATTTTTGCAAAGCAGATTCTGTATTTTGAAGTACAAGCAAGTCGTCAGCAAACAACAGCACATCCAGATATCTGTATCGTAATAACTTAATACCAGGGTTCACTGGATGTTTCCATTTAAGTTTTAATTATATTCATAATTACTTTTCTTCAGTTAAGTGTGCTTATATTTTCTAAGCAGAACATTTTAAAATGCAACTCTACAATAAATAAGAAAAATTTAAACGAAATATTTATAATATACTTTATTATTCGTAGATAAAAATGATTAATTATAAGAGATATGTGACGTTCATTATTTCTTCCTAAACAGTCCATTGAAGAGTCCTTGTTCAATTTTATTAAAGTCTGACCGATTCTACGGGCGTTTTTAAACAGATTCCTTTCTATATCTAAATTCCCAAGTTTATGACTCATTGCTAATGTATATAAAATCTACTGCTGAAAACTGTTGATTAGATGTTGAGGTATCTAAGATAACAACATAGAATGAAAGATACAAGTTGTTGTCATACCACTAATTTATAATTATTAATAGACTAGCTATTACCAGCGGCTTCGGACGGGAATATCTGACTTTTAATAAGTATTTTAATATAATTTTCATTGTCTATGTCTATATAGCGTTCTGTCAGCTCGTATAACAATTTTGTACTCATTAGTCAAATTCTCTCCAAAGTGTTTTCAACACTTGTACTATTTTAATTTGTACTAAATTATTATGTTAGTGTAACAGCCTTTGGAGATTTAAAAGTACCCGTTTATAAAGCCTTTGGAGATATTTATAAAGTATCTGTCAAATAAAAAACGCTAAATTCTTTATTTTAAGTGTTACTATGTTAGAAGCATTGTATAACACATTAAACGTTATGTTTTCCTCAACTATGGCTTTTATTTATTTCAGCAGTAAACTAAAAACCAAAAACCGATGTCAACTAACCTCACAAATGAAAACAACACGTTTTTTCGCTTTGCATTAAGTAATAGGACAATTTACAATTAGTAGGCCTACACTTCTTCTTTTCCACATCGTAATACAGTATATCGATACAATCGCATATTATGTGTACTGCAGGAATGGATAAATATACAGTTCCGATGCCGCTAAATAGGTTTTGTTTATTTACTTGTTACTATGGTAATTAATTCTGGTTTCCAAGGTGTTGTTGACATCTTTAGTAGTAGTATTTAATATATTTCACTACTTATTAATTGCATCATCAAAAATACGTATAAACATAAATTTTATAATCGTTTAAGACAATTACAAAATTTATAGACGTATCTGCATACAAAATTACAAAACATATCGATACAATCGCATAGTAAAAACATTAAAAACTGCAGGAACGGACAAAGGTACAGTTCCGATGCCGCTAAATATCAGTTATTTATTTACTTGTTACTATGGTAAGTGGTAATTAATTCTGGTTTCCGTGGTGTTGATGACATCTTTATACGCATCTATCAAAAAGGCATAACTAAAAGAGCTTAAATCGTGCGAACGGGGTAAAATTTCAAATTCCAAGTTAGACAGTAGTTTTCGCCTTGTGTCAAAGGTTACCTGTGCACAATTTGGTGGCAGTCGGTGTAACGGTGTGGATTTGTATTCAGTACCATATACCCGTATACCCATATACCATATACCCATATACCATATACCCATAAATCCTCAGACTTTGAGTTTTTTATATATTGTTACGTAATGCAGAAAAAGTGTTATGTCATTACGGAACGTTCTGGTACATTGCAGAACGATCCCGCAGCTGTAATGCATACGTGACAATTGACATGTGAGGCACTATTACGTAATGCGGCACGTCTCGTGCGTTCTGGAACCATCTCAGTTAGCCCAGCGGTGCGTGTTTCTGCGAAGGTCGCGCTGAGGTGTCCTCTAGAATTTTCGATGGCTTGTTAAGCACGCATGCTATGGAACACTGTAACCTATAAATAGCCCATACCTGCTGCTTAATTTTCAGTTTATTGTCGGGCGATTACAAGTGATTATCGGGCGATATTACTCTGTTCGTCAAGTGGTTAATAGTGAAGTGTTGTGATTTATAATCGGGCGGTATATTGTAACACAATTGTGTTTTTATATGAGTTGACATGTTATTGCGTGTGAACAATTGTTATTTGATTTGTTGTAAGAGACGGAGTTGTTAATTACGAACTGTTTAATTGTGAAAATTAAAGCTGGTGATTAGTGACTTAATTGATGCCTTGTATTTTGTTTTCCACTGTACCTACGACGATCAAGTAGACCGTCGTAACAGTAGTGTCAGAACTGGGATAGAACGGTTAATAGTGGAAACACTGAACACTTTGTACAAGACGAGTGTAATTCGTAATTAATCGGTAAACAATGGATGCCAGTCAGATGATGGAAAATTTACAGGCGCTGCTGCGGCAGACACAGGAACAGCAAAAATTAGAACGACAAAAGAGGCAGAAGAAGCAGAGAAAAGACGCCGACAGGATGAGAAACGCAGGCAGGAAAGGGAAGAAACAGAGGAACGACGTAAGCAGGAAGCAGAGGAACGTAAACGTGAAGAAGGTGACATCAAAGCGTTAATTCATGAGCAAAAGCAAATGCAAGAACATACTACCACAGAATTGGGTCTCCTACGTGGTAACGTAGGTGAATTACGAGGTGAGCTTAATAATCAGATTACCAGAATATCTGACGTAGAAGAATCCATGTCAAATAAATTAGCTGAAATAGAAAAATCCGTCTTGACTGTGGAAGAAGCTATGTCAGCAAAAATATCTGCAGTAGAAAACTCAATGGCAAACATAAGAGTACAAATTAAAAGTGAAATTGAGCACTTCATGAAGATACAACCAAAACAAATTTCTGAACAGACTGTACCAATGATAAAGACAGAAAAAGACACAGAAAATAAGTCAATAGAGAAAGTAACATTGCCAGCGGTAGGGACAGTTCATGTCAAAGCTCCAACCTTTGACGGAAGCAGTCACTGGGCAACGTACCTCCGCCAATTTGAAGTTGCTGCATGCGCAAATAATTTGACAGAGAAAGACAAGGCAGTTTCACTCGTTCTTTCATTAAAAGAACCTGCGGCAGAATTACTACAGAAAGTGCCACCTGACAGCCAGAACATCTGTGCTGAATTGATAAAAGCTCTAGAATTACGGTATGGTGATAAACATTTGCGAGATGTGTACTGCACCCAGTTGAGAGCAAGGCGACAGCATTCCGGGGAGAGCCTTCAAAAGTTTGAAGCAAGCACTGACAGACTAATTCGATTGGGCTATCCTGAAGCGCCAGAAGATTTCCGAACGAGTTTTGCGATGCAGACATTTACTGTCGGTGTCCGAGATAACGAACTACAGCAAGTGTTACGAATGGCAAGACACCAGAACAGTGCGGACGCCCTGGTACATGCTTTGCAATTTGAGGCCGCCAAATCAGCGTCTGGTTGGACAAGTCATAAAGTTCGCGCGCTAAAAGATCGCGACGGCACAGACGATGAGGAAGAAGAACAAGGAACAGACACTCGACGGTCGGCGCCACAGTATAAAATAAGAAAGGATGGAAGACAGAAGTGTTACAGATGTGGAAAACCTGGACATCTACAACGAGATTGTCGGGTTAGAATTCAGCAGCAGGGAAACGAACAGTAGTCGGTACAACGGGGCGTGTGCTGACTAACTGGAGGAACGAAGCCCCTAGACAATACGCAATTCCTACACTTCAGAAAAACAGCGCGGGCTTGATGGTTACCGGATTTGTTCAAGAAGGGGCAACGTCGTTTACAGTTGACACAGGTGCAACAGTTTCTATAGTGCGGCCCGACGTGGTGAAAGATCTCAAGCCAATCTGGTGCTCTTGCAGCTTGCGAACAGCTACTGGACGCCCTGTAAAAGTGTATGGAAAAGTGGAGTTACACCTACGCCACGGTCGACTTGAGTTTAATCATCAAGTACTTGTTGCAACATTATGGATGAAGCAATTCTTGGTATGGACGTTACGAACACATACGGATTCATAGTCGACTTCAAAAACAATGTGTTGAGAATCGGAGACGAAGAGGTAATGCTATCAACAATGACGACAGCAGAAAAATCGATGTACGTCATAAACCAAGTGGCCGTAAATGTTCCGCCAAACTCCGAAAAGATCATCATGGTTAGAACCGAGGTAGATACTAGGGGCAACCAGTGCTCTATATTCTAACCCCAGGTAGTCAGCACACGGGGCATACTAATTGCCAGAAGTTTAGTACAACCTGACGAAACCGGAAATGTACCTATTAGAGTGGCGAATATTTTGGATCAAGCTATCACTTTACAAAGCAATACGCTCCTAGGCAAATTGACTCCTGTGGCCTGGGTAGCCGGAATAACGCAACGAAGATCCAGTCCTTCGGATAATTCCAAATTACCAGAGGAACTGCAAGAATTATTGAACAGATCTTCTAACGACCTCTCAAGTGGTGAGGTAAAAGAACTCAGACAGTTTTTACACGAATTCAAAGATTGTTTGCAGTTCGGGACAGTCACTGGGAAGAACCTCTCTTGTACAACATCGCATCAATACCGGGGACACAACACCCATACGCCAACCTCATCGAAGGCCTCCATTATCTAAACAAGAGGAAATATCTCGGTTAGTACAGGACATGTTGACAGAGGGAGTAATCGAACCTTCGTCAAGTGTTTGGTCTTCTCCTGTAGTGCTGGTAGCGAAGAAGGATGGTGGATTGCGTTTCTGTGTAGACTACCGGAGGTTAAATGACGTTACAAAGAAAGACTGCTATCCATTACCTCGCGTTGACGATACACTCGACACGTTGTCCGGAGCACAGTGGTTTTCCTGAAGAGCGGATATTAGCAAGTGGGTCTTCATCAAGAAGACACGGAAAAGAGCGCTTTTCGACCCCAAGTGGCTTATTCCAATGTAACGTCATGCCATTTGGACTCTGTAATGCACCGGCAACATTTGAAAGATTGATCGACCTGGTACCCCGAGGCCTGACATAGAAAACTTGCCTTGTTTATTTAGACGATGTCATAGTCATCGTGAAGACTTTCAAAGGCCATTTGGAAAACCTTAAGTAGGTTCTAACTAGAATTCACGGTGCCCAGCTGAAGCTGAGCACGAAGAAGTGTTCTCTATTCCAGAAGGAAGTACAGTACCTGGGACATCTGGTTTCGGCAGCATGGATCCTAATAAAGTAGAAACCGTAAGAGACTGGCCAGTTCCGAAAAGTAAACACGAAGTTCGAAGTTTCCTGGGGTTTTGCTGATATTACAGACGTTTTGTGAAGGGCTTCGCTACTATTGCTAAACCAATACATGAGGTAACGGAAAATAAACGAAACTTCCAGTGGTCGAGAGAGTGTGATCAAGCATTTAGGACTTTGAAAATTGCATTATGTTCGCAGCCAATTTTCGCTTTCCCATCTTCCGAAGGGAAGTACATTGTGGACACAGACGCAAGCAATACTGGTCTAGGAGCAGTTTTGTCTCAAGTGCAAAACGGTGGAGAACGAGTAATAGCGTATTACTGCAAGACACTTTCTAAACCGGAGGGAAATTATTGCGTTACAAGGGGAGAGTTGCTGGCAATCGTCCGAGCGTTGGAGCACTTCCATAAATACCTCTATGGAAGAGAGTTTTCATTACGTACCGACCATGCCGCGCTTGCATGGCTGTTGAGATTTAAAAATGCGGAAGGACAGTTGGCAAGGTTGCTTGAACGTCTGCAAGAGTACAACTTCAAGGTACAACATCGACGGGGGTGCCTGCTTGGTAATGCAGATGGCTTATCACGAAGACCGTGCCCGGAAGACTGCCGACATTGCCACAGAAGGGAAGAACAAAAGCGAACATGTTCAAGCCATCACTGTAGATTTCCTGGCAGACGGCTGGACAACACAAGACTGTTGACAAGAACAGATGACTGATGAAGACATTGGACCGATCTCGACAGCCAAAGAGGAGGGTCGCCGCCCGGTTTGGCAAGATATCTGCCATGGTTCCGAAGTGCTGAAGGGCTACTGGGCACAATGGGAATCTCTTACCTTAGAAAACGGATGGCTGAAAAGAGCTTCGGAAAGTGCAGATGGACAAGACGTGGTCATGCAGTTGATAGTTCCCCGAAGTAAAGTGCAGTCTGTTTTGAAGGAGATGCATGATGGAACATCTGGAGGCCATCTTGGCGTTAACAAAACCCTTGAAAAATACGGAAGCGATTCTATTGGCTTCATCTTCGCCACGGCGTAGAGGAATGGGTTCGGACGTGTGAAATATATGCTGCAAGCAAGGGCCCCCAAACCAGAAGCAGGGGAAAAATGTGACAGTATAACGTTGGACTGCCTTTTGAGAGAATTGTCATAGACATTGCTGGACCATTCCCAGTTACTGACGTTGGAAACCGGTACATCATGGTTGTAGATGACTACTTTACAAAGTGGGTGGAAGCCTACGCAATTCCAAATCAGGAGGTTACCACTGTGGCAATGGAATTAGTTCACAATTTCTGTTGCCGTTATGGAGCCCCTATGGAAATCCATACGGATCAAGGGAGAAATTTTGAATCAGGAGTGTTTAAAGAATTATGCCGTCTACTCGTATTTCGAAAGACCAGGACAACGCCTCTGCATCCTCAGTCGAACGGGATGGTTGAGAGATTCAATAGGACACTTGAGCAGCATCTTTCAAAAGTTGTTGACGAGTACCAAACAGTCTGGGACCAACGTATACCACTATTCCTTATGGCGTATAGGTCATCAGTACACGACACAACCGGCATGACTCCAGCAAAATTGGTGTTTGGGCGGGAGATTCATCTTCCTGGGGACTTGATGTTTGGATCACCTGAGACTCAGTCCCAAGAGCCAAATAACTATTCCTCGCAATTAGAAAACCAACTGCGAGAAATGAATCGCTTGATAAGAGGACGGCTGAAGATAGCAAGTGATAAAATGAAAACTCGGTATGACATTCGCAGTAATAGTGTGGGTTTCCAAGAAGGAGATCAGGTTTGGTTGTTTAACCCAAGGCGCCGTCGTGGTCGCTCACCTAAATTTCAGACTACCTGAGAAAGACCCTACACTGTGAAAAAAAAGAATCAACGCTGTCGTCTATCGGATACAAAAGGAAGGACAGCGGAAGTTCAAGGTCGTCCACCTAGATCGCTTGGCCAAGTATTACTTTAGAGATGGTTTGCCAGTTCGGGACGAACAGGCTTACGGGGACACCGGGGAGGGGGCAGTGTTACGTAATGCAGAAAAAGTGTTATGTCGTTACGGAACGTTCTGGTACATTGCAGAACGATCCCGCAGCTGTAATGCATACGTGACATTTGACATGTGAGACAGTGTTCTCGTGCGTTCTGGAAGCATCTCAATTAGCCCAACGGTGCGAGTTTCTGCGAAAGTCGCACTGAAGTGTCCTCTAGAATTTTCGATGGCTTGTTAAGGCCGCATGTTATGGAACACTGTAGACTATAAATAGCCCATACCTGCTGCTTAATTTTCAGTTTATTGTCGGGCGATTACAAGTTTAATTACGAACTGTTTAACTGTGAAAATTAAAGCTGGTGATTAGTGACTTAATTGGTGTCTTGTATTTTATTTTCCACTGTACCTACGACGATCGAGTAGACCGTCATAACAATATAGACAACAGGATAACAGTAATAAGATAGTAGTGTAACGACGTGTTTATTTAAATATTTACAGCTTATCGTAAAAGAAATGTCAAAAATTATTATTTCAAAGGACATGCGTGTACTCAATAAAAAAAAATATTTTGTAGACACATGTCATTAAAAAAAGAAAACACGTAAAATCACACACAGACACTCGTTAAAAATATTTATATTATTGAACAGAGGACTTTAAATAAGATTAAATATTCCAAAATATATTTACCTGTCCTTCATTACAGACGTTTAGGTATGATTTGGTAATTAAGAAATTTAAAGGGTGTGAGATTTTGCTTAAGACAAAATTTAAAATCGATTAGGTATGCTCTATACCAAAAATAGAACCTATTTATTTTACTGTAGGCCTATTTATATAAAATAGGTAACCGATACAGCAGTACAGCAATAAAAACAGTTATATATCTTATATAAAATACTGTATACATAACTGTAATAGAATCTTAGTCCAGTGTATTTTGTCCATACACTTACTTAGTCCAGGCAATCTTAGTTATAGTAAAACTTTGTCCACCTGTCTTCTTCAAAAACAAGATGGCTACGTGTGAGAATCACTTTCCATATTTACTGGCTTTAAAAAATTACTGATTTTTGTTTAAGATTAATTGGAATTAATTTCTGTAATCAGTAACTCACGAAGGTGCCACAAATAATCATAATATACCTATATGTTTTCATTTTTTGATTTCTGAAAGTACCAAAGTGACAAAGTTCAAGTGGTCTTTTACTTCGCTTACTTAAAAATGTTGAGCCTTATTGTCTTTGCTGTTCAACATTTCACGTTTTTTTAGAGCTGTCCATTGTAAGCGGGGTCCGTTGTAACGGGGGATTACTGTATAAGGTTATTTAGCTGAATAAGGTGGTGTACACGAACATGGCCTTTAAATAAATAATAAAATTATTTGTAACTAAGTGCTTTATTTGCTCAAACGTTTTTAAATCAATATGATATACTTGAAGTGTTTAAAATATTATATGTAAAACAAATAAAAATTTTGTGATGTAAATATTTTTATTTTTTATGCAATTTGAAAAGTCGATGAAGACAATGTAGCCTTGCTTTAAAATATTACCCACACTTAGCAAACTCTGTTGTTTATTTCATATCGTTAGTAATTATTTCTACTTGACGGAATTTGTGATTGCAGTAAAGGTAAACTGTAGTACTGAATGTAAATTCCGATGAAATCTTATTATTGTTAATTTAATTTTATTGCATAAACCGCTAAAATTCAAACCGATCAATAAACTGAAATAAATAACATAATTTATTTAATATCAGAAAGGGCAATTGTCTAAAAATAGGTCGAGACTACGTACTTGTATTGTCAAACTTCACTATGGAAAGTAATCTTATTGACGTTTCCATAGTAACTGGTAATAACAACTAATAGGTATATAGTGTTTTTCATTTGTATTCTGATAGCGAATATTCGTAGAACTTACGACCTATTTATGTTGTAACCTGAAGTCTTTTTTCTCGATACGAAGTCGTTACATAAACCCAATTGGAAAGAATGCATTTGTTAAAACAACTAGAAACGTTAGAAATATATTCGAGCAAATTGTTTGGCCTCTCCTCGTTATGGGATACTAACGCAGTGAAGTTACCTACACTTCGTAAACTCTATTACCTTATTGTTTACTTGATACCATTGTTAACCTTCTATTTGACGAAATCTGTGTTTGCGATAAAGGTGAATGCAATTATGGCCCTGCTGATTAGAAGTCTGATTGTCCTATTATTCATCGAGGTATACGTGAATATCCATAGATACAATTTTTTTAGCAAAATATTTACTAAATTTTGTAAAGATTATTTTGAAAGTGATAAGCGCGTTCAAGATAAGCTTATGTGTATAGCCGCTTCAGAAGACAACTGCTACAAAGAATTGTTGCTGTGCTCGGCTAATCTCTTTTCAATTGTATCCAGCCTAATCACTATGTATCGTCAATTTTCTCTGGTAACGTTTATTATAATTATCCGACGTTTGATTGTGTTTCCCATTAAGCTGCAGTGGTCGTTGAGTATGCGTCACGTCGACAACCAGATTTTGAAAGTGAAGCGGTTGATGAAAACAGGCGTGAAGCCACGTGATTCAAACAGCCCGCAGTGCAGTCATTCTGTTGGCCAACTTAATGATGTCGACTGCTCTAAGCAAATTGACTTAGCAACTGTTGACTCCGTTGTAGAACTGTACAGGATGCTTGAGAGGAAGCGTGTTTGTGTGGACGAGTACTACGGAGCCCATACGTTCCTCAATATTTGCATTACCGTGTACTCGCTGGTTCTGTTCACTTTTTTCTCGTGGAACGAATTTGTACGAAACACAGGCACACATGAGAAAATATGGAATTATTTTGTAATTGTCAAAATCACTTTCTTTCTAATAGATATCGTAATGATAGCATCGATCTGTGAGTCTGCTAAGAAAAAGGTAAGCTAATATCTTATTCGATTGAACTATAACGGACAATTTACCAAAGGTACTCAGATAAGAATATCTTAAAAGTTACGTTGATAGATTCATTAATCTATTCTGTGGTGATTATCAAAATTACCTATGCCTTAAATACCTGGGACGTTCGTGTCCGTCATTCATTATATTTTGCCCCCGAGATATAAGAGTTGTTTGTAATTCGGTCAAAAATACAAATATTTCCTCTTTTAATCGAATTTACATTCTTCAATTAATTAAACAAAAATAAATTTGAATTTAAGTAATCTTATAATTGTTACAATAAATTAATTTACTTGTTGAAGAACATAATAATTAAAATATTACAATAAAACTAATGTTAAGGTGAAACAAATTATAAGTTACTTTAAAGCTTCTACGAATGGAAGTACACTGTTTAGTAAAATGGAAAAATGAACTTTCTTTCTCTAGTAATGGATTCTACGACATGAAAAACCGTTTCATCTGACTGAGCAAATTCGCGAAGAATTCGTCTCTTCTTTTTTTTATCTTTCCGTATCGTCTATAATTTTGTTTCTTAACTTAGTTAATTTTGTTCTTCTTTGTGAGTTATTCGCAGCTTTCGGAATAACTGCGAATAACTGCATTGACACAGTGACAAGTCGTGAAACTTTACTTTCGCCTGTGTACATTTCATGTTACTACGCTGCCTTTGCTTAATTTGTGAGGATAATCAGACCATCCAATACTTCAATATCTTGATAACTTCAGTGTCACGTGGCGTGATCAGCCTCATAAATGTATAACAGAGCACCATACTAACACGTTAACAATGTCTTTGTCAGAATTTAGAAAACGTACGTTCCATGTCATTATTTTAACTTATTATAAAGCAACGTTCTGGCTACATAAGATAAACTACAAATAACTATAAAACAAAACAAACTATAAACTAATAACTCCCTGAACTGCAAAACTCATTCACGGGTTTGAATGATATTTATTGTTAGATAGATTTTAATAGTACATAATTTTCCGGAAAATTACGAAACTCGATTACATTATTTTGTAAAGAAACAACTGTAAATAGAAACTAATACAATAAACAATAAAAAATCCAAACTACTGGTAGGTTTTTTAGTTAAATTTATAAATGCAATGCCTAAATGACAAAAAATTTACCCTTAGCTTCTACGTGTATGTACGTTTGCAGATATATATAGGTATATATTTTGTGATGTATCGGTCTCGCAGAGAGTAGGTAGTCGAGATATAGTGTACTGGAATGAAGTGGATTTATTAATGATGCTGTTCACTCATACCCTGAATGGAGTTTTGCAATTTTCAAAATATTTCTGGTCACAATTTGTCTCTCACCTCTATTTTTTAGGGGCTCAACAAATGGGGACTGTGGGGTAAACTATGAACACGAGTTAAATTTTTTTTAAAAATCGCTTAATGCAATAAAACGTTATCGTGAAACAACCACGGACAGACAGGAAGGTAGAGATAGATAAATTCCAAACGCTAGAGTTAACACTGGCAACTCGCTTCGATCGTTCAATAAACACTATTGTGTCACTGCAGTATACAGAATAAGGCTAATGACCGTTACGTCGTTTCATTTAGAATCGAATATTTACATTGGAAAGCCAGTTTAGGTGTAAATGATCTAAACACTCTCGTAAAAAAAAAGGAACCAACTTACCCGGTCCAGAACATAAAAAAAGGTAGTGACTGTGTTTTTTTCTTTTGTGCAGAAAAAAATTACGGTCCTAGACTAAGGAGTTTAAGGAAGTTTAAATAATAGCGTTTTTATTATGCTGGGTAGCTCTGCTCTCATTTTTTCCTTAAAATTATTTTCTCCTTTACTTACAAGAAGTTGACAAGCGTAAAATGTAATAAATTGATGAACGATATTTTTGGCGAGGTTTAGTCTATTCCCCAAACACAATTTAAAATATTTTCGGTAAGCATTACGTTATTATAAATCACTAAATCTTGCCCAGTATATTGATCAAACCTAGCTTAACATTTTGTCATTTATTTCACAAGGATTCCTAATAAATATCCCTCTTTATTTAGCATATCTGAATATGCGAGTAAACCATGATTTATCATTGCAGGGACAGCACTTAATTTATTATTCATGTTGAATGCGGTATCCAAGTCACTTGTACGAATTAATAACTAAATAACCTTAAATTGTCCGTCTTGTGACTTCTTAAAATTTTTCTATGACGCGTTTCAGAGCTTATGCTCTATCATCAGATTTAGATTAAAATAAAACTATCACTCTTACCGAGGTCGTTACATAATATAAAATGTCAAAAATTTGTGCATATAAACAGCGCGCGGAACGCAAAAATTTTTATATAAAAAATCATCAAAAATCCGCGCGCTGTTTATATGCAAAAATTTTTGACATTTTATATTATGTAACGACCTCGGTAAGAGTGATAGTTTTATTTTAATCTATATCTGATGATGGAGCGTAAGCTCTGAAACGCGTCATAGAAAAATTATAAGAAGGCACAAGGCGGACAATTTAAGGTAATTTATTAACTTAATTAATATTTTTCAGGTACTAGAACTACACGAGTACATTGAAAAAGTGACATGCTTGTATGCCAATGACGAACAGCGCTCATATGTAAGTTCTAAAATAACATTCTAATAGAAGATTATTATTAAGTTTTAATAAAAAGACTTAGGCTATTAATATTTCACAAATCTAATTGCAATATAAATTTAATGGAGTCAGAATTTGGAATGTGGACTTGATTAAGCGCTGTGCGAGAATCAATTAGAAAGAAACAAAAAACGACAATTAACCCCAGGTAGGAAACTACAGACCAATCTCAACTAGAGAGATGAATAAGTCAATCTGTGTTGGTAACTAGGCATAGTAATACATACAAATATAAGAAAAGACAGAGGTATAAATGTGAAATTAATAAAACTAAATAATTTTATGGCATAAAAAATAAATTTGTTACAAGAAAGGAATATTAATAAAAACTAATGTATCTGTACGTTTTATACATCGATTTTTATATGTCTGCAACTACTGTTTGTTTATAAGAGGAATGGAGAATAGAAATCAGGTACGTGAACTGAAATATGCCTATTTGGGAAGAGCGAAGTAGGACTGAAAACGGAACAAGGACAAGGGGGAGACTGAAGGTTAAACCCTTTTTATAATACAGTGAAATAAACGAGCTAAGTTGATGGGGTCACTTGAAAAGAACGAAGAAGAAAGAAGATAGACCTACTTTAGAGTTATTGTATGTTAGAGGGTCTATACGAGACAAACTCTGTGCTGGTCTAATTTAACTATTCGGTGTGTTTCCAATAAAACTGGTTTTTGAACTGTAGCTGTTGTACTTTCTGCATTCGTAAACGAGAGAGTCAGTCAAAAGAAGAAAAAAACAAAATACATGAAGACAATGAGAACAATAAGAACGAAAGCCTGGGAAAGACTGGTATGTAGAAGTCCAAAAATAATATTAAGGAAAGAAATATTGTCGGACTTTGTACACTCGTGAAGGAAGACATTCATTCCGCCGCTAAAAGTCAGGTAGGTTTGTAGTCATAACAATTTTTTTTTAAGAGCGGTTAAAATGCTTTATGCATCGTCAAAGAAACCGTCTGGTCTCCTGGTATGCGAGACTCTCACCCAATAAAAAACCTACCTCTAATTCAGGATCTAATATCCACCCTGGAACCACTTAACGTATTGCTTCAAGATGAAGCTTACTGCACCCATATCGGGCTCCTTGTAGCTGTCTCTTACGTGCTACTGCCCGATGGGAGCAAATTGTGTCCGTCTTTTCTTTTCTTGTAGAACCGATTGAATAAATGTAGAAATGCGGTTCCATTCTTCCTTGCTACAAAGCACAATATCAACTTAACCCCCGGGCGTGAACTTCTTCAGCTCCATCTCTAATGCTATTCTTTATCTTGTAACTCTATTGCACTTGAAAGGCGTCTACATGAAGAGAGTCACCAATAAGAGGATGCTACTCTGAAGGCTCTTTTTCTTTGCAACGATACCATTATTTTACCGAATTTAGTCATAATAATAATAATAATAATAATAATAATAATAATAATAATAATAATAATAATATATCTTACGGAGTCACTGTGAAAAACTAATGTTAGCCGCAGGAAAGTCCCCACAGTCCTAAGCTGTGTGGGACTCCCAGCCACTAAAACCACAAACTCAGCTTCTGTAGTACTTCAGGGTGGTGCCATTTGGTTTTGTCCATCTGACTTTCATCTGTTTTAAACCTTCAGCGGGTCCACGTTAATTACTTTCTGCTATTCTGTCCGCGGCCCTAGTAAGATCATTTTCCTTTTTCTTTTTTTGCCTTAGAACCATCTCTTTGTAGGCTGCTACACGATCCCTGTGGTGTTTGCTCTCCAGCATTAGTCCGATGATATTGTCGGGCTTGATCTGTTACACTGCATTCTCCAGAGTTTGCTCGTCCTCATTCCATCTGTACCAGGGTCGCAGGTGAAAAACATATGGTGATTATCTTCTTCCTATTTACAGAAAATGCAGTCTGGTCTGTCTATTTTCCCCATCCTATAGAGGTAAGTCCGGAACAGTACGTGGTCAGTTAGAAATTTTGTTATAATATAATGAATCTCTCCATCGTTGCGGTCAGCCCGCTCAGCTAACTGTTTTACGAGCTTGGCGGATAATCTCCCTTCGCGTAACTTTTCCGTCGTGCCTGACAGTTAAGCATAGTGTGGCCTACCTCTTGTAAAGCTGTTTCCGCTCCTGTGCCAACAGATCGATTGGAATTATTCCCGTGACTATTAATTTTTTTTTTACTAGGGTAAGTGTATATCCCACGCATGTAGGGTATGTATATGTAGAGCCACCTTAGAACCACTTCCGCATTATATCAAACTGAAGCTCCACAATCTAGCACTAAACTAGTGCTCGTCCTTTACTATGTACTTTACTCCAAGTCAGTGCTTATCGAGCCTCCCTTTTTTTCTGTCAGAACAAGTTATCAACAAAGGTGACGGCGAGTTTATCCTAGCATTTGTTTCCGACAGTATCAGTTTCGCTACGTTATCGGCAGGATACCTATCCTATCTCTGCTTCTACCTTGTGCAATCAAAGAACTTATGGTATACATCGTCCCTTGAAGAATCTTGATAGTGCAGTCTGTGTTCTCCAGTTTACACTCTTAAAGAGATACCCATGCCCAGTAAAGAACTGGGTGAGATCTTCAAAATCTTGGCCCAGCTACACCATCGAGATTCCTGGTAAACCTTGCTGTCCATTTTCCTTTATTTTCCCTTTCACAGCGTTCCTGCCAGCGCCTAGAGATTGTAAAGACATTCGTAAAGAATTAAACATATTTAGTATACAAGATGGTATTTCAGAAAACAAAGAGAGATGGACTGCTCATATGAATAAGATGCGAGATGGTAACCGAAAGAATTTTGGCTATAGGAAGTTTAGTGTAGGAACACCTAGGAAGCGTTGATGAAATAGATGTATTCCTTTCGGGCAGGGACAGGTTATTCGCCTATTCCCTGATGTAAGAAGAAAAGAATACTTTTATACAATAAAAGAATAAAGAAGACGTAGTAATAATAAAAGTTTTTATTGTAACGAATAGAAAAAAAGCCGTATACAACTAACATCACCTCCAAGTATTTCTTTAAAAGTATGATAAGAAATTATCGTTGGGATTTAAGAAATTGTTTACATTTCCACAAGCCTATACTTGATTAAAACGAGTTATTTATCAATCTCAAATTATCAGTTATTTTTCTTCATTGGGAGTGATAATAAAGTCAGTTTCGTCTAAACATTTTAGCGTACGAGAGTAAATAATCAAAGAGTGCGTCCAAAAAATATCTGTGTTTGAAGATGTCTGCGAAAATATTTTTGAAGATATTGTTACGACGGTCTAACTGATCGTCGTATGGTACAGTGGAAAACAAATTACAAGACACCAATTAAGTCACTAATCACCAGCTATAATTATCACAATTAAACAGTTTGTAATCAACAAGATAGTCTCTTACAACAAATCAAATTAAAATTGTTCACACGCAATAAAATGTCAACTAATATAAAACACAATTGTATTACAATTGTCCCACACGATTATAGAACACATAACACTTCCCCACAATAACCACTTGAATGCACAGAGTAATCGCCCGACAATAACTCGCAACTCAAACTGAACTGAAAACACCAGAATGTAATTGCTTGCAACCTTGACACAGTGCGCGCAGCTTCTTACAAACGCGTTGAGATTCACGTATGCACACACGTTACAGCCAGATTCCACTGGCACATTCGACAAACACGTAGACTGTTCTGTAATGTCGTAGCACTGCCCCTCCGTAAGCCTGTTCGCCCCGAAGTGGCAAACCATCTCTGAAGCAATACTACATAGCTGGTCTACTGGCGAAAGATAATTCTGCGGTTCTTCGAATTCAATCTCGTGTAACCCGAACATCAAGCTACCAGGAATCTGAATCTTCCACTCGACCACTAGTTTTGCGGGAATCACTCCCGTTGCGTCATGTACTGATGACCTATACGCCATTAGCTGGTCCAAGTCTGATTGTTTCTCGTCAACAACCTCTTGCGTGACTTCATCTTCAGTAACGTTTTCCCCGGGTTCATCCATTAACTCAGGAACAAGCAAGAGTCTTCTCTCGACACCCATAGTTGGCTTTTCAATGACTTCTTTTGTCGTTACACTTAGTTGTATTTCCTCTGCTAGTTCTTCCTCCACTTCCGCTTGCAATAGGGAGAGTTCCTCTTGACCAGATAAAACTTTTAGCCAATGCCACTTGCTTAATCGAATGATTGGTAGACTCTGTCATTTTAGTCATACAAAGCTTTATCTTCTCTTGGCCAACCCTCAGGACATTCTCTCTTAAGTCCACAACGAATCCATAGGCATTCGTAATGTCCGTGCCAAGAATCACTTTATTGACAATGTCTGTAACGAGCATTTGGTGGCTAAACTCGTGAAGATCCAGGCGTACACGTACGTCTACCTTTCCTAGCAACTTGACGGGGCTTCCGGTCACAGCCTGTACTGTACAAGAGCTAATTTGAGGCTGGCGGTTGCTGACTTAGTCGGGGCGGACAATGGTCACTGTTGCGCCAGTGTCAACTAGAAATGATGTTTACCTTCCGCAAATCCATTAACGATAAAGTTTCCACTTGTCGCAAACCAACAACAAGCAAGAATCTACCTTCGCAAACCACCTCATTGAAGCAAACCACACATATAAAAACATCGACAATAACATGAACATACTACACGTACACACAAAAGGCCGAAAACTAGACACTCTAGAACAATTAGAAATATACAAACACACAAAAACAAATAAAAACGACATCCTAAACAAACAGACACAATTCAAATCGCACGCATTATTCGAACACATCTCACCACACACACACAGCTTCAATCTTTCGAAACACTTTCTCGTCGCCAACAACAAGACGAGCAGCGCTACTAACGACAGCCTCTGATGAAGCCTTCTATAGGTGAAAGCCGGTTTAGGCTGTAAGGTAAAACTTTACGTTTTTACTTATAAAAAACTTAGTGTTCCGAGTCGTCAATATTATAGTGATATTTAGTTTTCCACTTGTCTTATGTAGCGTGGGAACTGTGTGCTGTTCTGGGGCTTTAATTCTCCAATTGGTGCGATCACTGTCTTATCTCGTTATTTTCTTCTCCCAACATTCTACCTGTAGATGACCAAGTTTTCCACAGTTGTAACACTTCGGTCTTCTGTCTTTTCCCCATCATTCAAATCGTTGCGGCGCTCCTGAACTTCTGAATTGATTGTTCGACAACATTGTTTTCCTGCACCCATCGTAACAGCAATGTGATACAGGGATCTTCTGACTACACTGTGATGGCATAAACCCACTAATGTAGCGGGACGCTGACTTGCCAGCTTCAAACTCTAGGGCGTGAACAAGAGCTTCTGAGCTATTTCGGTGTCTTGCCATTCGTAACACTTGCTGAAATTCACAATCTCCGATGCCACAAATAAATGTCTGCACCGCAAACCTTATTCGAAAATCTTTTGGTGCTTCAGTATAGGCCAATCTAATCAGTCTGTCGATACTTTGCTTCAAACTCTTGAAAACTCTCCCCGGAGCGTTGTCGTCTTGTTCTTAACTGAGCGTAGTACACATCTCGCAAATGTTTATCACTATACCGTAATTCTAGAGCTTTCATCAATTCAGCATATGCATTCTGGCTGTCAGGTGGCACTTTCTGTAGTAATTCTGCCGCAGGTCCTTTTAATGCGAGAACGAATGAAACTGCCTTGTCTTTCTCTGTCCCATATTTGCGCATGCAGTAGATTCAAATTAGCGGTGGTACGTTGCCCAGTGACTGCTTCCGTCAAAGGCTGGAGCTTTGACATGAACTGTCCCTACTGGAGGCAAAGTGACTTTCTCTACTGACTTATTTTCTGTGTCTTTTTCTGTCTTCATCATTGGTACAGTACGTTCAGAAATTTTCTTTGGTTGTATCTTCATGAGCTGTTCAACTTCACTTTTAATTTGCTTTTCATATTTGGCATTGAGTCTTTTACTGCTGATATTTTATTTGACATGGATTCTTCTTGACAGTTATTATAGTAGATAAGGTTTGTTATATATTTGATACAGATTTTTCGACTGTAGACAATCTTACCTCTTGACCATTCAGATCATTGCGTAATTCGCTCAAGTCGCCCCAAAGGAGTCCCAACTCTGCAGTAATATGTTCTTGCAACTGTTTTTGCATAGCTTCAAAAAGAGCTTCTGTTTTATCTGCTTCCTGCTTACATAATTCTGTCTGTCGTCCTTCCTACTCGAGCAACAGTGCTTTTTGTCTTTCCTCTGTTTCCAGCAGTAGATTTTTTTGTCTCTCTTCCAGTTTCTCATCCTGTCATTTTTCTGCTTCTTCCGCCTCCTGTCGGCGTCTTTTCTCTGCTTCTCTACCTCCTGTCTGCGTCTTTTCTCTGCTTCTTCTGCCTCTTTTTGTCGTTTTAATTTTTGTTGTTCCTGTGTCTGCCGCAGCACCGCCTGGAAATTTTTCATCATCTGCATGGCATCCATCGTTTATCGATTAATTACGAATTACTCTCGTCTTGTACAAAGTGTCCACTGTTTCCACTGTTAACGGTTCTGGCCACTTCTGACACCACTGTTACGACGGTCTAACTGATCGTCGTACAGCACAGTGGAAAACAAAATACAAGACATCAATTAAGTCACTAATCACCAGCTTCAATTATCACAATTAAACGGTTTGTAATCAACAAGATAGTCTCTTACAACAAATCAAATTAAAATTGTTCACACGCAATAAAATGTCAACTGATATAAAACACAATTGTATTACAATTGTCCGTCACGATTATAAAACACATAACACTTCGCCACAGTAACTACCTGAGCGCACAGAGTAATCGGCCGACAATAACTCGCAACTCAAACTGAACTCACCCCGCAGAAAATCCAGATTATTCCATACTGCGCGTCAAGAACGCTACTAGAAAACACCAGAACGCAATTGTTTGCGACCCTGACACAGTGCGCGAGGCTTCTGTCAAAGTCTAGCTAACGCGTTGAGAATCACGTACGCACACACATTACAACCGGATTCCACTGGAACATTCGATAAACACGTAGACTGTTCACTAATGTCGTAACCATATTGAATATAACTTTAACAATGCACAGTGATTGGAGTTATTGATTTCTAAAGTCCTCAGGCCTCAGGCCTACACAATCAAGTTTTCTAGCGAATGACGCCCACACGGGTTGCCAGTGGTATGTGGATCAATGCTAATTGCAACAGTGCAGTGAATGAGTGGCATCGCTCTTCGTATCGTTACGTCATTTACCGTGTCGCTTTTCAGTTTTTGACACTGTATTGTAACCCCTCTTTAAAATTTTTTTTTATGCTTTATAATTTTTTTTTTTTTTTTAGAGGGGCCACTAGATATTTAAAACTAGGCAGAAGGCCTAGAGAAGCAAAAATGCGCTGGGTCCAGTGAGACGGGACTTGCAATTAAACTCTGCTGTTGAACAACAATAACAATTTTTATTAGTTCTGAACTCCTTCACATAATCATACTTCATATTCTATACATGTGCATATGAATTTCAATTTAAAGTTTATTAATACAATTCAACTTTTAATATTTCTTCATATAATTATAATCCCTTTCCCAAGTATTTTCATATTCATAGTAATTCAAAAATTATTAATATAATTCAACAGTTAATATATCTTCATATAATTAGAGTTCATTTTCCAAGTATTTTCATATTCATAGTAATTCAAAATTACTATTTTTTACTACTTACAAGTTTTTAAGGATATCGATCAGGTATAAAGAAGAGAAATAACTCTGTTTGCTTGCTGTTGTTGTTTTAAAACATAAAAGCCAGAACGGTATAATTTTTGGAGCGCGATAAAATTATACGAAACACGATCAGTACAACAAAGGCTCCTGTTATTGGATAGATTAAATGTGGCCCTCTGTTGAATCATTTCGTGCTAAGTTTTTAACATCAGTTTTTATTGTAATTGATTCACTGTAACAGAGGACGTTATTCGATCGCAATCATCTGCTGTTTTATAACTTCATATAAATTACAAATGTGTCATGTATGTAGTTTATGTACTTGGCGTTGCAGATTAATATTACCTGTAGTATTGTTGACAGTGTTTTGCGAGCGGCAAAATATTTGTCGTTATTCACTTGTAAACGGGAACCTTTGTTCTACTATTCGTGTGTCTTCGTCAAGTTATTTGTATATCGCACGTGCTATGATTATGTACTTTACAGTATATGTACACGTTAGTGTTATTTATTTCAGATGAACATGTTCTTGATGGAAATTCAGCACAGTTCTATGGACGTGTTTCCTCTAGAAATTTTTAAAGTAAATTTTCATCTCATCTCATCAGTAAGTTCTAAACTTGTAGCAAATGTTAAAAAATTGTGTGAATCAGAATAAAAAAAAAATAGAATTAGTGTTAGTACAGTATTTGTGTAATAGTGTTAATTCGATGATAAATTAAAAACATCAATATTTTTTTTGTACAGTAATTATTTCTGTACAAATTTAAATTAAAACAAGTTTTTTCGTTAAAGTGACTAGCCCCTTTGTCATTCAGAATTCAGCTTCTTTGTATGTAATTAGTTGTAGAAATAAATATGTTAGTTAACATACTGTGCTAATCATTATCTCATCTTTGTTAATCTTCAGCAGTATCTATTGGTATGCGAATGCGATATAAACCTGTATAGCTTACGTGTCGTTTGTCACGTATTTGCCAGTCTAAGGCAGATTCAATACTTCAGAGCAGTCTGGCAAAGTCTGCTAGCGCTGCATCAATTGCTCGACTGACGTAGAACATTGCGTAACCTTCTTGCCCTCCACCATACACTACACAGATGATTTTGTCTTAATTTTAAAATCCGTGGTGCAGCCAACCAGTCAGTTTTCCTAATTATACCTGAATTATAGTGAATGTAGCTGAGTTTTCTGCAAACTCAAACGATTTCATTGCGTTAGAATTGAATTTTGCAAATTTATCGTATGTAAATTCAGTTCGTTGATTGGAGTCAGAAAGAGTATTAGCGAAACATCTGTATTTAATGTTTGCTTCTAATGCAGACTATTACAATTTTGTTTACCTTAGTGGCCTTTATTAATTGATATTATTAATAATTAACAGATACCTCATTTGGCACTTGGCAAAACAGGCTTCGGTTTAGTACCTCAAATTAACACTTTGTGTAAGTCTAGCTAACGTCTTTTAACTTCCTATTATTCTAACGTGACTGTATTTGTTTGAGAGAAATGTAATAAAATTGTAAATTTTATTTATTCGGTATTCAATAATTTATTCCATCGGTTTAAGATCACCATCCGGTTGACTGTAGTAAGTTTTCAAACCTATATGAAGTCTAAGTAAAGTGAACCTATGTGTCTGAATGCTTCATTCTATGAGTACAATGCAATTGTAACGAGCACTTAAAACTTTAAATTTAATTCTTATTTATGCAGATTTTGATTATTACTTGATATGTTAGAAAAACTGTTTTGGCTTGAACGAGCACAATTTATTTTTAACTTGTTCTCATCATGTATTTTAGTGTTAAGTAACTAAACACTTTTAATATTATTAATAATGTTTAATGTGTATGTGTTTTTGTATGTATGTGCATTTAAAGTGTTTATGCATATTGTAAGAATATGTCTAACTTATATTGTTGATTTAAATTAAGAAAGAAATTTGTTTTCCAGGTTTGTGTGACCACTATTACATACATGCTAATACTTATACAGCTGTCTTAAGAGGAGTACAACAAATTACCTGCTAGTTGTCTGGAGACTCTACGTTTCTGTTATGAGTAATAGTGCAGGTTTTGATGTTATACGCAATAACAATCAGTAAAATACTTTAACGTTTTAAAATACTAAAATATATGCTTCTAATTACATGACAAAGAGACATTTTGTACAGTGTCGATCTTCAACTACGATTGAATGATACAAACTGTCCTAAGCATATTTCATTCTTTTATTTTACTGCAGAGTACACTTCAGATGAGTGTACTATGTTTTTCAGCTATCTGATTATTTTTGTTCCATTTCTTCATAGCTGATTGCTAAATTTTGAGCTGCGTAAATTCCTAAGTTTCTTTCAGTTATGACCTTCTCTTCTTCTGGATTTACAAACCATTAGACTGTGTTCGATTCACATTTATGGTATGCACTATAAAGTCTGTGTATCTTGTGGCCAATCTTCTATGTTCTGACTTAGCAATTACTCTGCCTTTTGTAGAATATTTCTCCGACTTACACACCCGAGAAATTTTAATGTTCTTTTAGCAACCACTGTTACTAGTTGTTCCTTAAAGTCAAATGTGTTGTTATTTTGTCGGCCCGTTAACGGTACATTTGCTTATGTTAACGTGTAAGCCAACTTTATAACGCATTTTATTGATTCTTTTGAGAAGACTGAGTAACGTTATCGAGTATAAGAAGCCTTAAATGCAGGCCTTTCAGTATCACAATAAAGGTAATCGCTTAGAAAATGTGCGTTCTGATACAATCAACTGTGAACGTATTAATGAAGTTTATTATTTACAAAATATTTGACTGTGTGTGCGCCTGCTTGTGAGCATGCATGTGTGTAATTGTCTAATTAAAAACGGCTGTCCATGTATGTAATATTAACTTCTATGTATAATAAAAAGAATTTTACATAATTTTCTTTTAAAATATGTTACAAACTTGTAATATAATTTAATTTACGTTGTAATTGTCATTACACAATGAGAGTTAAAAGTATTTGCTGCCACAACACAGGTTTCAATTAGCTTTGATTATTGTAGGTTTTAAATATATATAAAAAATATACATTTCTCTAGTGTACAGTATTTATTATTTGAAGTAAGATGTTACCGTATAACTTAACGGTCTGAGTTATTCTTAAATAAAAATTTATGTTACAAAGTTAAAATTGGTGTGTTGATTTGTACTGGAATATGCCCACTCCAGGTATCTGTTGTAAACACAAACACAATGAACACAATTGAAATTTATGTGAAATTTGATTTAGCTCCCAAATAATACAACATTTTATTGACGGGAACATGTTTGTTCTCAAAGCACATCAGACACACCACAGATTAAAATACTTCACATTTAGGCCTATATTCGTATCAAGTTCTCTCCAGCTACTTACTATTTCGCCTTGTTGTTTCAGACTCTATTCCAACATGTAAGCTAGCCTAAACATTTTTGCAACTAATCTATTTCAAGAGCTCGTATTTCGCTCTCGATGTTCATTGTCAATGACTAGACTTCTGATCAATGTAACACAACCATGTACTATGCTCAATCTGTACTATGTTCGCCATGGGTGTAGGCAGAGGAAAAGGTTTAGGGGTTCAAATTTAGCTCACGAAAATTTTCCAGTGAGCTAAAAACCGCAATAACGTGTTCTTTATTATGTAAGTCCAGAGACAAATGCGTTTTTGGACAATGTTCACATGTAATTTTGTTTAGTCTACATAGTCTCTAATAAGCTAGTCACTACTAATAAACCAGTGACATTAAACATCATGCCTTGTTTACAAAAGTGTTGTTATTAGTGACGTAATACTGCGCTAATTGCATGCACGAAAAGGAGGTAGAATAGAGAGAGATATTACAACGTGTTAGCAACAGAGAGAAGTAAACATCTTCGTTATCATTCTCTGTTCCCGTGTATTCTCGAAGTGTTATGTCCAAGTTTTTAGAAAGAAAAACACACCTTATGTGTGTTCCTAATAAACATAATACCGGGAAAATGTATAAATTCAAACACAGGAGACAGAACACCACTAGCGGGAATTTATCAGAAATTGTGACCTGGGCCAGCTACGGTTGTTGCAAAATTCGATGTGTGGAAGGAAAAGTGGATAAGAGAAGACCTAAGTTCAAGACCACACAAACATTGGATCCATGCGACTCCTTTTTTTTTCCCAGTGTGAAAAGTTACTTCAATTTTTCACAACACTCTCAGTTTCTACAGCTACCTCTGAGAGATCATTATCTACTAATCAGAACAGACTTATTGGTCTCACTCTTCTCTCGGTTCAATCCAATATTTCTGTAGATGTATTTAGTGAGGTGGAGCAGTTTTTAAAGTGTCTAGGGGGTAGGTCTAACGCTTCCTTTTAAGTTAAGTCTAATATTTATATTAACCAATAATAATTAAATAAGTTTTTGTTTGTTAGAAGATAGATAACCATAATATTTATCCTCTCTACTTTTTGTTGACCTCCCCCAAATGAAATTCTCCCTACGCCCATGATGTTCGCTATTGTAGAATACTCCTTATATTTTTTATATTTTATATGTAGAGGTCCTTACAGACAGTAAAAATCTGTTTTTGCTGTAAATACGCTTTTTTAGATACATGTGTAGCTGTGGCGGCTTTACAGTAAGTACTGCAGAGCTGCAGAACCAACAAACGTATCGCAAAATATTAATAGTTGTATTTATATATTTGTTATTCACCAATTTCATTGATTTTGAGTAAATCGTGTTTTAGTCACAGTAGAATAAACGTTTATTTATTGAACGAGCATTCTACGGTCTGCACAAATCTACGTGTTAATATTGGGCCCCGTCTCGATCTGTGAACGGGCCTCGTCTATTACACAGGGCTTTGTTAACAGCAGCCAGATATTTGTTGGCTAATAAGGTGGCATTGGGGCTGCAGTGTGTTCAGCTCACAACTAACTCTCTTCCACTTGGTCCAACACTAAACGACTTGTGAGGAAGATAGAGAGTCAAGCGGTCTTTAACTTGCAGTGAACTTTGCGTTATCACGTGTGACTGTGCACGTTTTAACACTAACACTATAAATTTATTTATAGTAATACAATTATTTAAAGATAAATTTATTTTACAGTTGTTAATATTTTACAATCTAATGGATGAAAGTCATCAGACAAAAACGATAGGCACTTGAAAATATAAAAGAAATTTAAAATTCGTATAATTTTTTATTAAATATAGTTTGGAACTTTTTAGGTTGTTGTGGTCTCCTACCCCGTTTTTTATTATTATATCTCGGCTGTGCCCGTCCTAAGTCGACGTCCTTACTACGAACGGTAAGAAAGGAGGAGGGGTCGAGGAGTAACATCTCGCTAAACAAAATTGGGTTTAGCTGGCTCAGTACCTGTAAGGGGCCCTTGTCCGGAGTTACCGATGAAGACCACAACAGCGGTGAAGGCAACAAAGAAGGAACTTGATGTGGCGGATCCGGCTTGTTTGGCGGGGGGGGGGGGGGTTAATGCAAAATTTGGCAAGTCATAACGCCATAAGGTGGCAGTCCCACCATGTAGACTAACTTAGTTGCGGAGTTGTTTTCTGTACTGAGGACATATATAATAACTCACAGTCTTTAAGAGAAAAATAGGGACGGATTTTACGAAGTTCGACCAAAGCAAGGCAAGGACAAGTCCGTATACGGTTTTACGTTAGCAACCTGGAACGTAGAGGTCTGGGATTGAAAGAGAGAGAGTTTTATGAAGGATATAAATGATAGGGAATTACAGATTGCTGTTTTAACAGAGGCCATGAGAAAATAAATGGCATAAGAGAATTCAAAGGGTTCAATGATTTATAGTAGCGTAGAAAGGCATAGAAGCAGTTTGTTTGTGAATAAGCCATTTTGTGAATAGGAAGTGAAGCATAAGAATTGCAAGTTATACACACGAATAAAAGAATAGTCACCGTAAGAATCAGAATAGGTAGAGGGTATTTAACAGCCATGTAGAAGTATATACCTCCCAGGAAAAAGGACAGGTAGTACGGAGGATTTTTATAATAGACGTCAGAGAGAATCGGAAAAATATAATAATGTAATTATAAATGGGGATCTGAATGCGCGAATCGGAAACATCCCAATGCCGAACGTTATGGGATTAAATGGAAAACATCATCTAAATAATAACGGGCGAAACGTTGATCCATTCTTGATAATTAAGAAGTGAACAAGTAAAGAAGGGATTTGCAAATGCATAAAAATGTATAATTGTAACAATTAACGAAATAAAATAAAGAAACAATAAATCAATTAAGATTAATTGATTTAAATCAAATATAAACTATTACGTACCAGGTAGTAAGTAATAAGATATCCAAACACACTGACGCTGATCTGAACAAACGCCAAGAAAATTTATAACCAAGAACTGAACGATACACTTCATTAGTGAAAATAAGTGACAGAGTTAAATATCAAACATTATTTTATATTATACAAACAGTATAATTTTCAAAATAACACACGATAAAGTTTAAATTGTGTAAAAGAAACGTTAACATTTAGATTCAATTGTTAGATTTAATATAGATATAATATAGATGTAATGGTGGAACTAGCAGAACAGCGCGGTGTAATGGCGTGAGTTGAAATTCACGATTCCAAACCAAAATAATATAAAATATTTCAAGTTAAACTAATGTTAATGAACTTTGTATTAATTTAAAGAAATATAGTTGAGTTAGTGTGTTTGTAAAAATATAATTTATCTGTGCTACTTGCCCTTAGATTAAAAGCCTCTGTATTCATGCTTAAAAAATAAAGTTCTAATTTCACTGAGCATATTTATTTAATTGAAAGAAGCAGCACAATATTTACAATATATGTTGTGCAGAATAACGTAAACTACAATAATCCCGCATTTTTAAATAGCGTGTAAGTTTATTTATCCTACTTAAGAAAGAACTGTGAGTGTTACATATTTATAACATACATATGTGAGTTTTAAAAACTGTAGAGTTGAGGTTACGGTTTGGGTGCTTGTTTGGGTATTACCGGAATCAAAACACAATTGCTACGGCCTATCACGTTATTTCGTTGTCTGGGGCGTCTTTACTGGGGGAGGGGGGGTGGACGAACAGAAACGGACCTCCCCAGAGGGTCGAAAAAGTTGACGAATTTTGATAATGTCTTAATTTCTAGTGTGTTTTATTTTATTCTTCATCTGTGTGCGCTAATATAGTAGTAGCTCTTTTTTAAATATACAAACAGGTTTATTACACAGCATTAGGGTATACGTCTAAAATATGAAATATAGGAATATCGGCATGGAGAACCATACATGTCTTCCATGTTCTAAGATTTATATATATAATCATTTTTGAAATGAAATATTTCCATAGAAACTACTTCTTTCTTCAACCTTAACCATAGTACTGTGGTCACTAACGTATACCACTTCACGTTAGCGCACTCGATTTTCACTGATGATGGCAGTCGATAGCACTGCCGAAACGTCTGGTTTTATAGAAAACATTGGACCACGCCAAACAGCCCGGGAAGGAATTTTAACAACAAACTACTTCTTTGTTGCCGGTAACGTAGTACACATGACATATAAATAAAAATTATCCCCTGCCCCTTCAACTATCATTTTTATTTATAGAAAATTACCCCCACCCCCTTCAACTAGCCTCTTCATTTATAGATATTTGATCTACGTTTCTATAGTGGATTATTATGATCTTCGTTTCAGGATACTTTATTTATCAAAATTAAGTATTTTACTCTTGTTGAAACATAAAACGTTGCTGGCAAACTACCCCTTTCCCTTAACCGATCTTCACCAAAATCAATAGGCCTTGCGTCCTCTACAATTTAGGGACGTATGCAAAATATTATTTTATTCTGTTTGAATTTGCGGCAGTTATCGTTTGCCATAGAAACAATTCTACACACAGACGCACAAACACTTTTCGGAAAATGACTTTTTACTTCCATGTTCCTTAAGGAAATGGAAGTATGGTGATGGCAAAAAAATCATGTTCGAGATTATTGCAGAATATGATTGTACTACACTTAAAACATGAAAAAAAGTCATTTTTCGAAAAGTGTCTGTGTGTGTGTCTGTGTGTCTATCTGTAGATTTTTTCTATGGCAAACGATAACAGCCGCAAATTCGAACAGAATCAAATAATTTTTTGCATACAGCCCTGATTTATAGAGTACTCGCGACCTTTTGTTTTTGGTGAAGATCGGTTGAGGGAAAGGGGTAGTTTACCAGCAACGGTTTTTTTTTTATCAAGGGAAATTTTTTTTTTGGCAAACGATAACAGCCGCAAATTCAAACAGAATCAAATAATGTTTTGCATACAGCCCTGATTTGTAGAGTACTCAAGACCTATTGTTTTTGGTGAAGATCGGTTAAGGGGAAGGGGTAGTTTACCGGCAACGTTTTTTTATCAAGCGTATTTTCTATGGCAAACGATAACAGCCGCAAATTCAAACAGAATGAAACAATTTTTTGCATACGTCCCTGAATTGTAGAGGACTCAGGGAATTTTGATTTTGGTGAAGATCGGTTAAGGGGAAGGGGTAGTTTACCTGCAACCTTTTACGTTTTAACAAGAGTAAAGTACTTGAAAATTTATTTAAACTTTTTGAAACAATGGTAATTGTTAAAAATAAAATAATTTTGTTGCCAGGCAATAAAATTATAGTTTTTTCATTTATGTATTTTTTCTCAGTTATTTACTGTTTACGTTTCCATTTTATTATTATGACTACCGCAATGAAAAGGCAGGGAACACACACACACACACACACACACACACACACACACACACACACACACACACACACACACACACACACACACACACACACACACACACACACACACACACACACACACACACACACACACACACACACACACACACACACACACACACACACACACACACACAATTCGCGTTATTTCTGGCCTCATTCATGTATATTTTCTTACATTTGCACGGTTTTTAAATGGAAAGTGCCGAACCCATACCAACCTAACGCATGCAAGCCGAAAAAGTGTCCAGCGTGGATAGCGATTTGCTTCCTGTGTATCGCTGGGCAGTGTAACTGCAAGTGTTTACAGAGGAACGATTCATAGACAGACTTTTCGTCTTTAGGGAATGAACCCTCTGCAAGATGCTGAGGGTCCATGAGTGACTTCGGAGCGCTCCTTCTTTTCCGCGTGTTTGTTCTGTGAAACGTACACTGTAGATTCACAGCTTTATTCAAATCAACGCTCAATAGGAAATGTTGAAAATTTTTGTCCACGGTGTACCCTCATACACACTAAACCTGATCTCATGTTTTAATTACGGACATCATAGTATTAAAACTTTGGAAACTTGAGCACTACTTAATGGAGATCAATCATTAACTTATACAAGCCATTAATTTTATGCATATTTTTTATATATATGTGTACAACGTTATCGGCAACAAAGAAGTAGTTTTTGTTAAAATTCCTTCCCGGGATATTTGGCCGTAGTCCAATGTTTTCTACAAAGCCAGACGTTTCGGCAATGCCATCGACTTCCAACATCAGTGAAAATCGAGTGCGATAACGTGAGGTGGTATATGTTAGTGACCACAGTACTGTGGTTAAGGCTGAAGCAGTAAGTAGAAAGAAGTAGTTTCTATGGTAATATTTCATTTCGAAAATGATATTTTACTTCCATATTCCTTAAGGAATGAAAGTATGGTGATGGCAAAAAAAATCGTGTTCGAGATTATTGCAGATTCTGATTCTACTACACTCAAAACATGAAAAAAAGTCGTTTTCCGAAAAGTGTCTGTGTGTGTGTCTGTCTGTCTGTGTCTGTCTGTAGATTTTTTTCTATGGCAAACGATAACTGCCGCAAATTCAAACAGAATCAAATAATTTTTTGCATACAGCCCTGATTTGTAGCGTACTCACGACCTATTGTTTTTGGTGAAGATCGGTTGAGGGAAAGGGGTAGTTTACCTGCAACGGTTTTTTTTTATCAAGGGAAATTTGTTTTTTTTTGGCAAACGATAACAGCCGCAAATTCAAACAGAATTAAATAATGTTTCGTATACAGCCCTGAATTGTAGAGTTCTCAAGACTATTGTTTCTGGTGAAGATCGGTTAAGGGAAAGGGGTAGTTTACCTGTAACGTTTTATGTTTTAACAAGGGTATTTCCTATGGCAAACGATAACAGCCGCAAATTCAAACAGAATCAAACGATTATTTGCATACAGCCCTAAATTGTAGAGTTCTCAAGACCTATTGTTTTTGGTGAAGATCGGTTAAGGGAAAGGGGTAGTTTACCTGCAACATTTTTTTAACAAGGGTATTTTCTATGGCAAACGATAACAGCCGCAAATTCAAACAGAATCAAATAATATTTTGCATACAGTCCTGATTTGTAGAGATCTCAAGGACTTTCGATTTTGGTGAAGATCGGTTAAGGGGAAGGGGTAGTTTACCTGCAACCTTTTACGTTTTAACAAGAGTAAAGTACTTGAAAATTTATTTAAACTTTTTGAAACAATGGTAATTGTTAAAAATAAAATAATTTTGTTGCCAGGCAATAAAATTAAAAATTTTTCATTTTAATGTAATATAATATTTTTCATTTAATACGGCAATAAAAAGGCAGGTAAGACACACACACACACACACACACACACACACACACACACACACACACACACACACACACACACACACACACACACACACACACACACACACACACACACACACACACACACACACACACACACACACACACACACACACACACACACACACACACACACACACACACACACACACACACACACACACACACACACACACACACACACACACACACACACACACACACACACACACACACACACACACACACACACACACACACACACACACACACACACACACACACACACACACACACACACACACACACACACACACACACACACACAATTCACGTTATTTCTGGCCTCACTCATGTTTATTTTCTTACGTTTGCACTCTTTGTAAATGGAAAGTGCCGAAACCCACACCAACATAACGCGTGCAAGCCGAAAAAATGGACATCAATTTGCTTACTGGCGAAGCTAGTAGTTAATGAATGGGTAGGCAAAAATCTTATCTTAAATTTTTTTAAAGGAATCACTAAAAGGACGGTGGGTCAAATCGGACGCTGAGGTAGAGTTTGCTGTAACCGAATGGTTCCACAAACAGCCGTAAGAATTTTACTAGCAGGGAATCTACAGGTTAGCGCAACAGTGGAACTCATGTCTTAATGTTATTGGAGACTTCTTTTAAAATCGTTGAATAAAAAATGCTTTACAGCTCTATACGTGTGTCTATTGAACAATCCTTGTATTAGTCATACACAATAATACAACTGATTGAACTTCAAATTTTTAAACTTGATTAGTTTCTATATATATGTTTAATGTTACAAATAATTCAAATAACAATCTTGATCATCTGTTAGTTCAGCGGAATAACAGTGACACTTTTAATAACCGCATAAAATAAACACTTAGAAACAACACAGGCGCTTTAACTTAACTGTTTGGACCACAGAAGTCAGGCATGCCTCAACGCTCTATGTGTACAGCGCGGGACAATCCCCCCTCCCTACACTTCCCTATCACACCACTACATTGCTTACATACGATGTATACAAAAAACGCTGAGGCAAGTTCAGGTTGCCTCATTCGCTTTAAACGAACTATGCCGAATCTCACCTGTCACCATCTAGCGGTCGCTCAATAAAGCACGTTTCGGTTTAATAAATTTGACAGTCGCAGTAACAATGTATAATCTTTACGTTATGTAGTTCATACGTATTTATAATTTTTATTCTACAGAATTTTTTAGGGTAGGCATTGCCTCAATTGCCTCCATGTAACTTCGCCACTGATATATATGTGTACAACGTTATCGGCAACAAAGAAGTAGTTTTTGTTAAAATTCCTTCCCGGGATATTTGGCCGTAGTCCAATGTTTTCTACAAAACCAGACATTTCGGCAATGCCATCGACTTCCATCGTCAGTGAAAATCGAGTGCGATAACGTTAGGTGGTATACGTTAGTGACCACAGTACTGTGGTTAAGGCTGAAGCAGTAAGTAGAAAGAAGTAGTTTCTATGGTAATATTTCATTTCGAAAATGATTTTAAATATAAATCTTAGAATATGGAAGTCATGTATGGTTCTCCATACCGATTTTTTTTCATGTTTTGAGGGTAGTACAATCAGAATCAGCACTAATCTCGAACACGATTTTTTTCGCCATCACCATACTTCCATTTCCTTATAGAACATGGAAGTAAAAATTAATTCAGTCAATAAGTATCTTTTAGAAATGATTCAATAACGCGTATTTTTGCTGTGTTTTACTTTAATGAGACTGATTTCAGGATGTTGTCACGTGTTTTTCAGCCACTTTCAAGATAGTAGCCTAATGTTGATTAGTCTTAACTTGTTTTTTATTTTGTACGAAGACGATCCGACCGCGGATCCACCCAAGGCCAAATTTTAGATACGCCACTGGTTGCCTGTATTGCAATCTCTTGAAAGTTATTTTGTATTAACTAATATAAAACTATCGTCTCAGACTATATGAAGAATTTCAATTCAACTATATATTATAGTGAATGGAATTACACATTTAAGGACTCTACTAATGTGAACGCGAGTCAGTACTTAAATTCCCACGGACTAAACGTTTACTCGCATGCCTACTTCGTGCGTTTGCCTTAAGGTAGAACAATCATAATCGCAATTCGTATTATGTGGACAAATCTAACTCTTATCTAACGTGTCTGATTGGACCAAGTTTACATACCGAGATACGCACAGAAATCTATGCGTCATACAGCTCAGATTATTTCAAGGTTGAAAGTGAATGGGAAAGACGGATGAACATTAGACGACAAAAACAATTCAAAATAAATAGGTCTTGTTGTGATGAAAATAAAAGTGAACTGACATGTACACTGACGATGAATTAGGTTGTGTAATTAAAGCATAAATTCCGACACACACACACACACACACACACACACACACTCACACACACACAGTTTTTAGATTTGATTTTTCATTTTGTGATGTTTTCAACGGCTAAGACATCTTAGGGGACGTCCATTAATTACGTGAGGTTTTTTTTTTTAATTTGGACCCCCTCCCCCCTTGGTAAGATTTGGTGAGATGTGGTGGGACCCCCTCCCCCTCACGTGAGGTTTACCCTATAATTTTTAAATAATTAAATTTATTTGATATGTTCATGTTTTTGCTTCATACCATTAAAAATACCTAAAGCATATCTTCTATGTACTACATTTTTTCTGTGAAATTAGAGTTAAAAATGATAACTACGTTTAAGGTGCGTTATAATAATGTATATTCTCTGAATTAAAAAGATAACGTGAGATTTTCATTGACCCCCCTCCCTTTAACTGAGATTTGGTGAGATTTTGCCGGACCCCTCCCCCCCCATTTTGAGCTCACGTAATTAATGGACGTCCCCTTACTGAGTAATTTACTGTTTCAATCAAAATATGGTACCAAAGAAATACGTTACTTTAAACAAATAGATAAATGAACAGATGGAATTGGAATTTTGTAATTCCAAAGTAACTTTGGCCTTTAGAACTTTAGACTTATACGTAGGTCACTTAAGAACTCATTGATTTTACTTCCATATTCCTTAAGGAAATGGAAGTATGGTGATGGCAAAAAAAATCGTGTTCGAGATTATTGCAGATTCTGATTGTACGACACTCAAAACATGAAAAAAGTCATTTTCGAAAAGTGTCTGTGTGTCTGTCTGTCTTCCTATCTGTAGATTTTTTTCTATGGTAAACGATAACAGCTGCAAATTCAAACAGAATCAAATAATTTTTTTGCATACAGCCCTAATTTGTAGAGTACTCAAGACCTATTGTTTTTGGTGAAGATCGGTTAAGGGAAAGGGATAGTTTACCTGCAACATTTTATATTTTAACAAGGGTATTTTCTATGGCAAACGATAAAAGCCGCAAATTTAAACAGAATCAAATAATTGTTTGCATACAGCCCTGAATTATAGAGTTCTCAGGACATATTGTTTTTGGTGAAGATCGGTTAAGGGAAAGGGGTAGTTTACTAGCAACGTTTTATGTTTTAAAAGGGTATTTTTTATGGCAAACGATAAGAGCCGCAAATTCAAACAGAATCAAAGAAGGTTTTGCATTCAGCCCTAATTTGTAGAGTACTCAAGACCTGTTGGTTTTGGTAAAGATCGGTTAAGGGAAAGGGGTTGTTTACCTGCAACGTTTTATGTTTTAAAAGGGTATTTTCTATGGCAAACGATAAGAGTCGCAAATTCAAACAAAATCAAATAATTTTTTGCACACTCCTCTGATTTGTAGAGTACTCAAGACCTATTATGTTTGGTGAAGATCGGTTAACGGGAAGGGGTAGTTTACTAGCAACGTTTTTCTTATTAAGGGTAATTTTTTTCTATGGCAAACGATAACAGCCGTAAATTCAAACAGAATCAAATAATGTTTTGCATACAGCCCTGAATTGTAGAGTTCTCTAGACCAACTGGTTTATGTGTAGATCGGTTAAGGGAATAGGGTAGTTTACCTGCAACATTTTATGTTTTAACAAGGGTAATTTTTCTATGACGAAAAATAACTGCCGTAAATTCAAACCGAATCAACTAATCTTATGCAAACCTTTTTGATTTATACAGAACTCAAGGTCTGTTGATTTTGTTGAAGATCGGTTAAGGGAAAGGGGTAGTTTACCTGCAACGTTTTATATTTTAACAAGGGTATTTACTATGGCAAACGATAACAGCCGCAAATTCAAACAGAATCAAATAATGTTTTGCATACAGCCCTGAATTGTAGATGACTGAAGGTCTTTCGATTTTGGTGAAGATCTGTTTAGAGAAAGGGGTAGTTTACCTGCAACTTTTTATGTTTTAACAAGGGTAATTTTTTCTATGACGAACGATAACTGCCGTAAATTCAAAGAAAATCAAATAATTTTTTTGCAAACGTTCCTAAATTGTAGAGAACTCAAGGACTGTTAATTTTGCTGAAGATCGGTAAAGGGAAAGGGGTAGTTTACCTAAAACATGTTATGTTGTAACAAGAGAAATGTTTTCATGACGGACGATAACTGCCGCAAATTGAAACAGAATCAAATATTTTTTTGCATGCATCCCTGCATTGTAGAGGACTGAAGACCTATTGTTTTTGGTGAAGATCGGTAAAGGGAAAGGGGTAGTTTACCTGAAACATGTTATGTTGTAACAAGAGAAATGTTTTCATGACGGACGATAACTGCCGCAAATTGAAACAGAATCAAATATTTTTTTGCATGCATCCCTGCATTGTAGAGGACTAAAGGTCTATTGATTTTGGTGAAGATCGGTTTAGAGAAAGGGGTAGTTTACCTGCAAAGTATTATGTTTTAACAAGAGTAAAGTACTTAATTTTTATAAATAAAGTATCTTGATAAGAAGCTCATAATAATCCACTGTAGAAACGTAGATGAAATATCTATAAATGAAGAGGTTAGGTGAACGGGGTGGGGGTAATTTTCTATAAATGAAAATTATAGTTGAAAGGGGAGGGGAGAATTTTTTATGTGTACTACGTTATCGGCAACAAAGAAGTAGTTCTTTGTTAAAATTCCTTCCCGGGCTGTTTAGCCGTAGTCCAATGTTTTCTGCAAAACCAGACTTTTCGGCAGTGCCATCGACTTCCATCTCAGTGAAAATCGAGTGCGAAAACATGAGGTGGTATACGTTAGTGACCACAGTACTGTGGTTTAAGGTTGATGCAATATGTGGAAAGAAGTAGTTTCTACGGAAACATTTCATTTCAAAAATGATTTTAAATATAAATCTTAGAACATGGAAGTCATGTATGGTTCTCCATACCGATATTTTACTATTAAAAGCAATACACGATTTAGAAAAGGAGAGAAAAAAAACAAATAGTTACGAAATCTTAATAGTAGGCCTACCACACATCCTTATTAAGTTACAGAAAGAAAAGAAGAGGATTCTTCTAACTTATCATAATAGAAAATGATAATGTAATTTGTTACAAATTTAAGAATTCTACAAATGTGCTTACGAGTAATTTCTATTGCGTGTCCGACTGACAAATATCGCTATGACTGTACCGAGAGCCAGTTGAGCTGTACTACCGCAATGCTATACTCCGGCTGAAGGTCGTTATTTGCATTTCGAAACGAAATGGAAACGTTTTTGAAATATAAATTTCTGGTTGACAGCTGACGTTTGATAAATGGCAGAGTACGCGTTTAGAAGATCTGAATGACTGTTATCGTTTTGTATTTGTACAACTTCCGTTTCCCTAACGAGGATTGTCCTAACGGATGTTTTTTTCCATTCAGCACATAATTTACCGTGTGTCAGCAAAAAAGATTAATACTAACCTCACCGTTATCCTTTAAAATCAACGTAAATAGCTTAATTTTCTTTAAGGACCAATGTATGTAAGTATAATGTAAATGCGATTGACATATTGAAAAGCACTGGGTCTTGAGTGCATTCACTAGCCCTGTTATTTTAGCTTTTACAGTCACATGTTATGTAATTCATTTAATTGTACAAAATATAAAATAATTTACTCTTTTTTTGATGTTTTATGTCTTGATATGGACGAGAACGAGAAAACATTCCAAACAGAGGCTGAAACCAAAGCAAACGTAACCAAAGAACATTACCGCAAAACTTACTGGATCTTCTCTTATTTAGTAAATACAATTGTGTTACCTGTTCGTTCTATTGGTTTAGCTTCAGTTATTGGCTGAAAGAAACAGAAGATTAAGTTTCTAATAAAGTAGTTGTGTAAGTTATTTCGTATTTGTAGGAAAATTGTTTGTCCTTTCAGCGGCAATTCTGTTCGAACAGAGTCCAGAGGAACTGTTCTCTCCATGCGCAACGTACTTAAGGTCTCTGCAGTTCCGCCACATTGTCAAATCCGTCTTACATTTTGCCCAAAGAGTGACACTCAAAATCCAACAAATTTAATCTTTTTAGCTCTTTAGAATGGCTCCAACAAATTTCCTCTTGTTATCTATTATCGTTAATCCTTCTTAAATTATTTTCATCTACAGTTATCTTTTTGGTTCTTTCCAAACATTTCCTTTGCTATTCTTAACCGCCTCTTCTGAGAACATTACGTTGCTCCATAAAACGATGTATGGAATTGAACATTATTGTATGCGATAATGAAATCACAATTAAATAACTAACATAAAAATTTAAAACACTATAGTAATATCTAAGGGTAATAGTCTATAGTTCCGAAATAGATCTAATGAAATGTAACTTGGAAACTCAGAGTGACCGAAATGGATTTTGGAGAACGGCCGAAAGGTCCAGAAGTGAAATAATAATAAAAGAGTAGATAAGAAAAATACTATACAATTTCACACTAAATTACAGATTACGCAGTTTGGAGATACCGACAGGAATAGATAAGACCAACGAACGGGTGAACACAACATTACAAACAAGAGATGAATTTGCAGTCGGAAGACAGAGACAGACTAAGCATACCAATGAAAAGTTCAAGAGAAAGCACAAACAATAATGTGAGGAAGAAGGACCTTAAGAGTGAATTGTAAAAACGATGGAAACTGGAAATTGGAAAAGTTGGAGAACACTGTAAACGATGATCATAATGATGTTGATGTAAATGTTGTCATCTATAATGATGATGATATTTTATTTATGTCAGACTTTCTAAGTAATTAAATTTGGAAAGAGTCACAGCGCTTGCTACTACAGATTCGGTTGAAGATCGTGAATCCAACCCTCTGCTCTTCTATCCAGGACAAACGATACAGCGTCAACCATTGAATTAGCAACAAGAGTTAACAGACACCTATCCATTCGCAATGAGGTTGTCTACGTGTTGCGTCTTGTTTGCTGCTGATACAGTTAACTGAAGCTGACTTTCTCAAGAAAATGTATTACTACTTGTTAGTATTAAAGATAGAACGTGAAACCCGATCATTTGTTACATACGTTTCAAATCTTCTTCGTGAGTTTTGTAGCCGTCATTTTTGAACGCGATGTTGTAGTTTCATGTGTATTGTGCCGTTTCTACTAGTCACGGAAACCAAGACAGACATTACAGAAAGTTGTATATTTTTATTTTTATCCATTACCCATAAAATAAAGTAACTCTAAAAATGACTAATGTAGGCGCTTTTCTTGTGTTTTCATTTCATTTAACACTTCATTACCGAGATTGTGTTTCACCTTCGAGTACGCATACAATTTATGCTAATTAATGTTTACTATCTTCCTATCTATTTGTTTGTTTGATTTCGTTTTTATCCTCTATAAGTTTGAACAGAGTTTTCTATGTTTTATTTAAATCTCCAAATTGGTTTTCGCGCAGAAAAAATAGAGTATTATTTATGCTTACAAATAAGCTATGTTTCTGAACACAAGGGAAAGACAATTATGAACAAATCTGATTAAAGACAATTAAATAAAGACAGTCGGCAACCACGTATTCCGATTCGTTTAAAGTTTCTATTTACTCGCGTGTATGATATGGCTTTATAAAAACTTTTATGTTATTAATTATTGAGATACAATACTTATTTCTTTACGCGAAACAAAACACGAAAGCCACTTAGACAATGTGGAAAAATGATACGTTTCTAATTACAAAGTAATGAACATTTTATTTTATTGTTGCAACAATTAACGTATTTTGGGCAGTATCTGTGTTGTCTTGTGTTTCGTCTTGTGCTGATGTGCATCAGCTCCTCAACGAGACCAACAGCATATCGCTTTGACTTGTTTAGGTCATATTAGCCAAGCCTTTACAGCCCAAAATACATTAATTCATTTGTCCATTGATGTTCATCCGTTTAAAAATTTGAATGTTCTCTCTATTGCTATAATTAATACTTGTACTATCATGATGATCATCATCATTATCATCGCTATCATCTGCAAGGATTAAACCAAGGATGGTTTGTTCCGGTCTCAAACAGGCAAAGTCTAGAGCTGGTCACTCCAGAGCTCCTCGGACGTTCCACACCTCTCCGTAATTGTTTGGGGATGGGTTCCATAATCGTAAAGTCATCCATTCGGCAAAGATTTTCGCACCAATTCAGTCGATACTGGGCAATTCTGTCGAGTGTACTCATAATATTCAGTTCCTGCAGTATATCTGTGTTTCTTCTATGATCATAGAGAGTATACCCTGCCACGTCCCTGAGAAATCTCATTTCAGCCGCTTGGAGACGACCGGCCTAGTCTTTCGTTAAAGTCCAATTATCAGACCCATAAAGAAGTGTGGCAAGGGCCATCACCGTGTAGAATTTTAGGCGTGTTCCTCTACTTGCTGACTTAAGGGTTTGCCTAATGGTCCCGTACATAAGGTTAAACTTATGCAAATTATTCACAACGTCGTTCCTTCCATTATAAGACACACTGAAGCCCAAGTATTCAAAATTACGAACTTGTTCCAGGACTGTACTTTCATTTTTCAAGCTGTTGAGATTATACTTTAGGATATTTATTTTAGTTTGGGGAGGATTGCCATCATTAATTTGTTTTCCTCTAGCATCTGCCACTCTAAAAGGAAATACAATTTTTGAGTTCACCAGAAAATGATCACTAAGCGTTACTCCTCTGTATGATTTGACATACGTGTCTGACTTGTATTTTTAATTTTGTTTGCTGCCAAACTATAACTATTATGTAGTGTGTAATTGATTCAGCTGTAATGTGTCCTGATGCCATGTATATTTGTGTATTTCTTCGTGTTAATAAAAGATATTTAAAATTATTAGCGAATGTTGTTCACAAATGTTAACCAATCCGTTTTTATTGTCATTTATAACATTTTCTCCAAAAGGTCCTATGATTTGACTGTCCATATGTTTCCCAGTTCTACCATTAAAATCTCCAGCTATGATAACTTTCCTTGTGCTTCCACTTTCCTCTATATCACTGAAAAAGACATCTTTAGTATGCAATATTTCATCTTCACTAATTGCATGTACACCTATAATTGTACTTTTGTATCCGTGCAGGTTAATATTAAGTTTTATCAGCTTTTCGTTAATGGGTTCCAGTTTGTTACACATCTCGTTAGTTTGTTTTTTATAAGCACAGATACTCCTCTTTGCTCTCTGATCCTTAGGTACACCAATGTAGAAATCTATATAGGAACCATATGTTTCTACAGCATTCCCCTTTTTTTTGTTGTAGACAATAAAACTATACCGAAATTTCTACTCTTGAATTCGTTAATAACTTTCTCTACTATTTTCCTTAAACCTTGTATACTCCATACTCCGATTCTCAGAGTTCGTTTACGTAGATTTTGTCGTTTATCTTTATGGAATCCATCCGGGTGTAATCTATTTGGGTTTCGAACATTTCTTTTTTTTTCCAGTGAATGGAGTATTGCATTAAATGAGACCCATTGCATTAAACCCCAACCTGGAAGACCAGGCAATTTGTAATCAAGGTTTACTTCCTTTAGACTTTGATAAACTAGTATCCAACTACAAGGCAGCAGATCCTAGTTTTAGTCCGTTTAGTAATTGATTATCTTTTAGTTAATGGGAAATTAGAAAATTTATGGAGGATACTAGGGTTTTTAGAGGATGTGACGTTGAGTCTGTCTATTTCCAAGTCTGCCCAATAAACACACAAGAACAAAATTAATGACAGCAGAGATGGACTTTTGGAGACTTTCAGCAAGAGTATCCAGATGTGAGAAAATTACAAACTAAGTTATTAAGGATAGAAGGAATGTGAAAATTTAATTGTTGATTTTATTCAAACAAAAAATTACAATAGTATGTACACAAAAAGAATGGTGTAGAAAAGATTGCCAAGAAGAGTTATGGAATAGACCCACCAGGAAGAAGGAAAGGAGGAAGACCACCTATCACCTAGATAGAAGAAATTTATACTATATAGAGGGAAAGAGAAATTGAAGAAGATCTTTGGATGGACAAGCAGCAGTGGAAGCTGAGAATTCAATCAATTATGTAATCTTTGTTTCCAGAAAATGTGTAAACATTGTACAGCCGGAATAATAATAATTATTGAGCAGATCCTCTTACTTGCCAAGTATACTTATGTATCTATGCGAAAAGAATGTGTTGGTTATCCTAAAATTGTTGAATGTGGCAAAATCGATGAGGCGTCGTCCATTTCCATTTCCGTTCTTGCGCCGTGACATCCCGTTATATTTCTTATAGGGGAGTTTCCAACACGTGCATTGAAACCCCCTGCTATTATCAGATAATCGTTCATGTTCATATTATTGACAACTTTCTGTAAGATCCTTCTCAGTCTTATGTGCGACCATCCTCTGGAGTATGTACTTGTACTATGCTGTCTTATTTCCTGAGATTGTGTCAGAAAACTGTGTTAGCGTAAATGAGATATGGCCTACTGCATATTCTGTAGGTCTAGGTATTCTTCCTTTTGCCCAACGCAAACATGTAACAGTATGTTAGAACCCCGACAGAGTATCATACAGGGTATTCTCTGCCAGGCTAAGCGAACCCTATTTATTTATCGATGATCTCATTCTTGCCTCTCTTCACTTCTCCGCCTTCTTGCAAAGATGGGCCGGGCCCGGCCTTGAGACAGCTTGCGGCGTAATGGTGCGTAATCTGCACATAGACGAATGTATATATAAAAAATAAAACTAAAGCTAGGCAAGAAGAGGCGGTGACAGCAATACGTCACATGTATATTGTTATTGTTATTATTGTTATGCTTGTTGATGTTGGTCTTGCTGTATTGTTGCTGCTGCTGCTGCTGCTGCAGCTGTACAAGGGGCTAATTAGTTTATTAAATGATGGTCTGTGTAAACTAAATAATACGAGGAACACGCAAATTTAAACTATAATTTAGTTTGAGCTTCAAAAAGAAGAAACAAATACCGAAGTTGATAGCACTGGCTGATGCGCGGGAACAACTACTAATCTCTCTCAGTCGTTCAGCAACCAGCATAACTCTTGTTCGTTTTGCAAGTATAAGGTCACTAATGTGTGCATTCGAGAGTAGAACAACGCATTATTATTAGATTTTTTATGAAAGAAAACGTGAAACCATCAGAAATTTGTGAAAAACTGTAAGAATGTTTGTCAGGCGCAAGAATCTATAAATGGGGTAAGGCTCGCAAAATCTCCGAGGACGTGTTGAGAATGAACCGTACCTACGACGCCTCAAAACGTCGACAACAGTAGAGATGTCTGACAGTATCAACACACTTGTCCAAAATGATCGTTGAATTACCGTGCGGGATACTGCTTCTACATTAAATATCAGAGTTGGTAGTCCATGTAGCTGTATCGTAAGTTAACTTCATTATCGGAATTATGCGCACATTAGATCCGCGAATACAGACGGGCGAACACAAGCAGACACACGTGCAGGTGACTCATTCACTGTTTGCAAAATATGAAGAAGAGGAGCTTTTTACAGTCTATTGTTACTACTGATGAAAGCTGGTTCGATTTTACTCCAGAAACCAAAACAGATCGATGCAGCGGAGGGATCCTACGTATCCAAAATCAAAAAAGCAAAAATCACTTTTTGTACAGGAAAAACTATGCCTTCATTCGTTTGAGATATACAAGGCGTCATGCACAGACAAAACAGAGGACTATAAACGCTGAGTATTATTCCAAACAACCGTACGAAAGAAGGGTAAAAATGCCAGCAACCTGTTTCTTAACGATAGTGCGCGCTCTCATCGCCACTCATACGATGACTACAATAAAGTGCACCGTTCTCTCCCATCCTTCTATAGTCCGGAACTCGTTCCCTCTGACTTTCATTTGTTTGGACCCTTAAGAGAGGTGTTAGGAGGGGAAAAGTTTCGTTCCAATAAAAAATCATCTAAGCAGTTCGAGAGCAGGTCAGAAATTTTTTTTTTCTTAAGGAATAAAGCTACCTGAAATATGACGTCACTGCATTGAAGAGGAGAGGCACCTTATTGAAAAATGATTATACATAAATTACTATTTTTATATTACTTTTTGAATAAATAATTTAAATTTGAAGGCTCTTCGTATTTTTAAAAAGCGACAAAGGATATAAAATCTTTTCATAAATTACTTGTCGCAGTTACCAATCCTACTACTCGAATTAATGATATTTTCTTATTTAAGAGGAACTACGTCTTCAAAGAAGGACAGGGTGTTTGCGTCAGAAAGCATTTTGTTCGTAAATTAAATTCAAAGTAGGCGACCGGCAACAGACGGCGCTCTCTCTGCGCCCGTCTTGTTAATTTATTTTTAATGATTGGGACTCTCATAAAAGTGAATTTTAGTTTAATGAACACAAAGCACTTTGTGAAGAGACCGTGAAATTATTGCAGGTTCTTCTTAAAGAATAACCAGTTTTCATAAACTTGTATTTTACTTATTAATTAAGGTATAATACATTTTTATGTTGTATGACATTAACATTTGTTTGCAGTTAAACAACATTATAACTTAAATTAATAGTTATGATCATTTTTTCATTAAACGCCAGAGATGTAAATACTCTCAAATGTCAATGACACGTTTATGAAACAAAAACACTCTCATTGCGTTAGGTCTCGTTATACAATTGTCCAGCACGGCATTACAGAAACAGTAATGAATGCCATCATAATGACATTAATTATTACACGAATAAACATTTTACACTTGATATTTTCACTATTACACTTTCTTAACAACACGTTTTATCGTTTCGATGTGCGGACTATTAAGGCGGCACGATGTTGCCTTGAGAATACAAGCAGGAGTAATTATGTGGCGTATTAATGTTTGCTAAACAGTTAAAGTTACGGAGGAATCGAGAAACCGCTAAAATATTCTAAATTGCGTCTTCTGTACGATATGTGACCATACTTGCATATGGTCTATGCCAGTTGTATATGGCAACGGTCCAACAAGAATTTCAGTCAACACAACTATTTTAATCGGATAGAAAACGTATGAATTAAATGTTAATTTTTGTCTGAAATCTCATTTAGTTACATACGTTATTATTTTATTTATAATCATAATAATAGGAGGACAAAGGGTATTAATAATTCGTTATCAAAATAAATATATTTAATAAAGTAATTATATTTATTTGGAAAAATATAATTATATATCTACTACGTAAAAGGGAAACTAAACCTCGCACTTTATGGTTTTGTTACTACTTGTATCAAAGGTATAAAAAAAATAAAGGTAAAGGTAAAGGTATATTGTAAAGAATATGCTTTGTATATTTACGAAATTTTAATATTACTGAGAACATAGCCTACATCTGAACGTATGATATAATTTTAGTTGTATTTAAACGTTATCAAAACCCCTACTTTACTGAATTTTTAATTAGTAATATGGAAATTATACTTGCATTTAAATTAATGACGCCCGTTTGAACGCAATTTCTTTTGCCGACTATCAAGCAGTATTTTCTAGTCCTAGAAAACAAGATTTCTTACCAGAGAGACAAACTGTCGTGCACGTATGAGTTAGCTATACTGATTAGTGAATCAAGGTACCTCTCTTTTTTGTGGATCGAACACTGGTAGGTGATGGTAGGATTTAGTAAATACTTCTTGTCTTCAATCCTAAATAATATTTTACTTTTTATTAATTACGCCTGTCCTCTTTTTGCGACGGTTTCATATGATTCTTACGATTCCTTACGTTTTGGAATTAGTGTAATATAATAATTAGGAAACAATAATACAATTAATAATCAACCTATTAAGTTAGTATTAATCGTTTTCAACTACCTCGGTTTTGAGATATTGTATAATACCAATAGGCATGTTATGACAAAATAAATTAAAAAATTTCTAAGGCCTTCACGGTCGTCGTCACATTGTTGATATTATTCTCTGTCTCTGCCTCATAAGAACCTCAATCTTAATCCGTACCTCAGTACTGAGGGAATTGGCGTTCATTTTACCAATTACTCAATCGTTTTGATACACTGAAGGCGACTTCCAATGGTGGGGGCTGAAACGTCTGTCCAGTAATAGACCACGGATTAATAGCCCGGCAGACAATGATATCAAATAAATAAATTAATTTTAACAATTAAATAGAGAAATTAAAGAACATTCAATTACACTGTGGGGTAAGAGATTAAAAATAAAATAAAGTTATGGCAGTTTCTATTTTAATGTGTTGTCTGGAATGTTATGGCATGAACATTCGATCAACAAAGATGATTGAAGCAGAGGAAATGGAATTTGTGTGCTGTGTTACATTGTACACCTGACAAGACAGGAAAAAGAAAGGACGATATTCGCCATTATTCACTATCATTAACTTAAATGAGAACATCTCTAAATTTAGATGCCAGCAGTACCAAACATATGGTGACCATTTGGGGAAAGGAGTAATGGACAACCTTGAATACGAGGGTTAGATAATTTTTTAGGATTCAAGAAAAGCCCTTTGCCTTAGTTCTAGAAGATGATGATGGTAATGGTACGATGATGGAAACGACGACAGATTACATACTAAATACTCTTGCTTTTAGTCCTGAATATCATACGTTTTCATTATCAATGCCTGTCCTCTTTAAGTGACAGGTTTGTGCGATCTGTTTCGGTTTAGAATTACTGTAATATAAACAGTAATTTTCATATTATTTTATTATAAAGCATAGTTTTATTTAAAGAACCGTCACACATTATACAATTTTCATTGTTTACATAACTCTTTAGCATTACTATATTTTTATGTTCATCAGAATTCGCCAGCTACGATGGACAAATATAGTCTTTCATAAATATTCAACGTCTAGGATTGGCACGTGTGTTTGACAGAGCGGAATAGAGAATTTACTGTAATATCCTCACTCAGAAACACTGTGTTAGATACGCAATATCCGACGTCAACAGCTCTTGTCCTGTTTGTTACATACAAACAGAGCCTGAACAAGCTAATATTGTGCACTATAGACGCAGTAAAGGACAGCTACCCTGTACCCGCTTATTTAAATAAGCACATTTTATACTGAGTTGAAACATCAGAACGTTGTACTTTCGTGTTCCCTTTATTTCTCTCACTATCTCTTTCTCACAGACGTGGGCGCTCAAACAGACGCACAAAGATTTAATACATTGTCATAGGTTACAAAATGTACCTGTACCAATACAGTTACTAATTTAATTTTCTGTAATACTTACTTTTAGTTTATAATATACCTGTAGTAGGGGCGTATTACGGAGGGGACCAGCGGGACCGGACTCCCCTCAAAGGGTCAAGAAAGGTTGACAAACTTTGTTTCTCTCTTAATGTTTAGGCAATTTTTATAATTTTTTAGCTGTGTACGCTAGTAGGCTATAGTAGTATGTGTTTTTTAAATATACAAACAGGTTTATTACGTTTCAAACATGAAATATAGGAAAATCAATTCAGTCAATAAGTATCTTCTAAACCATGTTTCAATAACGCGTATTTTTGTTGCATTATTGCCGTTTACTTTAATTGGATTGATTTCAGGATGTCAACACACGTTTTTCAACCACTTTAAAGATAGTAATGTTGATTAGTCTTAACACTATGGGACCCCATCCTCCAAGGCCAAATTCTAGGTACGCTACTGACCTATAGTGTGTTCATTCGTAATAAACTTTATAAAAAGCAGAAATAATAAAAATATATTCTAATATATAACGCGGTATTTACAGTTGATCTTATTATCATACAGAGAACACAGAAAGCCATCAGCATGAGTGCCAAGGGACTGGAATGAGTTACGCGAAATATAGTTTGCAAACATCTGTCTCTAAAGTACAATGAATTTCTTTGTAGCTGGACAAGTTGTATGATGAGGTTGCATCTTACGACTACATAACTTCTCAGATTTTGTAGTCTCTGACGATCCCATACTTGACTGCAAGGTAGCAAATGTGCCATATCGTAGCTCTAAATGAACCCTAAAAGCTGGAGTTCCACTTCTGTCGGAACTGCAGTATCGTACTTCCACTTCTCCGCCATTGTCGTAGTCGTAGTGGTTTTGCTCCAATTGTCTGTAGGATTTCCTCGCTTAGACTCTGAGGATGCCTTGTATCCGTGAGGACGCGGTTACCACAGTATTATAGTATGTTAATTTAAATTTTAATGCCACCTGCAACTATGTTCATCAGCCTTGCCTCGGTAATGTCAAACGTTGTGCCCTATCTCAGTCGAGTGTTTATTTGATAAAAAGGCTTGGTAAAACGCTCTGTATCTAACAGAATATTGTCTTCAGACACTGGTATTCGTCGTTTTGGAGCTGAGTACTCCTGAATGCCAAAATATTTGCAGGCCTATGAGTTATGGATTTCCCCGGCTGAGCTGAGAGAAACACACACTCTACGAAGCACAGGGGGAAAGGCGCCAGGAAAACGTTTCAGGACGGAACAGGCAGCGTAGCTAATTCTTTACAGGTCGTAAGAAGCAAATATTAACTAACAAAGTGTAGAAAGAAATATCTATTTAATACTAAAGACACGGAAAGTGGAATCCTTAATAAATAAAAACATGTGTGTATATATACGTATAATGGAGGTGGAATATACGGTTCACTTGTTACCGTGTTCCTCACAATTGTATGCTACATTTGAGTCAAATAAAGGCATAAATAGACTAATTTTGCGAACAGGGGAAAATTCGAATTCCAAGTTAGACAGTGTTTTTCACCTTGTGTCAAAGGCTACCTGTGCAAACTTTGGTGGCAATCGGTGTAACGGTGTGGATTTGTATTCAGTAGGCCTACCCATAAATCCTCAGACTTTGAGTTTTATGTGTACAACTCAAATAAATTAAAACAACCCAGAGTACACGCACGCGCGCACACACACACACACACACACACACACACACACACACACACACACACACACACACACACACACACACACACACACACACACACACACACACACACACACCTTTAATAGAAGGAAACGACACAGAAAGTTTGCAAGTTATTTGAATAACAAAAAGAAGTCTCAGATTCCGAGGCTATACAAAAGTACATTTACTTCTTTGAATAAAACAAAGTAGGTCTATGGTAAATTCGATATGTATCTATTTCAGAGTAGATAATAAGTAAAATAGAGATTACATGAGACAAGTGCCCTTCTTGTTATATAACCAGTTGTTTTCTTAATAAAATTATAATTTTCATCTATAGATTCCTGTCGTGTTAGGTTTTGGTGTTAAGATTCGTTTTTCAGTAATATTTAACACGATACAAGTTAGTATTCTTGCAATTTTCTACAAAATTTAGTATTAAGTAAAAGAGGGACAAAATATCATTATAACCTAACTTTAACACTCACAGCTATCGTACACAGTTCAGAATATTACAAAACTACGAAAGTAATGTAATACAAATAATTATTTTAGAACTGTGGAGTCAAGAAAAAGGCAAATTTTAAGATCGATATTATGATGTCAAAATCAATTAAACATAGTTCATTCGTTTTAAAAATAAATCAACAGAAAAATGTTCGTTTGAAATCTACGTTTACAATTTTTTTAATTTTTCAAATATGTAAGTTACACATTATAAAAGCAGTTGCAACTAAAACATTATGAAGGATTATTAAGGAATAATACTTCTAAAGTTGTCTACTGACTTTTTTAATTATTAATAACTATTCTTTATAGTATCATACTAAAGAAATTAATTTTAAACTTAATGTCATAAAGAAAATAATATTAATATTGTAGCGTGACAGAAAATCCACTACATTTTAAGTCGTGTGAAATCATAAAGTTTAATTACACCAACAAATGTTATAATAATATTGAATGACATTTAAATAAATCAGAGGAATGAACCACAATAAAATAAAAATCCTCATTACATTATATATAAAAACCACTGTTTAAAAAAACCAAAGAAAGTATGGAAGCAACTCATAGTATAATATCAGTAAGTTACCCAGGAAGCTCAGAGCAGTAAACCAGTTATATAAGAACATATCAAGAAAAAAGAGACTCAATTAAAGAGTGGTGAATACCAAAATACCCCAAAAACAAGAAGAGGGAAGAATAAAGTTTGTGATCAGGTAGAAAACAATACCCTGAAACCTGTATAGAAGAATAAAGTCAGTTCAGTGAATAAATTAAATGCTCCAAACTAAACCTCAGTCGAGATAACACCAAGTACCTTGGTTTACCCAAGAATGAAGAAGGAAGACCAGAAGAGTGAAGACTAGACGAGGGACAAGAATGAAGACTAGAAGAAGGACAAGAATGAAGACCAGAAGGAAGATACGAAGAAGGACAAGAAGGAAGACAGGAGGAGAGGAAGAAATCGTATGAAAGAAACACCGTAGTAAAACCTATTATTATATAAACTACTATCAACCCCAAACCCACAAAAACTATGCAAAAGAAAGTATAACATAGCCAAAATCCTATAAAATGTAATTATTGAGAAAACTAAAGTGCTGTATAGCGTTATAAGAAGTGAACCGACTAAAGCTATTGTGTAATAAAGAAAATAAACTAGTCTTAACAGTCCATGATTACTAAAGGTCTGGTCTGAGATAATAAGACTCAAAATATCAGAACCAACAGTGAAAGTGAATTTGTGTAAGTGTTTTTTAAAAAATGCAATAAACTTAAAGTTGGTGATACTATAACTTATCAGTATGCTATATCACAACTTTAATATCTAATAATAAACAGCATAATAAAATAATAAAATGGAAGATTTCCAGTATTTTATTATTTTAATGGAAATCTTTATTTACAGGACATTTGTAAAAAATGATAATAAATAGAGTATGGGAGTTAATGTTTACTGATGTAGGGGATCACAATAATAATGGTTTAAACCAGAAAGGACTGGCATTAATATAGTATTAATAAGTGTAAAATGTTTAAATAGACTGTTTATTCACAGTCCTAAAATCAATGTGTTAGTAAAATGTATTTGTAAGGGTTATTAGAAAATAAGATTTATGTTATGTGTTTTAAAAAGAATTATGTTTGATAAATAATAACCTACATACCATTAATAATGTTCTAATAGGTATGCTATGTTAACTCAAAAATAGTTAAAAGATGTATGTTCAAACCATGTCTGCAATATGTTCAATTGTGCAGATTGCTAAACAATGTTCATAATTATTTATTTTAATAACCGTAGTGTTAATTAACTACTACACCACACAATAAGTTATAAACCATGTTATTTTCATATAATTGTAATTATGTAAAGTCAGAGGAGGAATTAAGTTTAAATTTATTTGAGAAAGAAAGAAATATAAAATTCTAAAATCTAGGCCATTTGGTGAATTCACAGAACCAATATAAACTAGTATAATTTACTTATAAATCCTGTAAACTACCAAGATTTAGATAAGGTAACACAGGTAAACACTACTGGGAATGATCCTATGAGTTAAAATGATAATAAGGGAATATACCTTAAAACATTGTAAATTTTCAAAATATATAAATTAATTAATTTTAAAGAGCAATGTCAAATTTACAGATTAACACAAAAAACCAGTTCAAAGGTGTAATTTATATGTATTTAAGGAAAGGAAGAGAAATATGACTAATTAAAATTTATTATAATAGTATTAATAATATTTAAAATGGAGGAATTTTATATAAAGACGGAAATCCAATTTTGAGCCTATATTTCCAAAAAGTAAAGAAATTTGTTAATTTCCACAAAATATCTACAGATATGGACTATAATACATCAATTTAAAGGGAATGAGATGATTAAACCAATAATAAGGTTAATAATTCATAAAAGTGATGAATAAAATAGATAAATTCCATATGTAATGTAATATTTTATCATGTGTATGGGAAGTCGAAATATGTTAACAATACTTTTTCAAGGATTAACTGGGCCAGATTTATGACCAAGTTAATTAGTCTTTTGTTGAATATTAAGCTGGACAGTTGTGTAAAGAACGTTTCTTTAAATCGAGTTGAAAATGGTACTAGCGTTTAGCCATTGAAATAAGTGAAACGAGAGTTAGACGGATTAGACACTTTTTAAAGCTAAAGCTATCAAAACATTCACGACAATAGTGAAAACAAACACTTAACTTCATAATCCGAGTGATAGAAACAAGTAAAACATTATATTTAAACTGATTCATTATACAATCCTAACCATATCTTGAGAATTTTAACCCACAGAAGAGAACACATTCAAAATAAACTAACTAACACAAGTTTACACAGAACACTTCGCCAGAATACACCAAATAACTTTACAGACATATTACACCAGTGCGGGGACATTTCAAACCTTGATGAAGGTAATTTTATTGTGATTTTCTGACACGACGCATTTGCAGTAACCTAGTCCAACTCGAGTAGCGGCCATCTTGAATACGCAACCTGCTTACTACATCGCAGTGACGTCAGTCTTCAATGGTTCGAAAACAGTCATACACATTACATATTAGAATTATTTAAATTCTATTGAATAGTAATTATTGTATTTATTTTTAATTGTTAATGTTATACTTTCTCGTCACCCTTCTCTGACTATTAATTCTAATCGCTCAAAGAACCTGTCTTTTAATATAATATATCATAAAATTTGTTCTGTATGACACAATCGATAATTCCCGAGACAGAGTCGATAATTGCTCTCCATCGATAAAATATCGATTATTATTTTAAATTGTCAATAAATCTTTATATTTCCATTATTTCGTATCTGTTACTTATTTCACAGGTAATTTAAGAGTATTTATTAAGACTGAAGAACTTAAATAAGAAGAATATATATTATTTGAACGAGATATTGGACCAGCCAGAAAAGTCATCAATCGATTATTAGCTGGAGTTAATCTATTTAACTCCAGACTTGGTTCAAATCTTCAAGAAGTGATCGACGGTCAATAAATACTGTTATTAAAATTTTTACAAGAACCTTTTAAAACAGATTTATTTCTTATACACACCTCTATAAACATAAACAAGATTTCTTACTATTTGAAAATTCTATTTTTTATAAAATTTTCCTTTTACATTTTATTCTTTTGTAACGACCGGTATACAGGGTCAGGTTACAATATTCCTCAACCAGGAAAAGAAGTGCCTGTACGAAGTAAAGTGACTGCACATTATGTTCAAAACACTGCTTATATAGGGGAATATAATATATTTAAATTAAAACTGTATTAATTTCAAATGACTTCTACGAAACCTTTGTACTCCTTAATTTAATAATACCACTTTATTAGAATTTTGATAATTAAAAATATATTAACAAGACATGAGGCGCTGTTACAACGTCGTCTGCTGCCAACCTGTATACCTAGAATTTAATTTACGAAGAAACAACTTTCTGTACTGAAACCTTCTTCCTTTGACGATCTACGCGTAGAAGGAAACAGAATTAATTACATTCTGACTGAGATTAGAAAGATTTGACTGTAGAATGAATTGAAAATAAAGAAAATATTCGTTAAGTACATTTTCGTGCAAATGTAAAATTTTTTTGAATTATTATCTGAGAAGATTTAATAATTATAATAATTTAATAATAATAATGTTAATTTCGTTATTAATTGACACACGGTTAGTGAATAATAATAAATCAACGATTGTACACTGCCACGGCCACTACTACTACTGGATGATGTGTCCAGTTTTCCTGCTTACTTAGCATCATTTCAACAATGTTTTCAGGGTTAATGGATCCCACTATGCGCTCTAAGTGCTGTCTCTCATACGTCCATTTGTTGCGTACACACAATGTGTGGTAAGCGTCTTCCTTCTCATTTACATAGCGTGGATAATTTAGACAAGCAGCTCTACCTAAATTGTAAAAAGAAGACTGAAATTATAAAATTAATTCCTGTAAGACAATTTTGTTACGTAGTATTCAACAGCCTCATGTTTTCCATTTATTCAGGCTTTGATGATTTATCCAAATTCTTGAGGATTTTTATTTTCTATCTGCCTTTGGTTTCCTGTACCATTCTTGCCATTGTTGTTATTATTGCGGTTCTTTTGATCATAGACTTGTCTGTCTTTTCTTTCAGTCATATTGCATATTCCTTCTGTCTCCCTATATATTTCCATTATTCTGATAGCAGCCCAATGACGATTGTGCCTCGAATTACCTGTATCGCAGCGTGTGAAATACTGTCATAATCATGTATAAAGAATTTCTTAGTACTTCCAAGTACACCTCTAGGTATTCCAGTCGGTGATATTTTAGTTTTTTTTCCAAGATGCATTTCGGAACCGTTGTGTTTCATCTTCAATTGGATCATTTAGTAAACTTACATAACATTTATAAAAATTTTTACTTATAAAAATGTTACTAAGTTTACTAAGTGATCCAATTGAAGATGGAACAGAACGGTTCCGAAATGCATCTTGGATAAAAACTAAAAAAATCACCGACTGGAATACCTAGAGGTGTACGTGTAAGTACTAAAAAATTCTTTATACATTATTAAAGGTTGACTGTTTCATAAAAATTGTCATAATCAGATGCAACAAATAATAATAATAATAATAATAATAATAATAACAATTTCTTCTCAAGTGATGTCCTACATATCTCCATTTATAGTCATCCCAACCTCCTTGAAAATTTCTATCCAACAGAGAAGCAAAAAGAGATGTGAAGAGAACAGTAGGCCCATACCTTAAACATAGAACAGTTTGAATACCTTGGTGTATGCATTCTACGTAACTGGAACGTATGTCAGGGGGAACGTCAATATACCATAGAAGAAAGGGAGATATTACTGTACATATATATATATATATATATATATATATTGCAACATTACAACAATTCTACAAATATATTACCATGTTCTCAACGCAACTAAAGATGTATTACACCGGCCAGGTCGCAGGATTTGTTTCTCTCGTTGCGTTAAGTATATGTAGTTGCACAGTAATTAAATAGTTTTTAAAGAGGAGTGAGATGTTGTTAACATGAAATAAATCATTTAAAATCGTTTCAAATAATCATACTAAGATATATTCATTAACAGGAAAAATATTTCAATATTAAAATTTCAAACATTAGACACATAACTATTTACCTTTATAAGTGTTTCAAATATACTGTAACCTGCAATGGTATTCATAACATACCACACAAAAATAAACACCCATATAATCTTATTGACTAAACAACATGTTAAACACGCTATTTAAATTCTTTTTATGTCTGTGTGTCTGAAATTAACTCAACTTTTAAATACTGATAGCAACTCAGTTACAAACAAAATAAGTTCAAGTTTCAAGAATGAATTTATTGTTGCTCTAAACAAAAATAAATTAATCTAACAAATTATTTACCTTAAATTATCCGCCGTGTGATTTCTTGTAACTTCGTCTATTACGCGTTTCAGAGCTTATGCTCCATCATCAGATATTAAAAAGAAAAACTGTCACTCTTGCGAGATCGTCAATTAGTAAAAAATGTCAAAATTTGCATGTGAACCGTACGCGGATTTGGGTGCGCACCCGTTCAAGTTCATTCTGCCACTGAGCGGTTGCTACCTTATCGTAGCCCCAGCGAGCAGACTCAAGGCGGTATCGTACAATCGGTTGGATACAAAGTTCAGGTGGTCATTTAACACGATATCGCGACTCCTTGGGTTTGCATATGCACTGTAAATTTCAAATTCCTCCAAGGCATTCATGAAACGGCCCTTCTTACACACATGTAACGGTATTAAATTGGAACTAAAATCTGTGTAATTATGATTGTGTGAAGTCAGGTGTCGGGCGTAATTTGATTTGATGTTGTCAATGTTTCTTATTTTCTTAGATAAATGTTCTCGAAATCGTTTAAGGAAACCTCTCCCAGTCTGTCCAATGTAGAAGCACTCGCAATCATTGCATGTTAACTTATATATGCCAGTTTTTTCTTCTGGAAGCGTGTGTTTTTTCGGTTAGAGAATATCCATTAACTTATTATTCCTGAATGAAATAGTGAAACTATTATTATTCAATATAGAAGACAAAACCTTAGGCATAAAACTAGGGTAATTAGTAGAAATACAAATTTTTTGCGTGTTGCTGTTTATTCGGGGTTTAAGCATTCTTTTTTCATGTTTTCTCAACAGTTTGTCAATGGTTAGACTATTGTAACCATTGGCAACTGCGATATATTTTATGACATTTAGCTCATCACGAAAGTCATTACCATCCAAAGAAATTGTCAATAATCTATGAATGAAACTATTGTACGCAGCCATTTTATGTGAAAAAGGATGATGAGAGTCTGCGTGTATTGTGGTGTCAGTGGTAGTCGGTTTCCTATAAATGTTGAACTTTAGTTTATTCATCTGTCGAGTGATGGTTAAATCTAGAAAGTTTATCTTGTTATCAACCTCTGTTTCAAGAGTAAACTGGATGTTTCTATTTATTTTATTTAAACAGTTTTTAAATAATTCGATTTGTCTTATAGTACCATCAAAAATTAAAAACGTATCGTCTACATACCGTGCATAAAATATTATTTTATTTGCATATATATTATTGTTCAACAATTGAGTATTCTCAGAATAATTCAAATAAATATCGGCCAGTAGGCCGGAGAGGGGTGAGCCCATAGCTAGGCCATCATCTTGAATGTAAAACGAGCCATTAAAAGTGAAATAGTTTTGTTTCAAAACAACCTCCAGTAAATTAATTAACTCATTTATCGTCTGTGTGTTCATGCAACTATTTTTATCTACTATCTTTTATCAAACGAACTAGTGATTTTGATAAAAGATAATTTACAATTACGTAATAATCATAGTATTGTGAACAACAATAATTTTATTAATAAAATTAAATCTGTTGAACTACAACCTAAACACAAATTGGCATCGTTCGACATAACTAATTTATACACGAACATCCCAGTCATAGATACATTACAGATTTTGAGAAACAAGTTATCTGACAATAGTTGCACGAACACACAGACGATAAATGAGTTAATTAATTTATTGGAGGTTGTTTTGAAACAAAACTATTTCACTTTTAATGGCTCGTTTTACATTCAAGATGATGGCCTAGCTATGGGCTCACCCCTCTCCGGCCTGCTGGCCGATATTTATTTGAATTATTATGAGAATACTCACTTGTTGAACAATAATATATATGCAAATAAAATAATATTTTATGCACGGTATGTAGACGATACGTTTTTAATTTTTGATGGTACTATAAGACAAATCGAATTATTTAAAAACTGTTTAAATAAAATAAATAGAAACATCCAGTTTACTCTTGAAACAGAGGTTGATAACAAGATAAACTTTCTAGATTTAACCATCACTCGACAGATGAATAAACTAAAGTTCAACATTTATAGGAAACCGACTACCACTGACACCACAATACACGCAGACTCTCATCATCCTTTTTCACATAAAATGGCTGCGTACAATAGTTTCATTCATAGATTATTGACAATTTCTTTGGATGGTAATGACTTTCGTGATGAGCTAAATGTCATAAAATATATCGCAGTTGCCAATGGTTACAATAGTCTAACCATTGACAAACTGTTGAGAAAACATGAAAAAAGAATGCTTAAACCCCGAATAAACAGCAACACGCAAAAAATTTGTATTTCTACTAATTACCCTAGTTTTATGCCTAAGGTTTTGTCTTCTATATTGAATAATAATAGTTTCACTATTTCATTCAGGAATAATAAGTTAATGGATATTCTCTAACCGAAAAAACACACGCTTCCAGAAGAAAAAACTGGCATATATAAGTTAACATGCAATGATTGCGAGTGCTTCTACATTGGACAGATTGGGAGAGGTTTCCTTAAACGATTTCGAGAACATTTACCTAAGAAAATAAGAAACATTGACAACATCAAATCAAATTACGCCCGACACCTGACTTCACACAATCATAATTACACAGATTTTAGTTCCAATTTAATACCGTTACATGTGTGTAAGAAGGGCCGTTTCATGAATGCCTTGGAGGAATTTGAAATTTACAGTGGATATGCAAACCCAAGGAGTCGCGATATCGTGTTAAATGACCACCTGAACTTTGTATCCAACCGATTGTACGATACCGCCTTGAGTCTGCTCGCTGGGGCTACGATAAGGTAGCAACCGCTCAGTGGCAGAATGAATTTGAACGGGTGCGCACCCAAATCCGCGTACGGTTCACATGCAAATTTTGACATTTTTTACTAATTGACGATCTCGCAAGAGTGACAGTTTTTCTTTTTAATATCTGATGATGGAGCATAAGCTCTGAAACGCGTAATAGACGAAGTTACAAGAAATGACACGGCGGATAATTTAAGGTAAATAATTTATTAATTCGTACAAGTGATTTGGTTACCATATTAAACATGAATATTATTAATCTACCATTTACTTCCAATCTATCGTGGACTTATACTGACACACCCAAAAAATACTACAACAGATTACTATTTCTTTACTAGATTAGCTTGTTAATGTACTCTCTTTTTTAAGTATTATTTAATCTTAAAACTCTAATTATTATATTCATATTTAAGTTCTTTTTCGAGAGCTCTCTTCACAATAAAATATAATTGTTTTTGTATCACCTGCGTATATCGCCGTTACCGTTGCGTGTGTGTGTCCAGAATCCTGAGAGTATGATGATGATGACTATGCTAATGCGGTGTTTGTTGTCTCTATGGGTTGTTGCTGTTAGTGATGCTCCAGCGTTCCTCCTTACGTCTTGGTGTGAGTGTGGTACAGTGTGTGTGTCCTGGTCGATCTGCAATCGGGCAGCATAACGTCGTCTGTAGATTTCGTGAGTCTGAGTGTGTGATCGCCCAAAATTGCCAGTGGTATTTATACTGGTGGCGATTTGACAGGAACAGTCCTGCTTTTGACAGGTTAGAAATGGTCAGTTCGCTCCAGAGCGTCCTTTTTATTACACTCACTTTTTGGTTAATTATCGCGAACTTATAAACATACTCGTCACATGAGCAATTTCATTGTTTGCTTAATTTTTCTCTGGTCACTTACATATACTGAAACCTCCCCCAAAATTTTGTGTAAGAGTTTTGTAAATTTTTTTTTTTGAGGGGGTAACTTAATATTTAAGACTAGGCACTCAACCTAGATGAAGCATAAAATGTGCCGGAACTCAACTTACCATTGAAAACATGTCTACTGGCTATGGTGTCAGGACTTCCAGAATGAAATACTCATATAACAATAACAATTTCTTATTTATTGGTGTTTCGGTTTCTTTATAAATTTATAACACTTACATGACATGGTATAACAATTATACGCTTTAAAGCTGTTATTGATCTCTTAAGTTGCAACACATACAAATAGCTAATCCATTGAATGGATTTCAGTTATTAAAATCTCATGAACAGTTGCTGATAGTAAAATGGGTTAATTTTTCTTTTACATACACAAATCTGCATACAGCAATGTATATCTACACAGTAATTGAGTACACTTGAGTCTGGTTGTTGAATACTCTGAGGTTGCAACTCATACAGACATTTAAGTTGACTAACATGCTTAGAAATATGCAACTATAACATGACACCAATTATTTATAAGATATTAGAGAAATTAGCTCATTGAGATCTCTTAAGTACCAATGGATTGAATCAGCCAGCTCATTTAACAGTTCACACATGTGCTACTATACAGTTATACATTATTAACCCCCTTGAGAAAAATATACACATACATACATATACCACAACACATTAACATACACATACTACCCACAATTAATTCAAGTAATTATCTTGTGTGAAACCCCCTTGCTGGTAACACCAATCATCAATTCATCCAAAAATAACCCAATGTCTGGTAACATCAATTCATCCAAAAATAACCCAATGTCCCCTTTACAGTATGATAACAGCAATTCATAATGAACCCAGCTCCAGTGTCGGTTTGCTCAGGAAGAAATCATCAAGACAGAATTAAGAATTCATTAAACCCGTATTAAGATTCATATCCCCGAAATGTGTAGGTTAATCATCTATCCCACTAGATTATGTAAGATTGAAAAGCTACATAAGGGGACTTGTATCACCCACTCATACCCAGCTATATTTAAACGGTGTTCATGTGACTTTGAATTTAAGTTACTCACTCAGATATATATATATTGTAGCATGACAGATAATCCACACAAATACATTACTCAATGATCATTAATAAAGCTCTAATATATGGAATATCCAGATGAGAATTAATTAAAATGCACTGTTTAATAATATATTCACAAGAAAGGTTGAATAAAGAAAATTTCTGCAAATAATATAATATAATACAAATTTAAAAACCCAGAAGACTAAAAATAATAATAACAAAATTACCCAGGTAAGATAGAAGCAGGCAATTAATATACCCCGTAAAAGAAACCAGACCAGAAAAAACAAAGATACAGAAGACAGAAGAAGGAAGAATAATTAAAACTACTACTACTGAAGAAGGAAGAAAGAAGAACAATCAAAGCTACTGAAGACAGAAGAAACAAAACTAATTAAAACTCAAAGAAGAAAGAAGAACAAACTAAATCTACTAAAGAAAGAAGAAAGAAGAATAATTAAAACTAGAGAAGAAAGAAAAACAACCAAATCTACTACTACTGAACAATGAAGAAAGAAGAACAATCAAAGCTACTGAAGAAAGAAGAAAGAAGAATAATTAAAACTAGAGAAGAAAGAAGAAAAACCAAACTTACAGAAGAAGGAAGAAAGAAGAAAAACCAAACTACTATTACGGAAGAAGGAAGAAAGAAGAACAACCAAAACTACTATTTCAGAAGAAAGAAGAAAGAAGAAAAATTAAAACTAAAGAGGAACCAAAATTACTGAAGAAGGAAGAATAATCAAAACTAATACTATTGAAGAAAGAAGAACAACCAAAAATACTATTACAGAAGAAAGAAGAAAGAAGAATAATTAAAACCGAACTCACTGAAGAAGGAAGAAAGAAGAACAATCAAAGCTACTGAAGACAGAAGAAACAAAACTAATTAAAACTCAAAGAAGAAAGAAGAACAAACTAAATCTACTAAAGAAAGAAGAAAGAAGAATAATTAAAACTAGAGAAGAAAGAAGAACAACCAAATCTACTACTACTGAACAATGAAGAAAGAAGAACAATCAAAGCTACTGAAGAAAGAAGAAAGAAGAATAATTAAAACTAGAGAAGAAAGAAGAACTAATTAAAACTACTACTACTGAAGAGAGAAGAAAGAAGAATAATTAAAACCAAACTTACAGAAGAAGGAAGAAAGAAGAAAAACCAAACTACTATTACGGAAGAAGGAAGAAAGAAGAACAACCAAAACTACTATTTCAGAAGAAAGAAGAAAGAAGAAAAATTAAAACTAAAGAGGAACCAAAATTACTGAAGAAGGAAGAATAATCAAAACTAATACTATTGAAGAAAGAAGAACAACCAAAACTACTATTACAGAAGAAAGAAGAAAGAAGAATAATTAAAACCGAACTCACTGAAGAAGGAAGAAAGAAGAATAATCAAAACTAATACTATTGAAGAAAGAAGAACAACCAAACTACTATTTCAGAAGAAGGAAGAAAGAAGAATAATTAAAACCAAATCTACGGAAGAAAGAAGAAAGAAGTATAATAAAACTAAAGAAGAAAAAAGAAGGAAGTGAGACGACCCATATAAAACAAAAACCCCATAGGGAAAGAACCCCAAAAACCCCAAAACCAATAAATGCCCAAAAAAGAAAGTATAACACATTAAAAAACCATATCACTGTAAAACTGACAAAAAACTAAAAGTGTTAGCAGTAGTAAACATTAGTGCATTCAAAAAGTTATTGTGTAATGTGTATGAACAAATCTTCACAGTTCCCCCATGGTTGAATATTTCATATTAAAAACTAGAAAAAGACTAGTAAATATAGTAATAATTCACCATGGAAAAGTGTAAGTGATCAAATTATAACTAATAAACTTTAAGAAAGGTGCATGAGTAGCAGTACAAAGTAACAAACTTTAAGTTTTGTGAACGGTGTCTACTTTGATAATGAAGTAGTAATTTTACTAATATAAAGCTACTAAAACTGTATGAACATTCCATAGAATGGAATATAACTTAGATAGCCAGGGTTATACTTTAAGAGGGGGCATAAATCTTATAAAATGGGGAATTACAGAACTAACTGTTTATGATGAAGTTGTAGAAGGTATTAACAATTATATATGGATCCAAATGTTGGGTTCCAATTAAATATAGCATTTAGATAAGTAAGGGTTAGTCATAAGAAATATTAGTATTATAATTGTTATTTTATTGTTCATGTTAATTTAGGAATGCATTATCTAAAATTAGATATCATTCCAATGTTGTAGAAATACTTTTTATTATGTTATTAGGTGATATACCAAAACAATGTTATTAAGAACACCAGTTTTATATATCTGGGTGTTATATTTTAATTGTATAATCTATAATTACTGTTATGCCAGATCAGAGAACTAATTTTTAATCAAATATATCAGAGTCAGAAGTCAGAGAAGGAAATAAAATAATTACATTAGTAAAACATTGTGCAAATAGCCACAATTCAAATCTAGGCAATATAATAAAGTTAAAATGCAGAATAATTAATAAACCTAATCTTATAAACCAGTCAAACTGACAATATTTAGGCAAGATACACCCAACATATTAAATACTATGTAAATAAGGCTTTCTAAAGATATGGTCATTCTATGAGTAAAATTATTTATTTGTATAATGAAATACCATTTGAAACTGAAATAGATTCACTAACATTATCATAAGGGGAGTCATATACAACTGAATTGTATGAAAAAACCATCATTAATATACTAAATTGCCATAAAATAAGTGAGAATTGACAATTATAACAATTTCAGATTTTATAGAATAATAATTATATTAGGTAAAATGGCTATTATTTACTTAGAAGACAGGAAGTATAAATTTAGGCCGACCTTCCCAAAAAATATAAGAAATATGATTTTCTGATAAAACTTTGTAATACTAACTTAATTACTATCAAAATAAGTAGAATAGAATAGTGAAAACGAATATGTATTTTATATTTCAAACAGTTAACTAATAACGAATTTATTTTATGAACATAATGTACATTTTTAAAGTGTATCGGAAGTTATGGCAATTTTAAACAATGTCTGAGATATATTATATAGGCTAAGATTTTCATGAGATGAAGGAAGTACAGACAGTTCATTATTATACATTGAAGAGAGCACTTGACGTGAATATTTGATAAAACCAACCTTAATGGCGGTTACGTATAACAAGAGTTCGGAATCAGTTTTGTGTAAAAATTAAATTTTTAACTATTCTAATCATTGTGAAGTGGTGAAGTTGCCCTACGAACTACATAACACCAATAAACAGAACCACATATAACTATTTAAATGAAATAACACTGGAATCACACCAAATACCAAGTGAATATTCGAGGTTAAACGGACACACATAAACACCAATTGATATACTTAATTAACAACATTTTAACACCAAGTGAATTAGTCCATCTTACTACAGTGACATTAAACTATACACCAGAAGATAATATACGATTGCGAAGAAGATTTAACCGCAGAAGGGACATATTTATTCCACAAATACTTTGTCAGTGTTAGAAGGCGAACTCCGCGCATGCGTCAGACGGCCATTTTTGATCTGATCTCATCATCTCAACCAGACGACTGTTTGCTGAACTGTGGTGAATAAAAATTATATATAAACTTTTATTATTAATAATTACCATTATATTGTTTAATTTTAATACATTTTTAGAATTGTAAGTGTTATACTTTCTGACCCTGACCTTCTCTGGCTTTTTATATAATTAACCGTTCAAAGAACCTACTATTTTTATAATACCAATGTAAAATTCATATATCGACCGGCCCTGAGCGAGTCGATACGGCATTGTAACATCAATATTTTTATCAACCAAAATTTATTATTCTGTTTAATAAACGATTGTTATATAGTAATTTGAAGTTCATTCCTCTTATAAAAGGACATAATAGTTAATTCTTCAAGAAAACTGAATAACCTTTAAAGGCGGTATATGCGAACTACAACCTTTCAAGAGTAAGAAGAAGAGAGCCGTTTGCGCCTAATTTGAAGTTAACTGGATTGTCTTTTTAACAGATTTACAAAAGGGAAGATTATTACTAGAATACACCCTATACCATCATACTTATAATTACAATCAACAACCTCAATTTATTTCTAAATTTGAAGAATATAAACACATTGAAAACATTTTTCCAGAATTTATTTTTTATTATAAATATAAATTTTAAATTTATATCACATTTTAAATTGCTGCAACAGCAACAGACACCTAGAATATTTGATAACCACATAATCCAGGAACATTACCAAATCGACGTTTCCCAGAGCGGAACGTCACTACTACACATACGCACCATAAAAATTATTCTGGGTAATACTATACCAGAACACCATTACAATTACGATTATATTATTGTTTTAATACAAAAGTGAAGATCAACACTGCGAGCAGAACGAAGACTTAGAAGACATAGCTACGTTACTACACACATTATTACATTGAAACTCACGGTATTTATTACAAATTCAGCTAGCACAACCAGTGGGACTTTCAGGAGAGCACAATCAACATACATCGATATTTATTTTATTATTCCCACCACTCAATGGATTATTACAAAATTGGCGTCCAACTAAAGGGCTGTAATTAGGGGTTGAAATTACTGTAATTACTTATCCAATTCCTAATTCAGCTTGGCAGCGGTTAGTCAGCCAGGGAATCAGGGAAGATGATGCGTCGTGCCACATCAAAGAAGAGAGCGGCGGAGGCCGAGAAAGAACTCGAGATGGAGGATAAGGAGGCGACCCCAGTGGAGGACGTGGAAAAGATACTAGAACGGGTAGAACATCAACAACCAGCACCACCAGAGAAACAACCCGAAATACCCACTCAAACAGGGGACGTCCATGTCCAAGACCAGGAGAAATCCAAAACAACAGAAGAAAGTAAAATGGACAAATTAATGGAAATGTTCATGCAAATAAGGAAGGACAACCAAGCAACAAAGGAAGAGTTGAAAAAAGACATGGATGAAAACAGCAAGAAGATGGAAGAAAACTTAAGGAAGGACAACCAAGCAACAAAAGAAGAGTTGAAGAATGATAACCAATCGTTAAAAGAAGAATTGAAGAAGGACAACCAAGCAACAAAAGAAGAATTAAGTAAAAAGATTGAAGACACCCATAAGAGAATTGAGGAAACCAGTAAGAAGGTGGAAAAGAAAATGGAAGAAAATAAGAAGAATTTGGAAGACAAGATGGAAGAAACCAACAAGGAAATGAAGAAAGACAACCGATCTTTAAGCCGGAAAATTGATGAAACTAACCAGAAACTGGAGGAAACCAGCAAAAAGATGGAAGAAAAATTTGAGGAGAATAACAAGAAAATGGAAGAGAAGATGGGGGAGAGGTTGGAAGAGTTAAGAGAGGACAACCAACTACTACGAGAAGAATTACGGGAAGTGAACCAGGAGAATCTAGACAAGTTAGACGAACGAATGGAGCTATTAAGAAAAGAAATGAACAAGGAACTCATGGAAAACAAGAAATCTATGACCAAAAGGCTGGAAGACGAAACCATAACTATAAATCAACAGATAAGAGAAGTTGATGGAAGATGTCGAATGACGGAAGTGGAGGTACAAGAGTTCAAGGAAGTGGTGAACACAAAGGTCACAAATCTTGAAGAGTCTACTCGCAAGAAGGCAGAAGAAAACCGAAGGGAAAGCCAGGAAGAACTCAGCAAGGTACGAACTCGAATTACGGAAAGATGCGACGGAATGGAGGAAGCAATGACTAACATCACTGGTCAAGTGAGACAGAACCAGGAGGACATGGAAGCCATTCGGAGCCGACCAACCAGCTTTACTAATATCCCAATAAACGAGAACAGAGAATGGCTTAACTTTCGCCAGTATAAAAGGAAGCCAATGGAGTTCTTGGCCCGTATCGAAGAATATATGGCCAAACATAAAAGTAATCGATGGTCCAATAATCGTGAACTGTTAGACGAGTCATTCCGTGATATGACGGATAATTGGTGGATGGCGAACAGGAACGAAATAACCGATTATCCGCAGTTCAAAGGTTTGTTCAAGTCTAAGTATTGGTCCGAGACCACTCAGAATTTAATAAGGGACAACATCTGCAATGGCCGATATAGAACTCAGTTTGGCAGTACCATGACTGCGTACTTTCTTGGGAAAGTGTGCCTGGCCAAGCACCTGGAACCAGCCATACCAGAGGAATGCCTGGTGAACAAGCTCTCTTATCATTACGACGAGGAGGTCATAAGAGCTCGAAGAGGTAGTCAGATAAAGACCATACAGGCGATGACGGAGCTATTGGAGAACTATGAGAATGAAGAATATTACAGGCAGAGCAGAAGAAGAAACGAGCGGCCAGAAGTACGAAATAATCCGTCATCTAACAATAATAGTCAACCGGTCAACAGTGGGTACCAAGGAAATAGATATAACCCGAATTACCATAATCAACACCCCACGAATGGTAATAACAACAATAATAACCACGGGAATATAAACCCGAATAATAACAGAAATAATAACGGGTTCTCTGGTAATCGAGGTAATTATTACCCAAATAATTACGTAAATAGACAAAGAAACACCAATCCTACAAATAACACCGAGCGGTTTGACAATAACAATAGGGGTTACCCTAATCCCAATAACAACAACAACCGGTTCTCCCGACCACGGGTCAATTTTATACGGGCGCAAGGAAGCAACCATCGCAGATATAACCAGCAACGACGGAGCAGCGTACACGAGTATGAAGATCGAAACAGAAGCCGAGAACGGGACAACTCTAATTATAATCTGCCAAGGCGAAGTACTAGCCTAGATGACCCGGAGCGGCGTACAAATAGGGAACCAACCTACGAACCGAGAACGGAAAGACTGGAACCTACTCAAGGTTTCCCCACTGATGCCTCTGTTGGTCCTATTAATAACCAAGATGAGGAGAATTTAAACGGGAGGAGGCAGTGATAAACCATAAGGACCTTTTGCTGCTTCTATCGCCTGGGTATGTAAAGGAATTGCCAATAGTAAATAATCCCAATAAAATTACAATCATTCGATGTAATTATTTAAAAAATATTCGAAATGAATTACTGGAGGAGGACAACACTCGCCTCCCTATAATAAATAATGAAATAATATACATTAATGCAGAAGTCGAAGGAACATTCGCACAACTAATGATCGATACCGGTGCGAATGTATCCATAATTAACACTACAGAGTTGGAGAGAATCCAAGGAAAATGTGGTAAGCTATTGCCAACCTTACCTATAAATAACATTATATTAATCGGTGCCACGGGTCGCCAAAACAAGACAATCAGAAAACAAGTATCATTGAATGTCGTTAGTAAGGGTATAGCGATGAACATGGTCTTCTTAATTGCGGCAGGATTACCTTTCAACATATTAGTGGGATGTGATGTACTGAGAAGGAACTCGGCTATTATTGATTTACGAATGGAGAAGGTATCACTCTTTACCGGAGATCTGACCTGGACGGCCGATTTAGTCGGTAGTGAGATGACACTTCCCAGCAGTATCCACCAGCAAATACGTAGCATAAATTATACCAATACTAACACCATTCCTAACACTATAGTATATGAACTTACAGACGAGGATTTATGGTCCCAGAAAATACAGGAGATAAGGGATTTCCGAAGCGGAATTAATAGAGAAAAATTACCCAATACTCAAGCGAATCAGCTAATACAAATTTATGAAAAATACCGCTCAGTATTTTCCGATGAGCCAGGCAAGGTAAGAAATTATCAATGTACCCTTCAATTCCGAGATACAGTAGAGTTTAATAGGAAATCCTACCCTATCGCACATTCTCGAAAAGAGGCAGTAAGAGCGGAAATTAATCGAATGATTAATAACGATATTATAGAACCTAGTCAATCCCCATACACCAGCCCTATTGTCGCAATTCCCAAGAAAAACGGCGAAGTCCGGCTTTGTTTGGATGCACGGGAGATAAACAAGAAAATCATTAATGATAGAACATCGCCCGGTGAGATTGAGGAAATCCTGAAACGCTTCCATGGTACCCAATACTTCAGCACTTGGGATACGGTGTGCGGATACTGGCAGGTAGAGTTGCACCCACGGAGTCGCCAATATCTGGCTTTCATATTCGAGGGGCGTAATTACCAATTCAAAAGATTGCCCTTCGGATTGGTAAACTCAGTTGCCATCTTTGTGACCTGCATGGACCAGATATTGGGACAAGAAGCACTTCAGTTTACAACGGTGTACGTCGACGACTTACTGATAACATCTAAGACGTGGGAGGAACACTGTTACCGTGTGGAACATGTGCTAAAAAAATTATCTGCCAGTAACGTCACGCTGAAGTTGGAAAAATCCAAGTTTATTGCCAGAGAAGTGCAATTTTTAGGATTTAACTTGGACGATCAAGGAATCTCACCGTCGGCAGAAAAGGTAGAAGCCATCCAGAAATTCCCGGCACCCAAAAACAGGAAGCAATTGCAGTCATTCCTGGGACTCTGCAATTATTATAGAAAGTTCCAGGAACAATATTCAGAGTTAACTGCGAGGTTTCAACCTCAATTATCATCTAAAAACAAGTGGGTATGGTGTAAGGAACAAGAGGGGATTTTTCAACAAATTAAGGACAAATTTCTGGCTACTATAATACTTCGCCACCCAAACTTTAAGTTACCGTTCTTCATGAATTGCGATGCCAGCAACATCAGTTTGGGAACGACACTGTATCAAGAGGACGAGAAGGGTCAACCTCAAGTAATTAGCTTCGCAAGCAGGTCTTTGAACCAATGCGAAAGGAATTACACGGTGACGGAAAAAGAGTTACTGAGCGTGGTATTTGCTTGCGGTAAGTTCCGCACTTACATTTTGGGCTACCCCGTTACTATCCGAACGGACCATAAATCTATTTCATTCTTAAAAAGCTGCAAACTGAACCATGGCAGGCTAACGAGGTGGATACTTGCCCTTCAAGAATACCATCTACAATGGGAGTACATCCCTGGTAAAAAGAATATAGTAGCGGATGTGTTGTCCCGGGTCAATGTGGAAGAACAAACTTTCGAAGGGGAGAAAGAAAGCGTGCTGAAAATATATCATCTTCTTAGCACCAGAGCCGATTTAACAACCATATTGACTAACATGAGCACCCACCAACAAGCGGACCCAAAATTGCAAAACCTCAAACTTCGGCTAGAAGAGGGAGATGAAACCGTCGCTAAATATTACCAGATGAATAAACAAATACTGTTCGTTAAAACCTCCTTGAAGGAAGAGATCTGGAAGGTAATTGTTCCGACACAGATCGAAAAGGAATTGATAGTGAATTACCACATACGTTACGGGCATATGGGCGCCCTCAAGGTAATAAAAGCTCTGGAGGAGAGCTGCTATATAAAAAACATCAATAGAAAGGTCCAAATGTATATAAAGAGTTGTAAAATCTGCCAGCTGGTGAAAACGAATAATGAGAAGAAGGAGGGTGTGATGATCCCAATCACTTCCCAAGCAAAATTGGAGAAGGTGTTCCTAGACATTTGCGGACCATTTCCCCGTAGTGGAGGTCGACACCAATATCGATACTTAACCATCATAATGGACCACTTCACCAAATATGTTAAGCTATACCCTACTAATCGAGCGACTACCCGGAAAATTCTGGGGATACTAACTGAACAGTATATCCCACACCTGGGGAAACCATCTTCGATCATTACTGATCATGGAACCCAGTTTAAGGGTGGAAAATGGTGGGATACATTATTATCAATGGGCATCCGTACATACAAGACCTCGGTCTACCATCCGAGCAGTAATCCGGCAGAGCGAGTGTTGCGAGAAGTGGGGAGGATCCTCAGGACTTATTGTCACCATCAACAAAAAAGGTGGCAAGACTATCTGGAAGCCACGGAGGAATTCCTCAACCTAGCATACCATCCAGCTATAGGGATAACCCCATACTCTGCGATGTACGAGAAACCACCCCCACGAGAGATCACAGATATCCTCGAATTCCCCAGTAACCATGTGTACAGATTTGATAAAGCTAAATTCTATAACAAGGTGGCAGAAGACCAGTTGAAACGGCAAAATAAGTATCAAAAGGCCAGTGGTAAATTAATAATATATGAAAAGGGAGAAAAAATTTTATTAAGAAATCGAGAATTACCCAGCACACTGGAAGGAATAACGAAGAGTTATTGCTATTATACATCGGACCATATATAATATCCAATGTGAAAAATAATAATACCTATGAAATCAAAGAAATCGATTCAGAAAGGATAAAGGGAGTATATAACCAGGCTTCCATGAAAAAATATTATGAGTAATTGAATGTATGGAAGAAAGAATTTAAAATTAAAAATTCAAAAATGAAGTAATGCCTACTTACTACCTATTATTTAGAAAACCATTTATGAATCAAAAAGAAAATGAATTTTGAATTAAACCACAAAATTCAGAAACCCAAGTAAGAACAACTTACTACCTTATCTTAAAAGCAACTTTTAGAAATGAACAAGAAGAAAAAGAATTTGGATAACACATTACAAACAATTATATATGCAACCAATTCTGAAAAACTTTCAACAATAAAGAAATGGCAGTACAAACCACTGATACAATTTAAATGAATAAACTTATTGTGAAGTAAAATTAATGAGAATTTTATGTCAATAAACAGAGATATTAAACATATGACATTAATAATAAAGAGTGCATTTGGATAAAAGGCAAGAGCAAAATAAAATTTTGATTAAGAAAGAAAAAACCATATATAAATAAATCCATAAGAAAAAGATGATTATATAATCAATGTCAATTATTAAAAAGACAATTAAAAGAGTAATTGAAAAAACATAATACTAGTCGAACGATTCACAAGAATTAAGAAAGGAACAAAAATATAATACAAAATATATGCTACCAATGACCAGAAGGAGATTGTGATAACAGTCAAAAAATGACAGAGAATTAAAAACTTTACACTGAATAAGGAGTGATAATTATATTATACCAGCTTCCAATCACAAGGAGAAATAAAATGCCAGCAGAGCTAACCATTGAGAAAAATAACTGAGATAGAGATTCACTAAAATAGAAATATTAATAGATCTGTTCGTATACGAAGTGAAATATCCAAAGATATTTAATTTTTTTTTATAGTCATAAGGTGGACTATTCTTATATAATTTTTATAAATGACTGTCTGAGATAAGTCCAGCAGTATTATTATGTATTGATATCAGAGATGATTTACCTCTGTTATCAATAAATGACGTAGCATGGCCAGCAGAGTGTGAAGCCTACAGAGCCCCTCTGGACACTGCCCCAGCTAACGTATTAGGGAATTTTAGGAAATAAATATCCCAAGGATAAAGAAACGAGTTAAGAAGAAAATGGAAAAATAAAAAATAACGAACCTCAGATGACTATTACTATCAGTAAGAATCCAGTTAATAATGAAATATAGATAAGCTCAAAAATATGGGAGAAAAAATTTTTAGAAATTGAAGGAAGTAAAGAAATATAATTTATAATATAATGTCATAAGCAATTACTTCAGACAAACTAAGTATGATCTGAACTAATCACTTCTGGAAGAGAGCAATCTGTAGCATGACAGATAATCCACACAAATACATTACTCAATGATCATTAATAAAGCTCTAATATATGGAATATCCAGATGAGAATTAATTAAAATGCACTGTTTAATAATATATTCACAAGAAAGGTTGAATAAAGAAAATTTCTGCAAATAATATAATATAATACAAATTTAAAAACCCAGAAGACTAAAAATAATAATAACAAAATTACCCAGGTAAGATAGAAGCAGGCAATTAATATACCCCGTCAAAGAAACCAGACCAGAAAAAACAAAGATACAGAAGACAGAAGAAGGAAGAATAATTAAAACTACTACTACTGAAGAAGGAAGAAAGAAGAACAATCAAAGCTACTGAAGACAGAAGAAAGAAGAATAATTAAAACTAGAGAAGAAAGAAGAAAAACCAAACTTACAGAAGAAGGAAGAAAGAAGAAAAACCAAACTACTATTACGGAAGAAGGAAGAAAGAAGAACAACCAAAACTACTATTTCAGAAGAAAGAAGAAAGAAGAAAAATTAAAACTAAAGAGGAACCAAAATTACTGAAGAAGGAAGAATAATCAAAACTAATACTATTGAAGAAAGAAGAACAACCAAAACTACTATTACAGAAGAAAGAAGAAAGAAGAATAATTAAAACCGAACTCACTGAAGAAGGAAGAAAGAAGAACAATCAAAGCTACTGAAGACAGAAGAAACAAAACTAATTAAAACTCAAAGAAGAAAGAAGAACAAACTAAATCTACTAAAGAAAGAAGAAAGAAGAATAATTAAAACTAGAGAAGAAAGAAGAACAACCAAATCTACTACTACTGAACAATGAAGGAAGAAGAACAATCAAAGCTACTGAAGAAAGAAGAAAGAAGAATAATTAAAACTAGAAAAGAAAGAAGAAAAACCAAACTTACAGAAGAAGGAAGAAAGAAGAAAAACCAAACTACTATTACGGAAGAAGGAAGAAAGAAGAACAACCAAAACTTCTATTTCAGAAGAAAGAAGAAAGAAGAAAAATTAAAACTAAAGAGGAACCAAAATTACTGAAGAAGGAAGAATAATCAAAACTAATACTATTGAAGAAAGAAGAACAACCAAAAATACTATTACAGAAGAAAGAAGAAAGAAGAATAATTAAAACCGAACTCACTGAAGAAGGAAGAAAGAAGAACAATCAAAGCTACTGAAGACAGAAGAAACAAAACTAATTAAAACTCAAAGAAGAAAGAAGAACAAACTAAATCTACTAAAGAAAGAAGAAAGAAGAATAATTAAAACTAGAGAAGAAAGAAGAACAACCAAATCTACTACTACTGAACAATGAAGAAAGAAGAACAATCAAAGCTACTGAAGAAAGAAGAAAGAAGAATAATTAAAACTAGAGAAGAAAGAAGAACTAATTAAAACTACTACTACTGAAGAGAGAAGAAAGAAGAATAATTAAAACCAAACTTACAGAAGAAGGAAGAAAGAAGAAAAACCAAACTACTATTACGGAAGAAGGAAGAAAGAAGAACAACCAAAACTACTATTTCAGAAGAAAGAAGAAAGAAGAAAAATTAAAACTAAAGAGGAACCAAAATTACTGAAGAAGGAAGAATAATCAAAACTAATACTATTGAAGAAAGAAGAACAACCAAAACTACTATTACAGAAGAAAGAAGAAAGAAGAATAATGAAAACCGAACTCACTGAAGAAGGAAGAAAGAAGAATAATCAAAACTAATGCTATTGAAGAAAGAAGAACAACCAAACTACTATTTCAGAAGAAGGAAGAAAGAAGAATAATTAAAACCAAATCTACGGAAGAAAGAAGAAAGAAGTATAATAAAACTAAAGAAGAAAAAAGAAGGAAGTGAGACGACCCATATAAAACAAAAACCCCATAGGGAAAGAACCCCAAAAACCCCAAAACCAATAAATGCCCAAAAAAGAAAGTATAACACATTAAAAAACCATATCACTGTAAAACTGACAAAAAACTAAAAGTGTTAGCAGTAGTAAATATTAGTGCATTCAAAAAGTTATTGTGTAATGTGTATGAACAAATCTTCACAGTTCCCCCATGGTTGAATATTTCATATTAAAAACTAGAAAAAGACTAGTAAATATAGTAATAATTCACCATGGAAAAGTGTAAGTGATCAAATTATAACTAATAAACTTTAAGAAAGGTGCATGAGTAGCAGTACAAAGTAACAAACTTTAAGTTTTGTGAACGGTGTCTACTTTGATAATGAAGTAGTAATTTTACTAATATAAAGCTACTAAAACTGTATGAACATTCCATAGAATGGAATATAACTTAGATAGCCAGGGTTATACTTTAAGAGGGGGCATAAATCTTATAAAATGGGGAATTACAGAACTAACTGTTTATGATGAAGTTGTAGAAGGTATTAACAATTATATATGGATCCAAATGTTGGGTTCCAATTAAATATAGCATTTAGATAAGTAAGGGTTAGTCATAAGAAATATTAGTATTATAATTGTTATTTTATTGTTCATGTTAATTTAGGAATGCATTATCTAAAATTAGATATCATTCCAATGTTGTAGAAATACTTTTTATTATGTTATTAGGTGATATACCAAAACAATGTTATTAAGAACACCAGTTTTATATATCTGGGTGTTATATTTTAATTGTATAATCTATAATTACTGTTATGCCAGATCAGAGAACTAATTTTTAATCAAATATATCAGAGTCAGAAGTCAGAGAAGGAAATAAAATAATTACATTAGTAAAACATTCTGCAAATAGCCACAATTCAAATCTAGGCAATATAATAAAGTTAAAATGCAGAATAATTAATAAACCTAATCTTATAAACCAGTCAAACTGACAATATTTAGGCAAGATACACTCAACATATTAAATACTATGTAAATAAGGCTTTCTAAAGATATGGTCATTCTATGAGTAAAATTATTTATTTGTATAATGAAATACCATTTGAAACTGAAATAGACTCACTAACATTATCATAAGGGGAGTCATATACAACTGAATTGTATGAAAAAACCATCATTAATATACTAAATTGCCACAAAATAAGTGAGAATTGACAATTATAACAATTTCAGATTTTATAGAATAATAATTATATTAGGTAAAATGGCTATTATTTACTTAGAAGACAGGAAGTATAAAGTTAGGCCGACCTTCCCAAAAAATATAAGAAATATGATTTTCTGATAAAACTTTGTAATGCTAACTTAATTACTATCAAGATAAGTAGAATAGAATAGTGAAAACGAATATGTATTTTATATTTCAAACAGTTAACTAATAACGAATTTATTTTATAAACATAATGTACATTTTTAAAGTGTATCGGAAGTTATGGCAATTTTAAACAATGTCTGAGATATATTATATAGGCTAAGATTTTCATGAGATGAAGGAAGTACAGACAGTTCATTATTATACATTGAAGAGAGCACTTGACGTGAATATTTGATAAAACCAACCTTAATGGCGGTTACGTATAACAAGAGTTCGGAATCAGTTTTGTGTAAAAATTAAATTTTTAACTATTCTAATCATTGTGAAGTGGTGAAGTTGCCCTACGAACTACATAACACCAATAAACAGAACCACATATAACTATTTAAATGAAATAACACTGGAATCACACCAAATACCAAGTGAATATTCGAGGTTAAACGGACACACATAAACACCAATTGATATACTTAATTAACAACATTTTAACACCAAGTGAATTAGTCCATCTTACTACAGTGACATTAAACTATACACCAGAAGATAATATACGATTGCGAAGAAGATTTAACCGCAGAAGGGACATATTTATTCCACAAATACTTTGTCAGTGTTAGAAGGCGAACTCCGCGCATGCGTCAGACGGCCATTTTTGATCTGATCTCATCATCTCAACCAGACGACTGTTTGCTGAACTGTGGTGAATAAAAATTATATATAAACTTTTATTATTAATAATTACCATTATATTGTTTAATTTTAATACATTTTCAGAATTGTAAGTGTTATACTTTCTGACCCTGACCTTCTCTGGCTTTTTATATAATTAACCGTTCAAAGAACCTACTATTTTTATAATACCAATGTAAAATTCATATATCGACCGGCCCTGAGCGAGTCGATACGGCATTGTAACATCAATATTTTTATCAACCAAAATTTATTATTCTGTTTAATAAACGATTGTTATATAGTAATTTGAAGTTCATTCCTCTTATAAAAGGACATAATAGTTAATTCTTCAAGAAAACTGAATAACCTTTAAAGGCGGTATATGCGAACTACAACCTTTCAAGAGTAAGAAGAAGAGAGCCGTTTGCGCCTAATTTGAAGTTAACTGGATTGTCTTTTTAACAGATTTACAAAAGGGAAGATTATTACTAGAATACACCCTATACCATCATACTTATAATTACAATCAACAACCTCAATTTATTTCTAAATTTGAAGAATATAAACACATTGAAAACATTTTTCCAGAATTTATTTTTTATTATAAATATAAATTTTAAATTTATATCACATTTTAAATTGCTGCAACAGCAACAGACACCTAGAATATTTGATAACCACATAATCCAGGAACATTACCAAATCGACGTTTCCCAGAGCGGAACGTCACTACTACACATACGCACCATAAAAATTATTCTGGGTAATACTATACCAGAACACCATTACAATTACGATTATATTATTGTTTTAATACAAAAGTGAAGATCAACACTGCGAGCAGAACGAAGACTTAGAAGACATAGCTACGTTACTACACACATTATTACATTGAAACTCACGGTATTTATTACAAATTCAGCTAGCACAACCAGTGGGACTTTCAGGAGAGCACAATCAACATACATCGATATTTATTTTATTATTCCCACCACTCAATGGATTATTACAAAATTGGCGTCCAACTAAAGGGCTGTAATTAGGGGTTGAAATTACTGTAATTACTTATCCAATTCCTAATTCAGCTTGGCAGCGGTTAGTCAGCCAGGGAATCAGGGAAGATGATGCGTCGTGCCACATCAAAGAAGAGAGCGGCGGAGGCCGAGAAAGAACTCGAGATGGAGGATAAGGAGGCGACCCCAGTGGAGGACGTGGAAAAGATACTAGAACGGGTAGAACATCAACAACCAGCACCACCAGAGAAACAACCCGAAATACCCACTCAAACAGGGGACGTCCATGTCCAAGACCAGGAGAAATCCAAAACAACAGAAGAAAGTAAAATGGACAAATTAATGGAAATGTTCATGCAAATAAGGAAGGACAACCAAGCAACAAAGGAAGAGTTGAAAAAAGACATGGATGAAAACAGCAAGAAGATGGAAGAAAACTTAAGGAAGGACAACCAAGCAACAAAAGAAGAGTTGAAGAATGATAACCAATCGTTAAAAGAAGAATTGAAGAAGGACAACCAAGCAACAAAAGAAGAATTAAGTAAAAAGATTGAAGACACCCATAAGAGAATTGAGGAAACCAGTAAGAAGGTGGAAAAGAAAATGGAAGAAAATAAGAAGAATTTGGAAGACAAGATGGAAGAAACCAACAAGGAAATGAAGAAAGACAACCGATCTTTAAGCCGGAAAATTGATGAAACTAACCAGAAACTGGAGGAAACCAGCAAAAAGATGGAAGAAAAATTTGAGGAGAATAACAAGAAAATGGAAGAGAAGATGGGGGAGAGGTTGGAAGAGTTAAGAGAGGACAACCAACTACTACGAGAAGAATTACGGGAAGTGAACCAGGAGAATCTAGACAAGTTAGACGAACGAATGGAGCTATTAAGAAAAGAAATGAACAAGGAACTCATGGAAAACAAGAAATCTATGACCAAAAGGCTGGAAGACGAAACCATAACTATAAATCAACAGATAAGAGAAGTTGATGGAAGATGTCGAATGACGGAAGTGGAGGTACAAGAGTTCAAGGAAGTGGTGAACACAAAGGTCACAAATCTTGAAGAGTCTACTCGCAAGAAGGCAGAAGAAAACCGAAGGGAAAGCCAGGAAGAACTCAGCAAGGTACGAACTCGAATTACGGAAAGATGCGACGGAATGGAGGAAGCAATGACTAACATCACTGGTCAAGTGAGACAGAACCAGGAGGACATGGAAGCCATTCGGAGCCGACCAACCAGCTTTACTAATATCCCAATAAACGAGAACAGAGAATGGCTTAACTTTCGCCAGTATAAAAGGAAGCCAATGGAGTTCTTGGCCCGTATCGAAGAATATATGGCCAAACATAAAAGTAATCGATGGTCCAATAATCGTGAACTGTTAGACGAGTCATTCCGTGATATGACGGATAATTGGTGGATGGCGAACAGGAACGAAATAACCGATTATCCGCAGTTCAAAGGTTTGTTCAAGTCTAAGTATTGGTCCGAGACCACTCAGAATTTAATAAGGGACAACATCTGCAATGGCCGATATAGAACTCAGTTTGGCAGTACCATGACTGCGTACTTTCTTGGGAAAGTGTGCCTGGCCAAGCACCTGGAACCAGCCATACCAGAGGAATGCCTGGTGAACAAGCTCTCTTATCATTACGACGAGGAGGTCATAAGAGCTCGAAGAGGTAGTCAGATAAAGACCATACAGGCGATGACGGAGCTATTGGAGAACTATGAGAATGAAGAATATTACAGGCAGAGCAGAAGAAGAAACGAGCGGCCAGAAGTACGAAATAATCCGTCATCTAACAATAATAGTCAACCGGTCAACAGTGGGTACCAAGGAAATAGATATAACCCGAATTACCATAATCAACACCCCACGAATGGTAATAACAACAATAATAACCACGGGAATATAAACCCGAATAATAACAGAAATAATAACGGGTTCTCTGGTAATCGAGGTAATTATTACCCAAATAATTACGTAAATAGACAAAGAAACACCAATCCTACAAATAACACCGAGCGGTTTGACAATAACAATAGGGGTTACCCTAATCCCAATAACAACAACAACCGGTTCTCCCGACCACGGGTCAATTTTATACGGGCGCAAGGAAGCAACCATCGCAGATATAACCAGCAACGACGGAGCAGCGTACACGAGTATGAAGATCGAAACAGAAGCCGAGAACGGGACAACTCTAATTATAATCTGCCAAGGCGAAGTACTAGCCTAGATGACCCGGAGCGGCGTACAAATAGGGAACCAACCTACGAACCGAGAACGGAAAGACTGGAACCTACTCAAGGTTTCCCCACTGATGCCTCTGTTGGTCCTATTAATAACCAAGATGAGGAGAATTTAAACGGGAGGAGGCAGTGATAAACCATAAGGACCTTTTGCTGCTTCTATCGCCTGGGTATGTAAAGGAATTGCCAATAGTAAATAATCCCAATAAAATTACAATCATTCGATGTAATTATTTAAAAAATATTCGAAATGAATTACTGGAGGAGGACAACACTCGCCTCCCTATAATAAATAATGAAATAATATACATTAATGCAGAAGTCGAAGGAACATTCGCACAACTAATGATCGATACCGGTGCGAATGTATCCATAATTAACACTACAGAGTTGGAGAGAATCCAAGGAAAATGTGGTAAGCTATTGCCAACCTTACCTATAAATAACATTATATTAATCGGTGCCACGGGTCGCCAAAACAAGACAATCAGAAAACAAGTATCATTGAATGTCGTTAGTAAGGGTATAGCGATGAACATGGTCTTCTTAATTGCGGCAGGATTACCTTTCAACATATTAGTGGGATGTGATGTACTGAGAAGGAACTCGGCTATTATTGATTTACGAATGGAGAAGGTATCACTCTTTACCGGAGATCTGACCTGGACGGCCGATTTAGTCGGTAGTGAGATGACACTTCCCAGCAGTATCCACCAGCAAATACGTAGCATAAATTATACCAATACTAACACCATTCCTAACACTATAGTATATGAACTTACAGACGAGGATTTATGGTCCCAGAAAATACAGGAGATAAGGGATTTCCGAAGCGGAATTAATAGAGAAAAATTACCCAATACTCAAGCGAATCAGCTAATACAAATTTATGAAAAATACCGCTCAGTATTTTCCGATGAGCCAGGCAAGGTAAGAAATTATCAATGTACCCTTCAATTCCGAGATACAGTAGAGTTTAATAGGAAATCCTACCCTATCGCACATTCTCGAAAAGAGGCAGTAAGAGCGGAAATTAATCGAATGATTAATAACGATATTATAGAACCTAGTCAATCCCCATACACCAGCCCTATTGTCGCAATTCCCAAGAAAAACGGCGAAGTCCGGCTTTGTTTGGATGCACGGGAGATAAACAAGAAAATCATTAATGATAGAACATCGCCCGGTGAGATTGAGGAAATCCTGAAACGCTTCCATGGTACCCAATACTTCAGCACTTGGGATACGGTGTGCGGATACTGGCAGGTAGAGTTGCACCCACGGAGTCGCCAATATCTGGCTTTCATATTCGAGGGACGTAATTACCAATTCAAAAGATTGCCCTTCGGATTGGTAAACTCAGTTGCCATCTTTGTGACCTGCATGGACCAGATATTGGGACAAGAAGCACTTCAGTTTACAACGGTGTACGTCGACGACTTACTGATAACATCTAAGACGTGGGAGGAACACTGTTACCGTGTGGAACATGTGCTAAAAAAATTATCTGCCAGTAACGTCACGCTGAAGTTGGAAAAATCCAAGTTTATTGCCAGAGAAGTGCAATTTTTAGGATTTAACTTGGACGATCAAGGAATCTCACCGTCGGCAGAAAAGGTAGAAGCCATCCAGAAATTCCCGGCACCCAAAAACAGGAAGCAATTGCAGTCATTCCTGGGACTCTGCAATTATTATAGAAAGTTCCAGGAACAATATTCAGAGTTAACTGCGAGGTTTCAACCTCAATTATCATCTAAAAACAAGTGGGTATGGTGTAAGGAACAAGAGGGGATTTTTCAACAAATTAAGGACAAATTTCTGGCTACTATAATACTTCGCCACCCAAACTTTAAGTTACCGTTCTTCATGAATTGCGATGCCAGCAACATCAGTTTGGGAACGACACTGTATCAAGAGGACGAGAAGGGTCAACCTCAAGTAATTAGCTTCGCAAGCAGGTCTTTGAACCAATGCGAAAGGAATTACACGGTGACGGAAAAAGAGTTACTGAGCGTGGTATTTGCTTGCGGTAAGTTCCGCACTTACATTTTGGGCTACCCCGTTACTATCCGAACGGACCATAAATCTATTTCATTCTTAAAAAGCTGCAAACTGAACCATGGCAGGCTAACGAGGTGGATACTTGCCCTTCAAGAATACCATCTACAATGGGAGTACATCCCTGGTAAAAAGAATATAGTAGCGGATGTGTTGTCCCGGGTCAATGTGGAAGAACAAACTTTCGAAGGGGAGAAAGAAAGCGTGCTGAAAATATATCATCTTCTTAGCACCAGAGCCGATTTAACAACCATATTGACTAACATGAGCACCCACCAACAAGCGGACCCAAAATTGCAAAACCTCAAACTTCGGCTAGAAGAGGGAGATGAAACCGTCGCTAAATATTACCAGATGAATAAACAAGTACTGTTCGTTAAAACAACCTTGAAGGAAGAGATCTGGAAGGTAATTGATCCGACACAGATCGAAAAGGAATTGATAGTGAATTACCACATACGTTACGGGCATATGGGCGCCCTCAAGGTAATAAAAGCTCTGGAGGAGAGCTGCTATATAAAAAACATTAATAGAAAGGTCCAAATGTATATAAAGAGTTGTAAAATCTGCCAGCTGGTGAAAACGAATAATGAGAAGAAGGAGGGTGTGATGATCCCAATCACTTCCCAAGCAAAATTGGAGAAGGTGTTCCTAGACATTTGCGGACCATTTCCCCGTAGTGGAGGTCGACACCAATATCGATACCTAACCATCATAATGGACCACTTCACCAAATATGATAAGCTATACCCTACTAATCGAGCGACTACCCGGAAAATTCTGGGGATACTAACTGAACAGTATATCCCACACCTGGGGAAACCATCTTCGATCATTACTGATCATGGAACCCAGTTTAAGGGTGGAAAATGGCGGGATACATTATTATCAATGGGCATCCATACATACAAGACCTCGGTCTACCATCCGAGCAGTAATCCGGCAGAGCGAGTGTTGCGAGAAGTGGGGAGGATCCTCAGGACTTATTGTCACCATCAACAAAAAAGGTGGCAAGACTATCTGGAAGCCACGGAGGAATTCATCAACCTAGCATACCATCCAGCTATAGGGATAACCCCATACTCTGCGATGTACGAGAAACCACCCCCACGAGAGATCACAGATATCCTCGAATTCCCCAGTAACCATGTGTACAGATTTGATAAAGCTAAATTCTATAACAAGGTGGCAGAAGACCAGTTGAAACGGCAAAATAAGTATCAAAAGTCCAGTGGTAAATTAATAATATATGAAAAGGGAGAAAAAATTTTATTAAGAAATCGAGAATTACCCAGCACACTGGAAGGAATAACGAAGAAGTTATTGCTATTATACATCGGACCATATATAATATCCAATGAGAAAAATAATAATACCTATGAAATCAAAGAAATCGATTCAGAAAGGATAAAGGGAGTATATAACCAGGCTTCCATGAAAAAATATTATGAGTAATTGAATGTATGGAAGAAAGAATTTAAAAGTAAAAATTCAAAAATGGAGTAATGACTACTTACTACCTATTATTTAGAAAACCATTTATGAATCAAAAAGAGAATGAATTTTGAATTAAACCACAAAATTCAGAAACCCAAGTAAGAACAACTTACTACCTTATCTTAAAAGCAACTTTTAGAAATGAACAAGAAGAAAAATAATTTGGATAACACATTACAAACAATTATATATGGAACCAATTCTGAAAAACTTTCAAGAATAAAGAAATGGCAGTACAAACCACTGATACAATTTAAATGAATAAACTTATTGTGAAGTAAAATTAATGAGAATTTTATGTCAAATAAACAGAGATATTAAACATATGACATTAATAATAAACAGTGCATTTGGATAAAAAGCAAGAGTAAAATAAAATTTTGATTAAGAAAGAAAAAACCATATATAAATAAATCCATAAGAAAAAGATGATTATATAATCAATGTCAATTATTAAAAAGACAATTAAAAGAGTAATTGAAAAAACATAATACTAGTGGAACGATTCACAAGAATTAAGAAAGGAACAAAAATATAATACAAAATATATGCTACCAATGACCAGAAGGAGATTGTGATAACAGTCAAAAAATGACAGAGAATTAAAAACTTTACACTGAATAAGGAGTGATAATTATATTATACCAGCTTCCAATCACAAGGAGAAATAAAATGCCAGCAGAGCTAACCACTGAGAAAAATAACTGAGATAGAGATTCACTAAGATAGAAATATTAATAGATCTGTTCGTATACGAAGTGAAATATCCAAAGATATTTAATTTTTTTTTATAGTCATAAGGTGGACTATTCTTATATAATTTTTATAAATGACTGTCTGAGATAAGTCCAGCAGTATTATTATGTATTGATCAGAAATTACTTACCTCTGTTATCAATAAATGACGTAGCATGGCCAGCAGAGTGTGAAGCCTACAGAGCCCCTCTGGACACTGCCCCAGCTAACGTATTAGCAAATTTTAGGGAATAAATATCCCAAGGATAAAGAAACGAGTTAAGAAGAAAATGGAAAAATAAAAAATAACGAACCTCAGATGACTATTACTATCAGTAAGAATCCAGTTAATAATGAAATATAGATAAGCTCAAAAATATGGGAGAAAAAGTTTTAGAAATTGAAGGAAGTAAAGAAATATAATTTATAATATAATGTCATAAGCAATTACTTCAGACAAACTAAGTATGATCTGAACTAATCACTTCTGGAAGAGAGCAATCTGTAGCATGACAGATAATCCACACAAATACATTACTCAATGATCATTAATAAAGCTCTAATATATGGAATATCCAGATGAGAATTAATTAAAATGCACTGTTTAATAATATATTCACAAGAAAGGTTGAATAAAGAAAATTTCTGCAAATAATATAATATAATACAAATTTAAAAACCCAGAAGACTAAAAATAATAATAACAAAATTACCCAGGTAAGATAGAAGCAGGCAATTAATATACCCCGTAAAAGAAACCAGACCAGAAAAAACAAAGATACAGAAGACAGAAGAAGGAAGAATAATTAAAACTACTACTACTGAAGAAGGAAGAAAGAAGAACAATCAAAGCTACTGAAGACAGAAGAAACAAAACTAATTAAAACTCAAAGAAGAAAGAAGAACAAACTAAATCTACTAAAGAAAGAAGAAAGAAGAATAATTAAAACTAGAGAAGAAAGAAGAACAACCAAATCTACTACTACTGAACAATGAAGAAAGAAGAACAATCAAAGCTACTGAAGAAAGAAGAAAGAAGAATAATTAAAACTAGAGAAGAAAGAAGAAAAACCAAACTTACAGAAGAAGGAAGAAAGAAGAAAAACCAAACTACTATTACGGAAGAAGGAAGAAAGAAGAACAACCAAAACTACTATTTCAGAAGAAAGAAGAAAGAAGAAAAATTAAAACTAAAGAGGAACCAAAATTACTGAAGAAGGAAGAATAATCAAAACTAATACTATTGAAGAAAGAAGAACAACCAAAACTACTATTACAGAAGAAAGAAGAAAGAAGAATAATTAAAACCGAACTCACTGAAGAAGGAAGAAAGAAGAACAATCAAAGCTACTGAAGACAGAAGAAACAAAACTAATTAAAACTCAAAGAAGAAAGAAGAACAAACTAAATCTACTAAAGAAAGAAGAAAGAAGAATAATTAAAACTAGAGAAGAAAGAAGAACAACCAAATCTACTACTACTGAACAATGAAGAAAGAAGAACAATCAAAGCTACTGAAGAAAGAAGAAAGAAGAATAATTAAAACTAGAGAAGAAAGAAGAACTAATTAAAACTACTACTACTGAAGAGAGAAGAAAGAAGAATAATTAAAACCAAACTTACAGAAGAAGGAAGAAAGAAGAAAAACCAAACTACTATTACGGAAGAAGGAAGAAAGAAGAACAACCAAAACTACTATTTCAGAAGAAAGAAGAAAGAAGAAAAATTAAAACTAAAGAGGAACCAAAATTACTGAAGAAGGAAGAATAATCAAAACTAATACTATTGAAGAAAGAAGAACAACCAAAACTACTATTACAGAAGAAAGAAGAAAGAAGAATAATTAAAACCGAACTCACTGAAGAAGGAAGAAAGAAGAATAATCAAAACTAATACTATTGAAGAAAGAAGAACAACCAAACTACTATTTCAGAAGAAGGAAGAAAGAAGAATAATTAAAAACAAATCTACGGAAGAAAGAAGAAAGAAGTATAATAAAACTAAAGAAGAAAAAAGAAGGAAGTGAGACGACCCATATAAAACAAAAACCCCATAGGGAAAGAACCCCAAAAACCCCAAAACCAATAAATGCCCAAAAAAGAAAGTATAACACATTAAAAAACCATATCACTGTAAAACTGACAAAAAACTAAAAGTGTTAGCAGTAGTAAACATTAGTGCATTCAAAAAGTTATTGTGTAATGTGTATGAACAAATCTTCACAGTTCCCCCATGGTTGAATATTTCATATTAAAAACTAGAAAAAGACTAGTAAATATAGTAATAATTCACCATGGAAAAGTGTAAGTGATCAAATTATAACTAATAAACTTTAAGAAAGGTGCATGAGTAGCAGTACAAAGTAACAAACTTTAAGTTTTGTGAACGGTGTCTACTTTGATAATGAAGTAGTAATTTTACTAATAAAAAGCTACTAAAACTGTATGAACATTCCATAGAATGGAATATAACTTAGATAGCCAGGGTTATACTTTAAGCGGGGGCATAAATCTTATAAAATGGGGAATTACAGAACTAACTGTTTATGATGAAGTTGTAGAAGGTATTAACAATTATATATGGATCCAAATGTTGGGTTCCAATTAAATATAGCATTTAGATAAGTAAGGGTTAGTCATAAGAAATATTAGTATTATAATTGTTATTTTATTGTTCATGTTAATTTAGGAATGCATTATCTAAAATTAGATATCATTCCAATGTTGTAGAAATACTTTTTATTATGTTATTAGGTGATATACCAAAACAATGTTATTAAGAACACCAGTTTTATATATCTGGGTGTTATATTTTAATTGTATAATCTATAATTACTGTTATGCCAGATCAGAGAACTAATTTTTAATCAAATATATCAGAGTCAGAAGTCAGAGAAGGAAATAAAATAATTACATTAGTAAAACATTCTGCAAATAGCCACAATTCAAATCTAGGCAATATAATAAAGTTAAAATGCAGAATAATTAATAAACCTAATCTTATAAACCAGTCAAACTGACAATATTTAGGCAAGATACACCCAACATATTAAATACTATGTAAATAAGGCTTTCTAAAGATATGGTCATTCTATGAGTAAAATTATTTATTTGTATAATGAAATACCATTTGAAACTGAAATAGACTCACTAACATTATCATAAGGGGAGTCATATACAACTGAATTGTATGAAAAAACCATCATTAATATACTAAATTGCCATAAAATAAGTGAGAATTGACAATTATAACAATTTCAGATTTTATAGAATAATAATTATATTAGGTAAAATGGCTATTATTTACTTAGAAGACAGGAAGTATAAATTTAGGCCGACCTTCCCAAAAAATTTAAGAAATATGATTTTCTGATAAAACTTTGTAATACTAACTTAATTACTATCAAAATAAGTAGAATAGAATAGTGAAAACGAATATGTATTTTATATTTCAAACAGTTAACTAATAACGAATTTATTTTATAAACATAATGTACATTTTTAAAGTGTATCGGAAGTTATTGCAATTTTAAACAATGTCTGAGATATATTATATAGGCTAAGATTTTCATGAGATGAAGGAAGTACAGACAGTTCATTATTATACATTGAAGAGAGCACTTGACGTGAATATTTGATAAAACCAACCTTAATGGCGGTTACGTATAACAAGAGTTCGGAATCAGTTTTGTGTAAAAATTAAATTTTTAACTATTCTAATCATTGTGAAGTGGTGAAGTTGCCCTACGAACTACATAACACCAATAAACAGAACCACATATAACTATTTAAATGAAATAACACTGGAATCACACCAAATACCAAGTGAATATTCGAGGTTAAACGGACACACATAAACACCAATTGATATACTTAATTAACAACATTTTAACACCAAGTGAATTAGTCCATCTTACTACAGTGACATTAAACTATACACCAGAAGATAATATACGATTGCGAAGAAGATTTAACCGCAGAAGGGACATATTTATTCCACAAATACTTTGTCAGTGTTAGAAGGCGAACTCCGCGCATGCGTCAGACGGCCATTTTTGATCTGATCTCATCATCTCAACCAGACGACTGTTTGCTGAACTGTGGTGAATAAAAATTATATATAAACTTTTATTATTAATAATTACCATTATATTGTTTAATTTTAAAAAAATTTTAGAATTGTAAGTGTTATACTTTCTGACCCTGACCTTCTCTGGCTTTTTATATAATTAACCGTTCAAAGAACCTACTATTTTTATAATACCAATGTAAAATTCATATATCGACCGGCCCTGAGCGAGTCGATACGGCATTGTAACATCAATATTTTTATCAACCAAAATTTATTATTCTGTTTAATAAACGATTGTTATATAGTAATTTGAAGTTCATTCCTCTTATAAAAGGACATCATAGTTAATTCTTCAAGAAAACTGAATAACCTTTAAAGGCGGTATATGCGAACTACAACCTTTCAAGAGTAAGAAGAAGAGAGCCGTTTGCGCCTAATTTGAAGTTAACTGGATTGTCTTTTTAACAGATTTACAAAAGGGAAGATTATTACTAGAATACACCCTATACCATCATACTTATAATTACAATCAACAACCTCAATTTATTTCTAAATTTGAAGAATATAAACACATTGAAAACATTTTTCCAGAATTTATTTTTTATTATAAATATAAATTTTAAATTTATATCACATTTTAAATTGCTGCAACAGCAACAGACACCTAGAATATTTGATAACCACATAATCCAGGAACATTACCAAATCGACGTTTCCCAGAGCGGAACGTCACTACTACACATACGCACCATAAAAATTATTCTGGGTAATACTATACCAGAACACCATTACAATTACGATTATATTATTGTTTTAATACAAAAGTGAAGATCAACACTGCGAGCAGAACGAAGACTTAGAAGACATAGCTACGTTACTACACACATTATTACATTGAAACTCACGGTATTTATTACAAATTCAGCTAGCACAACCAGTGGGACTTTCAGGAGAGCACAATCAACATACATCGATATTTATTTTATTATTCCCACCACTCAATGGATTATTACAAAATTGGCGTCCAACTAAAGGGCTGTAATTAGGGGTTGAAATTACTGTAATTACTTATCCAATTCCTAATTCAGCTTGGCAGCGGTTAGTCAGCCAGGGAATCAGGGAAGATGATGCGTCGTGCCACATCAAAGAAGAGAGCGGCGGAGGCCGAGAAAGAACTCGAGATGGAGGATAAGGAGGCGACCCCAGTGGAGGACGTGGAAAAGATACTAGAACGGGTAGAACATCAACAACCAGCACCACCAGAGAAACAACCCGAAATACCCACCAAACAGGGGACGTCCATGTCCAAGACCAGGAGAAATCCAAAACAACAGAAGAAAGTAAAATGGACAAATTAATGGAAATGTTCATGCAAATAAGGAAGGACAACCAAGCAACAAAGGAAGAGTTGAAAAAAGACATGGATGAAAACAGCAAGAAGATGGAAGAAAACTTAAGGAAGGACAACCAAGCAACAAAAGAAGAGTTGAAGAATGATAACCAATCGTTAAAAGAAGAATTGAAGAAGGACAACCAAGCAACAAAAGAAGAATTAAGTAAAAAGATTGAAGACACCCATAAGAGAATTGAGGAAACCAGTAAGAAGGTGGAAAAGAAAATGGATGAAAATAAGAAGAATTTGGAAGACAAGATGGAAGAAACCAACAAGGAAATGAAGAAAGACAACCGATCTTTAAGCCGGAAAATTGATGAAACTAACCAGAAACTGGAGGAAACCAGCAAAAAGATGGAAGAAAAATTTGAGGAGAATAACAAGAAAATGGAAGAGAAGATGGGGGAGAGGTTGGAAGAGTTAAGAGAGGACAACCAACTACTACGAGAAGAATTACGGGAAGTGAACCAGGAGAATCTAGACAAGTTAGACGAACGAATGGAGCTATTAAGAAAAGAAATGAACAAGGAACTCATGGAAAACAAGAAATCTATGACCAAAAGGCTGGAAGACGAAACCATAACTATAAATCAACAGATAAGAGAAGTTGATGGAAGATGTCGAATGACGGAAGTGGAGGTACAAGAGTTCAAGGAAGTGGTGAACACAAAGGTCACAAATCTTGAAGAGTCTACTCGCAAGAAGGCAGAAGAAAACCGAAGGGAAAGCCAGGAAGAACTCAGCAAGGTACGAACTCGAATTACGGAAAGATGCGACGGAATGGAGGAAGCAATGACTAACATCACTGGTCAAGTGAGACAGAACCAGGAGGACATGGAAGCCATTCGGAGCCGACCAACCAGCTTTACTAATATCCCAATAAACGAGAACAGAGAATGGCTTAACTTTCGCCAGTATAAAAGGAAGCCAATGGAGTTCTTGGCCCGTATCGAAGAATATATGGCCAAACATAAAAGTAATCGATGGTCCAATAATCGTGAACTGTTAGACGAGTCATTCCGTGATATGACGGATAATTGGTGGATGGCGAACAGGAACGAAATAACCGATTATCCGCAGTTCAAAGGTTTGTTCAAGTCTAAGTATTGGTCCGAGACCACTCAGAATTTAATAAGGGACAACATCTGCAATGGCCGATATAGAACTCAGTTTGGCAGTACCATGACTGCGTACTTTCTTGGGAAAGTGTGCCTGGCCAAGCACCTGGAACCAGCCATACCAGAGGAATGCCTGGTGAACAAGCTCTCTTATCATTACGACGAGGAGGTCATAAGAGCTCGAAGAGGTAGTCAGATAAAGACCATACAGGCGATGACGGAGCTATTGGAGAACTATGAGAATGAAGAATATTACAGGCAGAGCAGAAGAAGAAACGAGCGGCCAGAAGTACGAAATAATCCGTCATCTAACAATAATAGTCAACCGGTCAACAGTGGGTACCAAGGAAATAGATATAACCCGAATTACCATAATCAACACCCCACGAATGGTAATAACAGAAATAATAACGGGTTCTCTGGTAATCGAGGTAATTATTACCCAAATAATTACGTAAATAGACAAAGAAACACCAATCCTACAAATAACACCGAGCGGTTTGACAATAACAATAGGGGTTACCCTAATCCCAATAACAACAACAACCGGTTCTCCCGACCACGGGTCAATTTTATACGGGCGCAAGGAAGCAACCATCGCAGATATAACCAGCAACGACGGAGCAGCGTACACGAGTATGAAGATCGAAACAGAAGCCGAGAACGGGACAACTCTAATTATAATCTGCCAAGGCGAAGTACTAGCCTAGATGACCCGGAGCGGCGTACAAATAGGGAACCAACCTACGAACCGAGAACGGAAAGACTGGAACCTACTCAAGGTTTCCCCACTGATGCCTCTGTTGGTCCTATTAATAACCAAGATGAGGAGAATTTAAACGGGAGGAGGCAGTGATAAACCATAAGGACCTTTTGCTGCTTCTATCGCCTGGGTATGTAAAGGAATTGCCAATAGTAAATAATCCCAATAAAATTACAATCATTCGATGTAATTATTTAAAAAATATTCGAAATGAATTACTGGAGGAGGACAACACTCGCCTCCCTATAATAAATAATGAAATAATATACATTAATGCAGAAGTCGAAGGAACATTCGCACAACTAATGATCGATACCGGTGCGAATGTATCCATAATTAACACTACAGAGTTGGAGAGAATCCAAGGAAAATGTGGTAAGCTATTGCCAACCTTACCTATAAATAACATTATATTAATCGGTGCCACGGGTCGCCAAAACAAGACAATCAGAAAACAAGTATCATTGAATGTCGTTAGTAAGGGTATAGCGATGAACATGGTCTTCTTAATTGCGGCAGGATTACCTTTCAACATATTAGTGGGATGTGATGTACTGAGAAGGAACTCGGCTATTATTGATTTACGAATGGAGAAGGTATCACTCTTTACTGGAGATCTGACCTGGACGGCCGATTTAGTCGGTAGTGAGATGACACTTCCCAGCAGTATCCACCAGCAAATACGTAGCATAAATTATACCAATACTAACACCATTCCTAACACTATAGTATATGAACTTACAGACGAGGATTTATGGTCCCAGAAAATACAGGAGATAAGGGATTTCCGAAGCGGAATTAATAGAGAAAAATTACCCAATACTCAAGCGAATCAGCTAATACAAATTTATGAAAAATACCGCTCAGTATTTTCCGATGAGCCAGGCAAGGTAAGAAATTATCAATGTACCCTTCAATTCCGAGATACAGTAGAGTTTAATAGGAAATCCTACCCTATCGCACATTCTCGAAAAGAGGCAGTAAGAGCGGAAATTAATCGAATGATTAATAACGATATTATAGAACCTAGTCAATCCCCATACACCAGCCCTATTGTCGCAATTCCCAAGAAAAACGGCGAAGTCCGGCTTTGTTTGGATGCACGGGAGATAAACAAGAAAATCATTAATGATAGAACATCGCCCGGTGAGATTGAGGAAATCCTGAAACGCTTCCATGGTACCCAATACTTCAGCACTTGGGATACGGTGTGCGGATACTGGCAGGTAGAGTTGCACCCACGGAGTCGCCAATATCTGGCTTTCATATTCGAGGGACGTAATTACCAATTCAAAATATGCCCTTCGGATTGGTAAACTCAGTTGCCATCTTTGTGACCTGCATGGACCAGATATTGGGACAAGAAGCACTTCAGTTTACAACGGTGTACGTCGACGACTTACTGATAACATCTAAGACGTGGGAGGAACACTGTTACCGTGTGGAACATGTGCTAAAAAAATTATCTGCCAGTAACGTCACGCTGAAGTTGGAAAAATCCAAGTTTATTGCCAGAGAAGTGCAATTTTTAGGATTTAACTTGGACGATCAAGGAATCTCACCGTCGGCAGAAAAGGTAGAAGCCATCCAGAAATTCCCGGCACCCAAAAACAGGAAGCAATTGCAGTCATTCCTGGGACTCTGCAATTATTATAGAAAGTTCCAGGAACAATATTCAGAGTTAACTGCGAGGTTTCAACCTCAATTATCATCTAAAAACAAGTGGGTATGGTGTAAGGAACAAGAGGGGATTTTTCAACAAATTAAGGACAAATTTCTGGCTACTATAATACTTCGCCACCCAAACTTTAAGTTACCGTTCTTCATGAATTGCGATGCCAGCAACATCAGTTTGGGAACGACACTGTATCAAGAGGACGAGAAGGGTCAACCTCAAGTAATTAGCTTCGCAAGCAGGTCTTTGAACCAATGCGAAAGGAATTACACGGTGACGGAAAAAGAGTTACTGAGCGTGGTATTTGCTTGCGGTAAGTTCCGCACTTACATTTTGGGCTACCCCGTTACTATCCGAACGGACCATAAATCTATTTCATTCTTAAAAAGCTGCAAACTGAACCATGGCAGGCTAACGAGGTGGATACTTGCCCTTCAAGAATACCATCTACAATGGGAGTACATCCCTGGTAAAAAGAATATAGTAGCGGATGTGTTGTCCCGGGTCAATGTGGAAGAACAAACTTTCGAAGGGGAGAAAGAAAGCGTGCTGAAAATATATCATCTTCTTAGCACCAGAGCCGATTTAACAACCATATTGACTAACATGAGCACCCACCAACAAGCGGACCCAAAATTGCAAAACCTCAAACTTCGGCTAGAAGAGGGAGATGAAACCGTCGCTAAATATTACCAGATGAATAAACAAATACTGTTCGTTAAAACCTCCTTGAAGGAAGAGATCTGGAAGGTAATTGTTCCGACACAGATCGAAAAGGATTTGATAGTGAATTACCACATACGTTACGGGCATATGGGCGCCCTCAAGGTAATAAAAGCTCTGGAGGAGAGCTGCTATATAAAAAACATCAATAGAAAGGTCCAAATGTATATAAAGAGTTGTAAAATCTGCCAGCTGGTGAAAACGAATAATGAGAAGAAGGAGGGTGTGATGATCCCAATCACTTCCCAAGCAAAATTGGAGAAGATGTTCCTAGACATTTGGGGACCATTTCCCCGTAGTGGAGGTCGACACCAATATCGATACCTAACCATCATAATGGACCACATCACCAAATATGTTAAGCTATACCCTACTAATCGAGCAACTACCCGGAAAATTCTGGGGATACTAACTGAACAGTATATCCCACACCTGGGGAAACTATCTTCGATCATTACTGATCATGGAACCCAGTTTAAGGGTGGAAAATGGCGGGATACATTATTATCAATGGGCATCCGTACATACAAGACCTCGGTCTACCATCCGAGCAGTAATCCGGCAGAGCGAGTGTTGCGAGAAGTGGGGAGGATCCTCAGGACTTATTGTCACCATCAACAAAAAAGGTGGCAAGACTATCTGGAAGCCACGGAGGAATTCCTCAACCTAGCATACCATCCAGCTATAGGGATAACCCCATACTCTGCGATGTACGAGAAACCACCCCCACGAGAGATCACAGATATCCTCGAATTCCCCAGTAACCATGTGTACAGATTTGATAAAGCTAAATTCTATAACAAGGTGGCAGAAGACCAGTTGAAACGGCAAAATAAGTATCAAAAGGCCAGTGGTAAATTAATAATATATGAGAAGGGAGAAAAAATTTTATTAAGAAATCGAGAATTACCCAGCACACTGGAAGGAATAACGAAGAAGTTATTGCTATTATACATCGGACCGTATATAATATCCAATGTGAAAAATAATAATACCTATGAAATCAAAGAAATCGATTCAGAAAGGATAAAGGGAGTATATAACCAGGCTTCCATGAAAAAATATTATGAGTAATTGAATGTATGGAAGAAAGAATTTAAAAGTAAAAATTCAAAAATGAAGTAATGACTACTTACTACCTATTATTTAGAAAACCATTTATGAATCAAAAAGAAAATGAATTTTGAATTAAACCACAAAATTCAGAAACCCAAGTAAGAACAACTTACTACCTTATCTTAAAAGCAACTTTTAGAAATGAACAAGAAGAAAAAGAATTTGGATAACACATTACAAACAATTATATATGGAACCAATTCTGAAAAACTTTCAAGAATAAAGAAATGGCAGTACAAACCACTGATACAATTTAAATGAATAAACTTATTGTGAAGTAAAATTAATGAGAATTTTATGTCAAATAAACAGAGATATTAAACATATGACATTAATAATAAAGAGTGCATTTGGATAAAAAGCAAGAGCAAAATAAAATTTTGATTAAGAAAGAAAAAACCATATATAAATAAATCCATAAGAAAAAGATGATTATATAATCAATGTCAATTATTAAAAAGACAATTAAAAGAGTAATTGAAAAAACATAATACTAGTCGAACGATTCACAAGAATTAAGAAAGGAACAAAAATATAATACAAAATATATGCTACCAATGACCAGAAGGAGATTGTGATAACAGTCAAAAAATGACAGAGAATTAAAAACTTTACACTGAATAAGGAGTGATAATTATATTATACCAGCTTCCAATCACAAGGAGAAATAAAATGCCAGCAGAGCTAACCATTGAGAAAAATAACTGAGATAGAGATTCACTAAGATAGAAATATTAATAGATCTGTTCGTATACGAAGTGAAATATCCAAAGATATTTAATTTTTTTTTATAGTCATAAGGTGGACTATTCTTATATAATTTTTATAAATGACTGTCTGAGATAAGTCCAGCAGTATTATTATGTATTGATCAGAGATGATTTACCTCTGTTATCAATAAATGACGTAGCATGGCCAGCAGAGTGTGAAGCCTACAGAGCCCCTCTGGACACTGCCCCAGCTAACGTATTAGGGAATTTTAGGGAATAAATATCCCAAGGATAAAGAAACGAGTTAAGAAGAAAATGGAAAAATAAAAAATAACGAACCTCAGATGACTATTACTATCAGTAAGAATCCAGTTAATAATGAAATATAGATAAGCTCAAAAATAAGGGAGAAAAAATTTTTAGAAATTGAAGGAAGTAAAGAAATATAATTTATAATATAATGTCATAAGCAATTACTTCAGACAAACTAAGTATGATCTGAACTAATCACTTCTGGAAGAGAGCAATCTGTAGCATGACAGATAATCCACACAAATACATTACTCAATGATCATTAATAAAGCTCTAATATATGGAATATCCAGATGAGAATTAATTAAAATGCACTGTTTAATAATATATTCACAAGAAAGGTTGAATAAAGAAAATTTCTGCAAATAATATAATATAATACAAATTTAAAAACCCAGAAGACTAAAAATAATAATAACAAAATTACCCAGGTAAGATAGAAGCAGGCAATTAATATACCCCGTCAAAGAAACCAGACCAGAAAAAACAAAGATACAGAAGACAGAAGAAGGAAGAATAATTAAAACTACTACTACTGAAGAAGGAAGAAAGAAGAACAATCAAAGCTACTGAAGACAGAAGAAAGAAGAATAATTAAAACTAGAGAAGAAAGAAGAAAAACCAAACTTACAGAAGAAGGAAGAAAGAAGAAAAACCAAACTACTATTACGGAAGAAGGAAGAAAGAAGAACAACCAAAACTACTATTTCAGAAGAAAGAAGAAAGAAGAAAAATTAAAACTAAAGAGGAACCAAAATTACTGAAGAAGGAAGAATAATCAAAACTAATACTATTGAAGAAAGAAGAACAACCAAAACTACTATTACAGAAGAAAGAAGAAAGAAGAATAATTAAAACCGAACTCACTGAAGAAGGAAGAAAGAAGAACAATCAAAGCTACTGAAGACAGAAGAAACAAAACTAATTAAAACTCAAAGAAGAAAGAAGAACAAACTAAATCTACTAAAGAAAGAAGAAAGAAGAATAATTAAAACTAGAGAAGAAAGAAGAACAACCAAATCTACTACTACTGAACAATGAAGGAAGAAGAACAATCAAAGCTACTGAAGAAAGAAGAAAGAAGAATAATTAAAACTAGAAAAGAAAGAAGAAAAACCAAACTTACAGAAGAAGGAAGAAAGAAGAAAAACCAAACTACTATTACGGAAGAAGGAAGAAAGAAGAACAACCAAAACTTCTATTTCAGAAGAAAGAAGAAAGAAGAAAAATTAAAACTAAAGAGGAACCAAAATTACTGAAGAAGGAAGAATAATCAAAACTAATACTATTGAAGAAAGAAGAACAACCAAAAATACTATTACAGAAGAAAGAAGAAAGAAGAATAATTAAAACCGAACTCACTGAAGAAGGAAGAAAGAAGAACAATCAAAGCTACTGAAGACAGAAGAAACAAAACTAATTAAAACTCAAAGAAGAAAGAAGAACAAACTAAATCTACTAAAGAAAGAAGAAAGAAGAATAATTAAAACTAGAGAAGAAAGAAGAACAACCAAATCTACTACTACTGAACAATGAAGAAAGAAGAACAATCAAAGCTACTGAAGAAAGAAGAAAGAAGAATAATTAAAACTAGAGAAGAAAGAAGAACTAATTAAAACTACTACTACTGAAGAGAGAAGAAAGAAGAATAATTAAAACCAAACTTACAGAAGAAGGAAGAAAGAAGAAAAACCAAACTACTATTACGGAAGAAGGAAGAAAGAAGAACAACCAAAACTACTATTTCAGAAGAAAGAAGAAAGAAGAAAAATTAAAACTAAAGAGGAACCAAAATTACTGAAGAAGGAAGAATAATCAAAACTAATACTATTGAAGAAAGAAGAACAACCAAAACTACTATTACAGAAGAAAGAAGAAAGAAGAATAATGAAAACCGAACTCACTGAAGAAGGAAGAAAGAAGAATAATCAAAACTAATGCTATTGAAGAAAGAAGAACAACCAAACTACTATTTCAGAAGAAGGAAGAAAGAAGAATAATTAAAACCAAATCTACGGAAGAAAGAAGAAAGAAGTATAATAAAACTAAAGAAGAAAAAAGAAGGAAGTGAGACGACCCATATAAAACAAAAACCCCATAGGGAAAGAACCCCAAAAACCCCAAAACCAATAAATGCCCAAAAAAGAAAGTATAACACATTAAAAAACCATATCACTGTAAAACTGACAAAAAACTAAAAGTGTTAGCAGTAGTAAATATTAGTGCATTCAAAAAGTTATTGTGTAATGTGTATGAACAAATCTTCACAGTTCCCCCATGGTTGAATATTTCATATTAAAAACTAGAAAAAGACTAGTAAATATAGTAATAATTCACCATGGAAAAGTGTAAGTGATCAAATTATAACTAATAAACTTTAAGAAAGGTGCATGAGTAGCAGTACAAAGTAACAAACTTTAAGTTTTGTGAACGGTGTCTACTTCGATAATGAAGTAGTAATTTTACTAATATAAAGCTACTAAAACTGTATGAACATTCCATAGAATGGAATATAACTTAGATAGCCAGGGTTATACTTTAAGAGGGGGCATAAATCTTATAAAATGGGGAATTACAGAACTAACTGTTTATGATGAAGTTGTAGAAGGTATTAACAATTATATATGGATCCAAATGTTGGGTTCCAATTAAATATAGCATTTAGATAAGTAAGGGTTAGTCATAAGAAATATTAGTATTATAATTGTTATTTTATTGTTCATGTTAATTTAGGAATGCATTATCTAAAATTAGATATCATTCCAATGTTGTAGAAATACTTTTTATTATGTTATTAGGTGATATACCAAAACAATGTTATTAAGAACACCAGTTTTATATATCTGGGTGTTATATTTTAATTGTATAATCTATAATTACTGTTATGCCAGATCAGAGAACTAATTTTTAATCAAATATATCAGAGTCAGAAGTCAGAGAAGGAAATAAAATAATTACATTAGTAAAACATTCTGCAAATAGCCACAATTCAAATCTAGGCAATATAATAAAGTTAAAATGCAGAATAATTAATAAACCTAATCTTATAAACCAGTCAAACTGACAATATTTAGGCAAGATACACTCAACATATTAAATACTATGTAAATAAGGCTTTCTAAAGATATGGTCATTCTATGAGTAAAATTATTTATTTGTATAATGAAATACCATTTGAAACTGAAATAGACTCACTAACATTATCATAAGGGGAGTCATATACAACTGAATTGTATGAAAAAACCATCATTAATATACTAAATTGCCACAAAATAAGTGAGAATTGACAATTATAACAATTTCAGATTTTATAGAATAATAATTATATTAGGTAAAATGGCTATTATTTACTTAGAAGACAGGAAGTATAAAGTTAGGCCGACCTTCCCAAAAAATATAAGAAATATGATTTTCTGATAAAACTTTGTAATGCTAACTTAATTACTATCAAGATAAGTAGAATAGAATAGTGAAAACGAATATGTATTTTATATTTCAAACAGTTAACTAATAACGAATTTATTTTATAAACATAATGTACATTTTTAAAGTGTATCGGAAGTTATGGCAATTTTAAACAATGTCTGAGATATATTATATAGGCTAAGATTTTCATGAGATGAAGGAAGTACAGACAGTTCATTATTATACATTGAAGAGAGCACTTGACGTGAATATTTGATAAAACCAACCTTAATGGCGGTTACGTATAACAAGAGTTCGGAATCAGTTTTGTGTAAAAATTAAATTTTTAACTATTCTAATCATTGTGAAGTGGTGAAGTTGCCCTACGAACTACATAACACCAATAAACAGAACCACATATAACTATTTAAATGAAATAACACTGGAATCACACCAAATACCAAGTGAATATTCGAGGTTAAACGGACACACATAAACACCAATTGATATACTTAATTAACAACATTTTAACACCAAGTGAATTAGTCCATCTTACTACAGTGACATTAAACTATACACCAGAAGATAATATACGATTGCGAAGAAGATTTAACCGCAGAAGGGACATATTTATTCCACAAATACTTTGTCAGTGTTAGAAGGCGAACTCCGCGCATGCGTCAGACGGCCATTTTTGATCTGATCTCATCATCTCAACCAGACGACTGTTTGCTGAACTGTGGTGAATAAAAATTATATATAAACTTTTATTATTAATAATTACCATTATATTGTTTAATTTTAATACATTTTCAGAATTGTAAGTGTTATACTTTCTGACCCTGACCTTCTCTGGCTTTTTATATAATTAACCGTTCAAAGAACCTACTATTTTTATAATACCAATGTAAAATTCATATATCGACCGGCCCTGAGCGAGTCGATACGGCATTGTAACATCAATATTTTTATCAACCAAAATTTATTATTCTGTTTAATAAACGATTGTTATATAGTAATTTGAAGTTCATTCCTCTTATAAAAGGACATAATAGTTAATTCTTCAAGAAAACTGAATAACCTTTAAAGGCGGTATATGCGAACTACAACCTTTCAAGAGTAAGAAGAAGAGAGCCGTTTGCGCCTAATTTGAAGTTAACTGGATTGTCTTTTTAACAGATTTACAAAAGGGAAGATTATTACTAGAATACACCCTATACCATCATACTTATAATTACAATCAACAACCTCAATTTATTTCTAAATTTGAAGAATATAAACACATTGAAAACATTTTTCCAGAATTTATTTTTTATTATAAATATAAATTTTAAATTTATATCACATTTTAAATTGCTGCAACAGCAACAGACACCTAGAATATTTGATAACCACATAATCCAGGAACATTACCAAATCGACGTTTCCCAGAGCGGAACGTCACTACTACACATACGCACCATAAAAATTATTCTGGGTAATACTATACCAGAACACCATTACAATTACGATTATATTATTGTTTTAATACAAAAGTGAAGATCAACACTGCGAGCAGAACGAAGACTTAGAAGACATAGCTACGTTACTACACACATTATTACATTGAAACTCACGGTATTTATTACAAATTCAGCTAGCACAACCAGTGGGACTTTCAGGAGAGCACAATCAACATACATCGATATTTATTTTATTATTCCCACCACTCAATGGATTATTACAAAATTGGCGTCCAACTAAAGGGCTGTAATTAGGGGTTGAAATTACTGTAATTACTTATCCAATTCCTAATTCAGCTTGGCAGCGGTTAGTCAGCCAGGGAATCAGGGAAGATGATGCGTCGTGCCACATCAAAGAAGAGAGCGGCGGAGGCCGAGAAAGAACTCGAGATGGAGGATAAGGAGGCGACCCCAGTGGAGGACGTGGAAAAGATACTAGAACGGGTAGAACATCAACAACCAGCACCACCAGAGAAACAACCCGAAATACCCACTCAAACAGGGGACGTCCATGTCCAAGACCAGGAGAAATCCAAAACAACAGAAGAAAGTAAAATGGACAAATTAATGGAAATGTTCATGCAAATAAGGAAGGACAACCAAGCAACAAAGGAAGAGTTGAAAAAAGACATGGATGAAAACAGCAAGAAGATGGAAGAAAACTTAAGGAAGGACAACCAAGCAACAAAAGAAGAGTTGAAGAATGATAACCAATCGTTAAAAGAAGAATTGAAGAAGGACAACCAAGCAACAAAAGAAGAATTAAGTAAAAAGATTGAAGACACCCATAAGAGAATTGAGGAAACCAGTAAGAAGGTGGAAAAGAAAATGGAAGAAAATAAGAAGAATTTGGAAGACAAGATGGAAGAAACCAACAAGGAAATGAAGAAAGACAACCGATCTTTAAGCCGGAAAATTGATGAAACTAACCAGAAACTGGAGGAAACCAGCAAAAAGATGGAAGAAAAATTTGAGGAGAATAACAAGAAAATGGAAGAGAAGATGGGGGAGAGGTTGGAAGAGTTAAGAGAGGACAACCAACTACTACGAGAAGAATTACGGGAAGTGAACCAGGAGAATCTAGACAAGTTAGACGAACGAATGGAGCTATTAAGAAAAGAAATGAACAAGGAACTCATGGAAAACAAGAAATCTATGACCAAAAGGCTGGAAGACGAAACCATAACTATAAATCAACAGATAAGAGAAGTTGATGGAAGATGTCGAATGACGGAAGTGGAGGTACAAGAGTTCAAGGAAGTGGTGAACACAAAGGTCACAAATCTTGAAGAGTCTACTCGCAAGAAGGCAGAAGAAAACCGAAGGGAAAGCCAGGAAGAACTCAGCAAGGTACGAACTCGAATTACGGAAAGATGCGACGGAATGGAGGAAGCAATGACTAACATCACTGGTCAAGTGAGACAGAACCAGGAGGACATGGAAGCCATTCGGAGCCGACCAACCAGCTTTACTAATATCCCAATAAACGAGAACAGAGAATGGCTTAACTTTCGCCAGTATAAAAGGAAGCCAATGGAGTTCTTGGCCCGTATCGAAGAATATATGGCCAAACATAAAAGTAATCGATGGTCCAATAATCGTGAACTGTTAGACGAGTCATTCCGTGATATGACGGATAATTGGTGGATGGCGAACAGGAACGAAATAACCGATTATCCGCAGTTCAAAGGTTTGTTCAAGTCTAAGTATTGGTCCGAGACCACTCAGAATTTAATAAGGGACAACATCTGCAATGGCCGATATAGAACTCAGTTTGGCAGTACCATGACTGCGTACTTTCTTGGGAAAGTGTGCCTGGCCAAGCACCTGGAACCAGCCATACCAGAGGAATGCCTGGTGAACAAGCTCTCTTATCATTACGACGAGGAGGTCATAAGAGCTCGAAGAGGTAGTCAGATAAAGACCATACAGGCGATGACGGAGCTATTGGAGAACTATGAGAATGAAGAATATTACAGGCAGAGCAGAAGAAGAAACGAGCGGCCAGAAGTACGAAATAATCCGTCATCTAACAATAATAGTCAACCGGTCAACAGTGGGTACCAAGGAAATAGATATAACCCGAATTACCATAATCAACACCCCACGAATGGTAATAACAACAATAATAACCACGGGAATATAAACCCGAATAATAACAGAAATAATAACGGGTTCTCTGGTAATCGAGGTAATTATTACCCAAATAATTACGTAAATAGACAAAGAAACACCAATCCTACAAATAACACCGAGCGGTTTGACAATAACAATAGGGGTTACCCTAATCCCAATAACAACAACAACCGGTTCTCCCGACCACGGGTCAATTTTATACGGGCGCAAGGAAGCAACCATCGCAGATATAACCAGCAACGACGGAGCAGCGTACACGAGTATGAAGATCGAAACAGAAGCCGAGAACGGGACAACTCTAATTATAATCTGCCAAGGCGAAGTACTAGCCTAGATGACCCGGAGCGGCGTACAAATAGGGAACCAACCTACGAACCGAGAACGGAAAGACTGGAACCTACTCAAGGTTTCCCCACTGATGCCTCTGTTGGTCCTATTAATAACCAAGATGAGGAGAATTTAAACGGGAGGAGGCAGTGATAAACCATAAGGACCTTTTGCTGCTTCTATCGCCTGGGTATGTAAAGGAATTGCCAATAGTAAATAATCCCAATAAAATTACAATCATTCGATGTAATTATTTAAAAAATATTCGAAATGAATTACTGGAGGAGGACAACACTCGCCTCCCTATAATAAATAATGAAATAATATACATTAATGCAGAAGTCGAAGGAACATTCGCACAACTAATGATCGATACCGGTGCGAATGTATCCATAATTAACACTACAGAGTTGGAGAGAATCCAAGGAAAATGTGGTAAGCTATTGCCAACCTTACCTATAAATAACATTATATTAATCGGTGCCACGGGTCGCCAAAACAAGACAATCAGAAAACAAGTATCATTGAATGTCGTTAGTAAGGGTATAGCGATGAACATGGTCTTCTTAATTGCGGCAGGATTACCTTTCAACATATTAGTGGGATGTGATGTACTGAGAAGGAACTCGGCTATTATTGATTTACGAATGGAGAAGGTATCACTCTTTACTGGAGATCTGACCTGGACGGCCGATTTAGTCGGTAGTGAGATGACACTTCCCAGCAGTATCCACCAGCAAATACGTAGCATAAATTATACCAATACTAACACCATTCCTAACACTATAGTATATGAACTTACAGACGAGGATTTATGGTCCCAGAAAATACAGGAGATAAGGGATTTCCGAAGCGGAATTAATAGAGAAAAATTACCCAATACTCAAGCGAATCAGCTAATACAAATTTATGAAAAATACCGCTCAGTATTTTCCGATGAGCCAGGCAAGGTAAGAAATTATCAATGTACCCTTCAATTCCGAGATACAGTAGAGTTTAATAGGAAATCCTACCCTATCGCACATTCTCGAAAAGAGGCAGTAAGAGCGGAAATTAATCGAATGATTAATAACGATATTATAGAACCTAGTCAATCCCCATACACCAGCCCTATTGTCGCAATTCCCAAGAAAAACGGCGAAGTCCGGCTTTGTTTGGATGCACGGGAGATAAACAAGAAAATCATTAATGATAGAACATCGCCCGGTGAGATTGAGGAAATCCTGAAACGCTTCCATGGTACCCAATACTTCAGCACTTGGGATACGGTGTGCGGATACTGGCAGGTAGAGTTGCACCCACGGAGTCGCCAATATCTGGCTTTCATATTCGAGGGACGTAATTACCAATTCAAAATATGCCCTTCGGATTGGTAAACTCAGTTGCCATCTTTGTGACCTGCATGGACCAGATATTGGGACAAGAAGCACTTCAGTTTACAACGGTGTACGTCGACGACTTACTGATAACATCTAAGACGTGGGAGGAACACTGTTACCGTGTGGAACATGTGCTAAAAAAATTATCTGCCAGTAACGTCACGCTGAAGTTGGAAAAATCCAAGTTTATTGCCAGAGAAGTGCAATTTTTAGGATTTAACTTGGACGATCAAGGAATCTCACCGTCGGCAGAAAAGGTAGAAGCCATCCAGAAATTCCCGGCACCCAAAAACAGGAAGCAATTGCAGTCATTCCTGGGACTCTGCAATTATTATAGAAAGTTCCAGGAACAATATTCAGAGTTAACTGCGAGGTTTCAACCTCAATTATCATCTAAAAACAAGTGGGTATGGTGTAAGGAACAAGAGGGGATTTTTCAACAAATTAAGGACAAATTTCTGGCTACTATAATACTTCGCCACCCAAACTTTAAGTTACCGTTCTTCATGAATTGCGATGCCAGCAACATCAGTTTGGGAACGACACTGTATCAAGAGGACGAGAAGGGTCAACCTCAAGTAATTAGCTTCGCAAGCAGGTCTTTGAACCAATGCGAAAGGAATTACACGGTGACGGAAAAAGAGTTACTGAGCGTGGTATTTGCTTGCGGTAAGTTCCGCACTTACATTTTGGGCTACCCCGTTACTATCCGAACGGACCATAAATCTATTTCATTCTTAAAAAGCTGCAAACTGAACCATGGCAGGCTAACGAGGTGGATACTTGCCCTTCAAGAATACCATCTACAATGGGAGTACATCCCTGGTAAAAAGAATATAGTAGCGGATGTGTTGTCCCGGGTCAATGTGGAAGAACAAACTTTCGAAGGGGAGAAAGAAAGCGTGCTGAAAATATATCATCTTCTTAGCACCAGAGCCGATTTAACAACCATATTGACTAACATGAGCACCCACCAACAAGCGGACCCAAAATTGCAAAACCTCAAACTTCGGCTAGAAGAGGGAGATGAAACCGTCGCTAAATATTACCAGATGAATAAACAAATACTGTTCGTTAAAACCTCCTTGAAGGAAGAGATCTGGAAGGTAATTGTTCCGACACAGATCGAAAAGGATTTGATAGTGAATTACCACATACGTTACGGGCATATGGGCGCCCTCAAGGTAATAAAAGCTCTGGAGGAGAGCTGCTATATAAAAAACATCAATAGAAAGGTCCAAATGTATATAAAGAGTTGTAAAATCTGCCAGCTGGTGAAAACGAATAATGAGAAGAAGGAGGGTGTGATGATCCCAATCACTTCCCAAGCAAAATTGGAGAAGATGTTCCTAGACATTTGGGGACCATTTCCCCGTAGTGGAGGTCGACACCAATATCGATACCTAACCATCATAATGGACCACATCACCAAATATGTTAAGCTATACCCTACTAATCGAGCAACTACCCGGAAAATTCTGGGGATACTAACTGAACAGTATATCCCACACCTGGGGAAACTATCTTCGATCATTACTGATCATGGAACCCAGTTTAAGGGTGGAAAATGGCGGGATACATTATTATCAATGGGCATCCGTACATACAAGACCTCGGTCTACCATCCGAGCAGTAATCCGGCAGAGCGAGTGTTGCGAGAAGTGGGGAGGATCCTCAGGACTTATTGTCACCATCAACAAAAAAGGTGGCAAGACTATCTGGAAGCCACGGAGGAATTCCTCAACCTAGCATACCATCCAGCTATAGGGATAACCCCATACTCTGCGATGTACGAGAAACCACCCCCACGAGAGATCACAGATATCCTCGAATTCCCCAGTAACCATGTGTACAGATTTGATAAAGCTAAATTCTATAACAAGGTGGCAGAAGACCAGTTGAAACGGCAAAATAAGTATCAAAAGGCCAGTGGTAAATTAATAATATATGAGAAGGGAGAAAAAATTTTATTAAGAAATCGAGAATTACCCAGCACACTGGAAGGAATAACGAAGAAGTTATTGCTATTATACATCGGACCGTATATAATATCCAATGTGAAAAATAATAATACCTATGAAATCAAAGAAATCGATTCAGAAAGGATAAAGGGAGTATATAACCAGGCTTCCATGAAAAAATATTATGAGTAATTGAATGTATGGAAGAAAGAATTTAAAAGTAAAAATTCAAAAATGAAGTAATGACTACTTACTACCTATTATTTAGAAAACCATTTATGAATCAAAAAGAAAATGAATTTTGAATTAAACCACAAAATTCAGAAACCCAAGTAAGAACAACTTACTACCTTATCTTAAAAGCAACTTTTAGAAATGAACAAGAAGAAAAAGAATTTGGATAACACATTACAAACAATTATATATGGAACCAATTCTGAAAAACTTTCAAGAATAAAGAAATGGCAGTACAAACCACTGATACAATTTAAATGAATAAACTTATTGTGAAGTAAAATTAATGAGAATTTTATGTCAAATAAACAGAGATATTAAACATATGACATTAATAATAAAGAGTGCATTTGGATAAAAAGCAAGAGCAAAATAAAATTTTGATTAAGAAAGAAAAAACCATATATAAATAAATCCATAAGAAAAAGATGATTATATAATCAATGTCAATTATTAAAAAGACAATTAAAAGAGTAATTGAAAAAACATAATACTAGTCGAACGATTCACAAGAATTAAGAAAGGAACAAAAATATAATACAAAATATATGCTACCAATGACCAGAAGGAGATTGTGATAACAGTCAAAAAATGACAGAGAATTAAAAACTTTACACTGAATAAGGAGTGATAATTATATTATACCAGCTTCCAATCACAAGGAGAAATAAAATGCCAGCAGAGCTAACCATTGAGAAAAATAACTGAGATAGAGATTCACTAAGATAGAAATATTAATAGATCTGTTCGTATACGAAGTGAAATATCCAAAGATATTTAATTTTTTTTTATAGTCATAAGGTGGACTATTCTTATATAATTTTTATAAATGACTGTCTGAGATAAGTCCAGCAGTATTATTATGTATTGATCAGAGATGATTTACCTCTGTTATCAATAAATGACGTAGCATGGCCAGCAGAGTGTGAAGCCTACAGAGCCCCTCTGGACACTGCCCCAGCTAACGTATTAGGGAATTTTAGGGAATAAATATCCCAAGGATAAAGAAACGAGTTAAGAAGAAAATGGAAAAATAAAAAATAACGAACCTCAGATGACTATTACTATCAGTAAGAATCCAGTTAATAATGAAATATAGATAAGCTCAAAAATAAGGGAGAAAAAATTTTTAGAAATTGAAGGAAGTAAAGAAATATAATTTATAATATAATGTCATAAGCAATTACTTCAGACAAACTAAGTATGATCTGAACTAATCACTTCTGGAAGAGAGCAATCTGTAGCATGACAGATAATCCACACAAATACATTACTCAATGATCATTAATAAAGCTCTAATATATGGAATATCCAGATGAGAATTAATTAAAATGCACTGTTTAATAATATATTCACAAGAAAGGTTGAATAAAGAAAATTTCTGCAAATAATATAATATAATACAAATTTAAAAACCCAGAAGACTAAAAATAATAATAACAAAATTACCCAGGTAAGATAGAAGCAGGCAATTAATATACCCCGTCAAAGAAACCAGACCAGAAAAAACAAAGATACAGAAGACAGAAGAAGGAAGAATAATTAAAACTACTACTACTGAAGAAGGAAGAAAGAAGAACAATCAAAGCTACTGAAGACAGAAGAAACAAAACTAATTAAAACTCAAAGAAGAAAGAAGAACAAACTAAATCTACTAAAGAAAGAAGAAAGAAGAATAATTAAAACTAGAGAAGAAAGAAGAACAACCAAATCTACTACTACTGAACAATGAAGAAAGAAGAACAATCAAAGCTACTGAAGAAAGAAGAAAGAAGAATAATTAAAACTAGAGAAGAAAGAAGAAAAACCAAACTTACAGAAGAAGGAAGAAAGAAGAAAAACCAAACTACTATTACGGAAGAAGGAAGAAAGAAGAACAACCAAAACTACTATTTCAGAAGAAAGAAAAAAGAAGAAAAATTAAAACTAAAGAGGAACCAAAATTACTGAAGAAGGAAGAATAATCAAAACTAATACTATTGAAGAAAGAAGAACAACCAAAACTACTATTACAGAAGAAAGAAGAAAGAAGAATAATTAAAACCGAACTCACTGAAGAAGGAAGAAAGAAGAACAATCAAAGCTACTGAAGACAGAAGAAACAAAACTAATTAAAACTCAAAGAAGAAAGAAGAACAAACTAAATCTACTAAAGAAAGAAGAAAGAAGAATAATTAAAACTAGAGAAGAAAGAAGAACAACCAAATCTACTACTACTGAACAATGAAGAAAGAAGAACAATCAAAGCTACTGAAGAAAGAAGAAAGAAGAATAATTAAAACTAGAGAAGAAAGAAGAAAAACCAAACTTACAGAAGAAGGAAGAAAGAAGAAAAACCAAACTACTATTACGGAAGAAGGAAGAAATAAGAACAACCAAAACTACTATTTCAGAAGAAAGAAGAAAGAAGAAAAATTAAAACTAAAGAGGAACCAAAATTACTGAAGAAGGAAGAATAATCAAAACTAATACTATTGAAGAAAGAAGAACAACCAAAACTACTATTACAGAAGAAAGAAGAAAGAAGAATAATTAAAACCGAACTCACTGAAGAAGGAAGAAAGAAGAATAATCAAAACTAATACTATTGAAGAAAGAAGAACAACCAAACTACTATTTCAGAAGAAGGAAGAAAGAAGAATAATTAAAACCAAATCTACGGAAGAAAGAAGAAAGAAGTATAATAAAACTAAAGAAGAAAAAAGAAGGAAGTGAGACGACCCATATAAAACAAAAACCCCATAGGGAAAGAACCCCAAAAACCCCAAAACCAATAAATGCCCAAAAAAGAAAGTATAACACATTAAAAAACCATATCACTGTAAAACTGACAAAAAACTAAAAGTGTTAGCAGTAGTAAATATTAGTGCATTCAAAAAGTTATTGTGTAATGTGTATGAACAAATCTTCACAGTTCCCCCATGGTTGAATATTTCATATTAAAAACTAGAAAAAGACTAGTAAATATAGTAATAATTCACCATGGAAAAGTGTAAGTGATCAAATTATAACTAATAAACTTTAAGAAAGGTGCATGTGTAGCAGTACAAAGTAACAAACTTTAAGTTTTGTGAACGGTGTCTACTTTGATAATGAAGTAGTAATTTTACTAATAAAAAGCTACTAAAACTGTATGAACATTCCATAGAATGGAATATAACTTAGATAGCCAGGGTTATACTTTAAGAGGGGGCATAAATCTTATAAAATGGGGAATTACAGAACTAACTGTTTATGATGAAGTTGTAGAAGGTATTAACAATTATATATGGATCCAAATGTTGGGTTCCAATTAAATATAGCATTTAGATAAGTAAGGGTTAGTCATAAGAAATATTAGTATTATAATTGTTATTTTATTGTTCATGTTAATTTAGGAATGCATTATCTAAAATTAGATATCATTCCAATGTTGTAGAAATACTTTTTATTATGTTATTAGGTGATATACCAAAACAATGTTATTAAGAACACCAGTTTTATATATCTGGGTGTTATATTTTAATTGTATAATCTATAATTACTGTTATGCCAGATCAGAGAACTAATTTTTAATCAAGTATATCAGAGTCAGAAGTCAGAGAAGGAAATAAAATAATTACATTAGTAAAACATTCTGCAAATAGCCACAATTCAAATCTAGGCAATATAATAAAGTTAAAATGCAGAATAATTAATAAACCTAATCTTATCAACCAGTCAAACTGACAATATTTAGGCAAGATACACCCAACATATTAAATACTATGTAAATAAGGCTTTCTAAAGATATGGTCATTCTATGAGTAAAATTATTTATTTGTATAATGAAATACCATTTGAAACTGAAATAGACTCACTAACATTATCATAAGGGGAGTCATATACAACTGAATTGTATGAAAAAACCATCATTAATATACTAAATTGCCATAAAATAAGTGAGAATTGACAATTATAACAATTTCAGATTTTATAGAATAATAATTATATTAGGTAAAATGGCTATTATTTACTTAGAAGACAGGAAGTATAAATTTAGGCCGACCTTCCCAAAAAATATAAGAAATATGATTTTCTGATAAAACTTTGTAATACTAACTTAATTACTATCAAAATAAGTAGAATAGAATAGTGAAAACGAATATGTATTTTATATTTCAAACAGTTAACTAATAACGAATTTATTTTATGAACATAATGTACATTTTTAAAGTGTATCGGAAGTTATGGCAATTTTAAACAATGTCTGAGATATATTATATAGGCTAAGATTTTCATGAGATGAAGGAAATACAGACAGTTCATTATTATACATTGAAGAGAGCACTTGACGTGAATATTTGATAAAACCAACCTTAATGGCGGTTACGTATAACAAGAGTTCGGAATCAGTTTTGTGTAAAAATTAAATTTTTAACTATTCTAATCATTGTGAAGTGGTGAAGTTGCCCTACGAACTACATAACACCAATAAACAGAACCACATATAACTATTTAAATGAAATAACACTGGAATCACACCAAATACCAAGTGAATATTCGAGGTTAAACGGACACACATAAACACCAATTGATATACTTAATTAACAACATTTTAACACCAAGTGAATTAGTCCATCTTACTACAGTGACATTAAACTATACACCAGAAGATAATATACGATTGCGAAGAAGATTTAACCGCAGAAGGGACATATTTATTCCACAAATACTTTGTCAGTGTTAGAAGGCGAATTCCGCGCATGCGTCAGACGGCCATTTTTGATCTGATCTCATCATCTCAACCAGACGACTGTTTGCTGAACTGTGGTGAATAAAAATTATATATAAACTTTTATTATTAATAATTACCATTATATTGTTTAATTTTAAAAAATTTTTAGAATTGTAAGTGTTATACTTTCTGACCCTGACCTTCTCTGGCTTTTTATATAATTAACCGTTCAAAGAACCTACTATTTTTATAATACCAATGTAAAATTCATATATCGACCGGCCCTGAGCGAGTCGATACGGCATTGTAACATCAATATTTTTATCAACCAAAATTTATTATTCTGTTTAATAAACGATTGTTATCTAGTAATTTGAAGTGCATTCCTCTTATAAAAGGACATAATAGTTAATTCTTCAAGAAAACTGAATAACCTTTAAAGGCGGTATATGCGAACTACAACCTTTCAAGAGTAAGAAGAAGAGAGCCGTTTGCGCCTAATTTGAAGTTAACTGGATTGTCTTTTTAACAGATTTACAAAAGGGAAGATTATTACTAGAATACACCCTATACCATCATACTTATAATTACAATCAACAACCTCAATTTATTTCTAAATTTGAAGAATATAAACACATTGAAAACATTTTTCCAGAATTTATTTTTTATTATAAATATAAATTTTAAATTTATATCACATTTTAAATTGCTGCAACAGCAACAGACACCTAGAATATTTGATAACCACATAATCCAGGAACATTACCAAATCGACGTTTCCCAGAGCGGAACGTCACTACTACACATACGCACCATAAAAATTATTCTGGGTAATACTATACCAGAACACCATTACAATTACGATTATATTATTGTTTTAATACAAAAGTGAAGATCAACACTGCGAGCAGAACGAAGACTTAGAAGACATAGCTACGTTACTACACACATTATTATACATTGAAACTCACAGTTTTATTACAATATATATGTGTAAATATTCTTCCTTGACATGAGTGTATCAAAAATATTTAAATAATGTAAAACCACAATCACTTCAGTATGGGATCCTATCTTACAAAACCAGACTACAGTTTCACACATGCCTGATGCATGTTCACACAAAACTTTACAGGTTAATGTTTCATGAGTTTACAATTTATAAGTTTGTTTTTACATGGTTTCTGCAGATTAAACTGGAGGAAAGTAGAAGATGTCAGAAGAAATGATATAATACTGAAAGATCCCACCTGAGTTTTCCAATTTTAGGTTTTATCACGGCATGTGGTTCAGATACACAGCTGATGACAGTAAGGGTTACTTCTGGAGCTGCATCCTCATCTGTCGGGCTGTTCGTGACTGGCGGCGTCGAGGAGCTTAGGTCTTTTTCTCTGCACGGGAGGATGACAGGTGGACGGTCATCCTCCGACACCCCTCATCGGCTTGTCCGAGAACCCTAGGACATGTATTATATGTATTGGGTGTCAAACAAAACCTTATACATGCTCACTTACAGCTCGCCCACACAAACACCACACAATTACATAAATGTTGTGAAATCATAACTTAATTTCGAAATATAGCCCGAGCATTTCCTTCCACTTCTAAAACCCAGTAATCACACTACATTACCTCCTTGATTTTAACTCAATGAATCTACGTTATAAATTTTATGCATGCACAGGACTATTTTAATTTACAATTAATAAATAGTAGTTGAGTGTAAGACATTCTTTTAAAGTTGCAAACACCTGACTTGACGAGTACATACACCCACGCACATGCCGATCAACACACACATTCTTTTATTAAATAAGTTACATAGCGCATAATCCTATTAGATTACTTTAGTTAGGCATCGAGGCTTACCTGGGACTCTTTAGAATTAAGCTTCCATACTAGTAGAAGCAAACGAACAAAGGAAGATCAAGCCGCCAGTCCCGAAACGCTTCAGTCAAGGGTAAGATGAGAAATCAGACAGGTTCAACTGCGTAGTCTAACCACGAAATCTAAAACATGCCAGTCCTTGTGAGACCAAAAATCAGCTGTGCGGAAACGAACTGCTATCGTCGTCGCTCTTGACAAATAGACTCTGACCCACTCACTTCACTGGTCGACGCGGGATCACTAAGCAGTGGCAGTCGCGCGAGTTTTAAATGCGGTGGAGAACGTGCGGGTTTTAAAAGCTAAACGTAGTCCAGTACAATACCACACATATTAATTACTCTTTAATTACGCTAGTAATTAATATTAATTAAATAGCATAATTAATATTGCACCTCTGGAAATAAATTTTACATTACCATACTCGTTAAAGATTCATTAATGCAATGGGATTCTTTATAATTGGGGTAAGTCTTCGTTAACAGGTTTAACACAAGTAATTAGTTTATTATAATCCTGTTAAGACCTGAATAATTGGAACAAACAATTCGTAGCGCATCACCCCATTATCGTGTCGCAGCTGGTCACACACACACAACACACACACGCTGTATCTTCCGCGGCGGCAGGTGTACGTTTTTCGACAGGTCAGATTTTGTCAATTCCTGCATTTTCTTGCACAAAACTGTCTAAAACTGTTCCTTTTTTTATGCTAATTACATATTAAACATACCGCCCTGGGCACATATGCAAGTATATGTATTGTTGCAATATATATATATATATATTTATATATTGTAACGTTACATATAATCAACCCAATACCAACACGAAACAAACTGATTATAAACAATCCAAAGCAAAATAAACAAGAAAATGGGAACATTAAAGAAGAACATAGGCCGAATAGTGACTAATTTAGGGGAATAAAAGAAATTATTATTAACAAATAATGTAATACAGAAGAAATGAAGACACGCGACTAAAGACAAGACTACATTGACCCAAATACCCAATAGATCAGACAGTGAGAAGAAGACAGCAATAGAAGAGATTTATTAAGGATGATAATAGAATCAGTGCGACTAGGGAAAATAAAATGGATTCAGCTACAAGAAGGAATAAATAATGACAAGAATAAAATAAATCATAAGAATATAATTTATCGATAATAATAGAGAAAACAGAAGTGATTTACAAACTGAATGAAAAAACCCTATGCTATAACATGACACTGACATCAAACTATTAATAAACTAACTTCAGTGACTTGACAATATAACCAGAACTCAAAGGTAAAACAATGATGGTAGGAAAAATAAAGGGGAGAGTGTATATAAGAATTGTAAATGTATAAATTAAGAATGTATAAAGATAACAACTAAATGATGACCAAAAGAAGACTAGTTCAATATTTAAGGTAGATATAAAATTATAAAAGAAAAATATTAGTCAACAATAATGTTGAGATAGTCACAAAAAAGAAACATATAACTATAAATAATAAAAACTAGCAATAATACATGTGAAGAATTCAGTACTATAGGTAAAAAAACAAAATCTAAGGTCAAGCCATTGTTAAGAATCCAGGTGGGGACACATAACCTAAACTAACCAGCAAGTTTCAATTAGAATTGCCAAAAACAATAAACAGGAATGCTCTTAAACTAGAGTATATTATAATATAAGCAAACTAGAGACTATAAGGAGCATTCCATTAACAAAAATAATTATATAGAAGGACTTGTGTACATTAGAAGTGTAAAATAACATGCTCAGAGGTACATCATAGTGTTGGCACGTTGAACAATATAAATAACACATAAAATGATAATAAAAGAAAAGGGACTAATGTCATTATGATAACTGAGATGTAACACCACTAATGTAAGGCAACTCAATAATTATTGCCATGAATTTAATACTAATGATGTAAATTAAATATAACTTATATGTGAACCCAGATGCATGAAGTAGCAGGTATTTACCAACAAATGTCAGAATACCAGAGCAGACCAAAACACTACCAAACCTTATCATTACTATAATAAATATTATGCAACCTATATGTAATCAAAAGGCGAAGATGTAATGTAAAATATGAAAAAAATGTAACACCCAAGTATACGGAATGATAGGCTGATGGAAAGTGTAAATAAATTAAAATAAAAGAATACTAGCTAATACTGAGGTAATCAGAAGTTGTGATGATTAGTTCAGTGTAGATAGGCCACAGCAAATATGGTTTAGAAACCAATACTAACATAAAATGAATAAAAACAATTAGCAATGTCATAGACCAGGTGTCTAGCCAAAAGAAATAGAATTATTATGAATAATAATTAAGTAATTATATAAAATACTACTGTGCAATAATTATAAGATGTCACAGAGAACAAAGTTGAACAATAGTTATGTATTAGATGTAAGAATTATTATTATAAGAAAGGGATAAAGACATTGTAAAAATATTGAGGTAGGCCTAAACTACCATAGACGATTTTTAACAAATTACCACCTTAAACTTTAATGAGAAGGGGTAATAATTGATAAGGAAGGAGTAATGATAAAAGTTTATTAAAATTGAACAGAATAAATAAGATAAAATGGAAAATAAGATATGTAAATAGATAGTAAAATATAGTAATAAATTTATTTTGTTAATCATTATCAAAGTTATATGGTGTGGGTAACCGAAATACTCGTATTAAAAAGACAGAAGCAATGGGAGTAACGAAAAGTTGATTAGAGTATTTATAAGTGAACAATTTGAATTATAAGGAATTAATTATTTACAATTACTTGGGCTTACATAAGTGAATCGAATTTTGATAATCTCAAACCCAGCGAGATGACGCCAAGAACGAATAATTCTATTTTGCCGAATAATACCGAAAGTACACGGAAATTGCAAAAACTGACCAATCAGGGGTCATTATTGAGCATTAGGAAAGAGATTTTGACACAGGTGAGTACACAGTTCATCTCGAGACATCGACGAGGGATCCACGCAGGTCACCGCAAACAACAATGCAGAATTGATAGCCGACAGCTGATCAAAATCGTCTTAACCTCGAATAGCAAAATTGAGGTTAGGTCGAATGTAAAAAAAGTGAAAATATTTTTATATCAGGGTTCTAATCCGGAGTACGTGCGCATAGACAGTGAAATTATAAATAATTATTAAATATTATTTAATTAAATAAAGAATTTTAATACTGATACTACCAGAAACGACATCGAACGCAAGTATAAGTGACAATTACTAAATAATCAGAATAGTAATAAAATTTTCAATGACGATATTAGCGAAACTGATTAACCATATTATATCAATTTAAATCCAACAAAGCTTGGAACAATATTTAAATTAATAATTCAAATAAGTGAATTAATTGTAACCAAACTTTATTTTTAGAATTAACTTGATGAACATACCGAGATAGGATGTATCAACCAATTCATGATAAACTTTAAAAACTTTGATTTATCATATACTACTTATTATGTATTGTGTTTAACTTTAAGATTGTTCCAAAATATTTAATAATGTTCAACCCTATTAGTGAGGAATATCCAAATACCTGTAACTTTTGTGTTATCCAATGTGATGAAGCAGATAATGAATCTTGTCACTAAAACGAATTCATAACCGTATTGTACAGATATTTTAATGTTGTTAAAGAGGTATTAATAATTTAAAGTTTATTGATTACTGTTCCAATGAAACTAGCTTTAACCTCAAAGATCGACAAAAGTCACATGTTTACTTTTTGTTATTCGTTAAGAAATTTTAATAATGTTATCACTCTCCTACTACTAAATAATGATAGTAGTGCATTGCTTTAGTTTTGCTTGCAGTCTCAAAGAACTTACTTTATTTATAAAACACTTAAACCAAACATTAACGCCTCATGTGGCGAAGATTAAAAAGTCAGAATGGCAAACCCTGAGATATAATTTTAAAAGAGTCTACCAGTAAATGTGAACTAAAAGAATGATAAATAATATTCTTGTAATTTAACCACAATTAAAAAATAAGTCCGAAGATTAAATATAATTTATACCCCATCCAAGAATTTTGACTAATTATTTCGTTAGACTAAGACGTTACAGCTTAGGTGGACAGCATCAACGATTGGCAGCAGTGGTGGCGGTAACAAGCGGGATTAAATAATTTTAAACTTTCTGACCCTCAATGCGAATTAGCTTTGCTATTAGAGCACCACTACAAGTAAGTACCTGTATAACCGATCACTTCTATTTTTAGTGAGGAGTAACATAAATAGTTTCGTCTTATCAACGAGAGAACGTCGAGAATCGAATACGAACTCAGTGAACCCGAACATAAAATAAACTTATTATTTTATTACTAAACCAACGCGAGGCTTTTAACCCGTACAACACGTTCTATTAAAGATTGGCGCTCCATCGCGGGGCTTAAACGGATACACATACCCGTTATATAACTATATATATATTATAACATGACCAAATATCATTAATTTGGAGTTATATGTTGAGAGTATATTATATTGATGTTTGAATAAATTTTAATAGTCGAAACTCCACTCATTTGTTGTAGCGATCATAATAATGCATTGTAAAAGACGCACACGCGGCTGTTACATAATCAACTCGCTGTGGAATGCATACGACCACACCCAAACTTTCAATTATTAATATTTCGGAAACCAGTAAATTTAGGCGAAATCCATTATAGCCAAAATGTTTGGCGAAATATTAATAATGGGGTGTGCGAATTTTATGCAATATAATTAAATAATAACAGAGTTAATTAATTTTATGTGAATAACTTCTGTAATAATTGAGCTACATTAAACAGCTTTTACTATGTTATAACTATAAGAATTTACAACAAATTGTATATTTTCGAATTATCACAACTTGGTTTGCAACCAAGATAATTGCAATATAAAACTGCCACAGGAAATCCGGAACGACAATTCAGTTCCGTTGTGTTAGAATATTAATAATAATATAAATTCTCCGTCTGTGGGAAACTAACTTCGTTCTCACGGACTAAGGTGATTCAAATTTTGTGCAGTAGGGAGAGTGTGTCAGCCAATCAAATCATTCGACGAAATCCCAACCAGCGCGGAGTTTTGGGGCTGATCGAACACTCTACTGCCAGTATTCAAGAAGAACAGACGTATATCTTCGATCGTCTCAAAACCATAGTTTTGTGAAGACTCATCTGAAGACTCTACGTGGTCAACACGCATAATTACGAACATCATAACACAGATCAACTGTAACGACTCGTAATTACAGCGTCACGTCAAGATACTCTTCATTTCAACAAACAAGCTTATTGTGCACTACAAGCTGTGGTCATAAGCACGCAAGAGATCTACAAGACTACAAGACATTACTTCAAGAATACGACAGAGAGGCCGTCTAAACCATTGTGAATCAGCTGACGAGCAGAACTACAACTCGAAACGACGCACACACACGCTGACGTGGGACGTGAATCGACGAGGCACGTGAAGCAGTTCTCGCAGAAAGCCGCAGACGTAAAAACTTCAACAAATAGCAGGAGAGGAGAGTGTTGCTGATTTCCGAGCTCAACGCCGAAACCCAGGACGCTCAAGTAGATCACTATCTCTAGCCGATTGGACAAGGACAGCGAGGGGCATCTGGAGCATCTCTAAAATCCACTTCAGTATCAGGAAAGCAAAATCAAGTTATCTATTTTTCAACCTTCAATTTTTCTATTTTTTCAAATTAAAATCGTTGTAATAAATTATTCAGGTGCCAGAAATCAAAGACTTTAGTTAAATAAGAATTACTCATGTGTAATAATCTGTATAGCCAGTATAAGTAATTAATAAGTTTCAGTTAAGAATTAAAAGTAGATAAAACAGAAAGCGCTATACAAATCTTAACAAAGAATTAAATAATTTGCTCATACTGCGAGAGTCAAGCCACTAGTAAATAAAGGGACGTGAACTAGATTGCCACGCCTAGTTTGTTTTGGAATATATTCAATTAACTTTAGAGTTTTGTTTTTATTTCATTTGAATCAAATTTTAAAGCCATTTTAATTAAATTAAATTAAAGTAAATTAATTAATTAAATTCTCAGAATAAAACTAACTCTTTCCAAATAACGAGCTCAACTTCTTAAAATTATCAACCATTTAAAAAATTCAAGACCTATTTAATGTTTAGTGTAAGAATATTTGATCATATAACCATTTTATTCTTGTGTGTTATTGGAGTAATAAACACCGTTTTATTACCCCATATTGTATTTTTTTATTGCTGTACTACGGAGCCTACCAACCTCACAAAACTCTTCACTTTTAAAATAACTTATTTAGTGTGCTGTTGTCATATATTTGAGTTTACATACTTGCGAAATCAAATCCAAAATCCACACGCCCTAGTCGGAAGAAAACCGCAAGATCGGACAGCAGGTAGATGCTCATACATTCACACAACACAACAACACGCATTAAGTAGAGTTACATATATATATTGTAACGTCACAGAACGTTTTATAAAGGAATTTAATTGCAAAGGAAATTATCATAAGAGGAAAGTGAGATGAACAGTATCGAACCCAAGTAATCCAAAAAATTTTGTAATATTGTCCGATAATTAATATCATTAACATGTGAAAACGACAACGACTATGAGCAAGACTCAAACCCCATGTATTGTTTAAGTGAAGAACAGTGTAAAACTGATAATGTACTATAAGAGAAACAGATAATCTCAGAAATGACCAAAATGAGGTCATGACATATTAAGAAATGTAACTCTGAATAGGGTATAAAAAAACTATTTATTGTGAATTAATGGACAAGATCTATTATTATACTTTATAATATAAATAAAATAAATGTATTAAATGATTTGAACACATCATTAAAAAGGATGTAAGTTAAAATAAAATATATATAAATGTTATGACAAAAAAAACCAAGGTTTTGGAGTTGAGACCAATCACTCAGATTTTATGTGAAAATTAATTGTTATAGAATTCATATAAAACTATATGTAAATGTCAATTAGACAAAGACAAACGAATTATTTTAAATAGAGAAAGCTGTAAATTGATTAGAAGTCAATTAAAATAATCAAAAACTGTGTTAAACTGAAAACATGTGATGAACATATAAAGTTGTAGTATTTATGAATTTAATGTTATCAAAATGCAACAAAATTGTATTCTAAAGTTGAAATACAATATAATGTAACTATACTTATATATATGACCACCTAAAACACTTTAACAGTCAAGTTGTGAAACTATTTACCTATACCATACCAGGCTGGGGCCAAAAATAAATCACAAAAAATAGTCATATTTGACAGAATAATTGCAGAATATTAGAAAAAATAAAGGGAAAAGGTACAATCCTATAATGTACAATGGAAACATACTTGCTCAATTGAAGACAAGCTTAATTCATAGAGAATTTTTAAATATAAAAGTGAAAATTGTCACACCAAGAAAATAACTCATCTGTGCAAAACAGTGAGATGCTAAGTAATATTACAATAAAAATAAAATGTATTAGGATAAACCAGGTATTCCCAAAGATAAACAATATAACAAACTCTAAGTGAATACCCAAAAAAATCCCATATATAATACCAAAAAAGACAAATTATTATAAAAAAAACCAGTGACAAAAAACCTAGGCCATATGTAATGCCTAGACAAAAATGAACTGATTTATATGTTATATGTTTTAATATTTGTTTATTTTGTTATGAAAAGATAATTATGTTATGTATTAATGTTATAGCAAGAACCAAGCAACTTCATAACATTTTAATAATTAGAAAATTAGAATTTTGTGCAAACACTACAAGGTAAGAATTGTATTTTATGTTAATTTATTAGATTTAATTTGTTCAAAACCAATCGTGAATGGTATCATTTTATTCAGTTGAAAGCAGAGAATCCAAAAATAATAATGGCATGCAGATTGTAAGTAGTTCTGCAAAATTGTTTGACAAATACCAGAATAATTTCAGTAATATCCTTTAGTATGAAGAATAAGAAGTTTTTGTTCTAAAGCTTCTACGGAAGTAAAATTTGTTCTATGATGTTCTATTTGCATATTCTCGAACGTTCCAGAAGAAAATTTTACTCAAAAATACCGGAAGTTCATGTTTAAAAATTAAAACAATGACCCTTACAGAGTATAAAAGAAAGACGAAATTTGACACAAAAAACACTTTATGCTTTGAATCCACAAGAGACACATCACCTACGAATCCGATCATCTCGTCCAAGGCGAAGTCAAAGAACAAGAATTCAACTCGAGAACACAGAAAGGCTTTTTCCCGTACATGACAAAAGACTGACTTAACCTATATAAGGAGTATATCGCTAGCGCTAACGTGTTGTTGAATAGAGCAGCAACACGCCATATTTAATAGAAACGCACACAGCCAGATATCCAGCGGCCCTGAAAGGGACCGATTTTAATAGAGAAAATCTATTTTGCTGGTATTTGCTAAGATAAACCGACTTTGACAAAATTCCCAAACAATTTACTGACACGAGCCTTCTACATTGAGTTTGGAACTAGCGCTGAGACGGCAGAATAGAGAAACCACGCAGACAGCTGTTCGCTGCCGCCAGAATTCAAAGCATAGATACAGTACGAACTTTATTTCAATCGTGCGGAGTTTTAAAACCGTAATTTGACTTATAAATAGTTACCAGTGCGTGAGGAACGTAAACACGAAGAGGCGCAAGATTAGAATCGTCCCCAAGAACAGTGTCCAGTGAAGGCAATACTTACCCACCGGAACGTGAGTTGTTCAAAAGTTAAAATCATTTTTACCTGGTATCCTTGTCACACAGTTGTACTACACATGTCAAACACCTTCAAATCACACAAATTTTGTAAAGCATCCCACTGATTTGTCTTAATAGTTCAAAGGAGTCACGTCCTGAGTATAAAGTTTTTTCATACATTAAATTCATGCTATTCAACTGAGGAATACAATTTTTATCAGCCGATGATTAATAAAAAACTTGTCAATAATAACTTTTTGTAACTCTGCAATTTTGTTTAATATGAGTGTTAGTCCTTCAGACGATTTTTATGAAAAGAAAGATCATTAAACATACGTTATTTATAATTCAAACTGTCTTGTTCACATTTTTTTATATAATTAATTTAACAACTAAAAAATCAATTTTTAATAATAATAATTTCTTGGAACAAATATCCAAGTGGCGCCCACATACACATATTAGCATAAGTTGTGTTTGCAGGACAACATCGTCGCAGAGAACCCAGCAATTAGTAAGTATTAAAAGTGCGCGGAGTGTAACACCCGACATCACAACACAAAACAACATAAACACATATAATATCAGTTGGTTATAAATTGACGAATCCAACGTGAGGCAACGAGGGAAAGACTTGACGTACACATACAATATAAGTAGGTTATAATATATATATATATATATATATATATATATATATATATATATATATAAAACAACAAGTTATTTGAGCACATACACACATTTCTAAAATGATTGTAAAAAATCCCAGTCAAAGTCTCACTCCATTATCTTCATAACATTCTTCCTACAAGCATTAATTTTTTAACTGAAACAGTCAACGTCTTCACTGTAACAAACGCTTTTCTTCATTTTAATGGATCTCGTCCATGAAGTCAACAGTCTTCCGCAGGTATCTGAACAAGACATGCCTTCTGTGTCTTACGTAAGGAACTCTGTAACCAAGCCCAGAGACATCTGTCTGAATAAGGCTGTGAATACTCTTATACATAAATAACACATTCTGTAGTGCTGTTCTACTTTTAAGTGCCATAATGCCTCATTGTTACAATTGGTCTCACATGAAGAAAAACGCTGACTGTTGTCACAATATTGTAGATAAGAAAAACCTCGAAACCTCATTTTCGGAATGCCTCAATCTTCTGATCGGTGTCGTACCTTATATATCTCCAAATCACGGCACACTATTCCAAAATCTGTCGAACAATGATTTGGAAGACCGCTGGATGGTAATAGCTGACTGGAAATGACAAATCACCCACAGAAGCAGTTTTATCTTCCTCCTGAGAAGTTATTTTATAATACTGCTCTCCATAAATCCTAGGCCAGAGTCTGCAACATTTTGCCCTAGCGGGAGGCGGGTAACAGCTGTTACCTCTAGCTGAAATGCACTGGTAAGAGAGTTCTGACAAAGTTTGCCTGACTATAACGTGAAAATTGCACTCTCAACAATTTTACGGGGACAAAGTCATGTTGTACCCAGGGAGAAATATAAATTCATAGGAAGCGGGGAGAAAATAAAACTAAAACTACCGATTAGAGCGGTGGTACTTCAAAGTAAGAAATATTAAAATGTTGTAGTAGGGCGTTGTAGTTTTTCATAAAGACGACCTTGCGTAGACGCCCGTGAGTCGGCTAAAAACTATGAAAAGTAACATAGCGGACGAACAGTCATAAAACTGTTTATTTTCAAGGGTGTCAGAAAACTTCCCTAAGATTGTAAAAAGTTAAGTGCATCTAACAAAAGGAACCGTTCGGTTAGACAGAGAGCGATAAGAGCTAGATGGAGAGAGACGCTAAGTTTCCTACCACATTTTCACGCGCAAATAGTTGACGAATAACGGAAAGCGTCATTTTTTACGCGGGACGTGTTCACTAGACAGTTTGGGTAAATTTGAAATTAGCGGTATGTCAGACCAATCGGTGTGTATTTTGTAGGTAGTTGGTGAGGGTAGTTTGTAGCAAAGTATAAGAAAACGAAGTGTAGGAAGTTAAGTTAGTCTACGGGGAGATTACAATACAAAGACTCGCAGTTAGTGTATTAAGAAATTTATCAGTAAATTAAATAATTATATTTCAATCGCAACTGAAAGTCAGTTACGGTAACGCGATATTAAGCCTTATGGAAGTTACGTATCATAAACACTTATTAAGCGTTGACAAGAATAATTTTCAGAGTAACTAGAGAACATAAATTAAAATCGAATAATATATCCAAGTTTTACTTAGTACAACATCAATCGTTGAATATCGAATTACATAGCGAAGTTTAATGTGTCAAACATCATAGTACGGGACAGTCGGTCGAGAGTAGTTATCAATCCGGTGTTGGACGCACTCAGCTTTAAGAAGGATATACTGAGTATTCAACAAGCGTATTAGTATACGGCACATGTGTAATTATCACTAAGTGAATTAAGTGAATTGTGTAATACCTGTGAAACCAGTGTAAAAATAGTGCAAACTAACAAGGATAACTGTTCAACGGTCACGTCGGATCACCAGCCTGGGGAACCCGCAGAATTGATGACATTGCATCGCAGAGTGAATTTAACATACACGTAAATAATAAAATGAACACTCATTTTAATATTGCTTATTAATTTTAAATGTATGTCAATCTTATTTGGTGACTCAATAAGTCTAAGAATCCATTGCTAAGAAATAAGCACGAACAAATTTTATAGTAAATTTATTGAAGTACTGACTCATAAATTTTGTAATATATGAATGCAAATTGTTATTAAAAAACTTAATTAATAACAATCAAATTGTGTTTATTTATTACTGGCGTCCTGGGATAATTCTTAAGAGTCGGTACACTAAAGTAAGTGTAACATCCTGTTGCTGAGAATTAGTATGTGATAAATATTAATATTGTCATTGAGTAATTTAGCTTGATAAACACTTACTTTATACATGCTCGTAGGCCAAGTAGTATGCAAAGTGGTAACGTGAAATAGTAGTAAGGCCTATTAAAAGTGTATTACATAAAATATAGTCGAAAAACATTCATGGTCCATGTCGTTGGGGTAAAGACCTTAGTTATCGAGTTATCAAAACATAAAAAATAATAATCATCGTCGTCGTCGTCGTCGTCGTCTTCACGTCACGGTGGAGGCTTATAGCCTGTTCCGTCTTCACTGCAGCCATCTCTTCCAGGGCCTATCCACAGATCTTCTGCCAACTGGTTTGTAGTCTACAGCGCGCTTTACTAGCCTCTTGTGGTCCATTCTGTAGACGTGCTCCATCCACTTCTGCTTTCGTTCTTCTATCTTATCATTGATGGAGAATATACCCTGTTCGTTACGCATTCGATCCTTTAGACGAAAACCACTCACGTGCCTGTGATGGACTGACGGTAGCTTGGTCACACCAGCTAAAATCCACGTAATCCCGATGACAATGCTGTGACATGGCGAGTAAATGCCGCCATAAAATAAGCACTGACCCATACTACCTTGTGTGGTATGGTATAGATTCCGAAAGGCTAGGAGACGGACACTCCGAAATCGAACCGAGGGGTAGGTCAGGCTCCAAGCTGTAGAGAAAACAACTTGCCTAGGAGAGTACATTCCGATAAAAAATCGGGCATAGCAGGATGCCTTGAAGCAGTATTTCCATCACCTACCTACCTAACTACAGGCTGGTAACCTGTATTCCTGTGTTAGGGTAATTTGTTTGAATACTCAGAATCTTCAGAAGCAGCCGACATGGACGATAATTGGGAAAAAAAAGCAGCATACACAAACCGCTGAAAAAAATAATAACACCAAAAATGTGTGTTAAAAGTTTTAATAGACTAAGTCTAGTGAATTAAAACTTTGAAGACATTATTGTGGTGTATTATCATCGTGACTAGATATTTTGATAGAATGTAAGAACTTGCTGGTTTTAAGAAGGGGCGCTCTGTCTTTGTGAACTGTACTTGTACAACTATAGTACTGATACAGCGAATTTACGTGTACACCAGCACTAAGCATCCGGAGCATCCGCAGTGTGTTAAGTCTTAACAAGTCTTAAAGTGTTAAATCTTAACATCTAAATATGTTAAGTCTTGCCTGAATTTGAAACTTAATATCGTTGATTTTGTGGTTAAGGACATATTCTTGTTAATGTATACACGAATTCGGAAAGTCGTGTTTTGTTTAATAAACATTTAAAAAATATTTTTTATTATAGATACAATACACCGGAGTATATAGACTTCAAGCGAATGGAATTTTACGATTATCTAGTGCCCTGGTAAAATTCTAAATCCTTTTTTATTACTTCGATCACGCACACACACACACACACACACACACACACACACACACACACACACACACACACACACACACACACACACACACACACACACACACACACACACACACACACACACACACACACACACACACACACACACACACACACACACACACACACACACACACACACACACACACACACACACACACACACACACACACACACACACACACACACACACACACACACACACACACACACACACACACACACACACCCACACACCCACACACACACACACACACACACACACACACACACACACACACACACACACAATTCCGTACTTTACTAGTGTGAATGTACGAACAATGGCACTAAAATACTTTAGTACATCTGTGCACTGAAATAATTTAATTATATAGGTACGTAATACATTCGAATTATCGCGTCGTTTAAAGTGTGCTCGTTTAACAAATCCCGTTTAATATTTTAGATTAAATTCCAATATCCATGTCGTTATCAAAAATACACTAGTAACCATTAACATAATTAATTTCTAAGAGGATTTTATGTATATTAAAAATAGTAGAACCAATATAGCAGGCAATTTTATTAATTATATTCTCGCATTTATTGGCATAAATTATAGATTTTTTTTTGAATCACTACACGGATAGTGTTGTCTACGCGCGCGCGCGTGTGTGTGTGTGAATTGCAACAGAACACAGGATATGAAGTTCATATACGTAATAGGGATACTAAGGCTATAACACATTTTCTTACGGCCATGGACATGTTAAAAATTGATTTTATTCTTTTCTTTGTAGGGTAGTCATAAGTTTTGAACCAAGCTATGTTTAAAAAAGTATGTTATGTCAAAATGCTCATAAGTTTGTACTGTTTTTTGTCATATGAAATATTTGTGTGTAAGTGCGCGAGTGATTTACATTTATTTAATAAATTCCTTGAAAATTAACATTTCGCTCTGAAACTTGGACAGAGTATTCTCATGATTATAAGCTACATTTTCCATATACTCAATTCTCCACAACTAATAACTTTTATTTTTTTTTTTTTTTATGAAATCATTCTTCTTTTATTTTCGTTATCTCCTAGAAAGTAATAAAATTTGTAGATGAAATCTAGACGGCCTTTGCAGAATCGGGCAGAATTTCAGCCTGATGTCTGGCTATCGCTAAGAAAATCTTTGACGTTGCTAGGTTTTGAACCAATCAGAAGGTCTAAAAATTATTTGAGTCGGTGCTCTGTTGAGTGCACATCGCTCAGTTCTTTCCGAAGTCTTGCCATAGAAAGACGTACTCGCTGTCACGAGATTTTCGTGACAAGACAAGTCGGTTTCTATAAGACTTAGTAATTTGGTTCACGGTACGAGTTATTCGTAACCATTGCCATTATAGAACTCCAATAATACTTAAATAAATAAATTTCTTGTGCTTTTTCGCGTAGAGTGGAAGCTTTCCGGACTAGGGCAGATTATCTACCGAGATATTCTGAAAGTTAACGCGAGAACACTTCAAGAAGACGGATTTGTGTAAGCTTAATACACGATCAATTTTACCCAGGTTTGAACCCTGAGATTATGATTATTCAAGTTGTAAACAATAACATTTTCATATCGCACTGCGTGTGTGAGCCGCGACGTAGATAATTCAGCGTTATGATCTTCGGTCGGTCGACGTGCAGAGTCGCAGCGGTGCAGCAGACGAGCAGCGTGCGGAGCGCCGGGAGTCTACGCAAACAGTTGGAATTCTACGTACAAGTAACATATATGTAAAACAAGCCAATAGACTCATTTATTGAAAGAAAATTCTTTACTAAACAATTTTATATTATAAAGCCATGAGACAATAGTAAATTTTAATATTTTAATGAAAAAAAATGTTCGTACCTCCAGATATAGACTTTGTTGTAATAATTTCAATGTAACCTATCTATGCAGTTTTAATTTGTATCGTTGCAAAAAATATATATTTTTAGAGCAAATATATATTTATAGAGCAATAAAACATGCAGTAAGAGTCATTTTAAACATAGCATTGTTGCACACTTTATGACGTTATAGACATGTTTTAAAATGATTTTGTTTAAATTTTTGTAAAGTAGCTGTAAGTTTTAAAACACGAGATGGGTAATGATGTGTTATATGTCTATATGTCAAAATTCCAATAAATTTATTCTCTGTCATGTCAAGTGCAAATTTATTGCGCGAGTGCATTTGTTTTTCGTGTTTTCCTGAAAAACTCCTGAAAAAAAATTATTATAATAATTGACGGATCGGACTGAAACTTGGACAGCGTATGCGTCATAAATAGTGCTATTTTTTTTGTACCTCATAAACTCAAAACATATAATTTTAATATGTATTTTTTAACTGAATTCACTTTTCTATAGAAGCCTTATCTGCAGAAAAGTCATAAAACGTTTAGATAAATTCTATTCAAGATTTTGCAGACTCTGGGCTCGTACATGATGTCTAGCTATCAAGGTATAAATCACGTGTTCTAGATTTTAACCAATCAGAAACTCCAATTTTCATTTGCGATGTGCTCTAATAAAGATCGGCTAGTGCTCTTCTGTAACTCGTCCGTGTAAGACGTACTCTCTCTGTGAGGTTTTCGTGACAGTACACATTTTTCTACAAGGGTGATGACAGTCCGAGATCATAGCTACGAGATACCCGTGTGCCAGATCGAGGGCTTAGTGGAACACAGAACTAAGTTGATTTAAAGATCTAATAGTGCTAACCCGCGTGAGTCAAGATTTTCGCTTAGGGACAGTTGTATTCATCGGGATACACCCGTATGAACGCGTGGACACGTTAAGATTGCCGGAAGGTGTATGCTAAACACACCGCATTAAATAATAACTAATTAACCCACTTTATAGAACCTGAGATTTATAATAAAAATCATATCGGGCAGATAAACGGCGTGCGTGAGTGAATCACGAGTGTCTGAGCGTCAGCGAAGCAAGCGGTCAACTCTACGTAGCAGCTTACAATCGTACGACAAGAAGGAATTCTTCAACCAAGTAAAATAGATAATTGTTCAAAAAAACATTCATAAACAATTAAAGACTATATATTTTTAATAAATAATTTGTGTAAAAAATTTACATACAACACTTAAATTTGTTTTAGTTTAATAAATGCCTACCTCCAGATAAGAGACTCTGTTTTGTATATTATTAGTTCTAATACACATATAGTTATACAAGTACGGAACGTTCTACATGTGTATCGGCTATCCCAGCAGAACCAGCTGTACTGTTGTGTGCGTACGTGATTCTTAACAGGTGTTAACGAGACTGTTCCAGACTCACCGGTCCGCGCGCGCTGTGTTCAAGGCCACAAGCAATTACGCTCTAGTGTTGACGCGTATTATAGATTATTCTGGAATCTCAGCGGGGTGTAAATATGGGCATTCAGCGGTGCTTAGTTTTTAGTTTGAGTGGCGATTTATTCCATTGCGGTTCGAAGTATTGTGGCGAAGTGTTGTGTGTTTTATAATTGTGCAGGACTCTATTAGTTGACACTTTTATTGCGTGTGAACAATTTTTATTTGATTTGTTGTAAGAGACTATCTTGTTGATTAGAAACGGTTTAACTGTGATAATTAAAGGTGGTGATTAGTGACTTAATTGGTGTCTTGTATTTTGTTTTCCACTGCACCATACGACGATCAGTTAGACCGTCGTAACAATATATTAATTTACCACAAACCCTACATTGGATTTAATAAATATACGTATTATAAAAGGACCTAGAAAATGTTGTTAATAAAGTAGAATAATCTACAATTGTTTTCTACATATTGGGAAAATAATATTGTGTGCGTAACATTTGAAAACGTGATTATCTACGTTTGTCAGTTTACTTCAAAATTAGATGGAACTTTTTTCGCGATTAAAAATTTTACTTAACATTTAAAAGCATACTATTTACTAAATAGTCAATTTGTCACCATCACGTTTGCGGAAATATAGCCGTTGTTTCCAAACATTTCGATTGAGGTGTTAGAGATGACAACGACTTCAGCCTCACTCTTCCTTTCCCATGTCTAGTGCTTAGGCTTTCTGGATTCTCAACCACATTTTCCACTCTTTACTTCTCACTCCTCATTTGACCCCTTCACGCTTATAAATTTCATGTTTTCAAGTACTTCCTTGCCCTTTCTATCTGGGATTTCCTGCGTTTCCGTTTTCCTGCGTTCTTTGAATAAAATTTCCCGGTTGTCTGTATATTTTATACTTATTTGTATATTCTAGTCTTCCTCCTCTACGGTATCTTTGATTTTATTATTTGTCCATTCCTTAATATGAGTTTCTTGCGCACGTCTCCTTTTACCTTTCTCGGTTAAAATAACGTTTTTCCTATTCTTCCCTATTCTTTCGATTCCCAGTCACTTGTCCCCCACTGAACTCGAACAGAGAGAATCATTATTCTTCAGCTACAGTGTTTTTAAATTATGATTTATAACTGGCAAACCTTTAAGCCTGACATTCGTTTATTTCTTCTATTGTATCTGTTTGCTAAATACAAGCAGTTTTTTGTACAGTTTAGTAATACTATTGTGAATATGGGGTATATTGTGACAGGAATAACTCCGATAACGACTTTAAATAATCGAATTACTAAAACATGTACGCTAATAGAGCATGCAATTATATAAGAAATTGTAATTGCTGGCCACTTTTCTTCTTGTCTCACTGCATACGTAACCTCTCTTCAAAATTCGGTGTGTATGTCTGTCCAGTAAAAATGGTGTTGAGATTCTACAAGAGAGAATGGTAAATTGTGGTTTACCAGTATAGACAGAAGACTTACAAAATTAAACCTGATGGCATTTAAAAGAACAATCTTGGAGATTCTCTATTAAAAGTGATTGAAAAATTATTAAACTTAAATTTTACTAATAAGAACATAAATAGAAATTATATTTATGTAATGTTTTTCTACATCTCATATCATAGTCAATAATAAAGCAAAAAGACTGAAATGCTTAAGTACAGCTATATTTATTCCTACGCGATATGTTTAAGTAACATTTTATTTTTGAACTATCAGGTATCCAGTTTCAATTAAGCCAATATTGGAGTATATAATAATATTAATATAGTAACACTGTAATAACAATACTATGTAATTCAGTTGTACGCATATCTTTCCAGAATATATAAATTGATGTACCTTTTACATGATATAATATAATGTAATATTATGTGACATGATATGATACAATATACTATAATGGATTAATATAATAAAAACAGTATATTTTTATTTATATACTACTACTACTACTACTACTACTACTACTACTACTACTACTACTACTACTACTACTACTACTACTACTACTACTACTACTACTACTACTACTACTACTACTACTACTACTACTAATAATAATAATAATAATAATAATAATCATAATAAAATATTATTATTATGATTTTGGCGATAATCTACAGTATTTTATTCTAACATTGAGAATAGAAACGTGAAAAAATTAGAAGCGTTTCGCTGATGGTTACGGTTATCTAATATCTAAGTCAGTCCCAAGTAAGCAGTCATAAATGGTGGGAGAGGCAGTATCGTGATCCCCATAAAGTTATAAAAAACATAGTTTAAACCGGATGATACAGACTATCATCATATTTCATCATCAGACTATGGTACAGGTGAAGATCTTCCGACAGTAATCTGAACGGAAGTTAGTGTTGGAAAGGGGGAACAGCTGTTCTTGCAAGCGCAAACTTGTCTCCCAAGCCCTCAAGCATCCTCCCTTGGCAGATAAGCATAGTGACCTTGGTTGCACGCAGTCATCTTCTGCCGCTTCTGGTGAATGAAAATCAGTTCTGGTTCTCATCACAGCAGTACCAAAAGGTAAATCATATACATTTGCGCTATTTTGCCCTCCTGCTGTCTTGCTCCGACAGACTAATGAAATATAATCACTACTAAAACGTACCCTATAACGTAATATGTCTACGCGATTGTATGAGAATAATGATTAAGAATTGTAATATTAGAGAAAGAATATTTAAAAAATTTGATCGTACGTTTTAGTTGTTGAAGTATAAATCTGAGAAACCAAAAATAATAACGGTACCACTAAAAACTAAAGTTATGTAACACACACATTTTTTATGGCAGATACCAATTCTCTGCCAAACAGTTAACTGAACGTTAACATAATAATTGATAAGTAAGAAGTCTAGCGTGAATTATGAACATTAAGTAGTTAGTTATCTTGCCCCGCTGGTCATCTCACCCCCTCTTCCACAACATATTGACTGTCGTGTAGTCATAGATGAATGTTGATTACAAGTTTACAAGTATTTATGTAACTAACACTATTCTATAGTAGCAAATAGAGAATGTTTAACTACAATTATTAGATCGGAGTATTCGGTATATGCGCCTGAAAACAGTTGGTGTGGCAGTTCTATCGTGTCGTATCTAATTCATCAGTCCGTACTCCACTGCACCGACTGCACCGTATTTATTTACTGCACGTAAATAAATATTACGTCCCGTTTATTACATATTTGTCCGCATCCCTGAACTACACAGGCCTACATTCAATTCAAAATATCAATATAAAACTACCAATTCGATAGCAATAAAAATGCATTATTATATTTTAACAAATATCGACATAATCGGTTTTCTACAGTAACATTAGGTAATGACAACAAACAAAATGGTAGAATGATAAAATCACTAGAACAAAATAAATCACGTATATAAATACTATAAAAATCATCAAAGCATGATTACTGACAACGATTAACTCATATTATTGTAATGCAAGTGATGAAGTTATATTTTTGAAAAAAAAAAACACTTTTTGTAAATGAAAAGTGGTGTCCTGGTTCATTCATACTGAACAATGGATAAAAGATGGATGAATGTCTACGCGAAAGTCCTGCTAAATATGGCTACATGAGTAACGAATAATGAAACATTATGGGTAACTTAGTGTATCTATGAAGGATAAATTAACAAAAGAAAACTGAATCGTCGGGAATAAATAAGTAATATTAAGTAGTAAATAAAAAATATCTTACCACTACTCTCTGCAAAAAATGTAAAACATTTTAAAATTATACATTTTTTAAGTTTTAATTTATTTTAATAAAAAGCGTGAAAGATACTTTTGTTTTGTATTCACCGAAATTGAAAACAGAAAAGAGAGGATCAAATATATTAAGTAGTAAAGTGTAGAAAGAGGGTAATGTGTAATTTTTCTTTAACGAATAATGTAACTTGAAACGAACTAAATTAGCTGTTTCTTTTTGGATTATTTCCTACACAAATTGAAATCAAACATTTGTGTACGAGACTTGGTTCTGTGTGTAATTATTGTTAATCATTAAGCAAATCTTTACATACGCAGAAAATATTTGGCTGTAGTCATTTGATTAACAATTTAAAAAAATAAAATTTCGTTTCGTTTTCCTTAGTTCGCTCAGCGCTTATGTAGTATGGTTGCACAGTACGACACACTATCGCTAAAGCTTTTGGAATGCATAATGCATTTCTTCTCTTCTTCTTCTTCCTCTTCTATCAGGGACTAGGCGAATCACTTGTTCCGGTCCCAAAGGAACATATACACTTCACCAACGCTTCCTAGGTCTTCCCATACTTCCTGTGTCGTATTGCCAAACGTCCTTAGGCAACCTGTCATCTGGCATCCTAATCAGCTATCCATCGTTCTCTACAATACGACCTTTGATATTAAAAGTGTTGAACTCTTTAGGAATGTCTTCATTGTGGAGTCTGGCCCTTCGTGTGCAGCCTTTAACAAATCGCAAGAATCTCATCTCCGATGCCTGAATTCTAGTCAGATGTTTTTTTCGCCGGAACTCAAGTTTCAGAACCATATAATAAAATTTGTATACCATACGTGAAGTTTACATCTTACCATACAGAATCTAATATGTGAAATGTACGTCTGTTACCGCCTGCGTTTGTGAGCTACACAACTACGGCTTTCACATGTCCTAAATACCATATCTCACTTGTGTCGTTCGTTCTTAATGTTTGTCAGCAAATTAGTTTCATATGCTTCTACTCGTTCTGTTAAATAACCGTCAACACTCTCGATTCACAGCCGTGTACAAGCAATGGCTTGAGGAACGACTCGTGCACTTTTACACTTTTGTATTTTGTGTATTAACATAAAAAAAAATTGATAGAATCATACGAAAACACATTTTTCCTCAGATTCAGGTCAAACTTGTACACAAAATTTTCTTCGTACAAATTCATCAGTGGTCAAGGCACCTGACGAATATAGTCGAGTATTTATTTTATTCTGGTTCTATTCGCTGCCAGGACATAGACGGTCAAGAAGGATAATTGTCTGTTCACAGTGTGACGACTATATCAATTATTATATGATGTGACGACTATATCGGGATAATTTTTATATAGTGGTGTGCAACAGTGATCATTCTGATTATATCAATTATGCTGACGCACGAATACATAATCAGACAATCCTATCGACTATAAAGATGTATGAATCGATAAAAATCGTAATCGTAACTTATATCGTGATTTGCATTTTAAGCGAAAGTTTGTAGCGTGACAGAAAATCCACTACTTATTAAGTCATATAAAATCATAAAAATTAATTACACCACATATGTTAAAATGATATTGAATGAGATTTAATGAAATCAAAGGAATGAACCACGATAAAATAAAAATCCTCATTACATTATATAAAAACCACTGTTTAAATATCAAAGAAAGTATTTAAAGCAACTCATATTATAAGATCAGTAATTTACCCAGGAAGCTAGGAGCAGTAAACAAATTAAATCACACCACATCAAGAAGAAAGAGAATCAGTTTAAGAGTGGTGAACACCAAAATACCCCAAAGATAAGAAGAAGGAAGAATAAAATTTGTGATCAGGAAGAAAACAATACCCTGAAACCTTTAGAGAAGAGCAAGGTCCGTGTCAGTAAATAATTAGATGCTCCAAACTAAACATCAGTCGAGATAACACAAAGTACCTTGGTTTACTCAAGAGTAAAGAATGAAGACAAGAAGACCAGAAGAATGAAGACTAAAAGAAGGACAAGAATGAAGACAAGAAAGAAGATAAGAAGAAGGACAAGAAAGAAGATAAGAAGAAAGACAAGAAAGAAGACAGGAAGAGAGGAAGAAATAGTATGAAAGAAACACCGTTGTAAAACCTATTATTATTATTAACTACCATCAACCCCAAACCCACCAAAACGATTAAAAAGAAAGTATAACATACCAAAATCCTATAAAAATGTAATTATTTAGAAAACTAAAGTGTTGTATAGTATTATAAGAAGTGAACCGACTAAAGCTATTGTGTGATAAGAAAATAAACAAGTCTTAACAGTCCATGATTAATAAAGGTCTGGTCTGAGATAGTGAGACTCAAAATATCAGAACCACCAGTGAAAGTGAATTTGTGTAAGTGTTTTTTGGAAATCCAATAAACTTAAAGTTAGTGATACTATGACTTATCAATATGCTATATAACAACTTTAATATCCAATAATAAACAGCATAATAAAATAATAGAATGGAATATTTCCAGTATTTTGTTATTTTAATGTAACTCTTTATTTACAAGACATTTGTAAAAAATGCTAATAACTAGAGTATGGGTGGTCATGTTTACTGATGAAGGGGATCATAAATAATAATGGTTTAGACCAGAAAGGACTGGCATTAATTTAGTATTCATAGGTTTAAAATGTTTAAATAGACTGTTTGTTCACAGCCATAAAATCAATGTATTTGTAAGAGTTATTAGAAAATAAGATTTATATTATGTGTTTAAAATGAATTATGTTTGCTAAATAACAGCATACATACCATTAATAATGTTGCAGTAGGTATGCTGTGTTAATTCAAAAGGAGTTAAATGTATATGTTCAAACCATGTCAGCAATATGTTCAATTGTACTGATGGCTAAATAATGTTCATAATTATTTTTTTTATAACAGTAGTGTTAATTAAATACTACACCTCACAATAAGTTATAAACCATTTTATTTTCATGTAATAGTAACTATGTAAAGTCAGAGGAGTGGTGGGATTAAATTTATTTGAGAAAGACAGAAATGTAAAATTCTAAACTCTAGGCCATTTGGTGAATTCACAGAAACCATATAAACCAGTATAATTCACTTATAAATCCCGTAAACTAGCAAGATTTAGATAAGGTAGATCAGTTAACCACTACTGGGAATGATCCTATGAGTTAAAATGATAATAAGGAAATATACCTTAAAATATTGTAAATTTTCAAAATATATAAATTAATTAATTTTAAAGAGCAATGTCAAATTCAGAGATTAACACAAAAAACTAGTTCAAAGGTTTAATTTATATGTATTTAAGGAAAGGAAGAGAAATATGACTAATTAAAATTTATTATAATAGTATTAATAACTATTAAAATGGAAGAAAAATTGTATGAAGGCGGAAATCAAATTTTGAGCCTATATTTCCAAAAGGGAAAGAAATTTGTTAATTTCCTCAAAATGTCCACAGATATGGACTATAATATATCAATTTAAAAGGAATGAGATGATTAAACCAATGATAAGGTTCATAATTCATGAAAGTAATGAATAAAATAAATAAATTCCATATATAATGTAATTTTGTATCATGTGTATGGGTAATCGAAATATGTTAACAATACTTTTTCAAAGATTAACTGGGCCAGATTTTGACCAAGTTAAAATAGTCTTTTGTTGAATATCAAGCTAATAATAGTTGTGTGAAAAAACGTTCCTCATAACCGAGTCGAAAATGGTACTACAGTTAGCCGTTCATATAAGTGAAACGAGAGTTAGATGAAATAAACACTTTTGTAACTAAATTTACAAAAACGTTAACGACAATAGTGAAAACTAACACCTAAATTCATTATACAAGTGATCTAAAACAGTAAAACAATATATTTGACCTAATTCACGCTACAAATCATAGCCACATTTTGAGTAACTTAACCCACAGAAGTGAAGACGTACTAAATAACATAATTAACACAAGTATACACGGAACACTTCTTCAGAACACACCAAACAACCTAATAGACCAATTACACCAGTGCGGGGACATTTCAAACATTCATGAAGGTAATTTTGCTGTGATTTTTTGACACAACGACATCGCAGTAAACTCGCCAGATCTAGTAGCGGCCATCTTTGAATTTACTAAGCCTGCCTTCCTTATCCAGTGACGTCAGTCTACATATGGTTTGACTTCAACTTACTTAAACATTATATATCAGAATTATTTAAATACTGTTAAATAATAATTATTGAATTTATTTTAATTGTTAATGTTATACTTTCTCGTCACCCTTCTCTGACTATTAATTTAATCGCTCAAAGAACCTGTCTTTTTATAATACTTATAATAATTTTTCTACTGTATGCACAATCGATAGTTCCTTGAGACGGAGTCGATAATTGTTCTCAATCGATAAAAAATCGATTATTTATTAAATTGCTTAATAAATCCATTTATTTCAATTGTTTTTATCTGTTATTATTTCACAGGCTAATCTAAGGGTATTTATTAAGGCAAAGAGACTTCAAGAAGAAGAAAATATTTTTTTTCAGTGAGCTATTGGACCAGCAAGAAAAACCATCAATCGATTGCCGACCGGAGTTAATCTGATTAATTCCAGACTTGGTTCAAATCTTCCAGAAGTGCTCGATAGTTAATAAATCCCTTCCTAATTCTGAAAATTTTTACAAAACCTTCAAAATAGCCTTATTTCTTAATTACAAACATTGATTAACATAAACAAAATTTTTTTTTATTGAAAATTTTATTTTTTTATAAAATTTTTCCTCTACTATTTTATTTTTTGTAAAGACCGGCATACAGGGTCTTCTTACAAGTTTAATAATATACAAACATATGACAGAAATTGTAAGCAATGGGAACTCAGACATGCAGAATAATGTACCATATTTAATAGTAATAGACGTTTACTCATATCGTTACACCGGTGTTGTTTTATTACAACATGCACAGAGCCTACGTCATGTTTGTTCTGGAGCCGTGTAAATACGTTTATCTAAGCTTGCGGTTTTGTGCAACTGACGCAAACCTGTGGAGTTCGCTCGCCACCAGTGACAGCGCTTTTGCCTGTTTACATAAACACAACAAGCAAAGCAGCAGGTGCTGTTTAACTACTGAGTGAATAACATGAGTGACCCGCGTACAGCTTGCTTTATGTGACATGAGAGTGTTAAGCCACTGTATTTGTAAAAGTTACAAGAATTTAATTGTTTATTTTTGTTGAAATCTATTGTAATGATTAATTTTAAAGATTGTTATCATTTATTGTGTATAGTCCGTTTGGATAACCGTATAACTAGAAGATCTGTAGAATTTGAGCATTTTTGATTCATAGAAATGGAAGTATCAATTTTTCTTGTTTTCAATAATTTCTTCTAGTGCTTTCAGATCATGATCATAGTAAAAACGTTATCTAAGTACGTGTAACAGCATCATTAACAGTATTAGAAAATTACTGTATGTTCTACAACAAAATATAAATCAAAGGATAACGAATATTTATAGTTCATATTACTTTTATATAATGTACGTTTTAATTACCTAATAGTAATAGTTCCATTTTGTATTGTTTTACTTCGTACGTTTTCTGCAAAAATATATTCTATGCCACATAAGAATCCCTGATTTGATAAACATGTACTCTTAACAGGAAAGCTGTTATGAATGTGGATAATTAAAAAAATAAATGTTTTAAAAATTAAACTTTTTGATAAAAAATTATGTAAGCCTAAATTTTTAACATATTAATTCCTGCAAACGTAGGAGGCACTGAAAGCGTGAATGAAACTATTTATTTTACAAATCTTTAGTAGGAAAACACTTCGTTTTTTCATCATTTTACGAAATGAGTTCAAAGTTTAAACAAGATTTACATTTTAAAGATTGCAAAAAGGTATTTAAAATGCAAAATGCTGCAGTAATGCGTTTTGAACCGTTTTCCTAAAAGCCATTACGCTATGGATTAAAAAATTACAAATATGTTGATTAAATATCATCAGTTAAGCCTATTTATGAATCGTTTAATTTAAAAGGTCTACAGCACAATGTCAGTCAAAAATATCGCAGAATTGTACGTTATATGCTTGAAATGTTTTGCACTGTTTTAAATAACATTTTGGAGTGGTCAGTAATACGAGAAGACGGTGATGAAGATTAAACAAGATGTTCACTCGCTACATTTTATTTAATAGTATTGTAATCGTTCATGCTGAAACTAAATTGATGCACTTCTTTTGATTTACGTGCTTTCATATTAGATTTCTGCAGAAACAGGATATCTGCAAAACGATGTTGCTACGGCAATTACGTAACGCTCTCTAGACCGTTTGAGCACTTGTAACTACGAACATTATGCCAAAATGATGGAAAGTTATTCTGGAACCTCTGCAACAGCGGCCGAATTAGTCAGTCAGTAACAGTGCGCGATTTCTTTAGTGTGGATAAAGTGATTGTTGCGGATCAGTAGAAAGTAACTACAGCATTGTATTATAATTAGTGCGGAACTCTAATAGTTGAGAATTATTATTGCATATGGATAAATTGATTTCCACACGTGTGGACTCTGTTGATTTCAAATTGTTGTTGTTGTTGTTCGAGTAATTAAAGCCGGTAATTACTGACTTCATTGGTGTTTGTATTTTGTTTCCACTGTACAATACGACGATCCGTGAGACCGTCGTAACAATATAATGTCTGTTTTCAAGTGAGCAGAAAACGTTTTGAGAAATTTAGAAACTTTTATGTGTCTGGAGTAAATCAGTACAGTTTATTTCGAAAAGTAACTTTTTAAACTAATAAAAGTAAAACATATAACTTCTTTGTGCTTCCTGAAAGCTATAAAGCTGTGCAGAGGTTCCATTCTTGCACGTAACAATTGGTATTCGTAAAGCTGGTCGATAGAGCGAAAGACATAAATTGAGACGAGAGATGAGATGGTTAAAAGCAATGTGGTACACAAGTAGTGAGGTAGGGGCCTATAATCTGTAGAACTCTTTGGTACCAGTGATTTTGCCTGTTTTATGTAAACATAGCAAATCGCTCAGAAGACAAATCACTGGACAACGAATGGGGAGGCTTACTATCAGCACTGGGCATACTGCCGCTGTTTCTGATTATAGTATGTGCAAGTATACTTTCGGCACAAAAAAAATCTACTCGAGCTTTTCTGTCCCTCAGCTTTTTTGTAGTTATAATATTTGAACTTCGTACTTGTTACATTTTAACAAGGAACAAGGTATATGAAGATGGTATTAAAATTACCGGGAATTATTGGCTGTTTACGTACGTATAAAATGTGTGTGTATGAACAAACCCTACTTATTACAAAGTAAGTGCCACTCTTCTTCTTTATTTTCCAATCGTCTTTGCTTAATTCTGTTTATCCACTGTTAATTATTTTCGGGCTCCATGCATTCTTTCTCTGTCTGTCTGTCTGTCTGTCTCTCTCTCTCTCTCCCTCTCTCTCTATATCTATCTATCTCACACTCTCTCTTTAAATATGTAGTATCCATTTTTGGGTATTTTAGGTAATCTCCGTTTGTCCGTCTTTTTACATGTGTTCATACTGAGGCATTGTTACTCATCTTTTGTAAAATAAATGAGTAAATATTAACAACTGTGCCTTTGAGAAATCTCTACTGATACGAGTAGTGTTGGTTTTAACGTGTTAATTTGAGCTCTAGTTGACATGGAGTACTGTTAATAACATATATAGCATTAAATTTAGTTTGAGTTGTAAGAGCGTATTCTGATTGTATTTATTATTTTGCAATGTTCGCTTAAAACAATTATAAATATTTTCACCCATTAAACGTTCACTCAATGAACTTATATAGTATATTCAAGTTACAAAAAATGTGTATTTATAAGAGTTATTATATACACCAGAGGTAAGTGGAGTGAAAGGGACAAACTCCAAAATAATGTAAAAAAGTTAAATAATCTTTTCTCTAGGGATCCGTATAATTTAAATCTAGAGCTCAGAAATTATATAGTACATTGTATCTTTAAAGCTTTAGGCACGTAGTGTCTGACGATCCCATCCCGTAATTGTTTTTTCAAATTGTCATTGTCTGTGTGTGGCAGTTAAGATTAAGTTACAAGCCACAGGGAACGTTACAGAGAATATTCGTTTGATTTCCCAACTTTTCATTTATATTTGCTGTTTATTCTGTGATAGATAATAACAGATGTAATTCTGTATATCTAATTGATAAACGTGTTTGGATCATAGACGAATGTCGAAGAAGTATTCACAGAATTTTAATAAATTTAGTGATACATTTAAAGTACTCTTTTCTTAGCTACGGACTAATATTAATACAAATTAAAAAAAATTGAATCTTTTAGATTATGTCTTGCGTTTGTTTTAATCATGTCATAATTGTAAGCTACTCCAACAATATTGAATGATTATTAGCTCGAATTGAAATTTCAATTTAACAAAATACTTTCAAAGTTTATAACAAAAAATAGAATTTAAAAGAAAAAATTGAAAATAATGTGTTTTAAACAACGTATCATTAAATGGCAAAATATTGTTGAAAATGAAATGTAGGCCTATATGTCTACTAAGGAAAAGGACTAAGGGCTAAGGAAAAGCTTACTACCTTTTGCGTTATTGGACATAACTTCGAAAATTCCATATCGGTCATAATATTGTGAGTATGGGGGGTCTCAAAAGTAGGACAATTGTATATTATTTGACTTCATAGAGATATTTTTATGTACGGTCCTTAATTGTCGGGTACATTAGAAAAAACAATGTCAAATGTTGATTACTTTGTAATACTGGAAAAGGACATAAATTCACAAAGTTCTATAATTTATGTAGTACGGCAACAAGTGAAACTGAAATCAACAAGAATGTTATATAGTTTAAAAACTGACCTTGACATGTTTTAATAAAATGATATTTTAACTCTGTTACCGAAAATGCAGTGTTTAGCTACGCTACGTTTTACTTACATGGATAATGTTAGGATTGTTATAAGATCCTTAGAATCAATAGCTAGGACAGTTGGAGGTAGCGAGTCAATGGCTGGTTGTGTAGTAGCTAAGTATTTTAAATGCATTTGACAACAGACATTTTTCTTATGAATTACTTCCTTCTCAATTATAAAAAATTGAAAATATCAAAGGATAATATTATTAACCACTGTCAATAATTAACTCTGACATTATGAGAATTTTGAGAAATGCTAAAAGCGTATAAAGTTTGTGATAACGAGTAGAAAAATAAGGCAGAAGCAATGCCAGAGTCTAAATAAGAAATATCAGCCTTATTTACTAGATTATTGTTTATTTATTTCTGTTAAATACGGTTTTTTAAGTCTATTTTCTTTTAAGCAAATCTAATTGTTATTTTAAGTTATTTTTCTTTGGAGTTCTATTAATCTTCTTGAAGACTATTCGTTTCTTAACACGACTGTTCTAATGTTCTTCTCACTAAAAACTTCTTTGAGACGCCATTCCTGATTGCTGGCCATTAGCGTCTGAAATAATTTTCTGTCGCGAAATCCATCAGAACCCAGAGGTACTGTACATTTGTACAGTTACAGCTTTTTACTGAGGTCTGAAAATGCAAGCTGTTTTCGGTGAGTAGCTGTTTGTCGGTCACATGTGTTTGCCTTCAGAAGAAAGTTGCAAACACAAACATTAAATAATATAAATTAATTTTTATAGGTCTATTTATTCTTCAAAAACACAGGAAACCAAACGTTTACAGCATTGAATGCAATCACTAGAGTTTAATACAGTAAAATACAATACGATAGATTTAACTGTTTATTTGTTGAAGTCAGTGCAGTCCAATCAACGAAAGCGCATGAACTGTATAATTAAAACGTATTGAACTGAATAAGGATCAACATGTAGGAGATCAAGGACGTGCAGATCTGAAAAAATAAATTAGTTTTAAATGAAATGGATTAGGCCTAAGTTATAGAGAGAAGTCAGCTTAACCCGCTGACTAAACACACACACACACGCACGCGCACGCGCGCGCGGATAATATAAAACTTACAGACGCAACGAAACGCATGTTCATTCTAAAAATGTCTAGAGGGCTGAAGTTTACTGTCCTGTGATGTATTTCCAGCAGAATCGGATATATCTGAAATAGACAAAACAATTTTCCTACTCTTATTGAAATCGCAATATTTTGTTCTAATTTCGGCATTTCAGAAACAAAATACCAATGTTGTTTGTAAAACCCAGAGACAAATACAGACACAGACACAGACACAGACACAGACACAGACACAGACACAGACACTGACAGACAGACACATAGACAGACAGACAAACAGAAGACACACACACACACTGCGCGCGCGAATTTATATATAAACATAAAATATAGTATTGGCTGGCTTATAAAGCGCAATTTTATACTCAGAACTGAGGAAAATTTTATTAGTGGGCTTGGCACACTGGTTTTCTCCATTTAGTTAGTAAATAAAAACAGGAAACAAAACATAATGTGCAATAAATTAACAGATTACAATCGATGAAATTCTAAACGACATTTAGGTTGTACAAGATAGAAACGTTTGGCGTAATGAGTGTAGAAAATTATAATTACTGTAAAGAATAAATTCGAGGTTATGTTAAACAAATGTTGGAACATTGTAAAGGAGTTATGAATAACAGCAGGCCTATATTATTGTCATTCCAGTCTTATAACAAAAAATTTCCAATTGTGTTTGGTCTGAGTAAATTTATAGTCGTGTTACGTAGTGTAAATGTTAATTTGAAATGAGTTGTGCGATAGTCTACGTTGGTTTAACGTTGTGGGAAATTAAACGTTATTGACGAATGAAATTCGGTAATCGTAAAGTACAAAAAAACAGTGAAGTATGATTTTAAAATCTCATGTATTGGATGATGAAGGAAGAATAAAGAAAACTCTTAACTAGTAACAACTGGATGAGTACTCAGCAGCATATTTCAGAAGTATTTAAAATTAATTACGTTTAAAGTTAAGTAAACGTTGTGTAGCCTAATCCTTTATGAGTGTCGTGATTTCCGATTCTGCTCAGCAGATTTTGTTTTATGAATTTGTGTGTGTATTGTTTTACTTCCATTTTCAGTTTCTTGTTGGTTTTTACAATATTTATTTCTCGTCTATTTGTGCTTATTCTTGTAAATAAACGTTGTGTAGCCTAATCCTTTATGAGTGTCGTGATTTCCGATTCTGCTCAGCAGATTTTGTTTTATGAATTTGTGTGTGTATTGTTTTACTTCCATTTTCAGTTTCTTGTTGGTTTTTACAATATTTATTTCTCGTCTATTTGTGCTTATTCTTGTAAATATCTCGTGTAGTTAGTTTTAAATTATTAAGTTCTTGTTACATCTGAAGGCGACCACATATAGTAGCCTAAACATTGAGTGTTTAGGAGTTTGACGATAGTAATAGTCCAAGGAAACTCTTCCGAGAGTGAGGTTACATACCGTCGAAAATTAAGTTTTGAAGACTATACAAAATTATTTCAAGAAAGACACATACGCGCGGGAGCCCCCCACACAGAAGACGCCCGCAAACATTGCCATTAATTTTAGTCAGTATTTTCATTGTCATTTTCTTTTCCATCTTAATATTAAAACGTATAACGTTAAAGAAAGAAGTATTCGCAATAAATGTATTAATTAGACTGACTTCTTTACTGATACTTACATAGTTTTTTTGGTCACTGGTGGCGTGAAAGCACAAGAGTTCCTGGAGGTATTCCTGCAGCTCCTCTATCTGACCACAAAAACAAAAAGAGATGATTAACATCACAATGAAAGTAACTGAAAAACCACACACACCCGCGCGTGCGCGTGCAAACGTGCACAGACGCACAGACCCACGATACACAGAGGCGCGCATGTGCCTATTCTAGTAAATATCCTAGTAACCATCAGTAAAATAAATATGTTTTTTTGCATATGCTAATTGATAAGGCTCAACAATTATTATCATCAAGAGCTGAAACACTTAATTAGGCGTAATAGTTAAATGGTTGTTACATCAGAGATGGCAAATTGTAGACACACCTAAGCAATATAATCTTGAATCAACTTTGTGCTGAAAAACATCCTACAAAGGTCACAGAGGACTGTAAATTCAGGGTAATAAACAAAATGCTCTTGTTATCTTTTTCAATTCTATTTCAGCAACTTAAGAAGATAAATTTATTACTTTCTGAATATTTTGTTTAATGTTCTGTTTCTTGCCTTTACAAGGATAGAGAAAATGGAAGTATTTTTTTTTCATGTTGTTTCTGCACGTCTAATTTATCTTCTTTGTTCATTTCATATGTTAAATAAAAAAAAATTAGGAACCACGTGAACGTTTTCTCCAGATTCTCATCTGATCGAAATAAAAGTATGAAGTGATTCATATAGATCTGGTACAAGTATATAAGTACAACCTCTGTTTTGATAGATCTGGTCCCATGGATAACTCGTATCTTCGTGTCTTTATACACAATCTCTCCCCTTCTCTCTATCTTATTTCTATCATTGTCTCATTCTCTATCACCTTTATCTCCTTAAGTAAGAAGTAAAGTATGTGGAGGTTTTGCCATCCTTTTGAAGGCCTCGCAAATGAAATTCAAGGAAATCATTATCAATCAAAACTCAATGACGATGAGACTACAGAAGCTGAAGTTGTTGAAGTACATTTACCGATTTACCATTCAGAGAATACAAATATCGTCACAGACATGGTCAAAAATTTATATGAAGCTCCATCTAATATAACCATGATGCTTGGTGGTATAAACGTAAGAAACCCAACATAGGGGCTCCTCCGTTTTAAGCTACAAAGGTCAACAACTGGAATACGTCTTCGCACGCTTAGAAATATAACAACCAACACTGGACAAAGCACTTGTCCCTTTAAAACAACAGGAACTGAACCAGCTATTGACATCACAGCCATTAATTACAATACGAATTAAAAACCCAATGGAGGTCTGGGAAATACTATCAATGATCACAGACCTACAGTAATAACTCTAAACTTTGAGACTGATAAATAACAGCAAAAATATAGGTCATGACCTTAATAATAAAGCCGAATTCGTAAAGCTTACATAGAATTTAGGGGATCTTTGCTGTAATGAACCTGCCTCTGGGAACCTGGAAAGGAAATTTCATACCTTCACTTGACACATTAACAAGGCTGCCAAAGCAATTATTGCAAGAGTTAAGCGGTAAAATAACTGGATTCTCCACCGGAAATGTTAAAATATTGATACTATGATAGCGAAAAGGGATAATGTTAGTGAACAGTGTTACAACGTCATGCTCGTACTAGGCCGTCCTAGTACAGTATTTGCCGAGGCCGTTTCCAAGAATCACCTGGACGTGTTCGGTACTTGCCAAGGCCAGCTATGAGAGGGTTTGTCTGAGTCCTCGCAGCTCGGATGTAAAATTTACGTGCAAGTCGCCTTGCAGTGTCATCCAAGGAGCGGACACCGAGTCCTCTTCTCAAAAGTCGAGAAGGGAACCAGGGGGCTTTGGCCGCTAGCCGAAGACCTATATCGAGAACGGTTTGCAACTTTCTTTTATGAACGGTTGCGAGGTAACCCCAGACGGGAATAGCGTAGGTAATGATCGGCAACAGATTACACACTAAGCGCTGATTCCGTGTTTTATATCAGATCTTTCTTGTGTATCCACGAATCGTGTTTACCGTCGAATCCGAGCCAACGGACGCGCACCCTGTCGCCTTTGCGCTGCAACACTTCCTCCACCAAGTAAACTTCACCGACGCTCGACTTGCTGATTTCGTGCTCATAAAAGCCGCCTCGCACCCACCACTTCGCCCGCGTGATCCTTGAGACGGTAAGTGACGGGAACGGTGGGTTGCACCGCGTGCACGGTGAAAATTTCGTTGGTCCAGTTGGGCGTGTACCCTTTCGCGAACGTCATTTTGTGTTTACTCACACGAACACGGTCGCCCACCGTGAATTTAATTTCTTTTCGCGAGTAAAGCGTGACCGTGTGTTCTCTTGATACGTTTTAACACTACCCGCTCGTTGCTTTCGTTCACCCGGTTGGGTTTCATACCGATCGTTCTGTGGACGCTGGCGTTGTACACTTTCCCCAGTCCGGGCAACATGTTCAACCAACGGTAATGTCCTTGTTCGCTGATAGCGCGATACATGCGCGTCTTCAACGTTCTCTTGAAACGTTCTACTATCGACACATTTTTCTCACTGTACGTCGAGTAAAGCTTTACCTTGTGCTTTTCCATCAACGACTGTACAGCGCTGTTGTACTATTCTTTACCGTTGTCCGTTTGCAGATATTTCATTCTGTTGGTTTTGAGTATCGGTTCGAGTGCGCTCGCCACTTCCGCTCCCGTCTTAGTTTTCAACGGGACGGGATACGCGAACTTGCTGAACGCGTTTATAATAGTCATAAGATACATGTAGCCTTTGTTCCCCTTAGCGTGCGGTATCATCTCCACCAAATCGGCTTGGTAGAGGTCGTACAGTCCCTTCAGCTCCACCGCACGTCTCGCAAAATTCCTTCTCACCGGTCTGTGCAGCTCCGTCGCAATCGGCTTGCGAACCGTATCCACATTTTTGTTGTTTTTCTTCTTCTTCCTCATCGTTCGTTGCATACTTGTGTCTTCTTACGACTTCGCCGAAACGTGATTCACAGTCGTACGGTATAGGATAGAACGTTGGGTTATCGCTTAACTTTACTCTCGTCTTGCATCGAGGAGTGTTACCTTCGCCTTCCATCGTGTCACTGTCTTGAGTCTTCCCCTGTCTCGGACAGTTATACCATCTCGACAGAACGAATAAGAGTAAGACGTTTTTCTTGCGCATGCGCAGGAACGTCGGTATATGCGCTAATGTGACTTTCTTTCGCCCCGTCGCGCACTACACCTAATCCAATGTAATACCACAATTAGCGTGTGTTGTGCTTTGTCCAATGTCGCTACGCTCTCGATAGAGTTCTTCTTTTTCTTCTTCTTATCTTTGAAGATAGGGCTACGTATAACTCCGTCACGGTACTCGTGCGTTTCCGCAGCGACCACGTTATCGTTTTCGGATACATTATGTTTCGGATGTTGCAATTTGAGTTCGATTATAGGACGCCGGTTGCGAGATTTAGAGTGTGAGTGTAACAAGTACGACTTTACTAGACGATCGCATCCGAACACGTTCGAATACTGAATCGCGCGCGCGCATTAATTGCTTCCTATCTATATATGTATCCTCTTCTTCCTCCTCCAACGCTCTACAGGCGTAACGAATCACGCTTTCACGGTTTGCGGTCCGTATCACGCTAGCCCGGTACACTGCACGTTCCTCTTGCATCTCGCGAATTCTGTAATGACCGTAGTTCTCTGGCCGTCGTCCAAGACGTATCTCTTGTCGTCGTACGGTGACAAAGACTGTTTCATTATCTGGCACGTGCAGAGTCGATGGTCTTCGCTACGTATGATTTGCGCAGACGTGTACGTTTGTCGGTTGGTCGATATCGGTGATAGCAAACAGCGTTTGTAATCCACGTGAGTCAAACGGTGTTGTATAGCCACTCGCGGCACCCCTTTCGCTACGCGCTTCTCCTTTTTATCGCCGTCGTCCTGCAACACCAGCAGCGAATACGATTTCGCGCGCAACCCAACGAATTCGACGATGGGTTTCGCGTGCGTCTCGTCCTTAAACGTTCCCAAGCGTTTTTACTTACCGTATTATAACAGGGATGCATCGCGGGATATTCCGATATAGCTACTACTATACGCGCTATATCTCTTCACTTCGTTACCTCGCCTGTTCACCGAGCTAATTGGGGTTGTCTACACACACCCACCCACCCACACGCACACTCACACGCACACGCACACGCACACACACACACACACACACACACACACACACACACACATACTCGCACACAAAACACTTCTCCGCTACCCTCCGCAAGGGTGACACTATGTAGCTGTCGCTATATGGGGGGTTGGAATGTTATGTCTGTTGGTAAAAAGAGAGTGTAACAGGTGCGCGCACTCTCCCTCTGTCGCACTACAGCGTTTTTTTTTTGGTTTCTTTCGACGACGCGTGCCTTTGAGAACGGTGAGTGGCGGGTCTTATTTTCTACATTACACAAAGGGCCCAGGCTCGCTCGCGTTTATATTTTTGCCGTGATGTTGTATAGTTTCCTACTTTCGCTTCTTATCGGCGTCGGTAATGGAGTCGATAATTGATCGATCGTTTTTTCTCGTCAACGGTTTGTATATGTTTATAATTACTTGTAACATTTGCGATAATATGTATGTATATATAATCGCTATTGTTGACTTTGTTTCTCCGTTTCAACACATGCTCCGGTACGCGTACGAGTCTCTCTTATTCGCTATTGTTGACTTTGTTTCTAATCCCGAATTCGGGAGTTTGAACTACATAATTTCTCTACAAGTACGTCTTAACAATAGCCCTTTTTTCGGTGAGGGGGGAGCGGTACATTTGTATAAATCCCTCATTTTGTTTTAAATATTATAACTAGATAAATGTAGCGTTTTGTTTCAATTTTAATATAATTGAAAGTTGTGGAGCCCCACGATTTTGGAGCGCCATTTATAACACGATAAATGTGTGACGTGTTGTTTTTGCAATGTAATGTTTTCTGTGTTTAATGAGCACCTACCTGCTGTCCGTTCTTGCGGCTTCTTCCGAATATGGGCGTGTGGATTTGTGATTTGAATTCGCAAGTAGGTTAACTCAACTGTACAACAACGAAACGCTAATCTTGTTATAATTATTGTGAAGAGTTTTGTGAGGTTGGTAGGCTCCGTAGTACAGCAATAAAAATACAGTGTGGGGTAATAAAATCGGGGTTTATTATACTAATCACAAATAAGAATGAAAAAACTTTTACAACAATTTTTACGAACTAAAACAGTAAATAGAATCTGGTATGATGTTTTCTGAATGGTTACTATTATTCAGAAAATGAGCTTGTTATTTGAAATTATATTAATTGTATTTTTCATGATTTCAAAGAAGTTAGTTTTAATAAATTTAATTTATGGATTTTAAAATAATTTAATTTAATTTGCTATGATTTAAAAATGATTTTAATTACTCTAAAATGCTTGTAAATATTCTGAAATAAACTAGCCGTGAATCTAGTTCAATGTGCCTTTATTCACTAGTGATTTGACTCACGTATACTGCAGTATAAGTAATTAATTAATTCTCTAATAAGATTTGTATAGCGCTTTTCTTTTTATCTATATCTAATTCTTAACTAGGGCTTATTAGTTACTCATACATGCTATACAGATTATCACAATTGAATATTTCTTATTAATTTAGAGTCTCTGATTTATCGGCATCTGAATTATTTCTTTTACAATGATTTTTAAAAAAAAAGAAAGGAAAAATTGATTTTTTGAGAAGTGAATAATTTGATTTTGACTTTCCTGGTTCAGAAGATGATGTAGAGCTGCTCCGGGAGTCCCTCGCTGTCCTGATCCAATCTGCTAGAGACGACGATCTATTGAGCGTCCTGGATTTTGGCGATGAGTTCGGGAATCAACAACACTCTGCTCCTTCTGCAACTGAGGATGGTTTTACGTCTGTAGTTTTAGCTGCTACAACTGCGTCAGGCTCCTCGTTCGATTCACGTTTCACTCCAGCGTGTGTGTCTCGTTACGGGTTGTCGCTCTGCTCGTCAGTTCTTCAGCTCGTACCCTGGTTGTAGACGGCCTCTTCTGTCGTACTCTTGAAGTGGTTTCTTGTAGTATATAGTTGATCTCTTGCGTGCGTACGCCAACAGTTAATGTATTGCGCGATACGCTTATTTGTTGATAAGTAAGAGTATCTTGAATAGACGATATTATTACGAGTCGTTACCGTTGATCTGTTGAACAAGATGATCGTAATAATGCGTGTTGACACCTCGAGTCTTCACAGACGTATCTTCACAAATGTGTGTTACTAAGACGATTGAAGATGTACGTGTGTTCCTCTTGAGTACTGGCAGTCGAGTGTTCTATCAGCCGAAAACTTTGCGTTAGTTCCAATTTCTTTGAATGATTTGATTGGCTGACACACTCTCCGTTCTACTTGAATTTTGTGGTCACCTCATTCCGTGAGAACGAAACTAATTCCCACAGTCTGAGAATTAATATTATTTTTAATATTCTTAACACACTGGATTTTAATTGTCGGTGCGGATGTCCGGTCGCAATTTATATTGCGATTATCTTGGCCGCAAGCCAAGTTATGCTAATTATAAAATATACATTTGGTTGTTAATTCTTATGACTATTACATATTAAAAGCTCTTCTGTGTAGCTCAATTACTAAGGAAGTTATTAACATAAAATCAATTATCTCTGTTTATGTTTAATTATATTAAATAAAATTCGCACACCCTATTATTAATATTTCGGCAAACATTTTGGCTATTTTGGATTTTTCCTAAATTTACCGATTTCCGAAATATTAATAATTGAAAATTTGGGCGTGTCCCTAATTCGTTATAATGTGTGTGGTTACGTAACGGCAGCTGACGTTGCCGTGTGACCCTGTACAATGCGTTAAGATGCACGCTACATCATAAGAGTTGAGTTTCAACGCTTTAAATTTGTTTAAACATTGATATAGTAAACCATTAACATATAACTCCAAATCAAGGAGATTTGGTCACGTTATAATAGTTATATGCGGTGTTCGTCGTTTGTGGTAATGTCGAATTGTATAGGTGTCAACATGTCGGTCATGTTTTGTATATATTTTTAGTCATTACATTTTTGTATATTTTTGTATTTTTTTATATATTATTTTTGTAATATCTACGATTATTTTGCGTAATTATACTTTATAAAGGCTTACTACCTATTTACGTTGATTAACATTACATTTTTGTATTTTTGTATATATTACTTTTATAATGGTTTAAATTATTTATTACATTTTTATATTTTTAATCTTTTTAATTATAAAAGGTCGGTAATACGTTTTTCTAACTTTTAACAGGGTAAATTTTGTGTTGGAATGCGCACGTGTACAGAAACAGAATTTTACGTTCCAGTACCCACTTCTTTAGATGTGGACAGCTGGAATCATTTAATTTGTTTATAGTTGCCTGAATCTAACTTTTTTGGGGAGCGAGTTCAGTAGTCTTAAGGGTATACGATTTGATTGACGGTCATTCGATAATGGAGTTGTACAATTCCCGACGATGCACTTCTTACAGTTTTATATCTGTATGTATTTTTTTTGTATGCACGTTATTTTCTCCCTCCTCGTTCCTTTCCCCCTTCCACCGCTACCCACCGTTTATATGAATGACACGGTGTTGGCAGGGGTCAGTGTTTCGTTGACCGCGGTCGGAGCAACATCTCTCGCTGACTTTCGTGGAAGGGTTTGATTTTTTTTTATCGGAACCGTCGCGGCGTCGTATAACCGTGCGTGAATCGTTGTGGTGCAATCCACTTGTTAGAACTATTGCATCGTATCACCACCGTGGTGGTGAAGCGTTATGACACAAATCTATATAAACGGGACTCGTTAGCTATACCGTGAGTCTTGTTGTCTTGTGTCAACAGTCGCAAGCAACGCTTCGCCCTCCCGAGCCCGAACCCCGCACGAGCCCGAGACCAGCACCGACCACCAGCATACACATACACGCCAACAGTACCCCTTCCCCTCCCAGGTACAACATGGAGAGAATCCTGGTCCAGGAAGACACGTGTCGATCAACTGACCGGATCAACGACCTCACGATCAGCTGCTCATGACATCATCAACAGCTGATCAGCTGTTCATGACGTTAGCTGATGACATCACATACCTGTGATGTCACAAACAGCTGATCGTGACGTGACCACTTCCAGTCAGCTGATCGTGGCGTCAGTGGCCTAGGATTCTCCCCAACACACTACTCCTATGGGATATCCGCCTGCTAGTAAGCTAGCTGTGCCCTTCCCCCGAGGGGGACAGCGAGGCCTTAGGGGACGATCCTGATGAAAACAGGTGTAAACGTGAAGTGAAAACGATTGGTAGTGAGCCAGATGAGTCTCGCAACGGAGTATGACGCTTAATTATTATTTATTAAATGATGATATCATCATAATCATCATCATCATCATCATCAACCTCAAGGATTAGGCTCATCCTTGTAACATTACATTTGGAACAACTTAATATCGTACCAGATTTAATGAGGACCATGGATAAGAAACTAAACGAGAATACAAACAATTTGTAATACAAACAATGATTAATAACACATTCACATTAGAGTGAACAATGTGTAAATTCATAAACTAAGTGAATTAGTGCCTTTATACAAGTTTAAGGTTTTGTATTGAATACAGAAATAATATTTGGTAGAATATTATTATGAAAACAGAGTATAAAAATGTTTCTAAGTGAGGGCCACTCTTTATCTAATAACATTTATTAAAATGAAAATAAGAGCAGGCAATAAATCAGTGAAGTGACAAAGGGTACATCCCCAAAATAAAATAAAAACAGCCAAGACTGCATAAATTTATTTTTAAGAAATACTTTAAATAATGAAGGGACAGATGTGTTGTTTATATTAAGGTCAATGAACTCTATACTTAAATGTTGGAAATAGAGTATTATGTTTTTTGTTATTCTTAAATATTTATTATGTTTAATAGTATCAATCAAGGCTAAATGTCTGAGATGGAATACAATTCTTTTATTATAAGATATTCATTATATGTTTACTAGTATTAATCAAGACTGAAATGTCTGAGTTAGAGTGCAACTCTTTTGTTTTCAAATATTTGTTATGTATTAATAGTAAGGATTAATTAATTATCAAAGCAAAATGGATTGAAAGGAGATGTTATTACTATGTGTTAAACAGTTGTTTAGGTTTAATGAAAGTTAACTTATTTATTCAATGTTCATTAGAGTCATAGCCATGTGGGCATGACATTAAATTGATTTGATTGTATATTGTTTTGTTATTGTTAATGTAATGATGTTATCAGAATAGCCAGTAAAACTAACAAAGCAGACAGTAGTTCTATAAGGGTGATCACATTTTTTGAACAAATAAATGGAGTAGCAAATGTTTTTGTGGATGGCAAACTGTATGAAGCCATGTAAAACCAACTTTTGTAAATTTTAGGAAATACTGTTAGAATTTTGTAAAACAAATGTTGAAGGATGAATAGATTTATGGTTAATAGTATACACAACAAATCTAGAAGCAAAATAATCCGTTTTAAGTTATTTAGGAAAAATTCAAATAGCAAAAATGTAACATCTGTGTTTCCTAAGTAAAAGTAGGCATGTTTAGTGTCTATATGTCACAAATGTAAAGACCAAAATAATGATGCTAGTAGTTTTAAATTCCCAATCAGTACAGAAAAGTTATACTAATTTAAAAGTTTTGACCAAATTCAGACATTGAAATAATGAATTTGTATGACAATTTATATCTGAATCAACCAACCAGATTTCAAGTTTTACCTTAGCAACCAAAAATTTCAGATAAATAAAATAGGACTTCTTTAACAACGGTCATGGAGTACAGACGCGTTAGTAAAACGTCTTATATAATTATACTTTAAACTGTGAAACACGTACCAGACTTAGTAAAACAAATCGATGTACATAATACAAAATATTACAACCACGAGAGGAACATCCAGCACTTGATATAGAAGAATTGAGATCCAGGGAGAAGAACCGAAGAAGACGTGGACCCTATCTTCGTCCTAGAATCATTTAAAGAAGAGGATCTGGTGAATTTGAACAATTTATTATTTTATGTGTCAAAACCAACATTTGTGTACACGACTTTCTAGAATTTAAACAAAATAAACCTACAGACACTATATCACACCAACACTAAAAAGAACACTCACAAATAACACGAATTGAGCTATACAGTTTTTTGAACACCACAAGAACCTTTAACGATAACTAATAAGCACATAAACTGGTCATAACCTCTAATAACAAGCAACCACTACTCGATTGCCTGTGTGCACTTTACACACTAAAATTTTGTAATATCCTTGTACTGTGAAATTTGTATTTTGATTTAAAGAATAGTATTATTTGTTTAAACGTAATCCCCGAACCAGATACGCCCTGAGATACTTTATTTTAACAGAAATAATAAATTTCGTCATTATTTTGGCCTGGGTGACTACTGAATAATATCTACAACTACAGTACCAACTGGTAAAGAAGACGCATAATTTTGCCACAATTGTATTACCATAAAAAGAAAACGAGAAATAATTAACCAATGCTTCACTGAATAAATGGTTTCTATAAAGATATATGTTTGGTGTTATATTTGCTTCATTATTATTGCTGTTTCATTTAAAAAATAGGTTAACAGAGCACAGCGGACGGAACAACGGTTGGCAACTGTGGGTGACGTCATTGAAACTGCACGTATAGTGGGAGCGAGCGGCAGAATACAAAATAATTCGCCGTTCAACATATCATATTAATGGTTACAGATTGACAACAACAACGGTGTAGTTGAATAATTTTAATACATATATATTGAATTTGTTAAAATTTGACGCATGCTAGTCGGAGCATAAGAACTCATATCTCAACACAAATTGTTATATTGTTTACTTGCGAGACCTCATCTCATTTATTTATTACTGTTACAAATTGACGACTAAAGTGTGAGGCTCAAAAATAAGTCGCAACATTTTATAATTTGTAACAAATTGACGCTTACTACGTGCGGCATATATAATTTACGTTCCCGCAACACACAACATCCTGAACCTGTTTCGGGACCCACTTTGCTCTTGGCCGCCCTACATCTTTTTTCCCCACTGGCCTATATTCCATTGCTAGCACTGGAATCCTGTCACCCGCCATTCTTCCCAAACGTTCACACCACATTCTTTTGTTGCTCCTTAGCTGTTCCAACAATGGATCAACCCCCAGTTCCGTCCTTATATCCACATTCTTCTTTCTATCGAGACTGGTGCAGCCCAGAGTACTCCTCATAAACTTCAGCCCGAATCTTTGCTTTGTCTCTTTTCGTCATAACTCTGGCAAATCTACACTCTCGTCACTTCCATACAGCAAATCTAGTACCGAAAAAAAAGTTATCCTTGTTTCCTTCTTTGTCACACACACACACACACACACACACACACACACACACACACACACACACACACACACACACACACACACACACACAACAGTTTATCATTTAAGCTTTCAGCTATGACTACTTACATTCAAATATGATCATATCTGGTAATATCTTCCTGGTACAACCCTTTATAGCCACAAGAACCTCATTTCTAAAATCCCCTTGGATTTTAGATATATCTATTGCCTTTCCAATCCAAGTTTCACTACCATATAGTTTTTGAGGTGCGGCCAGTACACTATATTATTTCAGTGCGTCTCTTTCCTAGTTTTCTTCTTTAAGTATTTTACGATACAGCCACAAAGCGACTGAAAGAGAGTAATATTACTTTTAACCTCTTTATAATCTTGATGCACATGTAATACTGCACTTGAGATACTTGAAATGTGTCACTTGTTCTACTGGCGAATGCTCTATGACCAAATTTGTTTTAATACGATTTACCCCAGAAAAAACTATAACTTTTGTTTTAGATAAGGAAATAATTTGATTATAATCCGTTAATAAGTTGTTAAGATAAGAAACGACTTTTGTAGGTGGTTTTTATGTTCTTGTATGATCACAAGATCTTCTGCATACATTAAGGTATTAAAATAAAATCCTTTCCCCAAGCATAATTGATAATAAAAATCAACTAACAAGACATTGGTGCTGCTACAGTACTGTACCGACTACCTATAATTTAATTTACGAATAAACTGCGTTCCGTACTAAAACTTCTTCCTTTGACAATCTGTTTTTTGCGTGTAATAATACAATGTCTTTTGCTTAGAAGAATGTGCTTTTTTACGAGATTTGAAAATTAACTATACGATATACAGACTCTATAACATCTTAACAAAAATTTCTTGATTAAAATTATGTAAACCTGAGTAGGAAGGAAATAGAAGAAATAATTACATTTTTACGGAGATTACGAAGACAAAAGTTGACTGGAGAATGAAACAAAAATCAAAAGTATTCGTTACGTACATTTAATTGCATAATAAACATTTTTTTAATTATTAACTTATACAGTTATAATAATTTACGAGAAACAACAACAACAACAACAACAACAACAACAACAACAACAACAACAACAACAACAACAACAACAACAACAACAACAACAACAACAACAACAACAACAACAACAACAACAACAACAACAACAACAATAATTTTCTCATAATTGCTGACGATTAGTGAATAATAAATAAATGAAGATTAATAATAATAGTAATAATTATTTTTTGTTGTATTAGAGTGTTAGTGGTCTCAAATATTACTATAGTAATTTTGTACAAACCACTATGTTGTCTTTGGTATTGACAAGCTCTTTCGGCCGTCAAGCCATCTTCAGGTCATTTACCAACGCCAGACAACATAGTAGTTTGTACAAAATTACTATAGAAATTATTTTTTTGGAGGGGAAATACATTTACGCTCCGAGTGTGGGACTCTTCACATCTGGAGTAGCCTACCCACCAAACCTCCTCCTATAGCAATCTATTTCCTTATCAAGTATAAAATATTATGAAGATCAAATTTTAAACACTCTTATTACTAATAATATTGTCAGTCATTAGACTGTCTTTGATTCTTATGTTTTTTTTTCATTCTACACTCATGGTAGTCCTTTTAAATCATTTTTTTAACTCCTTCATTGAGTATTTTTTATAGATTTTTAACTAGGTTGTTCACTAAACTCACTGTAGTTTCTAACTTTTATTATATCACTTCACTTTATATTTTCTACACTATGGTAGTCTTTTGGTGTGTTTTTACATTAGACTTATACTTACTTTACAATTTAGTTTTAATTGTATTGTATCCTGTAACTTGAGTTACTGGGTCTAACATATATGGGTTTTAATTTAGTTTCAATTGGGTATGTATTCCTTTGTTAACATTTTGGGAATAGCCCTCCTTGTTTCTATGTTCTTTTTAGGAACCTTGACATATTTTGTCTCTTCTTCCTTATTATATAAATAAATTCCTTCTCTTGTGTTTTCAAGTCTTTGTGGCATTGATTCAATGCATCTTATTTGAATATTCGGTTTCGTTTAATGTTTATTTACTGCTCTTTGTTAACTTGTTATTGGTTTTGTATCTTAGGGTTTTCTGCTTCTTAATTTAATAATTTTCCCCTTATTAATTTTTTATTTACTTTTTCCTTTTGTCTTCTCATTTACTGCTCCTCAATCTACTGGGTATACTGCTGTTGTACTGGGGTTTTATATAGTTGGTTATTTATATATGGACCAAGAGTTTTCTTTGTTATTCAGTTTAATTTTATTAACATTTTATCGACTATAATGACCAGCTTCTTTAATTTATTTTTTAACCATTTATTATTCTCACTCACTATTGATAGTTTCTTCTGTATTAATGTTATATTAAGTTAAATTTTAAGGTGATAATTCTGTTATGCTACACAATTAACCAACAGATCGCTTACGATGCACAACAGACGGCTCGTTGCAATCGCCGACGCCACGCAGCATAACTATCCAGGCGAAAAGGAGACGTAATATAAAATAATTAACTCTCGCCGCGATGTTATTTTACTAGTCGCGGCACAATCTGTAACTACACAAATGTACAGTACCTCCTTTTCTTGGTTCTGATGAATTTCGCCGACAGAAAATTATGATTTCAAACGCGAACAATCAGGAATGGCGTCCAACGGAAAGTGAGATTTTCTAGTAACATTATAACTGTCGTGTTCAAGCATTAAAATAGAAATGAACGAAAAATTAAAATTACGCTTGCTCAGAAGAAAGGTATTGGAAAAACTGTATGCAGTAGGAAATAATAAAGAAGCATTCACTGAATAAGTTCACGTTTTCAATTTAGGCTATTACTGTGCTTCGATATTATTTGCTTGTTATCACCAACTTAATACTCTTTTAGTTCTTCTTACAATTCTCATAATATAGAGTTATTTACAATGGTTTTTGATATTACTCTTTGATCTTCATAATATTTTATTCTTCCCTCAATGCTCTATTATTTTCGTCTATTTTCTCATCCATTTTCCTGCTATTCTCTTTCAATTCTCCCATTTTTTCTTCAATTTTCTTATTAGTCTCTTCCAATTTTCGGCTCAATTCCTCCTTTGTCTGTTTATTATCACTCTTTATTTCCTCCATCTTCTTACACAAGTCTTCCTTCAATATTACTAAGTTCTTATTACTATTCTCACTTAATTCTTCTTTCAATTTTTCTAAGTTCTTATTACTATTCTCACTTAATTCTTCCTTCAGTTTGTCCATTAGTTTCTTATTACTCTCCTCCATCTTTTCTTTCGTTTTCTTACCAGTTTCCTGCATTAATTCCATCATACGTTTAATCATTTCTTGCGTTTTCTCGCCTTCTGTTTGTGTGGGTTCTTCTGGCTGTTTCAACTGAGCCTTCCTTATTATAGTTTCTACTTCCTCAACCGGTGTTGCTTCCTTGTCTTCCGTGCTTAATTCGCTTACTTTCTCGGTTTCAGCCGCTCGTTTGCGCGATGTTTCTCGCTTCCTCTTTATTCATAAGTTGGTAGTAGCTAAAAATATTATGCTGGAATCGACGATCAAAAGAATGATGAACTTTGTTTTTATTTCAATTAAATAAATAATCTCAGGGCGTATTTGGTTCGGAAATTATGGTTAAACAAATAATACACTCTTAAAATCAAAATACAAACTTTACAATAGAAGGATATTACAAGGTTTTGATGTGTATAGTGCAAACTGGTAGTCGTGTATGTGTTACTCACTATTATAGGTTATGAACAGTTTAGATGCTTATTAGTTATCGTTAAAGTTTTTATGGTGTTCAAAAAAGGTGTAATACTCAATTGGTGTTATTTTCAAGTGTTCTTTAGTATTGGTGTGGAATAGTTTCTGTAGTTTTATTTATTGTTTAATTCATAAATAGATGTGTACACAAGTGTAGGTGTTGTCACATAAGATGATAAATTGTTCAAATTCACCCAGATCCTCTTCTTTTGTTCGTCCAGGACGAAGATAGGGTCCAAGTCTTCTTTGCTTCTTCTCCCCGGATCTAAATTCTTCTGAATTAAATTCTTGATGTTCTTTTGTTATTACAATATTTTGTATTGACTATACCAATTAGTTTTACTAAGTCGGGTATGTGTTTTCACTAATTAAAATGTAATTATGTGTGAAGTTTTTATAACGCATCTGGCTTCAATGACGGTTGTTAAAGAAGTTCCTCTTTTATTTACCTGAATTTTCGGTTGCTAAGGTAAAACTTGAAATCTGGTTGGTTGATTCTGATATACATTGTCATACAAATTCATTATTTCAATGTCTGAATTTGGTCAAAAACTTTTTAAATTAGTATAAATTTTTTGTACTGATTGCGAATTTAAAACTAATAGCATCTTTATTTTGGTCTTAACATTTGTGACATATAGACACCAAACATGCCTATTTTTGCTTAAGAAATACTGATGTTACATGTTCTGCTATCTAAATTTTTCTTAAATAACTTAAAACTGATTATTTCGATTCCATATTTGTTGTGTATACTATTAATTATAAACCTATCCATATTATAACATTTGTTTTATAAAATTCTAACTGTATTTCCTAAAATTTACAAAATACCAAAGTTTTTATAGGCCTATGTCTTGACATGTTGAATTTCTATTTTCAGTTATTGTAACAACTATTAACTATGCAACTGCCATCAAAACTACTCCCTATAACTCTATTAGTATTATTATTTAAAATATAACAATAAATATTACTTTAACATTATAAAAAAACATAATTCACATTCTGTGATTAAACAATTTGTATATGTCTGGTTACATACATCCTGCATAAGGCATATCATACACTCATTACTTAATAAAACTATAAATAACATCAACACAACTTAATCTTATTTTTAAAACATAAAAAAGGAAAGTTTAATCATTTAATAATGATTTATAATTTGTATTCTTTTCTCATGCAGTTCAGCCATTGCTGTGCTAGGTACTTTTACCATTTTTTTTTATACATTTGAGAATTATTATGTGATTATACATTATTTATTTGATAACATTATGTCCACTATTATTCACACTATTAGTGGTATGTTTCCATGTATCTATATGATTGTTTTCTTTTATTATTCCAAAATATCATTTAGTTAACAATTTACTAATATATTATTTTACATTATATTGTATATTTGGGCCTATTATTCCTCAATTTGTATTTTGATTATTTTTATATTTTGATACATTTAATAAAACAATTTGTTTACTTATAGTAATGGTACATAATGCTGTCTGTCTTTACAAGTATTACCATTGTCATCTGGGTATTTTACCTCACTTTACCTAAACATTAATTTGGGTAAGGTCAGTTATAGTCCAAGTCAGTCTAAAGTAGTTATTTGCTCATCTTCACTATCATTTTTAACAGATATTTTTCTTCTTGTTAAGTTTCTTATCCATGATCTTCATTAAATCTGGTACGATATCAAGCTGTGCCAAATGTAATGTTACATAACACCCTGCCACCAAATTTGATTATTTTAATAAAATAATATATTTTGTTGAAATTATCAATAATTATCTTATCTTCCATATTAGCACTTGTTATCCTTTTATGATCTGGTATACTTGTCTTTAATTATAAGTGTTCTATCCCTGGAACATGTTACCTCCCTAACAAATTAATCATTATCACATATATGTTGGAATCAGTCGGGGGGCTCTCTTAACCTAATACACCGCTGTCCTTATAATACATAATACATCAATAATATCGATTGCTGGAGCTATCTCATCAGTCAATCACATTTAATAATCACTAGTCTATTCACGACTAAATCAAATAAAAATAATATAATAATATATTCTTGTGATGGTTCACTCAGTTTAAATTCTCAGATCTAAATATTCCTTTCCATTGATTCATTTAGATGTTCATTGTCTTGTGGCGATATTAATAACATTTTTAATTTTAATCGGTACTATCTTCTTTCCTTCTTTATCAGTACTGCTTAATCTTCATTTTTCATTCACTATCTTTATTCAAGTAAAACGTAACAAGTATCTGTATCTATAGTTGTTGTTGATTCTCTCACAATCGTGATAGGTTATTCGTAGTAAATTTGTTTCTAGTCTTGTCTTATTTTCATCGTCGATCGTCTACATTTGTCTTTTCTTATTCATTTTATAATTCTTTGGTTTCTCCTGATTCATGGATGTTGTATCTTTCTTTTATATTCAAATAATAAGTTCGTAATTATATTTAATAAGGTGTGCTTAATTCGTTTAGAATTTTGAAATTTATTCGAATTTGTTTATTCACTTGGTTCAAAATAACATTATCAAAATGTACTGTAAGTTGTCCTCACTATTTGTTTGAATTTTGAGATTATTCAAAGATGGTTTTAATTGGCTTCATAATACATTTTTATGGAAACTTGGTTGTATGTTCCCTTAATCTTTTTCGCCTCCACATCACTAATTAAATAAGTATTGTTGTTATTGTTTTTTACAACAACATATGGTCCGTTATAAAGTAATAATAGTTTTTTTGCTATTCCTTCCTTAGAACTTGGTAATTCGCGGTTTTTTACCACTACTTTGTCTCCAATCTTGTACTGGATTATTTTCTGTTGAACTATTTTGTATTTTTTCCTTCTTTTCACCACTTGCTCATTCAGTTTGCTGTGGAATCTCAAGTTGTCGAACTGGTAAGCTGGGGTGTTTGGGAAGTTGATTATTTCAATAATTTCTCGGGGTGGTAGCCTTTCATTCCTTATAGTACGAGTATATGGAGTATCTTGTATTGATTCATGGTAAGCTAAGTTGATAAAACATTCTGTTTGTGTAATGTAGTCACTCCACTTCTGGTGTTTATCGAAACAATAGGTCCTGAGGATCCTGCCGACCTCCCTCAGTACTCTTTCCGCCGGATTGCTATTTGGGTGATAGACAGATGTTTTATATGTCTTGACACCTAGATCTAACAAAGTCTCCTTCCATACCCTTCCTCGGAACTGAGTCCCATGATCTGTAATAATTGACCTTGGAGTTCCTAACTCTGGTATGTATTGTTGGATTGCTATTTGCAAAATCTTTTTTGTAGTTGCCCGATTAATGGGGTATATTGACAAGGTGGATACTTGCACTACAGGAATACCATATAAATTGGGAGTATGTTCCAGGAAAACAGAATATTGCTGCAGATATATTGTCCCGGATTAACATTGAACAGCAAGCTTTTGAAGGGGAAAAGGAAACAATCGTCAAGGTATACACTATCATAAAAAACAAATCAGATTTGGAAAACATGATGAAATCAATTTTGCAACAAAAACAGAGGATACACAAATCAACAATTTTAGGCAAAGACTGATCCAACAGGAGGAAAAAATTACTGCATATTACTGTCTAAATGAGACATATTATTTTACAAACCAAATAATAACCAAGGATCATGGAAAGTAGTGATACCTAAAGCATTAGAAAAAGAATTTATACTCGACTACCATAGTCGATATGGGCATATGGGTGCATTAAAAGTAATGTAGCACTTGAGGAACTTACATTAAGTATATCAACCGGAGAGTTAGAGAATGTATTCGGCAGTGTCACATCTGTCAGTTGGCAAAATGCAATAACGAGAAAACAGAAGGAATAATGCAACCAATTACATCAACTGGTAAATTAGAGAGAGTATTTTTAGATGTGTGTGGACCGTTATCTCGCAGTGGAGGGAGAAAACAATATAAATTCATTATAATCATGTTCGACCATTACTCCAAATTTACAAAACTATACCCCATTAATCGGGCAACTACAAAAAAGATTTTGCAAATAGTAATCCAACAATACATACCAGAGTTAGGAACTCCAAGGTCAATTATTACAGATCATGGGACTCAGTTCCGAGGAAGGGTATGGAAGGAGACTTTGTTAGATCTAGGTGTCAAGACATATAAAACATCTGTCTATCACCCAAATAGCAATCCGGCGGAAAGAGTACTGAGGGAGGTCGGCAGGATCCTCAGGACCTATTGTTTCGATAAACACCAGAAGTGGAGTGACTACATTACACAAACAGAAAGTTTTATCAACTTAGCTTACCATGAATCAATACAAGATACTCCATATACTCGTACTATAATGCATGAAAGGCTACCACCTCGAGAAATTATTGAAATAATCAACTTCCCAAAGACCCCAGCTTACCAGTTCGACAACTAGAGATTCCACAGCAAACTGAATGAGCAAGTGGAGAAAAGAAGGAAAAATAGAAAATAGTTCAACAGAAAATAATCCAGTACAAGATTGGAGACAAAGTATTGGTAAAAAACCGCGAATTACCAAGTTCTAAGGAAGGAATAGCAAAAAAGCTATTATTACTTTATAACGGACCATATGTTGTTGTAAAAAACAATAACAACAATACTTATTTAATTAGTGATGTGGAGGCGAAAAAGATTAAGGGAACATACAACCAAGTTTTCTTAAAAATGTATTATGAAGCCAATTAAAACCATCTTTGAATAATCTCAAAATTCAAACAAATAGTAAGAACAACTTACAGTACATTTTGATAATGTTATTTTAAACCAAGTGAATAAACAAATTCGAATAAATTTCAAAATTCTAAACGAATTAAGCACATCTTATTAAATATAATTACGAACTTATTATTTGAATATAAAAGAAAGATACAACATCCATGAATCAGGAGGAACCAAAGAATTATAAAATGAATAAGAAAAGACAAATGTAGACGATCGACGATGAAAATAAGACAAGACTAGAAACAAATTTACTACGAATAACCTATCACGATTGTGAGAGAATCAACAACAACTATAGATACAGATACTTGTTACGTTTTACTTGAATAAAGATAGTGAATGAAAAATGAAGATTAAGCAGTACTGATAAAGAAGGAAAGAAGATAGTACCGATTAAAAATATAAATGTTATTAATATCGCCACAAGAAAATGAACATCTAAATGAATCAATGGAAAGGAATATTTAGATCTGAGAATTTAAACTGAGTGAACCATCCCAAGAATATATTAAATATTATTTTTATTTGATTTAGTCGTGAATCGACTAGTGATTATTAAATGTGATTGACTGATGAGATAGCTCCAGCAATCGATATTATTGATGTATTATGTATTATAAGGACGGCGGTGTATTAGGTTAAGAGAGCCCCCCGACTGATTCCAAGATGTATGTGATAATGATTAATTTGTTAGGGAGGTAACATGTTCCAGGGATAGAACACTTATAATTAAAGACAAGTATACCAGATCATAAAAGGATAACAAGTGCTAATATGGAAGATAAGATAACTATTGATAATTTCAACAAAATATATTATTTTATTAAAATAATCAAATTTGGTGGCAGGGTGTTATGTAACATTACATTTGGCACAGCTTGATATCGTACCAGATTTAATGAAGATCATGGATAAGAAACTTAACAAGAAGAAAAATATCTGTTAAAAATGATAGTGAAGATGAGCAAATAACTACTTTAGACTGACTTGGACTATAACTGACCTTACCCAAATTAATGTTTAGGTAAAGTGAGGTAAAATACCCAGATGACAATGGTAATACTTGTAAAGACAGACAGCATTATGTACCATTACTATAAGTAAACAAATTGTTTTCTTAAATGTATCAAAATATAAAAATAATCAAAATACAAATTGAGGGATAATAGGCCCAAATATACAATATAATGTAAAATAATATATTAGTAAATTGTTAACTAAATGATATTTTGGAATAATAAAAGAAAACAATCATATAGATACATGGAAACATACCACTAATAGTGTGAATAATAGTGGACATAATGTTATCAAATAAATAATGTATAATCACATAATAATTCTCAAATGTATAAAAAAAAAATGGTAAAAGTACCTAGCACAGCAATGGCTGAACTGCATGAGAAAAGAATACAAATTATAAATCATTATTAAATGATTAAACTTTCCTTTTTTATGTTTTAAAAATAAGATTAAGTTGTGTTGATGTTATTTATAGTTTTATTAAGTAATGAGTGTATGATATGCCTTATGCAGGATGTATGTAACCAGACATATACAAATTGTTTAATCACAGAATGTGAATTATGTTTTTTTATAATGTTAAAGTAATATTTATTGTTATATTTTAAATAATAATACTAATAGAGTTATAGGGAGTAGTTTTGATGGCAGTTGCATAGTTAATAGTTGTTACAATAACTGAAAATAGAAATTCAACATGTCAAGACATAGGCCTATAAAAATTTTTGTATTTTGTAAATTTTAGGAAATACAGTTAGAATTTTATAAAACAAATGTTATAATATGGATAGGTTTATAATTAATAGTATACACAACAAATATGGAATCGAAATAATAAGTTTTAAGTTATTTAAAAAAAATTAGATAGCAGAACATGTAACATCAGTATTTCTTAAGCAAAAATAGTAATGTTTGGTGTCTATATGTCACAAATGTTAAGACCAAAATAAAGATGCTATTAGTTTTAAATTCGCAATCAGTACAAAAAATTTATACTAATTTAAAAAGTTTTTGACCAAATTCAGACATTGAAATAATGAATTTGTATGACAATGTATATCAGAATCAACCAACCAGATTTCAAGTTTTACCTTAGCAACCGAAAATTCAGGTAAATAAAAGAGGAACTTCTTTAACAACCGTCATTGAAGCCAGATGCGTTATAAAAACTTCACACATAATTACATTGTAATTAGTGAAAACACATACCCGACTTAGTAAAACTAATTGGTATAGTCAATACAAAATATTGTAATAACAAAAGAACATCAAGAATTTAATTCAGAAGAATTTAGATCCGGGGAGAAGAAGCAAAGAAGACTTGGACCCTATCTTCGTCCTGGACGAACAAAAGAAGAGGATCTGGGTGAATTTGAACAATTTATCATCTTATGTGACAACAGCTACACTTGTGTACACATCTATTTAGGAATTAAACAATAAATAAAACTACAGAAACTATTCCACACCAATACTAAAGAACACTTGAAAATAACACCAATTGAGTATTACACCTTTTTTGAACACCATAAAAACTTTAACGATAACTAATAAGCATCTAAACTGTTCATAACCTATAATAGTGAGTAACACATACACGACTACCAGTTTGCACTATACACATCAAAACCTTGTAATATCCTTCTATTGTAAAGTTTGTATTTTGATTTTAAGAGTGTATTATTTGTTTAACCATGATTTCCGAACCAAATACGCCCTGAGATTATTTATTTAATTGAAATAAAAACAAAGTGCATCATTCTTTTGATCGTCGATTCCAGAATAATATTTTTAGCTACTACCAACTTATGAATAAAGACGCATAATTTTGTCATAATTTGTAATTACAGTAAAGAAAAACGAGAAGTAATTAATCAATACTTCATTTGAATAAAGATTGATAAAAGGAAAATATCTGTTTGGTGTTATCTTTGCGTTATTATACTGTTTCAATTAAGAATTACGATAACATAGTACAGCGGACGGAGCGACTGTTGGCAACTCTGAGTGACGTCATTGGGACTGGATGCATAGTGGGAGCGAGCGGCAGTATACAACAGTAGCATAATAATTTATCGTTATATATATTTTTATTTGTTACAATATATATATATATATATATAGTTATATTAAGAATTCAAATAATTTTTTAAAACAAATTTTCAATGGCGTATTTGATACGAGAATTTCTGTTACCTATGTGATATTTAACGAATTCTTAAATGAATCATTTAAGATGTTCTTATGAACGTATCATTACTTATAGTATTTGTTACGTGCATAAATATCTTTCTTAAATTTTATTACTTTAAAACGTTTAGTAAACAAAACGTTTAGTAAAGAAAATTTGGTTTTCTTACCTCTGAGTCAGCTGACTCGCAGATAAACGCTATTATAGCAATGCCAGCCAATTCGGTAACAGGGATTGTCAGAACATAATAAGCAGCTAATTGGTCCGTGCCTTCCCTAAATGTCTTCCAGCAAGTATAAGCACCCACCAGCACAAGGGATACTGAAATGCAAACATAAAACAGAATATAGATTTCGTAGTACTTGTACACGTGACTGCGCCGTTCTGTTGCCTTTCTATAGATTTCAGCAACAAGCTCAAGTTCCTTCAATTTATTGTCTGCAACTGGGGTATCAGTCAGTGGTCCAATATAGTATGTACTATCTGAAGAAACTGCCAGCTGCAAACAGGTTTTCATTAGTTGCTTTGCTTTTGATATTTGTCTGTCCACATAATGCAGGCACAATGACCACTGCAATGTTAGGGAAGCCTCTAGTGTTCTATGGACCAGTATTACGTATTTAGCTATGGATACGCTGTAATGGAAATTCATCCCACTTAAGATTATTTTAATTACGTTTGTTATAGCAAGAGACAGTTCTTTATAATAGGTTTCAAAACCCTCTGCACTTTCAATGCCATTGAAGTTGCTTTCAATATATTCCTGTTCCCCAAACATATCTTGAACAAATCCGCTGAACCTACTAGTGTGCAAGTTGTATTCAAACGGAATAACACACATTTCAATGAAGATTCCGACCACTACAGTTAAACATACAAGTCTGAACATAGAATTAAAATGTAGTGCGAATAACGGAATAGTAGAAAAGAACCCGAGTAACACAATGACTTGTAGAATAATAAAAAAATATTTACGGAAAAAGCTTCTTTTTGTGTTAGTATAAAAGGGCGTCGGAAAACCAAGAAGTATGCAAAGATATTTATCAAACCTTATTAACAATTTAAAAATACGCATTGCTTTATAAATGTTGGGTTATCGTAATGGGATTATCCTAAGAAACGCTGGGGTGCTTACTCCTCTCTCATATATAGTTATTCAGTATATACTGTTGTTGTCTGTTTCCATGGTAACCTCAAAGTCAATTAGCGTGAACAACCTAAGCAATAATTTATTATCATTTCGATCATTTATAAAACGTTAGTTTTCTTGCCTTCTCTACTGTTTGCTCAGTAAAGAAACTCATTATTTCTCCTTTTTTGAGTGCACAGGAGAATATGTTTCAAGTAGTCCACATTATTATTACTGTAAAAAGTGAACCTAATAAACCTTATGTAATTAAAATTAGAAACTACCGGGCTGTTGCAACGTAGTCGATACCTTAAAGGATGGTTTATACTTTTTGTCTAAACGTTTCGAGTACCCACCACTGGCTTTCTTCAGCAGCAAAACGTTTGAAAAAGGATGGGAGGCCGAACGAAAGTCAAGCGGAGGTATAAGAAATCATTGTGCTTCAACCAGAGGCCTGCGTCCTTTGAAGAAGTTTTTGCTACTGAAGAAGGCGTCTGATGGGTAGCCGAAACGTCTAGAAGAAAGTATGAACCATCCTTTAAGCAATCGACCACGGCCAAACAGCCCGGAAGTTTCGTAACGCTGACTCCGGCAGTGATAGTTTCTGTAATAAATTTTATATAAGTAATAGTGTACACTACAGCTGCATACAAAACAGCTGTATTTAGACTAAATTTTCATTAATTTAATTTTTAAGGTAAGTATCCCGTATTAGTTCACTTCTGTTCTAGCTTGTTTGTTTCTTAGAAAGTTACAGAAAAAACACACTTCCACGGCATTTTCTGAGGAATGTTTAAACATTCATCCTTACCTCCGACGCAGCATTATGTCATTACAGAAGAAAACCTAACTTTGAGTAACGTATTACTTGGGATGACGTCAAATCCTGCACAAGGGTACCTGGTTATTGTATATAACTTCCTGTGTAACTTATGTCACTTCCTATAGCACAGGTAGTAATAAAACCGACTTTATCACCGACTGTAGCAATGGTACCATCAAGGCTGGTGGCAGTAGCAGCAGACGTGCGGTAAAAACAGTAGCAGAAGAAGTAGAAGTAACAACAGTAGCAGTAGCTGGTAGAAGTGGCAATACTGTTGACTGGTAGCTGTTATTGCTTCTGGAGCCAATGGAGTAGTAGTAGCAACACTAGTAGAAGACACGAGTAGCACAGTGTCCCGAGTGTCCAAATGTACTGCTGCTTACTACTTGTGAGAGGGGAGGAAGTTTCCCTCGATCGGCGGAGTATACCACTGGTGCTAATAAACGGGATCGCTTCCAAGACCCACTTGGTCTTGGAGTGTATTTGTCTAGTTTGAATATTAGGGGATTGTGGGTAAGCACACCAGAGAATCAATGCGTCAGACGTCTCACGGTGTCATCAAAAGAGCGGGCACCCAGTCCTTTTGTTCTCCGGCGGGGGGCTTATGTCTCCGGTCGAGAATGCTCTGGAGCAACTTTATGTGGCAGACGAGACAGGCATAGGAAATCACCAGCAACACATATGTATTGACTATGAGGTTACATACCTGGGGAGGGGCGGTAATCGCCGGACTCGAAAGCACGGGCCAGAGATTAGTGAGTTGCGCCGAAGCGCGTCGTGTCGCCAGGTGAATCGGGAGTCTAGGTGAAGCCCGAGGTACTTCACGCTATTGGGTCAGGGCAACTCGACTGGTCCTACGGTTAGTGGCCGAGGTCGCTCTATGCGACGCGAAAACATTACCGCTGCGTTCTTAGTAGCGTTAACGCAACTCTCCAGTTCTCGGCTTACCTGACATACGTGTCGAGTTGGTCCTGGAGCTTGATGGCCGCAAAGTTTGTATTAAGATTAGTAGGAAAAGCTCAGAAGTTGTCGGCAGACAGAAACAGCCTTACTCCATCCACCGAGGGTGTCATTGACGAACAACGAGAACAGGAGAGGAGCAAGGACACTGCCTTGAGAGAGACAATCTGTAATACGCCTCTCCGAAGGGAGAGAGTGGTTTACTCTCACTCGGAAGCTACGGACTCGCAGAAAACTGCCGACTAATTGAACGTAGCAATCTGGGAGAATGGCGTCCGTTAGCTTGTAAAACACACCCTTGTGCTACACGCGGTCGAAGGCTTTCGCTACATCTAGAAAGAACGCGGTCATCTGTCTGACCTGGCAGCCAGCCTCAGTAATGTTTTCCACGAGTCTCATCAGTTGACGAGTCGAAGAGTGCATCTCGAACTGCTCTCGAAAGCTGAACTGTTTGGAAATCAACACGGCCAGTCGCTGATCCGACGCTGGGTTAGTCGCTCGAAAACCTGCGACATTACGGACTAATGGCTGATAGATCTGAGATTCTCCGCGCGAGAAGAATTCTTTCTCGGCTTGAATATTATGATATTTCACAGTGGTCGTTATATTTTGCCGGTAAGCAGGTCAGCTTGAGACAGGGATCGCCTAGCAGCGCCCGAGGTCTCCTGACGCGGCGAGGTGGCGAAGCATTGTCCATACTGTCCATGCGACGGAGATGCGGGTAAGAGTATTCGCCGGCCTTCTAGAACAAAGTAGCCACCAAGGATTAAACGAAGAGCTCCAAGGTCTCGATATACCGACAGATCGTCCGTGTACAAAACGTTCAGAACGGGACCGAAAACACAACCTTGTGGGACGCCGGCGGCGACAGGTTGAACTTGAAATCCCGAATGTGCGGATTAGGTAGGACGGACAGCTAATCCGTCAGGTAGCAAGTGGACGATGGAAGGTCGGATTGGCAAGATTGCCTGTTTGTAGAGCAGGCCTTCATGACTTTGTCAAAGGCCTTGCTCATGTCTAACAGGACACCGCCTGTGGACCGTAACCTGTTAGGCCAGTAAGAACCCGCACTTGCTGAAGAGTAGTCGGGTGCCCCGGCCTAAACCCGAGCCCGTGGCTGGATACGGGCCAGAAGACGTCGCCCGTAGGCCTTCAAGATTGCTGGCAAAAGCGAAATCGGGCGGTAGCTTCCAGAATCGTGAGCGGCTTCTTGGGTCTCGAGATCATTGTGACAGTGGCGGTGTTCTACAGTAGTAGCAGTAGAAGTACTAGAATACCAGAACTGGTATCAGTACCAGAACTAGCAACAGCAGCAGTAACAGCGGTACTCGTACTTCCTGTGAGTGCGAGTTTGCTAAAACCAGAGTACCTACCGTAGCAGAAATCTCACCTTTCTTCAGCTTATCTTGGGTGAGATCCTTATCTTTAATCTGTTCTATCGGTCTTCCATCATCAACTCTTGTTTTTCAGATCCTGATGCTCTTACAGTTTCTGAGGGCTAGGTGTCATTATTTTTACCACTACATTCTTGTATCGACTTTTATTTATTTAATTTTTATATAACTCTGGGCTCTGTGTTTATGCGTACAGAGATTACCCCCTGGAAACCGATTTCCGAGCCACCTTCTGAACCTCCTGCCTCGTGGCCCCAATTTTCTCTTTAGGAGGCCTTCAACGGCATGTTTGTGTAGCCTACACTAACACAGTATATGCCGAGGTTGTTTCCACCTATTAGCCTACCTGGACGTATGCGGTACTGGCTTTGTCCGATTATAAGAGGATTGTCTGGATTCCTTGCCGCACGTTCTTAAAACATGCGTGTATGACGTCTCACGATGTCGTCGAGAGAACACACCTAATCCACTTCTCAACAGGCAAGAAGAGGATCAACTGGGGACTTCGGCCAGGCCACTAGCTGAAGACCTTTGCTGAGGATGGTTTGCAGCTTCCTTTTATACGTTCCGCCAGGTATCCCCAGACCGGGGTGGCGTATGTAATGATCGGCAGCAAATACGCGCCGACGAAAATTTTGCCCAATTACCTTGTCACAGCCGGGCTAGTCAGCAGTGCAAACAATAGGTCCAGACTAACGGACGGTTACTTATAAACTGTCTGGGCGTGGTACACTAGTTGAGCCAACGGTCTAAAAGTATTCCAAGGTATTTGAATTCCTTGTACTAAGACAAGTACGTTTTGCCAATGCAAAGATGCTCTTGCGAATTTTTCCGACGCTTTGAAAGTAGGACGACGACATTCTTGGTTGGTTTAAGGTCACTTTCTAGCTGTCAGTCTAGTCCACGAGCGAATCGAGCTGGCGGTGCATTGTAGAATGGTCCGGTCAGCGTGATGATCGGCGGTAAATACCTCCGTGTCGTCAGCAATCACGGCTGTCTGGCTCCAGGCTTCCTCGGTACGTTGTCAAAGTCTCAGTAAATGGGAGAGTTAGGAGCAGACTGTCGCTCGAAACCCAAGTACTCGGCCATCTCCTTCGGGCGATCTAGGGTTTGTCCGAACGGTTCAAAGATGGCGGCAGAGGACGTCGTCGCCTCCGTCCCGTTATCACGCTCCTTGAATCCAACAAACAAGACTATCCCCATAAAAATTCGTTATTAATAACACTGATCACTGCTGTGTGAATACTCTCCCACTTACCACCTGTAATCTCTCTTCCGTGAGCAACTCTTGTCTGTTTGCTGTTCCACAGTACTTAAATCAGATCATGCAACATACATGCAGTAATATAAGAATAAGATCCAGATTACATCAAATTCTTAACTCATACCTGTTTTTATCTTTGTTATTACATATGATATAATAAACGAAGAGGACCCTGTTTCCGTAGACTTACTAATCTATTATAAGTCTCTAAAGTATAATCTGTTAAGTATAAAATTTAACTGTTATAAGTCCAATATTCCTCTTCCAAAAGAAAACTACAAAATGTAACGTGCAAATAGCGAGTCTCAGAGTCTCAGTTATAACACATTGTGTTAATTTAATAAATTCATAATCGTCAGCTTCAAGGATTATGCAAAATGTCTGTCCGGGAGTCATGAAAACAGGTATAAGCTTAGCTTTCGAGATATTCAACTCTCCTTTTCCCAAGAAGCAGTCTGTGATGAAGGTTTGACAATTGCGTTGTTACCTATCTAGTCAGAATGCAGAGTACCAAGATATTCTCCGGAATATAGGCGTATTAGTTCTTGTAAGACGTTCCCAGCAACCCAGCGTAGATATTTTTTTACCGCAGCCTCAGTTTTCTTCTTTTTATTTTAATACTTCGTAGACACAATGATTTACTCACTATGATTCATTTACTCACGGCTCATGCAGGCGTACTTAATGGGATTTCCCCGTCATTAGACGGTACTGTCTCTTTTTCAATAAATTTAGAAAATTCTGCAAGCATCAATTGTATTATAATAATATAGGTTAATCATAGTCCATTATTGTAATTCAGTGCTTCTTATACTGTTTGTATAAGCTGTTCATTTTGTTCTATTAATTTTATCATTATGATGTTTTGGTCTTTGTTATTAACTAATTGTAAAGTAAAAAAAAACACAAAACGGATTATGTCGTTCTTGTTCACAAACTATACTTCTGCAACTGTGAAGTATCGAATTCATCGGTGATTTTTATAAATGGAATTAAATATCCGTATATTGCTCAAGAAGAAATGTTGATGATTTGATATTATTAAGTGATGCGATTCCTATGTAAATTGTTTTCAAGCGCTGTACTGAATATTCCTATCTAATGCAAGCCAACTTTTATCCCTGTAGTATTACTTACCACTCAACGATATAACAGCATAGGGTAGCAAGAAAGGCATTGTCCGGTACGGTAAAAATCTATCGCATTGTATGACTATAGAAAGTAAGTAAGCAGTAATATTTAATACCAACAGACCAATATATAATTAACATATTCTACAGTAAATTGTATATTACTAAATTTTTTCGTTTACAGGATTTGAAGACAAATTTTCTGCAAGATCAGCTGCTTCCTCTCTAGTTCACTGAATACTGGATGTCCTGGATGTACCAACCTCAGATTGCAGGTTGGTCTTTGCAGTTGTCACTCAATTGAAACGAAACATAGTTTTTTAACGTGTTTTTTACTGGCCCCTTCTCACTACGTCATTACTTAAGATTCCACACTTAGAACTGATACGGCAGAGGTAATCTTACCCAATAAGGGATCGTGTCTACTTTTCTACGTTTCACTCTCAATCTGAGATTTGGCAGTACAAGCCTATTAGACAAAGGAGTATAGGAAGACCTAGGAATCGTTGGTGAAGTGCATGTATTTCCTTTGGGACCGAAACAGGAGATTCACCATTCCCTGATGGAGGAAGAAGAAGAAGAAAAAGAAAAAGAAAAAGAAAAAGAAAAAGAAGAAGAAGAAGAAGAAGAAGAAGAAGAAGAAGAAGAAGAAGAAGAAGAAGAAGAAGAAGAAGAAGAAGAAGAAGACGAATAAGAAGAAGAAGAAGAAGAAGAAGAAGAAGAAGAAGAAGAAGAAGAAGAAGAAGAAGAAGAAGAAGAAGGAAAGTAATTTTATTAAAAATTAATCATAAAAGTTTAAATTAAGAAAAGTAAACATTTTTAACAAAAGGTTGTTATTTATTATGAAAACCAAGATTTGCAGTTTTGGTTAACGGTTTATTGTTTCCTACATTTAACATTATTGTTACACTTGCTTTTAGTCAGTAAAATCGTAAAGTATACATAAATATTTTCAACTCCTTAGCTTGTTTTAGTTTGTTTTTAAACAATAAACTGTGAGCAATAATTTTTTTGATTAAAAATGTATTTTTACCAATTTTAAAGAGTGTAAAGTGAATAGGTTTGTGCATTGATATAATGTAAACATGACTTCATTGTAAATTTTGACATTGAAAGTCTTTGACAGATAAAAAGTCTTTACCCTACGGAGGAAATGGCTGCATTGACCACAGATTCCGTAAGCTTAGTACAGAAGATAAAATGGACAAAAGAAATCTACTTATCTATACACTGGTCATTATCACAGTAACTCGAAACGATATCGTTCTTGGTCAACCACGTGTAGGTATTAGAAGGGTGGCTACTGTGCCGTTCAACCCTGACGTCGTTTCTCGGTCAGTTAACTTCCAATATTTCCACACAATTTAGTCTCTCAGTTACGGTCCACTTACGTTTTCTTCCTAGAGTGCACCTCAGTGTTACCCCATTCAGTTGCTAATCCCATAATCTGTAAAGAGTTTGTGTAATATCATGACGACTTATATAGCAGGATATTACTCTACGTTATTAAACATTTTCTGTTCAAATATTTGTCATTTAAAGATTACTTCTTGACTTGTGTAAAAATTGGATACCTTAACGATCGATATAACAACTGCCACTATACTGCATCGGAAATTGAGTTAGAAGCGGAGTGGTATTACTGAGAGTGTTAAACAATTTAATGAGGAACATTAAAGATAATTTTGTTTCGTACTTACCGAAGTGGAAATATAAAAAGAGAGGATTAAGCATATTACTTAGTATAGGATGGAACAGCAACAGCGTGATATGTTTTTGTTGAAGAAATAATTCAAACGTAAGCTAACGGAACAAGCTGTTTCCACATGGGTTCCCTTTACGCACGGTTGGAATGAAAAATTATACGTGCGGAACTCGGTGTTCGTATAATGTTTGTTTATAATTAACACAACTTTAAATGTGCAGAAACAATTCGGTTTTATGTCTTTAAATTAAAAGATTTAGACAATTAAACATCGTCCCATTAATTTAATCTGACTATTGCTTAAACATTCTGACTACATTTATGAAACCGCCACAAGCGTAACCTTTAAAAACTCATAATTTCTACGTCTAGGAGCGTTGTGCCATTTAACAAATTCATTATAATATTTTAATGGCAAATATTGTATTGTATTTAATTGCAAATAATTGATAATATTGTATATTTTATAATTGGAATTTAATGTAGACAACTAAAGGAAACTGAAATTATATCAGACAACGTGCATATTTAGTGTAAATAATTTTTAAGCTTAAAACCTTAATTCATAATTTTGGCTATCTCTTCCGACCTTCAAGTAGAGATGCCTCTGAAAACTGGAGAGATGCCTCATATATAAAAATTGTTAATGTTAACATACGTTGTTATACCAATGCAAAACCAGTTTTGCGGGACTATAAAACCACAAATGACATACGTGTGTAGAGATTAAAAGTTATTTGGATTCTAGAAGGTTTGCTGTTGCTATATGAACGGAACAGTAGCAACGGAACCAACCATTTCATTCGTAAAGATATACCTTAAAGATGGAGCATCTTTGTTCCAAATCGAAAGAATATTTCCCATAAATTGTTAGTGAATACCAAATTTGTTTATCTTTCTCCATTACACGTCGAACTGAGTTTAATTAAAATATTTCTGAAGGCCCTAAGAAGGAAAAGCGATAATGTATTTAAGATACAAGTTCCTACGTTTGAGCAAAGCAAAAATTAAGGAGGGTGTTTTCGTCGCGCCACAAAAAAAAAACAGTGCTGAAGGATAAAGAATGTTGCTTTCATCATTCCAAAAGCTATACATAATAGATCTATTCTGCAGATTCGAATTCAGCATTCAAAAATTAATAAACATCCGATTTCATCAAAAGGAAAAAAATTGGTTTAAATTTGATGTCCAGTGTTATTTAGTCCCTTCTATAGCTAGGAGGTGTAATTGTTATTTTAATTAATTTTACTTTTTTAATTTTCGTCAGTGCCTTGAAGCAAAAGTGGTAACGTTTATATCAATAAAAGAATCCCGAGTCCTGGTTCCTGGTTGCTGACCAACAGCGTCTTCAATCACAATTGTACTATCAAGAAACCCAACAAAGTCATAACGTTCACATATCAATAAAAAATTCAGAGTCCTGGTTCCTGGTTGCTGACCAACAGCGTCTTCAGTCACAATTGTACTACCAAGAAACCCAACAAAGTCGTAACGTTCATATATCAATAAAATAATTCAGAGTCCTGGTTGCTGGTTGCTGACCAACAGCGTCTTTAATCACAATATTGTACTATCAAGAAACCTAATGGAGTCTATGGATACGTATTGTTCACTTCTCATGTTATAGCTTTCACTCGCATCTTTGGATTAAACGCAAGCAGTCTTCAATGAGTAGTTGAATGTCATTCAAATAGTTTTGTCTTCCACATTGGTAGAAACAAAAGTTATATAACATAAATAAATTTTCATGTTTATTCGTCACACACAGAAAACAATATTCACAGTAATTGATGCAATACAATGAGGTATAATCTTAAAGATTTCACAGTTTGGTTTTTGAAGTTAGTGCAGTTTAATCAACGAAAGAGCTCCTTTCAATGAAACTGTATAAGGATTAGCATGTAAGAGACCAACGAAGTGCAGACCTGAAAAAATTAGTAAAGAGAAGTTACATCACACTACTCCGCTTGTTAAACACACACACACACACACACACACACACACACACACACACACACACACACACACACACACACACACACACACACACACACACACACACACACACACACACACACACACACACACACACACACACACACACACACACACACACACACACACACACACACACACACACACACACACACACACACACACACACACACACACACACACACACACACCACACACACACCATTCATATCTGCCCACATTATTCTTGTAGGCCTATATTTTATATTATTATTAATAATAAATATAACACTTTCCTTACAAAAATATATTATATATTATTTGAATATTTCTTCAGTGTTTCGATAGTTTGATTTATCATCATCAGAATATTACAAATTAATAAAATTATAAAATCATTTGTTAATAACAGCTGTTCTGTATGTAGACTATTTAACATATTTTTATGTATATAAAAATATGTTATATAACTGAGTCTATAAATATAATATAAATAATTATTATTTTATTAAATTAGTAATTTTGAAAATACTATCATTTTTGGCATTAATTTGGATTTGTGCAGGTATTAATTCCTTATTTATTTTGTGTTTAAATATTTTTAAATTTTTCCATAAGGTCATTTTTGGACCTTTGGAAATGCGTTGTAACAAAGTTATATTATTTAAATTTGGGAATGTGTGATTACTTTTAATTAAGTGAGTAGCTAAATTTGATCTGTAAATATCTGGTGTGAAATATGAATTACGGTGTTAAATAAATCTTTAAAATTTTTTGCAGTCAGGCATTTAATTTTATATACCCTATTTAAATTATGAATTCAATTATTTGTTTTAGGTTTTATTCTGTCAAAATCTGTCTTATTACTATTATAGGTAATTTTTATATTTTGGTTGTTAATAATTTTGTAATTTTATGATTAATAATGCCTATGTATGTGAAATTAATATATTTAATAATCTGACTGTTCTGTGTTTCTTATTAAAAGAATTATTTAGCATTTTTTGATAAATTTAGTTTACCATATTGTCAATAATTGTGGGGTTATATCCATTTTGTATTACAATATGATATAGAATTTTCCTTTCTTTTTTTTATAATTTATTTATCAATTAATTTAAATAAGGTTAATATATATTATGTATATATTATCATTGAATTATGTATGTTATTTATTCTACATATCATTGAATTAAATGCAGCATATTTGTATTGAGGAAGATTAGTACACACACACACGCTCGCGCGCGCGCCCGTGTGTATTATAATGACGGAAATACACAATATAAACAAATTTCGAATTAAACAACTTTACACAATTACTTTTTATGGAACCATAAAATTTGAAACTTCAGAACTATTCAAAACACTAATTCATTAATTGAAAAATGTCATTTACCCGTTCACGTCCGCGCTGTATCCTGAACGGATAGCTCATACGTACGTTTCCGTACTCAACAAGGTTGTGGGATTTCAGTTTACAGTATTTGAGTCACATCGCATAGAATTAATATTTTAGAAAAGGGAGAGCACCGTGAAATAAAATAATTACTATAAGTTTGAAGAAGAATAAAATTTTCTCTTTATTTAAAAAAAAATGTATACCAACTTTAAATATACACCCTTTCTTATAAGCGTGCATCATCATATAAGCATGTAACCATCATTGTAAGTTTACAATTACAAACCTCATGTGAATATACAATAAAAGTAAGGGTAACTTGGGTGACAGATAAAAGTTAATAAATAACATTATTTAAAAATACTGGTAACAAACTATTTTCTAAATAAAAAAATCATACTAATGGAAATAATATAAACCTAAACAATTATTTAATACTTTATTAGTTTCGATTAAATCTTTAGATACAATTTCTCAGTGTCTATTGATTTTTAAAAATTGTTACATCAGCTACACAACTCAAAACTTACGTGACCTATTTACAGATTTACATTTAAAAGTTCTTTATTCTGCAAATATTGTACCTGGTGCCTCCATTGTTTTTATTTTAAATAAATCAGTTCACCGCCACCTGATGCTGTCGATCCCTCTTTACCATGGTGTGTGTGTGTGTGTGTGTGTGTGTGTGTGTGTGTTGGTTCTCCTGGAGGCTGTGTATTGTGTGCTCCAGCCTCGTAAGTTGCCAACACGCCTTACTGAGCCGTCAATCATGGCCCAAGACTACGATGAATTGAGAATGGTTTCCTATGCTCTAGACATACACACATCTAGTGTTCCTTTATATCTAGATATACATTTCTGGTGTTCCTTTCCTGTAAAAAATTAATTAAACAATTCCAATTCCGCCCTGGATTATCGTAATAGGTTTAGCGTTACTTCCAAAAATGTGAAAAATATCTCATATATCAGCGATTTGCACAGAGACAGTAGAACACTTATTTAAAATCAAAAGTTCGGACTCGATTCATTACATTTGCAATATGTCACACTATTTTTGTTTCAATAAATCCGTAATTATTTTTTTAACAGTGTAATTAATAAATAATTATTCCGTCAATCTGTACATACGTGAATTTGCACAACCGCGAGTCTAGTAAAAGTGTGCACTACTGATACAATTCGTTTTCGCGTCGCATATCCAGTTGTTCATGTTTCACGAAAAACGTACCTTATAATTTTTTCAATCAGTACGAGTCTCAAACAACACACAAACAATTAAAATATACACAAAGATTTTACCCCTAATGAAGAGACATTAGGTAAACCACGCCTGCCAGAGGTTGTCAATTTAAGTCGTACAGAATGTTTAGGAAACTTTTCATTTCTGTGTGTGTGTGTGTGTGTGTGTGTGTGTGTGTGGGGGGGGGGGATTCTTGTGTTGTAGACATCCGTCTTTTATTTTTTATTTTTTTTGTGTGGTGTTGTTTGACCTACAATATTTGAACAAACACGAAATCGAGTTTTTTAATATAGGCCTACAATTATGGTTATGTATAAAATTAATAGATCAAGCCTATCATTAAGGATGGAAATATTATGTTTAATTTTAATTTCATTAAAAATTTTGTGAACGGGTAAATGACATTTTTCAATTAATGAATTAGTGTTTTGAATAGTTCTGAAGTTTCAAATTTTATGGTTCCATAAAAAGTAATTGTGTAAAGTTGTTTAATTCGAAATTTGTTTATATTGTGTATTTCCGTCATTATAATACACACGGGCGCGCGCGCGAGCGTGTGTGTGTGTACTAATCCTCCTCAATACAAATATGCTGCATTTAATTCAATGATATGTAGAATAAATAACATACATAATTCAATGATAATATATACATAATATATATTAACCTTATTTAAATTAATTGATAAATAAATTATAAAAAAAAGAAAGGAAAATTCTATATCATATTGTAATACAAAATGGATATAACCCCACAATTATTGACAATATGGTAAACTAAATTTATCGAAAAATGCTAAATAATTCTTTTAATAAGAAACACAGAACAGTCAGATTATTAAATATATTAATTTCACATACATAGGCATTATTAATCATAAAATTACAAAATTATTAACAACCAAAATATAAAAATTACCTATAATAGTAATAAGACAGATTTTGACAGAATAAAACCTAAAACAAATAATTGAATTCATAATTTAAATAGGGTATATAAAATTAAATGCCTGACTGCAAAAAATTTTAAAGATTTATTTAACACCGTAATTCATATTTCACACCAGATATTTACAGATCAAATTTAGCTACTCACTTAATTAAAAGTAATCACACATTCCCAAATTTAAATAATATAACTTTGTTACAACGCATTTCCAAAGGTCCAAAAATGACCTTATGGAAAAATTTAAAAATATTTAAACACAAAATAAATAAGGAATTAATACCTGCACAAATCCAAATTAATGCCAAAAATGATAGTATTTTCAAAATTACTAATTTAATAAAATAATAATTATTTATATTATATTTATAGACTCAGTTATATAACATATTTTTATATACATAAAAATATGTTAAATAGTCTACATACAGAACAGCTGTTATTAACAAATGATTTTATAATTTTATTAATTTGTAATATTCTGATGATGATAGATCAAACTATCGAAACACTGAAGAAATATTCAAATAATATATAATATATTTTTGTAAGGAAAGTGTTATATTTATGATTTGTTTGTTTTTGAAGAATCATTAAACTTACCTGATTTTTCCAAGCTAAACTGACTTGCTTATATTTTTTCATAGAAGTAAGATTTAAAAATTTTAATTTCTTTAATAATCACATTTGATTCTTGGAACAACGATTCCAAGTGGCGCCCACAAAAAAAAACATAGTATTAAGTTTTGTTACAGGACTACATCACCGCAGAGGATCCAGTCAACAGTAAGTAACAAAAAGTGCGCGGAGGTAACGCCCGACAGCATACAACACGAACAACATTTTTACACTCGTTCAAATTTTTCTCTTTTTTGTTATAATATGCATGTACTTGTGTGCTTGTGCTTGTGCTTGTGCTTGTTGGTGTAGGTCGCAGACTTTTTTGCTTACAACGTTACAACAAGAACTGTGATTAAGTGTATCATGAGTAAGAAAATCGTATTTTTCTGTTTTAGGTAAGTCCCTTACTGCTGGAAATCCGACACAGAAAACTAGACGTCACTCCTCTAGATATTTTTAAAATAAACATCCGTTTTGTTGCATCCGTAAGTATTATTGCGCGCGCGTGCGTGTGTGTGTGTGTATATATATGTATGTCTGTCTTGTAATACTACTGCAACATAAATTACAATGTAAGTATTTAATTACATACGACGTAAGTATTTAACTTATATGACGGCACGGTTATTGTGGTACGTACTGGAAGATGGAAGACTGTCCCAGTGATGGTTAATAGAAGCGTCAGGCAAGGGTGCAGTCTTTTGCCTACATTGTTTAATATATACTTGGATGATATGATCAGACAGTGGAAAGTTACAACCAATCCAGGGATAAACTTACATTCTGCCACCACAAATAATCTGCTATTCGCTGATGACCAGCCGAACTCCAGAAGAACCTAGATGCTCTGCAGAAGTCGATGTACCACTTGAACAGTGTATGTGGGAGATAATTTTAAAATATTTCAAATCAAGGCGAAGGTTATATACTTTAAAGGGAAATTCCCAATCCGTTCCAAAATAGTTGTTGAGGATAAGATTTTAGAGCAGGTATCGCACTTTGTTTTTTCTTGGTCGTGCCATAGGCCTAAGTTATGAACATCATGATGATAAGAATAAAAAAGTAAATAAGTATCAGATGATGTGTGGTACCATACAACAAACACTAAGAAACAAAACAAGAACTGATACTAAAATGAAGTTTTATAAAGTAATGGCGATACCTGTTCTAACTTATGCTTGTGAAACATGGACGATAACTGGGAAAGAAAAGCAGCATACACAAACAGCTGAAATGAATTTTTTTAGAAATGAGTGGTTATCGTCTAAGGAATCAAATACGTAATAAACATATAGGCCTAAGGGCCGAACTGGGTATATTCTCCACAAAAATAAGCAGAAGAATGAAAGCAGTCTATGGATCAGAAGGATGGAGCATGTCTACAGAATGGATTACCAAAGGCTAGTAAAGCGCACTGTAGGCTACAAAACAGTTGGCAGAAGATTTGTAGGTAGGTTCTGGAAGATATGGCTGCAGTGAAGACAGAACAGGCTATAAGCCTGCACCGTGAAGTGACGTCGAAGACGAGTATTTATTTACTTTGCAACGTCAAATTGTTTTCTTTGTTTATTTAGTTGTCATGTTCAATTTTTGTCTGCTGTTTTGCTACTTTGACTGCATATTGTGGCTCAATTGAAGACACACACACACACACACACACATACGTACAACGTACACACACATATTGCAAACGTTACGTTTTGTCGCGCACTTTTTGTTACTTACTGTTGACTGGATCCTCTGCGGTGATGTAGTCCTGTAACACAACTTAATACTATGTTTTTTTTTGTGGGCGCCACTTGGAATCGTTGTTCCAAGAATAAAATGTGATTATTAAAGAAATTAAAATTTTTAAATCTTACTTCTATGAAAAAATATAAGCAAGTCAGTTTAGCTTGGAAAAATCAGGTAAGTTTAATGATTCTTCAAAAACAAACAAATCGTCTGAAGGACTAACATTCATAAAAAATTATACAGTTGCAGAGTTACTAGAAAAATTCACAAGTTATTATTATTATTATTGACAATTTTATTTATCCAATCAAGTATCGGCTAGTATTTTCAATTTTTTACTCAGTTGAAAAGCATGAGTTTAATACGTGAAAAAATCTTTACTCTCAGGATGTGACTCCTTTGAACTACCAAGACATATCAATAAGATGCCTTACAAGAAAAAATAAGTGATTTGAAGGTGTGTGTGGTATGTGTAGTACAACTGTGTGATAAATGTAACCAGGTAAAAAAATGACTTTAATTTTGGTAACTCACGTTCCAATGGTTAATTAATCTCGCACTGGACACTCCTCTCGGGTAGTTTTTCAATCTCGCCTCTTCATGTGTGCACTGAATCTATTTTAAGTCAAAATTGCGATCATTTACAATTTCCGCACTTTTTGTGAAAACGTTTGGCAGTAGATTCTCGTTCAAACCCCGCCACTACAAATCAGCTGCTCCGCGTTGATTCCCAAATTGGCCGCCACAGCGCTGATTCCCTTGCAGTATCGAGAAAGGCTTTGTGTTTGTTTGTTTACGTTAAGGGGGTTATTGTCAAGTTAGTCTGTCTATGCGAACACAGCAGAATTGGTTCTCTATTTAAAGTTTTGGTCCCTCCTGGGCCGTTGACGTTCTGGCTGCGTGATTTCTATTAAAATTTGCCGTGTTGCTGCCCTATTTCAGCAACACATTGGCGTAGATTCTTGTAGAGGTCATGTCAGTCTGTTTATCAATGTACGGGAAAATCCTTTCTTCGGGTCTTGTCGATTTCTCGCCTCTCGGTTTCGCCTTAGCTGCGTTGATCAGTGTCGTGGGTGATGCATCTGTTCTGGAGTTCAAGCTTCAAGTTTTTTTGGGTCGAATTTGGTCTCTCTTTTATACTAATTCAGGCCGATTGTTTTCATGAACTTCCGGTATATTTGTGTAAAAATTCCTTCTAGATTGTTCGAGAATAAACGAAATGGAACATCATGGAACAATTTAACTTCCGTCGAAGCTTTTAGAACAAATTTCTTATTTTTCACACTAAGGATATTTCAAAAATTACTCTGGTATTTATCAAACAGTTTTACATTAGTACTCACAATTTGTATGCCATTATTACATTTAGATTCTCTGTTTTCAACTGAATCTAGTGATACTAATTGTGATTGGTTTCTGAATAAATTAACTCTAATAAGTAACACAATATACAACTCTCACCTTGGGTTGTTGTCATTGAAATTCAATTTTTTAGAACAAAAATTGTTGTGAAACTATTATGTTTCTTCCAAAATCTGAACATATAACATTACTATCTTCCTATAACAAAACAAACAAATTTTAACATATATAATACATAGATAATTACAATTTTACATGGCCCCTGTCCATGGCCTAGGTTTTTGTCAATGTTATAACACAATAATTAGTCTCTTTCTTTAACATATGTAGTATTTCACTAGTGTACACTCAGAGTTTATTATATTGTCTGTCTTTTGTGATACCTGGTTACTCTTTACACATATTATTTTTATTACAGGATGACATAGCATCATACTGATTGGTCTTGAGATGCCCTTTTTCATGGTGTGACAAATCTCACTTTTATAAGTAAATTCATTCATAATTGATCTTATTTTCAAACTGAGTTTGTTCGTTTTTAAGGTATACTGAAGTATTGTACTATTCTATTTTATTTTTGTCAACATTTTGTAAATATTTACCCCATTACTAGTCATCTCTAATGACACCTGTTTCTTTATTGATTTATTTTGCCTCCCCGTTGCTCCGACTAGAATGATGTTATTTATAGGCAGAGTGGGTATTGGTAAATTACTATTTTGTTTGATTCTCTCTAACTCAACACTATCGATAAGTGATACATTTGACCCCGTGTCAATGAGTAATATTGCTTCTATGCCATTGATATTTGCTTTGATCTGCACGATACTATTATTCCCTTGGTTACTATTTTTAACGATATTGTCACCCTCTTCTAATAACTCCTCTCTAATATCCTTAAGATAATTATTTACTCTTAATATCATAGTCCCGTCTTTGTCCTGTCTGTGTTCGTAACTAGTCACCCCATAATATTGGTTCAGTGAAGGGCGGTTTTCCTTTTCCACTGCCGCGTTTAGTTTAAATGAGCCACGGTCTCATTGGCCCGGTCTCCCGGAACATTGGGTTGCTGACCCGTCTGTGTTTCCTGCCTGACCTCGGGATTACCATTAATAGGTTGGTTATTCGTCGTGTTACCCTGGCTACCTGGCGCCTGTTGTGGGTAAAACATGTAAGTGGGTACATTGGGTGGATATGGTCGTCGGTTATTGGCCATTGTATAGTTTACCTGGGGTCTATATTCATTTTGGTTTCTCCTATCGCCCCCTCCTTGGTTTCCCCCGTTACGATAACCATTACGTTGACCATAATTATTTCCCCTATAGTTATTCCCGCGATAAGTGTTTCCCTGATGGTAGTTTCTACCGTAATTATTCCCGGTGTAATTACCTCTGTTTGGTCCCGGATAGTTGCGGTTATTTGGACCCTGAGTGTTATCACTTCGGCCATTTGGTGGGGTATTATTATTCTGACTATTTGTGTTCAGGTTGTTACCGTTTCCACCTCCATTCCGGTTTGGTCCGTTATTGTTGTTATTGTATTCTACCTTACGATTGGGGGGTTGGTAATCCTGGAACCTTCCAGTGGATTCACAATTTTCTAATAATTTGGCCAGATCGGCTATTTTACTGAGCTGTTGGTATAATTGGGCATCTTTGATACCATAACTGTAATGTCCAGCTAACTGCCTTACCAAACATTCTTCTGGGATCGGCGGTATCAACTTCCGTGCTAAACGTACCTTTCCCAGGAAATAAGACGTCGGGGACTGTCCATTGGACGCGTCGTATTTGCCATAGAATATGTCCATTCTTACCCTGTTTTGTGCAGTCTCCGACCAATACTTCTCCTTGAACTGGCGTTTAAACTCGGCTAAATTCGTGATTTCGGGTCGTACCGCTATCCACCAGTTATCCCTAGTGTTTTTAAACGTCTCGTCAAGCATCTCTCTTATCCTGTCCCACCTTGTTTCTCTATTTCTCCCAATAAACTCTTCCATTCTTTCTAAAAATTCCATTGGGTTTCGTCGATAGTTTTGGAAGTTGATTACTTCCCTGTTTTCACCATGACACGTATGAGCATTTAGTATGGGTGTGTCTCTCAGCGCCTCTAATCTTTCCTGCAGGTTTTTCTCTCTCTGGTCTATTTCCAGTATGCTATTTTTGTTAGTTTTTATTTGTTCGTCTAGCCTGTTAGCGATGTCATATGTTCTCTGCATCCTCTCGCTAACGTCCTTCTGGACTTCTCCCACCTCCTGCATGATGGCGTCTTGGTTCTGCCTTACCATGTTTTCGAGATTTCTAACATCTTGTTTGGTCTCTACTGTTTGTTCCTCTATATTTTCGAAACGTGTATTGTTTCCCTCCTGTAACCTTTCCAACTGTTTCTCCATGTTTTCGACCTTCCTGTCACTATCGATTTTATTTTCATCGATCTTTTTGTTTACTGTTTCGTACTTTATGCTAATTTCTTTTTTCAGGGACTCTATGCTTCCTTTTATTTCCTCCTTATCTTCATGTCTGTTTTTATTCAGGGATTCTATATTTTTGTTCATATCCTCCTTTAAAGATTCTGTGTTTTTGTTCATTTTTTCTTCCATCCTTTGGAACATTTGCTCATTACTTTTTTTAGTATTTTCGTTCATATCCTCCTTCATTTCATGGAGCATCATCATTAATATATTCACGTCAACACTCCCTGTTATTCTTTCTGGTTCGGGTTTCTCTTTCTGTTCTACCATTTGTATGGGTTCTTCTCCCGTTTGCTCCTCTAATTCGTCTGCCGTTTGTACCGGTCTTTAAATTTCTAGTGTGGGCGGTTCTAATTCCGTTTCCTCCATTTGTACTGCCTCTCCGTCTTCCACACTTAACTCGGGTACCACATTCTTCTTCACCTTTTTTCCCTTATGTTGCGGCATTTTGATCTGTTGGTAGTTGCCGGGCTTGTTCCGTTTTTTTCCAGCCCCACGTTGGGCGCCAATTTATAACAAAAAAGAGAAAAATTTGAACGAGTGTAAAAATGTTGTTCGTGTTGTATGCTGTCGGGCGTTACCTCGCGCACTTTTTGTTACTTACTGTTGACTGGATCCTCTGCGGTGATGTAGTCCTGTAACACAACTTAATACTATGTTTTTTTTTGTGGGCGCCACTTGGAATCGTTGTTCCAAGAATAAAATGTGATTATTAAAGAAATTAAAATTTTTAAATCTTACTTCTATGAAAAAATATAAGCAAGTCAGTTTAGCTTGGAAAAATCAGGTAAGTTTAATGATTCTTCAAAAACAAACAAATCGTCTGAAGGACTAACATTCATAAAAAATTATACAGTTGCAGAGTTACTAGAAAAATTCACAAGTTATTATTATTATTATTGACAATTTTATTTATCCAATCAAGTATCGGCTAGTATTTTCAATTTTTTACTCAGTTGAAAAGCATGAGTTTAATACGTGAAAAAATCTTTACTCTCAGGATGTGACTCCTTTGAACTACCAAGACATATCAATAAGATGCCTTACAAGAAAAAATAAGTGATTTGAAGGTGTGTGTGGTATGTGTAGTACAACTGTGTGATAAATGTAACCAGGTAAAAAAATGACTTTAATTTTGGTAACTCACGTTCCAATGGTTAATTAATCTCGCACTGGACACTCCTCTCGGGTAGTTTTTCAATCTCGCCTCTTCATGTGTGCACTGAATCTATTTTAAGTCAAAATTGCGATCATTTACAATTTCCGCACTTTTTGTGAAAACGTTTGGCAGTAGATTCTCGTTCAAACCCCGCCACTACAAATCAGCTGCTCCGCGTTGATTCCCAAATTGGCCGCCACAGCGCTGATTCCCTTGCAGTATCGAGAAAGGCTTTGTGTTTGTTTGTTTACGTTAAGGGGGTTATTGTCAAGTTAGTCTGTCTATGCGAACACAGCAGAATTGGTTCTCTATTTAAAGTTTTGGTCCCTCCTGGGCCGTTGACGTTCTGGCTGCGTGATTTCTATTAAAATTTGCCGTGTTGCTGCCCTATTTCAGCAACACATTGGCGTAGATTCTTGTAGAGGTCATGTCAGTCTGTTTATCAATGTACGGGAAAATCCTTTCTTCGGGTCTTGTCGATTTCTCGCCTCTCGGTTTCGCCTTAGCTGCGTTGATCAGTGTCGTGGGTGATGCATCTGTTCTGGAGTTCAAGCTTCAAGTTTTTTTGGGTCGAATTTGGTCTCTCTTTTATATTAATTCAGGCCGATTGTTTTCATGAACGTCCGGTATATTTGTGTAAAAATTCCTTCTAGATTGTTCGAGAATAAACGAAATGGAACATCATGGAACAATTTAACTTCCGTCGAAGCTTTTAGAACAAATTTCTTATTCTTCACACTAAGGATATTTCAAAAATTACTCTGGTATTTATCAAACAGTTTTACATTAGTACTCACAATTTGTATGCCATTATTACATTTAGATTCTCTGTTTTCAACTGAATCTAGTGATACTAATTATGATTGGTTTCTGAATAAATTAACTCTAATAAGTAACACAATATACAACTCTCACCTTGGGTTGTTGTCATTGAAATTCAATTTTTTAGAACAAAAATTGTTGTGAAACTATTATGTTTCTTCCAAAATCTGAAAATATAACATTACTATCTTCCTATAACAAAACAAACAAATTTTAACATATATAATACATAGATAATTACAATTTTACATGGCCCCTGTCCATGGCCTAGGTTTTTGTCAATGTTATAACACAATAATTAGTCTCTTTCTTTAACATATGTAGTATTTCACTAGTGTACACTCAGAGTTTATTATATTGTCTGTCTTTTGTGATACCTGGTTACTCTTTACACATATTATTTTTATTACAGGATGACATAGCATCATATTGATTGGTCTTGAGATGCCCTTTTTCATGGTGTGACAAATCTCCCTCTTATAAGTAAATTCATTCATAATTGATCTTATTTTCAAACTGAGTTTGTTCGTTTTTAAGGTATACTGAAGTATTGTACCATTCTATTTTATTTTTGTCAACATTTTGTAAATATTTAGCCAGATATGACTATTTTTTGTACTGGTTTATTGGATCCAGCCATACATGGTATAGGTAAATATTTTGCTAACTTGACTATTACAATGTTAAAGTTAGTCAAATATATTAGTACAGTCGCTTTATATTATATTTCAACTTTCTAATGCAATTTGGTCGCATTTTGGCAACATTAAATCCATAAATTATACAATATTATATACCTACCACATGTTTTTAGTTAATACTGTTTTTGGCTATTTTGACTGATTGTTATTCATTTGACAGCTTTCTTTGTTTATGATAAATTGTTCACTTTTGTCTGCTTGACAATTACATATAGTTTTTATTTCAATTTGATAATAATTAATTTTTACATGAAATCTGAGTGTTTGGTCTCAAATCCAACACATTAATATTTTTTGTCATAACAAATATATAATTTTTATTTTAACTAAGATTCTTTCTAATAATGTATTTAAGTCATTTAATACATTTATTTTATTTACATTACATAATATAATACTGGATCATGTCCATTCATTCACAATAAATAATTCTTAATACTCTATTCAGACTTAATAATTAATGACTTTATTTTGGTTGATTCTGACATTATGACATTATTTCTCTCTCTCATATGGTTTTTTCACTGTTATTCACTTTAATAATATATATGGGGTTTGTGTCATAGTCATAGTTTGGTCGTTTTTCATGTTAGTAGTAATAATTATTAGACAATATTACATAAATTTTTTAGGACTACTTGGGTTTGATACTGTTCACCTCACTTTCCTCTTATGATAATTGCTATGTAAATGGTTTCCTTTATGGAACGTTCTGTGACGTTACAATATTCATAAGTACCGTCTGAGACCGCTTACGTACTCAAAAATAAGGAAACATTAACGGTGGCAACTGCAATAAGAATTTCCTATTGCGACAGTAAAAAAAAAACAACTAAAATACAATACATAAAACAGAATAAATAAGTACAGGGCACCAAAATACCGGTGAAATGGTGGTAAATTAAATCTGGGGTAGTTATAAACTAGTAACATGGACAATCTGCAAATATTAATAATAAGAAAACCAAATGTTATGTCTGTTAGCCATTAGCGTAACGTTGCCGGTTTTATAGTTATGCTGTAATTATTCTGTTAAAAATATCCAGTCAGTGTTTTTCCTTGTGAAGTTTTGTTTAGTAGTTAGTTATTTGAAATGCTTTCTGTTAAGAATTTACGTTAGTGTAGTGATGGAGGAAAACTAAACGCTATTCAGCTGTCCTTCGGTAGCCAGTGATAACTATAAACGTAAAACCCATTCGTCGTAGACTAATGGGAAAATCAAGAAAACTGTTAATTAGTAATAAAAACACATGAACGTTTAGCAACGGGTTACAAAAGTTGGCGCACAAAAAGCTAACTAAGTTGTCAGTTTCTTAATCAGTAAGCTACCAAATGAATACAAAAAAAAAAAAAACAATTTTCCCTCAAAAACGGAATAAAATTATTCTACGGTTAGTGCGTCGTTTGCCAGAAAATTCAATAATTTACAATTAATTTCTTCGATTGATAGCACACACGCGCGCGCGCGCGCGATGCATATGTTCTTTGATCTCTTTTCTTAATATTTTCTTTGCCCGCTTTAATCTGGAGACGCGTGAAGTTAGGAAGAGACGTAGGCCTATAAGTATATTATGTAGACCGATATTATTATGGATACTTACGTAGCTTATTTCTTCATCGTTGGCGTAAAACACATCGATTCACTTATGTATTCTTGCAGCTTCAGTATCTAAACAGAAAAACAAGACGAGGTTAGGTTAGGTTAGGTTAGGCAAGGTACATAATTGGAATCTATACTCGCACGCACACACACACACTGCATATACAGTAATTCTCAATTTGTCTTTCTAAATGTTTGTTTAACAAATAAATTATATTTCTTTAACACTAAGGTATTTTTCACAAACAATATTATACGCATTACAATAGTTAGTATCCATTATCAGTATTTGTTTTGTTAAGACATTAACTATGTTTCAATTACAATATTATAACTACAATTACGTAAATTTCAAATAATTTTTTTTCAAAAAAAATATCTGATGTATGTAGTAGCCTAATGTAATATCTGATGTACTGTGTATTTAACATTCTATAGATTATAATGTAAATTGTAATATAATTTTATGAATATTGTTTTTATGCTGGCCTTGTGCATAATATTATTGATTATGCCTGGTACTTACTTGTTCATGTATAAATATTCGTCCTAAACTTTGTTACTTAAAGTATACTTAGTGCGCAACAATGAAGTTAATGGTTTGAATCAAAACAATACACTTTAACTGTTTATTCACGTAGAATATGTAAACTTTTATTTGTCATGATATTTATTGTCTTACCTTTGAGTCAGCGGACTCGCAGATTGACGCTATTATAGCGATGCCAACCAGTTCAGTAACAGGAATTGTCATATGGTAAAAAGCAGATAACTGATCCGTGCCTGCTTTAAATATCTTCCAGGAAGTGTACGCACCCACCAGGACAAAGGATACTGATATGCAAAGATGAAACAAAAGAAAGATTTCATAGCACTCGTTGACGTGATTGCGTCTTTCTGTTGCGTTTCTATAGATTTTCGCAGCGTCATCCAGTTCCTTCAGTTTATTGTTTGCAACAGGAATATCGGTCAGTTGTCCAATACTATGTGAGGCAATTGTTTGTGGCAAGACGGTTTTTATTAGTCGCTTTGCTTTCAATAATGTGTGTCCACATAATGCAGGCACAAGGACCACTGCAATGTCAAGGAAGAAGCTAGCAGTCGATGGACGAGTATCGCATATTGCATTATTGATACGTTGTAATAAAAGTGGATTCCACTCAAGATTAATTTAACCAAATTTATGATAGCAAGAAACAATTGTTTGTTGCAACTTTCAAAAGCATCTTTGCTTGTAATACCACTGACGTCACTTTCAAGATATTCCTGTTTGCTGGAAAAATTTAGAACAAATATGGTAAACCTACTGGTGCACAAGTTGTACTCAAACGAAATAACGCACACCTCAATCAAGATTGCAACTAAAGCATTACGTACAACATTAAACATGCAATTGTAATGTAGTGCGAATAACGGAGTTGTAAAATATAACGCCAATAACAGAAAAACTTGTAGAACACTGAACAAACATTTACGAAAAATGCTTCGTTTAATATTAGGAAACCAGGGTGATGGAAAGCCAAGAAGTTTTCACACATAATCATCAAAACAAATGAATACTTTGAACATTGCTTTAGAAACTGGAGGTAGGCCTATAGTTATGGGAAGAACTGGTGGTACGCATATGCTCCCAGCATATTACGTTACTCGTTATACAGGCCTATTGTTGTTAGCCGTTTCCATGGAAATCTCAACAAGCATACAAATTACTATAAATAATATGTAGGCCAAAGACAATTATTGTATCGATTATACACAGAACGTTTAAGATTATTGCTTCATTTATTGTTTACTTAATACGAAAACATATGTTTACAATTTCTAGAGTGTATAAATTCTCCATGCCTGTACATCGATTAAAAAACTTTACAAAAATTCAACACAAACTTATATACGTAAACCTATGTGTTTTATAAATTTAATGTTTTAAGACAGACATTTTAATATAGACGTTTCATAAATTTAATGTTTTAAGACAGACATAACCTAATATATGCATTCTAGTTTCGTTTCTTAGCAGCAGCAGCATTTGGGACGAGACCTGTAGAGAACTGAATAACGATATTTGGGGTTTTGGATACATGATTGTTATCAACGTTTATGTAATATGGTGTAGGTTCAACTGGAATGTCTCATGTAGGAGGATCCCCAAACAAGAAGAGATATTTGATTGGAGGTGTGGTACATGACAGACTTTTGTTTGGAGCATCACTTTAGAGTGAGTGGGGGAACCATGGCAGCGAAGAAACAAGATAGACAAATGACAATAAGAAAATCGCGCAGGAAGAGTGAGATAAAAAGGTAAATATGGCGCAATAGAGGTTGAAGTATTTTATCTAATACCAAATATTGAAAAATAGACGGGTTGCCAACATAGAAACCTTGATTATTATATGACCCACGTAATAACTGGGAAAGACTCTTTCACTGATTACACAAGACGTATAGGGAAGACAAAGAACTACATCTACATGCACTGTAGACAAACTGACATAGCGTCACATACCCTATTTCTTTGTAAGAAAATACTATCGTTGTATCTGACTATCGTTCTATTTAGAATAGAAATGGGAAACGAGGCCAAGGCTCTCCAAAAGCTGTAGCGCTAATTGAGAGAGAGAGAGAGAGAGAGAGAGAGAGAGAGAGAGAGAGAGAGAGAGAGAGAGAGAGAGAGAGAGAGAGAGAGAGAGAGAGAGACAGACAGACAGAGAGACAGACAGACAGAGACAGAGACAGAGAGAGATGGGAAACGTGATAGGCACGATCTCTGAACATATGCAATATTCAGATACGCTTAAACTATTATTAATCTTATCTGTTATACACGGAATGTACAGTAATTTGATCTGGGTCTATGGAATAAAATTCTTTTAAAGTAATTTTTTTCTGTTTTTTTCTGTTTTTTTTTTTTTTTTAAATTAAAGAGTCAATTATTCTTTCATCATAACCGTTATTTTGTGCCATGGCTTTTATAATATCTACCTCTTTATTGAAATTTTCTTTGGAAATGTTCCGTGTATAACAGGTAAGATTAATAATAGTTTAAAAAACCATGGTCTTAACATGGTATCAGTAAACAAACGTAATCTTTTTTCACTACTAGTCAATAATAAAGAAAAATCTAACACACTGGAGAAAAATGGAGTTTATGAAATACACTGGGCAGAATGCGATGCTGTTTATATCGGACAATGTGGCCGTGCTCTGAAACATCGCATTTCTGAACATTGTAACCCCTCTTTAACTTTGACTGGTAAAAAAAAAGGATTATTTTTTTTTAGAAAATTTTTTTTTGAAAATTTTTTATTTATTTTTTTCTAAAGATGTGCCACAAGATAATTAGAACTAGACCAAAGCCTAGAGAAGCCAAAAATGCGCTGGATCCAGTGAGACGGGACTTGCAATTAAAACTCACAAAAATTAACAATCAATAAAATCCCTTTTATTATTCTATCTCCTTTTCTAAAAATATTAACAACAAAATCAATCATTGAGAATCTATTTTCCCCTTCAAACTGTTAATTACAATAATTTATATTCTTTAAAAAGGTTACTTGAAATTATTAATAAATCCAAAATTAATTTTCTATCTTCTCTTAAAAAAAAATCAATTGAAACTTTAATGAGATAAAATTTATAGACTTCTTGATAAGGTTAATTAGAATAACTAATTCTCAAAAAAAAAATTAATTAAAAATTAAATAGAGGCAAATCTACATACTCTTTATTAAAGTTAATTAAAATAAATTAACTCTCTTAGAAAAAATATTAATTAAAAATTAATAGAGATAGAATTAGTTAATTGTCATCAAAAATTAAATGTATATATAACCCTATGTTTCATCTTTTCTTTTATAAGCCCTATATCTAACTCCCCCAAAAATACACCCAAATGTACAATACATATAGAACCCCACAAAATACACACACGAATATACAATACATCTACATGTTCCACAATACAGGACAATTATTACATAGATCTCTTGCCACACCCTTTTCTACCCCCATGAGGTACATCATTATATATTTTATGAAAATCCATGTTAGGTTTATAATTCTTAATATGTGCATAACACATTACATGTGTATCTGATTATATATGCAACACCAGTAGTCCCCAGGACATAATAAATTCAAAAATTTGGCCAAGTGCCTAATACTATTATAAAATGCTGCCACACTGGGCACTTATACTGGGAGAAATAAAATTTAGAATACAGTGAACACCCCAGTTATCATAATTAATTAAAAGAATTTAAGTTTTGATAAATATGGTTAAGTTTAGAAAATAGTAATGTGTCATGAACCTTATAACCCTTTTAAAAAGTAATTTTGGCCCAGAGACCGACATGTTGATGGGCAAGTCAGTGCATAATTCAACCTGTCTCAACAGCATGTTTAACACTGCATGAACATGCACCAGTACAGGATTATACTTGTGACTCTACTTAACTACCACAGAAACGTCTATGCCTATATAAACCAAACTGAATTTAAAAATGAGAAATTATATATATAAAATGAACACTAAATTGAAACAGAGAAATTACAAGTTGATTGAATGCATTAGTAGCAGTAATGAAACCCTTATACTAAAAATAAGAAGAAATTGCACGTTTGAATGGTGAGCTGCCAAAGATGCATGTCAGCCCCTGAGCTCACAGATTATACAAACAAATTAATAAAATTTACGAAAGATTTCCCTCCCAGTTCACGCAGTATACTGTCCCGTTAATCGGGGATCCAATTAAAATGTTTTAAAACTTAAAGTCATGTTGTTGAATGATTGAATTGGTTTACTGGCTCTATTGAGTGCATCACAATGTGTAAAGAATATAATGGATTGAGTTCACCTTATTTTGTCCATGGGTGTGAAGTGGCAATCTCGTGGCCTACATTATAGGGGTTTGTGTTTCGTCATTGCTATTCCTCTCCGGCAGATGAAGTTGAGAGAGACATCTGGATGTTCAAAAGTTCAGGTTGGAGCTGGTCCCGCCTTCATCGAGGAACCCTGATCATACAATATATTATCAGCTAGAGTACACAAAACAAATTCCCCCAGAAACTTCACGCACACCCAAAATTCATATATAATCTTAACACAGCTTTAGGGCTATTTAAATATAATACTTGACACACTTGGCAAGGTATATGGCCAACAGGCCCTATTTGAAAACATTTAGTACAGTTACATTTAATATTAATAAACTTTACTCATGTGGGTTAACATAATTCGATTTGATTAGCTAATTATTCGGCTCGTTACACTTCTAATAAAATTTGCACATAGTATGAATTTTTGTTTGCCACGTGGTTGAGAGAGGTTACCTGATTACATCATTTCTATACTATTTAAATTAATACCTTTTGGCAATTACATACTTCTCAATTCTGGTGCCTTAGTAAGCTTTCTGAAATTGATAAAGTTTTACTATAATCACTAGTAAAGGTTGTATGTAACTTACTCTGAATTACGCATTGCACACTCGCCACGAGGCAGCGTAATAAGGTTATCAGATTACATTGTAATATAAATAATAATATTACAAATAAAAATAAAAATAAAAATTAAATTGATGATCGTTTTAATAAGCTCCACGTTGGAAACGCCAATTTGTAATATAATTGTTACAAATATTACCAATAAAAATAAAATTATAATTGAAATATGTTGGTATGTATTGATATTTTGTTTATCACTGGGTCAGTCTGACTCCTTAAAGTCCCACTGGTTAGGCTAGTCAAATGGTAATATAATTTCAAGTGTAATAATAAACAAGATATAAAGATATTGATGATAAGAATATGTTATAACTAAGTGTGTTGGATTGATAAATAACAAATATATCAAACTTTAAAAATTCTGCAAATATTTTTTCTCGTTCTTGTATCGAGTTTGATGGAATGATTTAATTTAATTAATTAACAATTAATTAATTATTTGAGTTTGTAATTTCCTCCTATATCTATTCTCTTAATGTGAATTATGTTTTTGCTTAATAAAAAATAATAATAACATTAATGGTAGAAATAAAAACAATGCTGGTAACTGAATACTGATTTGCGTTTATTCATTCAAAATTGTGCGCCAGTCAAACTGCGCATGTCCCAGGCACTGGCAAATATTCGCCACAGTCGATAGTGAGAAAAATCAACAGATGTATTTTTTACAAGTTTAAATTTATGGTTCTTTTAACGAGTCGAAATGGTCAGAGGGCAAGGAACAAGATACATTTAACAGGTATTCTTAAACTAAATGTTAATATCTGAAATAGAACAGAATTATTATTACAATTGTCAATTAGAAAGAAATTATTTAAATTTCGAACCAAGTCGAAGAAATGACGTCACTCTGCTCCAGGAAGCACTGGTTGATCGTCTTTATAGAAATTCAGCAATGGCCGCCGTCTGCTCGATTTTAACTGCTATGACGCCGTTGGAATTGAAGATCTTCTCCCACAGAAATAAAACGATGTTCCCTTTTCTGCGAAGTGGTGTTGGTCCAAAATATCGTGTTGAATGTCCCCTCGTCGTCTGCGATGTCGAATTCTGGATGGATCTCTTGTGTAGTGTGGTGTTCAAATATGTGTGTTGGTTCTCTGTGAATTCGTTCCAAAAATTGTTCAAAATGGCTGTCGATTTCTGGCGTTGAAATTTATGGTGTTATTCTGTGTTTTTGGAAACTTGTGAAGTGTTAGACATAGATAGATAAGGTTATTTCACTTGTTAGTTCATCTCCGTTACACGCCGCATAACCACACTTGGTTTTAATATAAATTATTTCGTTTTCAATACTCCGCTAATACATTTTTCAACTGTTCAGCTTTGCGATTAACAATAGACTACAAGACGCAACGTCGTCGTTTTAAGGCAATTTGTGGTATGTCTTTTTCCTCTTCATATTGTTTAATTATAAAATATCTGTCTAAGACTTGTTTCACTATCTAACTATACATAACAAGTTTTCTTATTTTTTACTGTATTTCAAATATTTCTTAATTTTACATGAATCTAACTATTCAGTAATATTGATTATTTAATTTTACATCTTTTGATATATAACTGGGTTTGTTTCAAACTCATTTAAGCCCAAAAATTACAATTTTATATAATAATTGTATGCCCCATATTTTGTACAAATTCAGTGTTTTAAAGGTTTTTATTTGTTTTTTCGGTATAATATTTCCATGGAATACACCTAATAACTCCGTAATTACTTTGTTGTTAATAATTTGGTTATTAAAACATTTCAATATTGATTAATTTGCTGTTTAGTCTGATTTGATTACTATCATAAGCCTATTTTTGACTGTTTCCGAAAGAAGTTGATTTTCTTTCTTTTGTCATTCTATTTGCTATTAACTGTATCTGTATTAATTATATTTTCAATTTCTGTATTGTATGTATTGAATTCTATTCCTATTACATAGATTAATTCTTTGATAGATAATTTTTTTGGTTTATAGGCCAGTCTGTGTTTACTACAATGGTGTCTTGGCTGGTCTGTTTGTACATTATACTTGGTTTACTGATTTGAATAAAACTATTACATTTTTATGCCCTACTTGCCTCTCTGACTTACACAATGGAAAATTAAATGACATGATTTTAAATACAATAGAATATCTTGTATCTACTAAACCTTCTTTAACTAATAACATCATTGAACCATAACATGAACATCTTATGCCTAATTTTAACAAAAACATCTTATTATCAACTATTTTCCATATATCACCTAATTTTAACAAAACATCTTATTCCTATTATTTTTTACTGTATCATCAAATGATAACAAAATAGCTTATCCTAGACATAATTTAATTAGAAAAAATAAAAAACTCCTATTACTAGTAACACTGTCAGTCACTAACTGTCTTGTGTATTTATGATTCTTATGAAAACACTTTAACTGTGATAAAAAAACATCGTGTATCTATTTACACCTTACATCTAAAATATTATCTAATTAATAATAAATAACAAACATCTTAACATTAGTCATACCTTCAGTTATGAACTGTCCTTTGGTATTTTTGTCCTTCTCACCAATTACTTAGCTATAATTAAGGAAAACATTTTATATGTAATAGTTTTTCTTATGTCTAATTTAAAAACTCTTATTACTAGTAATGTTGTCAGTCCTTAGACTGTCTTTCATTCCAATGGTTTTATTATTATTATTCTACACTCATGGTAGTTTTTTTATAATACTTAAACTTCATTGCAGATTTTTTCATAGATTTTTTAACTATGTTTCTCACTATACACTCTGTAGTTTCTTAATTTTGTTATCTCACTTCACTTTATCGGATTCTACACTCTGGTAGTCTTTTTAGTGAGTTCTACACTATGGTAGTCTCTTTTGACATATTTTTTAACATAGTACACTTACAACTAATATACAATTCGTGTTTTATAGTATTGTATCTTGTAACTTGTTTGGGGTTTACCTATATCGGTTTCAATTTTGTCTCATGGTATTTATTATATGATTAACATTTTGTTTTGGCATATCTCTTCCTGGTTCTGGTCTCTTTGTTGGAATCTTGATATGTTTGGTCCCTTCTTCAAATATCACATTAGTATTTTCCTTATTAAAATGGTTTCATGACAGATTATTTCCTTTTTTATGGTCCTTCCCTTTTTGTACTGCTTCCCCAATCTACTGGGTATACTGCTGGTTTAACTGGTTTTTTCATAGTAGGTTATTTTAATTAATGGTTTTCTTTATTATCTTCCATTTTTATTCACATTTTATAGACTTAATTATACAGTTGCTAGGGTAATCCTTAAACAATTTATTCCTCTCACTCACTATGGAACTTTTTCTTTTATTTATGTAACATTAATTCAAATGTTTAGTGTGATAATTTTGTTATGTTACAACATCCATGTCTGTACGATTTAAACAAATACTTTTTGCATTCATATGACTCTCAATTTTAGTGCCTTAGTTAAGACATGTGAATTTAATATAGTATTACTAAAAATAATTACCTTTAAATTACGTATTGCACCACTCAACACGTGGTGATACAAAAGGTTATCTGATTTTACTTACTGTGGCCTATTCAACAAGTTTTTCATTAGTAAAACTTTAAATAGATAATTATAAAAATATTGCCGAGACTTACCGCAGTTCTATTTAGATTTAGCCTGCCATAGGTGGTAGAATGGTGCAACAAATTCTTCTCCGCCGGAGAGAAAAAAAAATAAGCAGCCAAACAAGGCGACGATCAGTGCGAGACAAACTTTCTTGATACCGGTTCCGCTTTGTGAGCTCGCAAACCGGGGCTCTCGCGAGAGGCCAGCACCGATCAAGCCTCGCTCTTAATGGTAATTCAGGCAGCAGTATTGCTTATCTCAACTGCTAGGGCTAAATACCGTACAGCATGTAACGTTTATTTTTGACGTTAAATACTGAATAATCGCCGATCTATATTAGAACGGCACAACATAAGAAGGTGATTTTAACCAATACATCTAATACAGGTTTGCAGATCATTGCTTACAACAGAATCACTTCATAGACACAAAAAACGTAACACTACTCCAGAACATACAAAAAGGTAAAAAAATGGATTTGTTAGAAATTTTAGAAATTAAAGAAGCAATAAAAAATAACAAAAATTTAACCAATGAACAGACTGAATTTTGTGTATCCCCTTTATTAACATCTGTTATTTAGTTTAGTTTATTTTATATTATTTTGAGTGTTCATCATTATTTTAAATTTTGCATTCAGTTTATATTTAGTTCAGTTAATTTTATATTTTGCATTCATGATTGTATTTAGTTTTTAAAGACACCTGACCTTCCCTAGTCTCTTGCACAGCCCCCTCGCCATCTCAATACAGATGTTCCAGATACGCCCTAAACAGATGTTCACCACCTACACTCCACTCGCATCCTGTTGTTTAGTAATTTTCATTCATTCGCCTCTTTGACAATGGCTTAGTTAGTCGAAACAGCTGTCAGAGTTAATCAAACAATTTGTGAAACTTACCAAGTGTTTTTTTTAAATATATTTTACAAAACCTTTGTTTAATTTTCATTCAAACTTTTATCGCGAAATTACATCTCCAACAACGAAATAGTTATTTTAGTAATTATTTTGTTAGTGAGCAAACACAAAGTTAGAGTCTCTTCCTTTCCTACATCAGTTTATTGAAATCCTTAGCTAGTTTATACTGAAAACATGGTAATACAATTTTTTACATAAACTCCATGGATTGGTGTAGTTAATGGAATTGATAGCGTTGGAATTGGTGGCGTCACATTTATGATGTTATTGAAGGCTCAGTTTTGAGATTATGAAATAATATAAAATCAGTTTAATATTTTTCTTCGTAACATTAGAATAATTATTATGATAATTATAGTAAACATATTTTTTGAAGATCATGAAGTTAATCAATTAAAAGTGTGCTCATGTAAAACATAATGAATTTTGTTTTTCTTTTTAAACGCTAACTCATATATCACAAGCAGTCAAAAGTGGCAACCTTTCTTTATCCACAAAAGGAGGCAGAATTCAGTGTTAATACTTCTATGAATTTTAGCGAATTTTTGATTGTGTAATTGATTCACGGCTGGTTTTGTTAAAGATTGCTATCACATAAAAGGCACCTAATCTTTTACAAACTATAGTATCTGGTTATACGATTAATTTAAGATAATTTAATAAACTATAAAATTTTATGGCGTAAGCGGTAATAAAATTTTAAATGGGATATTTTCAATTGTTTGCAGTCTACGGATTTGCTCTCATAACTTTGTTTTCTTTGTTCTTTTTTTCATAATTCTTAGCAGTTCTTAATGTTTGGAAACAATCTTATAGGGATATATTAATTGGCGTTACATTATATATTCAGAATACATAGCTTGTCTTTTATCATTTATTTACGTACATCACAGAAGGCGTCATAGTGTTCTAGATTGGGGATAATTCTACTTTTATGTCCTACTGCCTTACTTCATATTATATATTATTGTATACTATTTTGGAAATATTACTGTACGTTTCACGTTGAGTTATAAACAGTAATATCCTTTTCATCGTGTCGTAATGAAACAATACAAATTATACTTTTCCGCTTTTGGTGGCACTTACTGTACAACCCGCTAATAAAGTAGTTGACCGCTAATAAAATTACTGTAATGTGTTATATTCTTTTCACGCAAAACGTTTGTATTATTACGTAAATGAAATAATTTAAAAGAAGAATAATGTAGTAGTTTCAACGTACTGAGCTATTCATATCGTGACGCATTGGTTACACTAAATAAAAGTTTGAATGCTACAGTTGTTTACCAAACCTATTATTGCCATTAACCCTTACAATTTATTACCATCAGACATCCAGCTAAGAGTATCAATATATTAAACTTAGGTTATCATAAAGTAAAATCAAGTATTATGTGCGTATGTAAACTAAATATGTTAATAAATGTGTAACGTTTTAATTACGTTCAACTCTTTCTTTGAGAAATGATACAATTTTCAACAATAAAAATAAAAATATAGCTATATTAGCGTATCTTTTTCAAGGTTTAAAGGAGATTAGTTTTCTGTTTTATAATAAGTGGCTACAAAGTAGGGATCGGCTTGTGGACGGCAGCCTCAAAACCTGACATTCCCATTAAACTGTCACTGGCAGAATGAGAATGAGGAGGGTCGGAGGATTATTGAATTAAGGCCGAGCTCTATTGACTTTTGGGTTCATAACAGGAAAGTTTTAATAATACTACTGTTATACACAAAACATGTCGATTTCTTATACAGATACTTTCTGTACAGAGTATAATTTATGTGAACTTATTTGTGTGGGATATTTAGTGTTTGTGTATTATTTTTGTTTGTTTTGTAAGCTATTTTAATGTCTGTATTTTTAAATAGTTTTGAAAGCTTTGTCACTCTATTGTTTATGTATGTGAATGAAGCCTACTTTTTAGTACTGTGGTTATTACCATTTATGTGTGGTTCATTTTAATCATTTCTTAAATGTGTTGTCTTTATTTTGTATTGGATTTTATTTTCTATTATATGTATAAAAGTTCTACGAGAGACTTACGATGTTCCAGATGCTTGGGGAATAATGTAACGGTTTTTCGAAAGGCGCAGCGGCATTGAGAATTGCCACATAGTACAAGAATTTTACGTCATCCTGCAGCTTACATAATATGTGACAAGCACCATGCTATTAAGTGTGATAAACTAGTATTTAAAAATAACAGGTACAAATGAAACCGTTCCAAAAAATAACACGTACAAATACCTGTTATTATATACCTATTATACGTATACCTGTATTATATAATTGGTTATAAGCAATAAATTGAAAATAATAGTATTAACAGTGTTACTTTACACTATGACTTTATTAGGCTGTTACTGTTTAAAAGAAAATAAGAAACAAGAGCATTTATAGGCTTCTCTCCCTTTGGGAATAGTAATTTAAGTTTTCACTAGGAGTAAACAACTGAAATAGTTTTAATATTAATTAATGATTCCATTTTAGTTAGACAAATTAGTTGCAAAACTCAGACAATGGAATTTAGATTGCACGTAATACCACAACAAAGAATGTCAAAAAAATTTACGTGAGATGTGCAGTGAAGTTAAAATCATCTCCGAAATCACATTAACAAAAAGTACAATGAGGCACTTTGTACGTTATAACACATTATAATTCGCTTTTTCAAAATTTACCAAGTTGGTGACTAGTATGGGCCTAATATATAATTTGTTATTATAATCTGTATTATATATCTTCATAACACGCCAAAATAAATTTAACGTCAGTATGGATTTTTATCATTTATTAAAAACAGCTAGGCAAGAGCGAGGCATAGAGATATTCTGAACCTCGCGGTTTGCTTCGTTTCGTACTTGTATGGGAATCGGCACATGCGCAGAATGAAGTATTCCCAGCACAAAAAAGTGACTTTGTACTCGTGTACAAAGTACTCGTTTATTTGTTAGTTGTGTAGGGGGGTCCCGCGATTCGGAACCACGAGGCCGCGAGTAATCGGAACGGGTGTATCGACTTTTCAGTTATCTTTGAAACGGAACAGGAATTTCAATTTTTCAGTCACTGTTATATCCGTTTCACAAAAATAATCGTTCCCAAATACCTGATATATAGGTATATCGGCCCACCTCTACCACGTAGGCTACTCCTGTTGTCTACCACATCGGTGTAACATTGCTTATCGACTTTTTTATTTTATAGATTAAAAAGATTACTACAATTTTATATTGAACGAAAGTTATACTAAAAGTACTTTGCTTGATATTAATAATTAGGATCTCTTTAATATTTACTATATGTAATTAAACACGACTTGCTCCAGTTTATGTTATGCTCCACTGTTGTGAGCGCCAATTTGTAATAAAACAAATATGTGATGATTTTTTATTATGCCACACGTTGGTAGCGTCAATTTGTAATAAAACAGGTTTTATTTACAAATAAGTATAATAATTGTTTAATACAATTTTTATTATTTATTTATTTTTATTTAATTAATTAATTTAATGTTTTAATTACCTTATTTTTTTATTGTTTTATGATTAGTGTTTGGTTAATTAATAATTGGGTATGATTTAGTGAAGAAATATTTGTTTCTCCGCGTTAAATAGATTGTGGCCAAATCAATTGCATGCCGCGGTCCATTCAGTATCTTTATTTCTTCTTCTGCTCGTTCCTTTCCCTCAGAAGTTCTCGTTTATAATTTGATAATTAATGTACTTTAAATTAGTTCTTAACTAATCAATAAAACGATATTTTAGAACAATAATTATCTTTATTATGATCAAAGTAATTATTCGACTTGTGTCGACTAATTTGAGTCGGAGTCGAGAGTAGATCCCAGGTCGATTATTACACATTTCAAAATTATTCCAATTAAATTATTATATAACAAGGAGTCTTTGAACTGTCGAAATAGTCAGAAAAGGCAAGAGAATTCAATACTTACAATTATAAAAACTTATTCATTAACAGACAATAATAATAAAATATAGTGTATAGAAAAATTTAGATCCAAACCAGCTGATTGCTCTGACGTCACTACGTCCCCTCCAGGTTGGATTCTTTCGACTCGAAATGACAAGATGGCTGCCTTTGTGAGTTGTTCTACGCTGAAAATGAGGCTCCGAGATTTTCCTTCAAATAAACGTATCAGTTGATTAATTCCTCTTCTGTGATGCCGCTATTGGAATATCCACAAGTTGTAGTGTGTAGTTTTAGTCCTCCACTGGATTTCGTTCGGTAATAGGCGTATAGTGTCAAATGGTTCACGCCAATCAACTGCTTGTTGTATGAGGTTAAATTTATTATTCAGTCGTGTCCATACGTTGTGACAGATAGATTTAGTGTTGTTTAATTTAGCTTTGTGATTCCAATGACTGTTCTAATCGTATTCATTAATTTACTGTATATTCTTTATCTTTTTATAATTTCGTAATACATCTTAGTTCGAGTTGGTTAAAATTTCCATTCATTTTTCGCTGAAATATATTCTGACACGTCCGTTCTGCTTGGCGTTTAACAATCAACTAACTATATTTGTTTCTTCATATAGAAAATTCTGTAAGATTTTGGTCTCATTGTTCATTATCAGCTGTTTTCATAATTACTAATTCAATTTTATAGAAATAGATGACATGTTTTATATTTTACTGGCTATAAATTATTTGTTTAGTACTTTTATGGAATTCTAATTATATAACAATATTCCTGCTTTTATTTTGTACAAGTTAATATTAAATTTGACCTATTTTGGTTTGAATTTAGATTCTGAATTACATTCCTTGAAATTTACCTCTAGGCCTTAATCTGATTCACATAATTACCCATTAAATGGTTTAAAATATGTTTTATGTTACAATTTTCCTTAAATAAGATTACTAATTAAAGCATTGTAATTTACTTTATCTACCTGGCTATTATTCTAAACATTTAAGAATTTATTTGTATTTTACTAGTACTTGCTTTACTGATTATGGCATTATCTTGTACAATCACCATTTAAGTCAATTTTACACTCTGATTCTTTTAATCACTCCTATAGGTTGTTGTTATAATTATGATAAAGTGTTTGTATTCTGAATGGGATAATTTATATCAATTTGGTCAAGTTTCTATTAATTTATTTTCTCTGATTTGATTTACAGGGTCAAAGTTGAATTTGGCTTGGTTATTAATTTTCAGTTTTCCTATCAATGTTATAATCAATTCACATTACTATTTTTATATTTTCTGATTCACTATTTATAGGTCGTTTGAATTAATATTTTGCCTTTCCTTCCTTTACAAAATTCTGACATTAATTAACATTATTTAAATACAATAAACACTTATATACTAACATCTAGTATCTACTACTATCAACATGGTCTGTATTGTATACACCTGTAATAATTAAACATAATAATTAGATAACTAAACAAATTAAGGTCTTATCCTAATGGATGTCTTTTGTTGTCCTTTTAAAACTGGTTTGGGGTGTTCCCCTCCATCACACACTATTTTATTTATACCTAAGTTTACATTAGCTCTGATTATTTTGTATTGTATTCTCTTACTTTGTTATTTGTGGTTTTAAATTTGTATAACTACTATATGTTAAGTTCTTTCCTTTATGTGGTTTACTGCTATAGAGTGTTCTGTCTTCAAAGTAGGTTTTTGGGTATCTTGAGATTTTTTATTTTAATTAATTTGTTCTTGGCTGTAAATCCTTACTACTCCGTATCTTACTGGGTATCCTGATTATTTTACTGGGATGATAATCATACTATTTGTTTTTAACGCATTTTGTTCTAAATTGAATGTATGTAATTTCTTTAAATCGAGATTTTTTCTAGTTCTGTTAAGGCATTTTATTTATGATTGTGATTACTTTTTTTCTGTTACTTTTATTTAAGTTTACTCCTTCCAGATTGATTCTTCCCTTCTTTTTCTATGTGATATTAAATTGTAGAATAAGGTAAAAACTTCGTTGTGCTACATATATCATCCAAATATTTAATTTTATTTACAGGTGTCAGAATTACAATTAGTTCTTTTTTCTTTCCAGGTAGAATAAATAATAATGACTCCTTTTTTGGGGGGCTTATGAAGTCTACTACAAGTCAGGCAGAATAGGCTGCTGCCTTACTGTATATGAGCCGTTCAACATAGAAGGAAGGCAGTGTGGCTAGTACTACGCTCTAGCCGCTCATCGTAAGTGTTATTCTAGGTATTCATTTCCACAGTTGAGTCAAGATTGGAGCTGAAAATTGTACTTTGATTTTATGTTGTGCCCGGGAATCGAATCCGGGACCTTTTGATTAGTAGGCAGACGCCATACAGACAGGTCTACTGATCCCCCCCCCCCATAAACTCATAACCAAATATACTCTGCTGAAGTATGTTAATAAATGTTTACGTCGTAAATTTAAAATTTATTTTGCAGCAGAAAGAATTTACACTTCTCTGGTGAGATCACTTATAAGTATCATTTATCGTTTTTCTGTATGTTCACTAAACTAAATTATTTACAAATCACGAATTAGTAAAAAATATTAAATATATTTTTCCTTTCTATTGGTTGAACAAGCGCTTCAAAAATGCTGATCACAATTTTTTTGGCAGTCTCCCTTCTCTGTCAGATAACGATCTTCTCTATCATATTGCTAACGCATGCAGTTCGATTTAAGCTTTTATTTGGGACACATTTCAGACAGAATAAGCATACGAACTTTACCGTTTTTTATATAAACACACACACACACACACACACACACACACACACACACACACACACACACACACACACACACACACACACACACACACACACACACACACACACACACACACACACACACACACACACACACACACACACACACACACACACACACACACACACACACACACACACACACACACACACACACACACACACACACACACACACACACACACACACACACACACTCTCTCTCTCTCTCTCTCTCTCTCTCTCTCTCTCTCTCTCTCTCTCTCTCTCTCTCTCTCTCTCTCTTTCATTTAAACAGGTTGAAATAATTATTTAATAATTATTCTTTTACTATAAGATATTTTTTTAAATACTACTTTCGTAACAGAATATTCCAACACTGAAGTTCAAAAAACAATAATTCTTAGAAAATAATGTATAAAAAAATTATTTATATCGGTATAAATAATTTTCACGATTAAAAAACACAGATTAGAGATCAAATTTGTACTTGAATACAGTGGCGGCTGGTGGTTCCATATTTTGGTGGCTGTGGAGGGGGAAGGGGAGGTTAAAAGAACACATTAAACAGGAGGCAGACCTACTAACTACGTATATGGATCATACATAGTGCTGTCGTATGGAAAAAATAGAAAGTTATTGTTTTCCAATTGTTTGGGCAGTTAATTTGTAGGAAATTCCAAGTAAGTTGTGTCGAGACCGTTCATCTAACAAGCATGACGCAAACGACTGAGCATCATGTTTAGGAGAAGCAATGAAACCCCAGAATCTTTCAATCTGTTTACCTTTAATTATATAACGATTCACTATGACCATTTGAAAAACATTAGGAACTTCAGTGGTCTCATCAGCAATTACAACCAAATAATCCGCTCCTTGTGTCTTACTCGTTATTTCTTCATAGCTCATTTCTAACATTATATTTAAAAGTTCACTTTGAATGGTTTTTGAGGTGCCCTTAAATACAGTTGCTTCCTTTAAATTATTTTTCATTGCTGTGTCAAGCTCATAACTGAAACCAATTAAGCCTCGAAATACACCAGGATCTTATGACGATTCAGTCTCGTAATCACTACTTACTTACTTACTAGCCAACGCCCACCCTTGGCTGTTGGGCCATTAGGCGGCGCGCTGACCAGTAGAGACGTGAGAGCCTTGCCGTACCATCTTCGTCTTGGACTTGCGTGTCTGAGATCAAGGCTGGACATGTAATTAGGTGATCCGCATTCATGGAAGCGTATCCACAGAGAACACATTCAGGAGACGACAACACGCCAATGCGGTGCAGGTGGGAGGCCAGGTAGTCATGACCGGTTGTAGTTCTAAAAAGAGCAACACTAGTTGCTCGGGGTAGAGTTCTGTTGATGGGGCCGTCCGTAACCAATGTTGCCCATCTTTTTCCCACACAGGCTCTTAATTGTTTTTCTTTTAGCCATAGGCTTATTGAGGAGTTTATTCTTGCTTTCGCAGATGCATATGAGCTGGGGGTCTTCGGCTGAGGTAGTGCTGCGCCCATTTTGGCGAGGATGTCAGCTTTTTCATTTCCCATGATGTTGACATGGCTGGGTACCCATTGCAGTTCAATCTGCCAGCCTAATTGTACAAGGTTCTGCAGTTCTCGCCTACACTCAATTGTCAGGGAGCAGTTTGTGTCACCATTTGAGGTCACGTTTTGAATCGCTGCAGTCGAATCTATGAGGAAGACGGCTTTGTTAGGTGGTGAGATCTTGGCAAGCTCAATAGATGCTGCCTTTATGGCTGCTACCTCTCCGTCATAGTTGCTTAGGCGGCTTCCTACAGCGAGGTGGCCTTCAAATAGAGAGCTGTAGAAACCAGCCCCTGTTGCCCCTGTAGATGGTGTAGAGGATCCGTCTGTGTAGATTCGTATCCACTGCTCAGCGGGAAAACGTTTTTGTACAGTGTGTAAGGCTGCTTGACGAAGCTCGGCTTCATTCGACTCTGTTTTTGTCTTATTATGGTCGAAGAGTTTCAGGTTAGCATTTGGGAGTTGGCCAAAGAATTCACGGTGATGTATAAATGGTGCTGCCTCATTTGGTTCAATGTCATATTTGCGTTGGAGTTCTTCATAGATCGCAATCGGGCATTTCTGAGTTTTCAGCCTTTCTGCCGCTGTTTTATAGTTATTCCACCGTTGTTGGTAGGCTCTTTTACATCTCTCCCAGGATATGAGGCACAGCTTTTCCCGTCTTACTTGGATAGGTTCGACTTGCAGTTGTGACTCCATGGCAAGTATAGGAGTTGATTTCGGCGCACCAGTTATCGTTCTAAAGGCTGCATTTTGGACCAAGTGCAGTTTCTGGCATGCTGAATTGGTGGCAGTAATAGTTGCTTCTGCGCCATATTCCAATAGCGGCCGAATGTAGCTCTTATATGCAGTTGTTTTATAGCATCTTGATTTGCTCCCCATGTAGTCGCAGTGAGTCGTTTAAGTAGCCGGCAGCGCCTAGACGCACTGTTCGCGGACTGTTCTGTATGGTGCTTCCACGTCATTCTGGTGTCTATAATAACACCCAGGTATTTAGATATGTTCACTTCCTCGAGTTCCGATCCACAGTAGCGCAGATTGACCGTAGGCCGCCTTGTTGATAGAGAGAAAAGTTGGTATGTCGTCTTGGTGGTATTTACCGTCATGGCATTTAGTTTGGCCCACTCTTCTAGTTTAACAAGTGCACTATTAATAGTTGCTTCAAGACCCATGATATGGCTGCTAGTTGCCCAGATGATAAGGTCATCGGCATACAGGATCGCTTGTACTCCCGGCACACACCGAACAGCCACCAGAATGTCATTGACCATAAGGTTAAATAGGCTGCAGCTGATAACGGCACCTTGGGGTAGCCCTTGGCGTTGAATTCGGTATTTGAAAGGCAATTATTATAGCGGTCACGAATTTGTCTTTGACTCAGGAAGGACGCTATCCAATTAAAAAGTTACCTGCGATGCCACTCAAAGCAAGTTTGTGAAGCAACATGGGTCTCCAGACTGTGTCGTACGCGTTTTTTAGGTCAACCATTACTGCCAGGGAGGACATTTTCTTGTGGTACCCATCCTTAACACTTTGTGCAAAGTAGACGACTTGGTCCATGGTGCATCGGTGCGCTCGGAAACCTGCTTGGCATTCATCAATAACCGCATTCATTTCAAAGAACTGGTTCAGACGCCGCACGACCATTCTTTCGGCAACCTTGCAGCAAGCACTTGTTAATGTGATGGGGCGGTAGCCCTCAGGTGTATCACTTGGCTTTCCTTTCTTGGTAATAGGTATAATCTCCCCTTTCCTCCATTGCTGGGGGAGGCGTGTTTTCCACGTTAGATTAATGAGATTGAGCAAGGCTAGTTTCGCTATGTTACAAAGATTTCTTAGGAGCTCTGGGTAGATTGCGTCGGCTCCTGCTGCCTTCTTGCCCTTTGTGTTTGATAGTGCAAATTCAAGTTCGGAGAGGCTAAAATCGCTTAGGCAAATTTTTTGTTCGGTTTTGTTGAGGCATTGCATTAGAGGTTTTTTATTCAGGTGTCTGTGTTCGTTTCTTGTCTTTCGGGTTCGGCTTATATTTGCGTAGTACTTGTAAAAGGTGTTAGCTATTTTTTTGGGGATCTGTGATAAGATTGAGTCCGTTTTTGAAAGGTTGTTGTCCTCTGGCTTCAGTGTCATTATTTAGCCTTGAGACAAAACGGTGTGCTTTTGCTCCATCGCGCCGGAAATCCAGCTCCGATAGGAAGGTTTTGAAGTCCGATCTTTTAGATTGCTTAATTTCTTTACGTAGTATGGCCTGGGATTTTCGGAGTTGGATACAGTCAGATAGTTCTTTAGATTTCTCTGCTTTCCTTCTCAGAGAGTCTCTTGTTTTCTTGAGGGATGAAAGTCTTTTATTCCAGAACGGTGGAAAACCCTTCACGTGACCCCTTGGTACACATAATAGAGCAGATTTCAGTATAGCTTCGTAATCACCCCGCAAAGCTAATTCAAAAGCTCCACAAAAGCGGGTACAGTTTATTATTGTATTTAAGATGTAACCGATTATTGCATAGTCTTTTGTTGTGAAATACAATATTTCGTCTATATTCATTGTCTAGCTGCTATGCTATACATACCAAACGGAGAAAACTGAAAAGCATTCGTTATCTGTACACTTGAGGCCTGATGATTTCTTATTTTTTCGGCTAGATGATTAATATGTTTCATTCCTAATTTTGTCCAGTGGTACTTCCCTCTAAACAATAAACATGGAAAACAAAATGAAGAATTTCTTTTGTCACAACCACATAATCAGTCATTATTTTCATAATATTCTAGTTTAAATAATCGATTAAATTGTCGACCGCCCGATTTTACAATTTGATTTATTGTTAAGGGAGGCACTGGCATCCTAGTCTATCGGTTTTTAACGCTATTCATTTTAAACTAAAAAAAACACGTTTAAAAAACGCAGAATCAGTAACTCCGAAAAGCACAAACACAAAAGCACACAGAAGCACTAAACAAAGAAAAAATTGTACTTAAAACACAGTTTAATTAATAAAAAGTCGAGTGCCACTTTATTATCACATTGGAAGTTATACAAAATTATTACTACAATTTTATAAATTCAACTAATGGGTAACATTTACCTTGAACCAATGTAAACACTAAACCTGACGCAACTTACAAATCAAGAAGGCTGTGCAGACTTCATGACACAACTAAGGTTGAGCTACAACGCTACTAGTGGAGCGTTGCGGAAGCTCTGCAACCGCCTAGCTAACATAGGGAACATAGGGCAATTGTGAAGAGTAACGCACGTTCTCCGATATGTTTGTGTAGTAAGCTCTGCCATATACTGTTCAAGTTGCAAGCGGCCTACAACCACCAGCCTGCGCGCCACATTTGAATACGAGGTGTGATCAAAAAGTTCCGGATTAGTACTATCAATGCCAAGTCAGCTGACTTGGCTCTAAAACAGCAACACATATATTTACTTTACAGTATACTAAGTAGTCAGTATAAGTTTCATAATAACAGCTGATCTGGTTTGTTTAGAAATGGCCATTCTGTTGTATGTTAATCTCATTTGACGCATTTATCATGTCAGATTGATAGGAGAATTTGTATCGGATTTTGTCAAAAACTTGGTGAAACATGTAAAGATATGTTTGACAAGTTACAAAAATTTATGTGAAAGATTGTATTAGTCATACACAGGTTTATGAGTGGTTTAAGCGTTTTAAAGATGCGCGTGAAAGTGTTGAGAGTGACGAGCGTTCAGGAAGGCCTTTAACCAGCAAGACTGACCTCAATGTTGAGGTTGTCGTGCTGCTGTACGAGAAAACGGCCGAATCACCATTCTTGAGCTGGCAGATGATTTAAATATTAGTTTTGGAGCAGTTCAGTCCCTTATTACTGATAAGGTGGGAATGAGACATGTTTCTGCAAAGTTTGTAACAAAAGAACTCACAGCTGACCAAAAAAACGCTCGGGTGTCAGTCGCTCAAAACCTGCTTGAATGTGCCAAAAACAATGAAAACTTCATTAAAATGATCGTAACGGGTGATGAGTTATGGGTTTATGGGTACGATCTAGAAACTAAGGCCCAATCTTTAGTTTGGAAGATGCCAAATTTTCCAAGATCAGAAAGGGAAAAACAGAGCCGAAGCAAAGCCAAGATCATGCTCACAGTTTTCTTTGATCAACACATTGATAATGATGATTGTTTATCATGAAAATACTCCAGCCATACAGTAAACCTAGATTACTACATTTATGTTTAGAGCAATTTGAGGAAAGTTTAAGGAAATATACTCGAGTATATTAATTAAATGTTGTAGTTTCATTTTATTTTGTTTTCCATATTTGTTTCCGTAAGTTACCAGAACAGACTAGTGAAAGTTGAAAAATAACACCGCTGTTGATAAAAGAACATATATTAATTCAGTAGTTCAAGTTCAAAACGACGTTTTGGTTTCAACTACTTGGACAATTCTGCTGCAAGCAAACGTAAACTTACTTATTTATTTACAAGCAAAGGAAACTGCGCTTACAATTTGTGTTCATGTTTAACTGAATTTGGGTGCAGTGCTTACCTTCAGTAACGCGAGCACTATTCTCATATCTTTTATTGACAGCATTACAACCATTCAGCGTTAGACTCTGTAGTTGAAAGGACTCTTAATGGGTTTTACGACTTTGTTTTGTTGGGGCAGTCCTTTTTGTGGTATTCGCTTTCATTGTAGTCTGTATGAATGTGTAAAGTTTTCCGCACTCTTAATTGTCATAATGCTATAAAATTCAATGTAAAATACTTCAAAAGCTATAAAAAAAAAGATCACTCATAATAACAGTAGAAATAGCTTACTGCTTACTTTGTTGACTACCGCAAACTTGTTAAAAAAGCGGGATTATTATGAGTTAATATTATTTTTGCTTAAAATGCCTAATATTAAAATAAAACCTTTCAAAAATTAAGAACACAAAAAATATAATTTACTCTGATAAATGTTGATGAGTCTGATAATTTTAAACAAATCTTGTTAATCTAATTTTAAAAAATACCATGAAAAAACATTGCAGTAGGCCTATAGGATAGAGTAGAATATCTTTATTAACGTTTAGTTTTTTATAAATAAATCTCTTTCTTTAAACTTTTGTTTGTATTAATTTTATATAATTTTAAACCAATAGTCACGGAACTCATTTACAGAATAAAAGCTTTCTTCTTGTAAAAGGACATTAACTCTACTAAACAATACATTATTACTATTTATTGCCCTCAATTTGAGAGATATAGAGTATTAGAGTCATATACTTCATTTTGTTAACAAAGGTTAATATGTAATGTTTGCAAAAGACAAAAGGTTTTAAATATTATGAAAATTATTTAGTTTGTATACATATATTTTACTTCTTACAAACTTTATTAATTCGAATATGTAAGGTAAAGTGCAAAATCTTTAATTATTTAACAAGGGTCCGTCTGTTCACGTTTTTAGTTAACATTAGAAAATACTTTTGCATTACAAACGCTTTAACTAAGTACTGAATACTCAACAGTGTAAAATTTGAAAATTTAACTACTAAAAACAATCAAAGCAAACTAGTACACGCATTTTTATATCTACAATTTCTCTATTATTCCGGATTTTAAAACAGACTGAAATGATTTTCAGAAGAAAATATTTCACGTTCTTTCTAATTTGAAGCTCTGTCAATACTAATGCATAAAATCTTAACGTTATTGTATAAAAATAAGTTTATCGGTGTATAATCATTTATTTGTAATAGCGAAATAGTTATTTCTCTGTTACTGCTACGTAGGAAACGATCTTCATTGCTGAAGAATTAAAATTGACACCACAAACCATATACTAACCTAAAGTTTTATTAAATACTTGCATCCAAATCACATTTAATTCAACTTTCGTTCTACTCAAATACAAGAATACACTTTCCCACTCAACTATAAACAGTTACAGTCAGTAAATTTATGAATTTCATTAAACGTCAGTTAAAAACAAGTAAGCTCTTGTTATCACTTCTCATTAACAAAGGCGCACCAAGTAATCGCTATGAGAAAACGTGTTACTGAAACTTTCTCTCAGTCAATGTTTATATAGGTAGCCTAGTAACGTATAGAATATCTAGTAATCTTATAATATTGATGCACCTGTAACTCACTTTTTTATTCCATTATGTCCTGTGTCGCGTCATCACTTTCTATTTGTCAGTCAACAACATGGTTGACATTCTTCATTCTATTTCCTGTTTCGTTGCGTATACTTACTTCAACAGACACCTGAGTGAATAATTTCGTCATTCCGTCAAGCAGCCATCTGGCACCCAATTCAGATGAGTTTGTCAACTCTACCAAATGGTTTCTCGTAATCGGGCAAAGGCAAAGTGTGTCTCCAAATTAAATTCCCTTCTTTTTTCAATCAATATTTTCAAAGGGAATACGTCATCAATGTAATATCAGGCCTTACGAAATCTTGTCTTTTCGCCTTTTATTAACAATTTGTCTATGTAACTTGTAAGTTGTATTTATCAAGCTTATACCTTTACAATTTGATAGCAGTTTTATAATTTTTCTTAAAAACATAAATAACATTGAACATTGGCTACCCTCCATTCATCAGGGATCCTGTATTTCGTCTAGCACATATTCAGCAAATGTAGCAGTCTAAGCTTTAATAATGTACTAGAGAATTTTAACGGTTTTGAGTTTATCCCATCCAAACCAGCTGCTGTCAAATTCGTCATGGATGAAAGTGCTCCTTCTAGTTCCTCGAATGTTATTGAATCTATATCTGTACCCTCTCTTAAAGACGACGTCTTCTACCGCTTCCTCAGAACATTAGGGTTGTACCATAGTTCTTTGCAATGCTCAAGCAATGCTCAATCTATTTGTCTTTTGCAAGCAAATTGAGGTGCATTGTTTCCCTCTCTTGTTGGTTGAGATGTTTCAGTAATTTGTATGCCACCATTTGGCGGCCATGTGTTATCCTCTATATTTTACTAACAGATCTATCCCATGATTTGTCGTGTGCTTCCCGAATAATGTATTTCACAACATTACGTTTTGTTTATAAATATCCAGATCTCCACTGGTTCTCCTGAAAGTACTAGTGATAGGCCGATTTCTTTTCTCGTATAGCTTTCCCTCTTTTTTCGTTCCATATTTTTAAACGTTTTTCCGATAATTTATTCGTTTCATTCCAAGCATTTCATTGACCACTTTTCCTAAAAGAATTAATTTTTATGGGCCTAAAATAACTGTACGTTCACTATACTCAAGAACGTGAACTATCACCTGTGACAAGGTATTTTCATAGGTGAATGAATGTCTCGTAACAAACGATGCGTAAACGTAGCTGCGGTGTCTAGTCTGATGTGTGCGACAATTTGTTGTGATAAATTACGTGAACAACTGGACAAGCCGTGACCATCGTGACAGCGGTGACGACGTCTGTAGTCTGTGTCAGCGTCAACAGGTCGACATTCAGCACAACTGTCTACATTGGGCTTCACTGTGTTAGAACGGGAGTATACATTACATCCCTTAATAGTGTAAGATGATGGTGGTTAAGAGGCATAAGATCACTTTGCTTGGCATATAAAAAGTGCACTTCATTTTGTTAAAACTCTCTACTTTCTTAATAAAATATAATAAACTTGTATTCGTTTTAAACAAGGACGAGAATTAAATAGTATAAAATAATTCCAAAAAAGCAGAATTTAAAAAAACCTTTTTTAACTTATTTTTAAACAATAATTTTTTTGTACATGTTGTTACATATTATAAGTAATTCATTACATAACATTCTGCCAAATAGAAACTTAATTTGGGAACTAGCTTCTCAAAATACTTTTTTCTTACACTTTGTTTTAGAATCCTAATATCCAAAAAGCCCATCTGACCTTCAAACGACTGAAGATTTAAGGCTTCAAAATATTTTCTTCGTCCAAATATTTTTTATTATTCTTTTATTTTCTAATACCAAACTGTCTGTATTTTTCTGTATGTTTCTGCCATTTCCGCTCTACGTTTTCTACTCGGCTTTATAAACAGGCATCTTTATGCGCACATTTATACTCCCTTTCTTCACTGTTTGTATGATTACTACTACAACTAAAACTCTTACCTTGATGTGTTGGTGTCTTGACTGTAATCTTCTTTGGTGTCTTGATAGTTTTCCTATCAGCACTTGTAAAATCCACATACCAAAAGAAAAAGTACATTTACATAGTCATCGTCTAATTATCTAACCGTATTATGTGTGTGTGTGTATAAAAAGGGTTGTTTGTCCATGCGCTAAATCTGTACTCTGTAGAACCTAGCAGTCAAAATTATGCGCTAGATGCGCTTTCTTCATCTAGGAAGGAATGCTTTCATTATGGTTCAAAACCTCTCCTCCTTGAGAATAAGAGGAAAGGAGATTGAAAGGAAATCTCAAATGCAAGTTTTTGGGGGTGGATATTCAGGAAGAACTAGAAGGAAATAGCTGAAGGCGTTATGCTTTCTCCTGAATTAACGTAATCTTTTAACTGGTGAAGACAATTTGTACTTTACAGGGATCTTAAAGAACTATCACCCGGTAGCGCTATTGCAGACACTAACTCTTGTAATAAAACTATATTAAGGATAAAACTATATTAAGGAAGGCTTTCGTTTTTTCATGAAATTGCAACAATAATTATGATAAATATGAATTTAACTGTTTTAAGTACATTCTAACGATACATTACAACCTGGATATGTAAAAGAATTATTTTGTGTCATACAGATTGTACATACAAAGCGTTAGGCGTTACATTCATTTATATTTACCTAGTTTTTATAGAAAATGGCCTTCTGTTTGTTATGTCTAAAGTAGGAACATTCTGTTGTCGATTAAAACATGATCATACAACTTGATCAATGATCAATGACTAATTAACTTAATTAACTTAAGCAAATTATAATAATACAATTATTTACCTTACAAGAGATTTAAACACACTTGGTTTTTTCTCACAAATTAATTTTGTTACAAATGTAACAATTGTTTTAGCCAAAGAGGTTATTTCGGAAGAGTTACATGAACAATTGAAATGCAATAAATGTACTCTGTAGATTCTAGGAATTTTACATTAATTCCAATTGTCACAGTCTAGCAAGTGATTGTGTGTTATACAGGTTAGAGAAAACCTGTATTCGATAAGCTTTTTAAAACTTGCTTGTTTGTGTCCAGCAATACGATTCTTCAGCGCGCGGTTGATCCATCCAATGTAAGTAGTATCACATAATTCTGCACAGTGTATTTGATATAGCCCCCACATCTAGAAATATTATCTAATACAAAACATACTTATTAAAATGAAAACCGTACTATGGAAGGAGCAAACACAGAAACCATGTACAAATCTATTGGTTGAAGTTAGTGAAATGTTGTTGGCAAATATTATGTTAAATATTATGTAGAACAAATTACTTTCTTATCAGTTATTCTTCTTATATCTTCTTGTGTCAAACTTTTAAGCTTATTACCTCCGATACGTACTCTACTTGTATCTAATTGTTAATCTGTCTCGTAAGCGTCTATTGATAATCTCAATGCTTGTAGAGAAACAGATGTTTTATCTGGTAATTCATAAATTTTTAGAGTAACAAAAACTAACGTCTAAATAACATATACGTCAACATCTGAAAATGGAGAAATTTATTATGACTGCATTTGAGTGCAGTCTGTGAATGTCGATTCCATTTATTTATTTACGACCGTGTGTACAAGATGGATACTTTTTCTCCCGTGACCTGTGGCTGTTCGCACTTTGGCAGGAACATCTAAGTCTTGGAAGTTAGTGAAACTAAACTGAAACTTTAGGACTAAACTATTAAACTAAAGGACTAAACTATGTATCCTTTGAGATTTATAATTTTGCTTGGCGTTCAAAGCGTTTTACATTGCAACTCGTGACTGCTGTATCTCTATCCAAAGAAACCGAAGTAAGTAATAAACATACAGAAAATTAGAACCGCTTTCTTACAAAGGTATGTGTATATTATGCATACAAAATTAAAAAACCGAAAAATCTTAGCTGAATTGAATACAAAACACTAACTAAACATAAAACTAGTTTCAGGTAGAATATACAAGTTTTGGAATGTGGGGTGTTTATAAAATAAAATTTCTGAAGTGCTTATTGCTAAAAAAATTGATGTTAACCTAATATTTTTGTCATTTTTAAGGTATTAAAAATAACCTTATAAACTACGTTTCTAAGCATCACCTACACCTGACTTTAAAATTACGAATGTTACTTAGTTCTGTAGGCCTACTCGCTCAAGAAATTAAACGGTTTCGAATTAAAAAAGTTTATACAAAGATAAATATTTTTAAGTAGCAGCTATTACAAAATGGGTTCACATAGGCGTTAAAATAATTTTTAGTTTTATAAACACAAGCTAATAAAATATATTTCTTTACATATGAGTATAGTTTAATAATAATGTGAATTATGTTTTTTTTTTCAGTTCTACCTTAGGTACATTTTACGAGTAACATAGTCTTAATAGGCATCGAATTGATAAGAACAGTTTTTCGTTTACCGGTGAGAAATTTAAATATTCTGCAATAATGTCTATACCAATGTTTTTTTCAGTGCGTGTTATAAAGTTTTCTTTCAAATTATTTATTTAATACAATTTATTCTATAAATATAGTACGTTAGCTATTTTTCAACATAATCCCCAATTACAAGTATATATATATTTTTTTCTGTACTAGTATTTTTATGCTAACGGCAAAAATTTTTTGTTTCGAGGTATGGGCCCTCAAAATATTTGTTGTTTTTACTTTTCATAGCTAGGAAACTTTATGTTAATTATACATTACTCTTAAAGTACCCAAACGAAATGAAGTCCGACTGAGGAGGTTATAGTAAGGGCTATAAGATTAATGTAACTGAATCTTCCAGCCTAATTTTTTAATGTTTTTTTTTGTATTGTATAAAAGACCTATGCTATGTTGTGATTACGAGTCGTGATTACGCAGTTATTGAGATTATTCAAGACATTTGTGGAGTATTCTGCCGGCATTCGATGTGTACAAGGTCGGACATTGATATAGTTTCCAGAACGTTCCAGAACGCTGTAACTAAGGAATTTGTTTTCGATGCGTCGCCCGAAAAGTGGTAGATTATTCTGCAATATCAACTGGGGTATACTGTAAAGTGACTACTGTGTTTCTTGGTGCAAAAATATAATAAGGTGACATTTATTGTTTCAGTGTTACATAATCTTTAAGCTGAAGTATTGTATAAGAGTGTCTTGTTTACATAACTGTATTTAAAGTTGTAATTAGCTATTTCATCTGTTTCAGTTAATCTGTTTCCATTGTAAAATCCGCGCGATTGTCGTAATACTATAATAATAACAATAATATTAATAATACTAATAAAACTGATGGCTCTCTTACTACCACATTTCCTTAAGATACAAAGAGGAAACAGAACATAAGGAATACGATTCGGCTCCAACATAAGGAATACATGACAAGTAATATGATTCGGCTCCATATTTCACATTGTTATTTTAACATGTGCCAAGAATTTGTTTCCATAGGATGAATTAAACAACGGTCCTGTTAAATGCAACTTGACATGACAATCCTGCTGGTGATCAAAGATTGTTAGCCTTTATCCCCTGACAAAGGTTATCAGGATTGTTAGCCAAGACTAAAAAATTACCATCACTTACAGTACGACATGTTTAGACTATCACGGCGTATTATATTCTTCTTACAGAATTATTCGAAAATAAAATAAGCTATAAATTTTTAGATAATAGTTGACAAATACAATTATTAATAAACAAAACGAGTTTACCATGAAATACTAAATTATGTTCTGCTCTTGTACAGAGGCTAGAGTAGAAAGAATAATGATCTTTAGTTTTACTAATTAAATTAAAATGCTTGCAGCTGTAGCATTGTAACACTTATAGCTTGATACACTTGTAGCAGGTTTATAATCTTGGGAATATGGTCACTGATATTCTAATTTTATAGTTTTATTACAATAAAACTAATGTTTTATTGTAAGGCAGTTGCCTTATATAAGGCAGTTATATATCTGCCTTATATGATAGACGTTTTGCCAAATACTGACTCGTTTTTTCTGTTATGGTACTTATGCATTATAAAATACTAAAATACTTATTTTGTGTATGACTGCCTCTTTGTTATAGAACTCTAGCACAATCATGTACTCTGAATGTTTAGTTTAATCCAGTAAAAGTTCGCCTATTTTTCATATGAAGGCTGCATACCTTGTTCATTACCAGTAGTCCCGACCTAGTACATTCGACGTATAAATAAGATGACTTAAAACGAGATGGAATAAAATAGATGTAAGAAAATAAGAAACTCAGAGTACATGCTGCCTTGTAAACAGACGTCGCGTAGTTTGTGAAATCGTACAACTGCTGAATTATCAATGAAGTGGTTTTAGGAGGTCATTTAATATTTATACGTATATCACTACAAATGCCTTTGTACACTAGTAAGACCTTTTGATAAACTAAATATTCAGAAAAGTTTACAAATTATAAATAAATGCAAAAACAGTAATGAAGGAAAAAATGTGTTTAATTCTCATGAACGAGACTAATAAAACTGGAAATCAGGAGATTCACAAAGGTGAAGTAACAAACGACACTAAGATATACACAAGTTTTGGTTCGCCTAAGATTTTGTTGACCGTCAAACCTAATTGTTATGTACCATCATATAGCGTTATTTAGGTACGAAATACAGGTAGCAACATGCATTACTAGAAAACAGGATGGACCTAATCACATGATTACGTGCTACATCTGTCTTCCTCCATACTAAAATAAAGTTAATTTTAGTAATGCTGTCCCGATAAGTAGTATTCTAAGACATTTTAAAAATAAAAAACCTTTATGAATAAAACTAAAAAAATTAAAAGGGAAAGAACTTCTTTTTTTGAAATTTAGATTATTGCAATCAAGAAGGCAAGTGTAGTAGATATGGTGGATCAGGTACAATAGTTAATAGATACCTATCTAAAATTTAATAAAGTCACAAAACATAAAGATGACGTCAGTACCTAAGGCTTTCACGGGCGGTGTCAACTGTAGCCTCAGTACTGTGGTTAACTGGTGAAGATCCATGAAAGCTCCCGAGTCGTTTTTACACTGAAGATGGCCTCCAGCAGTGAGGCCGAAAAGTCTGTTCACGAGGCAGTAGTGGACTACGGCCTAACAGCCCAGAGAGAAGTAAATTACATTTCAACACAGTTAACAACATCCTGTGTTAAAAAGATAATAAAATTAACGATACCGGAGAACAGGAAAAATTGTTTCCATTTTTTGCAGACGTCGTTAGTGTTAAATTTTACCTATGATATAATTTTTTTTATTTTCGCCTTAGTGTTTGTAGACATTTCCATTGTGGAAAATGGAATTATAACGGTCTGCTAGTTTGACTAAAGAACTTAACCAAAGATTTTAATAAAATGGGCAATGCAGTCTTTTAAAAGAAAGATTACAGAGTGCATAAATACATGGTTAGCCACAAATTTTATAGACGTTTACCGGTGGAGCGCTTGTAAATGCCGTTACAAACACTGCGATCTGTTTTATGTTTACGTATGTACGGAATAACGGGCAGGTTTTAAGATTTTAATTGTTGATTTGTTTTCAAAGTGGTAATAAAGCATTAAATTAAAAAATACGAAAAAATATTATTTTAAGATGGGTCGATAAACCAAGTACAACAATAGGCACTTCTGCATAAGTTTAAATAAAAAGCAAGTAATAAACTTTTTAATACAGACATTTTTGAGTTGATGTGGAATAAATTATGGTATAAATATCGTGAACAGAGATGGGTACACTGCGGGATGATTATTCTTTCAAAGGCTAGCTTTTCCTACTCGCTAAATAAGTAAGTAATCTCAAAAATTAAGACAAAATTTGTACCACCAGACAACTAGCAATGTTTACACGGAGCCGGTCCGTACTCGCAAGACGGATATATAACGTACTGTACTTAATTAGTTCGTATTCGTACAACTAATTAGCCTGATTATTTAATTCTACTTATATAATTAACGGGAAATTTTTTTATTTTTTAAATGTTTTTTATACATCTGAGAGTTTAACCATCTCCCTCCAGAGATCCCTATTGAAAACGGGGTTGACAACAACGCTATTTATGTAACAACGTAAATCTATACTTGACACTTCGTGAGCGTTGTTATTGAAGAATATCGTAGATAATTACATCAGTATTCAACAACACTAAGCAATAGAATCTGTAGTTGAGTGTTCGCTTAATGCTGTTTACGACGTTGTTTGCTGAGGTAGTCTGCCTTACTTTATCGAATCTCCACTATAACGTCTCTCTCCCTTCGCTGTTACTCTGTTTGTAACACACGAACGAACAACCACTAACTCCCCCCCCCCCCAATACACACACCCACATATTCACATAACAAAATTTACATATATAAAAATCAAAACCTGTTAAGTGTTTATGTAGCTAATTCTAACATGGTATAACTATTTACAAAATGTACAAACTATTAACACTTAAAATTTGCTTTTACTATTAATTGTAGGGCTCAGTTCTGCAGTATCAATTGCAGTTTACTACTTCAGCAAATAATAAATTAGTAGTAATAAGTACAGTAAATAAGTATTCATCAGTGTATTACAAACTCTAAATAGAAATTATAATTACAAATTACAATAAATTGTAAAAATAATTATCTTGTTGTTGCATCCTCTTCGTTCACTTTATTAATTTAATAATATATATAAAACTTTCACTACTGAACTTACTATTGTCACTTCCCAAACGTTTCGAGATGTTGTTTCTCTTCTTCAATGGGTGTAATACTGACTGTCGATTACAGAATAACCGTTACGGAAAAATGGTGTGTGTGGTGGGGGTTGAAGGTGGGAAGGGATTGGCGCTGAGGTTTGAATTGTGTGTGTGGATCAGTATATCGAATAGTGTATGTGATTTATAATGTATTTGTTCATTTAATATATTGTTTGGTTGTAGTGTGTGATATCTGTATATTTCAAATTGTTCAGCTGTGTTTAGTTTCTACTTTTAGGTAAGTAGTGTAATATTTCCATGTTGTGTTCCATGTTTGTGTAACTGTGGTTTTCGTTATATAAATGTGTGGCAAATGTGGAATGTATGTAGTTTGTGGTAAGGGCTTTTAAATGTTCAGAAAATCTGGAAGAAAAAGATCTTCCCGTCTGGCCGATGTAGAACTGTTGGCAATCATTACAATTTAATTTATAAATCCCTGTTTTGCTGTATGTGTCAATGTCTTTGTTAGTATTTTTTATGTGTTTTCTAATGGTGTTGTTGGTTCTGTAGGCTACTTTATAATTGTGTTCCCTAAATGTGTTTGCTATTTTATGTGTATTGGAATTGTAGTATGTAAGTGTTATGTATTTGCTGGGTTGTGTGCTGTTGGTCAGATGTGTTTTACTTTTTGTGTTGAGGATTCGTATGTGTAGTTTATTTATTAAATCGGGGTTGTATCCATTTTTGACTGCTTTGTATTTAATTGTGTTTAATTCATCTTGGTAGTCATGTGTGTTTAGGGGTATTGAAGTGAGCCTATGGAGCATGTAGTTGAAAGCTGCATGTTTGTGTTGAGTTGGGTGGTTGGATGTGTTGTGTATGACCATGTCTGATGTGGTGGGTTTTCTGTATATTTTGTATGTGTGTGTGTTGTTTGTTTTGGTGATTGTAAGGTCTAAGAAGTTTATGCTGTTATTTAATTCTATTTCAAGTGTGAATTTTAATTTATGGTGTATAGTGTTAATGTATTTGTGGAAATTTTCTATTTGTTTTTTGTTGCCGTTGTAAAGGAGTAAAATGTCGTCAACATACCTGTGCCAATATATTATTTTATCGGTGTATTTGTTGTTGTTCAGTATGTGTTTCTGTTCTATGGTGTGTATAAATATTTCGGCTAGTATACCTGATATAGGGGAGCCCATGGGTAGTCCATCTGTTTGTGTGTAATACATGCTATTGTGTGCGAAATAATTTTGATCTGTGATAATTTTAGTTAGATGGATGATCTCGTTTATGTGTGTTTCAGGTGTGTTATTTATTCCACACTTGCTTCATTCGACATAACAAACCTATACACCAATGTTCCCATAAAAGAAACCATAATTACATTAGAACAACTACTAAAAATAAATAACACACCTGAAACACACATAAAAGAGACATCCATCTAACTAAAATTATCACAGATCAAAATTATTTCACACACAACAACATGTTTTACACACAAACAGATGGACTACCCATGGGCTCCCCTATATCAGGTATACTAGCCGAAATATTTGTACACACCATAGAACAGAAACACATACTGAACAATAACATATACACCGATAAAATAATATATTGGCACAGGTATGTTGATGACATTTTACTCCTCTACAACGGCAACAAAAGACAAATAGAAAATTTCCACAAATACATTAACACTATACACCATAAATTAAAATTCACACTTGAAATAGAACTAAATAATAGCATAAACTTCTTAGACCTTACAATCACCAAAACGAACAACACACACACATAAAAAATATACAGGAAACCCACCACATCAGACATGGTCATACACAACACATCCAACCACCCAACTCAACACAAACATGCAGCTTTCAACTACATGCTCCATAGGCTCACTTCAATACCCCTAAACACACATGACTACCAAGATGAATTAAACACAATTAAATACAAAGCAGTCAAAAATGGATACAACCCCGATTTAATAAATAAACTACACAAACGAATCCTCAACACAAAAAGTAAAACACATCTGACCAACAGCACACAACCCAGCAAATACATAACACTTACATACTACAATTCCAATACACATAAAATAGCAAACACATTTAGGAAACACAATTATAAAGTAGCCTACAGAACCAACAACACCATTAGAAAACACATAAAAAATACTAACAAAGACATTGACACATACAGCAAAACACGGATTTATAAATTAAATTGTAATGATTGCCAACAATTCTACATCGGCCAGACGGGAAGATCTTTTTCTTCTAGATTTTCTGAACATTTAAAACCCCTCACCACAAACTACATACATTCCACATTTGCCACACATTTACATAACGAAAACCACAGTTACACAAACATGGAACACAACATGGAAATATTACACTACTTACCTAAAAGTAGAAAACTAAACACAGCTGAACAATTTGAAACATACAGATATCACACACTACAACCAAACAATATATTAAATGAACAAATACATTATAAATCACATACACTATTCGATATACTGATCCACACACACAATTCAAACCTCAGCGCCAATCCCTTCCCACCTACAACCCCCACCACACACACCATTTTTCCGAAACGGTTATTATGAATCGACAGTCAGTATTACACCCACTGAAGAAGAGAAACAACATCTCGAAACGTTTGGGAAGTGACAACAGTAAGTTCAGTAGTGAAAGTTTTATATATATTATTAAAATTAAAATAATTATGTGGTAAATAATTATCTTTCTTTTCTGTTATCTAGTTTAATTTCATGTGTTCATTTGATTTTTTTCCATGGCTGCAATAAGGGCACGCACAGTTTTAAATCTTTGTGGAAGTTATGTTCAGTTTGCTATTATTGAAAACTAAATGTTTAGTTATTCACTCGTATTAAATACAGAGTGTTATATATAAAAACAAGGTAAGTGTAGCTAATTTTAAAAACAACGTTCAGGTACGGTAACACAAAATTTGAAATTAAAACATTGTTTCCAAATCTCGTGCTAGTTTAAAATATACCATCTTATTATTTATGTACAAATGCTTCAAATATTATTTTTTATTAACTTTTCGTTTGCTTCTATAAACTATCTTACCCGAAAAAAGTTGTCGGGTATCGTTCGGCCATATCGTTGTCGGGTGGGATACGAAACGTTGCCAACGATGTCGAGATTGTACAGCCACCGACCACAGTGTAACAGCCCGGTATTGAATAACTTTGAGTACACTGACACCGGCCACGAGAGCTTAAGTCAAAGTTGTCGGGTATCGTTCGGCCATATCGTTGTCGGGTGGGATACGAAACGTTGCCAACGATGTCGAGATTGTACAGCCACCGACCACAGTGTAACAGCCCGGTATTGAATAACTTTGAGTACACTGACACCGGCCACGAGAGCTTAAGTCAAAGTTGTCGGGTATCGTTCGGCCATATCGTTGTCGGGTGGGATACGAAACGTTGCCAACGATGTCGAGATTGTACAGCCACCGACCACAGTGTAACAGCCCGGTATTGAATAACTTTGAGTACACTGACACCGGCCACGAGAGCTTAAGTCAAAGTTGTCGGGTATCGTTCGGCCATGTCGTTGTCGGGTGGGATACGAAACGTTGCCAACGATGTCGAGTTTGTACAGCCACCGACCGCAGTGTAACAGCCCGGTATTGAATAACTTTGAGTACACTGACACCGGCCACGAGAGCTTAAGTCAAAGTTGTCGGGTATCGTTCGGCCATGTCGTTGTCGGGTGGGATACGAAACGTTGCCAACGATGTCGAGATTGTACAGCCACCGACCGCAGTGTAACAGCCCGGTATTGAATAACTTTGAGTACACTGACACCGGCCACGAGAGCTTAAGTCAAAGTTGTCGGGTATCGTTCGGCCATATCGTTGTCGGGTGGGATACGAAACGTTGCCAACGATGTCGAGATTGTACAGCCACCGACCACAGTGTAACAGCCCGGTATTGAATAAATTTGAGTACACTGACACCGGCCACGAGAGCTTAAGTCCAAGTTGTCGGGTATCGTTCGGCCATATCGTTGTCGGGTGGGATACGAAACGTTGCCAACGATGTCGAGATTGTACAGCCACCGACCACAGTGTAACAGCCCGGTATTGAATAACTTTGAGTACACTTACACCGGCCACGAGAGCTTAAGTCAAAGTTGTCGGGTATCGTTCGGCCATATCGTTGTCGGGTGGGATACGAAACGTTGCCAACGATGTCGAGATTGTACAGCCACCGACCACAGTGTAACAGCCCGGTATTGAATAACTTTGAGTACACTGACACCGGCTACGAGAGCTTAAGTCAAAGTTGTCGGGTATCGTTCGGCCATATCGTTGTCGGGTGGGATACGAAACGTTGCCAACAATGTCGAGATTGTACAGCCACCGACCACAGTGTAACAGCCCGGTATTGAATAACTTTGAGTACACTGACACCGGCCACGAGAGCTTAAGTCAAAGTTGTCGGGTATCGTTCGGCCATATCTTTGTCGGGTGGGATACGAAACGTTGCCAACGATGTCGAGATTGTACAGCCACCGACCACAGTGTAACAGCCCGGTATTGAATAACTTTGAGTACACTGACACCGGCCACGAGAGCTTAAGTCAAAGTTGTCGGGTATCGTTCGGCCATATCGTTGTCGGGTGGGATACGAAACGTTGCCAACGATGTCGAGATTGTACAGCCACCGACCACAGTGTAACAGCCCGGTATTGAATAACTTTGAGTACACTGACACCGGCCACGAGAGCTTAAGTCAAAGTTGTCGGGTATCGTTCGGCCATGTCGTTGTCGGGTGGGATACGAAACGTTGCCAACGATGTCGAGTTTGTACAGCCACCGACCGCAGTGTAACAGCCCGGTATTGAATAACTTTGAGTACACTGACACCGGCCACGAGAGCTTAAGTCAAAGTTGTCGGGTATCGTTCGGCCATGTCGTTGTCGGGTGGGATACGAAACGTTGCCAACGATGTCGAGATTGTACAGCCACCGACCGCAGTGTAACAGCCCGGTATTGAATAACTTTGAGTACACTGACACCGGCCACGAGAGCTTAAGTCAAAGTTGTCGGGTATCGTTCGGCCATATCGTTGTCGGGTGGGATACGAAACGTTGCCAACGATGTCGAGATTGTACAGCCACCGACCACAGTGTAACAGCCCGGTATTGAATAAATTTGAGTACACTGACACCGGCCACGAGAGCTTAAGTCAAAGTTGTCGGGTATCGTTCGGCCATATCGTTGTCGGGTGGGATACGAAACGTTGCCAACGATGTCGAGATTGTACAGCCACCGACCACAGTGTAACAGCCCGGTATTGAATAACTTTGAGTACACTTACACCGGCCACGAGAGCTTAAGTCAAAGTTGTCGGGTATCGTTCGGCCATATCGTTGTCGGGTGGGATACGAAACGTTGCCAACGATGTCGAGATTGTACAGCCACCGACCACAGTGTAACAGCCCGGTATTGAATAACTTTGAGTACACTGACACCGGCTACGAGAGCTTAAGTCAAAGTTGTCGGGTATCGTTCGGCCATATCGTTGTCGGGTGGGATACGAAACGTTGCCAACGATGTCGAGATTGTACAGCCACCGACCACAGTGTAACAGCCCGGTATTGAATAACTTTGAGTACACTGACACCGGCCACGAGAGCTTAAGTCAAAGTTGTCGGGTATCGTTCAGCCATATCGTTGTCGGGTGGGATACGAAACGTTCCCAACGATGTCGAGATTGTACAGCCACCGACCGCAGTGTAACAGCCCGGTATTGAATAACTTTGAGTACACTGACACCGGCCACGAGAGCTTAAGTCAAAGTTGTCGGGTATCGTTCGGCCATATCGTTGCCGGTTGGGATACGAAACGTTGCCAACGATGTCGAGATTGTACAGCCACCGACCGCAGTGTAACAGCCCGGTATTGAATAACTTTGAGTACACTGACACCGGCCACGAGAGCTTAAGTCAAATTTGTCGGGTATCGTTCGGCCATGTCGTTGTCGGGTGGGATACGAAACGTTGCCAACGATGTCGAGATTGTACAGCCACCGACCGCAGTGTAACAGCCCGGTATTGAATAACTTTGAGTACACTGACACCGGCCACGAGAGCTTAAGTCAAAGTTGTCGGGTATCGTTCGGCCATATCGTTGTCGGGTGGGATACGAAACGTTGCCAACGATGTCGAGATTGTACAGCCACCGACCGCAGTGTAACAGCCCGGTATTGAATAACTTTGAGTACACTGACACCGGCCACGAGAGCTTAAGTCAAAGTTGTCGGGTATCGTTCGGCCATATCGTTGTCGGGTGGGATACAAAACGTTGCCAACGATGTCGAGATTGGACAGCCACCGACCACAGTGTAACAGCCCGGTATTGAATAACTTTGAGTACACTGACACCGGCCACGAGAGCTTAAGTCAAAGTTGTCGGGTCTCGTTCGGCCATATCGTTGTCGGGTGGGATACGAAACGTTGCCAACGATGTCGAGATTGTACAGCCACCGACCACAGTGTAACAGCCCGGTATTGAATAACTTTGAGTACACTGACACCGGCCACGAGAGCTTAAGTCAAAGTTGTCGGGTATCGTTCGGCCATATCGTTGTCGGGTGGGATACGAAACGTTGCCAACGATGTCGAGATTGTACAACCACCGACCACAGTGTAACAGCCCGGTATTGAATAACTTTGAGTACACTGACACCGGCCACGAGAGCTTAAGTCAAAGTTGTCGGGTATCGTTCGGCCATATCGTTGTCGGGTGGGATACGAAACGTTGCCAACGATGTCGAGATTGTACAGCCGCCGACCACAGTGTAACAGCCCGGTATTGAATAACTTTGAGTACACTGACACCGGCCACGAGAGCTTAAGTCAAAGTTGTCGGGTATCGTTTGGCCATATCGTTGTCGGGTGGGATACGAAACGTTGCCAACGATGTCGAGATTGTACAGCCACCGACCGCAGTGTAACAGCCCGGTATTGAATAACTTTGAGTACACTGATACCGGCCACGAGAGCTTAAGTCAAAGTTGTCGGGTATCGTTCGGCCATGTCGTTGTCGGGTGGGATACGAAACGTTGCCAACGATGTCGAGATTGTACAGCCACCGACCACAGTGTAACAGCCCGGTATTGAATAACTTTGAGTACACTGACACCGGCCACGAGACCTTAAGTCAAAGTTGTCGGGTATCGTTCGGCCATATCGTTGTCGGTTGGGATACGAAACGTTGCCAACGATGTCGAGATTGTACAGCCAGCGACCACAGTGTAACAGCCCGGTATTGAATAACTTTGAGTACACTGACACCGGCCACGAGAGCTTAAGTCAAAGTTGTCGGGTATCATTCGGCCATGTCGTTGTCGGGTGGGATACGAAACGTTGCCAACGATGTCGAGATTGTACAGCCACCGACCGCAGTGTAACAGCCCGGTATTAAATAACTTTGAGTACACTGACACCGGCCACGAGAGCTTAAGTCAAAGTTGTCGGGTATCGTTCGGCCATGTCGTTTTCGGGTGGGATACGAAACGTTGCCAACGATGTCGAGATTGTACAGCCACCGACCGCAGTGTAACAGCCCGGTATTGAATAACTTTGAGTACACTGACACCGGCCACGAGGGCTTCAGTCAAAGTTTTCGGGTATCGTTCGGCCATGTCGTTGTCGGGTGGGATACGAAACGTTGCCAACGATGTCGAGATTGTACAGCCACCGACCACAGTGTAACAGCCCGGTATTGAATAACGTTGAGTACACTGACACCGGCCACGAGAGCTTAAGTCAAAGTTGACGGGTATCGTTCGGCCATGTCGTTGTCGGGTGGGATACGAAACGTTGCCAACGGTATCGAGATTGTACAGCCACCGACCGCAGTGTAACAGCCCGGTATTGAATAACTTTGAGTACACTGACACCGGCCACGAGAACTTAAGTCAAAGTTTTCGGGTATCGTTCGGCCATGTCGTTGTCGGGTGGGATACGAAACGTTGCCAACGATGTCGAGATTGTACAGCCACCGACCGCAGTGTAACAGCCCGGTATTGAATAACTTTGAGTACACTGACACCGGCCACGAGAGCTTAAGTCAAAGTTGTCGGGTATCGTTCGGCCATATCGTTGTCGGGTGGGATACGAAACATTGCCAACGATGTCGAGATTGTACAGCCACCGACCACAGTGTAACAGCCCGGTATTGAATAACTTTGAGTACACTGACACCGGCCACGAGAGCTTAAGTCAAAGTTGTCGGGTATCGTTCGGCCATATCGTTGTCGGGTGGGATACGAAACGTTGCCAACGATGTCGAGATTGCACAGCCACCGACCACAGTGTAACAGCCCGGTATTGAATAACTTTGAGTACACTGACACCGGCCACGAGAGCTTAAGTCAAAGTTGTCGGGTATCGTTCGGCCATGTCGTTGTCGTGTGGGATACGAAACGTTGCCAACGATGTCGAGTTTGTACAGCCACCGACCGCAGTGTAACAGCCCGGTATTGAATAACTTTGAGTACACTGACACCGGCCACGAGAGCTTAAGTCAAAGTTGTCGGGTATCGTTCGGCCATGTCGTTGTCGGGTGGGATACGAAACGTTGCCAACGATGTCGAGATTGTACAGCCACCGACCGCAGTGTAACAGCCCGGTATTGAATAACTTTGAGTACACTGACACCGGCCACGAGAGCTTAAGTCAAAGTTGTCGGGTATCGTTTGGCCATATCGTTGTCGGGTGGGATACGAAACGTTGCCAACGATGTCGAGATTGTACAGCCACCGACCACAGTGTAACAGCCCGGTATTGAATAAATTTGAGTACACTGACACCGGCCACGAGAGCTTAAGTCAAAGTTGTCGGGTATCGTTCGGCCATATCGTTGTCGGGTGGGATACAAAACGTTGCCAACGGTGTCGAGATTGGACAGCCACCGACCACAGTGTAACAGCCCGGTATTGAATAACTTTGAGTACACTGACACCGGCCACGAGAGCTTAAGTCAAAGTTGTCGGGTCTCGTTCGGCCATATCGTTGTCGGGTGGGATACGAAACGTTGCCAACGATGTCGAGATTGTACAGCCACCGACCACAGTGTAACAGCCCGGTATTGAATAACTTTGAGTACACTGACACCGGCCACGAGAGCTTAAGTCAAAGTTGTCGGGTATCGTTCGGCCATATCGTTGTCGGGTGGGATACGAAACGTTGCCAACGATGTCGAGATTGTACAACCACCGACCACAGTGTAACAGCCCGGTATTGAATAACTTTGAGTACACTGACACCGGCCACGAGAGCTTAAGTCAAAGTTGTCGGGTATCGTTCGGCCATATCGTTGTCGGGTGGGATACGAAACGTTGCCAACGATGTCGAGATTGTACAGCCGCCGACCACAGTGTAACAGCCCGGTATTGAATAACTTTGAGTACACTGACACCGGCCACGAGAGCTTAAGTCAAAGTTGTCGGGTATCGTTTGGCCATATCGTTGTCGGGTGGGATACGAAACGTTGCCAACGATGTCGAGATTGTACAGCCACCGACCGCAGTGTAACAGCCCGGTATTAAATAACTTTGAGTACACTGACACCGGCCACGAGAGCTTAAGTCAAAGTTGTCGGGTATCGTTCGGCCATGTCGTTGTCGGGTGGGATACGAAACGTTGCCAACGATGTCGAGATTGTACAGCCACCGACCGCAGTGTAACAGCCCGGTATTGAATAACTTTGAGTACACTGACACCGGCCACGAGGGCTTCAGTCAAAGTTTTCGGGTATCGTTCGGCCATGTCGTTGTCGGGTGGGATGCGAAACTTTGCCAACGATGTCGAGATTGTACAGCCACCGACCACAGTGTAACAGCCCGGTATTGAATAACTTTGAGTACACTGACACCGGCCACGAGAGCTTAAGTCAAAGTTGTCGGGTATCGTTCGGCCATGTCGTTGTCGGGTGGGATACGAAACGTTGCCAACGGTATCGAGATTGTACAGCCACCGACCGCAGTGTAACAGCCCGGTATTGAATAACTTTGAGTACACTGACACCGGCCACGAGAACTTAAGTCAAAGTTTTCGGGTATCGTTCGGCCATGTCGTTGTCGGGTGGGATACGAAACGTTGCCAACGATGTCGAGATTGTACAGCCACCGACCGCAGTGTAACAGCCCGGTATTGAATAACTTTGAGTACACTGACACCGGCCACGAGAGCTTAAGTCAAAGTTGTCGGGTATCGTTCGGCCATATCGTTGTCGGGTGGGATACAAAACGTTGCCAACGATGTCGAGATTGTACAGCCACCGACCACAGTGTAACAGCCCGGTATTGAATAACTTTGAGTACACTGACACCGGCCACGAGAGCTTAAGTCAAAGTTGTCGGGTATCGTTCGGCCATATCGTTGTCGGGTGGGATACGAAACGTTGCCAACGATGTCGAGATTGTACAGCCACCGACCACAGTGTAACAGCCCGGTATTGAATAACTTTGAGTACACTGACACCGGCCACGAGAGCTTAAGTCAAAGTTGTCGGGTATCGTTCAGCCATATCGTTGTCGGGTGGGATACGAAACGTTGCCAACGATGTCGAGATTGTACAGCCACCGACCGCAGTGTAACAGCCCGGTATTGAATAACTTTGAGTACACTGACACCGGCCACGAGAGCTTAAGTCAAAGTTGTCGGGTATCGTTCGGCCATATCGTTGTCGGGTGGGATACAAAACGTTGCCAACGGTGTCGAGATTGGACAGCCACCGACCACAGTGTAACAGCCCGGTATTGAATAACTTTGAGTACACTGACACCGGCCACGAGAGCTTAAGTCAAAGTTGTCGGGTCTCGTTCGGCCATATCGTTGTCGGGTGGGATACGAAACGTTGCCAACGATGTCGAGATTGTACAGCCACCGACCACAGTGTAACAGCCCGGTATTGAATAACTTTGAGTACACTGACACCGGCCACGAGAGCTTAAGTCAAAGTTGTCGGGTATCGTTCGGCCATATCGTTGTCGGGTGGGATACGAAACGTTGCCAACGATGTCGAGATTGTACAACCACCGACCACAGTGTAACAGCCCGGTATTGAATAACTTTGAGTACACTGACACCGGCCACGAGAGCGTAAGTCAAAGTTGTCGGGTATCGTTCGGCCATATCGTTGTCGGGTGGGATACGAAACGTTGCCAACGATGTCGAGATTGTACAGCCGCCGACCACAGTGTAACAGCCCGGTATTGAATAACTTTGAGTACACTGACACCGGCCACGAGAGCTTAAGTCAAAGTTGTCGGGTATCGTTTGGCCATATCGTTGTCGGGTGGGATACGAAACGTTGCCAACGATGTCGAGATTGTACAGCCACCGACCGCAGTGTAACAGCCCGGAATTGAATAACTTTGAGTACACTGACACCGGCCACGAGAGCTTAAGTCAAAGTTGTCGGGTATCGTTCGGCCATGTCGTTGTCGGGTGGGATACGAAACGTTGCCAACGATGTCGAGATTGTACAGCCACCGACCACAGTGTAACAGCCCGGTATTGAATAACTTTGAGTACACTGACACCGGCCACGAGAGCTTAAGTCAAAGTTGTCGGGTATCGTTCGGCCATATCGTTGTCGGGTGGGATACGAAACGTTGCCAACGATGTCGAGATTGTACAGCCAGCGACCACAGTGTAACAGCCCGGTACTGAATAACTTTGAGTACACTGACACCGGCCACGAGAGCTTAAGTCAAAGTTGTCGGGTATCATTCGGCCATGTCGTTGTCGGGTGGGATACGAAACGTTGCCAACGATGTCGAGATTGTACAGCCACCGACCGCAGTGTAACAGCCCGGTATTAAATAACTTTGAGTACACTGACACCGGCCACGAGAGCTTAAGTCAAAGTTGTCGGGTATCGTTCGGCCATGTCGTTGTCGGGTGGGATACGAAACGTTGCCAACGATGTCGAGATTGTACAGCCACCGACCGCAGTGTAACAGCCCGGTATTGAATAACTTTGAGTACACTGACACCGGCCACGAGGGCTTCAGTCAAAGTTTTCGGGTATCGTTCGGCCATGTCGTTGTCGGGTGGGATACGAAACTTTGCCAACGATGTCGAGATTGTACAGCCACCGACCACAGTGTAACAGCCCGGTATTGAATAACTTTGAGTACACTGACACCGGCCACGAGAGCTTAAGTCAAAGTTGTCGGGTATCGTTCGGCCATGTCGTTGTCGGGTGGGATACGAAACGTTGCCAACGGTATCGAGATTGTACAGCCACCGACCGCAGTGTAACAGCCCGGTATTGAATAACTTTGAGTACACTGACACCGGCCACGAGAACTTAAGTCAAAGTTTTCGGGTATCGTTCGGCCATGTCGTTGTCGGGTGGGATACGAAACGTTGCCAACGATGTCGAGATTGTACAGCCACCGACCGCAGTGTAACAGCCCGGTATTGAATAACTTTGAGTACACTGACACCGGCCACGAGAGCTTAAGTCAAAGTTGTCGGGTATCGTTCGGCCATATCGTTGTCGGGTGGGATACGAAACGTTGCCAACGATGTCGAGATTGTACAGCCACCGACCACAGTGTAACAGCCCGGTATTGAATAACTTTGAGTACACTGACACCGGCCACGAGAGCTTAAGTCAAAGTTGTCGGGTATCGTTCGGCCATATCGTTGTCGGGTGGGATACGAAACGTTGCCAACGATGTCGAGATTGTACAGCCACCGACCACAGTGTAACAGCCCGGTATTGAATAACTTTGAGTACACTGACACCGGCCACGAGAGCTTAAGTCAAAATTACTTTACTTATTTTGGCTTCCTTATATATTAAGTTAGATGTTTTACTTGGAATCTAATTTTTGTTAGTGTAGTGCCCCTTACTACACAGGGGTATTGATAGCCTGTCACGTAGTTGATTTGATTCAGGCGATTAACGCTCTCAACCAGCTGTTACCGATTAAGTGGAAACCTGATAAATAGTTGAGTAAGTTCATTTATCATTCAAGATTTTATCTGTAGGCCTAAACGTTGTGTGTGAGAATGTAAGATTTGACCGTTTCTCACATTTTTCTCTTTATTCTCTTGTTTCCTTAACAGAATTAGCCACATTAAAATTTTTCACCTTTAATGTTTTATTCCGGATCTCACAACAATTCTCCCTTCAAAATCCTTAGCATTAAATCTTTCAGCAGTGTTCTTTCTGAAGATACAAGCATTACACAGTCTTTCCATTCATCTTTCTTTTGCACTGCTGCGTTGTTATTTGTGTTACTGGTTGAGCTCCTATTACGTCTTACATTACCATTTTTTTTGTATGTTTCCAACTTCTGAAACCATTTACCGTTCTGATAAGTTTCTTTTTTGGTGATTCCGTGTGTTGAAATTTTCTGTATTACGAACAGTAAAATGTGACCTGTCATTGTCTTGTGTTTCTCTATATATTTAAAAAATAAAAAATTTGTACATATCTAAAAATTTGTAAACAGAATTTTTGTTTAGGTTCGACCTGTACATATACATGAAGGTAGTTTACAAAAGCTGGAACAGAATAATTGATGAAACCGTTCATGCTGCGATTGCTTCAAAAGGAACCTGTAGTTTGCATGTTAAATTGAAAATATTTTTAGATTTTGTTATTGCATATAATTAATTATTTTTAAATATATAAATAGCTTTTGAGCTGGAAATAGTTCATTATAATTTATTACTTAAGTGATTTAACAATTGGTAATTGTTGTAAAATAATTATTAATTTTTCCTGTCTATATTACACTTTAGGAATTTTGTTATTGATTTTAAAGTTATAGGTAAAGAAATATATTTTATTTGTAAGTATATGAGTACATTGTAACTGTATTTCAGACTTTGGTACTTTTTGTGTTAAAAAATTATCAATTTTATTCTTTCGGTCAAAGAATACATGGGCTATTCTAAAATATAATATCACCCATTGCTTTACACAGCAATATTAACATCCTCAGGAGAGGATGAAGTAAATACACGTAGAATACAAAATAAAACCCTTGTATCGTTGTACGATGAAGGGCCAGAGAATTACACCAACAACTCAAACTCAAGCGGTTTAATTAAATGTTCTTTACAAAACAACTTTCAGTCGAGGAACGTGTTCCAGCGCTACTGTCAATGCAGTTTTTGTTTGTTGGGTTACGTGCAAATTAGTTTTATGTGGTTAACCTTAATAATGTAATAAACCAATAAGACACTAAGTTATTAATCTTACCACATGGTACTACATGGTGTCGTTTTCTCAACAAAATAATAGTAAAATCAAATTTTTGCCAAATATAACAGTTGCTACTGGAATACCTCTCACATTGTCTGTTACAATGGCATTAGGCAGACGTTTATTTGGAAAACTAAATTTATAAAAACTGTTTACGCTTTTTAGCAAGTAAGGAAATATTATCAGCCATAGATGATCTGTCTGTCTGTTAGGTATAGGGTAATGTGTATGGCAACCGATTTAAGCAATCTTATGTAAAAGAATTTCTGAAACTAAACCGAGAATAACTAGTCGATTGATAAACTATAGTTTTACAAAAACCTTAGATCTGATATATAAAACGGCCGTTTTAATAAACTGTAACATTTTTAAAAATATATTCAACACTTCTACGGTAAGATCTTTCACCTCTATCTTGTACGTATTAAGCTAATAAGTTTTGAAAATGTATTTATTGTTTCTTAGTTTTACTGTTAGCTTCTAAATAAAAACATTTTTAATAAAAAATAATACCGGTACTTAGTAGTGTGGCAAAGTAGGAAAGTAGGCGCAAAGTGGAAAAGTATAATTAGAAGGGGGCAATAACGGTGGCAGCACTACCGTAATAATATAGGAATGTCGAAAGTAGTGGTGAGATGTGATAACTGCAAAAAATATGCTATAAATCATTTGTAACATGACTAACAATGTTTATTACTTCTATAAAACAATTACACTTTTATTATTCACGTACCCGATAATCACTCTATAGAAAAAATAATTAAAGCTACTGAGTTAATAAATTTACATCGTCGCAATCATAACAAATAACATTTGGTAATACTCACTGAATATGACATGAACTAGTCACCTGTAAAACCAACAGCCGATTAGACACACTCAGTGCCGTATTTTACCGGTTTCTGTAACGGCCGTCAGGTAAACACTGACGTAATCAGTCAGGAAGACGTAAGGTTTTTAACTCTTACTTTGTAATCTTCGTCACTGTTTTAAAGACGATTTGGTAATTGTTTACACTAGTAGACGTTCAAATAGTTTATCTGTGAGTTAACGTCTGATCTACTTTATTTCTACCCGACTATGCAAGTTAGACGGTACTGTATTTAAAGTTTGTTACTGTGTATTATGTAACTCTAAAAGTTCTTGGTCTTCTTCTTTACGTTGCATTCTGCCGTCAAGGATTGGGATCGTTCAGCCACATCCGATACTTTCTTCTATCAGGAGCGAGGCGTTTGACTTCCAACGGTTTCCCCCTCTATTAGCAAGTCAGCAACGACTGGTCCAATTTTGAATAATACGGTGTCAGTCATCCTTCTAAAGAAAGTTGTCAGGACTTGTTCTGATATGTAACTTGAAGGTTACTTTGGCAACACTGCTAGTAAATACACATATCCAAGTAGACATTACAGACGTAACATTGTACCATTACAATATAATTGATTAAGTTATTGAATGGTCAACCACCCTCTACAACAAATATCTTTCTTCTCAATAATTAAATGTTCAAATCGTTGATAATTGGTACAGGAAGACGTAGATACGGCCATTTTCTTATACTTAAACGTGGATTATATTGTCAGCAATATGTGTTTAAATTTAAATCACAGACACTGGCGTACCTAGGCTACTAGAGGCCCGGGGCGGATTTCTTTCTGAGGCCCTTCTTCCATAAGAGGAGTGTTTATAATCCAATTTATCTTTAAGTAATACATAGAAAAAACACTTTACTCTTATATATTTGTTGTCTAATTACTGTATTGATACATCTAGTTAGGAAACTTTATAAAAAGCTGTAGTAATTGAAATAACAAAACACTTTCATATTCTAAATACAATGTTTAAAGGAATAATAGAAGTAGTACTATTTATACACTACATTAAATTTATTGCAATACTTTATAATATAAAATAATCCTATATACTGTAAAATAAATTTATCATTGCTGCAAACAAAACTTGGCAGTTTTTTTCAAGTCAGTAAGCAATTTTTGTGCAAATAAGGCGAAATTTCTAAAATGGCCGTTTTCGAGTTTTGGCCTCGAAAAATTTTCTTATTGTCATTAACGCTCATTTTCCTTGCTAACTTGTTTCCAATCGGTAAAATTGTTAGTCTATTTAGTCTGATGGCTCATGGTTGAGCGCAAATAATTTTTAATGAGTTGCAGTTTAGAGAAGCTCCTTTCGCAAGTAGAAACTGCAATAGAAATTGTTAAAAACAACTTAAAGGCCAAAGACAGATTTGGAACCGACTCTTGAAAGTCCATGTCAACAATAAATTGTAAAACTTGAAGAACCTTTTTACCAGTTATTAGCCAGTTTTTAGCTTCATCTGTAGTGATTTGTGTTGCTTGAATATGGCGTCTCAGCCTTTTTGTTTCTGCTGTAATCTCGTATTTAGAAAATTCGTCATAACATTCAGATAGATTAAAAATTAGTTTTCACAATTTCTCATTATTAGCTTCAACCAAATTAACCTTATTGATTTTATTATTGTTCGCAGTTATTCATACAACTTTTCTACACATTCGAACATGCACCTTCTTAATTCTTCTTTTTAGATCAAACCTTCATCTTTTATCTTTTCATGCAGCATCATATTTTTTGACTTTTTTCTACCCCTCTTCTCAACAGCTATTTACATTTCTTCACATTTCTTTCAAGCGAAGTCCAAAGCACCACTAACTAAAGAATCTCTAATTTCTTCAGGAAAAAGTTTCAAACTTCTTGGTTTGGTTACAGCCTTGTCTAAGAAAATTCCTTTAATTTGCAGCTAGTGTTGAGTGTGATTGATTGCCTCCAAAATGTCTGACCACCGATGCAGAAAAGCTAAAAATGTGAAATCGCAAATATTCGCCATTATAATATAAGCCAATCCTCTTGTATCCAGACTTTCAGATTGATTAAAAATTTACCAAAAAACCTTACTTTTCTAAATCTGGAGGCCTCCTACTAAGTGGAGCCCGGAGCGGACCACCCCTACCGCCCCCTTTAGTCTGCTACTGATCACAGAGCTTATGATTTCAAGTTTTCATTCTACAGCATCAGCTTAAATTGAAAACGTGCGGAGTAAATAGATTTAATGTGTAGTGTAGTGAAGTCGCAGACAGTTTTACTCACAGACTGGTCGATGTCACTTCATTGCCACAATATCCTCTATTGTGGCAGAAACCCTTCTTCAAATACTTTATCACTACAAATTGATGTCCTATTATAAGTAAGGTGTACTATTCTATCAGACATTGTAGTTTTGTAAAACTCACGTCAACCTCTTGTAAGTCATGGCTCTACAATTTTAGCTCGCGAATACCGCTGTAAATTTTAGAATATTTGTGCGACTAGTAGGTACTTGCAACACATTTAATATTTATAATACAGAAAAATGTTAATTATAGAATATAAAGAATTCAAAATAATTATATTTTTGTTTAGTTCTAACTAAACATACTCATATATTAATATATTATACATTAATACACGTTAATAGTATATTATTAATTACACGGTTGTGAAATTATGTGCCGTTCTGGGGATGCGAAGTTTATTGAGATACTTGGTGAGGAGCTTGGACTTTATTTCTAAAAATAAAAAGAATAAAATTATTTTTATTATGGGGTTTTAATATATTAGTCAGCTCAGTTCTTAAGGTATTCATCTTGCCCTTCGTCTACTTAAGCTTTTCCTTTCTATTTTACCTTCTTGCCTTTTATAGAAACCTATAGTATACTCTATAAGCTAAAAATAGACGAGTACCTTGGAGCGTAGGAGGTACGGATTGCTGTGTCCAAACGTGGTTCCGTCATGTCCGATTACTCGCAAAAAATTTCAATAATTACCACATCATAGTCAAAATAATGTTAACACATCTATTTAATAGTTTATAATAAAAGTTTGATAGTAAACTTACCCTAACTGTGTTTCACAGTTTGAAATATCAGTGGTGCATAGATCGTGCAAGTGTGATCTACTTTTGTTATATTAGCCAGCAGCAAACCGCCAACTTTGTTAACAGCCACTGTCAGCTTACGAGGATTTTCTGTATACTCTCCGGATGTGCGTGTTATTTCATGAGGATCGATTTAATTTGCTCTTGGTGATTGAATATTTGAAGTCCTTCTTTCGTTTTTGTCAGTTTCTATGTCCCTTTGATTCTACAACTTCAATCTTCTTAGTAACTTCATCTCTCGTGCCTGGATCCTTCTTTTGACAGTTTTATTACAGCTGAAATTTTAGTACCATGTATTGGCTGGGGACAGCCAACTTCTATAATTTTTATATTGCATTTTCTTTTTTTCAATATTTTAATCTCAGCTAGTAGTACAATGTAGCCTATAAGTAGTGCTCCAGTTTTTGATCTAGTGTGTTCTGTAGTTAAAGGAGATGTTAAAACCAAATATTCAAAATATGACAGCTATTCTAACCTTATAGCATTTAAGACAGTTTTAAACCTGACGAGGTTTTTTCTAAACAAAATCATTCTTTTCCGACTTGTGCTTTTTAATTTTATACCTTTTAAAATATAAAACTAGCTGATAAAACATGGAATAATATAATAATATTAATGTAGAATTATAAAAAACAACCCGTGTGCGTGTTTTTGCGGGTGCAGAGAACTTTCGATAATAATGTAATACGAGTGAAGGTATTGAGTGAAGGCCTAAATTAACTGGCACTATCATATGCCATGAGAGTATACACACTTCAGTTGATAGCGTGCTCTGTTTTTAAGCTTTAACGAACCTCCTACAGCTTCTTCCTCTTTTGTACTTACATATTTAACGTTACTGACTATCTCAGGACTAGTTGTACTTCTAGCAGCTGTTAATATCTTCAAAATTTTCTCTACCTATTTGGTTAAAAATAAATTATAGGCAGACATTAAAGTTGATCTCACGTTTGTAACATAGAAATAGAATTTGTGTTTTCCCTTTAACATGTACAAATTTCATTACAAAAATACAAGAAAACTGTCTTGATTAAAAAATAAACAAAAATTAAGTAGATATAACATTTTAATGCATTTCCTTATGTCTTCTATTGTTAAAGGTGTCTTTTATATACAGCGACTTACTACAGTCGCAGATAATTAAAAAAGTTGCCTTTGTTATGTAAGAAATCTTTTACTTCTTCTTTTTTCTTTAGATTTCTCCGTTACGGCGTACCCGTTATTTTCCCTCTCTGTATCCTGGTAGGTATGTCAAGTCAATGTATGTCACGTATGTGTATGTCAAACAATTATCGTCTATTAGTTGGGTAATGTGTTATACTCATGGCACAAGTGATCGTTTAGTTCTACTGAGTCTAGTCTAACATCTTTTTGGTTATCTACATCCTTTCCATAACACTGCTTGTACGTACAGTGTCGTAATTAGCATATGTATATGGAGTTTAGTATCAAATTGGGCAGCTGTACAACTCACTGGTAAACACAAAAAGCACGCATTCCCATATAACGATAAAATGTCTAAATAAAAATTTTGTTGTTGTTGTAAGTGGACGTTGTAACTAGGGTTGCTGACAGCTATACAAATATATACGATGGCTCGGTAACATGTGTTGTCCAAGACAAAGGAAGACAGGGTTTAGGTGAACAAAGCCTCTGTCGCAGTAGCTGTACGATGAAGCGAATTGCGGGTAACGCGCAATGACCCAAGAGGGACAAAGGCGAAATATATCGCTAAGAAGAGACAAAAGATCGCTGACAAGGCGACATAGCGACGCTATCCAAAAGGCAATTAGCCACATGCGTTGAGCTGCACACCAAACGCAGTGTTACATTGCTACAATAGACAGGAAAAGCCCGGCTTGAGTAGACAATATGTTTGCACAATGAACGAACGGCGGGACGTCCAGCTTTACCAGAAGGGTACGCGGCGAAGGAAGGATTGGTGGGCATATGTAGCAGCTGTCTGGAATACTCGGAATTGACCACACTCGTCGTGGGAACGACTAGGAGAAACTAGTAGATAATACGAGCAATTGGTCACGGGTAAGAAGCAGTACACATGGTGAGCAAAAGAGCAGATGAGAGGGCCACACAGCAATTAAAAGCACTTTGTCTAAAAAGGGAAAATACGCCAAAATACAAGGGTGATAGACAGCCGTGAAATTGGTCATCCGACTCAAACGATGGGTGGAGCCAACCAGGAACTTGTAAGGGTAGGGAATAAGGAAGCCTATCAGAGTCGAGAATTGAGGAGAACGTTCCTACAAGAAGTGGTTACCAAGGAAGCGAACTGGAGGAACGAATAAGAGACGAAGGGAGAAGAGAATCTAGAGTGCTATGGCGGAGTTTCCACCAGAAAACAAACGAAAACCAATAGAAGCGCAGAGGTTGAGAAGTAAGTGGGAATTAGAGAAAATAGTGGGAATTTTGGGGTATAAACTAGAGTGTTGACCGCGAGCGGGGGTCTTAAGTTTTTATTCTTATACCGGAGAGTATGTTCTCTTAGAGTCTTAATCTTAAGTCTTGTTTCAGAGATCAGAGAGTATGAACGCTGAAGTCTTATATCGGAAGTTTTATATCTTATATCTAATAGCCGAAATCGAGAGTCAGATATCAAGAGTCGTATAATTTATATATCGGAACTGACAATAGTGCGGATGCCGTAACGGAGAAAAGTCGTATCGGTTGAAGAATCGGCGTGCGTTTATAAGTACGAACAGTCGAGAATCGGAAGCCGGTAATGGAACTTAATGTTTTTTAAAAGACATGACGAAGTATAACTAAAATCGACTAAGTTGGTCGTCTAGAGTAATATTATTATCAAGGACGTTAAACGGAGCAGAAGTGCGGTAAAATGTGTAAGAGATAGACAAAATGCCGAAACAGTGATAGTAAAAGAGAACAGGTAGAGAACTAATTACGGTCATGAAATTAGAGACAATAATAATGATTAACACCATTACATATAAACAAATGTCGTGTTAACAAAGTAAATCTACGGAAAAACAGTGTGAATAAAATCACAAAGCATACAACACTTAGTATGTTTCAAGAAATCCTTATCATACTCAGAATAATGTAATGACACTTGAGTAGGAACTATTCAGCAAAATTTAGAATTATCAAGTAACATGTACTAACATTCGAAGGTCAAATCACCGGAACTAAACCAAAAGTATACACATATACTACATACACATATATATGTCGGAGTGCGAAAAGAGAAGTGATAAGTGCGAGTGCATTCTACGAGATGATAATGCCAGCCGCAAGGACTTCCAGAAACCTGGAGAGACAAGGAAACAGGATGACAGCGCAGAGGACTTTTCGCCATAGAACGGATTAACATACATCAAGTAAATTTTATATTCGAGCCTCTAGGTGGTCTAGTGGCTAACGCGGGCGATTGATGCGCTCGTGGTCCCGGGTTCAATTCCCGGCGGAGGCTCCATACGGCGTGCACTCAGCGTCGTGAGGCAAACTGAGTAGGCGCTGAGATAACAGCGCCGCCTCCTGGCCGTGAATACCGCAACTAGCGGCTGGTGGCGCGTAGTACTAGCCATACACCGTCACACTAACACAAAAAGCTGCGCGGTACGCCTTGGTCCTTAACGGACTGTGGAGCGGAGGTTTATTTATTTATTTATTTAATTTTATATTCATGCACTACTAATTAAGTAAAACACTGTCTGTTTATCTGAAAGAACTCATAAGTTATAATATTTAAAGAAAATAATAACTAGTAGCTGGTCAGGGTAAATTCATAAGACAACTATTACAGATGATGGTAATTGATATCCAATCTTCATGAATCCATTTATTAAGAATTGTTTAATATAGAATAAAATGTATAATAATGATGGTTAAAGTCTAATAAGTATCTAGATGAAGAGTATAGGAAAGTAAGCAAGTGTTAACAAAATAATAAATGATAGATTGATGTAGTCAGTAAAATTGCAAGATATATGTTATATTTCTTTTCAGGAGAATAAGTAAGTGACATCAATGCTATTAAGTATAATAAATTAAGTTAACCTTGCAAAGCCTTGTGTATGTTGTCAATTATTTGAAAACACCTAAAGATTAAAAATTAGTATATGACATCAAAGAAATTGAACAACGACTTCTAAAACAATAACTTAATATTACATAGGTATACATAATCAATAACATTAAAAACTTTATTAGTTATATTTGACGCCCACACGGTTGGCGCACACACTATAATTGTTCAATTTGGCACCACAACAAGGTGGGAATTAAATAAATAGAGCCATTAATTAATTAATTAATTAAATTAAAAGAGCAATAAACACTATTATTGTTAGATGTGGCGTCCCATCACGCGGGACATAGATAATAAAAATAAACAAAATTTAATTATACACATTAATAGTAACTAAATAAAAATTTAGTTATACCCATATTACAGAAGCACTTGCGGCTAACAACCTCTAAGAACTTATAATCTACATTACGTCAGAGACGACCTTAAGTAACATACTTGGATTCAATGTGGATTAGATCGTTGGTAGTTGCACTCTACTCATTTCGATTTATACCATTCTCTTTAACTTACAGTACTTTTTTAATTTATTTTTTTTATTCTTCATTAAAAGTAGTTACAACTACCTATAAATATTTTCTAATACATAAGTTAACAGTGTGTAGGTTAAGCTTCTACTGGAGCATTCCTCATTACAGGTACACTTTATTCAGGGGCTGAGAATTACTATATATATATATAATTTGTGATGTTTTCAATTTGTTTCTTCTGCAAGTAGTATCATTTCGTATATTCTTTTTAACACCTGACGCACGTTTCACTGAAAAATATCAGTATCATCAGAGGTTTCTAAGTAAATTAATAACAATCGAAATAATTTTATTTATATAAAATTAACGAATAATCGAATTTGTATCGATTTTAATGTAAAATAAAATAACTGATAATCGATTTAGGTCGATTAGTTAACGATTGTTTTAATATTTCTTTTATGAATTTGCTAACTGCTATAATTTTTTTATTGTTCGACTAAGCTTTTCGTCATTACTGACATCTTCAGGTCTTAAAATATCCATTTTTAACTGCTATTTGTTGGATAATTTTTCTTTCTTTGTTTCTTTCTGTGTTATTTAATGGGATCCTAAGCATTCGGTGAATCATGGAATTAAATACTGCCATTTTGTGTTGGGGAGGATGATTAGAAGTATTTGGTATTACTAAGTTAGTTTGAGAAGGTTTCCTGTATATTCCTGAGTATTCAACATTTGTTTCATTTTTCTTTATTGTTAAGTCTAAATAATTTAATTTATTATTAGATTCTTCTTAGATTCTCTCTCCTGTTGTCTACAGTACACTTTCGTAAACAACAATATTCTAAACACAATTATTTATCAGATGTTTCTTGTAAACTGACACTGTTTGAACATAACTTTTCTCTTATTAAATGCATTGTCTAACTCTACTTAATATCTCTCTAGAACTCTGTCCACCACTCTATTTTACTTTTTAAAATATTTTTTAATTTTTGGTGTGACATCAGGTTAACGCGTTATTCATTTAGCGATAGAGTTTTTATTGTTCTTAGTCACGTGACTTAGTGAGATTATTTAAATTTCACAGTTATTGTTTGTTGTGTGTAAAGCGTATTTAGATATTTGCATAGGATAGGAAAACTATTGTAATTCAGAGAGTCATTGTTTCTTAGAATTATTAATAAAACTGATGAATATCGATTTGTCTCGCATTTAATGTTTTACGCTGTCCTCGTAGCAATACAATACAATTTGACGGTCCAGCGGTTGTTTTGCATTGGGGTACGTCGTATACTGTGTGAAAGGCTCCATACATTAATATAAAGTTAGATTATAAATTCTACTGCATATTTGAACAAGGTTTATGCATACTAGTCTCAAGGGAGATCGCATTAAGTATATTAAATTATTATGTAAAGAATACATACTGTGTAAAGAATATCTCCCCTTTAACCCGCTTTACCGTACGTCATTTAAACGCCATTAATGGCATTAACTATTCACATACACTCTACTTCCTGTCTGCGACATACTTATTCCTACAAATGGAATTCCACCTGTCGTATTTTTTTTTTTTAGCTTGCCACGTATAATTTTACGTCTAATTGTTTCTGTCTATGCAACGATAGAACAAGTATTTTATTATATATATATATATATATATTATAACTATACTACTACTATGCGTTATTGTAATGTAATGTTGTGTGTGAGTCCCCACCTGCAGTCTGATCTTGCAGATTCTTCCGACTAGGGCGTGTGGATTTTGGATTTGAAGTTCGCAAGCTAGTAATCTCAAATTATTACAACAACACACAAGATAAGTTACTTTTAAGGGGAAGAGTTTTGTGAGACTGGTAGGCTTTATCGTACAACAATAAAACACTGTTATATGGGGTAATAAAACGTTGTTTATTACACCAACAACACACAAGAATAGAATGGTTATAATCTTATGAATTTTCTTATAGTCTATACAATGAATCGATGTTTTTCGATTGTCTAATAGTTGAAAGAAACTGAACTCGTTCTTTGCGAGTTAATTGCAATTTAAATTTGACTTTATTAATTGATTTGAATTTAATTAAATTTATTTAATTAATTTGAATCTAAGTGTTCATGAAACAAAATATAAAACTCTAAAATTAATTTGAATAATTAGTTAAAATAAATTAGACGTGACAGTCTAGTTCACGTTATTTCATTTCTAGTGATTCTATTTCTGATCTACTGCAGTATGATCTAAGATTAGATTGTCAGTTAAGATTTGTATAGCGCTTTTATACTACCTCTATTTCTTAACTCTAACTTACTAAAACCTTAAGCTGCTATACAGATTATTACAACGAATTTACTTTTTAATTACTAGAGTCTTTGCTTTTTGTTTGGCACCTGAATTATTTTAATTACAATGTTTTAATTGAAAAATAGAAAATTTGATCTGAAAAATAAATAAATAGATTTTGCTTTCCTGTTACTGAAGAGGATGTCGTCCCGATTCGTCCCTCGTCGATTCGAGTCCTTGGTTAGAGAAAGTAATCTGCTTAGAACTGCTGGATTCGGTCGTGGAGTTCAAAATTCGGCAACACTCTGCTTCCTTGCTGTTTGTGAATATTTTAACGTCTGCTGTTGTCTGCTGGAACTGCGATCTGTCCCTCGTCGATTCGCACGTTGCACGTCAGCGTGTGTGTGTGTGTGCTTCGTTCGAGTGGTCGCTCTGCTCGTCCGCTGTTAACCAATAATTTAGACGGCCTCTCTGCTGTATTCTTGAAGTCTGGTCTTGAAGTCGGGTGGATCTCTTGCGTGCTTATGACTAACTGGTAGTACACAATAAGCTTGGTTGATGTCTTGAAGAGTATCTCGCCTTTACGTAGCAATTACGAGCTATACAGATGATCTGTAGTTAGTGTGTTCGTAATTGCGTGTGTGTTGACCACGTAGAGTCTTCTTGTTGATCTTCACCACTTTGGCTACTAGACGATCGAAGGACTACGTCTTAACTTCGTGAGTACTGACAGAAGAGTGATTTTTCCACCAGAAAACATCGCACTGGCCGGGGCTGCATGCAATGATTTCATTGGTCGACGCACTCTCCCTACTACATAAAATTTCGAATTCCCTTAGTCCGTGAGAATGAAGTCTGGTTCCCACAGACGGAGAATAGAATTATTATCTAATATTTAATTATCCGGCGGAACCAGTTTGTCGCTCAGGATATCCTGTACTTATTTAATTTTGCAATAACTTGGTTGCAAATCAAGTTGTGTGAAATCTAAAATATACAATCTGTCACAAATTATTATCTTTATAATATACTAAAATCTCTTTACTGTATCTCTATTTTTACATAAGTTATTTAATTATTTTAATTAATTCTTACAATTGTTAATTATATTGCATCAAATTTGCACACGTCATTATTAATATCTCGGCAAACATTTTGGCTATGTTAGATTTCGCCTTTATTTATTAGTTTCCGAGATATTAATAATTAACCGTTTGGGTGTGGTCGCTTCCTTCTACAGCGAACTGATTACATAACGACCACGTGTGCGTTGCTTGACACAGCATTATTTTCAATGCGCTACATTCAAATGGAGTTTTAACTGTTAATTTTTATTTAAATATGGTTTCAGCATGCGGTAAACATATAACCCCAAATAGTTAATATTTGGTTCCGTTATATATTCCCACACCCGCTTTAAAAAAAAAAAGAATGTAATAATTACAGTTATTTTTTTTTCTTAATCATTACACACATATTCTGTAATAATTATTCTTACTAGCTACACATCGTATTACTTATTCTGAAGACACGTACACAAGTGTTAATGTTATTGCATTATATACAATCTAACTCTAAATACATGTATTAAACTATTATATTTGCAACTTATTGCGTATAATGTTTTTAAAACGAGTAGTAGCCTTTGTATATAAACAATGCCACGCGTACAAAGAATTTTGCTGACAGTATTTAAAACGTTATCGCCGGGCGCGCGGCTAATTGCTTGACCTAGTTTCATATGTGGGTCAGGTAGTTATCGCGTGACGTAACTGTTTCCTGCCGCTGTTCTCGCTCACTCAGTTGTATACGCTTATTATTTACCGCTATAGAAAAACATTATTATTAGTACACAAGTTATCTATAATTATTATTAATAATATTATAAAACACAAATTATTTATTTTAATTTTAATTATTATAATACAATTATTATTAACTCTAAATACTATTTATCTCTTTAAAGTCTTTTTATTTCGTCGCGACGCGCTTTGGAACGCCATGCTACTCAAAGTATTTTCTCAAAGAGCTCGCATGGAATTTACCGATCGTTTTCGTTCGGTCCAGAGTCGTAACGATAAACGTGTGAGGTGCGAGTTGTTGAGCCAACAGATAGGGTCCATTATATAACCGAAAGAACTTTGCAGCCACATTTATGTCTCGTCGGCCTACAGGATTCGCCTTGAGCAGTACTTTTTCGCCTACTACAAAGTTCGTTAGTTTATGCGTCGTATTAAATTTGTCTGCCCTTTTCCGCCCTTTTTCAACTATTCTTTCCCTCACAAGTTGATTTTTACATTGCACCGGCAGAGGTAGATTATAAGTTTTTGGCTTACTTAAATAATTATCCCAAAACCTCTCTGGCGTGGTTCCAGAGTCTAATTCTGCTGGTGTGTATTCCGTGGTATCATGATAACTCTCATTTATTGCCTTTTCGAAGAATGGTAAGAACTCGGGCCATTTACTTTGTTCCTTATAGCAATAGATACGGAACATTTTACCGATTTCCCGATTCACCCTTTCGGCAAGGTTTCCCTGTGGTCGTCGTATCGAGGTTAGGACTGCTTTGATACCGTTACGTTCCAGGGTGGCTGCCCAGTGTTTGTTTTGGAACTGCTTTCCCTGGTCACTAAGTACGTTCCTTATTGGTCCATGTTGTGGTATATACTTATTAAGTATAATATTTAAAACGGACTTTGTGGTGGGCCTAGGGATCGCATAAAGGCTAACTTTTTTAGTAAACACATCGACGCAAACTACCATGTGTTTTAGATTTCTGGTAGCCTTGGGTAATGGTCCCAGAAAGTCGATGGCGATCATCTGTCCCTTACCTTCCGTTATCACATTGGCCATGGGAACATAAGTGTGCACGTTTGGTACTTTCGCTGTCTGGCATGGATAACATGTTTTTAGCAATTTCTTTACCCTACGGTACATGTTGGTTATTGTAAAATCCTCCTGCAATATTTTGACACATTTTACAGGAGATGCGTGCGCCATTTTTATATGTAAAGATTGTGTTATACACGCAAGCATCGCTGGAGACAATACCACTTTCCATTCGCCCTGTAACAATTTATACAATATAGTGTCCTGTATAAGATAGTGAGGATTTGGGTGAGCTGCTAACATTAGCTTTTTAGCAAGGAGTGCGAGGTTATCGTCCTGCTCGAGTCCTAAGTTCTGTAGCATATTAGTAGCTTCAGGCGCGACAGTGTATAACACTCTCAACTCGCCGTCAGCTGCTTCATATACTTCCTCCTTTTCTACAGGCGGATATCTACTTAGAGTGTCTGCGGTGGTATTCTCTGATCCTTTGCAATATTTAATCGTGAATGAGTACTCCTGAATAGCTAACACCCATCGTGTTAGTCGGGAATTTGCTAAACGACATTTTAATATAAACGATAACGCCTGATTATCAGTGTGAATCTCGAAATGGGTACCGTATAGGTAGTGTCTGAATTTTCTGAGTGCGTTTATTATGGCGAGTATTTCTTTCTCGGAAGTACAATAGTGCAACTCAGCGCCTTTTAGCGTCCTATTGGCGTATGCTACAACATGAAGACTACCTTGTTCGTCTTCTTGGTGCAACACGGCGCCGATAGCGTACTCGCTAGCGTCAGTGTACATTACGTACTTCCTACCCTGCTGTGGATGGAACAATTGTAAATTAGATTGGAACAGGCCTTTAACCCTCTCAAACGCATCGTTCTGTTCAGAACCCCATTTCCACTTTATATTTTTGCGTACCAGCTGTAGCAACGGGACTGTATATTCTGCGTATTTGCTGGTAAATTTCCTGTAATATCCCGTGAGTCCAAGGAATGCTCGCAGTGCTTTGAGGTTCTTGGGCACCGGGAATTCCATAATACTCCTGAGCTTCTCTGGGTCCGTACTGATACCTGTAGCTGAGATTATATGTCCCAGGAACTTCATTTGGGACTTTACAAACTCGCACTTGTGTAGCTTGAGCTTGATGTTTGCTAACCTCAGCTTCTGGAAGACGCTCTGCAGGTGCTCGAAGTGTTCCTCCAATGTGCGGGATATGACGAGGATGTCATCCACGAATATTACCGTGTATGGGTCTACCTCAGGTCCTAGAGCTCTCTCGAGGCATCTTACAATCGCAGCGAGACTCGTGCTAAGGCCAAAAGGTACCACCTTGTGTTGATAGCATTTGTTATTAAATATAAATGCTGTATACTTACGATCTTGCTCACACAGCGGGACCTGCCAGAAGCTTGCTGTTAGATCTAGCTTCGTGAGGTACCTGGCTCCTTCACATTTAATGAAGAGGTCCTCCGCTGTCGGTGCGCAGTCAAACTCTTTCTCTACGAGACTGTTTAAGTTCCTCATATCCAGGCAGAGTCGGATCTCTCCAGTCTTCTTGCGGACGACCAGCAGTGGGTTGAGGAAGCTGCTATTAGATCTTTCAATAATATCTTCTTCCAACATCCGCTGTATCTCCTGCTGGACCTCGGCCTGGTATTTTATAGGGACCTGGTAGATTCTCCTTATGAACTTCTCCGGCTCTGAGAGGTGGATTCTGTGTTCATACACTGACGAGATTGAATGTTCTTCACTGAAGATATCGCTGAATTCTTCTTGCAGCGACGACAATCTCCGTTCAGTTCGGGAATCTAAGGTGGTCTCCCCCTCTTCACATTCTTTATAGTGAATTACTTGTTTTGGTGGCCGTGTGATTTTAATTGGGTCACCATGGTTTTGTGTGTGTGTATGTGTGTTCAATTTAAAAGTGTAACTAACATTGTCTATGGTACATTTTAATAAGTGTTCACTGGTGTTAATTTCCGCACGTATTTGTTCCAATACATCTACCCCCAATAACATATCACATATTAAATTGTTTATAGCCACTACACACACTTCAAATTGCACTTCGTCTAGCATGATAGTTAGATAGTATTGAGTGTCAATTTTTTCTTTTGTATCGGTAGCGGTTCGTATATAAAATTGATTGATTGGGAGTGATGGGGCCGTACGAAAATATTTTTTATTGGTACGCAGGAACCTTTCACTGACGCCGGATACAACACTACCGGTATCCAGCAGAATTCTCGTGGGAACGCTATTGACAAAGGCGTGTAACACCGGACACGCCGCGCTCACGGGCCTTTGTCGCGTGGGACCGGGTTCTAGCAACGGATCCCTGACATCCGGTGGGAACACATTATTAACGGGCACACAAGTTACATAATTAAAAGTACACATTTCACACAATATATAATCCTTATAATTAACATGCTTATATCTACACAATTTTGCCGAATTTATAGCGCGTCCTTGCTGGATGCGCATTTTGGCACGTTTTTTGTAGCTTGGTAACTTTTCGATTTATTGTTCGAATTTTTATTGCCGTGGGAGTCGCTGTCTTTTTCAGTTGTATCAGCTTTGGCTAATTCGACCGTTTGAATCGCTCTAATTTGTGCTCCATCGTTACCCTTACCCTGCCCCTTTGGTCTACAAAAATTTTGTTTTCCCTTGTACTCAAAGGTTTTATTTGGCTGTTTTGACGGTGTTTGGGGTGGAATAGAACTGGTACTCGGTTTTTGATCCGTTTGCTGATGGTACTGTAGTCGCGTATTCTGCCCTTCATTATTTCGGCGAAAATCGGGATTATAACGCCACCCACCAAAATCAAAAACCGTCTCACTTTGGGACACTAGAATGAGGAGTTCGTCTACCGTGCGAATACCCTGGGTAAATACAGCTACTCTAATGTTATGATTAAAATGGTAGGCAAGCTTGGTGACTATGTCAATCTCCGCAAATGCTGGGGTTAAATGCTTCGCGCGCTCGACCTGCTGGATTATATAATTTTCGGCGGTAATATTCATTTTCTTGTCAAAACGGCCATATTCCAGTTCATTGCGCAGAAGTCGTTGGGTATGCGAGTTCCAGTACCGGCTTTCAAATTTTTGTTTGAACTCCGCGTATGTGGACACTCTATCGCGTACAATGTTATACCACTTACGCGCCGAATCACGCATCGCGTTAACCACCCACTGTATTTTGTCTTGATCTTCTAGTCGGGAACCTACTCTAGCCATTTCACTCTCACACGCTAATAAAAATTCAATGGGGTTTTCGTTATTTTCCCCCGTAAAATACACGCGATTTTTCTCGTCGACAGGGCCTTGTACCAAAATATTTGGAGCAGATCTCCTTCGTACCTCCTGTCGTACTTTCAAAATCTCGTCGCTTAACGTTTGTAAAACACTCTCTTTATTAGAGTCAATGTTAGATCGCGTCTCTACAATTGAAGCGTCTAATTTATCTACTCGTCGTTGCGTTTCGGTCACGTCCGCGTGAATTTTTACCTCTAGGGATTCCACCTTTTTGGAAACCTCTAGTGTTTGCTTTTCACAGCGGGTTATGTGTTCCTTAAACCGGCCCTCCATACGTGTTACTTGTTCAATAAACGATTTTTGCATAGTGGTCTCAAAAACCTTAAACCGTTCATTGATTTTAGTATCGACCGTATTTACTCTTTCACCGATCTCTGCGACCTTCTCCGTTAATTGTTTATTACTCTCACCGATTTCAACGACTTTAGCGGTTAACTCGTTTACGCTTTCGTCTATTTTCTCGGTGGTTTGTTTATTGCTTTGCTTAATCTCGGCGTTTATGTCAGCGTTACTTTGTTCTAATGCTTCGGTTAGACTAACTTTTTGTGCCTCGATTTTAGAAGTTAATTCCGCGATATTGAGCTCAGCTTTGGCTGCACTCTGTTCAAATTTCGCGTCTATTTTAGCGGTCAAATCCGCACTCATTTTCTCGTTCATTTGCTGTATTTGTTTAAGTATTTTATCCATATCCATTTTAAATAGACAACAATGTCAAATATACACAATTTAAAATACACAGAACAGTTTCAAATACACAATAACTTTACTGTTGTACAAACACCAGTCACAAAACTCTTTGGGGATTGTTTAGTTGGACGCCAGCTGTTTTACGAATTAAAACAGCAAAGTTTGTTTTAAAGTGAAAATTAAATTTAAATTAAATTTAATTAATTTTCTCGAGCCCCACGAGATTGGAGCGCCATTTATAACTCTATTACAAATGTGGCGTTTCAATCTCGTTGTGATTTAATTAATTTAATTGAATCGGGCCCCACGTTCCGGGCAAGCCATTTATAACTATACTACTACTATGCGTTATTGTAATGTAATGTTGTGTGTGAGTCCCCACCTGCCGTCTGATCTTGCAGATTCTTCCGACTAGGGCGTGTGGATTTTGGATTTGAAGTTCGCAAGCTAGTAATCTCAAATTATTACAACAACACACAAGATAAGTTACTTTTAAGGGGAAGAGTTTTGTGAGACTGGTAGGCTTTATCGTACAACAATAAAACACTGTTATATGGGGTAATAAAACGTTGTTTATTACACCAACAACACACAAGAATAGAATGGTTATAATCTTATGAATTTTCTTATAGTCTATACAATGAATCGATGTTTTTCGATTGTCTAATAGTTGAAAGAAACTGAACTCGTTCTTTGCGAGTTAATTGCAATTTAAATTTGACTTTATTAATTGATTTGAATTTAATTAAATTTATTTAATTAATTTGAATCTAAGTGTTCATGAAACAAAATATAAAACTCTAAAATTAATTTGAATAATTAGTTAAAATAAATTAGACGTGACAGTCTAGTTCACGTTATTTCATTTCTAGTGATTCTATTTCTGATCTACTGCAGTATGATCTAAGATTAGATTGTCAGTTAAGATTTGTATAGCGCTTTTATACTACCTCTATTTCTTAACTCTAACTTACTAAAACCTTAAGCTGCTATACAGATTATCACAACGAATTTACTTTTTAATTACTAGAGTCTTTGCTTTTTGTTTGGCACCTGAATTATTTTAATTACAATGTTTTAATTGAAAAATAGAAAATTTGATCTGAAAAATAAATAAATAGATTTTGCTTTCCTGTTACTGAAGAGGATGTCGTCCCGATTCGTCCCTCGTCGATTCGAGTCCTTGGTTAGAGAAAGTAATCTGCTTAGAACTGCTGGATTCGGTCGTGGAGTTCAAAATTCGGCAACACTCTGCTTCCTTGCTGTTTGTGAATATTTTAACGTCTGCTGTTGTCTGCTGGAACTGCGATCTGTCCCTCGTCGATTCGCACGTTGCACGTCAGCGTGTGTGTGTGTGTGCTTCGTTCGAGTGGTCGCTCTGCTCGTCCGCTGTTAACCAATAATTTAGACGGCCTCTCTGCTGTATTCTTGAAGTCTGGTCTTGAAGTCGGGTGGATCTCTTGCGTGCTTATGACTAACTGGTAGTACACAATAAGCTTGGTTGATGTCTTGAAGAGTATCTCGCCTTTACGTAGCAATTACGAGCTATACAGATGATCTGTAGTTAGTGTGTTCGTAATTGCGTGTGTGTTGACCACGTAGAGTCTTCTTGTTGATCTTCACCACTTTGGCTACTAGACGATCGAAGGACTACGTCTTAACTTCGTGAGTACTGACAGAAGAGTGATTTTTCCACCAGAAAACATCGCACTGGCCGGGGCTGCATGCAATGATTTCATTGGTCGACGCACTCTCCCTACTACATAAAATTTCGAATTCCCTTAGTCCGTGAGAATGAAGTCTGGTTCCCACAGACGGAGAATAGAATTATTATCTAATATTTAATTATCCGGCGGAACCAGTTTGTCGCTCAGGATATCCTGTACTTATTTAATTTTGCAATAACTTGGTTGCAAATCAAGTTGTGTGAAATCTAAAATATACAATCTGTCACAAATTATTATCTTTATAATATACTAAAATCTCTTTACTGTATCTCTATTTTTACATAAGTTATTTAATTATTTTAATTAATTCTTACAATTGTTAATTATATTGCATCAAATTTGCACACGTCATTATTAATATCTCGGCAAACATTTTGGCTATGTTAGATTTCGCCTTTATTTATTAGTTTCCGAGATATTAATAATTAACCGTTTGGGTGTGGTCGCTTCCTTCTACAGCGAACTGATTACATAACGACCACGTGTGCGTTGCTTGACACAGCATTATTTTCAATGCGCTACATTCAAATGGAGTTTTAACTGTTAATTTTTATTTAAATATGGTTTCAGCATGCGGTAAACATATAACCCCAAATAGTTAATATTTGGTTCCGTTATATATTCCCACACCCGCTTTAAAAAAAAAAAGAATGTAATAATTACAGTTATTTTTTTTTCTTAATCATTACACACATATTCTGTAATAATTATTCTTACTAGCTACACATCGTATTACTTATTCTGAAGACACGTACACAAGTGTTAATGTTATTGCATTATATACAATCTAACTCTAAATACATGTATTAAACTATTATATTTGCAACTTATTGCGTATAATGTTTTTAAAACGAGTAGTAGCCTTTGTATATAAACAATGCCACGCGTACAAAGAATTTTGCTGACAGTATTTAAAACGTTATCGCCGGGCGCGCGGCTAATTGCTTGACCTAGTTTCATATGTGGGTCAGGTAGTTATCGCGTGACGTAACTGTTTCCTGCCGCTGTTCTCGCTCACTCAGTTGTATACGCTTATTATTTACCGCTATAGAAAAACATTATTATTAGTACACAAGTTATCTATAATTATTATTAATAATATTATAAAACACAAATTATTTATTTTAATTTTAATTATTATAATACAATTATTATTAACTCTAAATACTATTTATCTCTTTAAAGTCTTTTTATTTCGTCGCGACGCGCTTTGGAACGCCATGCTACTCAAAGTATTTTCTCAAAGAGCTCGCATGGAATTTACCGATCGTTTTCGTTCGGTCCAGAGTCGTAACGATAAACGTGTGAGGTGCGAGTTGTTGAGCCAACAGATAGGGTCCATTATATAACCGAAAGAACTTTGCAGCCACATTTATGTCTCGTCGGCCTACAGGATTCGCCTTGAGCAGTACTTTTTCGCCTACTACAAAGTTCGTTAGTTTATGCGTCGTATTAAATTTGTCTGCCCTTTTCCGCCCTTTTTCAACTATTCTTTCCCTCACAAGTTGATTTTTACATTGCACCGGCAGAGGTAGATTATAAGTTTTTGGCTTACTTAAATAATTATCCCAAAACCTCTCTGGCGTGGTTCCAGAGTCTAATTCTGCTGGTGTGTATTCCGTGGTATCATGATAACTCTCATTTATTGCCTTTTCGAAGAATGTTAAGAACTCGGGCCATTTACTTTGTTCCTTATAGCAATAGATACGGAACATTTTACCGATTTCCCGATTCACCCTTTCGGCAAGGTTTCCCTGTGGTCGTCGTATCGAGGTTAGGACTGCTTTGATACCGTTACGTTCCAGGGTGGCTGCCCAGTGTTTGTTTTGGAACTGCTTTCCCTGGTCACTAAGTACGTTCCTTATTGGTCCATGTTGTGGTATATACTTATTAAGTATAATATTTAAAACGGACTTTGTGGTGGGCCTAGGGATCGCATAAAGGCTAACTTTTTTAGTAAACACATCGACGCAAACTACCATGTGTTTTAGATTTCTGGTAGCCTTGGGTAATGGTCCCAGAAAGTCGATGGCGATCATCTGTCCCTTACCTTCCGTTATCACATTGGCCATGGGAACATAAGTGTGCACGTTTGGTACTTTCGCTGTCTGGCATGGATAACATGTTTTTAGCAATTTCTTTACCCTACGGTACATGTTGGTTATTGTAAAATCCTCCTGCAATATTTTGACACATTTTACAGGAGATGCGTGCGCCATTTTTATATGTAAAGATTGTGTTATACACGCAAGCATCGCTGGAGACAATACCACTTTCCATTCGCCCTGTAACAATTTATACAATATAGTGTCCTGTATAAGATAGTGAGGATTTGGGTGAGCTGCTAACATTAGCTTTTTAGCAAGGAGTGCGAGGTTATCGTCCTGCTCGAGTCCTAAGTTCTGTAGCATATTAGTAGCTTCAGGCGCGACAGTGTATTGCATGTTTAACACTCTCAACTCGTCGTCAGCTGCTTCATATACTTCCTCCTTTTCTACAGGCGGATATCTACTTAGAGTGTCTGCGGTGGTATTCTCTGATCCTTTGCAATATTTAATCGTGAATGAGTACTCCTGAATAGCTAACACCCATCGTGTTAGTCGGGAATTTGCTAAACGACATTTTAATATAAACGATAACGCCTGATTATCAGTGTGAATCTCGAAATGGGTACCGTATAGGTAGTGTCTGAATTTTCTGAGTGCGTTTATTATGGCGAGTATTTCTTTCTCGGAAGTACAATAGTGCAACTCAGCGCCTTTGAGCGTCCTATTGGCGTATGCTACAACATGAAGACTACCTTGTTCGTCTTCTTGGTGCAACACGGCGCCGATAGCGTACTCGCTAGCGTCAGTGTACATTACGTACTTCCTACCCTGCTGTGGATGGAACAATTGTAAATTAGATTGGAACAGGCCTTTAACCCTCTCAAACGCATCGTTCTGTTCAGAACCCCATTTCCACTTTATATTTTTGCGTACCAGCTGTAGCAACGGGACTGTATATTCTGCGTATTTGCTGGTAAATTTCCTGTAATATCCCGTGAGTCCAAGGAATGCTCGCAGTGCTTTGAGGTTCTTGGGCACCGGGAATTCCATAATACTCCTGAGCTTCTCTGGGTCCGTACTGATACCTGTAGCTGAGATTATATGTCCCAGGAACTTCATTTGGGACTTTACAAACTCGCACTTGTGTAGCTTGAGCTTGATGTTTGCTAACCTCAGCTTCTGGAAGACGCTCTGCAGGTGCTCGAAGTGTTCCTCCAATGTGCGGGATATGACGAGGATGTCATCCACGAATATTACCGTGTATGGGTCTACCTCAGGTCCTAGAGCTCTCTCGAGGCATCTTACAATCGCAGCGAGACTCGTGCTAAGGCCAAAAGGTACCACCTTGTGTTGATAGCATTTGTTATTAAATATAAATGCTGTATACTTACGATCTTGCTCACACAGCGGGACCTGCCAGAAGCTTGCTGTTAGATCTAGCTTCGTGAGGTACCTGGCTCCTTCACATTTAATGAAGAGGTCCTCCGCTGTCGGTGCGCAGTCAAACTCTTTCTCTACGAGACTGTTTAAGTTCCTCATATCCAGGCAGAGTCGGATCTCTCCAGTCTTCTTGCGGACGACCAGCAGTGGGTTGAGGAAGCTGCTATTAGATCTTTCAATAATATCTTCTTCCAACATCCGCTGTATCTCCTGCTGGACCTCGGCCTGGTATTTTATAGGGACCTGGTAGATTCTCCTTATGAACTTCTCCGGCTCTGAGAGGTGGATTCTGTGTTCATACACTGACGAGATTGAATGTTCTTCACTGAAGATATCGCTGAATTCTTCTTGCAGCGACGACAATCTCCGTTCAGTTCGGGAATCTAAGGTGGTCTCCCCCTCTTCACATTCTTTATAGTGAATTACTTGTTTTGGTGGCCGTGTGATTTTAATTGGGTCACCATGGTTTTGTGTGTGTGTATGTGTGTTCAATTTAAAAGTGTAACTAACATTGTCTATGGTACATTTTAATAAGTGTTCACTGGTGTTAATTTCCGCACGTATTTGTTCCAATACATCTACCCCCAATAACATATCACATATTAAATTGTTTATAGCCACTACACACACTTCAAATTGCACTTCGTCTAGCATGATAGTTAGATAGTATTGAGTGTCAATTTTTTCTTTTGTATCGGTAGCGGTTCGTATATAAAATTGATTGATTGGGAGTGATGGGGCCGTACGAAAATATTTTTTATTGGTACGCAGGAACCTTTCACTGACGCCGGATACAACACTACCGGTATCCAGCAGAATTCTCGTGGGAACGCTATTGACAAAGGCGTGTAACACCGGACACGCCGCGCTCACGGGCCTTTGTCGCGTGGGACCGGGTTCTAGCAACGGATCCCTGACATCCGGTGGGAACACATTATTAACGGGCACACAAGTTACATAATTAAAAGTACACATTTCACACAATATATAATCCTTATAATTAACATGCTTATATCTACACAATTTTGCCGAATTTATAGCGCGTCCTTGCTGGATGCGCATTTTGGCACGTTTTTTGTAGCTTGGTAACTTTTCGATTTATTGTTCGAATTTTTATTGCCGTGGGAGTCGCTGTCTTTTTCAGTTGTATCAGCTTTGGCTAATTCGACCGTTTGAATCGCTCTAATTTGTGCTCCATCGTTACCCTTACCCTGCCCCTTTGGTCTACAAAAATTTTGTTTTCCCTTGTACTCAAAGGTTTTATTTGGCTGTTTTGACGGTGTTTGGGGTGGAATAGAACTGGTACTCGGTTTTTGATCCGTTTGCTGATGGTACTGTAGTCGCGTATTCTGCCCTTCATTATTTCGGCGAAAATCGGGATTATAACGCCACCCACCAAAATCAAAAACCGTCTCACTTTGGGACACTAGAATGAGGAGTTCGTCTACCGTGCGAATACCCTGGGTAAATACAGCTACTCTAATGTTATGATTAAAATGGTAGGCAAGCTTGGTGACTATGTCAATCTCCGCAAATGCTGGGGTTAAATGCTTCGCGCGCTCGACCTGCTGGATTATATAATTTTCGGCGGTAATATTCATTTTCTTGTCAAAACGGCCATATTCCAGTTCATTGCGCAGAAGTCGTTGGGTATGCGAGTTCCAGTACCGGCTTTCAAATTTTTGTTTGAACTCCGCGTATGTGGACACTCTATCGCGTACAATGTTATACCACTTACGCGCCGAATCACGCATCGCGTTAACCACCCACTGTATTTTGTCTTGATCTTCTAGTCGGGAACCTACTCTAGCCATTTCACTCTCACACGCTAATAAAAATTCAATGGGGTTTTCGTTATTTTCCCCCGTAAAATACACGCGATTTTTCTCGTCGACAGGGCCTTGTACCAAAATATTTGGAGCAGATCTCCTTCGTACCTCCTGTCGTACTTTCAAAATCTCGTCGCTTAACGTTTGTAAAACACTCTCTTTATTAGAGTCAATGTTAGATCGCGTCTCTACAATTGAAGCGTCTAATTTATCTACTCGTCGTTGCGTTTCGGTCACGTCCGCGTGAATTTTTACCTCTAGGGATTCCACCTTTTTGGAAACCTCTAGTGTTTGCTTTTCACAGCGGGTTATGTGTTCCTTAAACCGGCCCTCCATACGTGTTACTTGTTCAATAAACGATTTTTGCATAGTGGTCTCAAAAACCTTAAACCGTTCATTGATTTTAGTATCGACCGTATTTACTCTTTCACCGATCTCTGCGACCTTCTCCGTTAATTGTTTATTACTCTCACCGATTTCAACGACTTTAGCGGTTAACTCGTTTACGCTTTCGTCTATTTTCTCGGTGGTTTGTTTATTGCTTTGCTTAATCTCGGCGTTTATGTCAGCGTTACTTTGTTCTAATGCTTCGGTTAGACTAACTTTTTGTGCCTCGATTTTAGAAGTTAATTCCGCGATATTGAGCTCAGCTTTGGCTGCACTCTGTTCAAATTTCGCGTCTATTTTAGCGGTCAAATCCGCACTCATTTTCTCGTTCATTTGCTGTATTTGTTTAAGTATTTTATCCATATCCATTTTAAATAGACAACAATGTCAAATATACACAATTTAAAATACACAGAACAGTTTCAAATACACAATAACTTTACTGTTGTACAAACACCAGTCACAAAACTCTTTGGGGATTGTTTAGTTGGACGCCAGCTGTTTTACGAATTAAAACAGCAAAGTTTGTTTTAAAGTGAAAATTAAATTTAAATTAAATTTAATTAATTTTCTCGAGCCCCACGAGATTGGAGCGCCATTTATAACTCTATTACAAATGTGGCGTTTCAATCTCGTTGTGATTTAATTAATTTAATTGAATCGGGCCCCACGTTCCGGGCAAGCCATTTATAACTATACTACTACTATGCGTTATTGTAATGTAATGTTGTGTGTGAGTCCCCACCTGCCGTCTGATCTTGCAGATTCTTCCGACTAGGGCGTGTGGATTTTGGATTTGAAGTTCGCAAGCTAGTAATCTCAAATTATTACAACAACACACAAGATAAGTTACTTTTAAGGGGAAGAGTTTTGTGAGACTGGTAGGCTTTATCGTACAACAATAAAACACTGTTATATGGGGTAATAAAACGTTGTTTATTACACCAACAACACACAAGAATAGAATGGTTATAATCTTATGAATTTTCTTATAGTCTATACAATGAATCGATGTTTTTCGATTGTCTAATAGTTGAAAGAAACTGAACTCGTTCTTTGCGAGTTAATTGCAATTTAAATTTGACTTTATTAATTGATTTGAATTTAATTAAATTTATTTAATTAATTTGAATTTAAGTGTTCATGAAACAAAATATAAAACTCTAAAATTAATTTGAATAATTAGTTAAAATAAATTAGACGTGACAGTCTAGTTCACGTTATTTCATTTCTAGTGATTCTATTTCTGATCTACTGCAGTATGATCTAAGATTAGATTGTCAGTTAAGATTTGTATAGCGCTTTTATACTACCTCTATTTCTTAACTCTAACTTACTAAAACCTTAAGCTGCTATACAGATTATCACAACGAATTTACTTTTTAATTACTAGAGTCTTTGCTTTTTGTTTGGCACCTGAATTATTTTAATTACAATGTTTTAATTGAAAAATAGAAAATTTGATCTGAAAAATAAATAAATAGATTTTGCTTTCCTGTTACTGAAGAGGATGTCGTCCCGATTCGTCCCTCGTCGATTCGAGTCCTTGGTTAGAGAAAGTAATCTGCTTAGAACTGCTGGATTCGGTCGTGGAGTTCAAAATTCGGCAACACTCTGCTTCCTTGCTGTTTGTGAATATTTTAACGTCTGCTGTTGTCTGCTGGAACTGCGATCTGTCCCTCGTCGATTCGCACGTTGCACGTCAGCGTGTGTGTGTGTGTGCTTCGTTCGAGTGGTCGCTCTGCTCGTCCGCTGTTAACCAATAATTTAGACGGCCTCTCTGCTGTATTCTTGAAGTCTGGTCTTGAAGTCGGGTGGATCTCTTGCGTGCTTATGACTAACTGGTAGTACACAATAAGCTTGGTTGATGTCTTGAAGAGTATCTCGCCTTTACGTAGCAATTACGAGCTATACAGATGATCTGTAGTTAGTGTGTTCGTAATTGCGTGTGTGTTGACCACGTAGAGTCTTCTTGTTGATCTTCACCACTTTGGCTACTAGACGATCGAAGGACTACGTCTTAACTTCGTGAGTACTTACAGAAGAGTGATTTTTCCACCAGAAAACATCGCACTGGCCGGGGCTGCATGCAATGATTTCATTGGTCGACGCACTCTCCCTACTACATAAAATTTAGAATTCCCTTAGTCCGTGAGAATGAAGTCTGGTTCCCACAGACGGAGAATAGAATTATTATCTAATATTTAATTATCCGGCGGAACCAGTTTGTCGCTCAGGATATCCTGTACTTATTTAATTTTGCAATAACTTGGTTGCAAATCAAGTTGTGTGAAATCTAAAATATACAATCTGTCACAAATTATTATCTTTATAATATACTAAAATCTCTTTACTGTATCTCTATTTTTACATAAGTTATTTAATTATTTTAATTAACTCTTACAATTGTTAATTATATTGCATCAAATTTGCACACGTCATTATTAATATCTCGGCAAACATTTTGGCTATGTTAGATTTCGCCTTTATTTATTAGTTTCCGAGATATTAATAATTAACCGTTTGGGTGTGGTCGCTTCCTTCTACAGCGAACTGATTACATAACGACCACGTGTGCGTTGCTTGACACAGCATTATTTTCAATGCGCTACATTCAAATGGAGTTTTAACTGTTAATTTTTATTTAAATATGGTTTCAGCATGCGGTAAACATATAACCCCAAATAGTTAATATTTGGTTCCGTTATAATATATATATATATATATATATATATATATATATATATATATATATATTGTAATAGAACGTTTTCGTGGGTGTTAAATTTGATATATTTTTGATTGGTTCCCACACGCCGTCTGATTGGTTCCCACTGTCTGGCCGAGTCGAATTTGTTAACTAATGTATTTTTATTGTTTATATCCCAAACTCTTATATTACCTTTTTAAATGAATCAAACATACAGCGGTTGATAGGTACGAAGATTTATTTAACTATTTTTTATATAATCAGGTCAGTTACAATTGGGAAATGAAACATACATTTATCATAGCTCCGGCGTTTATTTGTTCGTAGTTGGCTCTATGTCCTGCTATCGCTCAGTCCGTGCGTAGATGCCACAATGGCGTACAGTTTTCTGTTTTATAAATATCTCAGGGATAAGTTCTTTGCACTACAGAATGTTGGTTCACAGACTAATAAATGTACATAAATTTATAATATTCCTTATAACTAATACACAATCTGTGATATCTTAAAATATGAAAAGTAAGTTATTACAAATGAGAAATAGTGCTCACTAGGTTAAATTTTGTTAGAAAGTTACGTTTTTAAAAATAGTTTAATATAAAATCAAAAATTCAGTGATAGATTTGGTTTATCAAAGATGATTATTTAATCAAGTTCAGTTCGAAAAGTTAATTTAGTGACTGGTGAAGTAAAAATAAAATTGCTCATCTACTGTGGGTAATTGAAAGTTTTAATTTTGGGGTGAAGTATTTAATTTGTACTCATCAATTCCTTAATGCAGCTTCTCTTGCGATCCTCTTCTTCTTCTGGAAAACGTCTAAGGGTCCCTTCTTGTATGGATTGATTGAGATCCAGGTTTAAACGATCGAATTTCAAGGTTCAGCTTCCATCAGACTTGTAGATTCATATGTTTTTTCAGGTCGAGTTGGGTATCTTCTGTTCTTCCTCCAGTATTGGTCGTCTATTAATTTGGTTTGCTTCCTTCAAGTTTTGGATATAATATTTGTTATATAATCGTTTTTAATTATTTGGCCTCTCATCAATAGTTAATTTATATATTCTTCTTGTAACTTCTTCATTCAAATTTAGTAAAACTTAATGATTTTAGGATTTATTTGTCTTCAAGGGCTCCATACGTCCACCCTCTATGCTAGTCAATAATGGAATAATTAGATTTCAACAGTCAAACATGTAACAAGCTTTAGTTGTCATGGCAACTCTTCAAGGTATACTAGTTCTCATTGGCCAATATCTTATAACATTGTTATATTCTAACGTTTTATTTCTGTTAAAATTTATAAAAATCCTTTAAATTGTAATTACTTTCTTATGATAGCAGTAATATTAATTACACTAACACCTGTTTTTTGCTTTTTTACTAAAGATTATTTTGATATCACTCACAGTTACTTTTGATTAATTAATAACATATTTCTTATTTTTCCTATGGATATTTCTTTATATAATTATCTTGAAACTAAACATTATTTATACATTTTTGTACCTGATATTCTTACTTAATTACCTAAACATATTATGTACTTTAATTGATCTTTTGTTATTGTTTTGTTTTGAAACTTACAAAATTCCTTCATCCATGCTAGGCCTCATGCCTAGGTTTCACAATACAGTACTTCTATTCAACATTCTTTACAATCTTTTTATATTCATTAACTTTATTTAGTTATTGATTGAACATTTTCTAAAGAAACTAATTAACAAAAAAAACCCATTGGTGCTTTTAACATCACACCTTACATATAATTAATATATTTTTTCTTTCCAGGTCCATGCCTGAGACTAAACTTCTAATTAATATTGTTTTCTTACTTCTACGTCACTTGTCCTTTAAGATTACTAATGCTATGGTTCATTTAATAACAAAACTTTTACAATGATAATTTTTAACGCTACTTTAAACAACATAACTCACTTACAAATTCCTTCACTAAGGTATAGTGTCTCCTTCTCCCATCTTCCACTCTCATATATTAACTTTTATCTTATTTCTGTGTATTTCTTACTTTCTATCACTGAAATTAATGCTACAATCAGTTTTATATACTTATTTGCTAACTTACTAGTAAAGATTGTTTTGCTATATGAATGTAGTCTGCTATTTATTGTATTTTGTAATGTAGACATTTACACTGCACTTTTCCTTTCACATGTGGTTTATTTCCCTAATATCACTATCACTTTTTTATTCTATGTTGTTTACATAGTTTGTTATCATTTATTTCTATTTATGTAGTTCTATACTTCACCTGATATTTCACACATTGTTTATTTATTTAGTATCTCATCACTGGGTTGTCATTGGTCATTGACATTTGTTTTATTATCATTTACCATTTGTCACTTTTGTATTAATTATTACCTTTGCTAAGCTCGATTTTCTCTTACTTGCTTTTGGCTAGTTTATTATTTAATAGGGTATTTTTTATTTCTATCTTCCTATCTTAGATTTATACATTCATTTTTCTTTTCTTTTCATTTAACACACATAATATGTCTATTTTATTTTTATGGTTTATATAATTTACATTTCATTTATGCCCTATCTGATTTAGTGCATTCATTTTACATTTTATTTATTAGCTACATTTTGGGGTTACAATGATTGTGGTCACATTTTGGGCTATATCATGGTTTCCTGTTCCTTCACCTTCTCCAATCTATTGGGTTAAGTCGTAGTCAGTGTCTTAGTCAATTTTTAATTCGTAGTGTTGGGTTATCAATCTTCAGGTTATAAGTTTATATTTTTTCTTCTACTTTAAGCTTTTTCTTCTATCAATTATTAGTGATATTTGGTGCTACCTTATGTCATGTTACAATATATATCGGGCTTCGACTTTTAAACGTAGTTGTAAAATATTTGCAACATTTAATGACTTGGCGTCAAGGTTTTGTGTTTATAATGGATCTATAGTCCAGAGTCCAGAGTTGAACGGAGCAGCAGCTAGTCGTGCTCCGGTGGTCGCAGTGTCCGGGTGATACCCGATGACTGCATGTTGCCTTGCTGTTACCTTGACTAGCGATCTCGCGCTTTGAAAGGAATGGGACCTCCATCAATTTTATTTTGGAGGGACAGGATGTTATGATTTTACTTGGACCCTGGGACCTCGAAGAGACCCGTGACGGCAGAATGGGGGAGACCTCGAAGACCTTTTGCGTGAGAAGCAGGAATGACCCTCCCACAACGGGTAGGGCGCCCCTAGCCGCTCAGGAAAAGTCGCCGAGGGCTGCCAGGCGGCAATGTCGGCGCACGGGAGAGAGCGTAGGAGGAGGCAGCGTCCACCAGAGGTGGCACTAGGCACACCTAGGGCGAGCGCAGACCCCCCTCTAGTCTGTCGCCGAGCGCCAGCACGGACAAGAGAAAGAAGGAAGGAGGAGGAGCGTGAAAATACTCAAGGTCGGGGGGATGGGGCAGATGTTCTGTAAGTGCTTATGGGGGATCGTCGAGCAACGCTCGGGGGCGTTTGTGTCGTCTAGGTGGTGGGCCGACATCTGTGCTTAGTCGACGGATGTGAGGATGGGTCGAGACATAGGCTCGGGAGAATAGTTTGAAGGCTAGGGACCGAACGAATTCGGTAAGTGAAGGAACCTTCAACCCTCGCCTGATGGCATCATTTCTGACAAACCAGGGAGAGTTGGAGATGTAGCGGAGGGTTCGGGATTGGAAAGCTTCCAAACGGGCGACAACGGATGGGCTGAGTAGTACCCAAAAGGCGGGGGCTGCGTAAGTCAGGATTGCCCTAAGAAAGAGCAAGTAGATGGTGAGTTTAGTGCGCACAGGCACTGAACCCCGATGAGAGAGAAAGGGAAATAGTTTGGCTCTGACGCCTCTGGCACGCTGGAGACTCAGAGAGACATGAGGTGCAAAGCTTAGGCGTCGGTCAAGAGTGACGCCCAAGTACTTTACAGTCCGTTTCCACTCGATTGGGCTCCCTTCAAGGGAGAGGGACTGGCAGCGGGAAGTTAATTTACGAGAAAAGGCGATCGCCTCGGATTTCTCCGCATTGACCGCCATCCTCCACTTCCTTAGCCAGTCCGGAAGTACGGCGAGCTGACGTTGCACCAGGCCAGCTGCGAAATCAAGACTCGCTGAGCTGGCGTGGTACATAGCGTCATCCGCATAGAGCGAGAGAGTGACTCCAGGCTGAACAGGGAGGTCGTTCGTGTACACGAGGTACAGAACGGGGCCAAGGACAGATCCCTGAGGTACGCCTGCGGCGACTGGTCGGACGGATGAGTACGACCCTTCGACGCATACCCTAAAGATACGATCGCACAAGTACGATCGGAGAAAATGAACGAATGAGGCAGGGAGTGGGGAGTGGGCCAGTTTGTAGAGAAGGCCTTCGTGCCAGACTCGATCGAAGGCCTTACTCACGTCGAGCAATACAGCGACGGAGGACAGATGCTTGTTGTAGGCGTCCGTCAAATGGGTAACAACCCGGACGAGTTGAAGGGTCGTCGAGTGCTCTCTGCGAAAGCCGAACTGCTCCTGCCGAATGAAACCATCCAGCAGAGGCGCGTACCGACCGTGCAGGAGGCGCTCGAGTACCTTCGATATGACTGGCAACAGTGAGATGGGTCGATGGTTTGAGGGGTCAATACGCAGCTTGCGAGGCTTGGGGATCATGATGATTTTCGCACGCTTCCACAGGCTGGGGAAGTAATGAAGCCGGAGACATCCATTGAACAGCTCGTGGACCAAGTTGATGAGGCTAGGGGGAGCGTGTTGTAGCGCCGCCGCTCCGATACGATCATCGCCGGGCGCCCTCTTAGGGCGAAGTCGACCAATAGCCGAGACAACATCGGCCCGGGCGAACGGGTCAGGGATGTCAGCTGGAGGGCGGGAAAAATATCCAGATAGGAAGTCTGCGACCTCGGCCGAGTGGACGGGGTCGCAGACGCCTCCGTGGACGGTGAATTGCTCCTCCATGGTTGCGGCAAAGACTTCAGCTTTGCCGGCCGCGGAGTACACAATGCCGTCCGGTGATCTGAGAGGATGGCGGGTCCTTTTGTCGCCATTAAGTCGACTCGCAGCCTGCCAGACAGACTCGGGCCGGACTTCAAGAGACTCGAGATACGAGTCCCAACGATGTGCAGTGGCATCAAGCAGAAGCTGCTTGACAAGGTCAGATTGGGCGTTGAGCCTGCGTTTGATAGCTGGATCCCGGGTTTGTTGCCATCTCCGGCGGAGTTGGCGCCGAGTTTGGATGGCGGGGAGCACCTCTTCAGGTAATTGAGACCGGCGATTTGTCTCTGGGACAAGATAGGCGTGTGTGTCCATAGCGGACGTAACGACTTCTTGAAGATAGTCGGCCATACGGTCCGCATCAGCCGTAGAGGCGATGGGGGCCGGGGGGTCAGATGGCACTGTTCGTTGGAGTTCGTCATGATAGGAGCGCCAGTTGACTCTCCGTGGACGAGAGGGGGGTTGGAGAGGTGTGTCCAACAGGGGACGAACAGTGATAAGTACCGGGTCGTGGTCGGACGAGAGGTCCGATACAGCACTGACAGTGATAGGAATGGCCAGGTCCTTGACAATGACAATGTCAAGGACATCCGGAAGGCCCCTAGTGGGCACGTGGGTCGGTGAGTCAGGACCAATAACTGAGACCTGCAGATGACGCTGAACGTAGCTGTAGAGCGAGCGGCCACGCGGGTTCGTGACACGGCTGTTCCAAGAGGGATGCTTGGAGTTGAAGTCTCCGGCAGCTATAGTAGGTAGTTCGTGGTCGAGGAGGGCGTCCCACTCCTCAGGCGGCGGAGGCCCTCCGGGCCCGGGAGGAAGGTACGCCAATGGATCTATATACGTTCGACTATACATTTAAACTGCTAGTATAACTTTAATTTAATATAACTTGTGACAGCAGCGGTATGCGAACATATGCTCTCCGGTACCAGCGGTGGACACAGCGAGCCAATCCGGCATCAGCAGCCGCCGAGACATGACCAACTTCGTGTTCGGAGCTAGCCAATCAGCGATGCCGGTTAGTTAATAAAACCCGGGCAGGCAGAAAATTTTACGCACTCTTCATCGCCATGCCATCGGACGCACTTCATCTCCTCTCCTCTCTCGGACGACATCGGCGCGGAGTCAGCCGGAAGGAACGGCCGAAGAATAGAACCGGCGTTCTTGCGTCTTCGCCCTCCAGTTCCGCGTCAGCGATGGATTTCGTTGGGCCGGCAGCCGACTCTACAACCGGTGCCGAAAGAAGAGGAGGACTGCAGTACGCCACGAACAGCGGGCGCAGCCGCCGAACATCCCAGCGCGGCACTACCAACATCACCGTTCTCGCCACTCGGTCCTTTTTAGGGCCACCAAAATAACTAGAGTGTACGATTGGCGCCATTTGTCATGCGGCAAGCCTTTTGTCCGGTGACAAGTGGCGCCCAACGTGGGGCGACGATCATCTTGTGGATGCAAGATCCAGCCACGCCAGCGAGCTACCAGCCGGCACACCAATCAACATGGCGCCCAACAGACACCTCCACATCTGGAGAAGAGCAGTAGGCTCGCTACCGGAGAGCATTCAAGACCCGGTGGAGTTGTGACAGCACAAACATCGATGTTTTCATACCGATGTTTTTTTAACATCGATGTACTGTTCACGATGTTTAACATCGATGTTAACATCGTGAACAGTACATCGATGTTAAAAAAACATCGGTATGAAAACATCGATGTTTCAAGACTTCAAACATCGATGTTTTTATGCCAATGTTGCAATTCAAATAAAAATCTATGCTTTTTACATGTTTGTAATAGTACAAATAATTGGGGATGAATAATAAATAAAAACAATTAAAGAGAAGAATAATATACCCCGATACTTTACTCACTTACCTTATCAGAAGATTCTGAAAAACCAAAAAAACCCTTGGGTGACCACCACATTTTGACAGGCGGAATGTGGAAACCTCAACACTGTACCCGAGAAAACAATTTAAATACACCTAACTTCCCCGTATCAGAATTTCCAGGGCCGTTGACAAACTCGTTGATAATAGGTTAGGTAAAGGCGAGGTGACGTTAAAATAATTTAACTCACATTCATAATTAACTAAATCCGTTCATTATTATTTATAATTATAATGATTATAAAGTGTTTTAAACAAACATACATAAAACCACCCTTTAACAAAAACAGAAACCTCTGTAAATCTATGTCAGGTTTGTTTACTCCTAGTGAAAGTTTAAATTAGTATTCCCAAAGAGAGATAGGCCTATAAATTCTCTTATTTTCTTTTAAACAGTAAAAGCTTAATAAAATCACAGTGTAAAGTAACACTGTTAATACTTTTAGATTCAATTTATTTTTTATAACAAATTATACAGGTACAGTAAAACCTCTCTAGTCCGACCCCCGGCTGGTCCGACCGCGGCTCAGGCACCGGACTTGTTGATGACTCACCAGCTTGTTTATATACCTGTCAGTTGTTTTGCTCCTCAGTGAGCCGGCATCTAGTGTCCAGTGTGCAGTGTTGCCAGGTCTTCCGAAATTTCGGAAGACCTTCCGATTTTTTTTTTTTTAATGTTCCAGAAAATACGAAATTTGGTGCAAATTTTCAGAATTTTTTCCTAGTCTCGTTTCAGTGCTATGTCGCATTTCTAGAGTTTTGTTTTTGCGTACGATATGACGCCAAATCTGGTGTTTCATTGCAACCGCAATTATAATTGCTTTCAATAAAAGTTTATAAGAGGTCTTGTCAAAAATTATAGTTCCTTCCTCCTGTCACAAACAATAATTATGACCGAAATCTTTATTAGGTCTACATTGTCTCTTTCTGTTGTGCCTGACGCTTGTTTCATCTTACAAAATCTCCACGTTTACTGTCGTAATCGAAATCAAAACTTACCTACAACCAAATTTCATAGGTAACCAAATTTAAGGTAAAAACCCTAAAAACAATTTAAAAAATAAAAGAATTTTCAAATTATAAGAATAATTGGTTAGTAAAAAGTTAGGTAAGTTAGTAAAAAGTAAGTTACATATATCTGTGCGTGTGTGTGTGTGTGTGTGTGTGTGTTGGTAGGGCTGTAAAATTTAGTTTGGTATAGTATTTAGTAATATAATTAAAAATGTAGCTAATGAAATGTAAAAAACAATAAATACATAAAAACGTTAAAAATTAAAAATAAACAATTGAAAACACTATAAGAATCATAGACAATAGAAAACTAAATAAATAAAGTTATAAATATAATAAAATGAAAATAATTGTGAATCGACAAAACAGTGTAACTGCTTTATTCCATTATAAGCGATATCAGTTTTCTAATTTTACTACTTTTACAAGGAAAAACGTAAAATTAACTATTATCTTTCATCTTTAATTATTAAAGAAGCGTAACTTCGGCACATTAGGTATAAAAAGTCAACCCGTGTCAAAATAGATTACTCCTGTCATATGTGCGTCTTATTGACAATTCAGAGAGACTAATATTTTCAACTGCGTTAGTAGACATTTTTCTCTCTCGTGCCTTTCACTGCTGCCGTCTTCTCCTCACTACAACCTGCGCGCTGATTCATGTCTGTTTAATATTACTGTACATGGTATTTATCGTTTACCTAGGTTAGGGAGCAAACTACATAGCCATTAATATCTAAAATAAATTTGTTGATTTAAAATAAACGAAATTTAACAATCAACTTAAAAAAAGTCTTCATTACAAATTAAAAAAGTGTTCAAAGGAAAACATCGAAACGAAACCATCGATAGTATGAAAACATCGCAACTGAACCATCGATGGTAAAAACATCGAACATCGAATGTTAACCATCGATGTTTTTGGAACATCGGCCATCGATGCTCATCCCATGTGGTCAGAGCTGTTGGGTTGAGCGTCGTGAGACGACCCAATGGTTTCCTAGTACCGAGCCTCCGGTAGGGGCTCCTGCCTAGTGGTCCTGTCCAGACGGAATATTGTTAATTAATTTTTTTTTTTTTTTTTTTTTAGTGGTCGCTACAACGACATGCTCGTACTAGGTCGACTAGTACAGTATTTGTCGAGGCCGTTTCCAAGATTCACCTGGACGTATTCGGTACCTGCCAAGGCCAGCTATGAGTGGGTTTGTCTGGGTCCTCGCAGCTCGGACGTAAAATTTACGTGCAAGTCGCCTTGCGGTGTCATCCAAGGAGCGGACACCGAGTCCTCTTCTCAGGAGACGAGAAGAAAACCGATAGGGGACTTTGGCCGCTAGCCGAAGCCCTCTATCGAGAACGCTTTGCAACCTTCTTTTATGAACGGTTGCGAGGTAACCCCAGACGGGAAGAGCGTAGGTAATGATCGGCAACAGGTACGCGTTGACAATCAACTTACCCAGCTTGCGGGTCATAGCCTTGTTGGCAAGTAGCGGAAACAGTTGCGCGAGACGAGCGGACGCTTTCTTTCGCATCGTCTCAGCGTGGGTACGCCAGGTGAGCCGACGATCGAGGTGGACACCGAGGTACTTAACTTCCCTCGACCAGGGCAGGTACGTTCTACCGAGTCTCACTCGGCCTCGTGGTTCTTTCCGGCGCTTTGTGAATAGCACCGCGGAGCTCTTGGTTTCGTTGACGGCAACTTTCCAGCTTTCCGTCCACGTCGAATACGCATCGAGTGCGCGCTGAAGTCGTGGGATAGCAAAGTCTGCGTTCCGATCGGCGGTATAGACCGCCGTGTCGTCGGCAAACAAAGCCATCTGGACTCCAGGCTCTCTGGGTGCGTCGTTGACATACACGGAGAACAGGAGAGGCCCTAGCACGCTACCTTGAGGTACCCCGGCTGTGATACGTCTCTCGGAAGAGACGTGGTCGTCTATTCGCACGCAGAAAGTCCTCTCCGTCAGAAAGCTAGCAATCAAGCGAAGGTAGCAATCTGGGAGCTGGATTTCCCGGAGCTTGAACAAGAGCCCGTCGTGCCAGACACTATCAAAGGCCTTTTCCACATCTAGGAAACAGGCGACAGTCTGCTCTTTCCGACACCCGGCGTCCGTGATGTATTCCACCAGTCTCATCAGTTGATGAGTGGTGGAATGCCCCACACGAAAGCCGAACTGTTCGGGGACCAGTACATCGAAATTTCCTAGATGATCTAGTACTCTCCGTTGTACAAGACGTTCGAGGACCTTTGACGTGGCTGACAGTAGACTAATGGGCCGGAGGTTGCCGGGACGGGAAGCGTCCTTTCCCTGCTTCGGGATCACTATAACCGTTGCCTTACGCCATTTCTGGGGAAAATAGGCCAATCTAAGACACGCGTTGAACAGCGCGACCAAGAAAAGTACTCCTCGCTCCGGGAGTCGAGTAAGAGCGGCGTTCGAGACGCCGTCCGGGCCAGGAGCTTTTCTCGGCACGAGTTCAACGAGCCGATCTGTGACCTCTTCCCTAGTAATGGGTTCGGGCTCCGTAGTGATCGGAAGAGACAGAAAGTCTTCCACTTCGTTCTCGACTTCTTCGTCGAAGTCCCAGTCCATGGGCGGGTTAGGTGCGAACTGTCGCTCAAAACACGCGCCCAAGTACTCGGCCTTCGCCTCCGGGCGAGCCAGGATTTGACCGAAAGGTCCAGCAATGGCCGGGATGCGAGGCCGGCGCCTCTTCCCTACCAACGCCGAAGGTATCCGGTAAGGGCTACTTTCGTCCGATCCGTCCCCTGCCTGGGCCACGGCGAGTTCCCAACAGCGTCTCCGGTAGGCCTGCATTTCACGACGTAAAATGCCGGTCGCCCGGTTGTACGCTGCCTTGTCGGCCGGATCACGGGTCCGCTGCCAGCGTCTCCGGAGGCGATTTCTCTCGCAAGCGAGAGCACTCGTCTCCTCTGGGATCCGCTGCCAGTGGGGCGTGACACCAGGCTTCATCCTGGAAGACGCGTCGATCGCAGATACGACAGCCTCGTCAAACGCGGCAACTGCCTCGTCGACTTGGCGGACGGTTTCGAGTGGTCCCGCGTCTGGCAATCGGCGACTTAACGCCGGGCCATAGCGGTCCCATTCTACCACCTTCCTGACATCTCTGCGTACGACGTGCTGGGTAGCGACGTGTATCAGGATGGGGAGATGATCGGACGATAGTTCCGTTAGCGCGGACACATGGACCGGACAGTCAATTCCTTGAATCACCGCTATGTCCAAGACATCGGGAGCCGCGTTGCGTTGTGAGGGGTAGAACGTAGGTTGGGTAGGCCCAATCACTTGAATCCTGCGAGAATCGGCAAACCTGCGCAAACGTTTCCCGTTTGGGGCAGTCAAGCGACTGTTCCAATCGCGATGTTTGCAGTTCAGGTCGCCGGCCATGATGACCCTCCTGTGTGCATCGAACGCGACCGCTAGATCGGGGTGAAGGAGCTCTTTTTGCGGCGCTTTATACGCCGCGACCATCCGTACGCCGCCTAGAGTGTTTAACAACTCCACAGCGGTGCCTTCGAGGTGAGTCATTGCAGGCAAGACGACTCGGTGATGCTCGAGAGTGAGCCTCACCGCGACGGCAGTACCGCCACCAGCAGTGCCCGGCCTGTCGTTTCGATAGCACACATAGTTGGCCAGTCGGAACCGACTCGCAGGAGTCAAGTGGGTCTCATTGAGAAGGACTACGTCGGGTTTGAGTCGGGCCAGTAATTCTTGGAGTTCCTGGATCTTGTTGGACAACCCGTTGGCGTTCCAGGAAAGAATTGAGAGATCTCGTTTGAGGACCCGACTCATAGAAAACCTACACAAGTGGCGGCTTCCACCAAGAGCATGAATCTCTCGGTTGTATCGGCAGTCTCCAAGCGGGAGCGGATGGACCTGAAGGTCTGGGCAACTTTGCGGAGGTCGAATTCCGCAAGGAAGTCTTTGACGACCTGGTAGTCGTCAGGAACGGTTTTTGAGGCAGAGTGCCCGGAGACTGTTTGCGCGTAAGAGCGCCGAGGCTTGTCAATCGGGGGATTGGTGGAAGCCAGGGGTTTCTTAGGGCCAGGTGTAGCGCCTCTAGCGGAGGTGCTAGGAAGAGGGACAGATGCGATAACGTCGGTCTTCACGCGCTGCGCAGGCTGTCTGGACTGTGCGGCTGGGTTGGCAGGAGCCCGGGATCTAGCGCCACGGGGCTTACGTTGCCGCTTCTTTTTGCCTGCATTAGGGAACCGCGGGGGCGGGAGGTCAGGCGAGGCTGCTTCTAAAGCAGGGGCAGGATTCTCCGGTGCTGGGGAGGGTTGAGAATTCTCAGGCTCCACAACCGAGATGTTTGGCAGTGGCTGGTCTGTCTCACTTTGTTTAGATGCCGCGAGGTTACGGCGCTTTTTCGCCTGAGGCGGGACAGGGGCCTGGGAAGGAGCCTGAGATGGAGATGCCTGAACTACAGGTGTCTGCTTCGGGCCTTTGCTGCGTTTACGTTGCCTGTTGGCAACTGCGGCGAAAGACACGGCAGCCGTAGCAGGAGGCGCAGGGCCTGGCTGCTCGGTTGCAGGTCTGGAACCAGCTTCCGGATGCCTCGGTGGTGGCAGGCGCCCTTTCGGCTTTCGCCGCTCGAGCTCCCGCTGAAACACCGGACATGCCCGGTAGTTGGCGGGGTGACTTCCGCCGCAGTTGATGCACCTTTTAAAAGCTGGAGCATCGCAATGTTTACTGGCGTGAGGCAAAGAACACCTCACGCACGCCGGAGCGTTAGAGCAAGTCTCTGAATGGTGCCCGAAGCGTTGGCACTTGTAGCATTGAGGCAGAGCCCCGGGAGCGCGGCTTCTTTCCACTTTTACGCGGAAACCAAAAAGCCGCGTAAGAGAGAGTAGGCTTGCGCCTGCCTCGCTGTTCTCGACCATGATGCGAACCAGGGGAATTGGACGCCTTGGTCCGGCGGGAGCAAATACCCGATGTACCGCGCGAACCGGATAACCCAGCTCGCGCAGCTCATCGAGGATTTCCTCGAGAGGAGAGTCCACGTCTAAGCCTCTGAGCACGAGGGACAGAGGCTTCACGTGTTTCGGGGTAAAGGTGTGGTGTTGCAGGTTGGCTGATTCGACGAACGCCATGACGCTGCGGTACTCGTCCATTCCGCGGACAGCGATCTTGACAGTGTCGCCCCCAAGGAGCTTCAGGTCAACGCTGGCCGGGGAAAGTCCGGGAGCCACTATGAGTCGCCGGTAAAAACCGGTGACGTTGTTCACGCCGTGAACGAACACGGGCGGGATGCGACGAATGACCGGCGGTGCTTGGGCAGCGCCGGGCACAGTCGGCCCCGAGCCGGATTCGCCATCGGCGGGGACAACTTCCATGGCGGACGCCGAGGAAGAGGTTGAGGAGGACCGGTTCCGCCTCGGTTTCTTAACCGGGCGCCCCCGTGGCCCAACCGCCACGAAAGCGTCGGTCTCGTCACCGGGCAGCGGAACCGTCCGGGGATCGACAGCTTGGTCCGCATCCATAGCCGGAGAACACGGCGAATCGCTCGTGTGGGGTATGGAAGAGGCGAGCGACTGCGTGCTCGTTGACGCGCCCGGAGCGGGCATTTCCGCCAACGAGCGGGAGGTTTGCCGACCAGAGGCAGCCAGGCTGCCTCCGGCGGTAACCAGGGACCTAGGGTCCGGCCCGAGCCGGATCGCAAGCGGGACTGAAACGCTCAGGCTGTCTATGAGCTGGGCAAATGACCGGCTTCGTTAGATACCTCCCCTTACCAAGAGAGGTGTCCACCGGCCTCTTTACCTAGGCGATATCCAAGCTCGCTTACCACTGGTGGGGGCTCGCAAGGATCGTCCTAGGCAGCGCTACCTAAGAGCCTGAGCGTCAGCGGGCTAGATGCGCTGCGCAACCAACAGCTCTGGCAGGCTGGAATTGCTTCCTTTCCCACGGCGGTTGGTGGTCCTGAAAAGGGTCACTTGGCTGGTGGCCCTTAGAAGGTCCGACGAGCGAACTCAGCTGTAGTGCTGGCTACTCAGTTCACCAGCCAGCTGAGTTGCAGTCTTCTTTCTTCAAGGCAAGGTGTTGTCCAACAAGCAGGGCAGCAGATAAAGAACGTCTGTCCTCGGCAGGCCGAAGGCAGCAGGGCAGCAGCTGTTAACAGCGACAATCTTCCGGAGTCGTCCAGAGAGAGCTGGTTCAAGAGAGCAGGTCCTTCCAGTACGAGCAGCTGAAGTGAAGTGAACCCTGTCGAACTGAGATGCTCATCCCTGTCCAGTGTCCAGTGGTGTACGGAGCAGCAGCTAGTCGTGCTCCGGTGGTCGCAGTGTCCGGGTGATACCCGATGACTGCATGTTGCCTTGCTGTTACCTTGGCTAGCGATCTCGCGCTTTCAAAGGAATGGAACCTCCAGCAATTTTATTTTGGAGGGACAGGATGTTCGATTTTTCATGGACCCTGGGACCTCGAAGAGACCCGTGACGGCTGAATGGGGGAGACCTCGAAGACCTTTCGCTTGAGAAGCAGGAATTACCCTCCCACAACGGGTAGGGCGCCCCTAACCGCTCAGGAAAAGTCTCCGAGGGCTGCCAAGCGGCAATGTCGGCGCACGGGAGAGAACGTAGGAGGAGGCAGCGGCCACCAGAGGCGGCACTAAGCACACCTAGGGCGAGCGCAGACCCCCCTCTAGTCTGTCGCCGAGCGCCAGCACGGACAAGAGAAAGAAGGAAGGAGGAGGAGCGTGAAAATACTCAAGGTCGGGGGGATCGGGCAGATGTTCTGTAACTGCTTATGGGGGGTCGTCGAGCAAAGCTCGGGGGCGTTTGTGTCGTCTAGGTGGTGGGCCGACATCTGTGCTTAGTCGACGGATGTGGGGATGGGTCGAGACATAGGCTCGGGAGAATAGGTTGAGGGCTAGGGACCGAACGAATTCGGTAAGTGAAGGAACCTTCAACCCTCGCCTGATGGCATCATTTCTGACAAACCAGGGAGAGTTGGAGATGTAGCGGAGGGTTCGGGATTGAAAAGCTTCCAAACGGGCGACAACGGATGGGCTGAGTAGTACCCAAAAGGCGGGGGCTGCGTAAGTCAGGATTGCCCTAAGAAAGAGCAAGTAGATGGTGAGTTTAGTGCGCACAGGCACTGAACCCCGATGAGAGAGAAAGGGAAATAGTTTGGCTCTGACGCCTCTGGCGCGCTGGAGACTCAGAGAGACATGAGGTGCAAAGCTTAGGCGTCGGTCAAGAGTGACGCCCAAGTACTTTACAGTCCGTTTCCACTCGATTGGGCTCCCTTCAAGGAAGAGGGACTGGCAGCGGGAAGTTAATTTATGAGAAAAGGCGATCGCCTCGGATTTCTCCGCATTGACCGCCATCCTCCACTTCCGTAGCCAGTCCGGAAGTACGGCGAGCTGACGTTGCACCAGGCCAGCCGCGAAATCAAGACTCGCTGAGCTGGCGTGGTACATAGCGTCATCCGCATAGAGCGAGAGAGTGACTCCAGGCTGAACAGGCAGGTCGTTCGTGTACACGAGGTACAGAACGGGGCCAAGGACAGATCCCTGAGGTACGCCTGCGGCGACTGGTCGGACGGATGAGTACGACCCTTCGACGCATACCCTAAAGATACGATCGCACAAGTACGATCGGAGAAAATGAACGAATGAGGCAGGGAGGGGGGAGTGGGCCAGTTTGTAGAGAAGGCCTTCGTGCCAGACTCGATCGAAGGCCTTACTCACGTCGAGCAATACAGCGACGGAGGACAGATGCTTGTTGTAGGCGTCCGTCAAATGGGTAACAACCCGGACGAGTTGAAGGGTCGTCGAGTGCTCCCTGCGAAAGCCGAACTGCTCCTGCCGAATGAAACCATCCAGCAGAGGCGCGTACCGACCGTGCAGGAGGCGCTCGAGCACCTTCGATATGACTGGCAACAGCGAGATGGGTCGATGGTTTGAGGGGTCAATACGCAGCTTGCGAGGCTTGGGGATCATGATGATTTTCGCACGCTTCCACAGGCTGGGGAAGTAATGAAGCCGGAGACATCCATTGAACAGCTCGTGGACCAAGTTGATGAGGCTAGGGGGAGCGTGTTGTAGCGCCGCCGCTCCGATACGATCATCGCCGGGCGCCCTCTTAGGGCGAAGTCGACCAATAGCCGAGACAACATCGGCCCGGTCGAACGGGTCAGGGATGTCAGCTGGAGGGCGGGAAAAATATCCAGATAGGAAGTCTGCGACCTCGGCCGAGTGGACGGGGTCGCAGACGCCTCCGTGGACGGTGAATTGCTCCTCCATGGTTGCGGCAAAGACTTCAGCTTTGCCGGCCGCGGAGTACACAATGCCGTCCGGTGATCTGAGGGGATGGCGGGTCCTTTTGTCGCCATTAAGTCGACTCGCAGCCTGCCAGACAGACTCGGGCCGGACTTCAAGAGACTCGAGGTACGAGTCCCAACGATGTGCAGTGGCATCAAGCAGAAGCTGCTTGACAAGGTCAGATTGGGCGTTTAGCCTGCGTTTGATAGCAGGATCCCGGGTTTGTTGCCATCTCCGGCGGAGTTGGCGCCGAGTTTGGATGGCGAGGAGCACCTCTTCAGGTAGTTGAGACCGGCGATTTGTCTCTGGGACAAGATAGGTGTGTGTGTCCATAGCGGACGTAACGACTTCTTGAAGATAGTCGGCCATACGGTCCGCATCAGCCGTAGAGGCGATGGGGGCCGGGGGGTCAGATGGCACTGTTCGTTGGAGTTCGTCATGATAGGAGCGCCAGTTGACTCTCCGTGGACGAGAGGGGGGTTGGAGAGGTGTGTCCAACAGGGGACGAACAGTGATAAGTACCGGGTCGTGGTCGGACGAGAGGTCCGATACAGCACTGACAGTGATAGGAATGGCCAGGTCCTTGACAATGACAATGTCAAGGACATCCGGAAGGCCCCTAGTGGGCACGTGGGTCGGTGAGTCAGGACCAATAACTGAGACCTGCAGATGACGCTGAACGTAGCTGTAGAGCGAGCGGCCACGCGGGTTCGTGACACGGCTGTTCCAAGAGGGATGCTTGGAGTTCTCATCCCTAATCAGCAGCCGCCGAGACATGACCAACTTCGTGTTCGGAGCTAGCCAATCAGCGATGCCGGTTAGTTAATAAAACCCGGGCCGGCAGAAAATTTTACGCACTCTTCATCGCCATGCCATCGGACGCACTTCATCTCCTCTCCTCTCTCGGACGACATCGGCGCGGAGTCAGCCGGAAGGAACGGCCGAAGAATAGAACCGGCGTTCTTGCGTCTTCGCCCTCCAGTTCCGCGCCAGCGATGGATTTCGTTGGGCCGGCAGCCGACTCTACAACCGGTGCCGAAAGAAGAGGAGGACTGCAGTACGCCACGAACAGCGGGCGCAGCCGCCGAACATCCCAGCGCGGCACTACCAACATCACCGTTCTCGCCACTCGGTCCTTTTTAGGGCCACCAAAATAACTAGAGTGTACGATTGGCGCCATTTGTCATGCGGCAAGCCTTTTGTCCGGTGACAAACTATAAGATACTTTTTATTTTAATTTATAATTACAAAATGTGTATTATTGCTTCAATACTTTAAGACATCCGTTTGTATTAAATAAATAATTTGATTTTATAAAACGCAATGTTATTAAAATAATTATATCAAAGTCTAAAACCTTTCACAATAACTTACATGACATTCTTTCAAAATCTGGAATTTTTATAAGCATTGTTTACAGAGCATTTTAAAAGTTTGTTGTATTCGTAGGGATCTTGTTAAATCTACTGAACTGCACAATTGCTCCTTACAATCTTATTGACTATCACTGTACTTGGAGTTTCTTGCGCCGCTGTTGATATGCGTTACGCTAGTCTGCAAGAATTTATCGGATACGCAAGATGATTTTTTCCGTTATCTTATTTACAACAGCAGTAGACTTGGATAGTGTATCAAAAATTCTCCTGATAATCACTGTAATTTTTATCAGCATGTGACCATTAATAAATTAAATAACTATACTATTTGTATTATTACATAATTATAGTTGTAATATAATTAGTATAGTATGTTTTGCAAAAATTACTTAAAATTATTTGTTAAAATTCTTGACAGGTAGTATTAAGGTAAGACTAACTAATAACCAAAAGGCCAATTTTCTGACGACAATGATTAAAGTAAATTTACTTATAATCTTGACGCTCGAAATTAATAATTTATAATTCTTTAGTAAGATTTTATAATTTTAATTTTAAAATTACATTTTTGTTTTAAGTACAGGGGTTGAAATTTATCATTATTATCATCAACAACTTTTCAAAGCTTAAAACTATTTAGGCAGTTTACTGCCGGTTGTCTCATGTGCCTTCTACAGTTTAATTATAATTATAGATTTACAGCGGAATACAAGTAACGTACATTTTTTTTAAATCAATTTTCTAGTTGTCATGCCCATAATTAAAACTATGTCAAATTCCTTCTTTATATTCTCATTTCTTAGACTGACCTGTACCGGTAGTAAATATTCAATTAGAATCGCGTGAGACTCGATTCAGTCATTCATGCCTTGTGTTGAGAGTTCGTGTCATAATACAGGGATAACCATAGACTTAAAAAGTTATATATTGTAACGACACTGAAGGGGACGTCCGTCTTCGTTCAAGCCCCATGATGGAAGCCAATCTGTAACGACTAGAGGACGTCCGTCTTTGTTTAAGCCCCGCGTTGGGCGCCAATCTGTAACAAGACTCGGTCGTGTCTCTGTAAAATGTACACCAATTTTGTATGTGTATAATGTGTTAGTGCGTTCGTCTCGCACTGGCGTCGTTACATTAATTTTTCGCTAATGATGTCCATAACGTTGCTGTAATCACCAGTATAACACGGCAGTAACATTACCTGTTTATAATTATAGGGGTGTGTTAATCCCGGGTAGCGCCACATTGTTTATTCAAACAATTAAAATTACTGAATAAAGTGTTTTCAGCGGGGCGTTCAAATAATTCCCGCTCGTTCCGCCTTCTAGATCGTATCGACAGTTGTGCAAATGACGACTTGAATGCTGTTCATCAAACCTAGTCTTCGTAAATAAACACAAGTAATATAATTCGCTCCCTATGAAATAATAACAACGGTTACTCCCTGTAATAGTTATTTTTAATTAGTGATAATTAAAATATTCAATCTGACAATTATATTATAATAAATTTGCACCGACTTTTTACATGAAACACTTGCTCTCAAGGCTGACGAAAATCGATTTTGTAACGATATATCCGTATCAGCAAGGCAGCTAAATGTTTGGATATTAATATGTTTTTTGTTCCAAAATTGGTGGATTCTTGTGATTATGAGCTAAAGAATTCCTATGGTTACAATAAAAATATTTTACCTTACTCTAAGTGTACATAAATAATAATGTGTGATGTTACAATCTGTTTTGTAGTGTCGTTAAACGTGTTTTGAAAGTTCGTGTTTAAACAATAGGTTAGATTTTATGTTAACAAATTTTCAGTGTATTTATTTTACTTAAATAATCTTTGAAAGAGAAGTATTCGGTTTATAGTAAGGTCAATTTACTTGTAGTAAAATTTAGATTGATTTGGTTTTGGAAATAAGGTAATTTAATGGTACTTAACACATGGCGTTTTCATTCATTGGTTCGGAGTAGGATCGGGCTGCAATAAGTTTCCAATTTCTTTAATTTTTGGACTTCGTTAGGTCGGGCGTCTTTTTCATAGAGTATCTGGTCATAATTTTCTGTTAATTCTCAGTTTATGGCCCTGGATCTTGAATGGACTGCTCTAATAGGTCGTCTGCTTCTTATACAGTCATGGTTATGAACTTCGTTTACTGTTTCACATTATTTTATTGAAAAACTAGCAAAATACCCGTGCTTCGCTACGGAGTTTCACGTTGTACGTAATTGTACAATTATTGATCGCTTAATACTATAGGATTAGATAGATTGCACAAATCCACTTTTAAATTCAAACTGAAACAACTCTGAATTCACACACTGTTAAGAAGTTTCTTAAGATGCATACACTACCTTTGATATCATAACCTATATCTTTATTTATAAGAACCGTGGACTCTGGCCCCGCCGTCTTTCGCGGGATCCGACCTAAGACTCCCCGGGTTCCGTGGATGAACTCCGGGGAAGGCCCGTCGGACGACTCCCGCGCTATTTCCTACGCGGGAGACTTCCACCGATGCTATGGTAAACAGAATCTATTCTATTGGGTTGCCATAGTAACCAGATCTAATAGTTTTTAAGACCCAAAGGACCCCCAAAGGATCGTATCGATAAAACACTTGTCCTATGTTGGTTCTCCCGTTGCGTAAAATATTTGTGCTAAGTTTGGTTGACATCGGTCCAGTGGTTTAGGAGGAGATATGGAAGACTCCAAAGGACCCCCCGAAGGATCGTATCGAAAAAACACCTACCCTATTTTGGTTCTCCCGTTGAGTAAAATATGTGTGCCAAGTTTGGTTGAAATCGGTCCTGTGGTTTAGGAGGAGATGTGGAAGACCCCAAAGGACCCCATCGAAGAAAACACCTATCCTATGTTGGTTCTCCCGTTGCGTAAAATATTTGTTCCAAGTTTGGTTGAAATCGGTCCAGCGGTTTAAGAGGAGATGTGGAAGACCCCAAAGAACCCCCCAAAAGACCCCATCGAAAAAACACCTATCCTATGTTGGTTCTCCCGTCGAAGTAAAATATTAGTGCCAAGTTTGGTTGAAATCGGTCCAGTGGTTTAGGAGGAGATGTGGAAGACCCCAAATAACCCCCGAAGGACCCCATCGAAAAAACACTTGTCCTATGTTGGTTCTCCCTTTGCGTAAAATATTTGTGCCAAGTTTGGTTGAAATCGGTCCAGTGTTTTAGGAAGAGATGTGGAAGACCCCAAAGAACCCCCCAAAGGACCCCATCGGAAAAACCACCTCTCCTATGTTGGTTCTCCCGTCGCGTAAAATATTTGTGCCAAGTTTGGTTGAAATCGGTCCAGTGGTTTAGGAGGAGATGTGGAACATACATACAATAGTGGGGGGGGGGTTTGCCCCTTAGGAGTGAAAGTTTTTAAAACCGTTTCTTAGGGAGCACCTAAGACCTATGATGAAGCTATGTTCAAAGTTTCATTGATATCCATTCAGTAGTTTTTGCTCTACGTTGATTCTATATCAGTCAGTCAGGCAGACTTCCCCCCTTTTTCCCCCTTTAAAGGTCGAATTTCCAAAAATCCCTTCTTAGCGGATACCTACATCACATAAGGAACCTACATGCCAAATTTCAAGTTTCTAGGTGTTATGGTTTCGGCGATTTCGTGTTGAATCTGTGTCAGTGGTATTTCTCTTTTATATATATAGACTAGCAAAATACCCGTGCTTCGCTACGGAGTTTCACGTTGTACGTAATTGTACAATTATTGCTCGCTTAATAGTATAGGATTAGATAGATTGTACAAATTCTCAACTCTTAGTTTGTTTATTTACATTCATAGCAACAGCCATTTATTATTTATTTCGAGAAAATCGTTAGAGCCGTTTCCGAGAAAAAAAAGGACATATATTTATTAATTAATTGAACTTCGAAATTTTTTCGACTATAAGAACCTGCAAACAACGAAGTTTTCAATTTAAAACAATGATTAAAAACTCAGAACTAATTGTATTCGGGGTTTCCAATAAACTGAGATGTCAACCACTTCATTTACAAAGTATGCAATTCCCGCGATAAATTTCATTATTTGGTTTTTTGCCCCTTAGGAGTGAAAGTTTTTAAAACCGTTTCTTAGTGAGCACCTAAGACCTATGATGAAGCTACGTTCAAAGTTTCATTGATATCCATTCAGTGGTTTCAGATATATCGTGATCAGGGAGTCAGTCAGTGGTATTTGGCTTATATAGATATCTATATCTAGCCGATTTACCCAGCGTTGCTCGGGTTCATAATTTAGTCATAGGCTCATAGGCACCTATTCTTGTTCTAACGTTATATTACTTGTATATTGTATAATCTTCCTTATATTGTTACGTTCGCATTCTCACTGGAGGAATACTCTGTAGCGCACCTGTTTAAGAACATGTCATAAACTGTATTCTTATATCTGGAGAAGAATTCTGTTGCGCGTGATGCTCCTGCTCGATTTCTAACTCTGGGAGAGGGCGAACAGCTAAATTAGTTTTCAATAAAATGTCTACAGTACTTGCACGCGTTGCGTATTTACTGTCTTTTATAATTCATTCTGTTAACGTTGAAATAAGGCATTTATTAAATTAGTGTCTCCTAAACTTATTCTAACAATACAATACCTCTATAGATTTCAGCTTATCAATTTTTAAATTCAAACTGAAGCAAGTGCATTTATATTGTCTGAACACTATGATCTGAATACATTTGCTATCAAAACTTTGTTTTTTATACTCGCTTATAACTTACTTCGATCTTAACTTATCCACTTTTAAATTCAAACTGAAACAACTCTGAATTCACACACTGTTAAGAAGTTTCTTAAGATGCATACACTACCTTTGATATCATAACCTATATCTTTATTTATAAGAACCGTGGGCTCTGGCCCCGCCGTCTTTCGCGGGATCCGACCTAAGACTCCCCGGGTTCCGTGGATGAACTCCGGGGAAGGCCCGTCGGACGACTCCCGCGCTATTTCCTACGCGGGAGACTTCCATCGATGCTATGGTAAACAGAATCTATTCTATTGGGTTGCCATAGTAACCAGATCTAATAGTTTTTAAGACGCAAAGGACCCCCCAAAGGATCGTATCGATAAAACACTTGTCCTATGTTGGTTCTCCCGTTGCGTAAAATATTTGTGCTAAGTTTGGTTGACATCGGTCCAGTGGTTTAGGAGGAGATGTGGAAGACCCCAAAGGACCCCCCGAAGGATCGTATCGAAAAAACACCTACCCTATTGAAACGTTTCGCATAACGTTACAATTCGGGAACCTGGTTAATTGGCTCAGGTCAATTAAACAGGCTGCCATTATCTTTACAAAATCATAAATAACTGGAAAGTAAACAAAAGTTAAATAGGATCCCTTGAATTGAGGAATATTGACAGGGGTTTGTAGATTTATTCACTCACCTTTTTGGACCATGACATCTCTTTATTACATAAAGTTTTAACATCTCCGAAGAAATTTAGCAATGAGTATATTAAAAGTAAAAACATTTGCACCTCTTGTACAAATAGAATTAGATTAATTAATGAGTTAACATAGCTTTTACTGCCCTCGGATCCGAGTATTTTGTTTCAGTATATGATATTAAAATTATCATCTTTATTTCGTGCCATCTGAAGAATGGGCTTATTTAACTTTAACGTGTTATATTCATAAAAGCTTTAAACTTAACACATATTATTACTAAGCATGAAATTACAATTTTATGGTAATTAAGTCAGTCTTTCGTGTTTTACTTTACTTTCATTGGTTAATTAAGTGTCTATCATGTATTATTTTAAGTTAAGTTCTGAACCACGGAAGTTGAACTTCCGTGATACCTGTGTGTAACATCGTCGGCGAATCGGCGCTTCTATTGGTTGTGCAGGGTGTCTTGGAGATCTTCTGGCTATCGTGTTTTGGTGAAATCTGCTGTCCTTCCTAAAGATGAGTCGTCTGTTGGGTCTGTAGATTCTTGTGGTAGGTTTTGGGTTGTAACTTTCACTGGTATTCACATTGTTGTACCGCACATGTTACTTACGTTTAACAGTTACATGTTAACAGTTTAATATCACATTTAGGTGATGTTAGTTTGTTACAGAGATGTCATTGTCATACACTCACGTCATTTTCGACATTTTTACATCATCCGGCTATCTCACACAAGCGTCTCCTCGTTTATAGGTTTTTATATTGACTACATACTTTTGTACGCTGTATCAGCAGCGGAGTCTGAGATACAACTGAACTGGCTAAGTATAGGGGTGAAGAGGCTGTCCGCGCGCGGGTAGCTTGTCAGCGTAAAAGTAGTTCCATATTCGATTAATATTTACTCGATTATTCTCTGACATAATTAACTATATTTAATTATACTACGGTATCTCTCACTTAGTATTTTATTATTGTACATCATTATATTTTTTATCAAGTTCCGATTTAATACAATTATTAGTCATATTCACGGGTAACTATGCGTGTTGATGCCGGTTTCGGCAGGTTAAAACCGGGTTAATTATTAAGGGGTGTTATCGCAATTTTATTATAGAATTCTTTTTGGTTTTAAAACTATTTATTTTGGGTATTAAGGCGGGGTTACATTATCATTTACTTTAGGGGTTTATGTTCTGTTTTAATGTGAGATTTTAAATTATTTTAAATTTCTTTTATTTCATTTTTTTTCCTTTTAAAATCGTCACATACTCCTCCGCTTAAATATCGACACCGGGTGAGTATTTTACGGGTTTCTTTTTTGGTGAGTAACGTACTGGGAGTATGCTCGGGGATTTCTGTGTTAAAATTTAATTTAGTACACGATTTGTTTTCTCTATATCTCTTTAAATGATCTTGTTCATTTAAATGTTCTCCTCCGTGAAATTCCCTTTATCTCACTTCTTACAGTACTATCTTATATTTTAATTCTTAATACTAATTTCCCTAATTATCCGTAACTCACAATATCGTGGCCCGACTGATTACATTTTGCATACTCTAACTCTAGTAGTTAGTTTTCTGCACTTTCTTTAACTCTTGTAAAGAACTTTCTTTAACCCTTGTAAAGAATTTTTCAGTGCGGCGCCGTTGTGACTTGTTACGTTACCTATATATAATTCTTAATTCTACTACAGAAATTTAAAGCCAATCCCATACTTGACCTTAGATTCATTCTTATCCTAATTTCTTATGCTACTGAGAGAATCGGAATTTCACGAAGATAATAATTTTTTGTTTTCAAATGATCAGCTGTAATACATAAACAAAAGGGGGCAAACACTTTACTTTCAATGTGGGTCAAACTAGTTTTCTTCAAACAATGGCATAGTTTATGCGTACAAAGGGGGAAGTTTCTTGAGGGAGAATATTTCTCTATTGTTCCATTTAACAATAGCTGGTGGACAGCTTATTAACTTGCACAGGCTTGCTTCAAAAAAGGGGTGGAGTGAGCGATGCGTACGCAATGTTACGGCCCGTTACTAAGCTGAGTTTTGTTACACTTTTATAATTATAATTATACTAACGTGTTATAATAATTTACGATATTATTAAACTTTTTATTTAAAGTACTTATTATTTATTTTATTTCAAACACTTATATTTGGACACAAAATTCCATACTGAAATTTCTTTCTCTCAGATTATTTCTATTCATCAATTGATTATCTTACACTTATGTCACATCTTTAATTCGTTTTCTCAATGTTTAACATAGTTAACGTTAATTCATTTAAACACATACACATATATATCTTATTTCATATTAAGCTTCCATATGCAATCTTATCTTAATTAATCAACATAACTTATCTCACAACAATTAAATTCTCAGTATTGACATATATAATTAATCAAAACAAAACGATAATACCATTGTATCGTAGAGAGAAATTTCATACGAAGAGTACATTATGTTTACATTCACACAACAGATCAGCTGGTTGGGGGAGGTCTATTGTGTGCGTTACGGTGGCTCACCGCCCACCTAGGCAAGGCTTTACAACAAAGAAGGGTGATTTCTGACAATTTGGAACACGTTTCACTTCCTGCACAGGATTGTCTGTTTAGTCAACCAGGGAATGTCATTCAAACAACGTACTTGTATACGAGGGGAGAGGGTACTTTTCTCGAGCTGTTTCGTGTCAAGAAACAAACATGAACTAGCCTGTAACTACCGTCAGGTTGAAAATTGAATATTTTTACAAGCGGGGACTTGCTTATTATGTCGATTTCCTAACACTACTATTATTACTTTATTAATAAAACTCTATTTATTTATTCACAAATCCAGAGTGAGTAAATTTACGCATTTTAGCAAGTTATTGTTAATTAGCCCAGGGTACACAATTACTATTTAACAACACAAGTCATAAAAGTGCACATCTTATTTATAAAATTATTTACTTGTTTTTTTTTTGTTTTAAACGATGTCTGAAATCTTTTGTTACTGGCCAAGGGGTCACACATTTTGTAATACAATAGAGTGAGGTGATGTATGGTCTAACTCGTGGTGACAGAGCGTAACAAAGGGATAGTTTGGTACAAGCGGGAACAGGTCATTTTCTTGTCTGAGATTGTCGTTAAACTGACAAGTTGGGGAATGCATTTTTAAACAGGTTTTACCCTAGGCTTACAATGTTTAAATAATTATTATATTATATTATTACACCACATAATGATTATAAAAACACATTATCCTAATTCTGATTTTACTTACTTTAATTCTTCCTTTTGCGTATTTTAAATTAACATTCATAGAGTGAATAATTCTACCACATATTAAATGACAAACACAGAGTATTTTATCTTGCTAATTATCATTTATTCATTAATAAGCAGAGTGGCGCATTTGAGTGACGTTTTGCACACGTTACAATTCGGGAACCTGGTTAATTGGCTCAGGTCAATTAAACAGGCTGCCATTATCTTTACAAAATCATAAATAACTGGAAAGTAAACAAAAGTTAAATAGGATCCCTTGAATTGAGGAATATTGACAGGGGTTTGTAGATTTATTCACTCACCTTTTTGGACCATGACATCTCTTTATTACATAAAGTTTTAACATCTCCGAAGAAATTTAGCAATGAGTATATTAAAAGTAAAAACATTTGCACCTCTTGTACAAATAGAATTAGATTAATTAATGAGTTAACATAGCTTTTACTGCCCTCGGATCCGAGTATTTTGTTTCAGTATATGATATTAAAATTATCATCTTTATTTCGTGCCATCTGAAGAATGGGCTTATTTAACTTTAACGTGTTATATTCATAAAAGCTTTAAACTTAACACATATTATTACTAAGCATGAAATTACAATTTTATGGTAATTAAGTCAGTCTTTCGTGTTTTACTTTACTTTCATTGGTTAATTAAGTGTCTATCATGTATTATTTTAAGTTAAGTTCTGAACCACGGAAGTTGAACTTCCGTGATACCTGTGTGTAACATCGTCGGCGAATCGGCGCTTCTATTGGTTGTGCAGGGTGTCTTGGAGATCTTCTGGCTATCGTGTTTTGGTGAAATCTGCTGTCCTTCCTAAAGATGAGTCGTCTGTTGGGTCTGTAGATTCTTGTGGTAGGTTTTGGGTTGTAACTTTCACTGGTATTCACATTGTTGTACCGCACATGTTACTTACGTTTAACAGTTACATGTTAACAGTTTAATATCACATTTAGGTGATGTTAGTTTGTTACAGAGATGTCATTGTCATACACTCACGTCATTTTCGACATTTTTACATCATCCGGCTATCTCACACAAGCGTCTCCTCGTTTATAGGTTTTTATATTGACTACATACTTTTGTACGCTGTATCAGCAGCGGAGTCTGAGATACAACTGAACTGGCTAAGTATAGGGGTGAAGAGGCTGTCCGCGCGCGGGTAGCTTGTCAGCGTAAAAGTAGTTCCATATTCGATTAATATTTACTCGATTATTCTCTGACATAATTAACTATATTTAATTATACTACGGTATCTCTCACTTAGTATTTTATTATTGTACATCATTATGTTTTTTATCAAGTTCCGATTTAATACAATTATTAGTCATATTCACGGGTAACTATGCGTGTTGATGCCGGTTTCGGCAGGTTAAAACCGGGTTAATTATTAAGGGGTGTTATCGCAATTTTATTATAGAATTCTTTTTGGTTTTAAAACTATTTATTTTGGGTATTAAGGCGGGGTTACATTATCATTTACTTTAGGGGTTTATGTTCTGTTTTAATGTGAGATTTTAAATTTCTTTTATTTCATTTTTTTCCTTTTAAAATCGTCACACTATTTCGGTTCTCCCGTTGAGTAAAATATGTGTGCCAAGTTTGGTTGAAATCGGTCCTGTGGTTTAGGAGGAGATGTGGAAGACCCCAAAGGACCCCATCGAAGAAAACACCTATCCTATGTTGGTTCTCCCGTTGCGTAAAATATTTGTGCCAAGTTTGTTTGAAATCGGTCCAGTGGTTTAGGAGGAGAAGTGGAAGACCCCAAAGAACCCCCCAAAGGACCCCATCGAAAAAACACCTATCCTATGTTGGTTCTCCCGTCGCGTAAAATATTTGTGCCAAGTTTGGTTGAAATCGGTCCAGTGGTTTAGGAGGAGATGTGGAAGACCCTAAAGAACCCGCAAACGACCCCATCGATAAAACACTTGTCCTATGTTGGTTCTCCCGTTGCGTAAAATATTTGTGCCAAGTTTGGTTGAAATCGGTCCAGTGGTTTAGGAGGAGATGTGGAAGACCCCAAAGAACCCCCCAAAGGAGCCCATCGAAAAAAGCACCTCACTTATATTGGTTCTCCCGTCGCGTAAAATATTTGTGCCAAGTTTGGTTGAAATCTGTCCAGTGGTTTAGGAGGAGATGTGGAACATACATACATAGATACATACATACAATAGGGGGGGGGGTTTGCCCCTTAGGAGTGAAAGTTTTTAAAACCGTTTCTTAGTGAGCACCTAAGACCTATGATGAAGCTATGATCAAAGTTTCATTGATATCCATTCAGTAGTCTTTGCTCTACATTGATTCTATGTCAGTTAGTCAGGCAAACTCCCCCCCTTTTTCCCCCTTTAAAGGTCGAATTTCCAAAAATCCCTTCTTAGCGGATACCTACATCACATAAGGAACCTACATGCCAAATTTCAAGTTTCTAGGTGTTATAGTTTCGGAGATTTCGTGATGAATCAGTGAGTCAGTGGTATTTCTCTTTTATATATATATAGATTGGTCTTCCAAACTTCGGCTTCTGTACTGCTTGACTGACGCTTTACGAGTAACGGTATTCAACGGTGATTTTCGCCACCAACGTCCGTTTCTATATTAACTGAATAATTCTGATTGGCTGATTTTGATATAAAACCATTGTTATCAAAATTTGAATACTTGTCAAAATCCTTGTATATCTTCTGACTGCTGTTATTCCTCTATCTTCCTTTCTGGTTATTAAATATTGTCACTATAATATGTATTTCCTTTCATAGATTATTTCGATACCCCACAAGTTTGGGTTGTTTTAGATTTCATGTTTTTACAATTATGTCAATACTTGTTAATTACATTTCTTATTGTATTCATATTGTAACGTGACAGATATAAGCATAATATTGAATGGCAATTGATCATTAGAATAATGAAGTTATAATGTTTAAATTTGGAAGAAAGCATTAAGTTTAATATAAATAGATTAATTCATAGCAACTGTGGAAAGAAATCATTATTATAAAGAAAATACAAGTTCAAATAAAAGGAGTTACTAGTGATGAGTCATCCAAGACCAGTCTCATAACCAAAGGTTTTCAAGGTATAACCCAGGAAGGTAAAAAGTAAATAACAAAGCAGTACTGAATATGACCAAACCCACAACGAGGAAGAATAAATAGAAGAGAAACCCTAAAATAAGCCAAGATCAAACAATACAGGTGGTGTATTTCTGAAATAAAGAAGAAGATGGAGAAGATCCCAAGAAACCTGATGGCATCAAGAAGAAGATGGAGAAGATACCAGTCCCAGAAGGCAGGAGAAAAGAAGACTGATGAAAGAAGAAGAAGGCAGCATCCTGAAGAAGATGTCATGCTCTTATAAAAGACACCCAAATCCCTATATCCCCAAAATAAATATTTTAAAATAAAAGTATAACGAAATGAAAACCACATGTATATAAATTTAAGAGAGAGAAGTGTATAAAGTAAAAGTTGCCTGTGAACTAAGATGAAACAATAATATAGTACCCATGGAACAAATCTCCATTGAAAAACGCTAACCAATTTATTATGTTAATAAGACTATACGACCATTTAGCATTAACATAATATAAAAGTGCAAAGTGAACCAGTGATAGTTTTGGGTATTATAAAAAATGAACCTTGTGTTTCATTCTTGGCAATCACAAACATTGAATGCAATGAAATATGCAATTTTCAATGACTTGAAATGTGTACTGTGACAATATGTTGTTCATAAGACATGAATCTGTTTAAAATAACATTTTGTTTTACATGCAAAAAGAAAAACAGATTTCATAATACTTTTTGAACAATTCATACTATTTATTTATTAATGACAGGGTACAATTCCCCAAAGACAATGTGTAAAAGACGGTATAAAAAAACTGTAGAATCCTACTTATAATAATAGTTAGAAATAAGAATATAAATATAAGGTTTTTATGTATATAGTATAAGAATGTTTAAAAATGTTTTAGATATAAGGCTATTTGTTTGGGTCTGATACAACTAACATCAGAACTATAAAAATAGTTACTACTTGTAAATAATAGAGAGTAATTAAGATGTTAGTTAGTAAAAAATCTTTTTTGTAAACCATATTTCCATGTTAGAAATAAGGATTTTGTTGTAAAATGTCTGACTTGAAGACAACCATTTATTTTAAAAACATATTCTTTATTTGTTTTAAATATTATTTGTATTGTAACCAATACTAATTGTTATTGTGTAATTTGAAAACATGTTTAATTTATAATACTATATGTAAAAGTCAGAGAGGGTATCACACATCATATATTGTTTGTAAAATATTTTGTAAGAAAAATTGTTAAAAAATCATAGGCCAAAAGAATGGAAACCAAACTTCATCCAAACAGAGAAATTGCTCATTTAAATGCAAATAAACAAAAGGGGTTTAGACAAAATAAACTTGAGATCAAGCCATATAATTGCACATACCATTTAGAAAGATGTTAATAAATTATATTCAGAATTATAAATAAAAATGAAAATGACTAAACTCAGAAATTTAGACATGGGAGTCATATATTCCAGAATAATGTTTCAGAATACAACTAATTCAATTAATTACCAGAAAATCAGGGAATATAAGCCTTTTAATACAATATAGGATTATTAATATTATATATAACGGATAAAATGGATGAATTTTATATGATGACAGGAAGTAAATTTTGATGTTTTGACTTTTCAGAGAATAACAAAAATGAAAGTAAAATTACTAATTTTGGACAGAAAATACTATAAAACGGCATTATTTAATCTGAAAATAAGCTGAATGAACTGAAAGATTAATTTAAATAACATCTAGTGAATAAAATTGACAAATAACCAAAGTTTAGGCAATCATATAGTGAAATATTAAAGTGTGCACAGGATGTGAAAATATATTTGAACAATGTTAAGAATAATATTATATTGGCTAAGAGTTTAATTGAAACTGGAGGAAACAGTTAGTTGATTATTGGTATTCGAACGGTTAACATGACGAGAGTTTTGTGACGATCTAACCTATCTTACAACGGTAAAGTTAAGCGGTGAAGAGTACGTTATTGTGAAATCGCGAGTGACTTCTAAAATACATTTAGAACTCTCACATTATAACAGAAACAATCAAGAAACCATACATAACACTGAACAATACATTTCTACTCCGAAAAACACCACAAAACACCAGAAAACTGTATAACACATTAACCAAGTATTAGTGTCGGTATCGGGAAAAGTGTTTGAACTTATAATTACACGGATATACTAAATACAACCCAGAAACATTACACCAGTCACTACACAACATTTAACAAGAGATTTGCAGACACCAGAACAGGAATACTGCCAGAAAATACATTATTTGGAACGCAGCAGGAACGAGCGACATTTTGATCAACTTGACGGCAGCCATCTGTCTTTGACAATTCCAATGCCTCTCCGTCTACATATCAGCTGTTGGTGAAAACAATTATATTATTTTCAAATTGTCATTCAATGTCTGTATTTAGTAATAATTATTAATTTGTTGTAACGTTATACTTTTTAAATATTGGCCCGATTTCTCTGACTTTGATAATAATTGGCTGTTTAAAGAACCCTGTATGATTTTTATATAATATACTTTGCAACTTTTTCGATATCCTGAGAGTCGATATTAATCGATAAGAGTCAATATTGCTAGTAATTAATAAAACATTAATATTCTTCAACAATAAATAGTTCTTTATTTCGTAAATATTACTAGTTATCACTAATATAATTCTAATTAATAATCTACCAGGACTTTACCACCTTTATAAAGATAAGTGAAGATAACCTAAAAAATAAAAAGGTAAACAAGTATCGATTGGTTTGAAGACAATCTTATGAGTGGTGATAGTTTATTTAAAATATACCAAAACTTTAATAAAATTTTTCAGAAGAGCATTACACTTTTTAAAACTTCACAGCTTGATTATAATCAATTAATTAATAAAAAGAAAATATTTTTTTTTAATTATTTTTTTTAATAAACAATTTTTTTTTTCTTCAAAACAATAATTTTTGTTTTGAAACTTTCGGTGAAGCTGAACATAAATTTCTTCATCAACATTACGCTACTCGACCGGTCTTGCTGCCATTGAGACTCGACCAGCTGGGAAACTTAAGGAAGTGTTTCAGGCCAGTAAGACGTCGAGAGCCACACCAATTAAAACACACCAATTAAGAACACACAGACTCACTTCATTCATTCAATCAATTTTTCTATTATTACAAATTGGCGCACAACTTACGGGGCTTTAATTAGCGATTGGAAGGCCAACAAATTCTGCCCAATCACTAGTTGGAGCTAGGCAACAGCTACAAAGCCAGAGAATTTCAAGGGAAAATGCAACGACGTGCGACATCTAAGAAACGGGCGGCGGAGACCGAGAAAGAAATAGAAGTTGACATGGACAACAAGGAGGCGACGCCAGTAGAGGCGGAAGAATTATTACCGCCGGTATTGTCCAAACAAACTGAACAACCGGAGATATCCACGCAAACAGGGGAAGTAAATGTCCAGGAAAGACATATAGAAAAATCCAAAGTAACGGAAGAGAGTAAAATGGATAGGATAATGGAAATGTTCTTACAGTTAAGTAAGCAAATGGAATCCACAAAAGAAGAAAACAAATCAATGAGTAAGATAATGGATGCTATTGGAGATACTAATAAGAACCTAGAGTCCAAGATGGAGGATAATAACAAGAAGATAGACGAAAACAGTAAAAAAATGGGAAATGATAACCAGTCTCTGAAAGAAGATATCAGATCCAGCAAGGAAGAAACAAATAAGAAGATAGAAGAAAACAGCAAGAAGATGGAAGAGAAGATAGAAGAAAACAGCAAGGAGATGGAAGAAAAGATGGAAGAAAACAGCAAGAAGATGGAAGAGAAGATAGAAGAAAACAGCAAGAAGATGGAAGAAAAGATGGAAGAAAACAGCAAGAAGATGGAAGAGAAGATGGAAGAAAACAGCAAGAAGATGGAAGAGAGGATGGGAGGAAAGTTAGAAGAATTGAAGAAGGATAATCAATCCAAAAAAGAAGAGTTGACTGGGATGAACAAGAACATGGAAGAATTGAAGGAAGACAACCAATCGTTCAAGGAAGAATTCAAGGCGACTAAAGAAGAGTTGATTAATAAAATTGAAAATACCAATCAGAAAATAGATGAAACCAGGAAGAAGATAGAGAAGAACAACCGACAATTGAAGGAAGAGTTGAAAGAAGATAACAGGAAGTTGGAAGAGAAGATGGGGGAGAAATTGGAAGAATTGAGAGAAGACAATCAAATTCTAAGAGAAGAGTTAAGGGAGGTAAATCAGGAGAATTTGAACAAACTTTTTGGAAGAAAGAGAAAGAAAAATAATTTTTAATTTAATTATTAAAAATTTCTAAAATATGTAAGAACAACTTACAACCTAATAATTTGAACAAACTTTTTGGAAGAAAGAGAAAGAAAAAGAATTTTTAATTTAATTATTGAAAAAATTCTAAAAATATGTAAGAACAACTTACAACCTAATATTTTGAACAAACTTTATGGAAGACAAAGAGAAAGAAAAAGAATTTTTAATTTAAATATTAAAAAAAAAAATTCTAAAATATGTAAGAACAACTTACAACCTAATAATTTTGGAGAAAAACTTTATGGAAGAAAGAAAGAGAAAGAGAGAGAATTTTTTATATGTTTAAAAAATTCTAAAAGATGTAAGTACATCTTACTACAACCTAATAATTTTGAACAAACTTTATGGAAGACAAAGAAAGAGAAAGAAAAGGAATTTTGAATTTATTTATAAAAATTTAAAATTGAGTAAGTACATCTTACTACAACCTGATGATTTTGGAACGAACTTTATGGAAGAAAGAAAAAGAAAGACTTTTGAATTGAAATATAATTATAAAAATTTAAAATTGAGTAAGTACGTCTTACTACAACCTAATAATTTTGGAACAAACTTTATGAAAGAAAGAAAAAGAAAGAATTTTGAATATAACTTATTCTAAAATAAGTAAGTACATCTTACTACAACCTAATAATTTGAAGAAAAAACTTTATGGAAGAAAGAGAAAGAGAGAGAATTTTGTACTTATCAATTATAAAAATTTAAATTTGAGTAAGTACATCTTACTACAACCTGATGATTTTGGAACGAACTTTATGGAAGAAAGAAAAAGAAAGACTTTTGAATTGAAATATAATTATAAAAATTTAAAATTGAGTAAGTACTTCTTACTACAACCTAATAATTTAGAACAAAACTTTATGGAAGAAAGAGAAAGAGAGAGAATTTTGAACTTAATTTTAAAAAGTTTAAAATTAAGCAAGCACAGCTTACTACCACTGAATTATGAGAAAAACATTGTGGAAGAATTAAGAAGAAAGGAATTTTGAATTTAAAATACAAAAAATTTAAAAATAAAGTAAGACCAACTTACTATAACTAAGTTTATGAGAAAACTTTATGGTAAATAATTAAGAAGAATTTGAATTTGGAGAAATACCAAAACATTCAGAAATAATAGTAAGATCACCGTACTATAAACAATTCTGAATGAAACAATTCTGGGAATAAATGAATTAAACAGAATTTGAATGTTGATAGAACGTCAGTACTTTGAAACAAGATAAGATCAACATATTACCAGGATTTATGAGAAATATTTTTCAATTAAATAAAAAGAATAGTTTGAATTTTACATTAAAACTAACCAAGTTCCAAAAAATAATTAAGTGTCAATTATAATTGAGTTGAGAAGAAAAAATTTGGAAGCAAAGAGGCTAATTACCTATGAAACGATAATAAAAACAGTTAATTAAGAGCAAAGAAGAACAACTCATACCAAACAGATGGAGAAGATGATTTTGAACAAATGATAATAATAAGACCTATATGAAATGCAAAGAGAAGAAATACCACATGAAATATAATATAAATGAATTAATGCTAATGAATGCGAAGGCGGATTAATAACTTTCTAAGAGAAAGGAAAGAACCAAAATGTTTAAATAAAATGATCAATATAACAACCTGTATATCTAATGTAAAAATACAATGTTAAAAAATTAAATATAATATATTGAGACCATTCAAATAATGAATACGAAAGACTATTTATAAAGACCATGCTAATACTATGAGTAACCAGAAGAAAGTATAAAGAGAATTCAGATGAAGAAGAAAGAGAGTTACACTGTAAACAGTAACCAGAATTATTAAAAGAAAGGTTTTCAACCATAATAAAAATAAATATATCAGACAAGTTAAGAGTTTTGAAAAAATATATATGTAATGAGTATAATAATAATTATGAAGATTTATTAAGATAGAAAATGTGAGATAATCTGAGAGGCTACGAAGTGGAGAATCCAAAGATATTTTTATTAGTCGAAAATGAGACTACTTTTTATTTATTTATTCGATGACTGACTGAAGATAATTCCAGCAGCATTATGTTTTTTTTGAGCAGGGATGGATATGCCTCTGTACTCAATTTATAGAAGTGGTGTATGGCCAGCAGAGAAGTAGCGTACAGTGCCCCTCTGATCTGCCCCAGCCCACGTGATAGGGAATGTTAGGGAATTAATATCCCAAGGATACAACACGAAGTTGATAAAGAAAGAAAATGTATTACAATTATAATATATCTCAGAAGACACTAACTATCCGAAAAGGATCAGTAGTAAGACAAGTAACCATATATATAAAATTAATAAAACTCTAATATAAAAAAGTCGATATAAAGATGGAGAAGAAAATGAATTATAAGAAATGATGAAAAGAAATTATTTCATCCATAAACATGTCTGAAATAATTACTTCTGGAGGAGAGCAATCTGTAACGTGACAGATATAAGCATAATATTGAATGGCAATTGATCATTAGAATAATGAAGTTATAATGTTTAAATTTGGAAGAAAGCATTAAGTTTAATATAAATAGATTAATTCATAGCAACTGTGGAAAGAAATCATTATTATAAAGAAAATACAAGTTCAAATAAAAGGAGTTACTAGTGATGAGTCATCCAAGACCAGTCTCATAACCAAAGGTTTTCAAGGTATAACCCAGGAAGGTAAAAAGTAAATAACAAAGCAGTACTGAATATGACCAAACCCACAACGAGGAAGAATAAATAGAAGAGAAACCCTAAAATAAGCCAAGATCAACCAATACAGGTGGTGTATTTCTGAAATAAAGAAGAAGATGGAGAAGATCCCAAGAAACCTGATGGCATCAAGAAGAAGATGGAGAAGATACCAGTCCCAGAAGGCAGGAGAAAAGAAGACTGATGAAAGAAGAAGAAGGCAGCATCCTGAAGAAGATGTCATGCTCTTATAAAAGACACCCAAATCCCTATATCCCCAAAATAAATATTTTAAAATAAAAGTATAACGAAATGAAAACCACATGTATATAAATTTAAGAGAGAGAAGTGTATAAAGTAAAAGTTGCCTGTGAACTAAGATGAAACAATAATATAGTACCCATGGAACAAATCTCCATTGAAAAACGCTAACCAATTTATTATGTTAATATGACTATACGACCATTTAGCATTAACATAATATAAAAGTGCAAAGTGAACCAGTGATAGTTTTGGGTATTATAAAAAATGAACCTTGTGTTTCATTCTTGGCAATCACAAACATTGAATGCAATGAAATATGCAAATTTTCAATGACTTGAAATGTGTACTGTGACAATATGTTGTTCATAAGAGATGAATCTTTTTAAAATAACATTTTGTTTTACATGCAAAAAGAAAAACAGATTTCATAATACTTTTTGAACAATTCATACTATTTATTTATTAATGACAGGGTACAATTCCCCAAAGACAATGTGTAAAAGACGGTATAAAAAAACTGTGGAATCCTACTTATAATAATAGTTAGAAATAAGAATATAAATATAAGGTTTTTATGTATATATAGTATAAGAATGTTTAAAAATGTTTTAGATATAAGGCCATTTGTTTGGGTCTGATACAACTAACATCAGAACTATAAAAATAGTTACTACTTGTAAATAATAGAGAGTAATTAAGATGTTAGTTAGTAAAAAACCTTTTTTGTAAACCATATTTCCATGTTAGAAATAAGGATTTTGTTGTAAAATGTCTGACTTGAAGACAACCATTTATTTTAAAAAATATTCTTTATTTGTTTTAACTATTATTTGTATTGTAACCAATACTAATTGTTATTGTGTAATTTGAAAACATGTTTAATTTATAATACTATATGTAAAAGTCAGAGAGGGTATCACACATCATATATTGTTTGTAAAATATTTTGTAAGAAAAATTGTTAAAAAATCATAGGCCAAAAGAATGGAAACCAAACTTCATCCAAACAGAGAAATTGCTCATTTCAATGCAAATAAACAAAAGGGGTTTAGACAAAATAAACTTGAGATCAAGCCATATAATTGCACATTCCATTTAGAAAGATGTTAATAAATTATATTCAGAATTATAAATAAAAATGAAAATGACTAAACTCAGAAATTTAGACATGGGAGTCATATATTCCAGAATAATGTTTCAGAATACAACTAATTCAATTAATTACCAGAAAATCAGGGAATATAAGCCTTTTAATACAATATAGGATTATTAATATTATATATAACGGATAAAATGGATGAATTTTATATGATGACAGGAAGTAAATTTTGATGTTTTGACTTTTCAGAGAATAACAAAAATGAAAGTAAAATTACTAATTTTGGACAGAAAACACTATAAAACGGCATTATTTAATCTGAAAATAAGCTGAATGAACTGAAAGATTAATTTAAATAACATCTAGTGAATAAAATTGACAAATAACCAAAGTTTAGGCAATCATATAGTGAAATATTAAAGTGTGCACAGGATGTGAAAATATATTTGGACAATGTTAAGAATAATATTATATTGGCTAAGAGTTTAATTGAAACTGGAGGAAACAGTTAGTTGATTATTGGTATTCGAACGGTTAACATGACGAGAGTTTTGTGACGATCTAACCTATCTTACAACGGTAAAGTTAAGCGGTGAAGAGTACGTTATTGTGAAATCGCGAGTGACTTCTAAAATACATTTAGAACTCTCACATTATAACAGAAACAATCAAGAAACCATACATAACACTGAACAATACATTTCTACTCCGAAAAACACCACAAAACACCAGAAAACTGTATAACACATTAACCAAGTATTAGTGTCGGTATCGGGAAAAGTGTTTGAACTTATAATTACACGGATATACTAAATACAACCCAGAAACATTACACCAGTCACTACACAACATTTAACAAGAGATTTGCAGACACCAGAACAGGAATACTGCCAGAAAATACATTATTTGGAACGCAGCAGGAACGAGCGACATTTTGATCAACTTGACGGCAGCCATCTTTCTTTGACAATTCCAATGCCTCTCCGTCTACATATCAGCTGTTGGTGAAAACAATTATATTATTTTCAAATTATCATTCAATGTCTGTATTTAGTAATAATTATTAATTTGTTGTAACGTTATACTTTTTAAATATTGGCCCGATTTCTCTGACTTTGATAATAATTGGCTGTTTAAAGAACCCTGTATGATTTTTATATAATATACTTTGCAACTTTTTCGATATCCTGAGAGTCGATATTAATCGATAAGAGTCAATATTGCTAGTAATTAATAAAACATTAATATTCTTCAACAATAAATAGTTCTTTATTTCGTAAATATTACTAGTTATCACTAATATAATTCTAATTAATAATCTACCAGGACTTTACCACCTTTATCTTTATAAGTGAAGATAACCTAAAAAATAAAAAGGTAAACAAGTATCGATTGGTTTGAAGACAATCTTATGAGTGGTGATAGTTTATTTAAAATATACCAAAACTTTAATAAAATTTTTCAGAAGAGCATTACACTTTTTAAAACTTCACAGCCCTATATTAATTAATTGATTATAATCAATTAATTAATAAAAAGAAAATATTTTTTTTTTTAATTATTTTTTTTAATAAACAATTTTTTTTTTCTTCAAAACAATAATTTTTGTTTTGAAACTTTCGGTGAAGCTGAACATAAATTTCTTCATCAACATTACGCTACTCGACCGGTCTTGCTGCCATTGAGACTCGACCAGCTGGGAAACTTAAGGAAGTGTTTCAGGCCAGTAAGACGTCGAGAGCCACACCAATTAAAACACACCAATTAAGAACACACAGACTCACTTCATTCATTCAATCAATTTTTCTATTATTACAAATTGGCGCACAACTTTAGGGGCTTTAATTAGCGATTGGAAGGCCAATAAATTCTGCCCAATCACTAGTTGGAGCTAGGCAACAGCTACAAAGCCAGAGAATTTCAAGGGAAAATGCAACAACGTGCGACATCTAAGAAACGGGCGGCGGAGACCGAGAAAGAAATAGAAGTTGACATGGACAACAAGGAGGCGACGCCAGTAGAGGCGGAAGAATTATTTCCGCCGGTGTTGTCCAAACAAACTGAACAACCGGAGATATCCACGCAAACAGGGGAAGTAAATGTCCAGGAAAGACATATAGAAAAATCCAAAGTAACGGAAGAGAGTAAAATGGATAGGATAATGGAAATGTTCTTACAGTTAAGTAAGCAAATGGAATCCACAAAAGAAGAAAACAAATCAATGAGTAAGATAATGGATGCTATTGGAGATACTAATAAGAACCTAGAGTCCAAGATGGAGGATAATAACAAGAAGATAGACGAAAACAGTAAAAAAATGGGAAATGATAACCAGTCTCTGAAAGAAGATATCAGATCCAGCAAGGAAGAAACAAATAAGAAGATAGAAGAAAACAGCAAGAAGATGGAAGAGAAGATAGAAGAAAACAGCAAGGAGATGGAAGAAAAGATGGAAGAAAACAGCAAGAAGATGGAAGAGAAGATAGAAGAAAACAGCAAGAAGATGGAAGAAAAGATGGAAGAAAACAGCAAGAAGATGGAAGGAAGATGGAAGAAAACAGCAAGAAGATGGAAGAGAGGATGGGAGGAAAGTTAGAAGAATTGAAGAAGGATAATCAATCCACAAAAGAAGAGTTGACTGGGATGAACAAGAACATGGAAGAATTGAAGGAAGACAACCAATCGTTCAAGGAAGAATTCAAGGCGACTAAAGAAGAGTTGATTAATAAAATTGAAAATACCAATCAGAAAATAGATGAAACCAGGAAGAAGATAGAGAAGAACAACCGACAATTGAAGGAAGAGTTGAAAGAAGATAACAGGAAGTTGGAAGAGAAGATGGGGGAGAAATTGGAAGAATTGAGAGAAGACAATCAAATTCTAAGAGAAGAGTTAAGGGAGGTAAATCAGGAGAATTTGAACAAACTTTTTGGAAGAAAGAGAAAGAAAAATAATTTTTAATTTAATTATTAAAAATTTCTAAAATATGTAAGAACAACTTACAACCTAATAATTTGAACAAACTTTTTGGAAGAAAGAGAAAGAAAAAGAATTTTTAATTTAATTATTGAAAAAATTCTAAAAATATGTAAGAAAAACTTACAACCTAATATTTTGAACAAACTTTATGGAAGACAAAGAGAAAGAAAAAGAATTTTTAATTTAAATATATAAAAAAAATTCTAAAATATGTAAGAACAACTTACAACCTAATAATTTTGGAGAAAAACTTTATGGAAGAAAGAAAGAGAAAGAGAGAGAATTTTTTATATATTTAAAAAATTCTAAAAGATGTAAGTACATCTTACTACAACCTAATAATTTTGAACAAACTTTATGGAAGACAAAGAAAGAGAAAGAAAAGGAATTTTGAATTTATTTATAAAAATTTAAAATTGAGTAAGTACATCTTACTACAACCTGATGATTTTGGAACGAACTTTATGGAAGAAAGAAAAAGAAAGACTTTTGAATTGAAATATAATTATAAAAATTTAAAATTGAGTAAGTACATCTTACTACAACCTAATAATTTTGGAACAAACTTTATGAAAGAAAGAAAAAGAAAGAAATTTGAATATAACTTATTCTAAAATAAGTAAGTACATCTTACTACAACCTAATAATTTGAAGAAAAAACTTTATGGAAGAAAGAGAAAGAGAGAGAATTTTGTACTTATCAATTATAAAAATTTAAATTTGAGTAAGTACATCTTACTACAACCTGATGATTTTGGAACGAACTTTATGGAAGAAAGAAAAAGAAAGACTTTTGAATTGAAATATAATTATAAAAATTTAAAATTGAGTAAGTACTTCTTACTACAACCTAATAATTTAGAACAAAACTTTATGGAAGAAAGAGAAAGAGAGAGAATTTTGAACTTAATTTTAAAAAGTTTAAAATTAAGCAAGCACAGCTTACTACCACTGAATTATGAGAAAAACATTGTGGAAGAATTAAGAAGAAAGGAATTTTGAATTTAAAATACAAAAAATTTAAAAATAAAGTAAGACCAACTTACTATAACTAAGTTTATGAGAAAACTTTATGGTAAATAATTAAGAAGAATTTGAATTTGGAGAAATACCTAAACATTCAGAAATAATAGTAAGATCACCGTACTATAAACAATTCTGAATGAAACAATTCTGGGAATAAATGAATTAAACAGAATTTGAATGTTGATAGAACGTCAGTACTTTGAAACAAGATAAGATCAACATATTACCAGGATTTATGAGAAATATTTTTCAATTAAATAAAAAGAATAGTTTGAATTTTACATTAAAACTAACCAAGTTCCAAAAAATAATTAAGTGTCAATTATAATTGAGTTGAGAAGAAAAAATTTGGAAGAAAAGAGGCTAATTACCTATGAAATGATAATAAAAACAGTTAATTAAGAGCAAAGAAGAACAACTCATACCAAACAGATGGAGAAGATGATTTTGAACAAATGATAATAATAAGACCTATATGAAATGCAAAGAGAAGAAATACCACATGAAATATAATATAAATGAATTAATGCTAATGAATGCGAAGGCGGATTAATAACTTTCTAAGAGAAAGGAAAGAACCAAAATGTTTAAATAAAATGATCAATATAACAACCTGTATATCTAATGTAAAAATACAATGTTAAAAAATTAAATATAATATATTGAGACCATTCAAATAATGAATACGAAAGACTATTTATAAAGACCATGCTAATACTATGAGTAACCAGAAGAAAGTATAAAGAGAATTCAGATGAAGAAGAAAGAGAGTTACACTGTAAACAGTAACCAGAATTATTAAAAGAAAGGTTTTCAACCATAATAAAAATAAATATATCAGACAAGTTAAGAGTTTTGAAAAAATATATATGTAATGAGTATAATAATAATTATGAAGATTTATTAAGATAGAAAATGTGAGATAATCTGAGAGGCTACGAAGTGGAGAATCCAAAGATATTTTTATTAGTCGAAAATGAGACTACTTTTTATTTATTTATTCGATGACTGACTGAAGATAATTCCAGCAGCATTATGTTTTTTTTGAGCAGGGATGGATATGCCTCTGTACTCAATTTATAGAAGTGGTGTATGGCCAGCAGAGAAGTAGCGTACAGTGCCCCTCTGATCTGCCCCAGCCCACGTGATAGGGAATGTTAGGGAATTAATATCCCAAGGATACAACACGAAGTTGATAAAGAAAGAAAATGTATTACAATTATAATATATCTCAGAAGACACTAACTATCCGAAAAGGATCAGTAGTAAGACAAGTAACCATATACATAAAATTAATAAAACTCTAATATAAAAAAGTCGATATAAAGATGGAGAAGAAAATGAATTATAAGAAATGATGAAAAGAAATTATTTCATCCATAAACATGTCTGAAATAATTACTTCTGGAGGAGAGCAATCTGTAACGTGACAGATATAAGCATAATATTGAATGGCAATTGATCATTAGAATAATGAAGTTATAATGTTTAAATTTGGAAGAAAGCATTAAGTTTAATATAAATAGATTAATTCATAGCAACTGTGGAAAGAAATCATTATTATAAAGAAAATACAAGTTCAAATAAAAGGAGTTACTAGTGATGAGTCATCCAAGACCAGTCTCATAACCAAAGGTTTTCAAGGTATAACCCAGGAAGGTAAAAAGTAAATAACAAAGCAGTACTGAATATGACCAAACCCACAACGAGGAAGAATAAATAGAAGAGAAACCCTAAAATAAGCCAAGATCAAACAATACAGGTGGTGTATTTCTGAAATAAAGAAGAAGATGGAGAAGATCCCAAGAAACCTGATGGCATCAAGAAGAAGATGGAGAAGATACCAGTCCCAGAAGGCAGGAGAAAAGAAGACTGATGAAAGAAGAAGAAGGCAGCATCCTGAAGAAGATGTCATGCTCTTATAAAAGACACCCAAATCCCTATATCCCCAAAATAAATATTTTAAAATAAAAGTATAACGAAATGAAAACCACATGTATATAAATTTAAGAGAGAGAAGTGTATAAAGTAAAAGTTGCCTGTGAACTAAGATGAAACAATAATATAGTACCCATGGAACAAATCTCCATTGAAAAACGCTAACCAATTTATTATGTTAATAAGACTATACGACCATTTAGCATTAACATAATATAAAAGTGCAAAGTGAACCAGTGATAGTTTTGGGTATTATAAAAAATGAACCTTGTGTTTCATTCTTGGCAATCACAAACATTGAATGCAATGAAATATGCAAATTTTCAATGACTTGAAATGTGTACTGTGACAATATGTTGTTCATAAGAGATGAATCTGTTTAAAATAACATTTTGTTTTACATGCAAAAAGAAAAACAGATTTCATAATACTTTTTGAACAATTCATACTATTTATTTATTAATGACAGGGTACAATTCCCCAAAGACAATGTGTAAAAGACGGTATAAAAAAACTGTAGAATCCTACTTATAATAATAGTTAGAAATAAGAATATAAATATAAGGTTTTTATGTATATATAGTATAAGAATGTTTAAAAATGTTTTAGATATAAGGCCATTTGTTTGGGTCTGATACAACTAACATCAGAACTATAAAAATAGTTACTACTTGTAAATAATAGAGTGTAATTAAGATGTTAGTTAGTAAAAAACCTTTTTTGTAAACCATATTTCCATGTTAGAAATAAGGATTTTGTTGTAAAATGTCTGACTTGAAGACAACCATTTATTTTAAAAAATATTCTTTATTTGTTTTAACTATTATTTGTATTGTAACCAATACTAATTGTTATTGTGTAATTTGAAAACATGTTTAATTTATAATACTATATGTAAAAGTCAGAGAGGGTATCACACATCATATATTGTTTGTAAAATATTTTGTAAGAAAAATTGTTAAAAAATCATAGGCCAAAAGAATGGAAACCAAACTTCATCCAAACAGAGAAATTGCTCATTTAAATGCAAATAAACAAAAGGGGTTTAGACAAAATAAACTTGAGATCAAGCCATATAATTGCACATTCCATTTAGAAAGATGTTAATAAATTATATTCAGAATTATAAATAAAAATGAAAATGACTAAACTCAGAAATTTAGACATGGGAGTCATATATTCCAGAATAATGTTTCAGAATACAACTAATTCAATTAATTACCAGAAAATCAGGGAATATAAGCCTTTTAATACAATATAGGATTATTAATATTATATATAACGGATAAAATGGATGAATTTTATATGATGACAGGAAGTAAATTTTGATGTTTTGACTTTTCAGAGAATAACAAAAATGAAAGTAAAATTACTAATTTTGGACAGAAAACACTATAAAACGGCATTATTTAATCTGAAAATAAGCTGAATGAACTGAAAGATTAATTTAAATAACATCTAGTGAATAAAATTGACAAATAACCAAAGTTTAGGCAATCATATAGTGAAATATTAAAGTGTGCACAGGATGTGAAAATATATTTGGACAATGTTAAGAATAATATTATATTGGCTAAGAGTTTAATTGAAACTGGAGGAAACAGTTAGTTGATTATTGGTATTCGAACGGTTAACATGACGAGAGTTTTGTGACGATCTAACCTATCTTACAACGGTAAAGTTAAGCGGTGAAGAGTACGTTATTGTGAAATCGCGAGTGACTTCTAAAATACATTTAGAACTCTCACATTATAACAGAAACAATCAAGAAACCATACATAACACTGAACAATACATTTCTACTCCGAAAAACACCACAAAACACCAGAAAACTGTATAACACATTAACCAAGTATTAGTGTCGGTATCGGGAAAAGTGTTTGAACTTATAATTACACGGATATACTAAATACAACCCAGAAACATTACACCAGTCACTACACAACATTTAACAAGAGATTTGCAGACACCAGAACAGGAATACTGCCAGAAAATACATTATTTGGAACGCAGCAGGAACGAGCGACATTTAGATCAACTTGACGGCAGCCATCTTTCTTTGACAATTCCAATGCCTCTCCGTCTACATATCAGCTGTTGGTGAAAACAATTATATTATTTTCAAATTATCATTCAATGTCTGTATTTAGTAATAATTATTAATTTGTTGTAACGTTATACTTTTTAAATATTGGCCCGATTTCTCTGACTTTGATAATAATTGGCTGTTTAAAGAACCCTGTATGATTTTTATTTAATATACTTTGCAACTTTTTCGATATCCTGAGAGTCGATATTAATCGATAAGAGTCAATATTGCTAGTAATTAATAAAACATTAATATTCTTCAACAATAAATAGTTTTTTATTTCGTAAATATTACTAGTTATCACTAATATAATTCTAATTAATAATCTACCAGGACTTTACCACCTTTATCTTTATAAGTGAAAATAACCTAAAAAATAAAAAGGTAAACAAGTATCGATTGGTTTGAAGACAATCTTATGAGTGGTGATAGTTTATTTAAAATATACCAAAACTTTAATAAAATTTTTCAGAAGAGCATTACACTTTTTAAAACTTCACAGCCCTATATTAATTAATTGATTATAATCAATTAATTAATAAAAAGAAAATATTTTTTTTTTAATTATTTTTTTTAATAAACAATTTTTTTTTTCTTCAAAACAATAATTTTTGTTTTGAAACTTTCGGTGAAGCTGAACATAAATTTCTTCATCAACATTACGCTACTCGACCGGTCTTGCTGCCATTGAGACTCGACCAGCTGGGAAACTTAAGGAAGTGTTTCAGGCCAGTAAGACGTCGAGAGCCACACCAATTAAAACACACCAATTAAGAACACACAGACTCACTTCATTCATTCAATCAATTTTTCTATTATTACAAATTGGCGCACAACTTTAGGGGCTTTAATTAGCGATTGGAAGGCCAATAAATTCTGCCCAATCACTAGTTGGAGCTAGGCAACAGCTACAAAGCCAGAAAATTTCAAGGGAAAATGCAACAACGTGCGACATCTAAGAAACGGGCGGCGGAGACCGAGAAAGAAATAGAAGTTGACATGGACAACAAGGAGGCGACGCCAGTAGAGGCGGAAGAATTATTTCCGCCGGTGTTGTCCAAACAAACTGAACAACCGGAGATATCCACGCAAACAGGGGAAGTAAATGTCCAGGAAAGACATATAGAAAAATCCAAAGTAACGGAAGAGAGTAAAATGGATAGGATAATGGAAATGTTCTTACAGTTAAGTAAGCAAATGGAATCCACAAAAGAAGAAAACAAATCAATGAGTAAGATAATGGATGCTATTGGAGATACTAATAAGAACCTAGAGTCCAAGATGGAGGATAATAACAAGAAGATAGACGAAAACAGTAAAAAAATGGGAAATGATAACCAGTCTCTGAAAGAAGATATCAGATCCAGCAAGGAAGAAACAAATAAGAAGATAGAAGAAAACAGCAAGAAGATGGAAGAGAAGATAGAAGAAAACAGCAAGGAGATGGAAGAAAAGATGGAAGAAAACAGCAAGAAGATGGAAGAGAAGATAGAAGAAAACAGCAAGAAGATGGAAGAAAAGATGGAAGAAAACAGCAAGAAGATGGAAGAGAAGATGGAAGAAAACAGCAAGAAGATGGAAGAGAGGATGGGAGGAAAGTTAGAAGAATTGAAGAAGGATAATCAATCCAAAAAAGAAGAGTTGACTGGGATGAACAAGAACATGGAAGAATTGAAGGAAGACAACCAATCGTTCAAGGAAGAATTCAAGGCGACTAAAGAAGAGTTGATTAATAAAATTGAAAATACCAATCAGAAAATAGATGAAACCAGGAAGAAGATAGAGAAGAACAACCGACAATTGAAGGAAGAGTTGAAAGAAGATAACAGGAAGTTGGAAGAGAAGATGGGGGAGAAATTGGAAGAATTGAGAGAAGACAATCAAATTCTAAGAGAAGAGTTAAGGGAGGTAAATCAGGAGAATTTGAACAAACTTTTTGGAAGAAAGAGAAAGAAAAATAATTTTTAATTTAATTATTAAAAATTTCTAAAATATGTAAGAACAACTTACAACCTAATAATTTGAACAAACTTTTTGGAAGAAAGAGAAAGAAAAAGAATTTTTAATTTAATTATTGAAAAAATTCTAAAAATATGTAAGAACAACTTACAACCTAATATTTTGAACAAACTTTATGGAAGACAAAGAGAAAGAAAAAGAATTTTTAATTTAAATATATAAAAAAAATTCTAAAATATGTAAGAACAACTTACAACCTAATAATTTTGGAGAAAAACTTTATGGAAGAAAGAAAGAGAAAGAGAGAGAATTTTTTATATATTTAAAAAATTCTAAAAGATGTAAGTACATCTTACTACAACCTAATAATTTTGAACAAACTTTATGGAAGACAAAGAAAGAGAAAGAAAAGGAATTTTGAATTTATTTATAAAAATTTAAAATTGAGTAAGTACATCTTACTACAACCTGATGATTTTGGAACGAACTTTATGGAAGAAAGAAAAAGAAAGACTTTTGAATTGAAATATAATTATAAAAATTTTAAATTGAGTAAGTACATCTTACTACAACCTAATAATTTTGGAACAAACTTTATGAAAGAAAGAAAAAGAAAGAATTTTGAATATAACTTATTCTAAAATAAGTAAGTACATCTTACTACAACCTAATAATTTGAAGAAAAAACTTTATGGAAGAAAGAGAAAGAGAGAGAATTTTGTACTTATCAATTATAAAAATTTAAATTTGAGTAAGTACATCTTACTACAACCTGATGATTTTGGAACGAACTTTATGGAAGAAAGAAAAAGAAAGACTTTTGAATTGAAATATAATTATAAAAATTTAAAATTGAGTAAGTACTTCTTACTACAACCTAATAATTTAGAACAAAACTTTATGGAAGAAAGAGAAAGAGAGAGAATTTTGAACTTAATTTTAAAAAGTTTAAAATTAAGCAAGCACAGCTTACTACCACTGAATTATGAGAAAAACATTGTGGAAGAATTAAGAAGAAAGGAATTTTGAATTTAAAATACAAAAAATTTAAAAATAAAGTAAGACCAACTTACTATAACTAAGTTTATGAGAAAACTTTATGGTAAATAATTAAGAAGAATTTGAATTTGGAGAAATACCAAAACATTCAGAAATAATAGTAAGATCACCGTACTATAAACAATTCTGAATGAAACAATTCTGGGAATAAATGAATTAAACAGAATTTGAATGTTGATAGAACGTCAGTACTTTGAAACAAGATAAGATCAACATATTACCAGGATTTATGAGAAATATTTTTCAATTAAATAAAAAGAATAGTTTGAATTTTACATTAAAACTAACCAAGTTCCAAAAAATAATTAAGTGTCAATTATAATTGAGTTGAGAAGAAAAAATTTGGAAGCAAAGAGGCTAATTACCTATGAAACGATAATAAAAACAGTTAATTAAGAGCAAAGAAGAACAACTCATACCAAACAGATGGAGAAGATGATTTTGAACAAATGATAATAATAAGACCTATATGAAATGCAAAGAGAAGAAATACCACATGAAATATAATATAAATGAATTAATGCTAATGAATGCGAAGGCGGATTAATAACTTTCTAAGAGAAAGGAAAGAACCAAAATGTTTAAATAAAATGATCAATATAACAACCTGTATATCTAATGTAAAAATACAATGTTAAAAAATTAAATATATTATATTGAGACCATTCAAATAATGAATACGAAAGACTATTTATAAAGACCATGCTAATACTATGAGTAACCAGAAGAAAGTATAAAGAGAATTCAGATGAAGAAGAAAGAGAGTTACACTGTAAACAGTAACCAGAATTATTAAAAGAAAGGTTTTCAACCATAATAAAAATAAATATATCAGACAAGTTAAGAGTTTTGAAAAAATATATATGTAATGAGTATAATAATAATTATGAAGATTTATTAAGATAGAAAATGTGAGATAATCTGAGAGACTACGAAGTGGAGAATCCAAAGATATTTTTATTAGTCGAAAATGAGACTACTTTTTATTTATTTATTCGATGACTGACTGAAGATAATTCCAGCAGCATTATGTTTTTTTTGAGCAGGGATGGATATGCCTCTGTACTCAATTTATAGAAGTGGTGTATGGCCAGCAGAGAAGTAGCGTACAGTGCCCCTCTCTGATCTGCCCCAGCCCACGTGATAGGGAATGTTAGGGAATTAATATCCCAAGGATACAACACGAAGTTGATAAAGAAAGAAAATGTATTACAATTATAATATATCTCAGAAGACACTAACTATCCGAAAAGGATCAGTAGTAAGACAAGTAACCATATATATAAAATTAATAAAACTCTAATATAAAAAAGTCGATATAAAGATGGAGAAGAAAATGAATTATAAGAAATGATGAAAAGAAATTATTTCATCCATAAACATGTCTGAAATAATTACTTCTGGAGGAGAGCAATCTGTAACGTGACAGATATAAGCATAATATTGAATGGCAATTGATCATTAGAATAATGAAGTTATAATGTTTAAATTTGGAAGAAAGCATTAAGTTTAATATAAATAGATTAATTCATAGCAACTGTGGAAAGAAATCATTATTATAAAGAAAATACAAGTTCAAATAAAAGGAGTTACTAGTGATGAGTCATCCAAGACCAGTCTCATAACCAAAGGTTTTCAAGGTATAACCCAGGAAGGTAAAAAGTAAATAACAAAGCAGTACTGAATATGACCAAACCCACAACGAGGAAGAATAAATAGAAGAGAAACCCTAAAATAAGCCAAGATCAAACAATACAGGTGGTGTATTTCTGAAATAAAGAAGAAGATGGAGAAGATCCCAAGAAACCTGATGGCATCAAGAAGAAGATGGAGAAGATACCAGTCCCAGAAGGCAGGAGAAAAGAAGACTGATGAAAGAAGAAGAAGGCAGCATCCTGAAGAAGATGTCATGCTCTTATAAAAGACACCCAAATCCCTATATCCCCAAAATAAATATTTTAAAATAAAAGTATAACGAAATGAAAACCACATGTATATAAATTTAAGAGAGAGAAGTGTATAAAGTAAAAGTTGCCTGTGAACTAAGATGAAACAATAATATAGTACCCATGGAACAAATCTCCATTGAAAAACGCTAACCAATTTATTATGTTAATAAGACTATACGACCATTTAGCATTAACATAATATAAAAGTGCAAAGTGAACCAGTGATAGTTTTGGGTATTATAAAAAATGAACCTTGTGTTTCATTCTTGGCAATCACAAACATTGAATGCAATGAAATATGCAAATTTTCAATGACTTGAAATGTGTACTGTGACAATATGTTGTTCATAAGAGATGAATCTGTTTAAAATAACATTTTGTTTTACATGCAAAAAGAAAAACAGATTTCATAATACTTTTTGAACAATTCATACTATTTATTTATTAATGACAGGGTACAATTCCCCAAAGACAATGTGTAAAAGACGGTATAAAAAAACTGTAGAATCCTACTTATAATAATAGTTAGAAATAAGAATATAAATATAAGGTTTTTATGTATATATAGTATAAGAATGTTTAAAAATGTTTTAGATATAAGGCCATTTGTTTGGGTCTGATACAACTAACATCAGAACTATAAAAATAGTTACTACTTGTAAATAATAGAGAGTAATTAAGATGTTAGTTAGTAAAAAACCTTTTTTGTAAACCATATTTCCATGTTAGAAATAAGGATTTTGTTGTAAAATGTCTGACTTGAAGACAACCATTTATTTTAAAAAATATTCTTTATTTGTTTTAACATTATTTGTATTGTAACCAATACTAATTGTTATTGTGTAATTTGAAAACATGTTTAATTTATAATACTATATGTAAAAGTCAGAGAGGGTATCACACATCATATATTGTTTGTAAAATATTTTGTAAGAAAAATTGTTAAAAAATCATAGGCCAAAAGAATGGAAACCAAACTTCATCCAAACAGAGAAATTGCTCATTTAAATGCAAATAAACAAAAGGGGTTTAGACAAAATAAACTTGAGATCAAGCCATATAATTGCACATTCCATTTAGAAAGATGTTAATAAATTATATTCAGAATTATAAATAAAAATGAAAATGACTAAACTCAGAAATTTAGACATGGGAGTCATATATTCCAGAATAATGTTTCAGAATACAACTAATTCAATTAATTACCAGAAAATCAGGGAATATAAGCCTTTTAATACAATATAGGATTATTAATATTATATATAACGGATAAAATGGATGAATTTTATATGATGACAGGAAGTAAATTTTGATGTTTTGACTTTTCAGAGAATAACAAAAATGAAAGTAAAATTACTAATTTTGGACAGAAAACACTATAAAACGGCATTATTTAATCTGAAAATAAGCTGAATGAACTGAAAGATTAATTTAAAAACATCTAGTGAATAAAATTGACAAATAACCAAAGTTTAGGCAATCATATAGTGAAATATTAAAGTGTGCACAGGATGTGAAAATATATTTGGACAATGTTAAGAATAATATTATATTGGCTAAGAGTTTAATTGAAACTGGAGGAAACAGTTAGTTGATTATTGGTATTCGAACGGTTAACATGACGAGAGTTTTGTGACGATCTCACCTATCTTACAACGGTAAAGTTAAGCGGTGAAGAGTACGTTATTGTGAAATCGCGAGTGACTTCTAAAATACATTTAGAACTCTCACATTATAACAGAAACAATCAAGAAACCATACATAACACTGAACAATACATTTCTACTCCGAAAAACACCACAAAACACCAGAAAACTGTATAACACATTAACCAAGTATTAGTGTCGGTATCGGGAAAAGTGTTTGAACTTATAATTACACGGATATACTAAATACAACCCAGAAACATTACACCAGTCACTACACAACATTTAACAAGAGATTTGCAGACACCAGAACAGGAATACTGCCAGAAAATACATTATTTGGAACGCAGCAGGAACGAGCGACATTTTGATCAACTTGACGGCAGCCATCTTTCTTTGACAATTCCAATGCCTCTCCGTCTACATATCAGCTGTTGGTGAAAACAATTATATTATTTTCAAATTATCATTCAATGTCTGTATTTAGTAATAATTATTAATTTGTTGTAACGTTATACTTTTTAAATATTGGCCCGATTTCTCTGACTTTGATAATAATTGGCTGTTTAAAGAACCCTGTATGATTTTTATATAATATACTTTGCAACTTTTTCGATATCCTGAGAGTCGATATTAATCGATAAGAGTCAATATTGCTAGTAATTAATAAAACATTAATATTCTTCAACAATAAATAGTTCTTTATTTCGTAAATATTACTAGTTATCACTAATATAATTCTAATTAATAATCTACCAGGACTTTACCACCTTTATAAAGATAAGTGAAGATAACCTAAAAAATAAAAAGGTAAACAAGTATCGATTGGTTTGAAGACAATCTTATGAGTGGTGATAGTTTATTTAAAATATACCAAAACTTTAATAAAATTTTTCAGAAGAGCATTACACTTTTTAAAACTTCACAGCCCTATATTAATTAATTGATTATAATCAATTAATTAATAAAAAGAAAATATTTTTTTTTTAATTATTTTTTTTAATAAACAATTTTTTTTTTCTTCAAAACAATAATTTTTGTTTTGAAACTTTCGGTGAAGCTGAACATAAATTTCTTCATCAACATTACGCTACTCGACCGGTCTTGCTGCCATTGAGACTCGACCAGCTGGGAAACTTAAGGAAGTGTTTCAGGCCAGTAAGACGTCGAGAGCCACACCAATTAAAACACACCAATTAAGAACACACAGACTCACTTCATTCATTCAATCAATTTTTCTATTATTACAAATTGGCGCACAACTTTAGGGGCTTTAATTAGCGATTGGAAGGCCAATAAATTCTGCCCAATCACTAGTTGGAGCTAGGCAACAGCTACAAAGCCAGAGAATTTCAAGGGAAAATGCAACAACGTGCGACATCTAAGAAACGGGCGGCGGAGACCGAGAAAGAAATAGAAGTTGACATGGACAACAAGGAGGCGACGCCAGTAGAGGCGGAAGAATTATTTCCGCCGGTGTTGTCCAAACAAACTGAACAACCGGAGATATCCACGCAAACAGGGGAAGTAAATGTCCAGGAAAGACATATAGAAAAATCCAAAGTAACGGAAGAGAGTAAAATGGATAGGATAATGGAAATGTTCTTACAGTTAAGTAAGCAAATGGAATCCACAAAAGAAGAAAACAAATCAATGAGTAAGATAATGGATGCTATTGGAGATACTAATAAGAACCTAGAGTCCAAGATGGAGGATAATAACAAGAAGATAGACGAAAACAGTAAAAAAATGGGAAATGATAACCAGTCTCTGAAAGAAGATATCAGATCCAGCAAGGAAGAAACAAATAAGAAGATAGAAGAAAACAGCAAGAAGATGGAAGAGAAGATAGAAGAAAACAGCAAGGAGATGGAAGAAAAGATGGAAGAAAACAGCAAGGAGATGGAAGAGAAGATAGAAGAAAACAGCAAGAAGATGGAAGAAAAGATGGAAGAAAACAGCAAGAAGATGGAAGAGAAGATGGAAGAAAACAGCAAGAAGATGGAAGAGAGGATGGGAGGAAAGTTAGAAGAATTGAAGAAGGATAATCAATCCAAAAAAGAAGAGTTGACTGGGATGAACAAGAACATGGAAGAATTGAAGGAAGACAACCAATCGTTCAAGGAAGAATTCAAGGCGACTAAAGAAGAGTTGATTAATAAAATTGAAAATACCAATCAGAAAATAGATGAAACCAGGAAGAAGATAGAGAAGAACAACCGACAATTGAAGGAAGAGTTGAAAGAAGATAACAGGAAGTTGGAAGAGAAGATGGGGGAGAAATTGGAAGAATTGAGAGAAGACAATCAAATTCTAAGAGAAGAGTTAAGGGAGGTAAATCAGGAGAATTTGAACAAACTTTTTGGAAGAAAGAGAAAGAAAAATAATTTTTAATTTAATTATTAAAAATTTCTAAAATATGTAAGAACAACTTACAACCTAATAATTTGAACAAACTTTTTGGAAGAAAGAGAAAGAAAAAGAATTTTTAATTTAATTATTGAAAAAATTCTAAAAATATGTAAGAACAACTTACAACCTAATATTTTGAACAAACTTTATGGAAGACAAAGAGAAAGAAAAAGAATTTTTAATTTAAATATATAAAAAAAATTCTAAAATATGTAAGAACAACTTACAACCTAATAATTTTGGAGAAAAACTTTATGGAAGAAAGAAAGAGAAAGAGAGAGAATTTTTTATATATTTAAAAAATTCTAAAAGATGTAAGTACATCTTACTACAACCTAATAATTTTGAACAAACTTTATGGAAGACAAAGAAAGAGAAAGAAAAGGAATTTTGAATTTATTTATAAAAATTTAAAATTGAGTAAGTACATCTTACTACAACCTGATGATTTTGGAACGAACTTTATGGAAGAAAGAAAAAGAAAGACTTTTGAATTGAAATATAATTATAAAAATTTTAAATTGAGTAAGTACATCTTACTACAACCTAATAATTTTGGAACAAACTTTATGAAAGAAAGAAAAAGAAAGAATTTTGAATATAACTTATTCTAAAATAAGTAAGTACATCTTACTACAACCTAATAATTTGAAGAAAAAACTTTATGGAAGAAAGAGAAAGAGAGAGAATTTTGTACTTATCAATTATAAAAATTTAAATTTGAGTAAGTACATCTTACTACAACCTGATGATTTTGGAACGAACTTTATGGAAGAAAGAAAAAGAAAGACTTTTGAATTGAAATATAATTATAAAAATTTAAAATTGAGTAAGTACTTCTTACTACAACCTAATAATTTAGAACAAAACTTTATGGAAGAAAGAGAAAGAGAGAGAATTTTGAACTTAATTTTAAAAAGTTTAAAATTAAGCAAGCACAGCTTACTACCACTGAATTATGAGAAAAACATTGTGGAAGAATTAAGAAGAAAGGAATTTTGAATTTAAAATACAAAAAATTTAAAAATAAAGTAAGACCAACTTACTATAACTAAGTTTATGAGAAAACTTTATGGTAAATAATTAAGAAGAATTTGAATTTGGAGAAATACCAAAACATTCAGAAATAATAGTAAGATCACCGTACTATAAACAATTCTGAATGAAACAATTCTGGGAATAAATGAATTAAACAGAATTTTAATGTTGATAGAACGTCAGTACTTTGAAACAAGATAAGATCAACATATTACCAGGATTTATGAGAAATATTTTTCAATTAAATAAAAAGAATAGTTTGAATTTTACATTAAAACTAACCAAGTTCCAAAAAATAATTAAGTGTCAATTATAATTGAGTTGAGAAGAAAAAATTTGGAAGCAAAGAGGCTAATTACCTATGAAACGATAATAAAAACAGTTAATTAAGAGCAAAGAAGAACAACTCATACCAAACAGATGGAGAAGATGATTTTGAACAAATGATAATAATAAGACCTATATGAAATGCAAAGAGAAGAAATACCACATGAAATATAATATAAATGAATTAATGCTAATGAATGCGAAGGCGGATTAATAACTTTCTAAGAGAAAGGAAAGAACCAAAATGTTTAAATAAAATGATCAATATAACAACCTGTATATCTAATGTAAAAATACAATGTTAAAAAATTAAATATAATATATTGAGACCATTCAAATAATGAATACGAAAGACTATTTATAAAGACCATGCTAATACTATGAGTAACCAGAAGAAAGTATAAAGAGAATTCAGATGAAGAAGAAAGAGAGTTACACTGTAAACAGTAACCAGAATTATTAAAAGAAAGGTTTTCAACCATAATAAAAATAAATATATCAGACAAGTTAAGAGTTTTGAAAAAATATATATGTAATGAGTATAATAATAATTATGAAGATTTATTAAGATAGAAAATGTGAGATAATCTGAGAGGCTACGAAGTGGAGAATCCAAAGATATTTTTATTAGTCGAAAATGAGACTACTTTTTATTTATTTATTCGATGACTGACTGAAGATAATTCCAGCAGCATTATGTTTTTTTTGAGCAGGGATGGATATGCCTCTGTACTCAATTTATAGAAGTGGTGTATGGCCAGCAGAGAAGTAGCGTACAGTGCCCCTCTCTGATCTGCCCCAGCCCACGTGATAGGGAATGTTAGGGAATTAATATCCCAAGGATACAACACGAAGTTGATAAAGAAAGAAAATGTATTACAATTATAATATATCTCAGAAGACACTAACTATCCGAAAAGGATCAGTAGTAAGACAAGTAACCATATATATAAAATTAATAAAACTCTAATATAAAAAAGTCGATATAAAGATGGAGAAGAAAATGAATTATAAGAAATGATGAAAAGAAATTATTTCATCCATAAACATGTCTGAAATAATTACTTCTGGAGGAGAGCAATCTGTAACGTGACAGATATAAGCATAATATTGAATGGCAATTGATCATTAGAATAATGAAGTTATAATGTTTAAATTTGGAAGAAAGCATTAAGTTTAATATAAATAGATTAATTCATAGCAACTGTGGAAAGAAATCATTATTATAAAGAAAATACAAGTTCAAATAAAAGGAGTTACTAGTGATGAGTCATCCAAGACCAGTCTCATAACCAAAGGTTTTCAAGGTATAACCAAGGAAGGTAAAAAGTAAATAACAAAGCAGTACTGAATATGACCAAACCCACAACGAGGAAGAATAAATAGAAGAGAAACCCTAAAATAAGCCAAGATCAAACAATACAGGTGGTGTATTTCTGAAATAAAGAAGAAGATGGAGAAGATCCCAAGAAACCTGATGGCATCAAGAAGAAGATGGAGAAGATACCAGTCCCAGAAGGCAGGAGAAAAGAAGACTGATGAAAGAAGAAGAAGGCAGCATCCTGAAGAAGATGTCATGCTCTTATAAAAGACACCCAAATCCCTATATCCCCAAAATAAATATTTTAAAATAAAAGTATAACGAAATGAAAACCACATGTATATAAATTTAAGAGAGAGAAGTGTATAAAGTAAAAGTTGCCTGTGAACTAAGATGAAACAATAATATAGTACCCATGGAACAAATCTCCATTGAAAAACGCTAACCAATTTATTATGTTAATAAGACTATACGACCATTTAGCATTAACATAATATAAAAGTGCAAAGTGAACCAGTGATAGTTTTGGGTATTATAAAAAATGAACCTTGTGTTTCATTCTTGGCAATCACAAACATTGAATGCAATGAAATATGCAAATTTTCAATGACTTGAAATGTGTACTGTGACAATATGTTGTTCATAAGAGATGAATCTGTTTAAAATAACATTTTGTTTTACATGCAAAAAGAAAAACAGATTTCATAATACTTTTTGAACAATTCATACTATTTATTTATTAATGACAGGGTACAATTCCCCAAAGACAATGTGTAAAAGACGGTATAAAAAAACTGTAGAATCCTACTTATAATAATAGTTAGAAATAAGAATATAAATATAAGGTTTTTATGTATATATAGTATAAGAATGTTTAAAAATGTTTTAGATATAAGGCCATTTGTTTGGGTCTGATACAACTAACATCAGAACTATAAAAATAGTTACTACTTGTAAATAATAGAGAGTAATTAAGATGTTAGTTAGTAAAAAACCTTTTTTGTAAACCATATTTCCATGTTAGAAATAAGGATTTTGTTGTAAAATGTCTGACTTGAAGACAACCATTTATTTTAAAAAATATTCTTTATTTGTTTTAACTATTATTTGTATTGTAACCAATACTAATTGTTATTGTGTAATTTGAAAACATGTTTAATTTATAATACTATATGTAAAAGTCAGAGAGGGTATCACACATCATATATTGTTTGTAAAATATTTTGTAAGAAAAATTGTTAAAAAATCATAGGCCAAAAGAATGGAAACCAAACTTCATCCAAACAGAGAAATTGCTCATTTAAATGCAAATAAACAAAAGGGGTTTAGACAAAATAAACTTGAGATCAAGCCATATAATTGCACATTCCATTTAGAAAGATGTTAATAAATTATATTCAGAATTATAAATAAAAATGAAAATGACTAAACTCAGAAATTTAGACATGGGAGTCATATATTCCAGAATAATGTTTCAGAATACAACTAATTCAATTAATTACCAGAAAATCAGGGAATATAAGCCTTTTAATACAATATAGGATTATTAATATTATATATAACGGATAAAATGGATGAATTTTATATGATGACAGGAAGTAAATTTTGATGTTTTGACTTTTCAGAGAATAACAAAAATGAAAGTAAAATTACTAATTTTGGACAGAAAACACTATAAAACGGCATTATTTAATCTGAAAATAAGCTGAATGAACTGAAAGATTAATTTAAATAATATCTAGTGAATAAAATTGACAAATAACCAAAGTTTAGGCAATCATATAGTGAAATATTAAAGTGTGCACAGGATGTGAAAATATATTTGGACAATGTTAAGAATAATATTATATTGGCTAAGAGTTTAATTGAAACTGGAGGAAACAGTTAGTTGATTATTGGTATTCGAACGGTTAACATGACGAGAGTTTTGTGACGATCTAACCTATCTTACAACGGTAAAGTTAAGCGGTGAAGAGTACGTTATTGTGAAATCGCGAGTGACTTCTAAAATACATTTAGAACTCTCACATTATAACAGAAACAATCAAGAAACCATACATAACTCTGAACAATACATTTCTACTCCGAAAAACACCACAAAACACCAGAAAACTGTATAACACATTAACCAAGTATTAGTGTCGGTATCGGGAAAAGTGTTTGAACTTATAATTACACGGATATACTAAATACAACCCAGAAACATTACACCAGTCACTACACAACATTTAACAAGAGATTTGCAGACACCAGAACAGGAATACTGCCAGAAAATACATTATTTGGAACGCAGCAGGAACGAGCGACATTTTGATCAACTTGACGGCAGCCATCTTTCTTTGACAATTCCAATGCCTCTCCGTCTACATATCAGCTGTTGGTGAAAACAATTATATTATTTTCAAATTATCATTCAATGTCTGTATTTAGTAATAATTATTAATTTGTTGTAACGTTATACTTTTTAAATATTGGCCCGATTTCTCTGACTTTGATAATAATTGGCTGTTTAAAGAACTCTGTATGATTTTTATATAATATACTTTGCAACTTTTTCGATATCCTGAGAGTCGACATTAATCGATAAGAGTCAATATTGCTAGTAATTAATAAAACATTAATATTCTTCAACAATAAATAGTTCTTTATTTCGTAAATATTACTAGTTATCACTAATATAATTCTAATTAATAATCTACCAGGACTTTATCACCTATAAGTGAAGATAACCTAAAAAATAAAAAGGTAAACAAGTATCGATTGGTTTGAAGACAATCTTATGAGTGGTGATAGTTTATTTAAAATATACCAAAACTTTAATAAAATTTTTCAGAAGAGCATTACACTTTTTAAAACTTCACAGCCCTATATTAATTAATTGATTATAATCAATTAATTAATAAAAAGAAAATATTTTTTTTTTAATTATTTTTTTTAATAAACAATTTTTTTTTCTTTCTTCAAAACAATAATTTTTGTTTTGAAACTTTCGGTGAAGCTGAACATAAATTTCTTCATCAACATTACGCTACTCGACCGGTCTTGCTGCCATTGAGACTCGACCAGCTGGGAAACTTAAGGAAGTGTTTCAGGCCAGTAAGACGTCGAGAGCCACACCAATTAAAACACACCAATTAAGAACACACAGACTCACTTCATTCATTCAATCAATTTTTCTATTATTACAAATTGGCGCACAACTTTAGGGGCTTTAATTAGCGATTGGAAGGCCAATAAATTCTGCCCAATCACTAGTTGGAGCTAGGCAACAGCTACAAAGCCAGAGAATTTCAATTGAAAATGCAACAACGTGCGACATCTAAGAAACGGGCGGCGGAGACCGAGAAAGAAATAGAAGTTGACATGGACAACAAGGAGGCGACGCCAGTAGAGGCGGAAGAATTATTTCCGCCGGTGTTGTCCAAACAAACTGAACAACCGGAGATATCCACGCAAACAGGGGAAGTAAATGTCCAGGAAAGACATATAGAAAAATCCAAAGTAACGGAAGAGAGTAAAATGGATAGGATAATGGAAATGTTCTTACAGTTAAGTAAGCAAATGGAATCCACAAAAGAAGAAAACAAATCAATGAGTAAGATAATGGATGCTATTGGAGATACTAATAAGAACCTAGAGTCCAAGGTGGAGGATAATAACAAGAAGATAGACGAAAACAGTAAAACAATGGGAAATGATAACCAGTCTCTGAAAGAAGATATCAGATCCAGCAAGGAAGAAACAAATAAGAAGATAGAAGAAAACAGCAAGAAGATGGAAGAGAAGATAGAAGAAAACAGCAAGGAGATGGAAGAAAATATGGAAGAAAACAGCAAGAAGATGGAAGAGAAGGTAGAAGAAAACAGCAAGAAGATGGAAGAGAAGATGGAAGAAAACAGCAAGAAGATGGAAGAGAGGATGGGAGGAAAGTTAGAAGAATTGAAGAAGGATAATCAATCCACAAAAGAAGAGTTGACTGGGATGAACAAGAACATGGAAGAATTGAAGGAAGACAACCAATCGTTCAAGGAAGAATTCAAGGCGACTAAAGAAGAGTTGATTAATAAAATTGAAAATACCAATCAGAAAATAGATGAAACCAGGAAGAAGATAGAGAAGAACAACCGACAATTGAAGGAAGAGTTGAAAGAAGATAACAGGAAGTTGGAAGAGAAGATGGGGGAGAAATTGGAAGAATTGAGAGAAGACAATCAAATTCTAAGAGAAGAGTTAAGGGAGGTAAATCAGGAGAATTTGAACAAACTTTTTGGAAGAAAGAGAAAGAAAAAGAATTTTTAATTTAATTATTAAAAATTTCTAAAATATGTAAGAACAACTTACAACCTAATAATTTGAACAAACTTTTTGGAAGAAAGAGAAAGAAAAAGAATTTTTAATTTAATTATTGAAAAAATTCTAAAAATATGTAAGAACAACTTACAACCTAATATTTTGAACAAACTTTATGGAAGACAAAGAGAAAGAAAAAGAATTTTTAATTTAAATATTTAAAAAAAAATTCTAAAATATGTAAGAACAACTTACAACCTAATAATTTTGGAGAAAAACTTTATGGAAGAAAGAAAGAGAAAGAGAGAGAATTTTTTATATATTTAAAAAATTCTAAAAGATGTAAGTACATCTTACTACAACCTAATAATTTTGAACAAACTTTATGGAAGACAAAGAAAGAGAAAGAAAAGGAATTTTGAATTTATTTATAAAAATTTAAAATTGAGTAAGTACATCTTACTACAACCTGATGATTTTGGAACGAACTTTATGGAAGAAAGAAAAAGAAAAACTTTTGAATTGAAATATAATTATAAAAATTTTAAATTGAGTAAGTAGATCTTACTACAACCTAATAATTTTGGAACAAACTTTATGAAAGAAAGAAAAAGAAAGAATTTTGAATATAACTTATTCTAAAATAAGTAAGTACATCTTACTACAACCTAATAATTTGAAGAAAAAACTTTATGGAAGAAAGAGAAAGAGAGAGAATTTTGTACTTATCAATTATAAAAATTTAAATTTGAGTAAGTACATCTTACTACAACCTGATGATTTTGGAACGAACTTTATGGAAGAAAGAAAAAGAAAGACTTTTGAATTGAAATATAATTATAAAAATTTAAAATTGAGTAAGTACTTCTTACTACAACCTAATAATTTAGAACAAAACTTTATGAAAGAAAGAGAAAGAGAGAGAATTTTGAACTTAATTTTAAAAAGTTTAAAATTAAGCAAGCACAGCTTACTACCACTGAATTATGAGAAAAACATTGTGGAAGAATTAAGAAGAAAGGAATTTTGAATTTAAAATACAAAAAATTTAAAAATAAAGTAAGACCAACTTACTATAACTAAGTTTATGAGAAAACTTTATGGTAAATAATTAAGAAGAATTTGAATTTGGAGAAATACCAAAACATTCAGAAATAATAGTAAGATCACCGTACTATAAACAATTCTGAATGAAACAATTCTGGGAATAAATGAATTAAACAGAATTTGAATGTTGATAGAACGTCAGTACTTTGAAACAAGATAAGATCAACATATTACCAGGATTTATGAGAAATATTTTTCAATTAAATAAAAAGAATAGTTTGAATTTTACATTAAAACTAACCAAGTTCCAAAAAATAATTAAGTGTCAATTATAATTGAGTTGAGAAGAAAAAATTTGGAAGCAAAGAGGCTAATTACCTATGAAACGATAATAAAAACAGTTAATTAAGAGCAAAGAAGAACAACTCATACCAAACAGATGGAGAAGATGATTTTAAACAAATGATAATAATAAGACCTATATGAAATGCAAAGAGAAGAAATACCACATGAAATATAATATAAATGAATTAATGCTAATGAATGCGAAGGCGGATTAATAACTTTCTAAGAGAAAGGAAAGAACCAAAATGTTTAAATAAAATGATCAATATAACAACCTGTATATCTAATGTAAAAATACAATGTTAAAAAATTAAATATAATATATTGAGACCATTCAAATAATGAATACGAAAGACTATTTATAAAGACCATGCTAATACTATGAGTAACCAGAAGAAAGTATAAAGAGAATTCAGATGAAGAAGAAAGAGAGTTACACTGTAAACAGTAACCAGAATTATTAAAAGAAAGGTTTTCAACCATAATAAAAATAAATATATCAGACAAGTTAAGAGTTTTGAAAAAATATATATGTAATGAGTATAATAATAATTATGAAGATTTATTAAGATAGAAAATGTGAGATAATCTGAGAGACTACGAAGTGGAGAATCCAAAGATATTTTTATTAGTCGAAAATGAGACTACTTTTTATTTATTTATTCGATGACTGACTGAAGATAATTCCAGCAGCATTATGTTTTTTTTGAGCAGGGATGGATATGCCTCTGTACACAATTTATAGAAGTGGTGTATGGCCAGCAGAGAAGTAGCGTACAGTGCCCCTCTGATCTGCCCCAGCCCACGTGATAGGGAATGTTAGGGAATTAATATCCCAAGGATACAACACGAAGTTGATAAAGAAAGAAAATGTATTACAATTATAATATATCTCAGAAGACACTAACTATCCGAAAAGGATCAGTAGTAAGACAAGTAACCATATATATAAAATTAATAAAACTCTAATATAAAAAAGTCGATATAAAGATGGAGAAGAAAATGAATTATAAGAAATGATGAAAAGAAATTATTTCATCCATAAACATGTCTGAAATAATTACTTCTGGAGGAGAGCAATCTGTAACGTGACAGATATAAGCATAATATTGAATGGCAATTGATCATTAGAATAATGAAGTTATAATGTTTAAATTTGGAAGAAAGCATTAAGTTTAATATAAATAGATTAATTCATAGCAACTGTGGAAAGAAATCATTATTATAAAGAAAATACAAGTTCAAATAAAAGGAGTTACTAGTGATGAGTCATCCAAGACCAGTCTCATAACAAAAGGTTTTCAAGGTATAACCCAGGAAGGTAAAAAGTAAATAACAAAGCAGTACTGAATATGACCAAACCCACAACGAGGAAGAATAAATAGAAGAGAAACCCTAAAATAAGCCAAGATCAAACAATACAGGTGGTGTATTTCTGAAATAAAGAAGAAGATGGAGAAGATCCCAAGAAACCTGATGGCATCAAGAAGAAGATGGAGAAGATACCAGTCCCAGAAGGCAGGAGAAAAGAAGACTGATGAAAGAAGAAGAAGGCAGCATCCTGAAGAAGATGTCATGCTCTTATAAAAGACACCCAAATCCCTATATCCCCAAAATAAATATTTTAAAATAAAAGTATAACGAAATGAAAACCACATGTATATAAATTTAAGAGAGAGAAGTGTATAAAGTAAAAGTTGCCTGTGAACTAAGATGAAACAATAATGTAGTACCCATGGAACAAATCTCCATTGAAAAACGCTAACCAATTTATTATGTTAATAAGACTATACGACCATTTAGCATTAACATAATATAAAAGTGCAAAGTGAACCAGTGATAGTTTTGGGTATTATAAAAAATGAACCTTGTGTTTCATTCTTGGCAATCACAAACATTGAATGCAATGAAATATGCAAATTTTCAATGACTTGAAATGTGTACTGTGACAATATGTTGTTCATAAGAGATGAATCTGTTTAAAATAACATTTTGTTTTACATGCAAAAAGAAAAACAGATTTCATAATACTTTTTGAACAATTCATACTATTTATTTATTAATGACAGGGTACAATTCCCCAAAGACAATGTGTAAAAGACGGTATAAAAAAACTGTAGAATCCTACTTATAATAATAGTTAGAAATAAGAATATAAATATAAGGTTTTTATGTATATATAGTATAAGAATGTTTAAAAATGTTTTAGATATAAGGCCATTTGTTTGGGTCTGATACAACTAACATCAGAACTATAAAAATAGTTACTACTTGTAAATAATAGAGAGTAATTAAGATGTTAGTTAGTAAAAAACCTTTTTTGTAAACCATATTTCCATGTTAGAAATAAGGATTTTGTTGTAAAATGTCTGACTTGAAGACAACCATTTATTTAAAAAAATATTCTTTATTTGTTTTAACTATTATTTGTATTGTAACCAATACTAATTGTTATTGTGTAATTTGAAAACATGTTTAATTTATAATACTACATGTAAAAGTCAGAGAGGGTATCACACATCATATATTGTTTGTAAAATATTTTGTAAGAAAAATTGTTAAAAAATCATAGGCCAAAAGAATGGAAACCAAACTTCATCCAAACAGAGAAATTGCTCATTTAAATGCAAATAAACAAAAGGGGTTTAGACAAAATAAACTTGAGATCAAGCCATATAATTGCACATTCCATTTAGAAAGATGTTAATAAATTATATTCAGAATTATAAATAAAAATGAAAATGACTAAACTCAGAAATTTAGACATGGGAATCATATATTCCAGAATAATGTTTCAGAATACAACTAATTCAATTAATTACCAGAAAATCAGGGAATATAAGCCTTTTAATACAATATAGGATTATTAATATTATATATAACGGATAAAATGGATGAATTTTATATGATGACAGGAAGTAAATTTTGATGTTTTGACTTTTCAGAGAATAACAAAAATGAAAGTAAAATTACTAATTTTGGACAGAAAACACTATAAAACGGCATTATTTAATCTGAAAATAAGCTGAATGAACTGAAAGATTAATTTAAATAACATCTAGTGAATAAAATTGACAAATAACCAAAGTTTAGGCAATCATATAGTGAAATATTAAAGTGTGCACAGGATGTGAAAATATATTTGGACAATGTTAAGAATAATATTATATTGGCTAAGAGTTTAATTGAAACTGGAGGAAACAGTTAGTTGATTATTGGTATTCGAACGGTTAACATGACGAGAGTTTTGTGACGATCTAACCTATCTTACAACGGTAAAGTTAAGCGGTGAAGAGTACGTTATTGTGAAATCGCGAGTGACTTCTAAAATACATTTAGAACTCTCACATTATAACAGAAACAATCAAGAAACCATACATAACACTGAACAATACATTTCTACTCCGAAAAACACCACAAAACACCAGAAAACTGTATAACACATTAACCAAGTATTAGTGTCGGTATCGGGAAAAGTGTTTGAACTTATAATTACACGGATATACTAAATACAACCCAGAAACATTACACCAGTCACTTCACAACATTTAACAAGAGATTTGCAGACACCAGAACAGGAATACTGCCAGAAAATACATTATTTGGAACGCAGCAGGAACGAGCGACATTTTGATCAACTTGACGGCAGCCATCTTTCTTTGACAATTCCAATGCCTCTCCGTCTACATATCAGCTGTTGGTGAAAACAATTATATTATTTTCAAATTATCATTCAATGTCTGTATTTAGTAATAATTATTAATTTGTTGTAACGTTATACTTTTTAAATATTGGCCCGATTTCTCTGACTTTGATAATAATTGGCTGTTTAAAGAACTCTGTATGATTTTTATATAATATACTTTGCAACTTTTTCGATATCCTGAGAGTCGACATTAATCGATAAGAGTCAATATTGCTAGTAATTAATAAAACATTAATATTCTTCAACAATAAATAGTTCTTTATTTCGTAAATATTACTAGTTATCACTAATATAATTCTAATTAATAATCTACCAGGACTTTACCACCTATAAGTGAAGATAACCTAAAAAATAAAAAGGTAAACAAGTATCGATTGGTTTGAAGACAATCTTATGAGTGGTGATAGTTTATTTAAAATATACCAAAACTTTAATAAAATTTTTCAGAAGAGCATTACACTTTTTAAAACTTCACAGCCCTATATTAATTAATTGATTATAATCAATTAATTAATAAAAAGAAAATTTTTTTTTTAATTCTTTTTTTTAATAAACAATTTTTTTTTTTTTCTTCAAAACAATAATTTTTGTTTTGAAACTTTCGGTGAAGCTGAACATAAATTTCTTCATCAACATTACGCTACTCGACCGGTCTTGCTGCCATTGAGACTCGACCAGCTGGGAAACTTAAGGAAGTGTTTCAGGCCAGTAAGACGTCGAGAGCCACACCAATTAAGAACACACAGACTCACTTCATTCATTCAATCAATTTTTCTATTATTACAATATGCTTATTATAATATTTTGTTTTACAAATGATTTACAATTTATTCTTGGTGAATCCTTCACCTCGGATTTGCTAATTTCTTTGTTACTTTGTTATAATTGTAGTTGTTTGTTTCTGACAGTTAGGAATTTTCACAGGCCTAAGTACCCATTACGGTATTTGACTTATTTCATTTACATTACATTTCCTTTCAGCCTAATGGGCTTTATTTTGTTATTATAATTGGTTGTGTTGTGTTTTTGGTCTGTTTATGTGTTATTATCTTGTCACTATTATTTTATACATAATTGTTTACTATTTGGTTTTCCTCGTTTTCTAGTCATACATTTCTTAACGTTTTTATTTATTTCCTTTGCCAGTAATAACAATGTGGCTATTATTTACTACTTTTTTGATCTTATTTAAATATAACATGTAGGCCTATGGTCTGTATGATTCTTACAGCCATATCCAATTCATAAACTGGCTTGAATAATTATTTAACTATTATTTGCTAATCTTTGTTTACAATTTATCTTATTTTATATTATTTTTTAGTGGGATAAACAACATCACTTTTATGAACTTATAACGATCCCTTATAACATGGGTGTTTTAACTCCTTAATTTTTTTAAACAATCTTTACTTTCCATCCATGTTAACACTATCTGGTCTTCTTCCCTTCAATTATAATTGCATTTACTTAAATTTAATAATAATAATAACATTTTTTCTTAACTAAGTTTGTCTTATCAGTTTATACTGCTATTCTTAATTACTAATATTTTTCACTTTTAATTATTTAGTGTTTCATTAGGATTTATTAATTGTTAATGATTTTATCATTCACTATTTTTCACTATATTTCCATTCTATATTTTACACTATTTTCATTCAATCATCACCTTCACTTTTAAATTATTTATAGTTAATTATAAGTTAATTAGTGTGCTTTCTTTATTACTACACTTTGGGGTTTTTACACTTTCATTTCGCACTTCACAAATGTTTTTGTTTTTTAAGTGTTTCTGAATGGGTAATCCCTCCAATTACTATCTCACTACGGTACTATCTCTTTCATTACAATATTTCCTTAATACTATTAACAATTTTATGTCCTTACATTTCTATTATTACATCTAACTCTAAATTGTGGGTTAGTTTGCTTTTTTTTATATTTATCTTTAACATATTTTAATAGGGTTTCTTCCCTAGATTATTATTGTCCATTAATGGATAATGACATTTACTTTTTCGTTTCTCATAGGTTAATTATTGTTCTGGGTTCCAATATTACTTTTGAGTGCATTATTTCTCCTGCTCATATTCTTTATTACTTGTTTGTGTATCATTATTGGTTTTCATTTTTATCTATTTTCCTCCTTCTTCATTTTCATTGTATTTGGTTAATACCTTGGTTTTTTCCACCTTCTCCTGTGGGTTCATTTTAACATGTTACATTGATTCATTCAAAACCATGAACTTGTTTCATTTTTGTTTAGTTTCGATTTTTTCCCTTCTTCTTTTGGTTTGGTTAATCACTTTCTTCTCTTCTTTGGTTTTATTCCCGTTTGTTTTTCGTGGTTCCCTTCTTCTTTTGTTTCCTTTTGTTGGGTCAATCACTTGGGTTGGGTCATGTCGTCGTTTGTCGAGTCATTGTCTTTATATTTTATTTATATTAATCATTTTATTTAATATGAAGTATTATTTTAGATTCAATATTATCTTGTTCATCCCTGGTATTGGGTTGGCTTATTTGTGTTGTAACTATATATATATATTGTAACGAGACGAATGTGTACGGTGTATTTATATCCGTTAATGATTTTGAGATTGAACCTAATTAATCTTCTCAAACGTTGTTCGCTATTTTGTAAATTGACGAGGTCGTCGTCTCGTAGAGAATTTGTTATAAGTTTTATAATTATTATTAAGGTTTGGTTTTTTACTATTAGTTTTTTCGTTTAGTGATTTATTCAATCCAATTCAACTTTTTTTGTATTGAATCCAATATAAATAAATCTGTTTACTTACTCCTGAAGTTGTTTACTATATATATGTTTAGATTTTTTATAATTTAGTTCGATGTCTTGAGTTCGTGTTTGATTAGTTTGCGTTGGCTTTTCTGCCATTAGCTAAGGTGATTCGATCGGTGCCTTCCTGTATTGAAATTAACATAAGCACAACATTTATATAATACTTACTAGCAGTTGTAGTATGCTAATGATATGAGATAATATTGCTGGTGAGAATCATTAGATTTAAATTCTCGCTCTGGCTCCTGGTACCAACCGTCTCTTGTTGCTCACCTAAGCTGTAATTCTATTCCTTTCAATAAATGTCAACACTTTAATTCATTCGTCAAATAATAGTTATTTATTTAACTCAAGTTGAAAGATTGTTGTTACAATTCTATTATTTATTTTCTTAAAAAAAATAATTAAAGTTGAATATGGACTCTTAAAATTATTAAACTCTCAGGGTGGTAAGACTGCATTTTGAAAATCGATTACGTCTGTTTGTAAATAATTTGGTTATTATGCTTTATACAATTAGCAGGTTCTTTGAGTCAGCAAGATACACTTCAACAATAAAATGCACTACTGTGATAATGAGTAGGCGGAGAATATAAATATTAATTGTTGCTTTACCATAATACAAAATATGAACGATTGTTCATTGTTTACAATTGAGGTTAACTACGGTTCATGGTAACTTTACTTATTTGAAATTAATTAAAGGATGCTTCTTTGAAGGCATTACTTATCTTGTACATCATTATTATGTATTAAATTCAGTGTTATTTTTCTGAATGATCTCCAAAATTGGATATAAACAAAACAGGTAATCCAAATTAATTCACTATTACTAGGGTTCACTCATGTGTGACCTTGAGTTAATGTACTACAATTAAATACAATAATATCTTAAAATTATTAATTGTTAGGGTTTATTGTTCCCTCATTGATTATTCAACGTCTCTTCTTAAACTAGTACAATTAATTTCAATCTAGAAAGTTAAAATTTTCATTAGCAAAATCTTTCATTTGATTATTGTTTATGTTATTTTTTCAAAGTCCCCTTCCTTGTGGAAATCTGGTTATTTGTTATTTAATTTAAACAAATTAAATCCGCTATTGGCGTTCTTTAATTGATTAATGATTTATTATATAATATAATGATCATTTGCACTGATACTTGCGTATTCTGTTGAGTCGAAGAATTAACACTTTTTAATTTTTAATAATTAATTAATATTTTAATTAATTTTTATTAATTCACATCACACACTGCCTATACGCATGAACTCCGTTATAGAACACTTTGAAAATAGACTTCACTGTGCTTTCGGTCCGACCTAACCTCAACTCAAAGTTTCGAGGTTAGTTGTGCATTATCAGCTGTCGGCTGTCAATTCAATGTTATGATGGCCGCTCTGCTAGCGTGGAGTATCTCTCGAATGCCGGTGATGAACTGATTGATGTTACCTGGTCGGGATTCGGCACTTTAATGAGCTCTGATTGGCTAATTGTCTTTATGTCGTGTACTCTCGGCGAGGTTCGTCAAAATAGAAGCTTAAACTAGCGTCAGTGGCTGGGTTCAAGGCTATGATTTACTGGTTACACAGCCACGCGCAAGGGCTTGTCATTTATTAATTTTTTCTTATAAGTCAAATATCTTATCTATAATTACACTGACAATATTCTTAAACTCCCATCGTTTCTATCTTTTGATTACGAGTAATTTGCATACCCTCATCATATAGTTCTGATATGGGGTTGATAAAACCGCACTTGGTACAAATTAATAATACTTCTTAAGTTACCTAATACATTAAATATATTGTTTTTATCCCGTGTGTTCATGGTGATAACATATTATTACTGTATTATGCACTTTTTACGCCTGGTCATGTACTAATAGTTATAAAATATCCATTTTCCTAGGTTCAAATTCTAGGCCTATTATCACATACATTGTTTATTAATAATATTACAATAATAGTTGTTGATAATACCATTTTATTATGGCCTATGCATAATGCATTGGTCATTATCACTTCTGATAGTGTCCTTTTTATTTATCACTGGGTTTTATTACCTTAATTATAGTTTTTTAGGTGAGTTTTCAATACTCTTGAAAGTTACATTTTTTCATGAGTTGTAATTCTTTCACATTAATCTCATTATTGTTTTATTATCTATTATCAGTGTTCTGATAACACTGTTAGTACTGTGCAGTAGTTAATTCTGCATTTACATTGACAATTACTTTGGTTTGAAGTTACTCTGACTACTTGCATCTAGCTGTTACTAGGGTTTACTTATTATTTGTGTTATTATTGTTAATTAGGTGGATATAATCCTTGAATTTATTTATTTAAACGTTATTCTGCCTTATTCAGTGTTATTGGTTGAGTTCCTACTCTTTTATTACAAGTTTACTAGATAATTTTGCTGTCTCATGCAACCATTCTATGTTAATGCATATGGTAATATTAAATTACCTCAATTCAGCCTTTATGTTTTCTTAACACATTATATGTTGTACATTAAATGTTCCTTATATTATCTATTTATGTTATACTACAACACATTTTAGTTCAACATTGCTTTAGTCTTATTTTTCTATGGTTTTGTTGAAAACTAGTTGGGCAGATTAGGTTATGTTACAATCTGGTTATTCAACAATGGTTGATTGTCAGTTTTGAATTTCTACATTACACCTGATTTATTTAACTTTATATAGTACTGGTATATTATTGTTTATCACTAGATTTCAATTTGTTTATCTTCACAATCTTTATCATTGGTAATTAGTGGTTATTTACAATTTCAATTCCACTTTACAATCTGTTATTAGTGTTTGGGACATAGTCCTTTTTGTAATGTTTACACATCATATAGCTATGAAATTATCATACTGTTACTCATTCTCTTTAACTTCTGTTTTCAATAATTAACTTTTATTGAGTTCTGTTTGTATTGTATAGTTAAGGAAGGTATTTGATTAATAAGTTTAGGTCAGTGTCAATTTACAGCTTAGGGATTTAAATCATGTTGTTCGTCTCACTTATACTTTCTTTTTCTATAATAATACTTTTATTTGCATATGTTAATCCATTCTAATTTATATTATCTCCCTTTGGTGTTTGACCTGAATATGTTTTCTTCTTATCTGCACTGATTCCTTCCTCACTCTTAATAAGTTTCTTCTTGATGTTATCACTAGTTTCTTACTCACTGTTTGATCTATTGGGTAATCAGGTATGTTGTCTCGTTGTTAGTCTTGTTTTATTTTATTCAGTTGTACATTTACTGGTAATTCATTATTTATTTTATTCCCCTATTTTGGCTTATAATATTTTGGTTTTACTTCCTTTATTCATGATTGTAGGTTCAACTTTGTAGATAATTTTATTTGTAGTGGCTTTCAATTCATTTGTGATACATTGTTGTTGGATGTGTTATATGTACCATTACAATATATATATATATTGTATTAATATTAATATATATATATTCGGGTTAAAACGTCCTGCGACGTTGTCCGATGCCTAATTGCCAATATCTCCTGTCGTTGCAGTTTTCTTCTGTTAGACCTCGTACACTCATTGATCTCCTTACAACCTGTATCCATGTTACTTTTGGCCTTCCCCTTTTCCTGTTTTCCTGTGGTATCCATTTAATCACTCTCTTTGGCAACCTCTCCTCCTCCATTCTCTGCATGTGCCCATACCAAATTAATTGGTTTATCTCGATGTGTTCTAAAACAGTTTCTTTTATTTCTTGGATTTCGTTGTCCATGACGTGTCCGTTACTTAACTAAATATCACTATAATGTTGACGACTCGGAACACAAAGTTTTTATAAGTAAAAACGTAAAGTTTTACCTTACAGCCTAAACCGGCTTTCACCTATAGAAGGCTTCATCAGAGCCTCTGATGAAGCCTTCTATAGGTGAAATCCGGTTTAGGCTGTAAGGTAAAACTTTACGTTTTTACTTATAAAAACTTTGTGTTCCGAGTCGTCAATATTATAGTGATATTTAGTTTCTTTTATATTCATCTGTTGCTTAATTGTTTCGTTTCTGACCCGGTCTAATTTTGATGTTCTACATATTCTTCTTAAGGCGTCCATTTCTGTAGATTTTATATTTCTTTTCAGATTTTCTTTCATTCCCCATGCCTCAGATCCATATACTGATGTACTCTTAATCATTGTGTTGTATATTCTCATTTTCCTTTGTTTTCCTATTTCGGTTCTCCACAGTATTGCATTTAGAGACTTAATTAGTGCTCTTGCTTTGTTTACACTACACTTTATTTCTGTATCGTCTATCCCTTCCTTGTTAAAATTTATTCCCAGATATTTTTAATTCTCACATTTTGCTACAATTTCACTACTTTCTAATACTATGTCGGTCGTGTCCTCTCCTATACACAAATATTGTGTTTTATCCACATTCATCTGCAGTCCCCATTTTTCGCATTCTTCCTTCAATTTGCGTGCCATGTATTCTAAGTCATCTTTGTCATTTGCACATATTACTTGTTCATCTGCAAACTGAAATGTATATAGACAGGTGTCGTCGTCGATTTGGATGCCCATTCCACTGCATTTCTTTTTCCAGGTTGTTAAAGCTTTGGCGACATATATTTTAAAAAGTGTTAGAGAAATGCAGCATCCTTGTCGCAGACCTTTGTTGACTATAAAAGGTTCTGATGTTTTATTTCATAATTTCACTGCAGATTTCATGTTAGTGTATAAGTTTTGGACAGCCTTTACGAGGGTATGATTGATGTTGGTATTTTGAAGCATTTCCCATAGTTTTGATATTGGCATGTTATCATAGGGTTTTTGTAAGTCTATAAACTTTAAGTATATTGGTCTATTTCTTTCTATTTTCTTCTCTATAGCTTGTTTTAGTGAAAATACGTTGTCTGTACAAGACCTATCAGCTCTAAACCCACTCTGCTCTTCCTTTTCGTAATTTGCATATTTCTGTTATATCATGTCTCTTATTATTCTTGCATATACCCTGCTTATTGTATTTGTTACCGATATTCCACGATAATTGTTGCATTTTAATTTGTTTCCCTGTTTGTGTATTGATGTAACGTAAGCTGTTTTCCATACTTCGGGTACATTTTCACCACTGATGTATTTTGTAAATATATATGACAGAGACATGAAGAGTTTTTCAGTTTCATTTTTTAGTAGCTCGGCATTGATTCTACCTGGCCCAGGGGATCTTCCATTTTTTAGTTGTTTGATTGTATTTTTAACTACTATTGTATCTATCTCTATTTCTTCTACTTCATTTGTATTTCTGTTTGTGTTTGCTGACTATATTCAGGTCTATGTTCAGTCAGTAAGGTTTTATAGTGCTGAACCCATACGTGTGCAGGTATTAGTTGTAGTAGAGTGCTGGTTTTTTCGTTGTTTTTAATCTTGTTAAGTAATTTTAAGCCCTGTCTGCTACTTCTTCAGAAAATCATACATCATTTTTTATTTTTGACTAAGTTTTGAAAATTATTTCCCGTACTTTAGAACCATACGTTGTAATACCTTTGTCTACTGACTTACAAATACACATTTAAGTTACTCTCATAGAATCCCATTTAGTCGTCTAGTGACAATATTTGTTGGAGCCAACTTTGTCTCCATTTTGTCAGAGTTCCTCCATTTTCATTTACTTGTACTTCAAATTACTTTTTCCAGTTTGCATTTATTGATTGCCTATTATTTAAAGTCTAACTTCAGATAACGTAGTGACCTGGCCCTCCAACTACTACGTATTCTGTTTTAGAGATACCACTCATACCTCTGTTTGCTGTACTATTTTTGCAAAGATAGAAGCATATAGTGACCATAAATCTTATTTTCTCTCATGATTACTTGGTTATTACAAAAATTATGGATTCAAAAATTCAAGCATCAATTGTTTTTCCTTGTTATAACACTTTTTTGTAACTTAAAATATTTTTGAGTATTGTAAAATATAAAACGTTGCGCTTTTAAATGCCTAAAACTGTAAATTAAAGCGCATAGTAAATACGTGTAATTGAGTGTAAAATATAGACACTACTTATTTATAAGTTTCATATTTGTATTAATAATTCTGTGTACAAATAAATATGATATTTATGTTTTCTCTAACAAAAGCCAGTGCAATATGATAACTATACCGACTAAGGTCTATAGCTCACGAGTATGTCTATGGTAGAAAAACAATTTTTACAAATTACTTAAGTGACATTTACTCTAAATTAAATATGGGAGCAAGTAAATTAATAGCCATAGCTTATTTATTTTACAGCCAGGACTGGTTTTACATGACCTACCCTATAAGCAATAAAAAAACCAATTCAACCCAATTTTTTCTCGCTACCCTGCATTTATTTGGTGTATACAACTCAATTTAATAAAATTATGTTTTATTTTTAATTCCGTACTTTCTACTTTCTCTTTCTTGTATAAATTATTTTGTATAGAATTAAAAATATCATCTGTGAACTACATTATTTACTAGAGCAAGAAGTAACGTATCTCCGGCCACAACTACGCTTTTCGGTGTGAACGTTGCTTTTCATTCTTTTCTTTCCCCGTACGCGCGCGCGCGCGCGCGCACACACACACACTACACGCAAACTTGTTAAAACGAATTCCTTGCGCAAGGATATCAAATTACATGGTAGTTAGCTTCCTTACCTGCATAAAAGTTAATTGTTTCAAAATAATAAAAGTTGTTACGTGTGGTACCAGATATCTATCGAAGGTCTTATAACGCAGTATAATAAATAATCTTTGTTACGTTCTGTATCGTGACTTGTGTATCTATAATTATTAATAAAGTTCAGCGCAGTCTTATTGCTATTTTTACGTCGTTTTTATGTGAAAATAATTTACAATCATATCAAATTTTACGCGCGCGCACACACACACACACACACACACACACACAAGAACCTCTGTAGCCATTTGGGTAAAAGACACACGGACAATCTCTAAAACGTTAAGCACTAAATCCACTGAGGCTTTACCAAAGTATATTCTGTTACATCCAATAAACCTTTATGACCCTCTTTTTTAGTGGCACCACTTAAAACCTATATTAAAAGGGTGAACGTAGGCTACTCAGTTTTATGGCTTATATACCTCACAGTGTGCGGAGTTCCCTTTTATGCCTTCTGAAGGACAATCAACTTACACACAAATTGCTCAACCTTCCGTACAATCAGATACCCCCTGAGAGTGAATTTGTTCTCTCCCTTCTATTAAGTATTGTGTCATTATTTAACTTTATGACTTCATTAAGATTACCAAACTCGTAGCTATATAATGAAAACATAATATCGTTATTTTTCGTTTGCGTGTTTTAAAAGTGCATTATTGTTTACTTTACCAGCGGGCCTATTTGTTAGTCTCCGAGAACATAGTTTTCCATTAAAATTCAGTTGTCTATCTTTTATTTACATTTTGGCGCTCCACTAATCCATTAGCCTGTGGATGGTAGTATGATGGTAATCTTTGCTTCATCCCCGTCAGTCTGTGCAATTCTTTAGAAACTTGATTTACAAACTTGTGAACATTATCGTTACTTAGTATTTTAGGGCAACGATTTTCACATTTAATTTCAAAAATAAATTAATCCACTGTAATACCGCTCTTATATTTAAGGGCTTTAACTTCAGTCAACTTTAAAAAGTAACCTATTGCCACCACTACTTCTTTCCCCTGCACTTCTGGTAACTCCATAACGTCCAATTTATTCCATGACTTTCTTTGGAACAGAAATTGGCTTCATCTCGATTACGCAAGATACCCATGGAGATGTAACTTTCTGACACACTTCACAATTAGAAAAAATCATTTACCTTTAATTTTATATTTTGAAACAGTATCGTGAAAGTATGTCCACAGTGCTATTTATTCCATGGTGTGTAGACCAACCGCTTGTTTGCTAGCATCAGAACCTTTGCGGCTACCTCTACCAGTTTTTGTATTTTCTTATCATTGTGAACAATTTCTGTTAATTTTCTACACCACTTAATCTGTCACATTTGCTATAAAAAAGTTTGGTGTCACGAATAATGTAAAGTTTACTTTGTCTCTTATAGTTTCTACTTTGGTATAATATTACATTCTTTTCAGGAATTTTTCAGTATTTAAAAATGTTTGTACATCTAGGAGTGTTATTCCTCCTTTGAAAATTATCATTTTGATGATCACAAATAAGAAACAAAAGACAAAACAAATCTCAAATAAATCTTGACACAAACCACGAACAAGTATAGAATGATGTTATATGAGATATTTAAAACACAAATTACAAAACACTAATATCGTTGACTTATAGCAGAGCAAAGCTGTTTAAAGATACAATTTAAGCGAATGTAGTCAAGCGCGTTAAAAAAAAAGCTTCATAGCGACTGGTTGGCAATTGAGTATAAGTTCCATTATATTACAAATTAGCGGAAATAGAAGATTGCTAGGAGTGGGGTTTCTGAGAAAATTTATTTGGATCGTTTTCACTGAGCATGTTATACATTTAACTTAAAGGGAAACAGATTGAAGTTTATAGTGTTTATTGAAACAATAAGCTAGGCGTGTATTGATCAACTGGGCATGCTGATAAGCACAGGACTCTACAATCATGCTGAGTTGTTAACTACGTCGTACGCAGTCATGTTGACGAGAACGAGTGATCAAATTGAGACCGCTACACTGATATGTGTGCTAAGTTTGTGTGCATATGGTGATCACGCAGCATATGTAACTCGTAAATATATACACACACTTCATTGTGACGAGCAATCCAAAGCGTATTTTATAAGAGACCTTATTTCTTACGAGCCATGGTGATTATCCACGATAAGGGGGCGGATGTTATTAAGTGTCCACTTAATGGAGTAGGTTATAAACAGTGCATAGTCTGCAGAAATGGGCTCCGATACTGTAGTCCAAGTGTTCAGAGGACAGAAGCAAGATTGATGTTTTGAAATTAGCAGGAACACCCTGGGAGAAAGTCATGAGCGAATGGAACTCGGGAACTGGATCCATCGTGTGAGATCTTTATACGACGGAATCCAGAACCATCTCTTCCCTCCGACAACAGGAAAGTGGAATAATAAATCTATTTTTTCATTTTCTTATTATGGGAATAAGACAAGTGAAGAGTGATGTTAGGCACGCAGCGTTTAGTGAAAGTGTAAAGTGTATAATTGTTTATTTGTGTCGCAAAATATTGTTAATTATTTAATTACAGTCGACTTCTCTGATGTTCATTAATGAATTCTACTGTTCAAATATTACGGCTCATGCATTGTCTGCTTACGATTTTCATTAATAGTATATAAATATAATGCAATTGATTGCCTTCAAATTACGGCCCGTTCTTGAAATAAATCGTATACAACTTTATTACGATTAGAATTAAAAGTTATTTAACAAAACTGTATTTAAATCCATTATCAAAATTAATTAGTGTAACTACATTTATCTAGTAATAAAATAAAACTTACGCAAGACTTAATATTTATAAAGTTTTTAACAAAATATTAATATTACAACAGTTTCTTACTTACTATAAGTATCAAAATTGGCATTCCTAATTCTCACAGACGAGGACATAAGAAACGAGTGAAGAAATCAAAAAACTTCTTTCATCTGCTAGGCGGGGTAGCTTAACGTTGCACGTAGTAAGAGATTAGTTAAAGTAATTTAAACAGAATAATCAGCAGAGTGTGTACAGGAATATCAATACTAACGACGAAGTGATTACTGAAAACGGTCGCAGAGATGCGGGGCGGCTAAATTAGGGGAATCGTTTTTCAAATCAAGACAGCTTTGGGTTTTAGCATATGGCAGGTCTCTCCTAATACCGGTGTCAATGTCACGTGACAACGCTGTTGCCAACGCCGCTTACATTTCAAACAACAGACTCACGTAAACAGAACTGGATTGTTTTTGTTAACCATAATACGTCTCCTGTACTTGAAATTGTGAAAATATAAATCAATACATAAGTCGAGTTCACCAGTTACAACTGAATTGCATTAGTTGTGTTAGAAACGTGTTCTTTATTAGCTTCATAGGTTTGTACAGTATATTATTAATGGATCTCTAAAAACATGATAGTATTAAGGTACTTTAAGGTAAACACTTCAGGATACAGTCACCAATCAATTTACTGATTGAGGTTGCAAGAATAAGATATAAAAACAGTACACAGTTTTCAAAGATTATCTGCAGGAATGGGTAGTAGGCCTATTTGCCACTAATCGGATTATACGTTGAGTTAAAATGTATGTAAAAGGTGACATTGCAAGTCATCAGTGCAATAAAAGTGTTATTCAGACTAACAGAAATTACTTAAAATTAAAAAATTACAAATAATATTAAATAATTACAAACATTACAGACGTAATGAGATAATGGAGAACTCTGTTTCCGCTGATGCTCAATATGTGTTGCCTGAAATGAGTGTGACGTTTAGGCACTGACGTCAGGACGGTGTCAACGTAGCAAAACTTTTGTAACAGTTAAAGGTAAAAGTATTTGCTATCAAACAATTTTTCCCAATCCTCTACTGCCAACTGTCTGCAAATTCGCGCTTTCTTTTGTTACGTCATTCTTAGGTTTAATAATATTCAATTACAAAGTACTGCTGCATTTATGCGATGTGGAATTTGAAATAACACTTGAAAGCGCTTACGGCGGGCATTTAAAATAGTTGAATGCAGAAGTTTTTCTTTTTTTAAACACATGTTAACTTCAAGAAAGACGTTCACATTATTGGAAGACAATGCTGATCATAACTGATTGTCTAAGGGAAAACTGATCAGTGCAGAAAATATATGTGTTACGATTATAAAAATTGGAAAAAAAGGTTATTTATTAAAATTTTACGCCTTAATGGGAATGTAATTAGATCAACCATAGCTACTATAAATATTATTTTTTAATAAAAAGAATATTAAGTCACTTTTTAGCAGTCTTAAATAAGCACAAGGAAATAATTATTTGCAGAAAGGAGTGAGTATACACTCGCTTAAAAAAAATAAGTTACACTTATTAACTTTACTTCACAAATACATAGCTGTAATGTGTCAAAAAATGTAATTTTTTTAGTTCCTGAATTTTGTAAAATTTGTTGCTTCTTGCCACTGTTAGTTGATATTACTAAGGGAATGAGACAGCATTTTAAAATATAAACAAGCGAGTACACAATATCATGTTATTACAGTTCTTCACAGAACAATTGTAACCTTACACTAGTGCTTCAATACTGAAGCTGCAAATCGCTCGAAACACAATCAGTACTTAAGATTATGTATTAGTTACTGAATTGTACTATTACTATTGATGAGTACCAGAGATCGGGAAAACTTGAAACGTCAATAAAGCTAACATATAATAAAGAACAGTTAAATCTCAAAGTAAACTGCTTCTCGCCATGGTATCTGTAGCGAGTGGTTTTCCAGTAAAGATAATATTCAAACACAGTGCAAAGCTCTCTGCCCTAGTTGTAAACACGTTTTTATTTACGTTCTTGTTTATTACTGCAGTTAGAACTTCTGCAGTCTTAATGTACTGAATCAAGTGTAACTAAAAAGTGTAAGAAACTGTTCACATAACAGAAACCGAGTAAATAACACAAAGAACGCTTTAGAAACAAAACCTAAAACAGTACTTCAAAAAAATATGTAACTAAGAGTAATGTGAATTTTCTATAAAGATGTAAAAACAAATTTTTGTAGTAAAATAAAATTAAACTTTGTCATCATCATCCTCAAGTTTTAAACCAAGAATGGTTTGTTCCGGTCTTAAATAGGCAAATACTACAGCTGGTCACTCCAGCGCTTCCTCGGACGTCCCACACCTCTCCGTCCACTGGGCTTATAGCTTCATAGTTGTTTGGGGATGCGGCAGTCATCCATTCGGCAAAGATGTACCCACCAATTTAGCCGATACTGGGCGATCCTGTCAATAATATGTCATAATATTGAGTTCCTGCCGTATATCTGTGTTTCTTCTGTAACCATGGAGAGTATACCCTGCTACATGCTTGAGAAATCTCATTTCAGCCGCTTAAAACTTTGTAAATAATAAAATCATTTCTAATTCTTGTTCACTATTTAATTCATTTTTTTTAATTTAAAAAATGTTATGTACTGACTAACCTCTTAAAACTTGAATATTAATTACGGCCATTTGTTTATAGATTCATGTAATTACTATAAGTACAGTAGACAGTTGATTAGGCCTACTTGTCGTCCTTTAAACCGTCAGGCATTTAAAATCTCTTTAAAATCACCAAATTCTTAAAATGCCTATAATCTTTATTAATTACAAAATTTACGTTAAACATTGTGTTTTATGTAGGGCTATATTTTGACAACTTTGTAGAGTTTTCTAAAGCAAGTCCAGGTGACAGAAACCGGCAAACGTGACAAAACTATTACTGCTACATGAAGTCAACAACGGTGCTAAGGAAAACGCTGGAAATTGTGATAACCATAAAAAAAATCATTAACACAACGTAGCATAGGAATAATGTGGATAGGAATAGGGACATAAAGAGAGAGAGAGATCCGAAGATAAAAGTAAGTGTATAAAAATTAATGGTTGTTTGAGTTATAAAAGAGGAAAAGATTAAAGCTGAAAAAGCTTAATTTACTATGTACGGAACACTGACTTAGAGGTACACGGTAAGTCTGATAATTTTGATCATGTTTTCCGTGTATAAGAATAAGAAAAATTAATTAATTATGTGATCTTAAACAGCCCTACGACGTTCTGCATATTACACATGTTTTAATTAATTTTCTTTTTCTTTCTCTACACATTTTTTTCTCACTCTATGTGAGATCGATGTTTCTGACAGCTTGTCTCCATTCGACCAGGTCCTACATATCTTCTACCGATAGCTGGTTTCCCCTGGTCGTACACACTTCCGTTTATTCCTGTCTCTTCTTCTCTCACCCTGCATTTCTATCTATAATATCATTCTCTCTATGTACTTTTCTTATCATTCCATCTCTTGGGGTAGATTCTTTAACAGGGATCGCTCATGCCTCAGAAGCCGTCACATACATCTCACAATGGTCAAGCAAAGACCCTGGGCGTCGCCCGTGACTGACCTAGGAGTTGCTTTCATGTTAGTTTCGGCATGGTTTCTGTGATCGGATACCCTTTTTGACACCAAGTCTTCTCCTTCACTCTTACTTCGGTCCGGCAACAGCCTCTACAGGACTACTTAATTTCTGCAGTAGCTGCGAGCAGAGATTGCACGTCTCTTAATATAATCCTAATATTAGCTTCAGTAGTTTAAGTAATATATAGTGAATAAATAATTTTTATTAAAAACTAAACACCATGTACATATGAGTATAGAATTCTACAATTATATCTATAGTTATGTACATTGGATTATATGTATGCGCGTGCGTCCGTTTGAATATTTGTATGACTATGTTTTGACGTTTATGTTCATTTACGAGAAATACATGAGTGTGCCATGGAATTCATGTGTTTCTGTGCAAATGACAAAGGAAGAAGTTATGTAAGTTTTTCAGTACCCAAACAAAGAATATTGATTGTTTGTCATTATTGATAATAAAAGCAATGTACATTACATTTATTATTGACCTTTACGAAACTTTTTGAACTATTTTTAAAAACACTTACTAAAATATCTTTACCATACTCACATTTACAGACAGCTAAATGCCGCTGTTTATCCGTATGTGTAAGTAAACTTCTCATTGGTGGACTCTTGATTTGTATTACGTAAATAGATCTCGTTTTTAAACATGACGATTTATAAGCTGCTTTAAAATGAAATGCCAAGTTAAACAAAATGAAGATTTTCTTTAGTTCACATCATAAGTAATCATGGCGGCGACCTGAAATGTATGTGTCGTAATTGGACTATTCGACTACTACCAACGAGCAGCTGCGGAGGTTTGCGGAGGTAGTCGATGATTCTGCAGTCCCAGCTAGCGTTCTACTTGGTACAATCTGGCGTGAGTCCCAGTGTTTTGCTTATCCATATGGATAACCTAGTGAATTGCATATCCGAGATATTCTCGCTAATAAAAGTGTCTTATGACATCTTTTCTATTTCGATCCTCAAACTCTCTTGTTCCCATATTAGTGCAAACAATCGTTGCGTTCTCTAGAAGAGAAGAGAACATCCCTAACTTCATCTTACAAGAGATGCTTTGCTTTCAACCAGCCAAATCAACAAACGTGACAAGAGTGAATTGGAGTATTATCTGTACGAATAAGATTTCTTCTCCTGGACTGTACGTTTCCTATGATCAGATGTACAGGAAGAGTATTAATGATGTGATAATAAATACTACAAAACTGCATAACAGAAATCACTGTATCTTCAGCAAGGTATATGTATTTTATATTTGCCAACTGTAACTATATTTGTTAAGTACTTGAGGAGATGAATTCATGGAGAACATATCAGTATCCGGGGGGCAAACGGAACGAATCACGTCAGAGAAACGACAAATTTGGAACACATATAATGACTAAATCATACAGAGATAAATGAAGGTGTTCGGATTTCTCTTCGGGCACAGTCCAGGATCTAAGCAGGAAACTACAAGCCCCGCAGCAACTCACTAAGTTTATTTCTGCCATAAATCATTCTGCGAGACTTAAAAAAAGAAACCTGCAACAAAGTGTTATTTAAGTTATTCATGAATATACGTAACTTATTGTTTACAGTAAACTATTACCAGCAATGTGTAAACTGTTTATGTATACGTG